>CM029133.1:1655000-3067500 GCA_016859345.1 Istiophorus platypterus | reverse complement strand
CGCACTGCCTTAATTTCCTCTTCATAGTGGCTCCCTTGTGGGTCATTGCACCCAATTATCACTGTTTCTTTACATGGATTAAACAAAAAAAATTCTCCCCCCACAAGTCTGTGTATATTTTATACAAACTGGATCACAGGAATAACAAAGGAACATAGTTTTTCTTTGTATTTTCCCTCCAATATTGGAGTCACTGTTTTCATTCCCCTTTCTCATTTCCTGCATGTCTCGCTGTTGCATGAAAAATGAAATGAAAACTTTGGCCTTACTTGTCCCGAATTCAGCACAGCTTTAATTGAATTTTTCATTTCATCAGGATCAGTCACATAACTGAAGCTGGTGGGCAACATTAAATTGATCTGGAGGACATGGCCCATTGTATATATCAAAGATATTCTTAATTGTTTTAACAAAGTTGAAGTTAAATACATTGTTCAAAAAAGCAAAAGGGCAAGATTCCCCATCGTCCTTTAATAAAGCCCTTTATGTACTCTAAGACAACAGTAGTTACCAAGCACAAAAAAAAGGCCTGGATTGTTCTGTGAACATTATAGTGCTAACCTTTGCTCAAACATACATTTATCATCAATGCTGCTTTTCACATCTACAGTCTGACTTAGACCTCCCCAGTTAAAGATTTGTCATAATCATCTTTATTTAACAACTGAGACTGAATTGTCAGTATGTGAGGTGGAGCAATATGGCTCACAGAGATTATTAGCAGCCTTTCACAAGTTTTGTTCCACTCAATTTGTCTGCCATTTAAAAATACTGAACATGTCTTCCAAGCTGATGTTATCACAATTTGAACAATAGTAATGTCTTTGTTGAGGTGATGCTTCACTAGGTGCATTAGTGGCTGATATCCCCTGTCTTCTGGGTTTTTTTTTTTTAACAAATGGCTTGGAGACATAAATGCCTTTTTTCCGTTCCTCTTATTTGGAACTCAAAAAGGAGAGTGTTAATTTTTGCAATGAAAAATATGATGCATTCATTGATTATCTTCTTCCTGTGATGAAAACAAGATGACAACTAAAGGTATGACAAAAGGTGTCAATGAAAAATTAAACAATATTGCAAAAGAGGGAAAAATAAAAGTTATTTACTTTTAAATGCAAGATCAATAAAAAAGAACTTCCTGTTTGCCAAAGTATTTTAGAAATGGATTTAGTTAGCTACTTACAATTAAGCTTACGCTGTAATAATAAACAGATCCCTGCCTCTAACATTAGCTAACATTAGTTATTCTTGGGAAGAAAAAAACTAACTGGTTCATAGACTAATTTTATCTACCAAAAAACCCCAAAAATTAGACATAACATTGCAATAAAACAGCTAAGACAAAGGAATGTGCTATAGGATGATTTTGGTTTTATGTTATTGAATGTTCCAGTGAATAGTATTTGAGTAAACGAGTGAGTGAACATGACTTCCAAATGGTCACATTGTACTGAAGTATGAAATTAACTATGCCAATGAATAAGGGCTTAGAAGACCAGACATTTTAAAATGCACAATGCTAAGGAGGCTAAATCTCAATAAAATATCTCTAGTTTTCATTTATATTAACTAATGAAATGATTAAAATATAAAAAAAATCTGTTATATTTTCATCAAAAGATTAAGACTAAAACCAAATTAATACAGTGTGCCAAAATTGTCACTGAAAAGGCAAATCAGTTGAACATTTCAGCATTCCATGGAGGAATATTTCAGTTGGACTCTGTCACATTATGCTTATTTGCTTTCTTTTTAAGAGCTAGATGTGAGCATTGATATTAAACTCATGTTTAATATATTAAGTATATAATATTAAGTATGGAGATAGAAGCTTCATGCATAATACCAGAAAAACAAATTCTATGGTTAGTTAAGAACAGAAGCAGGGGGAAACAGCTAGCTTGGCTCTCCCAGTTAGAAAATACATAAAAAGTAAAAAATAAAACATTTTTAAGACTCTCTAGTTAACACATTTGGTTTTTAGTTAAACTAAACACAAACAGAAGGTAAGTGAAAGTAAAAGTGACAATATCTTGACAAATGGCAGGTATAATGACTACCCACTATATCTTGCACCTAATGCTGTAGACACTAGAAGTGCTGGACTATTAAATAAACCAAAAATAGTTCCAGCATGGAACTCTCTACAAACACAACATGCCTATTATACATTTCTGTTATTCTATAGAACAACCAGAATTTTTTTTCCTGCTACAATGTAATTTATCCTTATCTGTCAGATGACAGAGACTGGACCAGCATATGAGCAACTACCTACTCCACCTTGGCATCTAATTATATCATTGTGAACCAAAGCTGCCAGAGCCTGACAGAATGCATAGAAGATATTCAAAGGGCCCATGGTACAAAGTTATCAATCCAAACTCAGTCATTCAAAATTCAACAAATCTGCACATAGTTTGTCCAATTCCCTCCTACTTGGATCAAATTATTCTCCCCGTGTGTACATTTGCAGGGCGAAGCAGGTGGTCAGCCCCCTCTCAGGCTGTATGTGTTTTTATAGACTCTCCCTGTCACTCACCTGGAGACACACAACAGAGCTGAGAGTGTGGGTGTTAACAGGAAATATTTCCTCTAATTATTCCCTGGCTTATGTCAAGGAACAGAGACTACATGAATTAGTGTGTGGCAGTTTCCTGAATGCCACATATATGTAAACTGATATGCAATCGCCTTCCTTCCTCTGGTTATGGATTGGTTTTCATTTGTCTATTAAAATGACATGGTCTCTGTTTGTCCTCTATTGCTGAGTCTGAGAACAAAAGGTAGCAAATCATATCAGTGTGCATATACCTCATAACATGATCATGAGAGCAAATTTATGGCGAACAAGTGATTTTCTCTATGTGAAACATGCCATACCCAGAGACACTCATTTCTCTGCTGTGTATGACATCAATAAATACCATAACACTGAAAAATAAAATTTTGATTCCTTCACTGATAGACAATAGCAGATATCTCTCGCTGGTGCTTTTGCATGCTGCAAAACCTGAGCGAAGACTTTGAACCTCAGATTCACTTCATTTATCTCACAGTTTTACACTTTGAATGTATCACTTGCAGGTTAAATTAATTCAGGCTCTCCTTGTAATTTCCTATGTCACCGTTGTGCTTAACTATGTGATCTCACATGATTATATGCTGAGAGTATGTAACAGACAACCACTGACACTATGATGATTATCATAGCCACTGTCAGGGAATTCACTTTTGCTAAATATGTATGTATATATGACCTTTTAGGTGATTTTTAGATGTGCCCACAAAATGACATATGCTGATATGCTGATATTAGGATTAAAACCGCTTCTGACATTCTATGAAAAGCTAACACCCTGATCTGCTTTTGAAGAGGAAAGAATGCATTAGTGGGAGGTGAGATGAGCCAGGAGGGGAGATAAAATCAAAGCATCAAAGCAAGAATAGCTTTCATGTAACCAAGACAGAAACTAAAATGAAGGATTAGATAAAATAACTGAGGGCACCTCTGTTTAAATTGTTAAAAAAAAAAGTTAATCTATTCTTTGTTTTGCCTTTCAGCTGCCAGAAACGGGACCAAGAAAGGAGACAGAGCAATTTTGTTTGTGATGTTTCAAATTTCAAAGTGTGAAGAGATTTCTCATTATGCGGCAATAAGGCACCTGAAGGGACAGTGACTGAGATGGAGACAGTGTCCTATCCACTGTTCTGGTACCAGAACATGCCCTCAAATTTGCTTGGAACAGGCCTATGACCTGCATAGGATGTCAATCCATTTTCATTTTAATGAGAATATCCATGAGTGACAGCTCTGAGGACACCTCCACATTTTACTTTAATCTTTTGATTGTACTGTAGAATGCAATCAAGAGGGAGGATCTCTTTTTAGTCATAAATGATGAGGGAAAAATTATACCACAGGGAAGCAAATCCTCATGAAAGTGTCATGTTTAGCCTTTATCAGTTCCTGTTGTCACTGATACTGATTTTTTTAAGGGATGGATGATGATTTATGAGGATGAAGAACTTTTATAAAAGGTGACTTATTAGAAGGTGGTACCCAAATGATTAATAACCACCTAATACATGATTCTCTAACAGAAAGAGAAACAGGAAACAGGAGGGGGGCCAGAGCTCATTTTTACCCTGAGATTTCACAGTAGTCTCATAAGGCCCTCTGCTTGGCATATGTCAAAATGACATATAATGTATATACAGCATTTACATATCATATAAATTATTGGAATTAAAATTAGATATGAAATTACAAAGGCTGAGAGCAATACTAACCTTTTTTATGATTCTTGAAATAGCAGAAGGACCAAACAGTGCTGATAATGGCAAATGCTACAGCTGGAGCAAATGAGTTCTCACTCTCCCAGCAGTAATGATAATGGTGAATACAGTATGCAGGCTTGTAATTAGGGAACAGTGTCTAGGTCATGCCAGACTGTGGCAGTGAGCTGCGGTGAACTGAACAGCATTAATGACCCACTTATTCCCTGTTTAAACCAAATAGTGATGGAGGGTAGCAGGCATATGGCGTAATTAGGCACTTTCTAATACTTATTAGGAATTCATTGCCACTTGGTATGTAAGGGTAGAGTGTTAAAGAGGAGGGATGTTCCTATGATGCCTCCAGCTTATCAGTATCGATTACAAATGTGATTTAGCTGATAGAGATTGTTCAACCTCTGTCTCCATGGCTTTTTATGGAACAAGTTTCTCCATTTGGAGAAACATGCTCAATCTTCTAGTGAAAAGCTTGATGTGGATGATATTTCAAGTGAACTTTGATTTTGAAATCCAAACATAATCTGCATTCTTAGGGATGTATTGTCTATGGTTGCTGACATCTTGTGCTGTGGTGCACACAACAGAAGGTGCCTAAAGGCCTTTTCTGTGTTTGGCTTTTTATTCAAACGACTGCATTTGCCCAAGTATGTATTTCTGGAAATGAGTGATGTGTTAATTTTATCTTCTGTCAATGCCTTTACAAGCCTGCATGATTCATCGTGCACCTGCTATCCATCTGCTTCATTTTCACACTTTTTGCCCACACTAGACACAAGTTCAGATTCAGATTGGTGCCAAAGATGACCACTGAAGTTTGAGAAAAACATTTATTAGAACAGAGGATATTATACTCCAAAAGTAGATTCTGAGTAGACAGATTTGTGCTTTTCCCCACTGGTGGTCAGCAATGAGAGAACCAATGAAATCCAGCTCATCCTGATATAAGGAACTCATTTGGGGAGACATGTTATTCAAGCCCTACTGTTTTTAAGAATCCCGCACAGTCACAGTGGCACAGTCATCTACCTTAGAACTGGTAGACTTCCACTTCTAATGCTGTCTCACTCCAAAACACTGCAGAAAAGAGAGCTAATGTTGAGTATATGAGATGCAGGGGAGAGAAAAAATATTTAGTCTCAGCCTGCTAGTTCACCCAATGGGGATCAAGCAAGGCAATTTTGGAGTAAATAATACCATTTCCTCCCTCCAGGCAATCAAAACAATATCTCTGTGAAAAATAACAAAGGCACACACCAAATGATTCCCCTCTTCTTTCTGGTGGAAACTTGGGTGGTAGTGCCAGACTTTGACAAAGTTTCTCCCTCTGTCCATTTTCTTGCAAACAACTAGAAAGAACTGGTTTTTAGAGGGTAAGCTGAGCTGGAGCACTTCAGTGCTGCACACAGATCTGGGAGAGAGTGAGAAAGTGTGTATTGGACTTACATTTATCAGGAGGACAGTAGGTTGCTCAGCAATAAGTTAACAAACAAGCAAACAAACAAACAAACAGACAAGCAAACAAAAAATAGCAGCTTTAAGTACAATGTTGAGCTGTTAGATAGTAATTACTTCTAGATACTTTATATATTGATTTAAAAATGTATGATGAACATATATGATGCATTGCCATACAGTAAATATGAGATATAAGTATATAAATATAAATAATAATATAAAAATTCTGAGCTCTACCCTGACAACATTTAACATGGGGAAGTGCTGGCCCACAGGTTATAGAAGGGAACTTCTTAACAGAAGGTTGAGTCCCTTGACTGGCAGGATTAAATCTGGGTGGGAATGATAAAAGAATAAAAAAAGGAGCACTTGCCCATCCCTCATCAACAGCACTGTGTCTCATAACCTCCACTGTGGTGTCACTGGGTAAGGTCCTGCCCACCTGCTCTAGTGGAGCTAGTCAGTTGCCAATAGGTCAGACTGTGTACTTGGCAGCTGCACCAGCGGTGATTTGTGTAACTGTTTGAATGGGATAACACTATTACTCGAAAAAAGCACAAATGTACTAGAAATGATGATCCTACTGAGTTTTTTCTGCAAAATGGCAACTTATATTTTTGGTACTTTAAGATCATTTTACCTAATCATGCTTAGACACTATTACTTAAAGTTTGGCCACGTGGGGGCGGCAGAATGAACTGAAAGAACATCACTGACATATTATCACCCTGTAAACCTGTTGTGGCTTATGTTATAGCCATTAATTGCTTATGTACACGCTCCGCAGACAAAAAGAAGCACCGGCGTTAATTTAGAGTCATGTCTCTGCCACCTGATGAATTTAATTCTAATGTTAACTCTCTTTTTGTTCTGATTTGAATGCTTACTTTGTCTTTCTGACATTTAGTTTAATACTGGGCAGTTAGTGTACACGTTGCTGAAAACTGAGTTGTGAGGTGTGTAACCATAATGATAAGCTAAAAGAGGCTAAGAGGAACTGGAGAGTCAGCTCATGATTTTCTGTCTAGTGTAACAGTGAATAACTTCTTTCACATTGGAAATTTTATCCATTGTTAATATAAAAATACCGATTTTTTAAATTTTATACTATTAGTGAAATAATGTGACAAAACAAAGAGGACATACGTAGGAGGTTATTGGAATGGCAAACACATAGATAGTGAGATAAAATAAGTACAATGAAGCATGTGATGATATGATGAAACAGAAGTAGAGGTTAGGGCTGCTCAAATTGGGTGTTATTGAAACCGGGGCTGAATTATGTCTGTGTGTGCGCGTGTCTATGAGAAGCAGTTGTAGATGTTGGGTCAGTGTTTGATGCAAGAAATATGGAATGTGTGTGGGTGAGAGGGAATGGGAAATAATATTATTCTAAGCACAATATGTGGTATTAAAACCGAGACAGTATTTTTATCACCACCAATATTGATTTCTAAGGAAATGCAGTCTGATGCCCTGTAGCAGGGCTAGGGGAAGCAGGTTCCCCATCCAGGCCTCAGCAGTACAGAAAACTACATTGGGAAACAGGTGGGTCAGAGAAGACCATTTCACTTTCATTTTGGATGTGGTCCATCTCATTTCTGGAGGGTGGTGGGGGGGGGGTCTTTTTTTCCTCTTACCTCTTTCTCTCCCCTAAAATTATCGGTTATAAGTTAATAGATTCTTTGGTCATAAATATCTGTGCAGTGATTTGGGAATTGATGGGCTATGTTTACTGTTTATTTTTGTTTGGAGATGTAAATGTACCTGGCATTAGCCTGAACCTGTAATCAGATAGAAAAATGTTAGGAAAAGTTCCAGCTTTATTGGAAGAGTGGTATAATATTTTTGTTGTGAACAATATCTTTTTCCATGGTTATATAGTTTATTAGAAGGTTGATCCAGTGATTGATTTGTAGTGAATTTTTGTTTTCCAGTTCAGAGGAATTCTCTTCTGGACTATAGTTTGAGAAATTAGTAAACCTTTCCTGTATTTGATTTTAATATTTATTTGAGGGGTGTCACCTAATATAAAGAGGGGGATAGTTGGATTTGCAGCCTAAAATGGAAGAGTGATTTTCTGTGCATACCATGGGGAACCCAGTTCACCACAGGCTCAAGTGTCTGTCTTTAATAGCTCTACACGTCGTACACCGTTCTGTGGATGGCTTCTATTGAACTAGTTCTGGGTTTGTATTCCTAATCATTACAAAGTCAAAGTCACTGCTCCACTTTGTGCTCGTAAGTGTAACCATGTTGTCTATGTTGGAAATAAATTTGGGAAGTTTAGAAATTTGTTATTCTGCTGTTTTGGTCCCTAGTTTCAATGTTTAGTAGGAGAAAAATGGTTCACTGAATTCCTTTTAATTGGGGATTCATTGGCTTTGAAAAACATGTGAAAATAATATTTTGATTTTGATAAAAAATAAATTTACAGCACATCCACACCTACATCCACGCCCCCGTGACACTCACTCACACACACACATGATGAGCATAGAAGCTGGATATGACACTCTTGAAGAAGCTGGGCAAGGCTTTGGTGAAACTTCCAATCAAAAGGGGAGCATACTAAGAAAACACTAAGAGGACCCCACCCTCTGTAACCATTGTAAATATGATTTAGGAGGAGGATGTTGATGCCTCAACCCACAGAATCATCATCTCCAACACCTGAAGTGTTTGATGGTGTTTGAATGTGTGTATGTTTCTCTTCTTCCATGGTCTGCTATAACTAAAATAAAATAGCGAATAGAGAGTGAGAGAATGGGCATCCTTATCTGATTCCCCAGTATAGCATGAAAATCTTTTACATTATTGTTGTGCACTGGTTTTAGCAGGTTTGATTGATACTAATATTTATTAAGGATAATTAATAATTACTAATAATAACTGTTAGTATTCATGATATTATTTTTGGGAATAAATAATTATGGGGCACCACCTTTGTATCAGGGACCAATGAGCAAACTTGGTTATGCTATGACATTATATGGGCACCAAGGGTATTTGTGGATGCATGCATGATGTGTGTAGGTGTGGGTTAATAAAAGAGAGAGAGAGGAGCAAGCAAAGCAAAGCAAAGATTGTAGCCAAAATGGAGAGACACAAAAACTGTCCTATTTTACCACACAGCTAAACGGGAAGAGAACTAGCATTTGTCAGACCTGGCTCAGATCTTTTCACTAGTAAAATAGCAGCTCATTAGATTTGTGGTGATGATCTTAACACAAGCAACTCCTGATGTAGGAGAACACAAACAACGCATAATCAAAACAAGTAGCAAGCAAGACTAAATACTCCACAGTTTTTATAGCAATCACAAGATGCAGTGGTCTGTTCTTCACAAAAATACTAATACAGATTACAAATAATAAATCTTAAGTCACACTCTTAATAACCAAACCAAAGTCCCTGCCCAGACATAAATATCTTACTTTTATTTGTCTCAAAAAGCAAAATGCAGGTCCATCTGGTGTGGCTTGGCTTCCATGGTCCTTGGCTGAACACCAGTTGGACCAGTCTTCTCATCTTCAGGAAGTCCCAGTGAGTTTAGTCGACGTGGTTGGGAAAAATTACATGTAACCCATTATCTCCTTGACTATATTTTTTCATCCTGAGAGACAGCTGCACAGCTGATGCTGATGCTGTGCAGCTGTCTCCTTTGGATCTAGAAATGTAGTTAGTGAATACAAAAGTCTGTTCTCTTATTCACTCAAGACTTGTGGCCTAGGTCAAAAGTTAAATTTAAATGTTTGAAAAAGATGCTCCCTTTCAGCAACCATAGTCACAGGGAAAAGCCTGGATAGGCTCTTTTAGTAACAATAATGTAAGAGTGAGGAGGAGTGGAGTGGGTCAGCTGTTATTACCATGGTGACATCGAGGCCGTGTCACAAAGAACCCACTGGACATACAGGGGAGTTTTATCCAGTGAGAGTTTGAATTCACTGGTATGAGCAGAAGCACCTGCTGCCTAAAATCAGCAAAACAATGGAAATAACAATGGGCTTAAGGAGATCCACGAATGCAGGTGTCCTTTTTTCATTAGGGGAAAGATGGTGGAGAAGGACAGGAGTACAATACCTGGAATGCGACACCAAACTGGACAGCAGGTGCTTCACTGAACACAATCATTCAGTGTGCTTTTACATATTAGGGGTAATTTTTTTAAAAAAGGTACTGTTAATTTACTTTGCCCATTGCTATTTTTGCACCCTTGTCCATAATGATTGTACCTCACACATTAATCTTACTTTAAGCACATTTTTCTATTCCCTTATTGTGTATTTAATTATCATTATCTATTTTTTTGTGTTTTTTTTTCTGGTGGATTATGCATTCACAACAAAATAGTTTTAGTGATGATACTATGGTCAAAAATTCCCAAGTGAGAGGACAGTAGCTGAGAAAGAGTAGGGCAGCTGGACAGTAATGATGGGTCTTGTTTTAGTTTCAATAGATGTGATGTTATTATGGTCATTCACTAGTTTTACAAGACATTAGCAGAGCAGCTGAGACTTTACACACAGAAGCAAACATGGGCTACTTCTCTAAAATTGGAAGTTTTAGCATAATTACATAGTGTTTTGACGGGAACAAGAGGAAAAGAAATAGCACTTGTGTCGCATTGAGAGCGGGAGCAAAGATGTAGTGAGTGCCATGCTTTATGCAGCTGGAGCAGATACCACTTTTGAGATCAAAATGGGATGATTGTGCAAGACTGATTAGACTCCCTCCATCTCCCCCAAATGAATATATAGTGGTTGAGTACGAGGTGACAGCATCCCGTTCCTTGTCACTGTCAATCCCTATTGCCCCTCCTTGCACAATCCACCTCAGTAAAGGGGGAGGTTTCCATTGCAAATACTGAAGACATTGCAGATGTGAGAGCTGAAGTATGATGAGCTGTATCACTCAGCAATTGGCCCATGAATTAGGCTAAATGTGTTTCAATTTTAAAAAAAAAAACCTTAAATTCATTATTAATGTCTTTACATTGTGATAATATTGTCTTTGTTTTAAAGTCAATGATAAGGTATTTTTCAACTGTAGTTCTCCATGCAGTAACATTTGAATATCTAACAATAACCAAATATTGCATCTTCTTTTTTTTATTCATCATTATCTTAATAGGCAATAAATAGGGACGTTATACAGCTCAAATCAATTACTTCTTAATAAACCCTTTTTCCAATCATGTTCTGATGAGGTAAAAACCCAATCGTAAAAAAATGTATTGTCACATTTATCTCTTAAAATCCCTGATTCAGAATTTGAACATTTCTGACCTGGGCCCCATATTGTTAATATTAAAAATGTTTCTACTGCACACAGCAATACATGCTGAAATATAACCATATTCAAGTCTGCCATCTGAAAGTCATATAAGAGTCCTGCTCTTATATGACTTTCAGATGGCAGACATGAATATGACGTGGGTTACCTCAACCCACGTTGGTCCCATTTTTACAGACAGCTGCCACTGCTTTCACTCATATACCTGAGAATTACTCTTTATTACATGGAATAATTTAGCAGATAAAGGTCAAGATACAATTTCATCTCTTTGGCCATTTGCATGCACATTCTCTTGATTGCCCATGTGTCCACTTCCTATTTCTTTCTCTCTCTCATTCTCTGTTGATATATCTGTTGAAAGACAATTAAACATCTGCATAATATAATGATTTTCCATTCCTAGTAGTAGCCCCAGTTCACCAAATTTGGGCATCGTCTGTTCCATGTTCAACCCTGGTTGATAGGAAGGCCATGAAGGAGGGCTGGCTAGCATGTGTTGAATTACTCAGATAACACAAGTTAATCTATGTTACTATATCAGTCTGAAGTCAGTTCCTCCCCTGGGATGCTTTGCCAGACCTTTACTGTATCCATCTTCAGTTGCTCCTTGTTTGTTGGTCTTTCTGCCTAATTTGTCTTCAGTAAGTAAAAAGCATACTCAGTTGGGTTGAAGCCAGGTTACTGATCTGGCCACTGACGAATATTTCATTTCTTTGCCTTGAGAAGAGCTTGGGTTGCTTTTAAATTTTGTTTTGTGTCATTATCCATCTTTTTTGTGAAGCACTGTCCTGTCTGACAGATGACGTGGTTTGCTTTGGATCATGAGCCGTTCCATTCCTTCTCCATCTCAAGTGTTCTTAACAAGGCTAGATCTTGGGAGGGAGTTTTTCTTCACCGAGGTGAAGATGGTCTTTCAGGACCATTGCAGTTCTGAAAGACCATCTTGGTGTTGCAGAGCTCATCAGTGTATTCCTTCTTTTTATAATGTACCAAGTGGTTGATTTGGCCACTTTGAAAATTTCTGCCATCTGGCTGATATATTTGTATTGTTTATTCAGCCCAATTATGGCCTCCTTCATTTCTCCAATAACAGCTACCAAATATAATCTCAGCCCTTGGAATTAACTCCAGACCTTTTATCTGCTTAAGTTTCAATGAAATAACAAGGGAACAGTCCACACTGAAACTGATTAAGTGTCAATTGTCCAATTACTTTTCAGACTCCGTTCCTCAGAAGATGAGGGACTATGTATAAAAATGGCTGTAATTTCTAAAAAGGTAATGTGATATTTTTGTTCAGCCAACTGAATTAATATATACACTCCAATTACATTTTGATGGTTCTGTTTTATATCCATTGTGGTGGGGTACAGATTAAAAATTCCAAAATTGTATTACTGTCCAAATATTTGTGAACAATTGCATCTCACCTGGCTTGGCAGTGTCAGAAAAGGATGGTTCAACGTTACGTTTATGTTATTTGTGTGAAGAATGATTATTTCCTAATCTTTATCATAAAATTCACTTTTGACTTTGTGAGCTGCAATATTAATTCAATGTCCCATTGTGATTAGAGGCTGAGTATAATGAGCTGAATCTCAGAAACGGCAGCCACTTAATTTTATTTTCTCTAATAAGGTTCAAAGAATCCAGACATCTGTATTATAATCAAATGGAGCATATTTTTGAGAGAACTGCTCATGCATGGGTATATCAACATTTAGGTTTTAAGGGTAGACCAATAGTTCACCTGGTTAAGTGTATACAGTGTGTTAACAATGAAGTCTGACTGCAGTTTAGTAACTCACAATGAGCTAAAAACATTGTACTACTTATAATACTGCAAGCAAGTATATCCGAATTTCACGTTAAAATATTCATATAGTAACTGATGATTTTGCTTTGTTGTATTTACACCTTCTGGCTAAACAAAAATTATTTTAGTAGAAATTAAAGATAAAGAATGTATTCTAATATATTTTAATATTTATCCAACAATGAGTTTATGAAATATTTCTAAAAAGATACTCAGACCTAAACTTACCATCTCAAATCTGTCCACAGTACCTCTGGATTTCTAAAGAACAAAATATAGAAAGTAGTTCAAAGAATTTCCTGGAGAGACATTTATTCAGGTGGCCTGTAAGGTGACCTTCTAAGCTACCAGTTCGTCAGTGGGAATAATCTTGCTGTATGGTTCCGCTGGGAGGCATCGAGAAATGTTGAACTACGTCTAATCCTCATTGTGCACAGCCAGCCTGTGTCTACTGTCAAGATTAGGTAATGCAAGATTAGGGAATTTAATATAGAATATACTGATATCTTTTCAATTTTTCCTGATTTCTTTATTCACTGTCATTGCTTAATTATTCAAATAATTTTCACATATTCCAGGATATGAAAAAAATGTAAAAAAAATACTCCAAAATGTAACCGCAGCACAGCACAGGTTTCACTGGGAACCTAAAGGACCATATCATTTGTAATTTTTGTAAGACTTTTATACAATTTCCTGCATTGTTCCAGTCCTTTACTTTACCGTGGTTGTTTACCCTACATGCCATGCTTGTATGAGTTGATTGTTTTCATTACCTTACAAGACTACACTGGTTCCATTCATTTATTGACAATGTGAAATCAATATGAAAACCAGTTCAGATACTTGAAAATCCCTGGACATGATTAATTATAGTTATGGTTTGATGACTTTGAGTCACCACATACATTCTTCAGAGCCTCTGGATTTTGTTTTAATTCATCATAGTTTCATTTCACTTTTGGTCAGATTCATTTGTTCATGCATTGCTCTTCCATCATTTAACAACATAATTAATGCAACATTAATGAATATAACCTGCAACTAAAGGTCAAGTAATTCTCAAGCGTGTGGATGCTGATTGTCAAACAGATTTCACATTGTCAAGAAATGAAAGCAAACAATGCTATCTTTTAAGCTAAAGAAAAAAAACATCATACAAACATGGAGTATACACAGCCTTGGAGTAATTTTAATGAGGGACAACACAGAAAATGTCTAAAAGTCATATTAAGACTGGTGTTGTTTTATAACTCTTGGTGGTGGAGCCACCTGAATTGAAATTAATTAATTACTTTACTTACCTTTATTCAAAATACTACTACTGTTGCATATGAAACTCTGTAAAATTCACGATTTACCTGAGAATGCCTCTGCTCTTTATGCCTGTCAATGTGTTTAGGTGTTACTACAGAATCATCAATATGTCCTTGCCCCCTATCATATTGGGTATATTTGGCAAACTTTTAGAAAGCAGTTCAAGGACCAAGATTTTGATGGTCAGTTTTGTTGCTCTCCTTTACACTAACTAAATGAATGACAGAGACTCTGTCAAGGCTTTTTTTTTCTAAACCAGTGATCACATTACATTTATAGATTCTCTAATTGTAAAAGACTCCAAAAGAGCTTTGATACTAGTTGTGCTGAGGAAGATGTTTGTTCTAATTCCACTGCATTGTGATACCATAATTCTGTCATCTCCAGGAAGCACATTTCCCTGTTTGACCTTTCTGAGGTATCTTGAACATTTTAATTGTGTTTTCTTCCATAAAGGGTGTTAGTGACAAAGTTTCAAATTGAATTTCTGTATTTTGAAAGAATTTTTATTGCCTTATTTGAAACTGATGTTATCCAGTAACTTTTTTGACACTTCATGAAGTGAAAGTCACATGTGTTCCTGTTCAGAACTTAGTATTAATGGTGTGCTTGTTATCTCCCTTGTGAACCAGCGAGACGTAATTGGCATAGCTTGAGGTTGCTTGGTGCTGGCATATACCAGGCTAAATAGTGTGGTTCAGCCAGGCATATGGAGAACCTAAGCAGCTATGAAAAAATATACTGATTTCATTGCTTGTAAAAACACAAAAGCAGAATGCTTATATTATTAACCTGATAAAAATTAAAAACTGTACTTGATTACCTCAAGCAGTGTTCTTACCTGATGAAACTGAGGAGAAAAATTATACCTATCTGATTACCTGTGGAATATTCAAC
Organism: Istiophorus platypterus; assembly: GCA_016859345.1. NCBI lineage: Eukaryota > Metazoa > Chordata > Actinopteri > Istiophoriformes > Istiophoridae > Istiophorus > Istiophorus platypterus. The sequence continues at coordinate 3,052,418 of CM029133.1, read as the reverse complement.
ATGGCTAAAGTAAGCACAATCTATACACTTGAAAGTCCTGCCTGTAAGAGACAATATTGTACAATCTAGGATAGCTTATGGCTTACTGGTAAAATGTATGCATGTTTCTACTCAAGTATTCATCAATTCGAAGGCATAGTAAGAACTATTTTTATATTTATGTATTCACTTTTCATAACAGGATTGAATATGTACATTTTTAGATTCTGAAGATCCTATGATATATGCACAGTGGAAAAGTATTTACACAACGTTACCAAGCCAAGGAGCAGCAATGCCAGGCTGAGCCTGACTGAACCCCATGACAGGTCCAGCCACCGTGGACTCATATTTGAGCTCCCCTCCTTGGCCTTCACTCTTGAAGGAGGCCCACTTATCAATAATATTGAAAAAATGTCTGTAGTCACATGCTACACGTACCTGTATGGAAAATGCATATTGCAGATTAACCCAACTCCCTTTCGGCTTCCCTGTCACACTTTACCTGTATGGAGAAACCCAAGAAAATTCTTTTAGTTAAGTTTTTTGAATGGGGAAAAAGTCATGGTTTGATTTCATACAGTTGCACCATCATAGTTTCAAATTTCTTTCTCATCTCAACTATAATAATTAGAGTTAGAAAAAGTTAAAATACTTATCAAGCTCTAACAGATCATATTCTTAACACTTGCACTTCAACAAATATGTAATATTTACCTTTTATACATAGCTGCAATACTTAGTTGAATGATAAAAAGATGATTTATCCAACAACATGTCTTAAATTCACTTAAAAAACTGTCTTAAATGTCATTAAATTTAACTGGACACCCACTCCAGATTTTGTCAGTGTGTTGTCAGACTTTCTTTCTACCTCACTCAACACACAAATCATTTTAGTACCGAAGTGGATCTATATAGATTCTTCTGTAGCCTCCACCTGAAAGTGTTAGGGAGAATTTACCTAAATCCCAAAAATGGGCATGAACTTAGCCAAAAATGAATCAATTATCCTAACACCAGCCGACAAAGGAGGAGAAGTGGTGATAATAGATAATAAGAAATATGTCAAAGAGGCTTTATTGCAACTGGATAACCCAGAATATAATCATTAACTGTCTATAACCCATTAACCAGCACACAGGAGACATTGAGGGTAATGCTGTCCACAGCTAAGGTGGTAGGATGAATTACTAAATAGGGGCATGACATCTTGTGGTGTGCACATCCAAAAGCATACCCTCCTTTTACTTACTCCACAAGGTCCACAAGAGTCTTAAATCTCCTCTATGGAGGCCTCTTATATCATCTAATGGATCCCTTACAGAACCTGCTTCTCATGTTGATAGACTTTCATATTAAGACTCTGACCCAAAAACTGTCTTCATACATCCAGGACACCACTAATGTTTTGAAGATCCTACATGAAATGAGAATTCCTGCTGACTGTCTGTTAGTAATGTTGGATGTGGAGTCCCTTTACACTATTATTAACCATGAAAACACTGTCCGATCAACTTTATATTCAGGATTTGGGTACTGCATCCGGGGCCTTTTTTGCTCCTAGTTATGCTTAACTTTTTTTTAGGCTTATGGGAAAATGATTTCATTTATCATGGCAACTGTAGTAATAAAATAAAATGGTACATATGACCAGCTCTGAGGAGGAACTGACTGGTTTATCATTTTTTGAATACCATGGACAGAAAATTAAAGTAAAAATATATTGAGTACTGTAAAAGTAATATCAACCTCTGAGATTGGATTGTGACTATGGGTGAGGATGGCCAGTTTAATATGTATATAGCTTGAGTATATATGAAAGCAGCAGACAAAAATACTGTACTTAGAAAAATAAAAATACTGTAATACTGAAAGTGTATATTTTCCATCCATTAAACAATATCCCTTTCAATGATAAAAAGACTTGGCAATTCAGTGACTTTAAGACTCATGAGGTGTATGACAAAACATTTATTAACTGCAAAATAATGGCAGACCGTTTATCTAGCACTTTTGGCTGCTTATAAATAGATGGGCTAAGAGATGACTGAGAAACAGAGTCTCTGATCATAATGATGCCATCAGAAAAACTAATTTGGATTAAACAATTTCATGGTGTACACAATAGCGATCCAGACAGTGTTATGGTTGGAGGCTTAGAGACCTTAAAATGGAACATCTGGGACGATGATTCCCTGAAGTCACTATTACAGAGAGAAACTCTTTATATTTATCATATGCAGGCCATCGTATACTAAGGACTAAACAAAGAGATTAATATCAGTCCCTTCTTGTAATTGTTCTGATGCAAATGGTCTGATGCCTGTGATGTTATAGATGGGTATATATTTTTTGTTGTTTTCAATTCTACTGTTTGCATATACATTTTTCCCCCTATTTTACTACTTTCATATATGTTGCATAGCCATCTAGCAGTATTTCACATACGAAGACATTTGTTTTCTGCTAAGATGTTTGCAGTTAGCTTGTATCTACTGAAGAGGAAACTGTGTGGTGAGGGCTATGCCCCGAAGACTTTTTTTGTGGCGTTACCTGTGGGTTGTTTCTCAGCTCAATTTTAAAATTTGTGTTCTACATTTTTAAGAATTTTACTATGAAATAGACATCTGAATTTTTAACTCTCTGCTAGTTGAGTGCCTAGGACCTTCTTTTTTTGGACTTTTGTGTTCCCTACCAAAGAGCACCTTTATCACACTGTGTTTGAATTTCTGAGAACTCCAGACTCCCTTTTTTTGATATTACAGTTGTTAGCTTTGGACTCTATGTGCTGACCCACACACATGTTCACTTGTCAAACTAAACCCAAAATTCTCACATGCAAGACACTTATTGTGTAGCCTGCAGCTAATACATGTGCACACGGAATTACAGATAACAGCCATAGTAGAAATGTATTTTAAGTCTGTAATGAAACGAAATAGGGAGAGATGAGTACCTTGATAATATGGCTTGAGTTACTAGCCCTCTTTATCAGACAGCTATTGAAGACACTGTACAAATTAGATAGCTGTGTCCTGATCACTGTATGTGCTGCCTCAGTGACCGTGTGCATGTCTCTCAGGATGTCTCTTGTATAGCTTGTGTACCACAGAGTTGTGCGGTGTGAGAGGATGCTCTCAATGGTGCTGTGGCAGTATGAGAAGTTAATTAGATAGTTGTGCCTGCTTCAGCTTCCTCACAAAGTACAGACTTTGTAGAACTTTTCTCACCAGGTACTGTGTGTTACCAGTCCAGGTGAAATCTTTTGTGATATAGACCTCCAGTAACTTGAAACTTTCTACTTTTTCCACTTACAATCCATAACCCCCAATGATTTATTCAGTCCTATTGGTGTTAAAAACCAGGTTAATGTCCAGACACCACAAAGAGCCTTGGATCTTCTTTGACTCAGAGCCTCAGTAGTTGCTTAGTTAGAGAGTCCATATTCCAATGGCAGAGTGGCGGTCTTAAACCAAGGCTAGCAAGTTTGTCAATGAGTTTCTGGAGCTTTAGTGCATTGAATGCCCACCTAAAGTCTACACACAACAGGCTTACACATGTGTATGGCTGGTCTAGATGTGTAAGTAGTGTAAGGGATTGTCCATGCAAAAGCTAAAGTAAGAAAGGACTGAAGTACAGTTTATTCTTCCAGTTCTGTCTCCTGTTCAAAAATTTCCTAGTCAGTCCTATCGAGGCAGTGCTACAGGGCTAAGTTGGCTTCTTCTCTCCATATCTGCAGTTATGAAGAGAGGTTGACACCTAGAGATAAGTGGTTAGTATACAGCGGTCAGAGCTTCAGCAATATGATCAGAGAAGTACGAGGTGTTGAGAGCCGAAGCTTTGTTGGTACAAACTGGGTCAAGAGTGTATTCCTCCCTTTTAGGAAAATCCTGATTTTTATGGCTTATATGCTTCACTGATTCAGGACAGTGTGGTTGAAGTGACCAGCGACAATGAACAGTCTCTCTGAGTGCTGAGTCAGCTTTTTGTTTATGACATCAAGTAGTGTCTCCATGGCTGACAAATCACTAGCTTGTGATGTTTCAAGAAAATTCCCTTGGTATTAAAAACTCTAAGTCCATTTAACAATGTCTCTTTATTATAGTCGCTGCTGTACAATAGTATTATGTGCAGGTTTCTTTCTTTGATGAAAGGTACTTTTGCTTTGCTGTATGAGATGGTTTTTCTGGTTTCATGAAATAAAAGACGAAACATACAAAATAACACAAGAATGCTGAAGTAACGAGATAGAAAAGTCCAGTTTTACACAGCAAATATTATTGGTGAGAGCAAGTTTATTTACAGTGCACTCGGAAAGTATTCAGACCCCTTCACATTTTTTGAATTTTTTTATGCTGTTATCGTATGCTAGAATCATTCAAATTCCTTTTTTAAAATCTACACTCAATACCCCTAAATGACAAAGTAAAAATAGAATTTAAGAAATGTTTGCAAATTTATTTAAAGCGAAAAACTAAAATATCACTCCAGACAAGTGGAGATGCATTTTAAAGCCAGGTGTGAAATGGCATACCCAGAGAGACAGATCCAAGTATACTCTCAGGTCAGTGGAGACAAGTCCTAGTCAAGTCTCAAGTTAACTGAGATGAGTCCAAATCAAATCTCAAGTGAGACAGTCGAAATTAAAGTGAAAATTAAGGCCTCAAGGTGTTGCTAAATGAAAGGTTAGGGGAGGATGCCAAAATCATTAGCTACGATTCTCTGGAGATCAGGAGTCAAATTACATGGTTATCCGTGTATCAGCTGTGGAACTAGGGCTATATATAATCATTTAAAAATGACTAAAGGTATAAAACTCAAACTCACACAGATAATCATACAAATACATACACACATACACACACACACACACACACACACACACACACAGAAATGATGCCCTTGGTCACTTTTGGGGATATTGCATAGAATTGCATTACGGAGACCTACTCTAACCTTAACCATAACCACTACTATACTTTAACCCCAAACCTAACTTTAACCTAACTGTATCCTTTACCTAACCTCACCCCTACCCTCTAAACCCTAGATCAACTTTTTCCCTATTGAGGACATGGCTTTTGTTTCCAGTTTTTCCCAGTTAACTGGTCCCTATTCTGAAATCTATCACTGCAAGTAGCCAATGACACATAAACACAGAAAAACACATACACACACATAGACATTCAATGAAACTCATGCAACTGCTCTTTGAGCTATCACTTTAGTGTCTCCCATGGCTTATTTCCAGCCGTTTGATTAATTGGTGAGTATTTCCTCCATGGTAGGGTACTACCAAAACCAAACTGTTTTGTGTTGCAAAGACAAGCATCAAAGCCAGACTATAGGCAGCAACGTGAACCATTCGAGTTGAGCCTCATTCCCGACAGGAATTTGGAGGATTTTCTTTTTTACTGAGAGTAAATACAGAGGTTAACAACAAAGAGGGAATGGAGAGGAGGAGTGAAAAAGCTTTTTGCCTCGTGATATTTCAAGATTCGTTTAGGCAATTACAAAAAGTCATTTAAATGCTAACAAGCTAAAGGGGCAAAATGAAACAGGACTTAAAAGACTAAACCTCAAAATAATCCCTGTGATCAAACATGAGAAAGAACACACTCGAGTCAAACTAAACAAAGAGGAAGACACAAAAAAATTCAAACGCCTTGAGATGTCTTCAGAGGTTTTTTGACACTGGGAATGAAAATGTTTCAGAAATGATTCACTTTGATGTTTGATGTAGGGACAGCGATGTGTGCTGTTGAAATACCCAAGTAAATTTCTGAAGCCCTACCTAGTCAGTCATTCACTGTATTGTTGTATGATGTACCATTTATTTCTGCTAGGAGGCTAATACTGTACATGTTGACCCGGGCTGTATGTACTGTATATGTTCTCTGTAATAATAAGTAACATTAATGTTCAAATTCAGTACTCACATTAAAATTGCTGTTTGCAATTGTTACTTCCTTTAATTATTTCCTTGATGAACTCACTACATCTGTTTTAGCCCACCACTCTAAGTTGATGTTAGCTCTGTAGCAATTCCATACTACATACTGACTGTATAATCACTGTACTTTAATGTTCTGTACTAACAGAAAACAATCCAATACATGAAACAACAAACCTCAATCAGACTGTGACATTATGCCTCTGTGAAGTAAACTTTACAAAGAGAATAATCCTCAACCTGACTTTTAAGTCTTCTCGTCAGATTCTGCTATATATTGTGTATGACTAAGATTTGTTTTGAGTGCTGATTGTAGCAGCTGACCATAACTAAGCAGAGAAACATTTAAAAAAAAAGTAAATTTCACAATGAGAACCTAATTTTTTTTAAATTTTGATGTAATTTTTTTTTTTCTAAGATCCACCTTGAGTTGTCCTAAGCAATTTGCAATGTGTTATATATTTTTTCCAGCTGTGGGAAGCTGCTCCTGGCTTTGTGCATTGTATGATGTTACAATAATATCCATCAGGACAGCACATGCAAAATCTTTTTTGATCTACATACTGACTGTTATGTAATACTTATTTTTTCAACACATAATATACTCAAAACTTACTGTGGTTTTTGGAAACAGCTTATATCTGTTGAAGAGCAGCCCCTGTATCTACAAGTGGCCTTTAGAATATAAAAGCACATTGGATTTTGCTTCATTTCTGAAGATTCTTTTGAGTCTTTTTTAGTTTGTGATAAAACAATCAAGAATATTTTTTTCTATAAAAGTAGCACTGATAGGAAATAGTAATAAAATCTAATCTACAAACTGGCTTAGTATTGTCAGTTAAACAATATCAATTTTTCTAACATTATTCACCACAGGTTACTGATACTAGACCAATTAAGGCTGTAGCAGCAATACACCTGTCCCCACTAAGCTGAACAAGTGTGAATTTTATTACTCTGAATTCAACTCATAATTTGTCAGAGAATTGTGAAAAATTAAAATATAGTGACACACCTGAAAAGAAAAAGTTAGCTTTTGATAACAGTGCCACACTTTCTGATAAATAAGACATAAAATCTGTTGCTCTTAAGCCTCTGTGTAACACTATAAATACTGAACGTAACTTGAGAAGACAGCAGACTGATGCTTTGGGATTTATTGAGTATTTGCTTTGACAGCTGTTTCTCATTAAGTGTTTTGCACTGATTAATTGGGTTGCTGAATAAAAGGTGTTGCAAGGAGCTGTATTCTGAGTTGAACAAAGGTGTATAGCAAGAGCCATTTAATTAAATATTGAACAGTCTCAGATGGATGTCTATGTTGGTGACCCAAACTGCAAGCAATGCTAATTAAAATTTCTCTTCTGTCAGGGGACCCACTCCCTCAGCTTGTTCACCTGCAAAATCCATTAATTCCAGCAGATAAACATTCAAGAGTCCCCCCTAGAAGCTATTAGAAGAATGAAACTTTACTGATGTTCAGGGATTTCTTTCTAGATGAATGAGAAATACCGTAAATTCTCAAATAAACACAGTTGTTAAATTTGATGTACTAAATTCAGTATAATGTACTGTATTTCTCCAGCACAAATTCCACCATTGCGACAGTGTCATTCTGACTACTTTTCTGCTGAGCTTTACCAACTAATTCAAGCTCTTCTTATTAGCTGTTTTTCCTTTGCTGTTAAGTTACTGTTTATGAAACATAATATCTCCTACTTTTTTGCCTTGGGACTCCAAATTTGCAGCCCGAGCAATTTAAAGGTAAGACATTTCCTTGGTACTTGATACATTTTAGCCATGCTAGCATTGTAAGTCTGCCAGTGTACTACCTTAACCCAGATTGAAATATCTCAAGAAGTATTGGATAGACTACAATAAAATTTGGTACTGAATTTAATGGTCTCTAGAGTGTGAATCCTGATGAGTTGGTTGATCCCATCAGCTTTCCTTTGAAATATTTGAAATGTTGAAATGTCTTTTTTTGTGAAATATTTCAATAATTATTGGCTGTATTGCCAGGGCACTGTGTACAGACATTCTTGCTGCATTCAGGATCATTGTAATAACTATGGTGATACCCTACTTTTTTTTCTAGCACTAACATCAGGTCAAATATTTATTGTTAAAGACTAAATAACGGCAAAACTAAAGACATTCCTGTGTCAGGGTTAAGCTGTTTTTCTCTCTAATCCTTATGTTTTCCCATTGTTTCCCCTTCCAAGTGTTTTATGTTTGTTCCCAAAGTGGTATTAAAGTTTAGTCTGACCTTTTGTTTCTAGATATTCAATTTCCTCCTGTTTGCCTGAACCCTGCCAAATCAGTTTTGGCTGTACCAAAATCCATTGTCTCCTGCTGCTCCAATCTGCTTGCCTGTTTCCGGCAACTGCCAGTCAACCCTCCAATCCCTAACTACTTCATTTTGCAATAAATCTGCCTCTTGAAACTTTGAAAATCATCTCTGAGTTATGCTTTTGATTCAAAATTTACCTCACTGTTACATTCTCAGCTGTACTTTCTGCATATTGCTAATCACCAAATATTAGAATCCTTCTATGCTGATGTAAGATGGTGAAAATGGTAATCATTACACCTGCCAAACATCAGCATATTAGCATTATGTTTGTGAGCATTCTTGCATGTTAAAAAATAACAAAGCGCCTACTGTAGGTGTAGAATCTGAGACTTTTTTATAGATCATTTAATGACAGACAAGAATTTTATTAAAACATTATGAAAAAAGGCTATCAGGCTATCAGAGCAATCTGCATGAACTTAAACAAAGATGCAACTGGACAGAAACAAAGAGCTAAAACTTAGCATAAAAGGAATATCTCTCTGGAACTTCATCATTGTCACATTGTTTTCACATCCTCATCTGATACATTAATATTAAATATTGATTACAGTTGCTTTAAGCCCAATGTGTTGACACTCATGAAAGAATAAACTTGATTAAATTAACGTAATATCTACTTTTAAAAAATCATTATATTTTTAGCAGTTTTCTTGTGACAGCAATTTGCATATCAGCTGACACCACATGGGGTCCTGGTCAAAGTTTGGAAAAGGATGAAGTTTAAAAAAGGGGAATATCTAGAAGACATATTCAGTTTCATTGAGAGCAGAATAGTTATTGAAAAATGTAACGAGGAACTTACATAAATAAATTAATGTATGAAGACAATATTCCTCTTGAAATTAAGAAAGCAAGGACATGGTACACCAATCCCATTCATGCATCTTCACGAATCTCTTGTTTTGTAGCTGGTAAAAAGGATAGGCTGCTGCTAATCAACATGTCAAACTTGGAATTTTCCTGCTATGGTGCCTTGTGCTTCACTGAAACCTGGCTTAGTATATATATCACAGATAGTTCAATACAGCGGTCTGACCACATAGTCCCCATCAACATCTTCAACAGATCTCTGGAGCTGTGTGAAATCCTCTCCTGCTTCAAATACTCCACAATTATCCCGGTCCCAAAGAAACTCTCTGTTGCAGGGCTAAGTGACTACAGGCCTGTCACCCCGATGTCTTTAGTTATGAAATCCTTTTGGGAGACTGGTGCTAACCCACTGAAGAATATTCCCTTTGGTTGACCCCCTGCAGTTTTCCTAGAGGGCAAAAAGGTCAGTGGATGATGAATTCAACATGGGACTGCACTTCATCCTACATCAGCACAACTCACCCGGGACATATGCAAGGAACCCATTTGTGGAGTTCAGCTCTGTGTTCAACACCATCATCTCAGATGTCCTTCAGTCCAAAATCACCCTCCTAACTATTCTTGCCTCCACCTGTCAGTGGAACACGAACTTCCTAATAGACAGGAAGTGGCAGGTAAGGCTAGGGAAAATCACATCTAGCATCTGGACAGTCAGCACTGGTGCTCCACAGGGATGTGTGCTGTCCCCACTGCTCTTCTCATTCTACATTAATGACTGCACCCAATCCATCCATTAAACTTCTAAAATTTGCTGATGACACAGCAGTCGTTGGCCCCATCCAAGACACTGACAATTCTGTAAACAGTCAGGAGATGCATCAGCTGGCCCTCTTGTGCAGTCACAGCAACTTGAAACCAATCACACTCAAAATTGTGGAGATGACTGGAGACTAAAGGAAGAACCCCCCACCCTCACTATATTTGACAGCCGTGGAATCCATCAGCTTTCCTCCATCTCTCCCAACCTGCAGAAAAGATAATTGGTGCTGACTTGACCATCCAGTACTTGTGCACCTCCAGAGTCAGGGAGTGGGCAGGGAAAATCACTGCAGGAGCCTCACACCCATGACAAAACCTGTTCAATATTCTGCCTTCTGATAGGCAAGAAAAAACACTGTTCACCAAAAAAAAAAAAAACAAAACAAGAAGAGTTTCTTTTCACATGCCAATTTTAGTAAACAAACCCTGTGCACATACTACTTGATATTTATTTAAGTGCTCCTTTCACTTTTCCACAATTTGCACCTCTTGTAACCTTGTTTACAACTTACTAAACAGGTTGAATTCATCTCTATACATTGTTTTGCAATTTTTTTCAGCTGGATTGTACATTATAGGCATTATATATCTTTAGGCTTATTTGTCTTTGCTTTGGTGTCCTATTTTTTGTTGTATGTCCATGTGTGTCATTGTTGATGGCATTGTGTACTGTTTGTAAATACACTGAGAGCCATTGGAAACTGGAGTCAAATTATTTGTACGCATAAAGATAATTGGCTGATAGAGCTGATTCTGAACAAAAATTACTGTTTTTCTAAATACGGGGTAAATAAGGGCCTCAGCAACTGAAATATTTTAAATTATTGTTTACATTAGAGTTGAAAGTGCTGAGGGCCAGTGTTTTTTTTTTTCATAAGGTTTTTTTCCTCACTCTCAATTCCCTTTTCAGTCTTTTCTCTAGACAATAACCTAGGCATTACTGAACACAGAAAAAACAGGACACGGAAAATATAACAACTATATAGGTTTATAATATGGCCCCCAGTTTTAAATAATCTAAACAGCCCTGACTTTTGAGTGCCATTGCTATGGAGAGGAAGCCAATCAGAGGCACATATCTGACTGAATCAGAACCATAGGGAATTTGAAACACAGTTGTAGACAAAATGTGGCACCATTTTTTTTTTTTTTACTGATTTCTATCAAAATACAGAGTTTGAATGTGAACTGATTTAAACTGCAGATTTTGTTTTCATTTCTCTCAACACTGTGATCTGTAGTCCTTGCCCTTTGTTAGTGGCTCATGTGAAAGAATTCAAGGCTTACTGACTGGACATTTCCCAACAACCTTTACCTTTGGAGTCTTAGTTAATTTCTCCCACAAAATTTTATGTACAGAAGCTTGTACCTTCAACATTTTATCATGAACCAGCTATGTTGTATCACTGGATGACTTCCATGCTGTAAGACAGGTACATTTTTTTGGGAAACCAATCTTAACATTCTTTCATTTGAAATATTAAAAATTTAGCCTGTATCTTTTTATCTATTTTCCAAAAACAAAAGAACATAGATGTCTATCTACAGTCAAAAAGAGCAACACAGGAACACTTTTGTGTGGCAAAAGCTCTGCTGGCAAGGTTACAAAGATGTCTGCTGAGAGCTAAAACTTGAACAGTTTAGAGGAAAAAGTCTGGAGTTTTACTTTTGACTCTGCAGAGCCAAAGTGACAACCTATGTCCAGCTGAAAAAATAATGAGTCAAGAATGCTTGCTCATACACCATTCATGCTACGTGTGGCCAAGAGCTGCTTTTTCTGGAGAACTTGGAAAGTAGCTCTATCATGGCCCATCCCTGGGAGTAAAATCAGGTACCTCACCTCATGAATGCAGTCACTTGCTGCCTGAATGCATCTGCAGAAAACTTGAATAGCATGCAGCTGTAAAGAAGGAATGATGACACCTAATTCCAGTCATGGATGGGAGTCAGTGGCTGTGCTCCATGTAATCACTCCTGTTGTAAAAACTTTTTTTCTTTTCTGTGGCCTGTGTGTAAATACAGACAAAGAAAATGAACGTAGAAAAATAACAATTATCTAGAATGTTTCACCTGTGAGTGCTCTCTAGTTTCCTGGATGAGCACACAGTGTTATGTTCTAAGTAAAATGAATATAATAAGATTTCTCTTTTTTGCTGCTGGCTAAAATATTTCTATTGGATTTTTCTACTGCATTTTCTGCAAGTGAATAAAATAGGCATGGTCTATAATCCTCTCCAAAAGGATTGCAGAAGAATAAACATGCCCATCAGGATAAAAAATTAAAATGTCAGCAGCAGTGTGTGGAAATGGAAGTGCACACAATCTCAGGAGCCCAGATGTTGGACTATTTTTGAAAGTAGTAGATGAGGAAGATGACCTCAGATACCATTGTAATTCCCTTATTAAATCAGACTTGATAACAGCAACAGCGGCCCCATGAATGCCACAGTGGCTTTACATGAATGCCTTATCAGGCATCGCTTCTTCAATTTAGGGATGCACCTAACGACTAATTTCCCGGGTTGATTAAACAGGAAATTTAAATTCAGAGTATTTGACTAGTTGGGGGGAGGAGCGGGGTGGGGCTGTTGGGGGGCAGCTTAGTTTGTTTCTGATGCTTCTGAGGGTCTGAGTGGCTTTTCTCCCAGTGGCCGGTCCATCTATGACACATTGCCTTTTGTCAATGTGTTGCTGGGACTCTGAGAGAGAGAGAGAGAGAGAGAGAGAGAGAGAGAGAGTGCTGGACAAAGTGAGGCTGAACTAATCAAAGAGCTGTGCACAGCTCTACAATCAAGCAACAGCCAAACATTACATAGACATCTCTTATGTTTTAATGACAAGTGTGAAAACATTTTCGGTTCATTATGAAACTGTATTGGGAAAAATTAGACTGGCGGGCTGCCGGTGTCTAGGTAACTGATGAGAAATACTGCATGTCATATTAGTGCCTAGTGTGGCTTACGTTAGCATAGCTAACAACAGCTGCCAGCTTTCCTTGAAGGTTAAGTCACCATACCTATGCTTCTGGTTACACATTGCACTGGTTGAGCAGCCATATGCCATTTTTCTGACACAGCAAACAAACAACCTTCTTTTTATATATTTTTTAAAAAATCCTGCCAAACCTTGCTGGTCTTACGAGATGTCAACTGTTCTACTTTCTACCCTGATTGTTTAAAACATTCAGGCACTACCATGGGGAAAGGGTGGCTATCATCTACAGACTTCTGGCAGCTGCTTAACCTTTTGGATGCAACAGATAACTGATGTCTAACTAGGCACCATATTTCTGGTGCCAACTAGTAAGGCAGTAATGTTTAATTGTTAAGTTGACTAATCACACACATCCCTACTTCAGTTTACATCATGCTGTGTGTAGGAGACCGTACACTTTTTGGATATTGCAGGGTATATGCTCAAGCTCGTCCCAAGTAACCAAAATTAATGTCACTTTGAAGATTTGTAGTATTTCTACAAAGCATTTTTAGGGCAGCAGTCTTCATTGGTTTGCTCAGATCCTAGCAACTGAGACAAAACTTAAGTTGGTCCAGGTCCAAGTTATATTTCTAAGGATACTAGACTGGATCATGATATGTGAACTAATCATCACAGGAGAAAAATGTGTTCTTAATTTGAGATATAAAGTGCCAATAATGGTGAACTTCTCTCTGGATCTCTTTTGGTCAAGTGCATTTTAAATTCAGTCTTCTTATCAAGGTCTGACTGTTCTCAGGTCTCTTTCACATCGAATCTCTTTTTTTGGAAAAACTCAAGATTCACAGGTCAGTCAGACGCTGACTGACCTCTCTTGTCCAGACGCTGGATCATTGTATTGCATTTGTTGGAACAGGAAAATTAATAGGATTTGAACTGTGAAAAAATCCTAAGTGGGAATGTTTTTATTTGGCACTGACACTAAATCTCAAGTCATTAATTAATCAAAAATGTTGTTCGCATTTGCCTGCTATAATAATTTAGTATACTCACAGCACCATTTCAGTGTAAAGAGGCCTCTTCGAGATTTTACAGCACAAATGCACCACGACTCAGGTAGTCTTTTCAGATCAGTACAAATTTCATTATGTTACCATGCAATGTTAAAAATAATATTGGACGATCACTGTGATCGTAAAGGTCATGGTCAAGTAAGCGTCAAGTCTCTGCATATTGATTTTGATTTTGTATTTAAATTAAAGCAGATATAATTGCTTTTCTTTTATATTGATGTCGTAAATGACAGTGTAAAAACAATGTGACAATGTGAGAGGGATCGCTTGTAGTGAATGTTCTCAGATGAATTTCAGGCTCCATTCAGCTTTACAGGACTTTATAATTCTGAGTTTTGGATCATTCTCAAGCTGTCGGACCACAACTTCACTGTTTTGGTTCACTCTCATTGTTCTCATAACGTGGTTTTAGTCACGACAGGCAACTGTTTTAACAGAAAAACCTACTATAAACTACCTACTCATTACCAAATGACAGACAGCCACACTTATAGACTAGTTGATGATCACATGGCGAATTCAGTAGCTAAAGGACCAGACACAATATTTCCCTTAGGGGTTGGTGAAAACTAAAAACAGGACTGATAGAATGGTGCGTGTTAGACTTAGATCCATCAGGTAGCTACAAACACAACTCCAAATGAATGACAGTGTTCTCCCGTAACTGCTGAGCATGTAAAAAGGCAAGATTTTACTAACAATTTGGTCACATCAACTTAAAAGGTGATGATAAGTCAATGCTATGTTTACCCCAGGTGCCCCCAAGTGGGCAGAAAAAAAGGCTTTTGTAGATTTAAAGACTGCATGGTTTGTAAAATCCACAAAACCTTTGTCTTTAAAAAGCACTTTTAAACATTGTGGGTCAGGAAAAATTAAGCCTGTCTTAGCCTAGGGGAGAAGAGCCCAAGTGTTTCCATCTTCTTCTAGTCTTTATGCCAACCTAGGCTTATCACATCCTTACTCCAAGTCCTTACTTAGCCCACAAGTTACAATACGAGACCCACTATGAGAGTCATATTGCTTTAAGAAAACGAATAAGCATATTTCTTCAAATTTTTGTTCTATTTCATTTCAACAAGTAAACTCTGCTCTGATCTAAAGATGATCTAACCATCTATTATTGTCTACTTTTACTTCTCACACTTCTGCCTCACTGGAAACTAATTCCTTTTTAAATCACTTAATAATAGGTTGATTATCAGCATAGGACCATTCAAATCAATTGTGGCCCAGATTCCACTATTTTGTAATTTACCTCCTTGCACAGTGCAGCATTAGATAGCGTATAACCAAAGCGTAACCATCTTATTTAGGTTTGCTCTCAGATGTTATTTAAAGACCCCTTTGGTACTATATAACACCTGAATGAATGTATTACTTTCTCCTTTTTTGAGCTTTTATCTTTTGTTTATACTGTTGTGTTATTATCATTTGGATTGTATGTTTTATCACTAAACTACATCTGGATAGGAAATGGATTTGCCTGGCCAGGGAGCTTATTATTTCAGTGAAGGTCTAATGCATCACTGGGTAGGTAGAGCCTGTTGCACTTGCAGACAAGGAAACTGAGTTTTCCAATTCTTGTGAGAAAGAGAGGCTCCCATTCAGGAGTCACCTCTAATAAAAGGATTGCCATGTGCAGATAATGAATCATCAACCATCTCTTAAGACAGGCATCTCTGTCTTAAGTGCAGTTTTACCACTGTCATATATACATGTGCACTGTAATGTGCAATGTAAAAGATGAGGATTCCACAGAAGAGGGGTGTCAGAGATCACAACAATACTAACTGCTCTTTCATGCTAACTCTTTTGCACATTAGTGATGTATTGGACATGGATGGCAACATGATTTGGCATTCTCCTCTACAGACATAGGTTACATGCTGCTGATGAGTGCTTGAAAAGTAGAAGTCAGTCAAACTTTTCAAAACAGCTATCTGTTGTCATTTCAAGTATTTTGTTTACTTGTCAAGATGGCACACTCAAGAAGTGTACCATCTTGACAAGATGCTTTGTGCAAATTTGAGTGATGACAGGGAAGTTATAACAGTCAAGTCAATGACAACATGTATGTTCTCAAATGACAGGAGAGGATAGGAATGTTTTATTGGTGACAACAACAAATCTGGGGCCAGGTAGTTTTAATCCAGCAAAGGGATTCTGGGTGGTGTCTTTTTCCCTGAATTTACAATATAATGATGCCGCTGTGTATAGTCTGCTATGTGGACTTCTTTTATGGCAACCTTGAGCCAACACGGTTAGGGCTGAATATCACCACAGACCTAATTCAATTCAATTCACAAAGTCCAGAATCCATTTAAATCACAATTTAGTGTAATTCTTGTTGCATGAGTCCTGGGAATTATTTTAAAAAATTAAATGTTATCCCATACATCGATTATCAGTAGCAAATGCAAACATCCACTTTAATAATCATTTTAAGCACACATGAGCATACATTAATAAAGGGTGCAATACATTAAAGGCCAGGAGATATTGAATCAGAGGGGGCAAACAGCAAATTTCAGCCCCATGGCCCCATTACAGGTCAAGTCATGGTGTTTACAAGTAAATACAGATATTGTAGGTTGTTTAACTGAGATTATGAGATTATTATGGATTATGAGATCATTTTGGATTTTTCCAAAACCATATCATTATCAACATCATTAGGATTGTGGCTTTTCACAGCATAAATTTAGAATTTCCATGTTAGGAAAAGCACAGTTGTAACTAATGAAACTAATTATATATCTCTGTCCTATTAAACATGCATGTTATGGAAAACATGAGAGTGAAGGAAAACATAGTGTACAGTTTAAAGTTTTTAATGTATTTTGTCAGAACTCGTCTTAAAGCCGAAGGATTGTAAATTCCTTCACTTATCAGACCTTGGAATCTCTTTAACCTACTTTAACATTCCAGAATTAGGCGAAAGATAACCTATGTCACTTATTAGATACTACAGTGACGAATGACAAAATTTACAAATATTTATGACTATTTTTTGGGTAATTTTTTTTATAATAATGTAGTTAAACTGGTGTTTTAATGTAACAGCATTGACAAATAACTGACAGGGTTGAAAAACAACTGATTAAGAAGAAGACAGATCAAGAAAACTAACTAATAGTGTTTATATTGAAATGCAGTTTTATTATATTTTGGTTCCAGAAGCAAAATATTGCTTTTCTCTTTATAGCAGTATGGTTCTTTCTGAATCTCAAATGATTTACTCGAAAATATTAGAAAAACAACCCATTCTCACTTATACATGCTTGGTCCATTGTGTTGCTTTAAATGCACCAAGTGCCCATTTAGTGTCATGTTTATATTTGCAGTAATGTCCAATAGGAGAGCTGTGAGGATACGGTTTTTTCTATCTATTTGGGAAGTTGTAAATACATTGATAGTGAACATTTTATTAAGATGCTCTCAGATTTATTTGTTTTCCACCTAAATATGTGATTTTGCAGTACTATATCCACCTCTTAGTGACCACATCTTATTAAACTTTTTAATGTTTAGTTATTTTTTGGCGCACACATTTGGTCAGGGTTAAGGAGAGATTGTGGTCTCATTTGATTGGGTGACTTCAGACACTACATGTTTATTCAAATTAAACCAAAATCACAATCTTCCCTTAACTTTCCTTTTGTGCTTTTGTTGACTATACCAGATAGAGCTACAAACCCCAGTCTCTGGTGTGAAACCTCAACCAACTCCTAGCGGCTACGCTGTCATTAATAAATGCAGCACTTATATTCATGCTGTAGTGTATCCTCAATGTTGAAAACTGAAACTTCAGTATCAACACATTTGTGACTTACCATATACCTAAAAACATATTAGCAATAGCAGGACATCCAAATTATGTTAATAATTAACATTAAGAAATTTAATTCTATCACAATTACATTTCATACAAAACATATTTTTTTAAATGTATACAAATGTCATTTGTAGGAGACAGCTCTCATATTGCTCTACACTGCACATTCAAAAATTATGCTAAAGGGACACCCTCTTTAGAATGAGACCATATTGAAGAAAACTGTTAGATCTTTTTTAGATCTTTTTTCCCTTGTAAACTAATTTTACCTGAGGTGAAATTGAATGGGGGTGATCATGCCAACTGTGGGTTTCTAAAAGGGTGCTATGGTGAGTATTTGAGGCAAGGTGGAGGGGGATGTTAAAGCTTCATTGGGGTCATCAGGTGGGCACTCTCCCTTATCGGTGTTTCAATAACAGGCCCACAACACCTCCAGAGGGCTCATCGGCAACTTCTGAGTTGAACCCCCTTTGCTTTAACTCCCTCTACTCACCCTGTTGCTGCTGTTGTTTTTTGGGGGTCTAGGTGGTGAGCCAATGACTAGCCCGTTCAGCAGCAATTGAGAGATCTTTGATGGCTTGTCAATGGACTTGACTTTGAACTCCCATGCCCTTAAGTAGTGGTGGTTGACTTGCAAATAAAACCCCTGCAGCCAACCTCAACTAGGCAGACCCCAGCTTTCCAGCCACGCTGATCAGCATTCAGCTGCCAGCTCATGAGAGACCACCTTTGTACACCTCTACACCTGCTTTTGTTGGTGTATCTCTTCATTCAAGAGACCCATGCTGCAATGGGGTTGCTTTGTGATAGGATGGTTTGCTCTGTCCAAGGCGAAGGTCTCCTCTCCCTTGCTCTACATGACTGACAATGTCCTGATGTTTGAGGACTGACTTTGCTCGCTCAATAGCTACAGCTGGGGTCTGCTTCCTTCCAGTTGCCAGGGTAGGAGCAGGATTTTTTGCAGGATTTGTGTCATAACATTTCCATCTTTACTTTATCTTCTACGTTCAGTCCTGTGTTGGTAATACACCTCGGAAGACTAAGCCATTTTTTGGTAAATGAGCTGACCATATTTTCCAGTATGTCAATTGTAGAGATTGGGATCTCATAAATGGTCAAAGGCCACATAAGTCAGAGGAATAGACTGAGTTGAAGGCACTAGAGCTTCACCCTGCCAGATAGCAAGGAATTGTCACTGTCTAGGCCACTGATGGTGTCCTGCCTAATCCAGTTGCATTATACCAGTGTCCAAAACTTTTGATCAGGTTGTCTGCCACTGTTTGTATAGGCTTCTCACCAGTGTAAAAGTGATCGTTGGACAGGTTCCTTTTAATGACTGATATGCTCCTGGACTGTCTTGGCTTTATCTTCAACCAGGCCAGATCAGTGTTCTCTTGCAGCTTCTTCCGGAGTCACCTAGTACAGGCCTTGGTTGTGGTGAGTGTGGTGAAATCATCCTTATATGCCCTGATAAGAGGGGACTGAAGACTGGGTTTGAGCTGCTCTACTTCTACCCCCCATCAAGAGGCTTGGATGATGACCTCCATGGCCATGGTGAAGGCTAATTCAGAGATTTTGCATCCTGTCTTGATGCCCATTTTCGCACGCTGCCACGCTGTGGCATATTCATCAGTTGTTAGGCAAAGCCGTATGTCCTTGAAATAGGATTTGACAAGGGCTGTTATAGGTTCCAGAACACTGACACAGCTGAATGCAGTCCAAAGACGCTTGTGAGTGACAGAGCCAAAGGCATTGTTGAGATCCAAAAGCAAGACATGGAGCTCTCGTAATCCTTTTTGGCAACTTGGATTTGATGCCAAATCACCCTTACATGCTCCAAACACCCGGTGAAGCCGAGGATCCCTGCCCTCTGCACAGAATGGTCAATGTAGTTGTTTTTCTTTGTCAGCCTATGGGCCAGGACACTGAAGAAAACCTTTCCAACATTCCAGTGGCTGATGTGGTGAAACTGGTTGATTTCAGCAAAGTCCTTTTCCTCTGGGATTAGGATGCCCCTGTTGGTATGGCCTGTTTCTGCCAAACCGACTTCATCAAACTCCACAAATGGTGTAGTACATTTGGTGCATTCTTGTAAAGCCTGTACGGGACTCTGTTGGGCCCAGGGGAGGATGTGCCTCTTGTCAGTGTACAGTTGTTACCACCTCACTCTACTTGGTAGGGCTGACATCTAGTTGATGTTCAGGAGAAGGTATTGGTGGCATGTCCGGTGGGCAGGTGATCTGCTCAAACTGTCGGCTGCCTATTGGACTTGTCCAAGCTGAGCATTGAGAACTTTCCTTGATGTTGCAAGTTTGCCACTTTTCTCCTTTGTGAAAACACTTTTCATGAATCTTAAGGGTCATTGAAGAAGTTAGATCTGGTCCGATCATTCTTTCTGCGCCTCTATCTCAGGTTCTCTGCTCTCCTTAAGGATGAAAGTTGATTCTTGACCTTCTGCTTGCGGCCAGGTTTATTATGCCTTTTCTTGCCTTGATGTCTTCTCAGGCCTGCAGAGGATGTTACTTTGGCCCCGCCACAGCTGCAAATCTGGAGCATGATTCCTGGATCTGATGTTTGATATCTGCTTCGTTCCTGGGTTGGTTGCTGTGAGTCATATTCCACTTCTGCTTTCACTGACTCTAGACGTATCTTCTTCCTTGAACTTTTCATAGCCATAGATGGGTGGAACCTGTACAACTGTTAGAATAGTAAGACTGCAGTATTTCCAGGTAGAGTTTGTTTTATCAGTAATATATATTTTCTGAACTAGCCAGTGTTGCAGGAACAGTATGGGGGTAAGTATATAAGGTTCAGTGTAGTGGGAAGCATTATTATGGGACACCCTGAAATAGCAACATAAATATTCTCATTTCTGTTGGAATAGATGTGGTAAGAGAAATAATCCTTGCCTGTTTGTAACAAGTCTGACCTGCATGATAGTCTTTGAAAACAAATACAAGTCTCAAAATATAGAATAATGAAAAGATTATCTTCTAAGCTATTCTCCCTAAATATTCTCCCAAGATCATTCTTTAAGATGGTGGTAAGTTTGGCGGTTTGCTACCCACCCTAGTCTGGTGTAATAGAGGTCCATCCAAGTTTCTCCTGAAATTTTGGTGGATGATCTGGATTGCTCAGAAATAGCATTGTGACAGATGAAATTCTCTTTTTTTATCTACATATCTACATTATGGGAATGTATTAGGTCCACTGGTAGTTAATCCATGCATAAAGTCAGCTTTGAGGTTCCCCCAGTATTCTATATATTTTCTATTTGTGCATGGCTGGGTTTTTCCCATTGTGACGCATCTTTTAAAACATTTTTATATGTTTCTGATTCCGAGAAGAAAATGTCTTTATAGTACAGAATTATATTTCAGTTATAACTTATGACTGACTAACATAACATATTTAGGCTCTTAACTGAGGGAAGATTTTTAATTATTTGCCATAGTGTAATTTATGCATCATTCAATGATGGTATAGTCTGTAAATTCCTCAGTATTGCTTAGTCAGTTTACTATACATGTTATACTATGAGAAACATGAAACACTGCTGTCTATGAAATTATATCCACAACCTGCTAAGTATCTTTGTAATATTGTTTATTTGCAATGGTGGTGATATTTCTGTTTTTTTTTTTTTAAGGCTCAATATGTTGGACTTGCCTTTTGGCATTAATGGTACAGGATTGGGTCTGTTTATAGCATAGTTCATCGTCCTAAAACATGGTAAAATTCTTCACACAGGATATTTTTTTAATCCCATGGGTCAATGTCCATTGGATGTTTTTGTGTGGATACCATTGGAATAATTAGTCCAAAAGGATTTCAATTTCTTTTGGATTGTAATAGTCCAGCAAGATATTTCTTTTGGTTCAGTTAGGGGAAATACTTATATTCTATTTCCTGGTTCAGGTTTATGTTTTCTATCAACTGGTGGAGTGTATACCAGGCGTGAACTGTGTGTCTTCAAAGCTAGGAATTTGGTTTTCCTCCATTTTTGGGGGTACTCGTAATATATCTTGTGACTGAACATGCCATAAACATACTCTTCATCAGCTCCTGAACCAGATAACCTATTAACTAGGGGGTAGGGATTTTAACTCTGTGTGTTTGAACAGCCACCATCTCAGTGTTAAAGGTCTCTGATTTCCAACCCTACAGGGATCTACACCACTCCTGACTTGCTCACCATTTTTAGTATCTTCTTAAAATCCATTCATCAGGTCAATTTGATCCTATAAATCATCCCTTTTTCAGAAAAAAGATGCACTATTCAACTTAAAAAATACTGGCAATTCTACACAATTAAAATGTTGCACTCTAGAAGGATATCCTGGTGTTGCACCAAATTTAACCAGCAGATCTGACATGCTTAATTGTGACACTGTAATATAAATACGTACACTAAGGGTAAAATGTATTTATTTTATGTTGAAAATTCATCAGAGAAAGTTGTGCTGAAATAGTCAAAGCCAGTTGCAAGGGCAAAGTCATTAGGGGGTAGGTGGAACCTTTGGCAATAAAGTCAATGCATACCCCAGTGCAAGCAACAGCTTCAGAATTGCCAGCATTTTTTTGACCAACACCACGATAACAGCCACATCACATTCGAGAGACAAGTATCTGATCAACCTACAGCCTGTAACACTGAAAAAATTCATCCAGAGGTCATAATCTACAACAGCAATAACACGCTGGTTTATATTTAATGTATATTGGTGATCCTGGAATTAAGTAGTCTAGAATTTTAGTATGGATCTGTGAGTCATCAGCTTATAAATAAGAGATCTGTGCATGGTGCATGGAGAATACAGTCCAAAAACGTTTGGCAAACACTTATCGATTGTGTTCAGTGTTGCTGGTTGAAATGTATGCCGAACCAACATGAAGCAGGAGGAGCCCAGTGAGAACCTCCATCATTTTAGGATTTGTTTAACAATGAACATTGAGGGTAACAATTTTTTTTGTTCTTTTTAAATTTTTGGATTAGGCAAATTTCTGTATTTCACGTTGTAGGGACATCCCCTGCTGTGACAATGTATCTTTCCAGCTGCTATTTCCAGTTAAATTAGTTCCTTTACTTTCTCTTTAGTCTTTCATTTGTTGTACCTCTATTTTCCTCTATGTTAATACCAATCAATATTTTTAAATTAGAATCAATTTGAGGTGAAATATGAAAGGGGTCACTCATACTGATGAATCCACAGAGAATGGTCAATAACTTTACAGAGTTCATGCAGACCTTCTTTCAGCAGATTATTTTGGTTTTAATATCCCGCAATGTCCGGTGAGACTGAACTAAAAGAGTGTTACTCTTTTAGTTCAGTCTCACCGCTCTCAACAACCTTATTTCTAGCTGTAGCCAGCAGCTGTTTTCAGTGACAAAGCTTTGATAATCCCACTCTTCCAGAAACAGAAAGTTAGCCGCTGAACATTGTGGAACAGCATGTAAAGAAAGAGATATTTTTTGTAAGACAGTAGCTATATTACTTCTACAACAAATGTGTGTAATGTTTAGCTTGGTGTGGAATGACATTGGATTGAGTTACTGTCATGACAAAGCTGAAAAATGCTGTTTTAAAGTTTCACATCCAAGGTTCATGGGATAACCTTTTTATAGATCACCTCATGTCAGATCAGGGCCTAGAAAAAAATGACTCCATCCACCTTTTTACTGTTTATTCTGATTAATCATGTTTGGTGTCCTTGTGCCAGATTATTCTTCCTGTATTGTTTTGTCATATTCACATGTTCACATATTCACTCATATACATCTCTTCTGTATCTTTCATGCTATTATCTGTTCCTTTTACCAATCTTTACATCTGCTGCAGTCAAGTAATGTATTCCCGTAGAAGAGAATCTGCCCTCAATGTGTCACACTGTTAAAAAAATTAGGGGTTTTATACTAAACGAACTGAAAGCCATCCCAAAGTTGCATTTTGCTGAACTATCATTTTAAAGGCAGTTAGACATTCTGGGGCTGGTCCCCAGGTAGCAGGAAGAATTGTGTTTAATCTTTTTTTTGCACTCATCGGTAAATATTCCCCTGAGAGTCATATATATATCAGACTTCACCTAATTACTAAACACAGGCAATGGAATAATTTGAAAAAAAAAATACTGGTACCAAATATAGGGATCATTTATTACTTGACTTGTGTAATGATTGTTTTAGATAATAATGTTTGGTCATATACATCTAAACATAGTAAGTCATTTTATAAAAGTGTTATTTCCTGGCTGCCACAAATTCAAAGTGGTTGTATATGTGTCTCATTAAAAATATGTGATTGAGGGGACACTTGCAAAGATAGTCTTGGACAGACCGAGATATTGACTTGCCTTTCCCACCTCCACTGTAGCAGTGGATGACATTGGAAGAAACACTCACAGTGGCAGATTATGTTCGGTTCTAGCCAGAGGATCCAAATGGTAATCACTGAAAAACACTAACAAGTGTTTACACTGCCCTGTCGCCTGGTTGTATCTTTCAATGGTGCGTTTCAGTTAGACCAGTCAATTAATTTAGTTTAATTAACTGCCTGAGCAGTTCTCAAAGTTAAAACTCTTTTTTTGTCTTTATTGTGAATTGTATGATACAACTGGTGTCACAATCAGACATCACACCCCAAAAGCCAAATGATATAGTATGGGATTGTGTTGAAACCACCTGAAAGCACTAAGTGAGTACTTAATCTAAGTCTTAATAAGCAACTCTGGAAGGCCTAACAAGTAGATGTGTAGTACTTGAGTCTGGTCTTGGTCTTATCCCCCATCTCGACTTTTAAGTTTCTAGTCTTAAATGAGTCCTGCTCATTTCTCTCAGTGTCTTTCTCTCTCCCTGTGAGTGCATGTCCACAATGTTCAACTCTGTGTGAACCAAATTATTCTAATTTATGTTAATAATAAGGTTAATAATACACTTCTCCAGACTATTGTCCAGATTCACTCCTAGTTACTTGTAGGAAACCGCCATCTCACTTAAGCCCTGTAGACGTTAATTGGAGACAGCAGTATTCCCTCTAACAAAGTCCACAACCAGCTCTTTGGTCTTGACAACCAGGTGGTTCAGCCCATGCCACTTCTTAAAGCAGCATGCCATCTCCCAGTATTCTGCCACCCCTAATAATACACCTCACGATGGCAGAGTCAGGAGAAAACTCCTGCAGGTGACAGTTGACTCTGAAATCTGAGGTGTATAATTTCAAGAAGAAGGGAGACAGCACCCCTGAAGAGCTCCATGTTGCTCACAACTGTCCCTGAAACATAGTCTTGAAGCCTTGTGACCTGTGGTCTTCCTTTGAGGTAATCTGTGATCCATGTTGTCAGGCTTGAGACGACCTGCATCTCCCCCAACTTTTTCTCTGGCAGGGCAGGCTGAGTTATATTGAATGCACTGGAGAATTCAAAGAATATTAATTTCATAGCGCTGCTTGCTCTGTCCAGATGAGAGTAAAAGCCTTTTGCAGCATGTATGTGATTAAATAATCCGAACTGACATGGGGCTTATAGGCAAACTTCTTTTCTTGTGCAGACTCAGGTTAAACAGGTGCTAGAGGACATGACAGAGCGGGCTGGCACAGGCTTTAAGTATTCTGGCACTCTGGGTCCTGCCACCTTCCCTTGATGCAGCTTCTGCAGCTACCTCCTGACCTGATCCGATGAGACCATCAGACTGTCCTAAAGATTGGCATATGAGCTGGGGGATGCTTTTGTTGGCCAGTGGAAGGTGCCGTATCACGGGGGAAGGGTAACTGTGTGGGGTGGATTCAATCTCCTCTTCCTTGACTGGACTCTTGTATCAGCCCAGTATCTGCAGCGACATCTCCGTCTCAGTTCTTCAGGAATAGAGGGCCACTCCGTAGGTGTGAAGGCCGGTCACGGCAGGGGAAAGAGCTGGTAACAGCTGCATGCGGCCCTGTTCAGAGGCACTGATGCTCAAACAAAATTGTGTTACATATATTACGAGAGAAAAATGAAGAGATGCGCCAACTGGTAATCCATATCCCTATTCTAAGTAAAATAGGTATAGTAAAATAAACAAAAGTTTTGGCTATAACGAGATCAAAACAATTAAAATATAAAACCACACAGAGTTACTATAAAGGCTGCTACAAGCATGGCGCCATCTTTTGTACAGTATCCTGCTCAGCCCTCTTCCACATGCGTAGTGTTGTAAACATTAGAAACATCTAGTTACCTCCCAACTGGACTACTGTAATTCCCTATAATCAGGACATCCCACTAACTCTGTTAAAAGCCTTAAGTTGATCCAAAATGCTGTTGACAAGAACTAGAAAAAGAGAACAATCCCTTCCATATTTCTCTGCAGTGACTCTCTGTATAATCTGTATAAATTCAAAATCCTTTTCCTTATGTGCAAGCCCACAATGACCAAGCTCCATCGTATCTCAAAGAACCCATAGTACCCTAGTTATGCTGCTATGCTCTGCTCATATGATGCACTGAGCACTTCTGCCTTCTTCTCTCTATCTCTCTCTCTTTTAATTTATATCACAGTTTTGCATTGTAATGAACTTTGTGTCTTCGGTCTTCTAGTTTGTGCTTTTCCTCTTTATCCTCTCTTGCCCTCACCTTTTGCTGCAGGTATCTTTGACTCTAGAGCTACCAGATCTGCCACCACTAATCATCACTCATTATTAATTTTATCAAAATTATTTTTCTGTAAAAATATTATTGTTGTCATTATAACAACCAGTCTGACAGTGCCTGAATACAAGAGTATATAAGACATAAGCAGGTGTGTGAGTCTGTCACATCTCTGTTGCTTCTTCTAGTGCTGTAATTGAATTAGCCAAAATCCATCAAGCCTGAAATGAAAATAGCCAATCAGAGTCAGCCGGAGTAAATAACTCAATATCACTCACTCAACCCTCCCTCTTCAGCAAAGCTCAAGGCCGTCACTGCAGCTCCTGAAGATTATGCACAGCCTTCTGGTCAGTGGATGAAAATGGAAATCTCCCGTCATGTAATTCCTCTGTTTAAAACGAAGGGAAACGGGCTCTCTGTTGTTCTAGACTGTAGGTCTCTATGAACTTTGCTCAACCAGGGTGAATATTTTAACCCTAATGTCTGCACATTTCCTGCATTATTTATATCAGAACTGAGTGCTGTTGAGTTTATAAGCCCCTCCCCCCTCAAAAAAAAAAAAAAAAAAATCACCCTAAATTTGCTGCCCAAAAGAGCTTTTATATGCCCCCTCTGAAAGAAGAAACCAACACAAGCACACACTCAGGAACTTACACTTCCCCTCACTTCTTGCTTCTGGCTGTACTCCAGCAGGCAGAGCTGAACCTCAGTATTTCATTGTGAGGTTTGCCAGAATGTCAGGCTGAATAAATGTGTCTGCATTGCTTGTGAGAGTCAATAGGAATTCCTATATAGTGATTGTAAGAGAGTGCACCCATAATGGACAAAATCATTATATCACTAATTACTGCAGAATTTTCTAGGTTGTTTTATCCTTGCCTTATGTGGAGAGCAAGAAAGAAAAGAAAACTACTGGTCAAATTACCAATGACACTCAAAAGATGCTTCCTTGTGATTTTGGTGACCCCTGACATTTAGTGCTACTGCCTAGTCAAAAATTCAATTAACCTACAATTACACTTTGCCTTTTCCCTTCACTTTGGACCTCACCTTCCAGTGAGCAAAGCTCATGTTGCTAATCATTTCTACAGGCCCTAAGGGCTTGGAACAGGTTGAGAGGAGAAAGAGGAAGGTTCAAACCGTGCTTACTTCCTCCCCTTCACACACCTGTCCAGTTGTGTGTAGAGTAAATGTAGTTGTTGGTTTGTCAGTCTCAGAAAGTTTCAAAGATTTTGGAGAGGGGATTTCACAGACTGTTGGATGATGATGCACTCTTTCAAAATATACTTACACTCTAACTCTTACATAGTTTGGGGTTTAATGACATTCCAGCTTCTAGAGGCTGAAAATGTGGCTGTCATACCATTTGGCCTATGTTTTGGTAGCTCCAATATTTTTGCTTAAATCTGTTATGTGATATAAGAAAATGAAGGAAACATTTTCAAACACTGTTTATGCTTTGCATTTTATTAGATGGTCGATGATGGTAAAGCTTGTGACCTGTCTTTAACATAAAGTACTACAGACTGGTGCAAAAATGTTATCCAGCAATCTCATTTGCAAGCATTGCTATCCCCACTAACATCACCAATAAGCATCTTCCTGATCAGCACTAAACAACAGAGTTGGAAGTACTTCGAAATAACAAAAGATGTAAGGGGTGAAATATTCAATTGGCTGTCTGCAGGCAAAATAAATCAATGATTTCTGTAAACACGAGTGGCAAGAAATTGAGTTGTTCCAATGAAAGATGATGGGGAAAAATTAATAAAGCATTGCAGTGTGACCTTGATGTACAGCTCTCATTTACAAGGCAGGCAAAATACTGGATAGTCTGCTGTAGCTAATCTACACAATTCAGATCATACATACTACAGTTTCTCCAATCTGTAGATAATTAAAAGGGGAATCTTGACTTCATGGGCACACTCTTTGTCTATAGTTTCCCAGAGAGGGAAACTGACAAAGTGATTATAAAGACAGAGAATCTCATGTAATGGCATATACTCTTTTATGTATATTACATCTTTGATCTTAACAATCACCTAAAGCCCAGAGTCCCTGAGCTCAGCTCACAGGCAACAGGCAACAGTGGCCTAAAGTTTAAAGAGGCACAATTGTGACTCAAAAGTTGTTGCATTGTAGCTGTTCCGGGGAAGAACAAGGTGGATTGAACATAGAAGTGCTTTAGATTTTATTTTGCAGTGCAGTGGTAATTTAATAGTTGAACAGAAAAGCTTGAAATCTTGTCATAGTATTGATATTATCAGTTGGAAAACTTTATTTACAAATTAACAATATCAGATTTACCTATTTATTTCCCTTTAAATTAAAATGTTTACATGATCTGACAAAACAGTTGGCTTGTATATAACCTATATGATTTTGTTCTTGGTCATGTTTGTTGCCACACTGGACCTATTTTTTAGCATTTTTGCCACATTCCAAGAGTTGTGGATGAAAAATCTATACAAGTTGGCAAGCCACAGCCACAGACTGCAGCTGCTACAGGTTAGTAGGCCCTGGCCAAGTTATGACAGCTTTGATCATGGCAGGGTTTTTCAGATTTGATAAAGATTTTGTATTTCAACAGCTGGTGGAAAACCTAGTTGACAGTATGGAGTTTCATGGGAAAAATGAAGATAAATTTCAGAATATCATCAATGTAAACAAAAATGAGGCATTCGATCATATCCCTCAGTACATCATATACAAGGTTCTTGAAAACAGTAGGGGCATTAGTTAGACTAAATAGCATACTAGATACTGGTAGTGGTCAAGAGTTGAGTTTAATTCAGTTTTACACTAGTCTGCCACTCTAATATGTACTAGGCAGTAGGCAGGTCAAGCTTGGTGAAGAGTACAGCTCCATGGAGAGGGGAAAAAGCAGAACCAATGAGTGGCAAGAAATATTTTTTAACAGTAATTTTACTGTTAAAGTCCTTAGCATGCAATGCATGGTCTTATTGTTCCTTACTTTTTAATCAACAAAGAAAATGTCAGCATCCAGAGTAGAAGAAGAGGGTCTAATAATACCTGCAGCCAGGGAGTCTTTAGGGTAATTCTCCATAGCCTCATATTAAAGAAGAGAGAAATTATGTGGCAGCTGGACAGAGGGGCTCCAGGCTGGAGGTCAATGAATGTTGCAGTCATATTGCTGATGGGTCTTGATCTCTAACTCCAATCCCTCTACTGCCCCCATGATCCTGCTCAACACCTGCTGCTTTAATTATGATTATTGTCATTGTTATTATATTTAGTATAATAATAATAATAATAATAATAATAATAATAATAATAATAATAATAATAATAATAATAATACCAACAACACCAATAATAATAATAATAATAATGATAATAATAATAATAATAAACAACTATTATTGTTATTATTATTGTTATTTATTTTTAGTTTTATTAGTCAAAAAAGAGATATGTGTAAACTGCATTGTGCTATGTTCTCTTTCCTCCCTCCTGATCATGGGGGCAGTAGGTGGTTTGCAGTCACAGATCCAGACTCTGCAGCACCAGGGGTAGAGATACCTGCAGAAAGTGACAGGTGAAAACGAGAGAGATGAGAAATCACAAAACTTCAGGAGAGTAGGTCAAGTTAGTATGGAGCTGGAGAGGAGGAGAGAGGAGCTTGGTACATCATGGTGCACATCATCTTCTAATTGCATTGGACAAAGGACTTTCCTCCCTACTTGTCTAGTTAGTTCTTAGTGGTACATTCGACACGTTGACCATCACATCTTATTACAGAGACTAGAACATTTAATTGGCATTAAAGGAACTGCACTAAGCGGGTTTAGGTCCTATTCATCTGATTGATTTCAGTTTGTGCACATTAACCATAATCCTCCATACCCTCAAAAGTTAGTCTCAGAGTTCCACAAGTTTCTGTGCTTGGACTAGTTTTATTTGACTTATATATGCCTATATATGGAATGGTCAGTAGTGTCAAATGCAGATGTAAGATCTAACATGACAAGTACAGAGCCAAGTCCTTTGTCCTATGCAATTAGCAGATCATTTGTAACTTTCACCAGTCCTTTCTCTGTGCTGTGATGCCTCTGAATCCTGATTTAAAATCCTCAAATAAGATATTATTATGTAATCTGGTGCTAGTTCAGGGTGGGAGGTGATGAATTTTGTCTCTAATAGTTAGAATTTTATCATTAAATAAGCTCATGAATTTGTCAATACTGAGAGCTACAGGACTAAATGGATCAATAGGGCTATGACTCTCTGTCAGCCTGACTACAGTGCTGAAAAGAAACCTAGGGTTGTTTTTATTTTCCTCTAATAAAAGATGAGTAATAGGCTACTCTGGCATTACAGATGGCTTTCCTATATGTTTTAAAACTATCATGCTGGGCTAAGCAGGATTCTTACAGTAGTTTGCTTTAATATGTGGGTTTGGGAGTTAAAACTCCTTTTCTTGTTATTGTCTTTTTAGAGGGGCAACAGAATTGAGTGTCATTCTCATTTAGCCTTCAGCACTGTGAAGATTCAGTTTGGGAGGGACCAAAGTTGACATTTGAGTTTTCTGTTATATTGTGATTTGGCAGTGAATTAAATGCTGATTGAATCAGCTTGAATCAAACTCCCTGTGAATGTTAGAGGTCCTTACTCTATCTCTATCCTGAGTCTAGCCAATCTGCAGGAGAAACTTATTTGTGCAACTTTTATGCGTAATCTCATTCTTTTGGTCATCACCCAAAGACCGTAGGTGAGGGTTGGTGCATAGATTGTAAATCAAAAATTTTGCCTTACAGCTCATCTCCCTCTTTGCGGCACAACACTTGCTTTACTGCTGACAAAGTACCGATCTGCCTGTCAAGCTCCAATTCCATCCTACCCTCACTCATGAACAAGAACCCAAGATACTTAAACTCCCTTGCTGGGAGAAATCCACCATTTTCCAGCAGTGAACCATGGCCTTTGACTTGGAGGAGCTGACCTTCACCCTAGCCACTTCAAAATTTACCGCAAACTGCCTCAGTGCATGCTGAAGGTCATTGTCCAATGAAACCAAGAGAATCACAGAATCAAGAGAATCTAGCAGAGGCCAACACTGACTGAAAAGTTTGACTTCCTGCCAAGAATATGGACTCATTATCATGCTGTGGAAATGCCTTCTTTTTAGGGGCTTGGGATTGTTGAAAAAAAAGAAAAATGGTACACACATCAAAACTGGCAAAATTGCAAAGATTTGTAGTAATTAGGCTTGAGCATGGTCAGTAATTCCATAGTGCTCCCAAACATAGTGTCATATTGGGATAAAGCTACTCAGATTCAGCAAAAAGAAAAAAAAATACTTATGTACCTAACAACATGAAAACCAGTTAATGATTTGGTCATGGTGGTGATGGATACATAATTTTAATGACTGTCTACACAACAACAACAACAACAACAACAACGACAACAACAACAACAAAAACAGAGCTCAGGTACTTGAGATCAAAATGATATACATCTGTGTCCAACCAGGGCTCATAGCCCTATCTCTTTATAACTTGCCTTTATGAATAGACAATCTAATAATTCAAAAGCCATACTGATTGTGTAGCTGCTAAATAATAAGCTCAATTGAAATTAATGAATGTAATGGTCTAATTAGGTGAAAAAAAGCTGCCTGGGGCAGGGTTATGTCCATTTTCAGTGCTAATTGATTAATACTCCCTTATTGAGATCTTTGTTGCAATGCTATGGTGCAGCCACAGCCACGTTGGGTTTTGTCGAGTCAGAGTTCCTAATTATTATATTTCACCTGAGCTGCTGGCAATTATCACAGCTGTAAGCGTTATCTCCACAATTAGTCTGCTCATGCATCAAATACACTCCACCAGCTTGTAAACATCTCTCATTGAAAGCAACGATACTTTGCATAAAAAATTTTATGATCTCTGCTCATTCTCTGTTCATGCAGAGCATTGTACCAATCAAGCCCAACCTCAAGGGACTATTATTTAGCAAGCTGACAAGCTGGCAGTGCTGTACCTCTATGGGGACTGACTGTCACGCCATCGCTAGCTGGAATGTGCATCCTCATTAGGGAAAGTCTCCTTCATGCTTTTGGACTGTGACCTCGAGGGACAAACTACTATCCAGGGCACGTAGGGTAACAGTATGATGCTAGAGAACAGAAGAGAGGCCTCCTCTCCAGCAAAGGACATCAGGCTAATATGAGTCTAGACAGTTGTGACAAATACTAGAGGGAAATGAATCAATATAAATATCATTATCTGAGCCAGCATTCTCTGGAAGGGGTCAACTGGGCTTTCAGTTCTTTTCTAAGCAGTCACTGTGTCAACTTAGCCAGACAGTAAATAGGACTATGAAAACTGTACACCTTTGGGTGTTAAAAATATTAAAATATGAAAATTGATATTAACCATATTGCTTTAGATTAATTAATTTGTTCTGATGCACAATAAATAAATACATTTTTGACTAAATTATAAAAATCATATGCATGAAAAATAGCATATCAAGAAAATGCACTTTTATTTTATCAGGGCTGCCCCTCAAATAAGTATTTTAATCAGTATTTACCAATTTACTGTAGTGCACATTTGATGTTACAGCTTAATTACTACTTTTTGTTAAAATCACCAACCGACTGGGTGAAGGCCCTTTTGAAAATATTATGACTCACATATAAACTGCCTCACAAAATACATAAAGTGTTGAAATTGCAATGCTAAAGATTGCAATAGCAACCCCCCCCCCCCAGCACATCCTCTTTGTAGTGTCACAGTGAACATGTATGACCCAGAGACCTTCAGGTGCAGTAAAAACAGTTCATTTTTAATGAAGATCACAAAGACAAAGCAACAAAAGAGTGGGCAGGTTGGGGTAAAGTCCAAGGACAGGTACGAGTAGGCAACAGCTGGGCAGATGAGCAGTCAAACAGGCTGGTATGAAGGAAACTGTGACTGACTGGAGAATGGGAAACAGGCGAACAGGTGGGTTTGGGGAGTCAGGTGATTTGGAACAATGAGAGAACAGAGGTAACAGGGGGTTGGCAGGGGCTGCAACAAGAGAAGAGCTAGAACAGGAAAAACAGGAAGGTAGGAAGAATTGAACAAACTAAAGATGAATAAAGCATTAAAATCAGTGAGAGACAAATCTTCAATGTGGATGGGCTTATGGTTGAGCAGAGGTGCTCACCAGAAAAACTACTGTAGCTGTGGTTTTTTTGGAGGTTTACTGTTTGGACTGTTATCAAGTTCAGCTGAGGGCTGACCTTGAACAGATAGTGGATTGAGCCTCGATTTTTCAGATATCCAGTTCATTTTAACAGGGCAACTCCCACTAGCCGAGTTTAGAACCGTGCTTTTGTTGTGTTGAAGCTGGGCAAAAATATTTGGACAGATAAAATTTAAATTGAGAAGCTTCTGGAGGCCCACGTTTTCTTGTGACACCATATTTTCAAGTCACAAATGTCATGATAACAGCAGACAGCAGTTCAAATTTTGAGGTGAAGTTAGTTTGTTGAGTTTACAACTTCAGACTCCCATATTAGCAGGTAGCAGGGCTTGTAGGCAGACTAAACCAGGATGAAACAAACGAGGTGTAGCAATGCATCTCTATTCACAAGGCCCTGCTCAGGTTTTCAGAGAGTTACAGTAAAGCATGTCAGATCAGCTTTGTCACTCTTGAAAGGACAAATGTTTTGTCAAAGTCTTTTAAACCCAAATTTCAGTACTCACAAACTAGGGCAAAAGGTGACTGGCAAACTAAATTATATTTTAACATAACAATATTATATTATACATGTCAGGGTTCTAGCCAAGTCACAGATTTTTTTTTGGTCTCTCCCTACCCCCTCCCTGTTTTGCTTTCTCCCCAGCATGTCTGTGTGTAGAGCTTGACTCGCCTATCCCAGCAGCTACAAAAGAACACACCTGTCTCATTCCACTAATCATCACATGACCATAAAGCCTGTCTACCCAACAATCCAGAGCCAGATTGTTCCACCATTGTTATTCTTTCGGACCCTTAGTGTTTCTAGTAATTTTAAGTGATTCTCTCATGTTTGTTGATTCTCTGCCTTACCTGTTTAGATCTCCTTCGCTCCTCTCACATGTTTGCTGTGCCCAGTATGTTCCATATCACCACCCACAGAACTTGACCCCCAGCCTCCGATCTTCACTCTCCCTCCTCCAGACCAACTCCACGCTCTCACCACCACCTGCCCATTCCCCATACTCCTAATAAATCATTATATACCGCTTCCCTATCTTGGCCTCTGCTTTTGGGTCGACTAGTGAAAACCTTAACAATATATATATGTTAATGTATCTGTGAGTCTATATCCTTGGTGTAATGATAAAAGAAAACATCTGCATGTACTATATATTTTGGCAAGCACAAACAAAGTCTCATCACCAATATTAATCTTAGTAAAAAAATGAGAGGGGATGCAATTGTCTTTACTATGATGACTGCATTATTTGCTAATGGAATTCCATTTGCATGTCTTTTGCCAGTTTTTGTTAAATTGCAAGTGAGGCTGAATATTTGTCCATGAACAATGGACCAGATGACTATGTGTAATTTTATATGGGAAAAGAGTTGCTCATACAGACAAAACATAAGTAGAGGCACAGTTAATATTGAGCTAACATTCACCAGGTCAGCAGAAACACAACTCTAAACAGATATTGTTACTCTGTTTAAACAGGCAAGTAGTTATCAAATTATCACAAGGCAATAATACATAAAATGCAGGGGATTTCCTTTGTTGTGGATTTCTCCCCCTAATTACTGCAGCTTCAAACTACTGCTAAATGAACTCAACA
Organism: Istiophorus platypterus; assembly: GCA_016859345.1. Classification (NCBI taxonomy): domain Eukaryota; kingdom Metazoa; phylum Chordata; class Actinopteri; order Istiophoriformes; family Istiophoridae; genus Istiophorus; species Istiophorus platypterus. The sequence goes on along the minus strand of CM029133.1, from coordinate 3,017,218 downwards.
CAAAAGCATTCCGGAAAAGGATAAAATTATGCATTATTAACTGCTTAGAGACTTTTAGTTTGAATCATTTGTGCAGTAAGTTTGACTGAAAGAATGCATACCACAATCAAGACATAGGTGAGAACAATATTTCTGTTAAAAAAAAAGAAACGAATAGTGTGTAATGACATGTTGTACTGGTGGAATTAGCTTTCATTTATTATGACAGAAGGTAAAAATGGAGAAACTGTAAAGTCCGCATTTATATTACAGTACCATGGTTACTGTCCTCTGAATCTGTGCCCAGATTTCTAATTCAAATTGGGACAAAAAAAACCAAAACAACTCTATGGCAGCTGTTCAATCAGAGCTTTGCAGGCTGGATTAACAATGGGGACATCATCTGTATATGTGTAACCTGTGTCAAACCTAACAAAAAGTAATCACATCCATCCAGGAGGAAAAAATGGCCAGAAGAATTATGAATGATGTGATGATGTGATTGAATGGATGGTTATAATTACACTTACGGCAGTCCTGTATGACAAATTGAAACATATGTACATGTGAGTGTGACTTTCTTTTATTTAGAAATACATACAAAGCAAAATTGTGTTTTTTAAATAGAAGTAAGCATGATATATCAACTGAATATTGAGATCTATTCTTGACAAACTTAAAATAAAGATATATCCTATTTTCTCTTCAATCTAAGTGGGTCTTACAGTATATTAGCAAGCTAATGTTGCTCAGTTAGCTACTTGACAGTTATGCCAGGCTGTTACTGGGTATAAATATTTTGTAAGGAATCATACATCTCCACTTTGTAAATATTTAACAAAGTATGAATGTGTAAACAGCTGGTGCAGCAGGCTCCTGGTTCTCTCTGCAGGTAAATACAGTTAAATCTCCTAAACCCCTAAACATTTGATTGCTCCCATCCAAAATGTTATTAATAAATGATCTAATATCAGATCATCATATTGTTATATTTTGCCTGACTGAAACCTAGCCGTGTCATGATGAATATTTAAGCATAAATGAATCTACTGCCCCCAGTCAAAACTAAAATTTAATCCCCCAAGGCTGATGAGTTAGATTAAACCTAAACTCAATTATGCCTCCATTGGAAAGCCTGGTTCTTAGTCTTGCCCAACCAACCAGGAAAACTTTAAAGCCTGTTCTATTTTTTACATTGTACCATGCTCTTGGACCATACTCTGAATTTCTATATGAATTCTCAGAGTTTTCATCAACCTTAGTCATTTGTAAAGATAAAGCAATTATTGTAGGTGATTTCAATATTCATGTAGGCATCGATAACAAGAGCCTTAGCACTGTGTTTATCTCACTATTAGACTCAGTTGGTGTTGCTCAGAGGGTAAATAAACCCACTCAGTGTTTAAACCACACCCTCGACCTTGTTCTGACTAAGGCATAAAAATTGAATATTTAATCGTATTTCCATAGAACCCTCTTCTCTCTAATCGACATTTAATAACTTTTAAATTCCTATCACTGGACTACACACCATTTGGCAAAATTGTCTTTACTAGATGTCTATCTGATAGTTCTGTAGCTAAAGTTAAGGAAGTGACTTAATTCACAATATAACAGAGAACTCATATGTTAACTTTAGTAACTTCCAAATTGATTATTTTGTTGATAATGCTGCAGGCTCGACACCATTGCCCCTATAAGGAAGAAGATAATGAAATAAAGGAGGCAAGCTCAATGTTTTAACTCCCAAAGCTACATATTAAAGCAAACTATGCAAAATCTGAAAGGATATTACATTCTACCAGAATGGAAGAATCCCACTTGATAGACTTAGAATATTTAGAAAGGCCCTTTTTAATGCCAGTCCAGCCTATTACCCATCTTTAACAGAGGAAATAAAAACAACCCAAGGTTTCTTTTCAGCACTGTAGCCAGGTTGATAGAGAGTCATAGCTCTATTGATCCATGTTCTCCTATAGGTCTCAATAGCGATGATTTTATGAGCTTCTCTAATGATAAAACTTTTAGAGACCAAAATTTGCCACTTTCTGAAAATCTACCGACACCTTAATATTAATCTACAAACACAGGAGCCTTGAAAAAGCTGTAGAACCCGATATATACTTCGTTTTTCTCCCATCGACCTTCACCAACTAACTTCAACGGTTTCTTCTTCTAAACCATTGACCTGTCTCTTAGACCCCATCTCAGCTCAGCTGCTTAAGGAACTTTTACCCTTACCACCTCTCTTAAAGATATAATCAATATGTCTTTATGAACAGGCTATGTATTACAGTCCTTTGCAGTGAAAGGAAATCCAGTATATAGATGTACTAAAATTATATCTAAATGTTTGAAATCATGGTTAATCGTAATAATAAGTGTTTCTTATAAACTTGATTACCTAGAAGGGATATACAGAATGTACGGAGCTGAATGATTGTGTAACCCAGAGAACGGAGCCACGATGAGGCACGGTCAGTACGGCCTGTTCCCTGGAATGCATAACAAGGGTATCAGAAAGAAGGCACAGATAGCATATCCCGAGACAGGCAGCAGGGCAGAGGGGAGAAACTGTGGCGATGTGCAACTTCTGTTTATCAGCAGGTACCCCCCAGATGTAACTTCCCCCACTGCTGCTGGAGGGAAGATTGACGGCGCCATAGAGGTCAACAACAAACTGGGAGCAACCAAGCGGACCAGAAATCCACCTACATTTTGTGACGCATTGTAATAGTATATGAAGCGGGTCCAGGGACAGACAGGTTGTCAGACTTCGTGAACTGATGGGGACTCTGATGCTGTCAGGGAAGCGAATAAGGACCCGGAGCTCTGTAATCTGAACCTGATCATTGCTGAATTAAACTACATTTAAGATTGGAATCGAACTGACTCCGGCTCCTCTTTCACAAACAAACATGCGGGAAAAGGCTAACAAAACAGTTGAAACATAAATCTTATGGAGTCAGATTTACAACCCTGGTGAAGCCGTTTTCCCAACAGCAGACGCTGCAATTAAACCTCTTCTTAATAAGCTTACCCCTTATCCAGGTGTTCTAGTCAACTATTGGCCCACATCTATCCTTCCCTGTTTAAGATCCTTGAGAAACTTGTTGCCAGCCTTTTACATATTGACATTTTATTACTTTTTTTTTTTTTCAGGATTTTCAGTCAAGATTTAGTATGCATCATAGCACAGAGACAGCACTGGTGAGAGTTACAAATGATCTTCTAAATTAACCTGACAAAGGACTTGACTTTGTACTGGTCCTTATAGATCTTGGGCTGCATTTGACACTATTGACAATCACTTCCTATTACGGAGACTGAAATTTTTAATTATTTAAAGGAATTACTCTACGCTGGTTTAAGTCCTGTTTATCTGATTGATTTGGCTTTTTGGTTGTTAATGATAGATACTCAAATTACTCAAAAGTAAGTCATGGAGTTCCACTAGGTTTTGTGCTTGGACCAGTTCTATTCACCTTATATATGATTCCTTTAGACAATACTATTAAGAAACACTCTACAAACTTCCAGTCTAATGCAGATGAGAATCTATTTTACGTGTCAATGAAGCACGATGGAACCAATAAGTTAGCTAAACTTCAAGGATACCTTAAGGACATAAACCAGCAACTTTCTGCTGTCAAACTCAGACAAGACCAAAGCTATTGTACCTGTCCCAAAAACATTATCTAACAATATACTTACTGTAGTTGGCATTGCTCTGGCCTCCACCACTACTGTTGGGAATGTTGGAGTTCTGTTTGATCAGGATATTTCCTTTAACTTCTTAAAACATACACAAAGCTCCCCTCTCCTTCTCCATCTCCATCTACACACATTTATATCAGTGCTCATTACTAACTGCTCCCATGATCCTGTTCTACAACCACTCCTTCATCCTTATGCGATACTGGTATTGTGCTATTTTGTTATGCCCTTCAAAAGAGTTTTTTTTTTCCAGCTGGCCCTTATCTTTGACAGGTGGATCTTCCTCAGGTGACCCGCCTTTATCGATGTCTCCTTAGCTGGATTGCCTCACCTTGCTTACAAGCTGGATTCTCAACAGCTGAGCCAGTAGTGCCTTCTGCTCCGTCAGCTGAGGGAGGCATATTTTTAACACTGTTAATGGAGTGAGGAACGGCTGAGCCCGCGTCACTTCATTGAGGTATAGCTGAGGTGTTGGCTCCTCCTCTGCTAAATGTCAGATCCTCAACAGCTGAGCCAGCAGCATCTATTACTAAAGCAACATCTGCTCCATCAGCTGAAGGAGGCATGTTTTTAATGCCATCAAAGGAGAGATGACCAGCTGAGCCTGCCTCAATTGAATGAGGTATGGCTTAAGGCTATTCACTTTTGGGATCTTATTCAGCCTCACTATCAGGAGATAGCGCTTCGTTCATGTCATCCATTGGTAGGACAGCCGTATTTTCTAAGGAATCTGCAAAATGAATAAGTCAGTCAGTTAACAAATTTGTCCTTTAATCCAATCATGTATCTATCCAACCTTACTGAAACCAAAACACAGTCACTCATTACAAGCTGTTTATTTCATCCATCAGATGGGCCAGATTGGGGGGGGGGCAGAGTGTAGAAGGCATTTCAGGCTGACAAATGCTCTGGGATCCTTCATTTCAATGGATCCGTGCATCACTGTGTAGTGCTGCATTTAAAACAAAGAAGGTGATAGTTCATTTTAACAGCTGCCTGTCTCCCAATGACAGAGCAAATTAGTATTTGATTATTCTTTAGTCATGAAATGGAACACCCACTATTAACAGGTCATCCAGACTTCTATAATGGCTCCTCCATATTTTGGGCTTTATGCCACTGCCTAGCTGGTATTCCCTTGGGGTCTGGAGCAAAACATGCTGGTCAGGCACTTCTCCCTGGGTTATCCCAATACTGGTTCACCTTAGAAATGTACTTGCAATGTATTGGAAATGGGTGGTTTGTGATTCATAAAAACATGAGCGCACGGGCAAGACCCCACTTCTATGGCCTTGGAGACAGGGAGGCCCGGAGTAACTTTAGGTGCCCTGTGTGTAGCATGCAAGAATCCGAAGTACATTGTCAAATTCAGCATATGTATTGAAGATTCACAAACTGTTTGCTTGACTATTTGCAGCATAAGCACACACCTAAACCAATCTGTAACCCAAAGGCTGAATTGTCATCCTGCAACTTTTCTCTGAAGTAGTGCAAAAATAACACCAATACCCTTCATGGCGTCGAAGGCCATCAGAAGCTGTAGAGACAAAGGACACAATGTAGATGGTTAAAGATACCGTTTACCAGGGTGAAGGCTTAAACAGAGAGAGGGAATACAGTTTAATTATTTCAGTATGTAACTTCTTTCCCAGCTGGCTGATAATATTGCCATTATTTGTCAATAGATTGATCAGCCATATAGTCTTTGCCTGGAGCATTAGTGGGTGTTTCTCAGCGAGAGACAGCGTTGTTGAATCAACAGCTGAAAAAAAAAACTCCTGTCCAGCATTTCAAACACTAGACAGGTGTGTTCTTTTTATTCAGTATTTTCAAAGAAGTTAACCATGTTCTTCTTGACTGGGTCAAGAACACTCACTACTTCGAGCATTTTGATCTGTGGAGAAAATAGAAAAAATATAGGAACATAGGAACTTGTAAGTTACAAAACATGGTCTCAGCAGTTCATTTAATAAACAAAATATAATTAAGTAAATGAGAAAAAAAGACTTAATTATCAAAGCATTTTAAATAAACTACCTCTATTTATGCGATAACCTTAGTTTTCAGGATCTTGAGTTCCGCGACCTGTGATGTGATCAAATTCACACCCTTGGCAACTTTGCCAAAAGACCCTTCTCCAATTAAATCCTGAACGGGGTAGTAACTTTATCTGCTGCACAGTATATACTCCATCTCAGAGCCATCTCACCTCCCTCTTCTTCTTTTTCTTCTTTTTAGCTGTGATGCTGGACATAGATGCAGTACATGAGGAGAAGGAGAACGTGAAGGTTACACAATGGAGTCAACAGGGGTCATTTAGTCAAACCAACATGCACAAATTTAGCTGAAGCCTTTTTTTTTAAAATCTGAAGCTGAAGCGTTTTTTTTCAAAATCTGAAACTGAAATGTAAAGTTTAATATCTTTAACTAGTGAAAAGGTTTGTCTCTGGAATGTAATGGAAAATTAAGATGCTTATATTACAAGCTAAGTGCTGTAATTGAGCAAATTTAATTAAATGTAAATGTAAAGGTAATTAGTCACTCCCTATTACTCTGTTTTTTCCTTACCAGTCTTATGTGCTGCCTGAGTTACAGCTTGATGGCATTTTGTTGCAACAGTGCTTTCTATCTAATACATATTTTAACAATAAATATTCTAGTATAAGTATTTTAAAGCTATAGCTATTGATGTTTAATTTTTGTATTCTGGCTCTGTTTTTCCATTGTTACAGTTCTTTACTTGTTTATAGCAGACTGTAAGACACTTCAATCTTTGTGAGAACACTTGCCAACATAATGCCTATGCCCTTACCGTAACATCAACCATCACAACTAAGTTCCTAACTTCCACCCTAAATCTGAACTCTAAAACCAAGTATTAACCTTCAGACAGCCCTTTAAAGTTGTGAGAACCAGTCAAAATGTCCTAATTTTCCCAACATATCCTCACTTCCAAGGTTTAAAACTCAAAGGGAGCGGTATCTGTACATACACAGCAACACACACACTCACACGCACACACACACACACACACGCACACACAGCAACACACACACTCACACACACACACACACACACACACACACACACACACACATACATATACAATGTTGAATAGGGCTCAGACTACATGGGGGACTCAGCCTGCTATCATTATGCTGCCAGGAATTAATCATGTGCCATTGATTTTTGAACACTCTTCTTCCAGCAGTGTGTTCATCAAAGCTCAATTTTAAAATCGTTCTCTTTTCTAGCTATTTCCATAAAAGCCTTTTGATTGATCCTATAATTGCACCAGACTCAGGTGTTTTACTCCTGTTTGGTTTCCAGGCAGGAGCAAAATTTGTCCCTTGATTATTTACAGGGTGCACAAGCCTGTGGCTCTGATTAATTTACACCTAATTGTAACCTCTGTGTGGAGTATTGACTTTCTAGACATGACTTCGCCCAAAGCTGTAAATTAATAATATTGCAAAGACAAATGCGTCTGAAACTTTAACCTAACCCATGAAATTGATGACTATTATAGAAAACAATGATTCCTCTGCAAGTAAATATTGCTTTTCTGACAAAACTGGCCCTCAGCCCCCAATTTAAAAATAACAAATACAATTCAGGAAGCAGTCAGTACCACATCACATTATTTCCAACTGAGTATATAAACTGTGAATATTGATTTGCCTCTGGCTGGCCTGCTTAAGAGGTGAATAAGCCATATTATGAAGACAAACTGATTAACACAACTGCTGTACATATCAAAAAGAGGACATTTGAGCTTATGACCTCATGCTTGTTTAAACATAGATGTTGCTCTGCTTTGATATAACTGTTCTGTGTAATTTTATATATAAATTTTGGTCTGCATTCAATTTATTAGTCAGAAATAAAAAATTTAGCTGGTGGGTCATAATTACAACTTTTGTATAACAAAACCTAGAAGTGAAACATAAAGTTCTGGCAGACTGACTAAGCCATATAACATTGCATTCTCCATGCAACAAGTTATGATTTAACTTTTTTAAAATAAATTTAAAGGGCTACTCTTGCAATACATACTTACATAAAGTTTTGGGAGATGGAGATAACAAACTGAAGCAGGTTCCAAGAGGTGAAGCTCCAAAATTGCTGGATAATACTTTTCCAATGAGGCACCTTGATAATGATGCATCAGACCCTCCCTATTAGCTAAACCCCATATGTTTATGACATAACTACATCATCATTCTACTGGGAGTGAGCCCCCCCCCCCCCCCGCCACACACACACTTTTCAAAATTCAGAGGAAACAGTAGTCTTAAGAATTAGAATAAAACAATCGAAATATATGAGAAAGTCAGGAAAATATTTCATTTGTATTTGTATTTGAATGTAATACATGAGTAAAAAAACAAGCAAAAGGTCCTTGTACTTTAAGAAGTAACCTAGCTGCCAGGGGTAATGCGAAATGACTGTAGAGGAGCTCAACTAATAAAAATATCCTGATTAAATTATAGCGTTATTAAGATAGGATTGCAATGTGGACCACATTTTGAGAATTCCCATGAACAACTATTGTTTTAAAATTCATAATTAACTCCTGACCTATTATCTGCTTTATTGTCATGAAATAAGGAGAAAACAGGCCTAACCTCCTCATGAAATTTATTGTCAGTCAGCTGTCCAATTATTTTTGCGCCTCTGAAAATGAGTATGTGTAAAAAATGTCTGTGATTCATTTAAGCAATATTTTTGATATAAGTCGAAAGTCTACACTTCAATCACATATATACATACAAGTGTAAATTCATATACATACATACATACGTGTGTGTGTGTATATATATATATATATCAAGTAACAGTGGAACTAAGTGAGAGTGAAAAATAGTCAGCAAATAAGTAGATGTTAGTTGTTGAATAATGAAGTAAGTAATGATTAAACAGTTGAAATAGCTAGCTAAAAGTGATGGATAAAGGTTAAAATATTATAATATCACAATATTATAGTATAATATTAATAGTTAATAATAAGGACAAACACTTAAAATAGTTACAACTAATGAGCAGCTAAAAAATATAGCAAAATGTTAAGAGTAAACCGTTTAAATAGCTAGCTAAAGTGATGAATAAACAGCTGAAACATATAGGTAAAGAAATGAAAAAATGGTTCAAACTCGCTAGCCAGTTCAGTTGATTGAGAACATCATTATTACGTTATCAAATTATTACTGCTATATAATTAACAGTGTTCATCATCATTCATTTTGAAATCAATTGAAATGAACCCACATGATGTGAGGTGTTGATGATGGGGCAACTCTGACAGGTCTGTGGGGGGTATATTGAAAAAAGTTTGTGAACTGCTGGTACAGATTAGTCTAGAACAGCTGTGCTGATGGATGACCTTTCTTTCAACTCTCGCTGTTTGTCTCACAGCTGATTAGATAGACTTGCATATCTAAAAGACTATTTATTCCCCTTTTCGTTTCATCTCCATCTGAAGTTTCCTGACATGCCGAAGGGGATGTGAATCAATGTGAGATCTGGGGAAAGAGTATTACTGTGATAACTTTATTCCAAAGACATGAAAGGGAATGCCATAATAAGCTGTCAGCCCCAAAGTATTTTAGACTGCGAGAGTGTGTGAGAATTTTAATCGCACAGCTGTCCTATCTTGTAGACGTGGCTCCCACCAACAAATGACATCTTTTGCATGACAAATGAGAACTTCATGGTGTATCTAGGTTTTATTTGGAGTAAGACATGCATTTTGAAGGAGGAACAATGAATATTTAGCCACAACTCATCATGTCTCTCTGTGTAACAGATAAATGTCGAAGAATACAATTCTATCCAGGGCATGATATCGACAGACGTAAGTGGGCTGTTTCACATACAGCTGTAGCCAATGGAACTCAAAGGTTCAGTGTGTATGCTTGTGACATGTGTGAAAGTAGCACTTCTCTAACAAATTGTTGTAAAGCAAGCATAAGGGCGACCCAGCAGGAGAATCTTTTACTTGCATGCAACATGCTTTTCACATTTATTCACACTCTCCAGTAAAGGGAATGAAGCAAAGAACAATAGAAATGCAAACAAAATATTCCATTCATATTATGAGCTATGTCACAAAAGGAAAGGGAAGATATCATTTTTCTTTATGAAAAATTAGAGCAGTTCTTGTCCTTGCTTCACAAAGGGTAGCAAGATCATAAGTTGCCTTGAGTAGAAATACACCATTTTCCAAGATGTAAAAGTTTTTCATAATCTGAGCTCTTGCTCAGTATCAACTCGTTCAAGTACTTTGAGCTGTATGGTAAATATTGTCCAATGCATGATGAGATGCAATATTTACAAGTCAAACAAAATTTTAATTTTAGAGGTTCATTGAAAGTCTGTAAAGTCAATAAAACAACTACCAGAGGATAATCTGCTCTCACTCACTTAACCCTTAGGGTTACAGACAGCAACCGCAGAAGGAAACAATATGCAATAAAAATTTCAGTACATTTATATGCATACATAAAAACCAAGTTATTCAGAAATTAGGTTAGATGGGTAATCAAACATCCAGTACACTGTAGTAACCACTGTAATGTTATTACTGATTTCTCTGTTACCCATCCCTTACCAGTGGAAAATGGCACACTTCTACAGGGATCAGTGACCCTGGGTGACGTCAGAAGTGAAACAGGCTTGAAGCTGTTCAAGCAGAGGGAAGTGAAACATTGCTTTTCAGTCTGGTGATGTACTCATTAACAATGACAAAACAAAACAGAACAAAAACTCATGCTGTCAAGAATTTGTGAGTGATTGAGTGATTGCATCATCAGATGTCTCAAACTGCCAGGTCAGACCACCAGATCCAACCCATGAGACAATTTCATAATACTCTACATTATGCCTCACGTCAGGCCTACAGATGATCTTTTTTAATTGAAAAACATGGGAGGGAACCATTTGGTATGTAGAGTTAAATTGATAAAGTCTGTGGATAAATGACTATGCATGGAAACAGTTTGATATTGTCAAACAGATTGGTGTTTAATTTCCAGGTAGAATCAGTCGGGTTGCATCGGATCCAATATGCCAAAACTGAGTTTGCTCATTTTGAAAGATAGACTTTAGCATGTGGTAGGACTGACTTTACTATCAACATAAATCAACTTGCATATCACTGCATCCCTTATGCACATGAGGATTCTCTCCTGGCTCTCTCTCAAAACCTGTTCTGCTCGTATGAATCATTCACTATTCAACTCAATGCTGTATAGGGATAGGTCAGTATTAAAATGTGTGCAATGTGTAGTTTAACTTGTGCTGTGTAAAACAGACAGTGGTTTGCACATGTTCTGACTTTTCAGAGATAGATAGTGGCAGAACTGTTGACTTAGATTTTTTTCACCATAATTAAATACTATCCTTCAAAAATCCGACATGTTTTAGTAGAGGGTCTTTTATGAGAGCATAAAAATAAATGCTCCCCCTGTACACAATTTCTATCATCAGTTCAGGTGCTTAGTTGAAGACAGTTGTGAAGAGTATGTATTCCCACTGCATGCTGCAGTTGTTTCTTTTTGCGTATTTCTCACAAAGGTAATCAAAATTACGCTCATGCTGGAGGGGATTCACTGCTGGCTACAAAATAAAGTTCAAAGTTAAAATCAAATACTTGGAGCAATACTAGATATTAACCTACCACACAACGTCTTGAACATAAACCTTGGTATCAATGCAGCTTCAAGGGAATGAACGACCACTAGAATTCAAATGTCTTATCTTACTTTGCAGTCTATCTTGTGGCATTTTTCTTCAGATTTATATATTCTGTCTGTGCCAAAACCTCAACCCTCAACAGCGAGAGAAATCATACCAGTGCAGTGAAAGACTTGCACTTGATTCTGAAACATTTCAACTTGTTTCAAGATTTTTTTTAACCAGAATCTAAAAGAGAAAATTTTTTCAAATATCCCAGTAGATTCTTGTTTTTGTTTATGTAAAGAATCTAAATTATTAAATATGTTTATCTTTAACTATTTTTCAAAATATAAAGAGCCATATATATGTAATATATACTTACAAGAAAAGTACTTACCATGAATGTCTTCTGTGTTAATTAAACAAGACCCTCCCATTTTTTTTTTTTTTTTTTTTAATAAACACATCTTTTCTACAACTGTAAAGCTGTAATAGTATATATATTATTTGGTTTCTTGGGGTGTAACTACACAACTAGCTGAAGATAACGCACATGAGGCATCTCGTGGTCTTGTATAGTTGATATGACCACTGTGTTTTAACATCCAACTGACATGGAGCAATGTTAACATTCATTTGGAATATCAATGTACCCCTGATGAATTAAATTCAAATATTCACTCTTCTTCTACCTCATTTTTGGTCTCCAACAACTCCTAGGAAAAATATTGGGCTCTTTACCTGCTAAATACGCAGTGTGTTCATTTCCTAGTTTCGAAACTTTGTTTACTATTTGGTGCTGGGCCGGTAGTGTACAATGGATTTAACAGAGCTTTTTCACTGTAAACAGCTGCCTGCTGTGGCTGGAAATTAGGTTGATGACCTCTGCGAGAGCGAATCATACAAATATCCTGAGCCTGACAACCAAACAAATGAGCTGAAGAGGCTGAAGCACTTTGTAAGACAAAAGGGATCATCACGATAGTCCGGTTTAGATTCAAATGTAATATAGTGCGCTGCTAATTATCTCGTCGGATGCTCTTAAGCCATTGCAAAAGAAGAGTGCAAAATAAGATATTGTAATCAAAACAGTGCGAGTCAAAAGTGAGACACTGGAAAGCAATGTAGAAAATGGTTGAAATATTGTATTTACGATTGTTTTATGTTTCAAGTTAAGGAAAGTTACAGTCTCCTTGTGGCTTCACACAGCTGTAATGTTTTCTGTCTGCTACTTTTTTTCTTTTCTTCCACAGAAGCCACAGTTACAGATAAGTCATATGCTTCACCTGCTACATGTGAAGCATGTGCAAATTGAAAATGTGCATAGAAATAAGTGAATGGAAATTAACTTTATTAATGACTCATTTCATATTAGTCATTAATGTTGGGTTTATCCTCATGATTTATGTCTGCCTTTTATCCAGTTAAACTGTGATTGGCTATTGTATTGCTCACACCCAGAGTCTGACAAACTACAGGCTTTTCTAACTGACAGACCACTTCTGACAATGCTGATAAAAAATAAGTAACTTCTATTCAGGAAAATTTCTTGTATCATTAAACATGGCAAACTTATTAGTTTGGATAGGTTCAGATTCACTGCAGTAATCAAAAAAGAGGGATGGTACCTTGCCAGGCCAGCAGCATCAAAGAGGATATAGGGAAGCTAATGTGGCTCTTTGTGCATGGATAAACAGGATGATTGTCACTCTGTCTACAGATAAAAGCAGCTCTCAAGTGCCGCCCTTTATTTTGACTTTCATTTTCAATTGCCATCATGAGTCGGTTCACTTAATGCCCATAACCTTAGCTGCCAATGTGGCTTTGAACATTGTCTGATTATGCATTACCTTTCCCTATTAAAATACCATAAAACCTCCTATATAATACTTCAACAATAGAGGATTAAAAACAGGCAGTCACAAGTGGTTCTCTCTTGTGATGGCTGATTGGTGCCTTTTGTGACTCCAGAGGCACACATTGTAACCCCTGGACAAACCCTTTTTGCACACTTATGTATACAGTTAATGGCCAAATCAATCACTTTAGCTCAACCCAACTGCTTTTCACTTACGCAAGACAAAACTGAGGGCAGAAAGACCTACAAACAAGAAGCAACTGAAGGCAGATTCAATAAAGGCCTGAAAAAGCATCTCAAGAGAGGGAACTCAGTGTTTGGTAATCGCTATTGGCTCCAGATCTCAGGCAGTCATTGACTGCAAAGGACTTTCATCCAAGTATTAAATATATTCCTTATATTTTAGTGATGTTGGTAAGTCCAATAAATTTTGAGCCTCTAGAAATAGGGATTATGTATAAAAATGGCTGTAATTCCTAAACAGTTAATGCAATGTTTTTGATAACCTCACTGAATTGAAGTCTAGACTCCAATCACGTCTTAATTTGTTCATTTTAAATCCATTATAGTTGTTTATAGAAGCAAAATTGCAAAAATTGTGTCACTGTCCAGTTACTTATGTACCTAACTATGTATCATGAAGTTACCCATCAAAAATAATCAAAATCCTTTGTAACTGTCTTATACCCGACCATCTGGTTCTGCAGGCTTTCTATCTTCAAAGTGAAAATTTGGGAGCGGTAGTGTGAAACATTAGGTTCGGAGACTGCCTGTGTGTTTAGAGAGTGAGGGCCTTGGTTCAGATAAGAACGCCTGCAGAGCTGGACATGAAGAGGCACACCTTTTGTTGTGAGTACATATTGACATTTCACACTCCAGTAAATGAGCAGGTCCTGGTCCTTTGCCCTTGATGTGGGTGCAGTGCTACAGTGCAAATTAAAGGCAGCTCAGGGGAAAAGACAGGAAATAGACATAGCCTCTCCAATGGACTGTGTCTTTAAGGGCCAATAGAGTCAGCATGTCAACAACATAGTTTGTATGCTACATATATATAGAGTCACTTCTTAGCTATTTCTGACCAGCGATGTACTTTAAATCACTTACACCAGTATCTGCCCACTCCCCTTTTCACAGTGCACAGTCAATGACAATGCAAATTGTAACTCCAATCTTTTTTCAAATAAACACGCAAATGGGCACAAGCTACAGCCTTTTCTCCCATCAAAGTGGTGGACTGAACGCTTTCCATTTGGACCTTCCTTGTACTTTCCAGAAAGTTATTAGTACGAGTGCATTGATTGTCTATTTGCTCAAAGCTTTGGTTGGACTACATTTGGTATGTGCAGATTTATAGAAATACGACATAACCATATAGGCTTTTTGACTATGCAAATGGATAGTAATTTTAGTGGTAACTTTTTATTGTTTGATTAATTCACTTGATTTAGGGTTCATTCAAACATTTGGACACCACAGCTCCCAGATGGTGGTGTTTTAGCCTGATTTGTTAATGGAGGTGTGTCTCCACCCTGACTGAATGTGAAGGCTGCAGATGTGCTGTTTTTTTCAAGGAGAGAAAAGTTTGTAGACATAACAGTGCTCCAGCTAACTTGACAGGGACGCCCTCTGTTAGTCATTTGGCTTGGACGGCTCTATCTGATGCACTGTCCTGCAGTGACATAGTGCCTGGGAGTGTACTGGAGGGTTGTGGAAAGGGTTTCTCAAAATGCTACTGTGTAACAATTTTTTTTTTTTTTCCATAATTTGAGTAGTGTTTAAGTTACTGGGTATAACTGTATAACTGACTTTCCAAAGCATATATTATATCATCTGCTAGAAAGTTAAGGGAATGTTTTATTTCATGGCTTTGCCCATGTCTTTCAGTTAAGACACTCACCAAAATAATTTCAGTGACCTTGAAACAGAAAAAGAAGTAAGACATGTTAATGAACAAGTTTTCAATTTAGCAAACAACAGTTTATCCATAATATCTAGTGAGCAACCGAAAATTTACCAATGATCCCTCATTGCACAAGGGAACTTTGTGCAAACTGTAATTGTTGTGGGTCAAAGTTGAACCAGGAAGTTAGTATTTAAACTGTCATGTATCTTTATAGCAGATAGTTTGGGATAATTATTATTGTTTGACATAAATGATCTATATCAGTTTGACTATCCTGGGAGATCAGGGTAGATGGATGGACTGGAGACCAGGCACATATATTAAGTACATCAGCTTCCATATTTGCTTCTGCATTGATTGAACAACTGAATATGTTCAATAGAGTTGCTCCCACAGGCCCCCCAGGCTTGTTCATGGCTATAGACTTTACATTGCCAAACATACGGTGGGCTATGATGAAATGAGATGAAACTAGACTCACTGAGACTCACTGAAGAACAACAGGTTTTATATTTAAATAAGTGACATTAAAACCTTGTGTATCAACATGCCTTTGCATTCCACCATTCTCTGGTCATTCTGACCAATTTTTCAGTTCTTAAAATTTATAATTCACAGTACTATTCAACATCTACTCTTATCACAGATAACAGAGGTGAAGTTTTGCTCACTTTTGCAGCATCATATAGGAATTGGACCCCTTTCAGTTGGACCCAGTTTGGATGAATTTGTGCCAGTTCTCCTGGCAAACTGATACTCTCTGAGACTCAGCAGTTGCCAAGGCAACAAGGGTCAGTCAGCAGGGTTTCTCCGCTGATCTAGTGATCTGATTCCAGCATGGATGGAGCAGGACTGATGGATGGTCGTGGCTTCTGCAAGCACGTAGAAGATGTTGGTGGAGAGAGTCTCTGGTGGCTTCATGGTTCTTTTTGGGTTTAATCACATAGAGGTCTGCAAAACTGACTTTTCCTTTACAACACTAGTTTTAAAAACAAGTTTGCTGCCTGGGTGAAACTTTGAAAATTCTATCAATGTGAGACTTACTACAGTAGACCCCCTTGTTTTAATGACTGGGAGAGTGACTGATCTGAAAACTTGCTTTATTCCAAGGTGATTAATGCAATTGAGGTTTGACATAAAAAGAATACACATTTTGCATATCACTATGGTCAATCAGCAGTAATTCTATACATAAAAAGGCAGAAAGAGAGAATTACATGTTTAACTCTGATGATATAAAGTTTATTTAATTAAGTCTTTGTTTTGGTTCTATCAACAACTTTATTTTATCTTGTCTTTCTTGTTAAATTCAGAGCTAGGCTAACTCCAAAAGGTCTCAGATAGAGTTTGAATCCTGCCATTAATTTCATTATCAGATGAAAACACTGGCCATTCCAGGTGGGAAGATGACAGCTTTATCTCTGGCCTATGTTCATTCTTGGTATGTTAATGGTGGGCTGTGAGAATGCCATTTAGAAAGTGCTAGCAGTCTTTTAAAAAAAAAGGTTATTCAACACTTCATTGCTTGGTGGAGTCTACAAAGTGACATGAGATGGCCATTTTGTAACCCATTTTATCTCTTGTGGAATGTGAGAATACAGGGACCTTACTGCATGTAAGAAATAACAAAAATCAAATTGCTTCTTTCCTAAAAGAAGTATAGGCCAGAAAGATGCAAGTAATGTCAGTATCTAAAACTCCATCAAACTCCTGCAGCTATACAGTATTGCAGTCATTTGTGTTATAGAGTGATAAAAGTCTTTCTTATTGCTCTTTTAAGTATTAGAAGTCATGGCATGGGCAATTTTGAACTGAGTGATATAGAGATAGAGAAAACTGTCTCATATTGGTGGCGAAAAATACAGTGAATCTTCTAGTTGACAGAAGAAGATATTATTCTAGCACTGTAAGTGCTCTAAAATTGTTGCTTTTCACTCTATTTGTATAATTTGCATAAGGCTGTGCAGATTTATGAAGCCAGGGCCATCACTGAAAAAATGTATACATGCAAGAAGTAACTGAACACATTGTGATAGATGAAAATGAAATATCTGTGGGTTAGAGAAGCTTAACATTTTTCTTTGCAGGAATGAATATTTTTATTAAAGTGGAGGAAGTGCAAATCCATCAGATGCAGAAAGCTACATATAAACCCTACAATTCTCCTTCAGTCTGTTGAGGGTAAAATCTAGATTGGTTGCTGATTCCCTTCTATGTTTTGATAGTCTTAAGTGACTTCACAGATACCCAATGGCTTCCCTCAGCCTGGGTTCTTTCTATCAATAGGTCTCCAGTGTCTAAGTGCCTTCAGACTGAGCTGGACATACAGTTATTCTGCAAAACTGGCCATTTTCTTCATCCTGCTCCCGCATACACCATATCCACCCAGGAAAGAAAGGTGCTTGTCCAAGCAGACAGAGGCAACTGGTGTCAGCCGCTCCCTCCTTCTCTTATCCCAGTTACCAGACATAGCTCACCAATGACATTTTAGAGCAATAACTTTTTGGGGATCAGAAAATCCCTCATATGTAACTTTAAAACATCCAGCAACAAGCCTGCTGCAGTATTACATTTTTTTTCTCATCAGGGTTGATATGATAAAAATGAGATCAAGCTAAGGAGATTAGTGGACCTCCCTCCCTAGATTAATTTCCTGTAACTTGTTAATTAATGCTGCTTTACTAATACACTTTTTTCTTTGGCTGACTTCCCAAACAGGGTTGACCACAATCAATCAGAGGAATGCATTACTGCAACACTGGTTGGCAGTCAGTCATTAGTCACTAATCATTGTGAGTAATGCCAGTATGAAGGCCCTCCATTATGAGAATATAAATCTCCTACATTAATATGCCAGAGCAAAACGGCTTATTGGCTAACTGAAAGGTCAACTCAGAGTCAAGGCCACATCCATTAAGTCCTGTATGAACAATTAGATCTGAACATTAGCTTTATAAAAAATATATTAAGAGGGTGGCCTCAACCACATGTGAACCATAGCTCAAACAGCCTCCGACAATATATGAACCAAAGGTAGATTCTGAGTTGCAACTCTCATCAGTTGGTTAAAACAGTTCTCTTTACCTGAGAGCCACAGAAACAACTAATATGTTCATAAGTGGTAGCAGAAGAAGGAATTATTAATTGGTTTGTCTTATGCAGCAGCTGATTGAGAGTTAAAGGAAAAACTATGCTCCATCCTTGAGTTTTTTTTTATTTTCTTTAAACCACAAAGACATTGGCAGGAGAGTCCAGCTCCAGATCCAGCTGGCTGTTAGCGGAGATGGCTGACTCAGGGTGCAGCAGGATGTCGGTTGGAGACACTAAGTCAGAATCGCTGGTCATGACGCTTGGCAGCGGAGGAAGCTCAGAGGACCAATGTCTTCAGGAGCCACGCCTCCTTTTGTCGGTTCCTACACAAGAATACCCCCTGAAAATAGTTCCCATAAAAGGTAACTGGTTGGGGTCCAAAAGGGCAGAATTAGGCAGGAGACTGAGGTAAAAGGCTGGACGCTAGCGGGCCAATGCTAACCAACTGGGACACCAGCTTACTTTTTTTGCATACGTGTCAATGCATGTATATTTATATAGATGGCTCTGAGGGTATATGTATCGCTACTAGGTGTATGTGTGGCTACAAATCTATTTTTATCTCTGTCAGATAAAAGAAATGACTTAGATGCTGACCTTGAGGGATGACTGATGTTTAAATGAACATTTAATGCAAAGGAAAATCAAAGTACGGTATGAAGGTGCTGGTACATTACCTGAGTACTATGGGAGATTTTATCAATTTTTTTCTGTTTTTGCTGCTGCTGAAAACGCTATGAGAGTAGTAAAGGAGAACCAAATCAGTAGAGTTGTGGGCCAGAAAACTAAAAGAAAAAGTAGTTGAAAGACACTAAAAACCACCATAGAGCTGAGAAGAATTGTACAGTTGGGTATAATTCTCTTTGACTCTGTTATTACAAGTGATTCAATACACTACACACTTCACCAGACAGTTATTTCACATACTTATTTGACCAATTTGAAATTTAAGAATATCAAGTAGATCAGCTCTAAATAAAAATGCAATCAAACACTGCCTCTTCACTTGCTTCGTGGCAGCAGATTAGCCCTTACTGTAAATATGTAAATCATTTTCCACAACTGCAAAAGGCATCTAGAAATGCAACTTCTTCAACTGCTAATAGTCCAACTTGACCTGGGGACACATGTTGACAGCTGCAATAACAGCTAATATGCAGTATATTTCGTTTGTTTTTATATTTTCGTTTCGTTAGTTTCAAAAGGTATACATATAGGAGGTGGTGGTGGTAATTTTAAATCTTTGACTTTTTCTAAACTGAGGGGGAAAAGAAGAGGAGTTAGAGAAAATAAGAGAAAAGGGATCTCTTTTAAACTCATGATAACTGATACCAGATACCAGACCAGACACACCTCCCTGCTTCTGAAAAAGCAAAAAAAAACCCAAAAACCTGAAAGAATGCAGCAACTCACAATATCATGGCAGCAGTGTGAAGGAGAAAATAAAAGATGTTTGTGTGCCTGGTTGTCTAACAAGCAAAGGCAGTATAAAGCTAGAGATATTAAAAAAGGAGATTATTGAATACACAATTGCACAAAGTGACTGAGCAAACAAACATCAGATAATCATTGCTGCTTTGAGGATGCTAGAGTCAACAAGACTCATATAAATTATTGCTGGCATGAGGTTCTGCAGAACAGAACTGAAATGATAGTCTGGCCTATTGTCTGGGATAAAATGCTCTGCCCCATAATTTCTAGTGCTATGAGCTTTAATGTTCCTTAACCAGGTTTTATTTTTATCATTAAACCATAACAAATCTTGAAGAGTATAATTGGATCTCTCATACTTTTGTCATTATTGTTATTGGTGCACCTGCAGTTACAAGGTGGTTGTGTGAGTTTATAGAAAAAATGGAAAAATTGCCCTTCACAGTGCATTGTACTTATTTTTAGCCATCATTCTGTGAGAGATGTGAGGATAAGGGTGAATTATAAATGCATCACACCAGGGCAATCATAGTGTTAGGAATGGTGGAGTTAATGTCCCAGGGACCCAACATGGTGAGGCCCTCAAGAGGAAATTTTTGGATGGACCACAACAGCAGGGCCAGTCCCATAAACATGAATGTATTCTGCAGACCAACTGTCCAGACGTTCCCCCAATAAGGAAAACGTCAACATGACTTTAATGCCTTTTAACACAGGCCTTAGCTACTTTCCACTGAAAGAGTTTGTTTGCTGTTGTTCTAACAGTTTTCAACCATGTCCTCAATTTCGAAATTCAGCCATATACTAGAAGCCCAGGTTTTGAACTAGTCTTTTTTGTTTCAGTGCAGTCCCTTAATAGTTTGTGTCCAGACACAATATTTGCACTGATGTTGATTGCAGGAACCCTAGGAAAAACAAAACCCTTTCAAAAAACAAAAAATTACACCTGATACTCACTGGACCTGGATTATTAGTCTTCTGGTTCCATTGTGGCTGCTGGAGTAGACTTGCAGCTATTCCAGCCAATCTGTCTATATCCAGGCATAGTTTCTCTGTCTTTATGTTGCCAAAGCTTTAAATTTCCCTGTGATCATGTATGAAAGCCTATTCACATACAGTAAAACTAGTTTTTCTTGTTTGTTTATGTCTTGTCTTAAGTCTGTGCAGCAGAAGTCAGTTGTCTGTGAACTAATATGCATTTTTCAAAAAAATGTCGATTCAAAATCAACAAAAACAGCTTGCTGTTGTGTAGTAATTAAAACAAGTATATGTTACTGCGTAATCAAAAATGAGCTGTAAATATGTTTTCAATATGGTGTTAAAGACAAAAAAGATGACAGTAAAACAAACTGCTGAAGAACAGACCGCTGGAAGAAATGCTGCCCTTAAATGCTTCTAGTGAACATTTGGATCACACTTAACGTGTGCTGAACCACGGTGATGCCATCATGCAACAAAGTTTCATCCATAGGACATAATGAATTAGGTTACTGAAAAAGAAGTGTAAGACAGTAGTAAGGGGAAAACAAGTGTATAGAGAGGTCAGGTAAATACACTATTACTAGCACCTCTTTAAGAGTGGTTTGATTCTGTATAATAGATAAATTTAGTATAGTACATGAAGTTCAAAGCTAGATTAAAGTTAAACAAGCCATCATTTACAACATTTACAGACAATAAATTCATAACGCTAACATCAAGTGTGCAAACAACTTCCTAGCACTGCTCATAGGATGGATAAAAAGTGATATACAGTTTGAACCTAGCTAGCTAATATTTTTATAGTGAGCTTTCCTTCAGTCTCAGAAACAGCAACATGCAAGACAAGTGAACTCATCAAGTAGTTATGAAAAGTTAATACATCAATGCAGTAATCCTTTCTCAGCAATCTTATAGTCACAAAAAATGTTGATTTTAGACGATTCTGCAAAATCTGGATTAAGTTGATTACATTGATTGAATTTAGGTATTTGCTTAATCTGGTATAATGAATTGTTTCTGTTTGTATGAGATTATTGTTTTTGTACATAGTCCCTGTTAAATAAAAGTAATAAACTAAACTAAATATCCACTGACAATGTATTTCTAGCAGTGGCATCAAGGGGATAGTAATTGAAGGAGTTCCAAGAGGAAGGTGAAAAAACAGAAAAAATGGCACCTGAAGGAATGACCAGCGAAAGAGGATTCAAACCTAGGAAGTGCTTTGCCTGAGATGCCAGTATCCGAGAGTACAGATATCAGGATGCCGTGGTTCACCATGTTGAAGGCAGCCGAAGGGTCCAGCACAATAAAGACAGAGGACTGAGATGTATCTTTGGCTGCCCTTACAGATTCTGTCTGTCTTCCACTTAAACAGAGCTGTTTCAGTGGAATCGCCCCCTTAAAGTCTGGCTGATTTGGGTCTAGGAGAGTGTTCCACGAGAGGAATTCTGAAGCCGGTTTCAAAACCACCTTGAGGATGGAAGCAATGAAACCGCTCAATACTTCCTGACATAAATAGGGTTGAGTGAAGTCTTTATGAGCAGACATGTTCACTGGATTTAAACCCTTTTCTCTCAGTGGCTGTGAGATCAGTGTAGTTTTTGGAAAGTGTAACTCCTCCATGGGTGAGGCAGGTTAGAGTGAGCAGCTCAACTAGGTCATGCTTTTTCTGTGTAACTCTACCAGCTATGTTCAGTAATTGAAGATGTACCTGGGTTAAATAATCAAATAATCTATGCATATAACCTGAATAGGAAAAGGTGTCACAGAAATCTGTCAAATCATATTACAGAAAATAAGAAATAACATGATTGGTGCACAGTGAGGAAAAATAAAAAGACAACGGAATCTGAAAAGATAATTTATTTCCATTTATTAGTGTTAATTCCCAGTTTGTTTAAACAGTTTTAAACGTGAATTTGAGGTGTTAACTCAGCCAGGCAATCAGGTATCAGTTTCTACCTTGTGACCTGACAAAACCTGTACGCAAAAGGTTTTCACTTCCTCTTGAGATGCAGCAAGAAGGAGAGCAGCCATTGTGATGAGCAATAACAATACATTTGGGCTATAAAATATATAAAATGCTATAAATTGATGAAAGATAGCTAGAGCAGCACTGAGAACTCCTTTAAATATAATATATCATATTTAATATATAATGAGTACGACCAGAGGGGCCCATTGTAGCCTGTTGTTGAGAAACAACTGCAGTGGGGAGATATTCTGTGACTGCTAAAATGCTAGCTACTAAGCAAATGCTAACCAAGAGGCGCTAGCTGCTGATGATAACAAATAAATGGGATAATGCCATTAATTTGTGCTAAAAGAGTAAGCTATGCTATTTTGAAAAGGAAAACATAATTTTGTGTATTGCAATTTATAGATTACTATAGATTACAATGAGAAAATTTGACAGGATATATTTCAGCTTCACAGTCCCCTATTTCAGATTACAAACTTGAATGTCAAGTTGTGACCTACAGGTCCATTGGACATTTGAGGGCAAGCTACAATCCAATGGAGATGTACTAGAAACTGTATTGCAAGCAGGAGATTGAAACCCTGGGAACCCAAAGGCTTTGTCTCCACAACCAACTCATTCTACAGTTTATTGTGATGAACTATTGCCACTTCCACAGTGGTATGAATAGAACAGATCAACTAGTTCTGATGATGTGTAGGACACAAGGTTTGCGTTCACATCATTGTCTAAGTGACTGAAGAAAATTGGGTCTAATTGAATCTTGAATGTAGTCTTATCGGTGAATCTGAATTGTTTATAATCTTCATTACCCGGTTAATAATTTGCTTCTTTCTTGCAGCTTTTCTTTAAAAGGAAAGTTATTCTGCCAAAAGGAGATATTGTGACAGTGTTGATTTTGCTGTATTGTTTTGCTTGTTCTGGCTCTGAAGTTGATCTGAGTAACTTTCGATTTTCTGGCCCATGGTAAATAATCACTTTTGATATATTCCCTACAACCTTTATTCAATTTTGTAACTTTCAGTGAACATGGTAACAAAGAAAAGAGTTTGTCAAAATCGCCCATTTGTGGATGAGTAGTGGATAACCATATTCAGTAATGGAAGATGAGGTGTGTCTAGCTCATCATCCATTTGTCCTAGTGGATAATAAATGACAATGACAAAGAAGTAGCCACCCTAAGAGCATGGTACTCAGAAGAGGTTTATTTGTTTGGAGGTAATTGTTGAGTGAATTTCCATTTTTGGATATTAGGAGGCCAGTCACTCCTCTTGTCTGTACAGACAGGAGGTAATGTAAATTCTGTAGGCACTGGAGAGTACAGCCAGGACAACAGTGTTTTAGTGTTTTAGCCAGAGGCTCAATGGATAGATGTTTAGCATAGGCAGGAATGAAATCAGCTTTGTTAAATGCTTCCTGTTTATTGTACAACCCAATGGAGAAGGAGAAACCTGTGGGTAAAGAATGTTGTAATGACCAACATTCTGTGAAGTTTCTGCGTTTAACACAGACTTCAGAAATTGAGTGGAAGCACATGGCTACAGTGTTGAGTATGGATAGAGATTATCTGCTCAGAGAAAAAAAACTGTTTACCTTGGTGACCTTGCTTGGTAAACTTACGGATCGTTACTTGAGTAGGTCTTCACATGAGGAGGGCTGCACATGTGAGGTGACCCTTCAGTGACAGTTTCTTTTCATATAGCATCAACTTATCTGAACACAGCTGTTTATGAGTTAGGATTGATTGCATCCACTAAGTATGCCCTCTGGATTAGCAGGTTTGGTTTTTTTTTTTTTAGGGGGGGGGGGGTAGTACACACCCGTGCTCTCCAAAAAATCACAACAACTAGTCAAAACTTAGCAGCAATAATGCACGATTAATGTGCTTTGAAGTGGTAGGAAGGACACAGTACACAATAATAAGAAGATTAATAATAAATAGCCCTTCTATTAGAAGTGCAGCTTCCACATGCCCTGTAAGCTTGTCTAAAGCCAGTGATTTGTTCTGTAGTGATAATAGCTATTCAGTATATAAAGTTCAACTAAAGGATGGAATATAAAATATTTGTTTTACATGTACTGAAACAGAATTTAGAATTGAGTGAGATAATTGGATGCATTTAAAAAGATGCTAGTACTCTGAGTATGCCTGATTACAAGTTTTTAGAGCATCCTGTCTGTCTTGGACATGTAAGCCTTAAATCCTAGTTGGAGACACTAGACGTCTAGTTTTTTAAAAATGAAATGTATGCTTAAACAATACAAATCTACTGTATTATGGAAGGTAAACAAGTTAATCATGGAGTTACATAACATACATAACATATTTGGCAAAATGTATTCCTTGATGTAATTGTGATCCTATGAGGAGTGATGAACAGTGAAAAAGTGACCATGCAAATGAAGATGATCTTACTGAGGTTAAAAAAAGCAAAAATCTATCAGAGATAACAAAAGTACTTGATTTGCCAAATTCAACAGCTGGGTACTCTGAAAAAGGCCGAAAACTATGGCGAAGGACTTGATAGACCAAGGAGGACAAATCTCGTGGCTGAGCAGAAAATCATTTGCATGGTGAAGAGAAACCCATTTATAGCTGCACATTAGTTCGGTTGTAGTTGGATATGCTTACTAGTCAACAGTCAAGAGACGACTTCATGACCATAATGGCAGAGGATTCACCACAAGATGCAAACCACTGTGCATACAATGTGTCACATCTAATTCTTACATCTTCCCTAATATAGTAATTCAGTTTGTTCAATAAAAAATACATACATATTGACACCCCACCCAACGGAAAGGTATTTTTTCTGGGATAGCATTGACTG
This sequence comes from Istiophorus platypterus, assembly GCA_016859345.1. Taxonomy (NCBI): domain Eukaryota; kingdom Metazoa; phylum Chordata; class Actinopteri; order Istiophoriformes; family Istiophoridae; genus Istiophorus; species Istiophorus platypterus. The sequence goes on along the minus strand of CM029133.1, from coordinate 2,991,770 downwards.
TACCTGGTAGGTCAAAAGGCCACTAGAGTTCAGCTCTCATTTTATCCCTTCTTGCTTGTATTTTTCCCATATTTAGCAAAGGTAGACGAGGGCCTTCACCTTCTCTAGCTAAGACATAGAAGTGATTACCAGCAGACAGGTTTTCAAGGCCAACTGAAAGATTATGAATGACATCTTGGAAGTCAAAATGCAAATCTTCCACAGATTTTCCACAGTAATTAAAACAAGGAGCAGACCTATTAGCAAAACTGATTATTAGTTAGAGAAAAGAGTATTGAACTAGGTTAACATGCATAATAAACCAAATTGTAGTTGTAATGCTAACAGGTTTATATATTTCTCAGGCATGACAAAATGGCAGATGGTGATGTGCCTTTAAAGATTCAAATGTGTTGGTTCTGAATTGCATTAGAAAAGTATGCTTGTTGAGAAAATGATCTGGAAAGAAAAATACAGAATAACAGAATGAATGATGTTTTCTTTCAAGCACATAAGGTTCATAAATGTTTAGCAGGACTGCATGTATTAGCAGGAAAATGGCCCCCGCTTAGATTGCATATGCATAGGGCCCAGATTTTTCAAACCATTCCCCTGAATCGTACACACTCACATATTAATTCTGTAGTATCATCTGCTGCACTTGTGTCGGCTTGATATCTTACATTACAATATTCACACAGAGTCAGCAGCAGGAAAAGTTTGAAAAGTTGGTCTGTTTTTTTTCATCCATAAATTGCTGTTGTACTTTTAGACATGAGTCTGTCCTCTGTTTTGCAACTTTATTCCTTCTCTCTCTCTCTCTCTCTCTCTCTCTCTCTCTCTATATATATATATATATATATATATATATATATATATATATATATATATATATATATAGTATTAGTTTCTTGTTTCTAGAAGTAGCTGGAACTCACATAACAACCACATTCACATCAAAAACATACTAAACTCTAAATAAATGGCACGGCTGTTCGTGGATTGATAACATATCAGTCATAACTGTTGATAGATACACTCCTGCATAAACAACAAAACGCAGAACCATAAACAGAATATTTGAATAGTAGACAAAAATGAAATTGAAATGTATTTTCCTGGAAATGTTTAGTGTCCGAAATATTTCTATGTTGCAATGTTCTCACCAGCAGATCATGATCATGACTGTACTAGGAAAAACACATTTAGTTACAGATTTAAGCTCTGTGATGCTCATACCGATTAGTTGTGAGCACGAAGACAACAGAAGCTCCACTGAAATGGCAGGATTTGACAAATGTTTGATGAAAATGTGACATAGCTGGTGTGGTATCTTTTATTCTGAGACCATAAAACTTTGATGTTGCAGCTGTAAACCATCACTATTTGGTATCACCCATTTCTGCTGTACCTTTTGTTCCGGGAGAATCTGCAATGCTGCTTGGCACATCTTGAAAGTGCATGACTAGATACTAGAGCAATTAAAAGCTGCAAATGAAATCATCCCTGTTCAAATGTTCTGCTCTATTCCCTTGTCAAGGAAACATGGCCTCTTCACAGAGTAATCCAGCGTTAATAGGAAGGGTTCAACTTGAGTGTCAAGAGCAGCCAAAAGCTGGGGATTTTCAGAGCTGCCTGACAACTAACCCACTTCCAAAAACCACTTCATAAGTACTGGGATAATAAAGCTTATACGCCAGCCAGAAAGCAGGCTGCTGTAGCAGAGTGAGCATAACAAGTAAATACACTTCTTGCTATGTTATAATTAGCGCTTGGGGTTCATGGAAAGTGTTGTTTTTTTCATGTACACAAGTGCTGGGTGAGGGAATACTCTGTGACAAAAGCTGTTTCTGCATGGCCTTGAAGTTAGACTGTGTGTCTGTGTGTATGTGTGTGTGTGTGTGTGTTAACCCTAAAGGGGATTCTCCTTTCTGGTTTTCTCTATCAAAGGAACTTTGAAGCTGCTATTTAGCAGTGATAATGTTACTACTGCCACACTGCATTAAAACATAATATATTAAGTTGGTGTTAAATATCAGTAAAAAATTCTATTTTTTATACATGTTTATTTAATGTTAATAGGTTGAGTAACATTTTAAACTGACATTAATGATAGCATTCAACAACCTATATGGAATTACAGGTCATGTTACTATCCTCTGGTTTGACCCATAGGAATATCTGCTGAATAGCAGGATATATTCCACAGATAAAATGTCACAAATCACCACTGATAAATGAATTAACTAACCTTTTTACATTGTGACAAAGCCATGGTAATGGTTTGCTTAGGTTTAGGCACAAAAACAACTTTGTTAAGTTAAGGGAAAGCTGATGGTTTGCATTAATATAAGTATTAATGTACTAAATTATTACAATAAAAACTCTCTTAAGGTAATAAAATGGTCATGGTTAAAAGAAACAACACTGACTATTGGTCTGAAATGGTAAATTAACAGTGGCCTTCCATGTCAAAGTCTGGTGTTTTGTCAATCCAGCCTTACCTCCTCCCTATATGTTTTTTTTTCACTCTAAAAATGTTTTCCTCTTTTCCTGTACTAATTACTACAGCCAACAAAGGACTTTTTGACCTTAACATAGTTTAGGGGATTTGCCAATATGACTGATTCTTTGTTACATGATCCCTAGATATCCATTAACAATAAAACATAACTATGAGTCAAAAAAGGTTACTTTCAATATCAACCAATGGGGTTTTTAAAGATAACAGTTGTGGTTGTTTCTCAGACTTCGATGATGTGCAGATGATGAAGGAAACTTTGCAGACACCAGCTTGATTGCATGAAACAGGTTTATTACAAAGAAGACCAGCGTCGATCAGGCACCATGTTTTGCCTGGGAGACGACTTGGAGCCAGGATGAGTCCCTCTCTGAATCACAGCTCAAAACTCGCTTATATAGGTTGGTGCGTAGGCTAATGTGTATGAGAGCCTATCTTAACATCTGGTTTTGTCAATTATATGACCCCTCTCTTAAAGCCAAAAAGGGTCATAAATTCCTTTGTTTATCAGACCTTGGAATCTCTTTTAACCTAAACATTTCAGAATTAGGGAATGGTAACCTAAATCACTTATTAGAAACTACACAGTCTCATAATATTGGCCATATTTTAAATAACCCATTAGTTATCCTTTTTTCTTTTTAGTTTAGTTTCAGTTAGTTCAGAGAGGTGTGTCAGAAGTGTTCCAACCTTGTGCTCTCAGGGCAATACCCGCAACCCTCTCCTATAGAGAGTAGCTAAGGTTGTCCAAAAAGTCACTGGATTTGTTCCTAGGTGATTTTTGGACTAAATGGGTGTGAAATGTCAGTAAATTGAGTGAGCTGGCAACGCTCCCTGCAAATATCCCCCTGAAGATGTATAAGAAACTGTTGATGCCAGTTCATAATGACAGAGCAATGGGCACTAGGGAAGCTCCAATAGTCAGCTGGCTGAGCAATTGAGTAACTTTATCAATTAATCAGTCAGTCAGTGATAGCAAATAATGGACATGGTGCAGCAATAAAGCAACAAAGCAAAGTGGGTTGACTTCTCTGACGGCTTCATTATAATGTACAGTGGGACACTTCAAAATGCATTATTTATTTACGATAGCTTAGTTCTGGTTTGATCTAGTAGACTGACTGTCGGCTTGCTTCAACTCCTCATAAATCCTGAAGTCCTCTCTACTGAGTGAATGCCTGTAGGAGGTTCACTTTTGTTTCTATAACTGTCCCTCTCTGCTGTCTTTGCCTCCTCCGACAACAGGCTCTTTTTCTTTGGCTGGGTAGAGTTTACCATAGTTACCCAGGTTGTACCGCTGTCCACCATTTCTGTTACCAGTTAAAAGGTACCTGTGGCTAGAAAAGCAAATAAACAAAAGCATAATCCTCTATCCCTTTTTGATGCACAATGGTGGATGCACTTCCTTTCATGTCCCCTAGAGATTTTGTGGCAGGCAAAGTGCAGCCTTCAATATGCTGTCCAAATAACATTTAAAATGACTGTTGTGTTGTTTTGTAGATGTATTTTTGATAAATGATTGCTGTGAGCTTTGGTGACAAAAACGATACATTTTCTCTAACTGCTTCACAATAAAGAAGCCCATGTTTTGCCAGCTGAATGCTTTTTATGTAAAGCTAGAGGAGAAGTGTAGGAGAGTGAACAGTAAATAGTGAGGCTGATATTAACCAGATCAAATGACAAACAGTAAGACTGGATTACATGCTGAGTCCTCCATCTTGATCCATGTAGGAATGGGAAATGCTGCCACTAACAATGAAAACTACTGAAAGTAAATACTATACACTGAATGGCTAATGCTGAAGATATTGCCAAATTAAAACAGTATTAAATACTGTTTTTTGTTTATTGGAAAAAAAAAAACAAAACAGTTTTAAGGGATGTAACATTTAAGGGTAGTATTTGAAATATATCCATGTATCTGTGCATTAAACCTAAGTGGTTTGTCGGAAGAGACCAGGCAAATAAGACTAGTGAAACCTTCTCAAATTCAGCATCAGCTGTATAAAATGATTACTGAGGTGATTAAGGCAAATGTTAAAAATGCTGTCAGGTAGAAGCATCAATATGAATGAATGACCTCAATTTTTGTAATATATGTAACTGCTACAGCATGGCGCCAACACAAATTATTAATTTGTGGTGATTTTTAGAGAACACAAATTAGATTGATTTACTTAAATCATAAGCATACAACAAAAAAATGAAAAAATCAGACCTTTCCAGGTGATAGGCAACCTTTTCCCCAAGCTAGGAATCATTGCCTTCTGTAACCAGGTGAAAATGTATGTTTGATCACTAACACTTCCAGCAGGTTGGGTCCTTGCAGTGACTCTGAATTTAGCTTTTCCTGTTTTAACCATATGGCAGCTCTACCTTCCCAGGCTTCTCATGTCAAATTCAAGATTTACTCTGCTTTCTCCTCACATAACATTGTTTCATTGCAAGCAACCCCATTTAAAAATACTGAAGTGAAGAAAAGGAAAGTCTTGTCTTTTTCTAGCACAAGCTACTCCAGAATCAACATATAAGGCTGGGAATTAATCAGTGTGTAAACAGAATTGTACTTGTGAATATTCACAAAAATGTTTAACACTATTTGATTAGGCAACCCTTTAATCATTTCAGTTAATTGGTTTTCAACTACGTCGATAATGAGAAAAAAGTGGAGGAGTGATGCAACAGGAGTTAAGCTTTACATGGCTCACAGACAGGAAGGCAGGCTTTTTTAGGGGGTTTCTGGAAAAGTCTAATCTTTCTGTTCTTGGGTGTTATGAGTACTTTGCACCTTGTGATATACCATTTTTATTTTACATCTATGAAGGTGTCTCTTGATTGTTGTCTTTAAAAACGTTATGCCTGCCTCTTTGACTTTTTTCTTGACCTGGTTAGATGGGTTTTTCTTCCCCAAGGAAAGAATTCTGCAATCATCCACTTTAGTTGTCATCTGTGGTATTTCAGGCCTTTTGGTGATGCTGAGCTCACAAGTGCATCCTTTCTTTTTAAGAATGTACAAGACTGTTGATGTAGCCACTCAGCAAGTGTCTGCCATCATTCTGATGGGTTAGATTTGTTTTTCAGCCTCCTTCATTTGCATGGACACCTCTTTGGACTGCAGATTGACAGTTCCCATGAACAGCTCCCAAATGCAAATTCAACACTTGGAATCAACTTTGGGAAATTTATTTGCTTAATTTGTAATGAAATAATGAGGGAAAGGGCCAAACCTGGACATGGAACTGTTTATCAGTCAGTTGTCCAATTATATTTTAGCCTCTGAAAATTTGGGACTGTTGATCTTTTTGTCTATTACAGCCACCACAGTCTACAGTAAAGACCTCAAATACACTGCAACAAAATAAACTGGCCATTACAGGTTTACCACAACAGAACAAATGTTGGTTTTAATTCATTTCAACAACATATACTTAATTGGATTCTGCTCATTCATATGTAATCTAATTAGGGATTTAGAATAATTAAAACACTTCACTTTTATGGCCATTAGAGTTAGGGGCACAAATTTCTTGTCATCCTAGCCAGAAGGGGTCTATATGATGTAAATTTTATCATTTGCCCATGTCCGAAGAAGTGTGAGTAGACGGTCCCACTCATTAATATTGAACTATCTCAGAATTTATGACCCCTATACTATATGCACCAACAAATGCATGAGTACATTGTGTTGGTGTCTATACAGACAACCAAAGTAATATGAACAAAATTTGGAAGCCTTTCTGGTCCTGGAGACCCTTTGCTAGAAACATTCAAATAAACAGGCACCAAGGTGGGCAACATTAAAGCAAACAAATATGTTAGCGCCAGTGGTCTTCTTAACATGCTCAACTTGGCTATGTGCTGTATTGTCCAGTGTCATCTAAGAGAAAAAGTGTTAATACCTTTTTGAAATGACCAAGCTTGGACCCCCAAAAGGCAAAGAATCTAAGAGAAAAGTTCAAACCCCGCCTACTTTCAAAATACTTGACACCTGGCAAATCACTAAATAAACTGGGCATGATTGTAATAACATTGTAAGTTATTGGACACAGCCTTTCCTCTCTTAGAGAGGGGTGTTTAGATGTTCAAAGAACTGATAAGCACCTTGATCAGCATCTCTTTATTCAGTGTTTACAACGTTTTCAGACGGCTTTCAGTTGGTTCTTGAAATATATTTTGATAAGGAAATTTCACTTAAAGAATATGAATTGTTAAAATCATTTATTTAAAATAAGCAAATTTGCACTTTTTCTTAAGATATCCTAAATTCTATGTTTAAAATTCAGGGTTGCCAGTAATGTAAACCAGCAATCTATGTCATCAACTTGTTAATTATTTTAGCCAAATTTCACATTCATAAAATGAAATTCTTGAAGAAGTTACAATCTTACATTTAAACAAACAGATCCAAGCATATATATTTTCAAACTCTATCACATTTAAAAACCTGTAACCTGTAGGGAAAACTATAAATTTATTCTAACTCTTTAATACCACAACTAATCCATTAAACTTCCTGTGTGGGTTAATATGTATATAGTTTTTCTTATTTTCAATCTTTTCTTTCTCTCCTTATGTATATTTCTGACAAAGGATTAAATGATCTTTATTTTTTCTTTCATTTCTAACTCTTTGTCTATATTGTACTACAATCCCTGAAGACTCATTTATTCCTTGTTTAATGTTCAAAAAATGTTACTCGATAAAATAATTAATCATTGTACATAGTATCACATCATTTTCTGTGTCAGACTCACTGTAGATTCCTCCTGGTGAAAGATCTTGTATTTTCTGACCCACTGTCACTGATCAGTCATGAAATGTGAAAACTACAATGATTTGAAGATTCCTGATTGCAAGGAATTAACAGAACAAGTTGTGAGTAGCTCTGCTGCTGCTGACCCTGTGCTCACTGCCATCTGCAATATTCTATTTTATTCAATACTTTGGGGCCATATAGAAAGACTGGGTGGAGGATTAAAGACAGATACCGGCCATAAAACTGTGCTGGCATGCCCTTGATGCACTGGGTATGAGTCAGTTGACTGCATTTTGCTTCAGCTGCCTTGACTCACAAAAATAAAGCCTTGTAACATCTTACTTCTCTATGTAAAGAATGTATAAACAGCCCTCATTTTTGTGAGTACATAAGTTACAAAGTTCACACAGTTTAAAAACTGAAAAAAAACTTTCCTCTCTACAAGAACTACACACTAAAGTAAGAAGTGCAACTGTATTCTGTACTGCTGTTTCTTGAAATTATTTTTATGAGAATTAATACTTTCTTGAAACTGCAGCCTATGATACCAATGATGTAGATGAAATGTGGTAAGTCATCCTGTTTCATTAATTAATTCTGCTTTACTGATTACCACAGCGCTTCTCAAAAGAGAGAGCGGAGTGGTTAGTCTTGGGTATATCCAGTGTTTTATGAGTCAATTTGGCCCTCTACTGTAGTTGAGAGTAGTCTGGCCTCAGATCACTGACCAGTCTGCTCCTTTAATGATGAGAGTATGATCTAAGGGTTGTGTTATCTGTAGCCTGCCTGGCTGATTGATTTACTTGGATTCCTTCGAAGGCAGAGATCAATGTCTGGTGTTGCTGTTTCAGAGATTACACAGGTGTAAGAGAGACACCACTCATTTTTAACTATTCTCCTGGCTTGGAAAAAGATTTGGATCAACATCTCTGTAATGTTTAATTGAGAGTGCTATCAAGAGACAATGCTAAGTCACACCTTGAAATAATTGGATTAAAGATTTAGTGTATTTCCCTCCCAGAAATTATCATGTAAAAATGACTCATGGACTCATAAGAAGATGCAACTCTGTCCCTGTAAAAAAAAGCAGAAAAAAATGTCACTGTTCATCAAAAAAGCAAAATATAAGTGGCCACTGTTCACCCTTGAGCTAAGTGAGGGCAATGCAGGCTGACTTACCCTCTCTTTTCCTTTAGACAGTAAAACCAGTGTCCCTTTTAAAACTACCACTTCAACCAGCTCTCGATAAAAACACATTCATACTCTGGAATCCTTCTAAGCCTAACAACCTTTGATACCATTTGAAAGCTAATCCTCTTTTTGCAACATCTTCATGAAAAATGCCATAGTGCAGACTAGTTTCCAATTAAGAGGGTAAAAATAGAAGCAGACACATCTATTTTACTGGGAACATATTACTCATTCCCATTTAAATCCTATCCCCCCCCATCAACTTCTTTGACAGAACCTTTGCTTTAACAAAAAAATGACATTACAAATCAGGACACAAAAAATTTTTGGATTAATGGGAAAGAAAACTCAGGTGAGGCTTGTAGATTGTATTTCATGCATTGTAAAAAAAACCCTTACATCAATTTTTCAGGGGAGAGTTTTGAGACATTGGACATAATTTCATTTTTCCGCTCCTACAAGGCCCTCATCTTGTTTTAACACAATTAAGAGAGCCTTGACAACCGGGATACCAATAAAAGATGGCACGTCAGCATTAGGAACAGGCTAACTAATGAGGACTCACATAATCCTTTAGCTCAAGCTTAATGGAGCATTTAAAGGAAGACAATGCATCTTCTGGCACCATAACCCTACTCTTCCTCACGCTCATTTGTAGGAAATCATGTTACAAGGGGAGCACAATTAACTAAAACAGTGATAAGGAGCCAAAGTGCTTTTTTTTCTTTTTTAACTAAAATAATATCACACTTCAGAGCCTGCAGTAATCAGTAAAGCTACTACATTTTAATACTCACGGGTATAATTTATCCATTTGAATTAGTTAATAACAGTTGGTATGATGATAGAGTGTGCTGTATCTCAGGTGCATATTTTTCTTCATATACGTTCTAAATGAATTTTACTAATTGTCAGGAGTTGACAGGGTGAGTTCTAATGAATTTTTTTTTTCTATTACCACAACAGGTTCAAATTGATATAACTGATAACAAACTGCCATTGCAGGAATTAATATCTGACCCTTTCCATCTTGCTTTTGTGTTTGGAGTTAAGACTTGCTTCCTGGCTACCAGCCAGAGTGAAACAATTCACTGTCACCATGAGGAGAGGGTGTAGTCAGAAGGCTGTTATTTCCCAACTTACCAACTAATGCCCCCCTGCTGTCCTGTCTTCCTCTTTTAATACTGTTGCCTCATCCCTGGTAGATCCATGCACCTGTCTCATGTGGGTTCAGTCAGTGAATATGTATGCAAGGGAATAATAACAGGAAAATCTTTGTCAAATTGCTGCTGGTTATGAAAACTATGGTGCCTGTATAGAATCCCAAGCTGCAGCCATCCTTTTGTTCATCCTGTGTATTAATTTTCTTGTTAAAGGCTAATTCTCATGTAGTAAAGTCATTGAAAAATGCCCTTCATCCCATATTCTCAGACAAAGGTGACTAGGCTCTCACAGCGCAGATGACATTAAGTTGTTTTTTACATTTCATAATCCTTTTAATCTCATAATACCATGGGAAATTTCATTTGTAATGTTTGCTCTGAGTCCTTAAAACATAACTTCTGGAATGTCACATGCATCTTAAAAAGTTGCAAAATGCATATCTTAACAATCTCTTGATACCAGGAATACATTGAAAGTAAGTTTTAAAGAAAAGGACTAAGTCTAACAGTCCTATGTACTTGTCCATAAAGTGTGATCAACAAACACACACACTTTATATATATATATATATATATATATATATATATATATATATATATATATATATATATATATATGTGTGTATATTTGTATATGTTTACAGTTAGGTTTAGGCAGTGACAATATTTTTGTAAGTCTTCCTCTATTGACACAGCTATTGATTTGAAACAAGACCATTAAGCTGCGATTAAGGTGTAGACCGTTCGCTTCAATTCAAGGGATTTAACAAAAATACCACATTAACAGAATTACAGCCATTTTATACATAATCCCTCCTTTCTATAGGATTAAAAGCAATTGAACGATTGACAATTGATTAGCTGTACCCTCATCATTTCATCACAAATTTAGCAGATAAAAAGTTTGGAGTTGAGTGATGAATTTGCACATTGGCAGCTATTCATGTGAACTCTCACTATGCAGAACAAAGAAGTGTCAATGCCATGAAGAAGGCTGTCATTAGGCTGAAAAAATAAACCTATCAGAAAGATGGAGGAAACGTTAGGAATCGACAAATCAACAATCTTGTGCATTCTTAAAAAATGAACTGGCAAAAGTAGCAAACCCAAAAGACATTGAGCCCATGGAAGACAACTAAAGTGGCTAACAGAATTCTTCTCTTGGTCAAAAAAACACTTAAGAGCATTTAGCCAGGTCAAGAACAATCTCAATGAGGTAGACATATTATTATCAAAATCAAGAGACATCTTTAATTTATATATATACAGCAGGTAAAATTAGTATTGAACACATCAACATTTTTCTCAGTAAATTTATTTCTAATGGGGCTATTGTAATGAAATTTTCACCAAATGTCTGCAACAACCCTTGTAATCCACACATCTAAAGAAATCAAACCACAGATGTCCATAAATTACGTTATATGTAATAATGTGAAATGACACTGGGAAAAAGTATTGAAAACGTGAAGAAAGGGAGGTGAAAAAAAATCTGTCAGTAATTAGAAAGCAAATTAATATCAGCTGGTTCAGTCCCAACTGATGGCCTATAAAAAGGTGTCTCATCACCAAGGTGTCACACAAGAAACATCTCATGATGGGTAAAAGCAAAGAGCTCTCTCAAGACTTTCGCAACCTTATTGTTGCGAAACATACTGCTGGCATTGGTTACAGAAGGATTTCTAAACTTCTGAATGTTTCAGTGAGCACTGTTGGGGCCATAATCCGAAAGTGGAAAGATCATCATTTCACCATAAACCGGCCACGACCAAATGCTCCTCACAAGATTTCTGACAGAGGAGTGAAAAGAATTATCAGAAGAGTTGTCCAAGAGCCAAGGACGACTAGTGGAGAGATCCAGAAAGACCTGGAATTAGCAGGTACAATTGTTTCAAAGAAAATAAGTAATCCACTCAACTGTCATGGCCTGTATGTACACTCACCACGCAAGACTCCATTTCTAAAGAAAAAGCATGTTGGAGCTTGTTTAAAGTTTGCTGCACAACATTTGGACAATCCTGTGAAATACTGGGAGGATATAGTCTAGTCAGATGAGACCAAAATTGAACTTTGGATGTTGTAATACACATCACCCCCAAAACACCATAGCAACAGTGAAGTTTGGAGGTGGGAACATCTTGGTGTGGGGCTGTTTTTCAGCAGACGGTACTGACAAACTTCATATAATTGTAGGAAGGATGAATGGAAAATGTACCGAGACATTCTTGATAAAAGTCTGCTGCCATCTATGAGGATGCTGAAGATGAAACGAGGGTGGACATTACAGCAAGACAAGGATCCCAAACACAGCCAAGGAAACTCAGTTGGTTTCAGAGAAAGGAAAATAAAGCTGCTAGAATGGCCCAGCCAGTCACCTGACTTGAATCCAATTGAAAATCTATAGAAAGAACTAAAGATCAGAGTTCATAGTTTCTCCATACCAGACGCTTCGTGATGCTGTTATTACCAACAAAGGCTTTTGTATGAAGTATTAAATAAATTTCACTAAGTGTGTTCAATACTTTTTCCCTGTCATTCCATTTTATTACACAACTTAATTTCTGAACTTATTTGTTTTGGTTTCTTTGTATGTATGGATTACTTGGGTTGTTACCAACATCTGGTGAAAATTTCATGTCATATAAATGTACGTATAATCTTGTGTTTGCCTTTGCCTCATGTTTATGGCTCCTGTCCTACTGTTTACCTGCCACGTACAGCTCTGTTTCCAGTTTGGCTCGTTGCCCGCTCCACTCCAACTCACCTGCTGCTCCACCATATCTGGTTCCTCTCATCAACATTCCTCTTCGGTAACTCAAGCTCAGTCAACTCATCTCATCATACCTCAAATCTGCCATAAACTGCCTTTACCCGCTCCCTGTCTCCTGGTCTGTGTTTGCATTTGGGTCCAAAACTGGATTATTACAACAGACTGGACTGGCCAAAATGCACCCAGCAGACACAGCTCCAGAAACCACCATCCTACAAACAGTTTCTAGCCAAGGGCATTTTGTTAGGACATGAACAACTTCTCCGAACAGTCTCTGACAGAAATCAGACAGTAAACAGAAAGTTCTCAGCAAGTCTCTCTGCTAACATCTTTCTTTACTCCCTGAGCCACTATGGCTTGGCCTCTCCCCATCTTTCCCTTCCCCTGCTCTTATACCTTCACAGCCAAGAGAATCCTATGCAACAGACCCAGAACCCTTCTCCTGACAGTTAATTAAAGCAGAGAGTTCCTCCTCCAGTGTCCCAGTAACAGCAACCCCTGATGTTCATATTAAAACAACCCAAGGTAAACAATGTGATGGAATTGAAAAGGGGAAGAGCTTTGACCTGGACACAAGCAATGTACACCGGTCAGTCTGTGGTTATCTGGTCTGTGGGTACCTGGGATTTTGTATCTAAAATGAATGCAGTGTTTGGTCATCCTGATTATCGGTACAGTGCATATAGATTATTCCGTTGACTTATACTGCCAAGACTGAGAGGAATGAGGAAGCCCTATGAAGAATGTTTGTAAAAGAGTTAGTTGAGAAAATGAAGCATAAAAACTTGATGAACCTGCTAACCTCAGCCCCCTTTTTTGCTAGAATTAGGTTGCATAATTGGCTGTGGAAAGGTGCCTGGAGAAAACCAGGCATTCTCTGCAGTCACCTGCTCATCACTCACCACTTCCAGCTCTTGCAAGAGTGAAGGCCCAGTTTGCCAGGAAACCTTGAGCAAGGAGTACTGTTTCTTCCTCTGAGGAGAAGCCAATGGAATTGGGTCAGATTAGGCTGACTCCTTTGGAGGGACTCTGGGGGATAAGGGCTGGGATGAGGTTTGGTGATTGTATATACTGTAGTCACAGTTGAAATTTTCTGTCTGCCTGTCCTACACATTCAAAGGACAGGGCTCAGCAGTGGAACTGGGGTTACTGTGGGGACTTGGACTCCAAGTCCCAGCCACTGTTTATTGTAACCAGCTCTCTTTGCCTCTCTTAGCTCCGGGAGTTTTTGCTGTTTAGGAAATGTTTTTGGACTAGGAATTGGTCATTATATATATATATACACACCTTATAGTGGAGGTGGATGACAGTGGATATTGGAGTTGGGGTGATTCTGTCTCAGCCCTTCTGTTCAGACCAGAAACTTCATCCTTGTGCCTTCTTCTCTCACTGCCTCTCCCCAACTGAAAATAACTATGATGTCAGGAATACAGTTGTTGGTAGTAAAACTTGCTCTTAGAGAGTGCAGACACCGGTCAGAAGGGGCAGAGCAGCCTTTTGTTGTTTTAAGAAATCACAAAAATCTGACATACATTAAACCTTCAGAACATCTAAATTCTAGCTAAGCTCATCGGGCCCTGTTCTTTAGTGGGTTCAAGTTAATCCTCAACTATCATCCCGGTTCTCAATATGTTAAGCCAGATGCATTTGCCCAGTAGCGTGTTGTTGAGGAAGCTAACCCCAGTCAGATCATTATTCTGCCTCCATCCTGTATAGTTGCCATGGTAAACTGTGAAATCGAGTCTTTGGAAAGAGAGGTTCAGCAACAACAGCCAGATCCATTGCCTGGATACTGTTTTTTGTTTTGCTTGTCCTTGATTCTGTTAATTGTTCTGCAGGGCAGTGGGTCCACACTTCCAGTTTCTCCTGGAATGAACTGCACCTTGAAAATGCTTAAGAGACACTTCTAGTGGTCCACAGGGGAAACAGACACTTGGGCCTTCGCTGCTGCCTGCTCTGTTTGTGCTTAAGGGAAAGCTTCTAATCACCCACCTGCAGGCCTGTTAAACCACTTACCTGTTCCAGGCCACCCGTAGTCCCACATTGCTTTGGATTACCTCCTTCCCAAGGTACCACAGTAATATTCACCAATCTTTTTTCCAAAGCATTCTATTTAGTTGCTCTATCTAAGCTTCATTCTGCCTGAGAAACTGCTGATCTTTTGATTAACCATGGTTTCTGTCTCCATGGCATCCCAGTAGATATTATTTCAGATAGATGACCTCAATTTATCTTCTATGTTTGGAGAGCCTTCTACCAAGTGTTGGAAGCTGCAGGCAATCTCTCATTCAGTTTTCATCCCCAAACCATCGGTCAAATAGTGAGAATGGATGAAGACCTGGAGGCAGCCTTACATTGTGTCATGGCATCCAACCCTGCTGCATGGAGTACCCATTTTTCCTGGATTGAACATGCTGACGATTATTAGACCAGCGCTGCTACAGGTGTGTCCCCATTCAAAGCATCTCTTGGTTACCACTTCTGTGTCCTTGCCAGGAGAGTGAGCTAACAGTTACCTCTGTGAATCATAATCTTTTCTGTTGCAATAACATCTGGAAGGACCCTCACAACAGCTTCTCTTTGCTCTGCTAACAACAAGGAGCATTAGGCAGACCAGCACTGGACTCTAGCTCCTGCATACAAACCAAGTAGGACTGTTGGGTTGTCTCTAAAAAAGGTACCTATAAAGACTAACTCCAGAAAATTGTGACCCCACTACCTGGGAACATCTTTTGGTGAAAGTTTCTCAGCCCATCTAAATTAAACTAACCACCTCCATGACCGTTCACTTAACTCTCCATGTCTCTGATGGAAGCTTACGTTACGGGGAGGATACGTTCAGAATATCAGCTTTGCCTCTCCTTTATCTGTGTGTTTTCCATTTGTTTCCCTTTCCCTTGTTTTTCATGTATGCCCCAAGTTTTTCTCTCAGTTTTTAGGTGTGTGTGTGTGTGTGTGTGTGTGTGTGTGTGTGTGTGTGTGTGTGTGTGTGCATGCGTACTTAGCGGGGCCTTCCGGTTCCTACTCCCACCATTCCACCTGTGCAACTGCATCTGACCAACTCATCATGTAAACCAGCGACTGCAGTATATAAATCTCAGTTCATCTCTCCAGTCTTCACCAGTTTATTTAGTCACCAGTGTGGTGCAAAAACTACAACCAAGTTTTTTGTCTCAGTGTGTATTTTCCTTGTGCCTGCCTCATTCCGTTCATCTGCAACGTCCAGCTCTGTCCTTGTCTTCTGTTTCCTGTTTGGCTCATTGCAACACAGCCTGCCCTGCTTCACCATCTGCTACTTTTACCTGCTCCACTTCAACTCACCTGCTGCTCCGCCATACCCAGTCCCTTCCACTAACATTTCAGTCAATTTCATTTTATCATACCTATAATTACATGGCCTGTGTTTGCATTTGGGTCCAAAAGTGAACTATTATATCAGGGTCAGCAGGTTCATGGTGTGGTGGATATTATGTCTTTATTAAAATCCACACAGGGCTTTACTCAGCAGCATTGATTAGGGAGGTAGCAAATGTCTCTCAAGGCTAATCCGCAGAAACACCAGAAGGAGCCAACTGTCTGAGAAGCACATCCAGGCTTCCCTGTTATACTGCAGACTCTCTACAATGGATGGAGATGAAACACTGATTAAAACTAATACCAATATCAAACTCTTGGGATTGCAAATGTTCTCTGAAACATACAGTTAGGGACCTGAACAATTAAATTTATGATACTGATTAACACATCACAGTTCAGCCTTTCTAAGCTCTCTATAAACTGGCTACTAATTAAAGTCTTAATATCAGGAGTCACTCAACATTTTGGTGAAAGACTTATGCTGTTTGTATTTGCAAGAGTACACTGCATCAGAACAGTGCTTGTTAAAAAATGTATGAGAATTTAATGGGTGCATTATACTGCTATCACGTCCATGCAGCAATGACAGTGTACATTCCCTGTGAATTAAACTTTCAAAGTTAATAAGTACATGAAAATAAGCAATAAAAGGAATAAAATGAGGAATTGAAAGGAAAAGTGACTGACAGATGGCTTTTCTTGTTTTTAGCACCTATGTTCGGAAGTCAATCAAATCTCTTTGTACTTATATAGATAGCATTACTGTACGGATGTCTCAAAGCTTCCTTCAGCTAAATCATAAACAGCCCTTAATATGCAGACACCCAAGGTCCCTGACTCTGATTCAACCACAAAAGCATTAGTGAGATCCAACTCTTTTGGTGTTTCAAAAAGGAGTAAAGATTTTCCACAACAAACTGGGTGAACTATTTCTTTATGGAGCTGGCTGTCTGCATGGTGACATTATCATGTTTAAACAAGAATGGGACAAAAAGACAAAGGTTTAAAGCATGCTATTTCTAAAATAGCACTGAATGCTGTAGTATTGAGACATGCCTTTACTGAAACTAAACCAAAAACAGCCCCAGAAAAAAGTACACAAACTCATCAGTCACGACTAAGATTCTCAATAGGGGTGGCTGGATCAATACTATCAACAGTGCATGTTAGTTTGAGTATAAATACTAGCATCAACAAGACTGATCCCGGTAAAATGGTCCAGTCTTGGGAAATCATGTTCTGGGCATATTAGAACACTTCTTAGTGATGCACTCCTTACTGCTTTGTGCATACAGTCTGCAATCATTTGATTATTTCTGAAAATTCATCCAAAAAAACATTATTATACTATTAACCTTCATGTGATGAAAATATTAACAGAGAATAGTAAATATCATGACATATGACTGTTCTTGCCATATTATACAAAAAGAATAAAAAATTGTATTGCCCACCCGTAGTTCTCATCATTGGATACTAAGAGAAAAGAGACATCTCAAACTGTGAGTTGATTCTTGAACTAAGAAAGGAAAGAACTCCAAAGACTTTTTACTCTCTAAACAAAAAAAGTTTACTTGTCTAGAGTTTTCTTGTCTCTTTTTTAGGAATCACATTTGTAAAATTTGGAAATTAGGGTTTGACCACCTGCATGACATCTCTAAACCCACTGTTAGTGGGTCCATGTCTCTGGGTTCAATCATCAGAAGCCACCAATTGTCAGCTGGCCTGGTCCTTCAGCAGGACACAAAAGGTTCCAGACAGCCGGCAGGGGCTGTGATGTTTTGTGAAAAGTCCACATCAGTGTCTCTTCAAAAGAGGGTCACCCTGTTTTATAGTGACCTGGATGATTTACTTCAATCTGTGTCGTTTAATATGGTTGACATGTTGGAGACACTAGTTTGTGGCTGGACTTGGGCACTAGATTTAGAATTTAGAATACTCATTATGTTCAGATCACTTTTCTTAGGTGTATCTCATGGAGCCATTTGAAATGTTTATTATTTCACTGCGTTTTAGGGGGTGCTGCTACCTCGTATTCAAATTTTGGGCTGGTCAGTTATTGCAGCCAGTGAGAATTTTATTTTCATTTCTTTCAGCTGTATTGCTGCTATAGTAAGCCATGATTTTTTTGTTGGAGTTAGAAAGCGTGATAGGTTTTGTTTATTTCATTTTGTTTCAGTTCGACGCCTCCTGCTGGCTTTTCTTTTTGTTCGTTGTTTAACATGGCTCTGTTTTCTTTTGATTAATTTTATTCTGATATTGAGCTTAAGCTCCTGTTGAGTTACATTTTGTATTTTTTGGCGTACCAGGCAATTAATGGCTGTGTTCCCTGACACCATCGGCTGCATCTTACTTCCCTTATCCCTAAACCAGCCATAGGGTTCTAAAAACTAGATTTCATGGTGGTGAGAGAAGTTATGTGCAAATCTTAAATTTCTCTCCCTCAGCAATTTACACTGACTCACGCCTTAGTCACAGCAAGAAACGTGCATTTTATATAACCACTCATCACCTTGAACATATCTTCTGCTTTAATATGACAGCTTAATCAGCGCTGATTATTTGAGTCCAAGCCAGCCCCTGATTGCATCGTCAGGGAACCTCAGCTCAGCAGACACAATATGCGGGAACTTTAAAGGTACACAGTATGTATGATCAGACAATCTCATTCACTCTTGTCACTGCAGCCTGTGAGTTTTTTGTTTTTGTTCCTTTTTGGTAATAGAGAGATTTTCCACAACAAGGAAGTTAGTAACCTCCGACCTTTCCTTCATTGCCACCATCTGGCAACACGTCACATTTCTTATTGAATGGTTTCTTCTACAGCATGATATCCCATCGACAACAGGCACAATTTCGATGAAAATGTTCTGTGAACTTTCATCGTCCTCAAAAGATTAATCCTAAAATGTTTTCATGTTCCCCTCAGCTTTCCTGGTGTATCAACATTTTCCACAAGAGAAAATACCAAAATTTGTTGTGCAGACTGCCATTTAGTTTATTAGCCATTTAATTTACTAGGTACATTCATGCTCCCCAGAGATGTCAAATACATAAACAGACAAATCTTTAATTCCAAATTCTCAATCTGAACTGAGGGGCCTGAAACATAAGTCAGCTTTTAGCATTGATGCTCCTTGTCATCATTATTAGTTCAGCTGGCTTTAATGCATATAGTGCTGTATGTTCCTTCCTTTTTAGAACCTTGTTAAAAATGAAAGACTGGAAAAGACACAAACAATCATGATGTAATAACTCTGTGGCAAATCATTGGTTGCTGAGCTACTACCTTATAGATCGTGCTTATATAGGCCTAATTTTATACCTGTTTGAATCAGCAACTGACTGAGTAGAAGACTGTCAGAGGAAGCTGTTTAACAGAGGGATTTTTGAATGGTGGTGTGTATACATTTTGCAAAACAAATGCTATTAACTACATAATCATTGACTATGAACCCTTGTTCTGACCTGAATCAAATATTTGAATCAGCAAAGTCTCTACACACTCCACTACAAGCTTCCTCCGCTGGCTATCTTGGAGTTTGACAGCCTCGGATGCTATCTCAACATGTTTTAGAGGGAACATGTAATTGTCTTTAGAAACAATCCATATTAGCATTACCTGTTCCAACACCTCTATCAGTAAGTCAATATTATTGTCAGGTTTTTTGGACCCAAAAGAGGACATGGACACAAAGTGTTCGATGATGTAAGGAGAATTTTAAAAGATGGTAGTTGAGGGAAGGAAGGCAAGGGTCAGGTAGGCTGTTGAGTGGTTGGAATGGTTGAGACCAGCAGTTGGCTGGGTGAATATAGCCTGAAATGGCTGAAGAGTGGGCTTATTGTGGCGTGGATAGAGATAGCATGGTGGATGAGCTGGCACTGGAGTCTTAAACACGGGAGAAGTAAGGTTAGGGAGTTGCACAAGGAAATTCAAAATAATGTATTGGCTGAGAGAGTAGCTACCACTGTGCTAATTGAACAATTTGGTGATGGGTGGACAGAGAGCCACGTACGCAACCTGCAAGTTGATGGGATAAGATGCAGAAAAGTAGAGTGGAACCAGAGACCAGATCAGGTAAGGTCTAACTGAGACACACATGCAAACATGCACACACACCCAAAACAAGGAGTAGGAGGCACAGGAGAAATAAGGAGAACACAGAACAACAACTGAAGCTGTGACAGGTACCCTGCCGCTCAATCAGCCAATTCTTGAATCCCAACAAGCTTATCAGGATGCTCCTACTACAAGTCCTGAATAAAAAGGGCCTTCAGAACTAAACTGCAAGGGATCTAGGAACATTCTTCATACTCCTCCCAGTCCACCTGATATTAGAACCCACAGCCCCAGCAGCAAATGTCCAGAATTGGCTGAACGGAGACTAGATGATTGTTGATTTCATTGAAAAGTAAATCCTCAACGTGACAGCAGTGGGATTTATCATTTTATCAATTTCAAAAACGGTCCAATGCACTCCAGAAGGATGGTTGGCAAACAGCGAACACCATGCAGCCTCAAGACTAGCCTGTTCCATCTACCTGTTTGTCGGAGGGTGGTACCCAGAAGACAGGCCAGCCATGTCCCCAGAACAAAAGCCTTCCAGTACTCGAAAAAGAATGTGGCCCCAGGTCTGACACAATGTTCTAAGGAATGCTGTTGAGCTTGAACACATGGAGGACTAGAAGATCTGGGCAACACAGCAACACAGATTTTGCAATTTTGCCTCTCTGTGAGGAAGACGGGTGCCACCACAATAGATGTGAGACAAAATTCTGAAAATTGTGTCACTGCCCAAATACTTACAGACTTAACTATGCAAACTCATATCTATAAGCTGATTTACAATAAAACAGGTAACTTTTTTTAAAGATGGCATCTCCTCTCATGGTTCAAGTGTATCAAGCACAAGATGGTGCAGGCACACCAGATAGTTACTGTTATTGCGAGAGGTTCAACTGTAATTTAACCTTTTACAATAACAGTAGGTTAAAGCTGGCAAATTTGTGGAACAATGAAAGGGCCAATCGAACACAGAATATCCCTGTATGCTAATTAGTTATTTAATTAATCTCAAATTTAAATGGAAAAAAATCAAGCATTGTTACAGTAAACCAAAACATTTGTTTATATTTCAGGATGTAAGTGAACAATACTACATTCTCTATGTCACGACTTAATGCATAATGAAGAAAGAGTCTGAATTTTGAGGTAATTCAATTTTAATATCAGTAGCTAAAATATTTGAATACCATTACAGATTTTGCCTAACTCTTAATGATAGAAATAATGAGCTGTTGATAGATACCTATAATTGAGAGAGTTCATATTTTTGAAAATGAATATACTATCAAACTTAATTTATTTATCTACAAACTTTTCCCTGCCACCACCTTCAGAACAGATAGAATTTTGGGATAGGCTTTCTTTTTTAGGGGTAGTCTAATATCAGCAGTTTGTGTAATAGGGAAAGAACAGTTAACTATAGAAGGAATTTCAGTTTTTAAAGAATTTAAAACAGATTTAAAAAAGGACACTGGGAGAGGATCTAGGGGGATGGTAGAGGATGAAGTTGATACAGTATAAAGCATCAGTGAGACGCTTGAAATCATCAACACGCAGTGGTTGGAGGTATCTCATGGTTAGCAGTAAAAATTAAAAATTGGGATATCAGCCTGATGTCAACAATTTTGTCACTGTAAAATAAAGCAAAAACATTGCATTTGGCAGTTGGGAGAGTATCAATGGAAAGAACAAGGAAAGGGCTTCTGAGTTTATTAAAGTTTGAAAAAGGTGGAAAATGTTCCCAAACACCTTTTCTAAGGTGTTTTGGATAATTTTTTCTTAGGTCTTAAAGGTTGAGAAGAATCCTTTTCTGGCCTGTTTCAAGCTACTGTTATAGAGGCGAGGATGTTTCTGAAAATGTCCTGGATAACTTGCAGTTTTGATTTCCTCCACCTCTTCTCAGCTTTTCAACACTCTCCCTTTGAGCTGCTGTATGATCTCAGCATTTTTCCAGTGGGCTTTACATTTGCTGAAGATTTTTCTAGGTCTCAGTGGTGCAGCATTATCAATACTGTCTAGAAGAAGATAATTAAAGTGTTGAGCCAGTTCATTACAACTGCTGCTCTCAGATAAAGGCAACAAAGGGAACTGTGTGATAACAAGTCGAGAGTGAAAAGACTACAGTGATGTTTTGCGGGAGTACCATTTCTTGACATGACTTCTGGTTATACTTCCATCCACGGCTAAGAGTGCATTAAAGAAAGCACAGTAATGCTCCGACAGTGCAACATCATTGACGGTGCTCACTCTGATATGAGTCCCCATGGAAATGACAAGGTGAAGTATGACTGTGCTGCTGAGTTGGTTCCATATGTTAGGTTAGGTGAAACAACTGCAGGAGCTCATTAAAACAGACTGTGGCAGACACTGGGGAATATTGATATGAATGTTGAAAGCAACAAGTCTAGTCAATATAGATATTTGATAGCAGATCTGCAAAATCCGCTATGAATTCAGAGTTGTATTTAGGTGGTCAGTACACAGCCACAGGTAGGACTGATATGTCAAACTGTAGGTTACAGTGAGACAACCAAAGATCTTATATTCTTCTAATTTCTCTGGTAAATCGACTCCACTTATATAGTATATTCACACACAGATTTACACATACTGATGGCACAGCTATTGGGGCACTTGGGGTTTAGTATCTTGCCAAAGGACAAACCCTAATCCTAACCCTTCAACCTGTGGGCTGAAAGAGCCAGGGATCAAACTACCAGTTAATCGATGACCCTTGCCATCTCCTAAGCCACATCCTGCCAATAGACAATGTAGATTCAGAGATTTTAGAATATAGAATAAATAAATAAAGGTAAAGGTGTGTGTGTGTGTGTGTGTGTGTGTGTGTGGGGGGGGGGGGCTATCAACTTTATTTTTGGGAGCACTACTATAGAAATGATTATGGATGTCCAAGTGTCCCAGTGTCCCAGTGGCTAACCACAGCGGCAGTTCTTTCTAAAGCAACCAATACAAAAAGGGATTGTTCCTGTAACTATTGTTACAGTTTCTATTGCCTACTTTCAAATGATGAATCCAAAAGAATGTGGCTAAAAAAACCCTTTAACTTGAAGAAACCACTCAAAATGCTGTTTGTCCGCTCTTTTCAGTTTGTTCAGAAAGCCAGTGGATGAAAACTCGCATCCTACCTTGTGGTGTGGCTACAAAAGTCCAATGAAGGAGAGATGTTGGGTCCTCAAATGGAATGACAGCAGTGCCAGGAGAACATCAGGTATGATTTTCAGGTGTAGATACACAAATTTTCATTCATATTTATGTTATTCTCATGTTGCTGTCATGTTGTACAACTTGATTCTAAAAACACTACAGATTTGAAATCAAATATTAAAATGCCACATCACTTTCAGATCTTTGAATGCTGACAGTTAAAGACTTGCAATTTAGTGTCACTTACCCTCAAAGACTTGACACTTTTTTAGTTTTTGCTTAGTTCCATTGCACTTTAAACAAACACACTTACAAATTTAATTCATTTGACATTTTCAAAATCTGTATTGAGGTACAGCTACACTTACTGCGACTCTAATACATAATACCAACTCAGTAGGTAAAGAACTGTATGTGGTTTTAGCCCAGGAAGAAAGTAGAAAAAACTTTTGAAAAAAACTATTTAAGTTGTCATTGAATACTGGAACTGGGTCCACAGGAAACCCAAACAAATTATATATGTTTCAGGGTGAAATATAAAATATGTTATTGCGTAAAAAAGTTTTTCTTCTTGATCAAATAGTTGTATGTCCTAATAATTCTGAAGGTGATCTCTAAGTGTCATTTTTTTAAATTAAACAAAAAAGAAAAGTAGTCTGTCATTCTATTTTTTTCTAAAGATTTTACTACCTTTATACAGATCTCTTGGTATTTGTTGTGTCTACTACACACACACCTGCTATCTGTTTATTGTATTAAAAAAAACAAAGAACAGTATTTAGATATTCATTCAATAATATTGGAAGCATATGTGAACATTATAAATCCTGGTGTTTCATGCGTGTATGTGTATACTTCAAATGACATGTTCAAATCCGGGTGCACAGTAGATATCCATATAGCCAGCTTGCAATTTTGCTGTCCCAGGCACAACAGCTTAATCTGGAAGAATAAATGCAAAATAAAATGACTTACAATCTGTTTAAATGAAGGTTCACTAGTATCTGTCACATTAGTTCATACATTAGAAGTAACTCTAGAAAATGCATTTCCTGAAAAATATGCTGTGACTGCTGAAAGCTGAAGGAGATTTCTGAAGCAATGCTAAATTTAGCTAAAAAAAACAGCAGATATGTAAAATCAAATCCTTAGAGCTAAAAGCTGAAAGAAATTGCTTTAGTAAAACTGAAAATAGATGAAAATGGCTAAAAAATACAGCTAAAATGGAAAGTAATGCATTGGCTTTATAACATAAGACAAAATGCGAGCATCACCATGAAACAGAATGTGGCACAATAATCACTTTATCTTGATTATCTTGTCATAATTATCATCATTGTCGGAAGCCAAGATTATAATTGGAAATAATATTCCATTAATCATCGAGCCATTGGTGCAAGTTTTTGTTCAGTAATTTTTGTCGGTTAGTAGTACAGAGGTTCTCTTCACTGTGCTGGCAGTCGATTAAAGCTTCCTTGCATTACACCAGAGTTTTGAAATACTCCTTGCTCTCTTTGGTCAATCTCTCCACCTGCATCTAAGGCCTAGTTGAGCAAAGGTCTCATGAAAAGTGGCACTTCTTATAAATACATTGATCTGCCGTGACAATGTCTCTCAAAAGACTCATTATTTTCTACATATAATCTGTAACACCATTGAATGAGGCCATCTGTCTGTAGCTGGATTAGCGGAGCCATCACAGAAGAATTGACATAAGCTTTAATATTCTGTATGATCCTTGAGAAGTTTGGAGGAGCCTGCAGAGGACACACCTATTGAACCTGCCATTGATCCTGATGAGCCTGGATAATCATGGTCAGGTTTATGACATTTGAAATTTATATACTTCACCTTTTTTAGCTCTACATTCTTCCTTGTACTTGCATTCCACTTTCTCTGTACATTAGTATACATTATATCTGGGTGATGGACAGCTGACAAGTGGCGTGCTGATGTACTGAGTGTGTATTGTGTTGTGTTCATTTACCTGCTGCCGGTGTACGTGCAACTACTAGCTTGTTTGGCCACTCTGCTTCCACCCAGTTTTCAGCAAATTTCTCCATCACAGCAGCTAAATTACCACCGCACATATAAATCTACTCTACCTCACAGTTATTCACAAGCTTCCCAGATCTATTAGTTACTTTATCTTAGCAGCCAGTGCTGGCTTCTCTCCCTCTCTCTCCCTCTCCAGCTCTCTCCTGCTCAGTGCGTTTAATGTTCTGTTATAACTCTGCCCTATTAACGATAAGGGTACATGTATTTAAGGTAGTTTTTTTTTAGTGATGGGGGTGAGGCCTGGTGAATTGGAAGCATGGCTCTGCAATATGGAAAACAAATTGTTAGTTGCAGAAGTTAGCCAACCGACTGTAGCCACTGCGAGCCAACCCAGCGCAGTTTCTTCTACAACCACTCCCAGACCATTGTATAATAACTTTTGAACTTCTACTACTGAACTATACACCGTTAGGCAAACATGTCTTCACTAGATGTCTACCTGATAGTGCTGTAGCTGAATTTAAAGAACCGATTCCATCAGTACTAGATTCACTGCCATATTACAATATAACTGAGAACTCGTATGTTAACTTTAGCCCCTCCCAGATTTATTAGCTTATTGATAGTGCTGCAGGCTCAATGAGAACAACATACGATTCTATTGCCCCTCTAAAAAAGATTATAAAACAAAGGAGGTTAGCTCCATAGATTAAATCCCAAACCCGTATATTAAAGCAAACAGCACAAAAACTTGAGAGGATATGGCGCCCTACTAAACTGGAACAATCCTGCTTAGCCTGGCATGACAGTCTTAGAATTTACAAGAAGGCCCTCAGCGATGCCAGAGCAGCTTATTACTCATCTTTAATAGAGGAAAATAAAACAAAGCCCAGGTTTATTTTCAACACTGTAGCCAGGCTGACTGAGAGTCATAGCTCCATTGACCCATGATCCATTGATCCATCCACTATAGCTCTCAGTAGCGCCGATCTCATGAGCTTCCTTAACGATAAAATTCCAACTATTCAAAAGACAAAAAAAATTCACCTCCTCCTGCCTCTTGGCAGTGATTTGTTCTCAAACAAAGGAACCTTAGAAACAGCCGTAAAACCTGATATATTCTTAGACAGTTTCTCTCCTATTGACCTTTGCCAACTAACTTCATTGATCAAGCATTGATTGCTTGAGGAAGTTCTATTTATGTATTTATATATATATATATATGCTTCCCTATGGCAATATTATCAGGAAACACTGTACATATCAATGATGCGCAACGAAACAAATCAGTTAGCTAAACTTCAAATAAAGCATGTCTTAAGGATATAAAGATCTGGATGACCAGGAACTTCCTACTGTCGAACTCAGATAAAACTGAAGTTATTTTGCTTGGCTCGCACCACCTCAGAAACACATTATCTAACGATATACTCATTCTAGACGGCATTGCTCTGGCCTCTAACACCACCGCTAGGAATCTCGGAGTTGTCTTTTATCAGGACATGTCCTTTAACTCCCACATAAAACAAATTTCAAGGACTGCCTTTTTTCACCTATGTAATATTGCAAAAATCAGGTACATCCTTTCTCAAAATGACACAGAACAAGTTCTTGCTTTCTTTACATCTAGGCTTGATTATTGCACCTCCTATTATCAGACTGTCCCAATAAAACATTAAATAGTCTGCAGCTGATTCCGAAGGGTGCAGTGAGAGTATTGACAAGAACCAGAAAGAAAGATCATATCCCTCCTATGTTTGCATCTCTGCATTGGCTCCCTGTGAAATCCAGAATACAATTTAAAATCCTCCTCCTCACCTACAAAGCCCTAAATGGCCGACACCAGCATATCATAAAACACCCACTGCTTTAATTATTATGATTACTACTATTACCATTTCATTAAGTCCCACTTGTACTATTATTAGCACCATTATTATTGGTATTATTGTCATACATCTTTACATGGTATTCTACTACTACCCCCCCCCCCCCGTCTCGCTCTCTCTCTCCCTCTTCCTTTCTCTTTCACTCTCTCTCCAGCCGGTCGCGGCAGACCCCCGCCCCCCCACCATGAGCCAGGATCTATTCAATGTTGCTACCTGTAAAAAGGGAGTTTTTCATTGCCACTGTCGCCAAGTGCTGCTCATGGGGGAAAAGTTGGGTCCCTGTAAATAATAACTGTAAAGAGTCTTTTCTAGATCTGCTCTATATGAAAAGCACTCAGCAGTTGCAAGATGTCATTACAAATGCATTGACAATTTTAAATAAAACTAGCAGAAGAATCACATTAGAGTGTGAGTGGTCACTTTTGCTGCCTTTTATTAGGGATAACTTGTAATAGACATGGTGTGACTAAGAGCTCATCAAAGGTGAAATTGTTCCCTCACTAGAATTACCATACTCATATAGATGAGGTAGTACAGTTGTGGGGTCTGCCTGTAATAACTGTTTGTCATAATTTCAGTGAGTGCAGCTGAAACCATATGCAGCTAAAATGACAAATTCTATGAGGCTTTGAGTCTGTAAATTGGTCTGACTGAAGCAGTTGCTGAGAGCCAAGAGGGCACCTGAAAAATTTCTCACCAAGCCAGAGAAAATCAACCTGCAAGAGTCCAGTCATGAGTTACTGCATCACTGGCAGAGAGTCACCATCTGGCAGAGATGTATTGCACAATTACCTACAGCCCTACATTGACAGTCTGCAAAATAAAGGCCCTGAAATGGAATCATAGAGCAGCTGCAGAATTCTATAAGGAGTCAGCCTGAAATTACAGATGTACTCTTTTTGAAAGCACCAAATTCACTCATTACTCTTACTATTATCAAAGCAATTGCTTGCCCTTATTGTTGTTTCATTGTTTGAAATCTAATTATATATGATACATTTTCTGTTTATGTCTTGGCAAATTCAAATATGCCTGCAACACTATGTTTATTCATTTTTATTTGAAAACAGTACAAACTAGAAAGGAATTTTATGGAGAAAATGCATAGTACTGATGTTTGAATTGATGCTAATTGGCATGATTTTTGAACTGTATAAAGACATAAAAACCAAGCAACCTCAATGCCTTAGCTGACATATAGATGCACTGGAAGCCCCATAGACATAATAATGCATCACTTAACTCAGTGACTTTAAATGTCAACATAATGTGCTTGTGCTAACAGTGTAAATTACCTAGCATTTTGAAATTTGAATGGAGTACTTTACTGTACACAGAAGCCAAGTTATAGATACGTATCAACCATGCTATTCTGACAGCCACATGAAAAGTTGATCTGTATGCAATACTGAGCCCCCCAAAACATCAGTCGGGATTGTACTATATACAAAAAGAGGGTTGTATATACTATGGATGTTTTTAGAAGCCCTGAAGTCACTTACTTAATCCTTGTTATACTATCACTACATCTCCTCTTTCTACAACCTTTTGAAAATGACTGAAAGAATACAAAAGAAAAGGCAAGACACAAGAGTTTTAACAATGGTGCAGATTAGGGTCATAAATTTCAGGAAAGTAGAGCCTGAGATGCTGTCAAAAGGCGTGAAAGAAAAAGTTTTCTCAAAAGTAAACCTCTCTGAGGGAACAAGACAGTTCTTTATGCCTCACTGGTAAGCCAGATTTACCAAGTACGTCAACATGGAAATGTGTGGTCTGAAACCTTATCCTCCGCAATCTGTGTCAGTCAGATCCATTTGACAAGTGGCATTTAAGACACATGGCTTATTTCCTCGTTTTGCACAACCACAAAACAGTTTTGTCTGTAAGGAAAGGTTTCTGATGAGTAAGAACGGAAAACAGTGTGGCTGTACGGACTAACTATTCTTTATCTGGAATCTGACAAAATGTGCTGCAGTTAAATACAACCAAATGCAAAAATGTCATTGAATAATGTTCTGGGTGACAAGTTGCTGATTGGAAATACCAAGCAGATAAAGACTGGATTGAAAGAAAAGAGAATAATTGAAAAATTGATATTTACTTGAACTGTCCTGTATTCAAACATGGAATTTCAATATGTAGAGGAGATTAATTTGTAGTATACTGTAATAATATAAATAGATATGAAAGACTTATATAAATAGATATAAAAGACTTTAAAAATTATCATGTTAAGGCAGCACAGAGCTGGGCTAAGAACTATTTGAATGAAATAAAAATTGAAAAAAAAATTGGCGGCATGGGTGGCTGTGATGTCCCAGTAGTTGGTTGAACCCCACACTAGTAGTGAAGCAAACAACCAGTTTGTTTCCTGTTAGAGATGCAGAAAACACAATCAAATCCAATGTACTTTCATAAAAACCTACAAACATACTTTTCCTTGAGCTTTCATACATATTTATACAAAACCAATCAAAAGTTTGAACATGCCTAGTAGTTTCTTCATTTTAAAAATTATGAAAAAATCAATCTAGAACTAATAACAATATTTTATTAATTCATAAACTTATATGTTATCGGTAAAAAGAAATATCAAGAGTGTCCAGACTTTGGCAATTATTATACATACAGTACTTACCAGACAGATGGTTTTCCTTATCCACATATGGGATGGCCTGGAGCTTGTGATTGGCCCATTTATTTTGAGCATCTTTGAGATGTTTCTAAACCTTGATTGGAGTCCACCTGTGTTACATTCAATCAATGGGACATGATTTGGAAAGGTACACACCGGTTTGAATAAGATCTCACAGCTGACAATGCATATCAGAGCAAAAATCAAGTCATGTGGTCAAAGGAACAACCTGATGTTTTAGACTTAGGACTGTGTCAGGGAACAGATCTGGAGAAGGCTACAAAAAATTCTGCATTAAAGGTTCCCAGTGGCACTGCAGACAAATAGTATTGATGGAGTCAGGCAAAGATTTGGCTTGAATGAGAGATACAGCTGAGGTTTGGTACAACTAGTGGCCTAAGGCCAACAACCAACAACTTATTCTTGGCTCATTACCAGTTGTAGCTTTGGGCCACAGTGGCTTATTTTTATAAATTTCCTTCAACTTCCTTCATGCCATCCCTTCCTTTGGATGCAGGATAGAATCACTTTACATATAGAAATCAGTATTCTTTGTTTAAATTATATATAATTTACACATCATGTATACTGGCATTCTCATTGACAGTAGACCAGCAAACATGAACCAAGACTACAGAAAAAATTAAGATGTAAGTAAAAAAAATCCATTAATTTCAGCTGCAAGTGAAATAATGTTAAAAGTTCATAAACAGCAGAAAAAGTCCAGAATAACAAGTCCACCATCAGCTCTGCATGAAGTTCAAGTTAGAAAAAAAACTGAAATCACAAAACATTTGTAAATATACAATTTGTTTATCTCAAAGGATTAACGTGTTATTCCTGTGCCCAAGGCCGCTTTAGTCTGTATTTGGCAACATGTATCACTCTCTCTGAAAGCTATTCCATAGACAACACACTGGGCAATGACTTTGTGAAGTATCAGTAGTTGTGTATTCAATTGAAATATTGATAACATGTCATAAGTGACTAATGAAATGGTGGAATACCAGAACTGCATTTCTCTTGTTAACTGAATCCTCCACATTAAAAGCTATTGGGTGCAAATTCTGCACTAATAGAACATAAAAACATACCCTGGGAGTATGAGCTTGCAAATGTCAGTCTAAGAAAGTCAAAGGCTTGCTTTCATCCCTCAGGCTGCTGAAGTTACAAAGACAAAATCACTTTCAGCCAATGGAGGAAATAAGTTACCTATAACCTAATAATCGAGCTCTGTAGCATAGCCCCTACCAAGGTCTTATCTAGATTTTATATTGACCCTTCATTGTGGTGCCTTTTACAGAATTCCTTTAGAAACTTACTGTAGTGCTGTTTGTGTGGCCAGTAGAGGGAACTACTTACTTTAGAACTTTCTCAGTCCAATGTGATAATTGAGAAATTGTCTGTGCTGCTTGTTGCTGCCGGTAGTAAAATGTGGCAGTAAAGTTCGCATTTGTGATGGATGTAAGCATATCTTTGCAGGCACTTGGGCTAAATTGAGCATGTTATTCTCATTATTTGCAGGACATATCAAGGTTTTTAGAGGTGATTTTATGTTTTGGGTTCAGCAAATTCATCTTTCTGCCCTTAATCTCTCTTTAAGTTAGCATACATGCTGCAAATGTGGATAGGATGACTAGGTGGAACAGAACTAGCTTTATGTGACTTTCATATTGTAATGCTTTCTTTTAAGAAAAAAGAAATTGCGGTTATTTTTATTCCTTATTTCCCAAATGCGTATAACAAGAGATGCTTTCATGTTTGTTCATATGCTGCTGGAAGTAATTAACTTCCTTAGTATTAGAGTGTTGTGTTACCCTTAGGACAAGTTCTGGAGAAGGGGAAGAAAAAAACGAGTTCTCTGCCAACACAGAAACATGTAGGGAGCATGTAGAAAACATGACCCCCAGATTCTAGCCCTCTACAGCTGTAGCCCTTAAATTACTTCAACTGTCTATACTATTATAATTCAAAGGTTATTTTAAAGAGAGATTGATCAATGGCTTTTTTTTTAAATGACCTTTGAAGATCAGCAGGAACCCTGTGTTATTATCGAGCTTGCTAAGCATTGCTAAGCAGCTAAAATTAACATTAACAGGAAGAATTTATAGATGCAGTAAAAAATTCTATAATTTTACATGTAAATACAGATCTATGATAACCTTCAATGGCCTTCTATTAACCTGCCCACATTTGTTTTGATAAGAGTTACCATTAATGATTACAGATTCAAATATCAGTTATCAAGCTATCAAATAACTAAGTCCAAACCTTTTAAGATTAACTTGATAAGCAGCCATCATTCATACTAGCACTCTCGGGCTTTGAAAAATGAGATTGTTTGGTCTGATGAAAAGAAGATTAAACTGTTTGGCCTCAATTGTCAGCGTCATGTCTAGAGGAAATCAGCCATTGCTCAGCACCTGCCCAATAGCATTCCAACAATTAGGCATGGCGGTGGCAGCATCATGCTGTGGGGGGATTTTTCAGTGGCAGGGACAGGGAGAATGTTCAGGGTTGAGCGAATGCTGAATGGAGAAAAACACAGAGATATCCTTAATGGGAACCTGTTCTAGGACCTCAGATTGGTTCACCTTCCAACAAGACCTTAACCCTAAGCACAGAGCCAAGACAGTGGCTAAGGGACAGCTCTTTGACCGTCATTGACCTGACTTGAACCCAATCAAACATTTTTGGAGACCTAAAAATGGCTGTCCACTGATGGTCCCCATCCAACCTTATAAAGCATTACAGGCTCTGCAGAAAAGAAGGGCAGAATATCCCCCAAATCCAAGCTTGTAAAGACATGTCAAAATGGGAAAAAAATCAAGGGGTCAGAATATTTTTTGAATGCACTGTAAACAGAAATATGAGTACAAGTTATGTTCAGGATTTAATGGTAGTGGCTGTATTTGGGAAAATCTTGCCATCAGGTTCCCTCAAATGGCGTTGAAACCAGTCACCGGTCCTCACACTGCCCACTCTGGGGGAACAGTGAAAACACATGGAGGGGTAGTAGAAATTCATGAATAACACATCCTTCCCTTATTAAAGGGTTCAAGCCATTGATGTCCTCTTCGGACACTTGAGAGCTGATTAATGCTCTGTCAACAACAGAAAAAAAACATTTGCGTCCCATATGAATGTTTGCAGGGAAACAAGAAATTAGATAAGGGTGAGAATTAATAATTGATGGTAAATAACTGTTAAATTTACATGCTTTTTGTTTGTCTGTATGGTCCTTCCCAATTGGTACTCTACCACAAAAGAGTCAAAGTTTTGGATCATTCACATGAAATTTGGTCCAGATATTCAAGTTCATCAGAGGATAAATCCTAATGAGGGTTCATCTTAATGGCTTTGGCGATGCTTGATTCATGTGCTGGTACAAAGTGTTGAAAATTTCAGTTTATCAAACACAATGCACATTGTATATAGTGCTATTTAACAAATGTTAACATGCTAAATTAAGGTGAAAAAATAACCATATCCTGGTAATTATCAATGTAGGCATTTAGTACTATGACATTAACATTAAGCTGATATAACTGCTGTTCCTGCTTATACTACATACATACCTACCTATAGTATACTCAAAAAAAGAAAAAGAATACAAACTTGACACTTAAGGCATCATATCATGTAAGAAGTTCATGATACAGCGTGATTTTTTTTTTATTTGTGTGTGTGTGTCGGGGGGGGGGTGGATGATTGCTACTAGAGCTGGACTGATAAATTGTTGATTTGCTAAGTTTATGTGTTTATGTAAAAAAAAGATACAGTTTGTCAACATTGTTATTAGTATTGATTTAAAAAAAAAAAACCTGTGTTCATTTGGGATATTTTTTGAACATTTAACTGTATATGTAAGAATTAGAGAAATGAAGGCTCAGGGGAGTGTGTGGTTTCACAAATTTAAAAAGTGCCAACTGTTTAACTGTTTAGTTTTAATTTCAGCAACACTTTAAGTTTCAGTATTTTGAATATACTATACACAACTACACATTTTTTATTCTTTACTTGGTCGGCTGCTACCACTGTGATTTCCTCATCCATGATCTTGAGCATACACTAATTCAGGTTTCTAAAGGATTTTGAGGTTTTGTAAGTGCACATATCACCAGTTTTCATCAGTTTTCTTTTATTCACTTTTCACAGTTCAGATATTAAGTTATATTGCAAAAAAAACAAACAAAAAAAAAACTAAGCAAATGTTAAGTAGTGAATGACTGAAAAGCACTAAAAGACGTTCCCTATATGTAAGTAGAGCAAAGTGCAAGTTTGCAAGTTTTCCATACTATCATTAGAGGGCACCAGTTATGAAATGTTTTAATGTTACAGAGGGGCTTGGATATTTGCTTTTGAACTTGTAAAACATGTGCAATTAAACTGGCCACTAAAATGAAATTGCAACTATTTCCATCAATAACACCTTTCTTGAATTTGGATCCTGCTTGTTCTGCCTCTCAATTCCAGATAAAATTCATTTAGGTTACAGTGGGTTGTAACCTTTGACTTCAGTACAGCAACACTGAACAGAACAGGGCTGAATTTCCCAGTGGCTGGGAGTTGAAATGGCGGTGATATCTGTGGAATGTGACACATGAAATGTTTCCCTTCCTGGCTACAGGCAGACAATAATGTCAAAGAGGACAAGTTTGTGCTGTCTGGCCAGGACAGGTGTCCTCTTTAAGGACGTTGGGGCAGCATGTGGAACAAACTTACAGTGACGAGCTCATGAGCAATATGGCAACAGGTCAGCCATAACAAGAGTGACAGGGTGTTCACTCTGAGCACTCGGCTCAACAGGAGAATTGATTGCACTCAGTCATTTCCTACCACATTTCACAAACACCAAGTTTACTGTGAGGATCCAAATAAACATAAGAGGGCAGGGGAGGAGCAGGCTGTACCTGGCAAACACAGATGTCTGAGGGTGCTGTCACACAACTTGACCTTGTACAAACGCCGGAGAGCCAAAATGCTGTATTTTTGTAGCTGAGAGTCCATTAGGTGTGACATGCAATCAGAAAGAACAGGTGAAGATTAAGATATTTTCTTCACTGTAGCACAGTTCCACCTGTCATGAAAGCCACCATGCAGCCATGGTCAGACCCATTTACTCGCTATTGACAAAAGTCACAGTATATTGATAGAATTCAGCAAAACTCTGTTCTGTCATATAGAAATAAAAAAGACAAAAACAAATTAGACTTCGGTGACCCTAGTGGTACTGGATTGGTACGTCCTAGTTACAGTACAAGGCAGCACTGGAAGGGGGTTGTTATCGCACTTACTGGTGCAAGGCAGTTTGCTTTCTTGGCAAATATTGTTTTTGGCAACTTTAACACGTATCAAGAACATTTTTATTAACAGGTTACATATTCAATACCAAAGACTGAAGTATTTCCTTGGAAGCTGGAAAATTAGAGCATATTTTTCTATTGTTCATTCAGTGTCATGTCATGCTAGTGCTGCTTTTTTTGCTTGCTTGTTCCAATTATGGTAGCCTTATCTTTTTAACATAATAGAATAATAGTGACACTGAGGTTTTGCATCCCAGTCTTTTTCTCACTTTCTGTATCTCGCTCTCTCTCTTTCTATCTATCTATTTACATAGATACAATTACATAGAAATGGGTGTAATTAATCATTATTAAAAAAAAACACAACTTAGAGACATGTACAGAAAAATAGAGAGGTCAGTAGGCTGAATAAATGTTTGCAGTTGGGAGTCTGTTCCGTAATTTTGCAATGGAATGAATGAGATCAAACTTCCCATAAAGAGGTTCTTATTGTCTTCTGGCATTTCCTCTATATTCCACTGAAATTTTTGCATACACTTATCCAAGTGCAAATACAGAGGCAGATGTCGTGACAGCTGAGGGTGCACTTCTGGTGGCACCAGCATCTGCCGTGGCAGGTGCCACTGCTTGCCTCAACTGCAACTACTTGAGCATAAATTATTCTGGTATACTTTACATCCCTGGATATATGTAATGTCATTTCTAGAATTTACTTCACCCCTTAAATGTACAGGACGGGTTCACTCAACCCTGATCTCTGCTGGCATTGCAAGCAAGACAAAGATACTTTTTTTCCACATATTTGGTGATGCCCAAATAAAAGAGTTTTCTGTGAAAGTGTGACCCAGTCGCAGTATTGTATTATAGGTCATACTGTCCCTTGTAATCCTTTTTTATTTATTTTACTGTGTAAGATACCAATTGCTACAGTTTTTTATGTGAGGAGGCTCAGGGCAAATTTCACTCTTGGTTCGCATATACAATCTCCTTGGTCATGGGAGTGTGGACACCATGGGCTTCTGGGCTCAAACATTCATTCATCCATGACCTGAGAGCAATCCTCCCCTTTCCACCTCAACCCAGCAGACAGTGAGGAGGGTAGCAGACCGGTCCAGCGAAGCACTCCTTACTTCGCTCTGGGGCTTCTAATGTGCTCAGTGAGTTTCCCTGCATTGACTTACAAACATGAGACCAGGTTACTCTTCATAACACCCTATTTTCATGATTTGATAATTATAATCAAAACAAAAATGTGACACCTTGATATTAATTTATTGTAGAATTGAACTGGAGTTACTGTTATCTAAAGTAAAAAGAAAAGAAAAAAAACTGCCGTATTGAAATTGTCAATATGTTTATATTAGAGCTAAGTATCTAATGATTCAAATATATTATAAAGTACTAAAACAAAAAAGTAAAACACACCTGTGGACAGCATATTATACATTTTGAATTGCAAAAGAAACACTGTTTGATAGCTATTAGGAATGGGAATCTATGGAAATCTTAGGATTTGATTCATTTCCAGTGCTTGGTTGCAACACTTGATCTAGGATCATTATCAATTCAAAATGATTCTTGTTTCAATAAAACAGAGGGGGATTATATTTCGCCATTTTTTCACACCATATGCATAACTGTGTGAGAGTAGCCTCTCTACTGCAATGCTAGTACAGGAAAGTTTTTGTTATCCAAAATGTTATATCATCCAACCAGACTTGGTTGAAGTTTTCTAAAGTTCTACAAAATTCCCAAAATTGTGCCCAAAATTCCATTTTTTAAAGCATTCCTTCAAAAAAAATAAAAAAAAATCCTATATTTGTGGGCTGTAAATATTGATTTATGTCTTTGGGACCAGTGGGGATTGTTGATTTTGGTCTTATATTTGTTGACAATAAGAAAAATATAAAATAACCCTGGCCTCATTGTTTAAAATTGAATAGAGGATATCAAAATCTCATTGCTTTTTAATTCTGGAAACCAATATATTTAGCAGAAGAAGTAAATAAAATTCTGCTAATAAAACTAGGTTTTTCGTCAGTCTGTACACAACAGATTTCACTTTAATTTTTCACACATCTGCCCTGCGTTAACGTTCTATTTCATCCTATACTTTATTTACCAAAGCAATGTTAGTTTACATTCTCTTAGCACAGTCTCACTGTTACAGAACAGTTGGTTTTGTACTCCAGCGGATATTTTGTTGGTATATTTTTTTCTCAAGAAATGCTCGAAACAACTTGAAGTAGAAGTAAATGGGGGAATGTGGTTCCACCAAAAAAGTAAATTCATCACTCATGGGACACACACTTATATACACTAACAAGTTTATACTTTATACACACAAGTTTATAACTAACTGTGTGACAGTATCATTGGGTGGATTTTTCCTCTCACCTCAAAGTCAAAAATATATAGGATTAACCTGGATCTAACTTTTTGTTTAACAAGTTCATATAAACCACATTCTACAAAGACCACATTTCCTTTTCATGGGTTTGGTAGATAATTTCAGCAAGGGCTCCTGGTGTTGCCTCACTGCTTCAGTTATTAATGCCACCATTCACATTTAACCTAGTTACCACTCAACAGCAAATTATGTTTCACTTCAGTGTTCATGAAGACCTTGTGTCATATTTCAGGGGTTGGTGAGATTAATGTCATCAGTCATAATGTGGTAATATCTACCTCTGTCTCAAGGAGGGCCCAATCTATAGCTCCCTAATATGTGACCAACATTTCATGGTTCTTTAGCCATTTTCTTTCAAGGACATGTTATAGTAGAGTGAGGCACCACCACCGCTCTGAGCTAATGGACCTTGAATGTGGAATGTTCCAAAAGAGTGGTCTCCTCACTCCGGAGTGTGGCAGTCCCTGATTACAGTGACAGTCTGGACATCCAGAAGAATTACTGTGATTGTTCTGCTGGAGTCAAAGGAAAAAGGAGAGCCTGAGGATAAATCACTCTTTAGCTGGTCTATCAGATGATTCCATGATGCATATAGCAATAACAGTTTCTCCCAGAGGACTTTGTGTAGTGTCTGTAGCACTTACACAAGTCTGAATATATCTTTTTAGTATAAGAGGGAGTTAAGAGTCCATTATAAAGAAAAAAATTTGCCCAGAGCTCAACGACCCACACCGGCTTTCTTATGGATCTGAACAAGCCTCACTTTTGTCAATTACTGTGTATAGTTCACTAACATCTCTTGATACACGTATCTCTTGAGAAGAAAGTGAATGTTTATGATTGTAGAAAAAAAAGTATTTCTTAAAAATTATTTCAAAGCTCATATTTCTCAATATCAAGCATCCCATTAATTTCTGTTTTATGTCTGCTTACCTTCAGTATCATGAAATGTGCAGCCCAGTAGATCAATAATTTTCATTCAATCCTCTCTGACATTACAGGGAAAACAAAGCAAGGGTATAAATTTATTATCAGTAAATGTTAGTGCATCAGAAGAATATAAACAGCTTGCATTCATTATATAATCACAGGCATTCTTGGAAGAGTTTATTTACTACAGTGTTAATTTTTACTGTTTACTGGTTTACTGTGATTTAAAAGCTTAAAGGAGATTTAAGGTTTCATAAGAATTTTAGTTTTATTTTTGTACTTTTACAATCAATTCTGTCATTTAGTAAACATGGACTTCCTTCCATATTGGATTATTCTGCAATGCACACATTACAACTGTTGCCAATACTCAGGGCAACGCAGGATGTTGTCTGCTCATTATGTAGCAATGTAGCAATTGCCTGACCTTCATGAAAATGCTTCCCTGAACTATCTACAATCTTTCCCTAACCTTGAAGGTGCTGTATGTAAGTTTTTTCCGCCACTTAAGATGGTCTCTTGCTTGGAGTGGATGGTTGTGATTGTGGTGATTATGGTCAACTGCCAAGGGCTTCAGCCATCATTGCATTCACAAGACAATAAGTTATAATAAGCTCTCTGGGCAGTGTTACTTCTTCATCCTCTCATGTTGGACTGAAGACAGACTACAGTAATTCACTTTCACAAAGTAGAATCACAAGAAGGGTTTTTGTACAGGGTTAACTGGTTAGCATGTTTACATAAGTAGAAAAAGGGAATTGGTAGAAGCAAAACAAGTTAAAATTGGCATTACCTTCCAACACTGGCGATGGCTCTTAAAGGAATGAAGTTTGATGATGAACTTTAATATTTTTTCTACACTGGAAAGTAAAAGCTCTTGATGCCAACAGTGGCTATAAAGCAACAGAAAAAACCATAGATATAGCACCTTTAACTGTTTTATCCACCGAATCCTAACTGTCCCTAGTTTAGTTTCCATAGCTATGATTGCTCTCTAACCCTATCCATACCATTATTGCTGTGATACTGTAGGAAAACAAACAAAAAAAAAAACATTAGCTGTGAGAAAAAACAAAACAAAACAATAGATTAAAAACACTGAATATAACCTTGTCTGACTTAATAAGTAATAATAAAACAATTAACCTGAACTGAACTAAACTTAACTTACATGAACTTCATGCAGGGGATACAGTTTATCTTTTTTTAATGACCCCAATCACAATCTTTTTGTAACCCTCCAATGAATAACAATGAGTTATAAAGCAAACAAGCAAACATACGAAAAAAAAGACATTGGTTGTAAAAAAACAAATTAACCTTTCTTTTGCAAAAATGTCAATTTACTAATGTTCTTGACTGGTGATAGGGGAAAGCTGGTAACAAGGTACAGTAGTGATTCATGATATCTGGGAACCTGACACTTTATTTTGAGGTAACCCATCCAATCACCATAATTCACATTTGGGATGGTATTGATGCTATTGGTCAGGTAATAAGCGGCGGCTGGTTTCCTCCAGACATGATGCAGAACTGAGGCAACACAGTTCAAAAGAATCAAAGAATCTTTTTCCACTGAGGAAAGGACTTTAATCTGGCCACTCTGCCATAAAGCCCAGATTGGAAGAATGCTGCACTGAAAGTTGTCCTTCTGGAAGTTTCTCTCAACCCTACACAGAATCTCTGGAACTTACCCAGAGTAACCATTGGGTTCTTGGTCACCTCTCTTATCAAGTTGTATCTCCTCCAATTGGTCAATTTGGCTGGGCAGCCAGTTCTAGGAAATGTTCTGGTTGTCTCAAAGTTCTTCCATTGAAGAAGAGGCCACAGTGCTCTTGGAAACCTTCAGTACAGCTGAAATTACTTGTAGCCTTTCCCAGACTGGTGCCTCAACACAATCCTGTATCAGAGCTCTGCAGGCAGTTCCTTTGCTCTCTTGATCGCGTGTTTCTTGCTCTGATATGCATTGTCAGCTGTGGTGCCTTATATAGATAGGTATGTGTCTTTCCAAATTATGACCAATCAATTGAATATACTAAAAGTGGACTCCAATCAAGGTGTAAAAAAATGGCAAGAGAAATGGGGCATCTGAGCTAATTTTCATGTGTCATAGCAAAGGAGCTGCATACTTATGTCAATGTGATATTTCAGTTTTTCCTATTCAATAAGTCTGTAAAAATTCTGTGTTTACTTTGTTATTACAGGGTATTGAGTGTAGATTGATTAGGAATTTTTCATTTAGCATAAGGCTGCAAAATAACAAAATAACAATAAAAAAAACTTAAGAGGTGTTACGAACCTATTGCTGGTCTAGGGATAAGGGAAGTAACATATAGCTGATGGTGTCTAGCAAGCATAGCTGTTTATTGTATGGTTTCCTAGTGAGTACAAAATTTAACACAACAAGAGATTCAGCTCAATATCAGAATACAATAAATCAAAAGAAAACAGAGCCAGGTTAAATGATAATCAGAGGGAAAGGGCAGAGGGAGGTGCCAAACCATTAAAACAAACAAAACCAACCCCCAAAAAAAAAAAAAAAAATCACTGGCTTACTACGGCAGCTGAAAAAAAACAAAATTTAATCCCCCCTCGCTGAGCAAAAATGACCAGCCCAAAACTGAAATACCTGGTAGCAGCAACCCATAAAGTCTAGTGGAAAAATAAACAATTCAATTTGGTACATAAAGTGCACGAAAGGAAAGTGATCTGAACATATAGAATATGTTTAACCTATTGCCCGAGTCCAAAAAGACCAGACCTATCACACACACAGATCAAAGTAAACCATCAAGTAAAACTAAAACACAGTGTCAACCTCTTTCCAAGAGTTGAACCCAGAGATGTGAGGAGCGCACCAGAGGGCAGGACGGTACAGTGGAAAGTCATCAGGAAAAGCACATTAATTTTGTCAGCAGGACGACATGGATTATACAATACTGGACTATTTGTTGAGTCTGAGACTCAACATTTGGACTGGAGGAGCCACGGAGCAGAGTCAGACAGTCTACTGTAACTAAGGAGGTTGTTCCACAGGAAAGGGATAGGAAATTTATAATAAAAGGCCTTGCTGCCTGCTGACGTTCTTTTTAACTCTGGGAACAGATAGGAACCCAGGCTTTCAAGATTACAGAGCACTGGAAGGAATATAAGGTTTAACAAGGTCACACAGGTACGAAGGGGAGTACTAATTTCAATTTTGTATGTCATTAGAAGCACTTTTAATCTGATCTGAAATGGGTACACGGCAAAAGAAGGGAAGCTCAAATTGGTGAAATGTGGTCAAATATCCTGGATTAAGTTAAAAATTCTTGCTTAAGCATTCCGAACCATTAGAAGACATTCAGTACAAGTCTATGGCAGGAATGAAAAGAAAACATTACAGTAATCCAGTCTCAACAACAAGCAAAGGACTGAATTAGAGAATCAGCAATTCCAACAGACAGAAAAGACTGAATTTTAGTTATGTAGATGCAAAAAATTGGAATTAGTGATAGCTTTAACGTGATGATCAATAGAGACTATAGGATCACACAAATGTTCTTGGCTGTCATAGTTTGAGTAATCAAACAGTCACTGAGGGTTACTGTGTTGGGCTGGGCTAATGTCCTGCATCTTTTTCACAGCCGACTGCTGCAGAGTGCTCTTTCTCTCACTGGTGATTTTTAAGAGTTCCTGGATCAAGGCGAATTTTCTTAAGTTAAAGTTTAACCACAGCAGTTTTAAAGCTAGTGGGGATGATGCCTGATGTAAGTGATAAATTAGAAATATATAGGATGTAGGTCCCAGAGCTGGCCAGAGATTTTTAGACTGTTTAGCTGGTAGAGAGTCGATGAGACAATATGTTTCAAAGCCAAAGCCAACTCAAATAATGTTTCCAGAGGTATAGTCTCAGATTTGCTATAATAGAGACTATATGACCTTATGTCTAATGCCACAGTCCAGTATCAGTTGCAGAAAGAAATGTATTCTTTATTTAGCAAAGCAAGCAATGTTGGACATGTAATTCAACAGATGTTTGAAATACAGACGTTCATGTTCTGTCCCAATCCAACCAGTATCTCTAACCTTTATCTTCCCATGATAAATGCCCCAACCAAAAAATATCTTTACAATAGTTTATTTTTCTGCATCTATTTAAAAAAAAAATGTATTTTAGGTTAAAAACACTGTCATAGCAATATAATCCAGGATTTTAAACAATTGTCCAGTACCAATAATATTTCTAGTGGTTCCCAGATATCATTAATGATGGGTACTTATTGCATACAGTATTTTTCTACCAAAAGGAATTTCATACAAATAATGTCATTGGTATAATTTTGCTGTTATTTTATACCAGTAAAAAGACTGTATGAAATAGGTTCTAAAAAACCCAGAATTTCCTTTTTATAGTATCAGTATCAGGATGCCGGGTTTCCTCAGTGTGTAATGTAAGAGCAAGGTTGAAATAAGCTCTTTGCCGTGTTGTGCCTTGAAGTCTTGAAGGACATGTTGTAAGCCCTCTTCCTTGTGAGGCAGGTCATGCATGGTCCCTGATATACTTTTTCATCCTGCTGGTGATAGCAGGGATTACAAATGTCTTTTTTTGTTTGTGACTAGCAGAATGTCATTCTTTTGTTCCCCTCCCTCAACCTCAAACAGAGTACATCCCAGTCTGAGGGCACCTCTCTACTTTATTATTTTAGTAGTTGCCTTTCATTTGCCTGGCCACTTCAAAAAGCAATGCATAGTCAACTTCCTTCCTATGATGAGGTCAAACACATAGAGTGTTGCCCACTACTCTTTTTATTACCACAAATGTCAGTAGGTCTGTTCATCCTTTGCACACTTTTATTACGCTGATGGAAATGTCAAATATATTTGCAACACTCATAACACTGTGATAGCCCTGAGGCTCAGAGAAGTGCACTATCAAAAAGAATTTGACTTTTTTTGCCAACTGCTCTTTTGTTGCACTGTAGAAAGCCTTTATAAGGGTAACTTGAATATTCATGAAATATGCCTAATGAAAACTAGGCTTAGAGCTTTCACCCTATCTATATTTCTAATATTTCTTCCCCTAATGGGCTGCAGATCCTTTCTCTTTACTTTGAAGCATCCCTTGAACTCCCCATCGGAGGTCATCAAATATGTATACCTCCCCAACTGTGTCATCCTAACAGTGCCTTTCAATGACATGTTAACATATAGGAATATGGCCTTGAGGGATAAAATTGTCATGCAGCAGCTGCACAGGAACTTTTCTGCTCTTCTCCCTGTTTGGATCGGTCTCAGTGCTGCCTAAGCTCTTGGTAAGCCATGGCAGCATCTCTCTTCATGCATTATGATAACTTCAGAACGCATAAATTGAATTTATACTAACACTTTATAATGATGTTCACTCATAAGT
The DNA here is from genome assembly GCA_016859345.1 of Istiophorus platypterus. NCBI lineage: Eukaryota > Metazoa > Chordata > Actinopteri > Istiophoriformes > Istiophoridae > Istiophorus > Istiophorus platypterus. The sequence continues at coordinate 2,948,242 of CM029133.1, read as the reverse complement.
ACTTTATCAGCCTTTAGTAAATGATGAACCAATCATTTACAAAACATTAATACTATATACATTTGTAGATGATTGATGACTGCTATGTTAACATATCAGATATCTGTTGTAAGTCAGTTAGAATCATTTAGTAAATCATGAAATTGTCATGAGCAAATAATTAGTAAACAAATAATAAGTAAATAGATGATCAGTTAATAATCACTTGTAATTAGTTCAAAGATTTGATATTTCACAAATATGTTGAAAGTATATAGTGTTAGTGTCTGTATACACATTGGTTAATCATGAACACATGATGAACAAAAATGATTAGTAAATAATCAGTATATACTTTGTTGATGTGTATCTTGATGTCAAGCTTTTTTTTAGATGAATAGCAAACAATATGTTTTTAAGTGAATAAACATTTATAAATGATTTACCGTCTGAGGATTCAGGTGGATCAGTATTAAATACTTTCACTTGCCATCATGGAGAATTGGGTTCTGTGTAGAGTGGGTGGGATCTGGCAACCTCTGAACCAATTGTGAGCCACCAGTGAAGCTCCTCACATACAAGTGAACAGGGAACAACTGTCTATACCCTTCCCAGGCATGGAGAAATGGTCACCAGTTACAAACACTCCCATACAAACTACAAACTGTGTCTCACCTGTTTTAAATTGTTTACAAAACTTTCTGCATCATTTTTAATCTAAAGTATAAAAAAACTGATCACTCATAAATGTGCTACATATAATTAGTAGATCTTCTTTAACTGTTACAATTTATTTGTATATGCATAATCTATAATCCCCTAAAGTGTAAATTGTTCTTTATATACAAATGCATGTAATGTTTTGCGGTTCCTTACCTGTTACAAAGGAGTTGTAATATAAATTAAACCTTTACTAATCATGTGCTAAGCTTTGTGTATACCATTAACTTACAAACCCGTCTATAGTAAAGTAGCTTGTCGTATAATATGTATGAAACCATTTTCTGTTGCTGGTTTTGCTATCTATTCTTTAAGTGACAGCAGAACAACATTTATTGCAACAATAAGATGTTCACTCACTGAATAAAGGTAAACAATAAAAAAACAGACATTTATAATAACATAATCTTCTCATGACATCAGTTAAAATTTAAGATTAAAACATATAACACCTGATAATTCTTTCAAAAATTTAGGGGGAATGTTTTCCCTTTAAGATGTATAATCGCCTATGATCTTGCCAAACTGGCATCCTATCCCACCTTTTACCTTCTCTTAATTATGGGGAGACACTTTCAATTCTTTTACATATTATCAACCTGTGACCAAAATTCAGGGTCTTTGCTTAAGGCATCTGAATCGAGATGAAGGTCTTCAGTTTCTGGCCCCTAGAATAGCCTTGTAGGAGCTCTTCATACTTTATGTCAGAATAGCAAGCTCTGAAATCACAGCACAGCAGCCTCCGTCTTGTAGGAAGATCTCAAGTTCTTCCCTTGATTGAACGCATGTAAGACCTTTTTGTAACTTTTCACAGATTTTTGTAACTTTTCAGATTTTAGCCAGAATTGAAGAGAAAATCACAACAATAACCAAAATGTGATTTAACCAAAACCATGCAAATAGCTGTAAAACTCTTGTCTTGTTATTGCAGCATTTAATTCAGATATATGTTTGTAAAATCTCCATCATATAAAATGTGATACTACATTATTGGCTTATTGTACATGTAAAAAAAACATTTTTACAGCTAATTACCTGTTACAAATGAACTGCAATTTTAGAATTGATCATTTATTAGCCATATGCAAAACCTTTGGCATAACTTTAAAATCTTAAAGTTACTACTTATGAAATGTAAACATCAGTTTAAAAGCATTTTCTGGAGAGGGCTTTGGACATATTCTCAAACTGTGTCTAAAATGACCAAATTGATGTCAAAATTAGAATGACAAGTTATTACAACAATGTTGTTAACAAGCTACAACATGCATTTTTTTATCCCCATACTGTACAAAAATAATCCATATTAGTCAAATTTATTTTTAGGTTATTGCTATCTTTGACCTGCGAGTAGAGGCTGAATCAGGGATATTGTTTTAGATGGTCTATTGTGCAACAGGAGAGGGGCAGGTGGCGGTGGAGAGCATGGAACTGGTCATGGAGATGGAGCGTGGAGCCAGGAGGCTGTGAATCAATCTCTTTAGATAATGCATTTGAAGCACTGAAGACAGCAGTCGTCGTAGCGTAGGATCTACATAGAGAGCTTCAGAAAGACCTGGAATTAGCAGGTACAATTGTTTCAAAGAAAACAATAAGTAATGCACTCAACCACCATGGCCTGTATGTACACTCACCACGCAAGACTCCATTTCTAAAGAAAAAGCATGTCGAAGCATTTGGACAAGTCTGTGAAATACTGGGAGAATATATTCTGGTCAGATGAGACCAAAATTGAACTCCTTGGATGCCGTAATACAAATCAACCCAAAAACACCAAACCAACACTGAAGTTTGGAGGTGGGAACATCCTGGTGTGGGGCTGTTTTTCAGCAGACTGTACTGACAAACTTCATATAACTGAAGGAAGGATGAAAGGAGAAATATACAGAGACATTCTTGATAAAAATCTGCTGCCATCTACCAGGATGCTGAAGATGAAATGAAGGTGGACGTTTCAGCAAGACAATGATCCCAAACACAGCCAAGGAAACTCTTAATTGGTTTTAGAAATGCAGTGAAATGCATCTTGGAAATGGCTTTGAAGTAACTGCTGCTTAAGATGTAGTTTAAATGGGCTGTGTTTCAGTCAAATTTTCATACTCGCTCTGTTGTTTAAGAACAGAAGCAGATCTCATGCATATGAAAATAGATTTATTGGGAATCAAGAAGTATTACGATTCTGTATATGTTTGCATAGAGATTAGGAAGCAAACAAAGGGCAGTCCAACCCTATACTTGGTTTTGACCTAGCCTTGTCGTTGATTTTTGCAAGGGAATGTAACAATCATAAAATTATTATTTTTCTATGCAGCAGCAATGTGGTACTGATCACTGGCTAAGGTTGTTTTTTTGAGCTTTGGTCAATTTTCACACAACTTCCAAAGTTTTGAAAAAGGTTTCTCATATTTTTGAAAAAAACAAAAAACAAAAAAAAAATGTCCTATATCACAGGTTTCCTCTAAATTCAGGATATGCATGAATGTAAGGTTTTTGAAATGGCCATGTGCTATGTGTAAGTAACTGTGTGCACCTTTCTGTACCTCCCAAGGAAGTTTCACTGACATGATTTTTATGGTGTATTCTGCAGTACGATTTTTAACAATGGAAGAATAAAAATAACATAACAAATAACAAAATTGGCGTTCCAAGTACCATGGGCAAGCTGCTTTGCATGCTTGGCCCCCAGCCCCCTCAGGTTTGGATCCCTAAGTAACAAATGACAGACCTTGACAGACCATCAGTGAAAAATAATCATATAATAATAGACCCTCATATGTAATAGAATCTTTACTTTAAATTTTAGGAGGGAGGGTGACTGAGGCCGTGTACAATGGCTTGTTTTGAAATTCAAAGCAAGACTAAAAGTAAGAAAAAGAGTCCACAGACATGATGGTGGGTCTGGGATGTGCTTAGGTATGGCTGTGCTTTGAACTAAATGCTACAGTTAGCATGCTAACATGCTGATGTTTAGAAGGTGAAATATTTACCATGTTAGTTATCTTAGTTTAGTATCTTTAAAAGCTATCATTTGCCAATTAGCACAATAAACACAAAATAGATGATATGTCAAGGGATCAAAGTTTCTACAATTCATTATCTGGGCACCAAGAGTGTCTATGTCAATTTTAAGGAAGTCACCAAATTCAGTGGGATTCCTCCTCTGGGAATGAAAAGCATTTGTACAAATTTTTTAGGCAACCCATTTGATATTTGTCCTGGCATTTCATTCAAAAGCAAACATGTCAATATTCTGGTGGTGCAAGAGGAAATATCAGACGATCATCAGTCTTTACAATTTGTCCTTTAGGTGATTTGAATATCTCCAGAAAATTTCATGGCAATCTATCCAGTAGCTGTTCAGATATTTTAGTCAAGACCAAAGTGGTGGAATGACCTTCTCATAGACTGACAGGCTAACACTACCCTTCTTAGAGACAAGCCACTAGAAAAAAGGGCATTAATCAGTCGACCAACAATTCCTTACACCTAAACAATGAAACAGGTTGTTTGTATTTGTATGACCTACTTTTAGGCTGGCATGATCGGTGGTTTCATTTAAAAATCATAGTCAGAGTTGTCACCCGATACAAGTGTCATCAAGTTAGTAGGCAGGAGTAATCTATCCCCTTGCCAAGTCTCTGTCAGTCCTCAAATATTACAAGTTTTTTTTAATCAAAATGGTCAGTTTACCGTGTCTAATCCCTATAGTGAGTGGGAGAGGCTAACGCAGCTAACCATATGATTCAAGATTACTGTAGGCTGTAGGCTTTGCACTCTCCCTCTAAGCCCTGTTTCCTTCTATCTTCAGCATATAGTCAAGCCCTGTAACTCTGTGGCTGCTGCTGGTCAGCCTGCACAGGTAATCACCCAAGGACAGCAAAGTGATGCTCCTAAGCTGTCTGATCAAACAAACCAGCATACTGCTAGAATCAGTAGAATTCACTCTTACTCATGGGAGCAGCATTTCTAATGTACACAAAGGATAACATCCATCTAGTCTAGTAAAAAGGCCCAATTTATAATTTCAAATGTTGTTTCATAGTCAACAGATTGAAATGTTTTTGAATGAGCAAACAGAAGTGCTAGTAGCCAATACAATGCTCACATAAATGGGAGTTTTATAAATTTACAAAATCCTATTCACAAAGGATTGAGTGGTTGAGTGGATTGAGTCAGAAATGTATATACATATATAATTTTTACTTAACCAAAAAAAAAGGGAAAGGAACAAAGTAAAGAAAAACACACAAAAACAAAACAAAACAATTTTGTGACCACCATATTACTGTTGTTCAGGTTGTCCCTAGACCGTAGTCTTTACAATATTATCAACAGGGACCCAACATTCCCCTATGAGCAAGCACTTAGCAACAGTGGCTAGGAAAGACTCTTTTAATGGTAAGAAACCTCTAGCAGAACCAGGCTCTGAATGCGCAGCCATCTGTCCTGACCAGTCGGGTTGAGAGAGAGGGAGAGAGCAGGACAGGAGAGAGAAAATAGTATAGGGCAATGGAAGTTCCACACAGATAAGTACACTATTACTACTACTACAACTAAGAATGATGATGATGATGGTGATGATCAAAACAACAAAACAACAAAACAGCAGTAATAATAATAATTATAGCAGTGGTTGTTGAGCAGAATTATGGGACCAGTAGGTGGCTAACTTTACAAGTGAGGAGGTAGAAATACCTACAGAAAGTGAAAGGATATGACAAAGCACAAAACTACAGGAGAGAGATGATACAGGGTTATTAAATATGCAATAATGGGATATGAATGAAATATGAAACATACCCAGAGATACAATACTAATTTCTGTGTTCTCTGAATTAACCATATATATATATATATATATATATATATATATATATATATGATTAACCTGGCTTGACTTTAATGGGTAAAGATAGAGAGGGAGAGGAGGACTAGGAGTCTGGTGCATCATGAGAGGTTTCCCTCTCATGATGGGAGAGGTTCCACAAGAGAGTAGTCTAATAGATGAAGGCTCTGCCTCCCATTCTACCTTGGGAGACTTAGGAAAATACAAGTAGGCCTGTGATGACTATCTATATCTCTGTGTAACTTAGACGTTTCGGGCCAGTTATAATAACTTAAGTGCTGTCTGAGTTAAATAGCAGAAAGTTTCTGGTCAACCTGGTTTTTGTTCCTTTAGGAATGAAGAGTTGCTAACTAGTTGGTTTCATCTGGCTTCACTGAGAAATACAATTTGGTATCATTGGCTAACAAAATGAAGCTTTATGGTGTATTTTCTAGTAATATTAAACAAAGGAAGCATAGTGTGATTTGACTTGTTTCACAGAACCTTATGAAACTCCATGACTAACCTTTCAGTGCATGGAGGATTCATGATTATCAAACTGAAATCAATCTAATAAATAGAACTTAAAACAGCTAGCTCAATGTAGTTCCTTTAATGCCAATAAATGTTCCAGTCCCTGTAATAGGTTGTGATGGTCAGTTGTGTCAAATGCAGCCCTAAGATCTAACAAGACCAGTACAGAGGCACATCCTTTGTCTGATGCAATTATAAAGTAATTTGTAACTTTGACCAGTGCTTTCTCTGTGCTATGATCCAAACTGAATCCTAAATTAAAATCTTCAAAAAAACTATTTTTATGTAGCAATTCACATAACTCATTGGTAATTGCTTTCTCAAGGATCGTAGAGAGAAAGGGAAGGTTATATATGCAGAGGCATGAAAAAGTTTGGACAACCCTCTGTGACTCTGACTAGCTAAACTTTCAGGCACCCTGCATTATCTGTATGTAGTCACACCCACTTTGGCAAGAATCTTAGCTTGTCAACACTTTTGTAGCTAACTAAGGGTCATTAGTTTTTTGAGGAAGTTTCACCCATTCTTCCCTGCAAAAAGCTTCTAGTTCTATTAGATTATTGGACCATCTTGCATGCACTGCCCTTTTGAGGACTATCCACAGATTTTTGGTGATGTTTATGTCAGGGGACTGTGAGGGCAATGGAGAAATCTTCAGCTTTCATTTCCAAAGGTAGTCCACTGTGGATTTTGAGGTATGTTTAGGATCATTATCCGCTTGTCTTCAGCTTCTTTACATTTGCTTGTATTTAACTCAATTATATTTTCCATCAACCAGTGAAATGTCCCCTGTCCCACTGGCTGCAACACATGCCAAAACATGATTGATCCACACCCATGCTTAATATGTGACGAGGTGTACTGAAATTTTGCATCCTTTTTGCTCCAAACATACCTTTTCTCTTGGCAGCCAAAATGTTTCTTTTTTTTAATTTCATCAGTTCACAGGACCTCTTTCCTAAATGCATCTGGCTTGTTATATGTTCCTTTGCAAAATTCTGTTTCTTTTGAAACCTCATTAAAATTTTTCTTGTATTGGTCATGTACAATACAACATGTAGGTCATATTTGTGCAGGTGTTACTGCACAGTAGACCAGCGTACCACCACTCCAGGGTCTGCTTAATCTTCCCAGCAATCCTAAAAAATTTGAAGTTTTCTTGGTCTTTAAGAACTCAATTTGACCTGCACTGTTAGTACCATTGTTTAAAGACTGAGGAAACAGCTTCCTGAAAAGAATTGCTATCTTTTTAAAGCGTTCACCTGCTCTGTGGGCATCGATCATATTAATTTTCAGAGTGCTAGCAGATGCATAGAGGAGCCAATGGCTGCTTATTGTTAGGCAAAAGCTTAAGGAAGCAGAGTATTTATAAAGTTTTGAAGTTTGCATAACTTGGCCTTTTCTAACAGTGGTTGTGAACAAGCCATAGCCTCAACAGGCAAATTAATGTCATCAGAATTAGAAAAAAACTTGACTGATCCCCGCAGAGAAATCACTTTGTAGAAACTGCCCAATACTCAGTAAAGGAAGTAAATAAGTAAGAACTAAACACTGCTATAAACAGTAGTAATAAGGAATACACAGTAAGTGAATAGAAAAATGTAAAAATGCATTTTTTCAAAAAGTAAGAGTAATGTGCAATGTTGAATCCCAATATGGACAAATATAGAAAAGTACAATGAAGATTAACAGTAAATGAACACTAAATTATAATGTGCAAAGGTAAGACTGACAAGAGTAAAAGTATAATGAGGGCCAACAGTAATTTAATAGTAGTTCAATGGCAGTGGCAGGAATCTTTGATCTCCTTAATTCCACCAGCTCCTTTGTTTTGCTAATGTTGAGTGGCTGGTGGGAGCAAGTGCAGCTACCACCAGTCCACAAAACTGTCCACCACCCTCTGGTGCACTGATACATTCTCAAGCCTGATGAATCTAACAACTGCAGAGCATCAGATAACTTCTGTAGGTGGCGGGTCTCGAACACGAACTTGAAGCGCAAGGTGTACATGCTGAGGATGCCTGGTAAGGTAGTCCGTGATCCAGGACACCAGAGGAGAATCAACCTGCATGGCAATCATCTCCCCAAGTAGAGAAAGCTGACAGTGTTAACGTTGCTGGAGAAATCAAAGAACATGACACTGATGCCATCCCCTGACCCTACAGGTCGAGGCAGGTGTATGCAAGGTAGAGCAGGTATGTGATCGCATTCTCCTCTTCCCCATCCAGTTGTTGGTGAACTCAAGATGATCCAATCTACCATAGCCTCTGCTCCAGCTTCCTCCTTTAGGCCTTCTATCCCTCTATATGCTGGCGATGCTACAGTTTAAATTGCAATCTTCATACATTTGGTAAAGTTTATCCTCAGTAGTTTTTGAATAAGATTGTCAGTTTTACTAGATTTGTTATGCTGTAAAGATAAATCTCAACTGATGTTGCACAGATGTTATCTCTACCCAATGATCTAATATTGACACCTGGCAACAGTCTTACTTGACAGTATCTGGGACAACATGGAACTGAAGTTAAGGGCTGTTTAAAACTGTATTCAAAATGTCCAAGAGAACTTATGAGATTTTCGTTAACACATTTTTCAAATGTTACTATAGACACTTCAAACCAGTTCTGTTTCCACCCTCAATTCAATTCAATTCAACTTTATTTATAGTGCGCCAAATCATAACACAGGTTATCTCAGGGCACTTCTCATATAGAGCAGGTCTAGACCAGACTCTTTAAAGTTATATTTACAGAGATCCAACATTCCCCCATGAGGAAGCACTTGGTTAGAGGGGCAATGAAAAACTCCCTTTTAACAAATAGATGCGTTGAAAAGAACCTCATAGTGGGAAGCCATCTGCCTCCACCTGCCGGGTTGAGAGAGAAAATGAAAGGGAGAGAGGGAGAGGGGGAGAGAGAGGGGGGGGGGTATGTTGGGCCAGGAGGGAGGAAAGAAAACATGAGTATCACATAAAGATTTAAAATATGTTATAGTATATTATACTGATATGATTATATTTAAACACTATATTTAAATTATATCTTGATTAAGTTTTGTGGCTAACGTGTTAGCGAACCTGTTTTTTAAAGCTGCAATGGAAGGTTTGAAATGTAGCCCAGCAATAAACCCAAAAAGGTTATCACCAACAGAAATAGAGGGCTTTAGCATCTTTCAACGCATTGTTTTAGTTCTATGGCCTTAAACCACTCATTCCTTTTGTTACGCTTGTTTCCAGGAGCAGGCAAGAGTTTTCAATGAAAAAAGCTCTGATAAACCTTCTATAAAATACCTATTCAGCACCAAAAAGCAGACACACACAGTTAGCGATTATCTGGTGAACTCTTAGCACTTAGCACTTAGGAATGAGGAACGTCTCCACTAACACAATGTAAAATGTAGATCATGTTTCTGATTTTGCCAAGTGTCTGCTGAACTCAATGAGGTGTGAAAAATTGGAGGCACGCTCCGTTAACTTGGCACATGAACTTAGAGTTTTGCAAAAATCACAAAAATGAACAAAATAATTAAGAAAAATAAATTATGAAAATGTATTTTCTTACACACCTCTAGTAATATCTATCTATCCTTGAACAGTTTTGGTTGTATTTGTTCAGATTAGATGTAAGTCATTCATATGTATATGAGTATATATGCTTCTGCCTCTGAGTTCAATTTGTGGTTTCCACAGAAAAATGAAATTTGATTCATCTTCATTGTATTTTGCTGGAGAATTTTCTTTTTAATTGTAATTACTATTTGCAAGGGAGGTTTAGCCAAAACAACAGTAAAAAAAAAGTAGTTGCAGACAATAAATTTTAAAAGTTAGGCAACAAACAAAACAATTCTAAAAGCAGATAAAAATACTAAGATGCCTGAAATAAGGTAAGAGCAGAGACAGTTGATAAATGAATTACCTCATGAGAGAATTAAGACAATACTGAATATGACGAGAGATTTCAAATTGCTTTATTTTGCAGTATTGCAGTATACCATGTGGCTGGAAAAGAAAGTGATAATGTGGGTTCTTTTTTTTATGTATAGGACGTGACCCTTTAACACAATTAAAAAAAAACAAAACAAAACAAAACATTAACATTAAAACACAAAAGAAGAACTGATCTAATTTAAAATTTTGAAAAATATAAATCTTTGGAAGACTAGCAAGGTGCATTTCCATCAATTTGCTCCTATGATTGATATCTATGGAATGAGTAATTCTTTTGCTTCTCTGTCCATAAAATTTCTCCACGGTAAAATGGAATATACCAAAATGGGGTCATAGATCAAAATGTAGAGCAGCTGCTGTACCCTGTAAAAATGTACAGTATTTTACTACTTTGCATATTATTTGAATGTGTATATTTGTATTCTTATTTATATTGGAAATTATCTACAATTTCTAACTAAATTCTGCAAGTTGTATGTCTGTAAATGTATGTATTAATATTTCCATTACTGTTAACAATAAACATGTTATTTGGGTCTTATTGTAATCACCTGGGCATTAGGATGCCAGATCTTATTTTCAATTGAAATGATTTGATAAAATCTGTTCGGAACTTGTTGTAGAAGTAAGACAATTAAGCATGTGACATCTGACCTCCGCTGGCAAAGTGCCCAGAGGGGATCTGAGCATGGCAGCGCTCCAGAGGGCGAGGTGAAAAAGATTGGCCAGGTGTCTCTCTCTGAACCTTTTGCCCTAACTTTCTGTATAAAAGTCCTTCAATGGAATGCAGTGTTGAATTTCCTCTGTTACCAGGGCTATAGTTGTCTCGATCTGTTACTGTGTGGCTCAGCTAATCTCAACATCGACAGAATCTTGCTCATCTGTTGCATACTTTCCCTGCCAAAATGGTTTAATTATTCATTGTAGCATCACTGTTTGTGTAGTCAGTGTTGTTGTGTTGTTGTTGTGGTGTTCTGTTTTACTGTGCGTTATAAATGATGTACATACAAAGTTATTGCCTTGGTTTTCTTTAACTTAGTTGCAGTCACTTTGCCTATCTGTTTTTTATGCTGCTTGTTCTACCTAAGTTCAGGTTGATTCCTTCCCATGGTTAAAGTGTGCATTATAGACACTTTTGAATGATCACTAAGAGAATTGGTTTTATTATTTTTATTATGCTGACTTTGAGAATAAATTGGTAGAAAGATAGGCATTTCTGAAACTTCGTAGTTAAGAATGAAACTTTATAACCTTATGGGGAATTACAGCAATGAACACTTGTACTCTCAGAACAGCAGATAAAGCTGCTCAGGTCCACTTTTTCTAGTTGAAGTGTACAGGACGCTGAAATAAATCAAAGTTTTTTTTGTAGGGATAAATGAAGAAAAAGTAGAACAAAGCAGGTCTAATGGAGCACACTGTATTTTTTCCAACTGTACTGTCTAGCCCCACCATATGGTCGGAAAATAATTGTCCACAGCTGCTGATTCCTCTCATTCATGTTTGTTTTTAAATATATTATGTATAATGTAAATGCATTACTTCTGTTTCATGCAAAAATGAAAGAGGGCTCGGGAAGTAACAGCACCAGTTTCAGGTGAGGTAATCAAATGGAGGCAGCAGCATGGGTACCTTAGATTCTCTAATCTCAGGGGCTTCACTGTGCATATTCCCCCAGTCTAGAAATGGAAATTTCCTGCTAGACTCTTGGGAAGCACATCTGAAATTCATCCATCACTTCTCCCCAGAGTATATAAATACCAATGCGGAGCAGTCACATACAGGTTTGTCCTATAATATGGGGCTCTCAGATAGGAATGGATAGGTGGATTCAAGAAGGTGGTAAAGAACTGTGAGCAAAAAGTGCTTTGCTCTGTTTTCAACCCTATTTCCCTAAATAAAAGCAATTAGCAAAATACTAAGCTTGCTGATCCAAATTTAGGGAGCTATGAGCTGTCTTCCAACATGGCCACCCTGTAAATAGGTCTACTGCAGAGGGATAAAATCACACAAGCAGATATGCTGGCCTGCTTTAGATACATCAGGAAGCAAGTATTCTCTAAAGGTCCACTATGTGAAAGTGATACTTTGACATTTTGGATTTATTCCTTTTCACTAGGCTTTTGTAACAAGATGGGAAAAACATGGCTGCTCTAAATGAAAAAAAAAAATATTAACATGCTTTTAGAATAGCTTAGAGGCATATAAACAATACATTTTCAAAAATGGAAATTAAAGAAACATAAAATAAATACCAAAATGTTAAGTTCTCTACTTATGTGTTGCAAGATTTTTAACCAATTACTGCTGAATAAAAAACAGATCCTAGAAACAAATCATCCCTTTTTATTGGTATTGTGCATGATCCATTGTTGTGAAAGAAAGATTACCGATAGGAAGAGCCTTTTTCTGTGTCTTCCAACTTTAAAACAGTATACATTCCAAGCAGCAAAAGCTTAGGAAAACATGACTATAGTGTCTATGTCCATATCACCTTATTTAATTTTGAAAGAATCCTTTGTGACAGATCTTTTGTGTCAGTACTCAGTCAGAGTATCTTTATTTTTTCAGAATGGTAACACTTTAATTTATCCCCTTGTTTAACATTTATAAATGGAATACAAATATTTAACAAAAGTTTATAAAACACTATGATGTAGTTGTAAGCACATACAATGACATTTGTAAGTGTTTATTAATGAAAAGAATGTCTGTAAACAATTACAAATTGCTCTATGATAACATAGTTTATAATATAACAAATTAGTTTAAATATTTTATCGCCATTTTCTGTTTATACCAATCATCCACAATGGGCTTCCAGAGGAAGAGTTTTAGTTGTTAACAAATAGAAAAGAAAAAAAAAAAATTTTTTTTCTTACAACTACATTAAAGTGCATTAAAAACCAATTCTTAAGTGTCTATATACTGCTTTTAAAGGCTAAATTAGAAGGTCAAAATGGAATACTACTTTTAAAAGGAAGTAGCCTAGCACAACCAAACTGCAACCATGGTTGACTGTGACTGGCTTGTTCCCTTTTCAATCATGGGGATACATCCTAAAACATGGGTCTTTAAGTCTTCGTATCTCTTTAAAGACACTGTGTAACTATGTCTTTTCTTAAAAACTTCATTCATTGATCTTGTCGTAATATGAGAAAGAAACTCTTATAAAACAGCTACACATCTCCCCAAATTAAATCCCTGCATAGACCATGTCAATCACAGATAAATTTGGTCTTAATTTTTTGTCTAAAAATACAGTATGGCATTAACATAGACACTTTGGAGGTTACTGTGATTAAATGTGACTTTTAAAGTACATCAAAACTAGGCTACTCTATAGTATTTCCTGTGGATACTGCAATCTGTTGCATTAAAGAAATAGATCTGGATATTCTAGAGAAATGTATCAATCTCATTCAGCATTACGACTGGAAGGAACAGAGGAATGAAGAGAAACAACTAGTCTGGCTCTGTCAATCGGTAACCAATGATGTCACTTGCGTGTCACCTGAAGGATAGATATTACTAAATAGTTCATTAACCAGTTCATTCACCTCTTAATTCATCCTACACACTTCTCCTTCCAAAATCTCAGCCAAACTGTGAGCTTTTCCTCCTTGTTCAGCCTATTCAAGTGCATTGAGAATGTACTGCATTTAAACAGCACAAGCTGCTGGTTGATGGTCAACTTTTTTTTTTTTGTAAAGGTTTATTTATTTAGTCATATGGTTTATTCTCCTTTATCACTGTCAAAGGCTAAAACATCTGTGCAAGTCTCTTTATGTGTGATTTCAGTCTTTGTAGGTTCCAGTCCAGTCTTTTTAGGTTTTAGTTAGACTTCAGGTTTGTCCCAAGCTTTTCTTGCTGACAAACCACAGTTTGACCATCCACCCAGCATCTCTGCGCCATGACTCCAGGTATAGTATAGATTGTGATAGTGTCTGTATCACTATAGAGCTCTGTAGAATCATAATGGTAGCAAGGACGGCAGCCGCACTGTAATGACAAGGTTCCTGGAAGCTGTGTACAGTCACTGCACACAATTTAAATAAAAAATGTTAAGTACTCAACTTTAGAGGTACTGGCAGATTCCAGTCTTCATGCTAGATCAGGCTAACCATATCCTGGCTCCTGCAATCCTGCACTTACAAACAGAGCCTGAAAGGTGCAGGATGAAGCCCTGGATTTTCTCCTGTCAACCAGTCCAAACATCAAGAACTCTCTGGAAATTGAATTCAAATTTACACACTTGCTTCATGAGTAGGTCAAGGATCTCCTCAAGAGTCGCTGTGGCCTCAGGATCACAGAACAAAAGGAGTGGTACCGAACTTTACTGTTTGCACTGACACAGAAAATGGCAGGATTAAAAAATCACTTTATCAACATCATACTCTCAATGGCAAGACACTTCATCTACATTTCAATGAGCTACGCTCTGTATGAAACAAGAAAAATTGACGGGTGGACATTAACAACAATCTTGATAAAACTGCACACAAGGACTAAGTACACAACCCACAGAGGACTTTTTGAAAAGTATTTGTAGATGGAGCAGAGATAGTGAAAATAATGGAAAACAAGGACTTCAAATTTGCTTTTTAAAAACACCATGTATTGTTTGATCTATATCTGTAGATTTGTTTTCTTTTGTTTTGCTTTTTTCATATTAGATTAGTTTGACTATTTCACTCAATTTGATTTTATTTATTTAATTTAATTTTACATCACTATTTTAACTGTCTATCTTGTTCTGAGTATTGTTCATATTTGAGAACAAATGCTTGGTTTCTGTACATCACTGTAAATATTTACACACAAAATCTACAATGTAAATAGTATATGAATATGTAAGATATTATGACTCCTTTGATAACTTAAGAGATTAAAATAACACAAAAACGTGGGTGATATTGATCTTTTAATAATTCTCAGGAAAAAATTATTATTCTTCTAAAATGTTGAACTGCTACTTTCCTTTGTTGTGCGCAGTGAATATCTACACGAGAGAGTTTTAAGCTCGGACTCTGAATGGACAGACAGGTTTGAAGGTTTAGCCTTAAATTACACCCTAGGCAAATGGAGCAGGCCAAATATTTTATTTAAAGTTGTGATGATGACATTGAATTGTGTGTATGGTTGATAATAAGAGCTCTGAGGGCTAAATAATAACAGCTGATGGTTTCACATAGCCCTCATCTACTGTCATTTCAAAGTAGAATTTGTGTGGAGGCATGAATGCTGAGAGACGGTTAATGGTTTCATACCAGATTCTGTGTTCTTGAGGTTCTTATTAGTATATACTGTCGACAGCAATGTCACCATAAATCAATCCTTTCATTGCCTGGGGAAAAAAGGCACTTAGCAGATTCACAGCATCCTAATCTCAGGTCAAACCTTGCCCCCCACCCCTCCTACAGCTGCATAAATCCATGACAGCTTAAAGTTGCAGGCAATGTCACATGGCTTATTAGAAGATAAACCTTAACATTGCATTCATACATATTCCCGCATACATATGACGTTTGGGGAAAAAATAGCAAAAAGAAAAGAATATTGCTCTCTGTAAGTAGTCTCAGTTTTCTCCAAAGTACATTACTTTATTACATACTGTGGACATGCAGGTCAAATCAAACTTAACTTACAATTCACAGCCTTTACTTGGCTTCCTTAATATACAGTAGCATATAATGCTTCGTAGTAGGAAATGCAATAATTGTCTCAGTGTGCAAAAGGTCAGAGGCCAAGGGAAAGATTTTTTTTTTCCTTGTCACATCGTGACCACTTCTGATTACAAGAAGGATGCAAACACAGTTCTCATGATCAAAAATTATTTCATGATCATAAAGATAGCTTGCACAGTTCTTCTGAATGTTTATACTCATAACTCTGCTGCAATAAACATAGAATAAAGATACAGCTAATGTAATCTTCAAGAGACTTTTGTTAGATTTAAAACAATCAATGTTTTCTTATTTTGAAGGTTAATTTAATATAATTGACTTAACCTTCAAAAATAGAATTAATATAAACAAACTGATTATTGGGTATGGCAATTTCTAGGAATTGAAACAACAGGTTAAAAGAAATGATAATTAACCAGAATTACCAGATGTGAGATATTTTAACAAGGTTGGAGACATTTATATCAAGTTCTCTAAATTATATTAGCCACTATAGTAAAGTGGAGATGATGGTGCCATGCTAAATGTAATACCTGACAACAAGAAGATGTTTTTGTTTAAATTTTGATTTGGCTGTTTCTATAATCAGGTTATCACATGTGTCCTCGCATTCAGTTTTTATAAGGCACTTTAATCAAAAAAAAAAAAAAATGGAAAATATCCATGTCCTCAGTGAATTCCTATATAGTACATAAGAATGGGTTGTAAATTAGATATGATAAACGATGTAAATGCTGATAATGTAGTTAATGGCGCCTTGTTTTTTTATATACTACATTTTGTAACATAATGCAAAATGAGCACTATCCAGTAAATCCATCTGCTAATTTTTTACACATGCTAAAGACTGCATAGTAAGCAGCTATAGTTATTCATTAGTCCAGGTTATTTTGATTTTACTTAATATGAGTGACATTGTTTTCATATTATGGGATTTTGGTAACAATTAACATGAATTCCATTCGTTCTATCAACTGTCATTACTTCATACAAGCTGTGACCCATGTATACTGGTAGGCTTTCAAATAAACAGGGTAGCAGAGTATTTCACTCTACAAATTCATTAATTAAAGTGGCACTCCACAGATTTTGTTGGGCTCTAGTGGAACTTTAAAAGTTTGAAAGTTTGAAAAAAATGAACCAGATGATGTCTTAATGGTGTCAATTATTGAATCATTAATTGGATGTGTTGAGTTTGAAAAAATCTGGCATTTATGGAGCAGGAAGCATCGAATTAAAGATGCTATGGAGATGCATTATGGGAGATGCAATATCAAATTGAAACTTGACCCAAACTAGGGACTAAAAGTCAGGCTTACACTATAAATTGACTTGGCCTCTGCTTCTTTAATTTTGACAATTTTAATCCATCTCTTTAGGATTTCCCGTAGCCTAGAGTTTAAGATGAAGATGGTGAACCCCTATGTCCCAGAAACCTTTGTTTCCCTCCATTCCATTTCCCTCCCTCCCCCTCTTAACCTGTTACCTCTTTACAAATAGTAAAGTGTTAAACATCATGTAGGCATTATCCAACCACCTATCCATTTTCTGCAGCTGATCCTGGGTTGAGTCGCAGTGGCAGCAGGCTAAGCAAGCCCAGACATACCTCTCCCCAGTAATGTTTTCTAGCTCTTCCTGGGGGATGCTGGGGTATTCCCAGGACAGATTAGATATATATTCTTGCTGGTGTTTCTGGCTCTACCCTGGGGTTTCCCACTAGTTAGATGTGCCCTGAAGACCTCCAATGTAAGGTGCCCAGGAGGCATCCTAATCAGATGCATGAACCACTCCAAGTGGCTCCTTTCAATGCAAAAAGCATTGGCTCTACTCTGAGCTCTCTTCAGATGCCGGAACTCCTTACACTAGCTCTAAGAGTGAGCCCAGCCACCCTGTAGAAGAAACTCATTTCAGCTGCTTGTATCTGCAATCTCATTCTTTTGGTCACTACTCAAAGCTCATGATCAAAGGTGAGGGTCAGAATGAAGATCAAATGCTAAGTTGAAAGCTTTTCCTTCCAGATCAGCTCCTTCAGCCGATCTGCTGGGAAAATACAAGTGGTATAAGCTCCGCTTAAAGGGAAGTCATTACTCCAACGATACAATAGACCTTCCCTACAGAAGTATTTAATGTTTCCAGGAAAAAAGACAGACTAAAAGTGTGACTGCTGTCTCAATATTTCTCAGGGTGCACCTGCAATTTCTCCATGAACGAACAATGGTCTTTGGGGAATACCGAGGGGAGGGTCTGATGATTATAAATATAACAGAAACTTAAATATCTTGAGAAACTTCCAGTTGCTGCCAACAGATAGAACCTGAGCCAAAAGCTCATTTTTAGAGGACTTTTTAGTACTAAAATGCAGGCCTGAGAACAAAATATTCCAGTTATTAAGTCTGGACAACAATTAGAATCAATCAGTTATGTAATCCTACTGCACATCTCAACATTACCTCAAACTGATAAGTGACCAGAGGCAATTCATTGATGCTGACTCAACTTTCTGGCAAATTGATGCCCTGGATACGCTATTTTTTGTGATCTCAGACTTCTTTATCAATTGCAGAGAAGTATGAAAATTCAAAATACAAAGAGTGGGGTTCTCCTGAAAGTCACATTGTTGTCTGGATGGTGTAAAAAAATGTAAACACATAATACTGCAATATGTTTATTTCTACTGTTAAAAAAATAGTTTAATGAAGCAATTTCTATGATGGCATTGATCCAATACTTTTTAATTCCTAATTCTACTGCATCTTACATTGTAAAAATTCACTCAATAATGTACAGTGTGATACAGGAATATAAGGCATTTTAAAAATAAGATATGAAAAAAACCTACAGTTGGGAAGAAGGGCATGACACATTGATGAGGTATGACTACCCAAAGTTCTAACTGATAAGTCTGTGTGTAGAGGTATGTGGAGTCATTTGGAGGCAGCCTGGTGTCAGTTGCATGTGATATATGAAGATAAAAACAGTGGATTGTCATGCATAATGACACTGCACTCTGACTCATCACTTCTCAAAGCTTGCAGATTTATCAGAATATGTGTCCCTACCTTCAAATTGCTGCAAGGATTTAATGAACTGAAGGAGAAGCTTATCTTGCAGTATAAAGTATCAGTGGACAACAGATAGCCTACTGTCAGAATCATTCATATTCATTTATATAACAATGCAGACTGCTTTACTGGCATCCCTGCTTTAAGAGTGGAAGGGGTTGTCACACCACATTAAAAGGTTTTTTTTTTTTTTTTTTTTTTCAGATCCATTTCAAAGCATCTATCAGTTGTGGAAATAAAAATATTTCCTTGTATTTGCTGTAATAATTTAGTTTGCTCTTGGTGATAAAATATGTCATTGGAACGGCGTTGATTCGAAACCAGACATTTCTGAATAGCAAAGCAACACCAACAAGTTACTTTGCCTTGCTTTAACTGAATAAAATGCACTCAGCGCCAAAATACTCATGTGGACAAATCAAATTTAAAGGGCAGCAAAGGTCAGAGCACTGCTTGTGCTGGTTGTTACCGTCAGATGTTTCTGTCTCTTCCATGGAGTCTTTCAGCAATCTCTCACTTGTTCTCTCTCTGTCTCTCTGTCTCTCTCTCTATCTCTCTCACTCTTGCACCAAAATAAGCTTCTCCAAAAGAGACCTGAGCCTCACCTGAAGCAAAGTTTCTAGTTTGGGATCTTGCAAAATTGATAAATGTTTTAAGGTGATAGTTACAGTTAATTCCAGTTAACCATAACTAAAATCTAAAATCTTGTTATGTATGTAATGTATATATATTAAAAGTGTTTGCCCAGCTGTGATCAGTACGGCTTACTTCAGCTGTCAGTAAAGCCATAAAATAACTTATCTGGACATATGCAGGCAATTTTTTTTGTTCTTGGCTCACGGTCTGCTTTCATGGGTTGTTTTGGGAATTGGTGAGTCTCTGTAAATAACGACTACAAAGCATACGGTTTAGACCTACTCTATGTGAAAAGTGCCCTGAGATAACCTCTGTTATTATATGGTGCTTTATGAATAAACTTGTATTGATTTTAATGAATTTTGAGTGTACTGATTACGCATGATATTGAGATTGGCGATTCTAAAAGATCTGCTGGAGGGCCCCTTCATCAGGATTAGCAGTCTCTCTCTCACCTCATCGACAGCCTGTCGACAGCCAAAATGACAAAATCATTCTAATCAAAATAAGATATGAAACTTTTATTATTCTGTATTAGAGGCAGTGAGAGATTAATAAACTCTGTCTCCCTCCCTCCCAAAGCAGTCCTTGGTTCTGCAAGGGTTTTCTAATGCTGCCTCATACAAATCAAATATAATCAGTGCTCTTCCTGTTGGATAGATAAAGGATTGCAAGCAACTTCCACAAATGATGGTTAGAGGAATAAAAAAATTCATGATGTGTTCACTACATTACAAAGGGATCACATACCAGCCACATGCAAAGGATCAGTCAGGGCCCTGTCAGGCACCAGCTGGCAACTTTAAATGGCTATTAATGTACATGAAAAAAAACAAGAAAATGGGTAAATCAAAGGAGGGAAAGCAGTTATTCTCAAATTAATTTTTCCAGAAGAGGGAGGGTCCTCTTCATTTGTTTTTTATGAAATACAGGGTAAGATGGGTCTCTACCTTTGGGGTCTAATATTGTTTATACACAAAAATAGTCTGTCAAGCTTATTCTTCAGGTAACAACAGTCAATAGTCTGGTTAGTTCACATTGACACGATTTAGTGACAAAGAATCTGAAACTGACAGAATATTGAGCTTTCTGTGAGTTTGCGGAGGATCTGGTGATGTGATTGTCCATTACAAAATATTTGTATTCCATATTTTTGGTCTTGTGTACTTAGTTCCATATACAGAAAAGTTACGAATTAAAGGATAATCCTGAATAAATACATAGAGAAACATATTGAATGCAGATGCATCCACACAGGTACACTGCCTGGTACAATTAAAAAATGACAACATCCAGCCATGCTCTGTCGCATGTATAAATATGCTGAGACAGCCCTGTTGATTCAGATTTTGTGTCAAGATGGCAAACGGGAAATATCTATGTGACTTTTAAAAAGGGTTTATTGTGGGGGCAGGAAGTCACAAAGACTGCTCAACTGGCTAGTGTTTCAATAGGAGCAGTGAATAAAGAGACATCTGCATTTAGATCTATGGGAAAGAAATCATTGAATAGATCAGAAATTGTGGCCAAAACACACATTAGATGACTGTGTTGGCTGTCATTAGTGCAATATGTAAAGAAAGGAGTAACTCTTCCTTAGGTGGCTGATAACGTCAATGCAGGGCCGGATCAGCCTGTGTAGGGCAGGACAGTCTGTTGAGAATTACATAGAAAGGGATATTATACAATATGCAAAGCACAAGCCCCTCATTACAAAGATAAATGCACATTTGAGAGTTCAGTGGTGTAAAAGTCATAGACAGTGGACTACAGATATGTGGAAAAAAATATATGTGGTCATATGAGTCATCCATCACCATATTCTTGACAAGTGGGCAATTGCACATTTGGTATATACCAAGAGAACAGTACAGGCTTTAATGCCTGACTCCTACAGTGAGGGCATCCGGTGGCTCTGTTATGCTCCTTTTACTGGCATGGTTTGGGTTCACTTTTCCCCTGGGAGGGAAAGGTCACTGCAAGTCGATGACAAGTTGTTCTAAGTGATCTCATTATCCTGTGATGAAATATTTCTATCCTGATGGGAGTGTTCCCTTCCAGGATGGCAATACCACCATCAATAAGGCATGAGGGGTCACTGAATGATTTGATGAGTTGAAAATTATGTGAATCATATGCTATGGCCTTAGCAATGTCTAGATTTCAACCAAACTGAACGACGTGTTAGACACCGCTCTACACCACCATCGTCAAAACAACAAATGAGGGAATACTGTGTCTTTTTGAAGGATGGTGTTCCATCACTCATGTAGAGTCCAGAGATTTATAAAATCAATTCCAAGGTGCAAGCTATGCTACTGGGATGTGTTGGCCCAACACCTTACTGACACATTCTATGTTGGTTTTTCTTTTAATTTGTCACCATTCTACATGTTATAACTGTAACTGCAATGACATAAATAAAAAGAGTCAACATAGAACATTTTCATGACGAGACCATTGGAGTCAAAAACCTCAAGAACTTATTCTTTAAGAGATAGATCAGTATGAGAGATAAATATTGTATTTATCAGAATTTATCAGAGGTGTTGAAGTTATCAGAGGTGTTGAAGTTAAAGATGTTTCTTGCTCATTTTTCCAGCCTTGAATTTTCAGGGCCAGTCCATGACTCAAATTGTGTTTCTTTGTTTGGTCAGAACCTCTATTTTTTCTGTTTTAACTTCCTGTCATTGTATTGAACCTGCTGTCCTATTGAACAAAACAGCCATTACTGTGAAGATGATTTTCCATCCAGTACACCTACCTTGACATGATATGAAGGGAAAAATTAATCAGCGAGATGTTTTAAGATAGTGTGTAGTGATCTAGTTTCCTGTCTATCCTTAAGCAAGCAAAGGAGCCAACATTGCAAGCCCTTATTTTGAACACATGCATAATTGAAGTTAGGCTTTTCCTTTCAGATTCTGCAGAAGGAAGCCTGTCAGCACTGACAAAGCTGTCTGTCTCAGGTGGATTGTTTCTGTGGGATGACCTCACTGACTCATCAAAAACTCAGAATAGCTGCCTTTATTTGCAGTGGAAGTGTGATATTATTGTGCCTTTGACAAATTCTGATGCATTGCTCCACTGCAAACACCATATTTAATCAAGGTTTATACAACCATTTGGAAGCATTTTTTTTTTTATTATTATGACATATTACAATACAATAATCATAAAGCAGCTAAGATTTCATTTATAATAGGAGCACTTCAAGACATGCAGAGGAAACTTAGGTTGAGATATTGATGCTTGCAATAAAGGCATTTTGAAGGCATGTACATTGCAGATGCTTTTTATTTTGCTGATGTAGGCTATAGGTCATAAAATCTGGGAAAGGACAATGCACATTGCTTCAGCAGCAATACATCAAATCGTGTGCCACAGTGCAAGTACTCAGTGATGATCAAATTTGATAAATTTTTATGATCCCGGCATTTTAATAATGACACATGTCATCATGACCTATATTTCCTGACCAATGAGAATGTGTAGTCCACATACAGTTTAGTCTCCAAAGATGTGTCGCTATAGGATTATAATAGCTGCCATTATCATCTTATTCACATCATATCCCATCACCCTCCCATTGCTGACTCCTTCGTTACAGCCAGCCAGGGAACCTGATTGTAGAACACAGAGACAAGAAAAGAAGAGTTTGAGCCAAGAATATTTATTAACAGGTTGGCAGTAGGTGCTGAGAATGAGCTGAGCAAAATCGATGGCTGGAGGAGAACTGGGGCTGCGAAAAGAGGAGTGGGAGATGAGGCAGGGGCAGACATGAGGAGGTCAGGATGGAGGCTAGGGTCTTTGCACAGGGAGAGCAAGGGGAATGCTGCAGGAGGAGATAGACAAGTGTGAGCAAAGACTAATGCTAGAGATCTGCTGAAAAACTAGAATGGCTGGAATGGGACTGACTGCATTACAGAGTCTAAATTCTGAGTGTTGAGATTGGAAACAGGTACCAGGCAGAGCACCAGGAAGGTAGAATGGCTGCCAGTTAGGAGGGGGTAGTGGCAGAAGTAGAGATCCTGACAGGACCCACATAATGAGGGTCTTTTTGAAATTGAAAGTGGAATCCAACTTTTTGCACTCCCCTTGTTAAGAGAGAGATCCCTGTAACTGAACCATATCTTTTGACCAACAGAATAATTGGGGCAGGGCTGTGGTGGTTGTTAGCCTGATTCTGATGGAGGACTTATCTGGCTAGTGCTGGATTGACTCCAGGTTCTGAAGTAACAGCGCTATGTCTGAATTTATCCCATGGAGACAAATGACATGGTTCTCAAGGTGTTCTGCATTATACCTGGCTGACGGACGTTTTGGCGGGGGAAGAAAATTACTAGGCCTGGAAAGATAAGTATCACTTTTTTACCATTAGACCGGAGGAGACCAGTGATAAAATTGAAGGCAATGTGGGACTAGGGCTGACTAAGGATTGGCCAAAGGACAAAGAAGGCTTGAGCTGGGTCTAGTGGATGACTTATTCCGGATTTACACAGGGAAGGAAATATGAAGGAAAGGCTGCTGGACTCCAGAGTAGACTACCAGAACCACTGATGGAGGACAGCAACCATCTTAAACCAGGATGGCAGGTTAGGAGAGATGAGTGAGACCACTGGGGAACCTGAGAGCAATGAAGTGCAAAGAACAAATAGGAAGTTAGGGCGATGATTACCTGTGTCAGGTTGTTGGTTCTGACCTTGTCTAACTAGCAACTTGATCACCCAGGTGATGGAGGCAACAAAGAAAATGGGCGGCAGGATGGACTTGGGATCTCCCCCTGTCTCTTCAGCTGCTCTCCCATGACAGGGCATCAAACTTGATGTTACAGGACTCCGAACAATAGGTCAGAGGGAAATTGATGAAGGCAGGAGCTGAGGCCAAACACTACTTGAATTCACTGAAGCCATTTCAGAAATCAGGAGTCCACTGGGAGTTGCTAGAGGTGGCGGTGAGAACAGGGGGCAGAGCAGCGAGCAGGGCAGCGAGCAGAGCAGCAACATGACTGTGATTCTCTATGAACCTCCGGTAGAAGTTTGTAAAAACCAGGAGGCATTGCAACTGCTTAAGGTTGGTGGGTTCTGGCCACCCTTTGTCAGGGTTCATCTGTACCTGCCCCTGTGCCGTGATGTGACCGAGACATGACACTGGAGACATGGATTTCGCTTTTTATAGTTTTCATATAGTGTACTAGATATCTAAAATGGCATAAGGATTGTTAAAAGACATTTTTTACTCATCTCCTTCACAGATGAAGACAAGGCGGTATGCATTGTTTACATCCAATTTAGAGAAGATGCCTCCACAATTGAGGGGAACAAAAGATGTGCTGATGAGAGGCAGTGGTCATTTGTTTTCAACAGTTATTATGTTATTTAAAAAATAAAAATCTATGCATGGCTCTTAATATTCCTTTTTTATTTCCTACAGAAAAGAAACCTGTTTTCTCTGGAGAAAAAGAGATGAATTAGTCTTGGTGCAAGGTTTCCTGTATGTATTTCTTCAAGACCTCATGCTCCGATTGGTATAGCTGACTGTTGGGGAGGGGAGCACAGGGCTGGAAGTTGATGGTGCAGTCATATGGGTGGTAAAGTGGCAGGGACAAAGAGTGGTGTTGACTGAAGACTGGGGCAAGTTCCTGATACAACATAGACAGATGAGAAGTAGGGAGGCTCCTGAGCCTGGGGCTTGGAGTCTACAGGAGCTAGGGCAGAGAGCCAGCAGTTAGTGTGGCATTATAGACTTAAGGAGATAATTTTTCCTAACGACCATGTATAATTCAAAGTTTTTCCATGTACTAGTGGGGTATGGATACAGTTGATGATGTGCAAGTTTTACATGGCTGAGTGGAAGATGATTGCATAATCTGATATCTAAGGGGATTCAAGGGCCACAGTCTCAATTTCCATTTGATTTGCCACATTTCTGTCTACAATACTTTCATCTGCTCCACAATCAATGAGCACTGGGAGGGACAATGACTGGATACACCACAAGAGGGTAGCAGGGAACTATAGCGGAGGGGGAAAAAGACTGGCTTCCTGGCTCACCGGCATTTTTTAAATTACTGATGCGCCAGATCTTTTGCTTGGTTTATTGGGCAGGCTGAGCAATAATTGTCAGTATTGTCATAATACAGGCAGGAGTTGATGTGGGAAGGCTTCTCTTCAGGTGTTAAGCAGGCTCATCCCAGTTGCATGGACACGGAGCCACTTATAGGATCTCAAGGAAACGTGGGGCAGCTTGGGGGAACCCACCAGGAAATGGCTGTCCATGAGTCTCACAGAGTTGATCAATGTGAATTGCTAAGGGTTTAATTTGTCAAACACTAGTTGGTTCATCATGGTTTACTAATACATCCTCAATAATTTCATTTAAGGTTTTTCTGGAAGGCACCCTGGAGTGCCTAATCATTCCAGCTAAACTCTGCAGCTAGAGCCCAGAATTTAACGGCCTGCACAGCAACAATAGTGGTTTCAGAGTGGGAGCCCTGATGAAGGAAGAAGACGTGTTTATCCATGTCTTTAGCAAGGACTGGATGGTCAAAAGCCTTCTGAATCTCTGTGAAGTTGGCGTCGAAGAAGCAGATATAAGATGGCTACTCCCAATCTGCAGAGTCCCAAGCAAGGATGGGTCCCTTCAGTGGGCTGATCAGGTAAGAGATGCAGGCACAGTCTGACGCATATGTGTAGGGCTGCTGCTCAAAGACTAAGGAGTGCCGAGTTTAGGTGTGTTCAGGCGCCTCCATCAAAGCCTGAATATTAATAATAGCTCGGTGGTAGAGGTGGGGGAATGAGCTGAGCAGAATGAATGGCTCTGAACCTGGGCTGAGAGGTGAGCAGGGAATGAGGCAGGTGCAGGCAGCAGGAGCTCAGGATGAAGGCTTAAGCTGGGCAGCAGAGCTGAGCAGACGGGGTTCATTGCAAAGGGGGAACCAGGCAAAGTGCGTCTAGAGAATGGGGATCCAGTGAGGGACTCAGGTGAGGCAGGAGGGAGATGGTGGTAATAGTCAGACCGGGGCATACCGCAGGAAGAAGGCACATATGATGATGATGATGATGATGATGATAATGAGTGACAGGGGTAAAAAAGAGAGAGGAAAAGGGAGAGGGAGAGTGACTTAGAGCCAGGAGGGAGTGGTGGCAGTGGAGGGCTTAACTTCCTTAAGAATCTGTCCAGCCACCAACACATGGAGTCTTTGTGTGTTCATCTGTCATGGGTTTTACTTACCTATATATTAACATAAATTCTTTCCAGATGCAGGAGATAGAGTGTAAAAATAAAGAGTCTCTGTGACAAATCCACATCGATCGACTCTTTGACTCTCTAGATAGACCAGTGTGTTTGAAGCCTTAATATTTACCTAATGCTTTAGCATTACTCATTTTGGAAGTGACTTGTAGCTAGGAAGTACAATTGTACTGTTGTATTGTTGTGAGGTACAACCTTGCAGCACACTGTACTGAGAGTGATGAAGCTCATCATTCTCAATATATTGATCCTCCAGCATATTTTTGCCATTCAGAGCCTATCTAATCATATGAATTTCCTCCATCTAAAGCAGTTTCAAGAAAGTTGATGAAGTCAGCTTGGCTGTTAAACAATAAACTTTACTATAGAATATACACACAGGATGTTCAACAAGCCAGAACTCCAATCTTAAAGAGCTCATAGTACCATCAAGCTGACTCTGGAGGATAATGGTTATTTATTATCCCAGTAGAACACTTCACTCCCAGAACACAGGCCTCCTTGTGGTTCCTAGACTCTCTACAAGCAGAATGGGGGAAAGAGCTTTCAATTATCAGGCTCCTCTGCTGTGGAGCCATCTTCTAGTTTGGGTCTGGGCTGCAGACACCCTCTCCATGTTTAAGAGTCAGCTTAAAGCCTTCCTTTTTGAAATAGCTTATGGTTAGAACTGGCTCAGCATTAGCTCGAGTCATCTCCTCACTATGCTGCTATAGGCCTAGACTACCGGGGGACTTCCCATGATGCACCGAGCTCCCCTTTCCTCCTCCTCCTCCTCTCTCCCTGTGAGCATTAACACCTCAAAAATGTTCATTACTGTCCTTCCTCTCTTCTACAGTTTTGTGCTTCCTCCTCTCTCTCTCAGGAGCATCAGAAACACACCTACAGAAAGCTGCATGAGGAAGCATGCCGCTTTCTGTAGGTGTGTTTCTGATGCTTCTGAGTCTGGATCCATGGTTACAGACCATCTACTGCCCCCTGAGCCTGATCAACACCCACTGCTTTAATTATTATTATTACTACTGCTGACAATTCATTTAGTCCTATTAGTAATATTATTAGCCCTGTTAGTACAACTATAGTATATATAGCCATTATTGTCCCATTATTGTGCTATGCTCTCTCTCCTCCCTCCTGCCCCCGTCTCTCGCTCTCTCTCTCTCCCTCCCTTTTTCACTCTCAACCCAGCCGGTTGAGGCAGACCCCCCCCCCCCCCCCACCATGAGCCAGGATATGTTCAACGTTTCTACCTGTTCAAAAGGAGTTTTTCATTGACGCTGTCACCAAGTCAAATATTGGGTCTCTGTAAATATGTGTATATAAAATGTGTATATATATATATATATATATGTATAAATTTACATATGTGTGTGTGTGTGTGTATATATATATATACATATATATATATATATAAATAAAATGAAATTCAATTGAATTGAATTGAACTCTTGAAAAACACACCTTAGTTAATCCGTGATAAATGATCTATTTGAAAAAATATCAGGTGTAATGAGTGCCGCAGTATGTTATATATGTTATAATAAAAGGTGATTTATCTGGATATAGGCATCCGTCTTACAAAGAAGTGAGTAGATACAACATTGGGAAAGACTGTCAGTGTTTTTTTTTTTTGCAGAAATTTGCAGAATATACAAAATGTACAGAATATTTTGCATCAGAAAGCTTCACTAATTCATATCAACCCTAACTGAAATAGCAATATATTGAGAAAAGTCTTCCGGTAGTGATTAACTACCTCTTTTAGGTTGTGATAATCGGACTTACATTAACCAGCTGGCCACAAACATGACACTACATGCAAAGGCTGTATGCTAATCATAATTTTGAAGTACTGGAGTATTTCCATTTTATGCCGCTTGAGACTTCAATGCCCCTCCATTTCAGAGGCAAATATTATACCTTTACTTCAATACATTTATTTGACAGCTGTAGTTACTGGTTATTTTGTTTGTTAAGATAATAAATTTATGAAAATTGATGTATCAGTAAAAATAGTCCAAGAATAAAATTAACAATACTCATAGTGGCAATTTTTCTGCACACAGAATATTTTTACTTTTATAAATTTTACATTAAATTGGGTAATTTTTCTCGTAATATTATTATTTGAATAATATTTTGAATGCAACAGTCTAAATTGCATTTAAAAGACAAGAAAAACAAGGTGATTTAAAGTGCTTTAGAGAATCAGAAGACATTAAGAAGACAATGAAAACAGGAACAAAAAAGCGAGCCAATAAATAGTTGGGATTAAAAAGAGGTTAGATTTTTAATTTATTGGTGAACCACAGCTAACAATAATTTTTAAACCTTGATCAAAATCAGCAGACACTTTTGGCAGATCCTTGGCCTTCAAGAAGATTGTTACACAAATGGGGAACATTGAAATGAAATGCTGCTTCATCCTACTTGGCTTTGATTTTCGGAACGCTGAATAAACCTATCCTAGATGATCTGAGGGATCTGGATGCTTCATAATATACAAGTAAATCAGAGACGTATTTACACCCAACACAGTTTGGTACTTTATAGACACAAAATCTATCCTTTGATACATAGGCTGCCAGTGCAGTATTTTAGGGACTGGTGTAACGTTCTTAACTTTCTTGATGATAGTGGGGAGCCTGGTGGCAGCATTCTGGATGAGCTGCAGCTGTCTGGTTGATTTTTCACAAGGACCTGTGGTGTAACCATTACAATAGTTGAGCCTACTGAAAATAAAGGCATTTTTGCACGTTTTTTTCTGTATCTTGTTTAGACAGAGATCCTTTAATTCTTGAAGTGTTTTTAATGGTAGTGGCTGATTTTGTATGTCTTTTTCTGGCTGTCGAAATTTAGGTCTGAGTCTGTAACTACACCAAGATGTAAATTTTATTGTCCTGGATTCAAGTTAAAAACTTTATCTTCCTCTTTATCTTTCGTATCAAAAACAATTATTTCTTTTTTTTTTTTCTTCCAGTTGTAGAAAATTTTGACACATCTACTCACTGATTTCTTCAATGTACTTATTGAACCTATGTCCAGGACTGTAATCACATGGTTATGTAGAGTTTTTTGTCATTTGACTAATTATGGTAAGAGATGTAATAATCCATCATCTGAGAAAGGGGGAGCATGTAGATGTTGAGTAGATGAGGACTGAGAAAGGAACCTTGAGGAACTCCAAATGTGATTTTTTTTCTCTCGGATTCATAATTACAAGTTGACACAAAGTAGTCCCTATCTTTTAAATATGATTTGGACCAATTTAGCACTGTTCCAGAAAGTTCCACCAACTTTTCCAGTTTGCCGAGCAGTATCTTATGGTCTGTGTGTTCAATGGAAAACAAAATTTTTTGAAGCATCACTGTTCAGATAAATGTCATTGAAAATTTAACAAGTGTCATCTCAGAGCTTTGGTGTTGTCAAAATCCAGACCGAAAAATTGAAGAAATTAATTTGCTGAAAATCAACTTTTTTTGACGATATTCCCCAACTAAAACATAGGTAGGTTTTTATACTCGCCTATGCTTATTCATAACTGCTGCATCCAAATTAGACTAAAAACATGTTTAATGACTGAAGTCTTCAGGGCCCTGGGAGAAAGTCCTGACTAAAGAGAACAATTGACTGCCTGTAGTACATATGATGCCATGTAGTTGGAATATCTTTAAAGAAGCTTGTAGGAAGACTATCAAGGCAGATCAGGGATAATGATCCTCACAATATTTGTATGTGTAGAGAGGATAACTGGCAATAGTTGTGTTAGCTCCCTGAAAAGTGTGTCAGCCATAGTTAGACTTTCGGTCTTTGCCACACCTAAATGGTTGGTTATAGGCTCCCTGGTCAGATAGTTTCTTGAATATATGCTAGAGTTGGCCAAAGGATGTCTATCTGTGGTTGGGCTCTGAAAACTTGACTGTGTCTTGTAAGTAAGCTTTTGTTCC
The DNA here is from genome assembly GCA_016859345.1 of Istiophorus platypterus. Taxonomy (NCBI): domain Eukaryota; kingdom Metazoa; phylum Chordata; class Actinopteri; order Istiophoriformes; family Istiophoridae; genus Istiophorus; species Istiophorus platypterus. The sequence continues at coordinate 2,917,655 of CM029133.1, read as the reverse complement.
ATTCCGCCCTGGATGGTTTCATTAGCGCCAATGAAACCAGTAATAGAAGAACCAGTTGTGGAAGAATATTTAGGAAATTAGAAAATGTAAGGAAAAAGTGTAAAGCATATAGCAAGCAGAGAGCTGAAGAGAACGTGTTGGCCATAGCAAAACCAGAAGCTACTACCAATGCGATCTCAGTCAATACATATTCAGAAAAAAAGACAATATTCCTACTAAGCTGTTTACATTACATATGAAAAGTATTATTCCACCAGCTGTTTACATGTAGCACATTCTCATGAAGGTAAAATATCCCCATGACAACATTGTGGTTGGTGTTATGAAAGTTGCGGATCTCCAAAAACTTGTAGATATCCAAATCTTTTATAATGTTAAAACCTAGGATTTACCCCCTTATGTTCAGAAATCTGATCTTTTCTTGTAGCCATGCATCTGAACCTCAGCCTTTCAAATTGTTGTCATTGGTTTGTGCACAATGCATAAAGCTGAACATAGACAGGCAAGGGGCCATGTGTTGCAAACTGCTCTAAAAACCAAAACTGAGATATATAGTCTGAATGTGATGTATACATGTCCAAAATATGCTCTTAAAGCCCAAATAATATTGGCATATCCCACATTTCTTGAACGGAATATACTAAATTCAGGACCAGGCCAAATTTGGAATATAAAAACTGAATATTTTTACATTACCCATATCAAATTCAAAAAATTATCATATAGCATATTTGATAGTAGAATATTAGTGTACATGTAAATGTACTAAGTGACTTTTACCATGGTGCTAGAAGGGTTGGTTTGAGTACTTCAGTAGCTGCTGATCTCCTAGGATTCTCATGCACAATTACCTCTAGAGTTTTCTCAAAGTGATGCAAAAAACAAGAAGCAGTTAACTGATAGAGAGGCTACTATAATTCAGATAACCACTTTTTACAACCTTAGTGAGCAGGAAGCAACTCAGAATGCAAAACCTATCAAACCATGAAATGGATAGACAACAGCACTGGAAAATCATGTTGGGTTCCACTGCGCTCAGCCAAGAACAGAAATATGAGGCTACAGTGGGAAAAGGCTCACCAAAAGTGGACAGTTAAGGATTGGAAAATGTAGCCTGATCTGATGAATCTTGACTTCTGCTGAGGGAAGCAGATGTTAGGGTCAGAATTTGGCTTCAACAACATGAATCCAAGAACCCAGCCTGCCTTGTGTCAGCTTTCCAGGCTGCTGGTGGTGGTGAAATGATGTTGGGAATTTTTATCTCCACAGACTTTGGGCCCCATAATACCAATTAATCAATGTTTAAATGCAACAGCCGATCTGAGAATTGCTGCTCACTGTGTGCATCCCTTTATGGCCAAAAAATTCCCATCTCATAATGGTTACCTCCAGCATGATAATGCACCATGTCATACAGCAAAAGTCATCTTGGTCGGGTTCCATTAACATGACAGTGTGTTCAGTGTGCTTCAAAAACTCCCTAGATCTCAATTCAGTAGAACACCTTTGGCATGTGGACAACTGGGGAAAAAGTGCCTCTGTTAAAATAATAGCCCCCAAGATACTCTTCTTTTGGACAAACATATCAGTAAGTACAATAACAAATGAGCTGGCTAACAAACAGCCTGTATATCATAGTGTAAAGACAAGTACTGGAGGCCAGAGGATGCAGTTACAAATCAATACAGAGCCTGGAGAAACTGGAAAATTTTTGAATTGAATAAATGGAGAAAAGGCAGCCCACAGACACACACAAACACAGACACACACGTACCCTTGCACACACACAGGTATATTAAATTGACCATTGTATTCTTTTTCTAAGTGATCTGATTATCACTCAGCATCAGAACAATCACATCAGTAAATGTATTCAAAGACTTCCATGAAGTGTAACGAGATCAGAAACACTTTCTGCTCATCTCTCATGGCTGGAGAACTCCCTGTGAAACACCTTTAAACACTCAGCTGCTCCTTCTGCCTCTGGACTGAAAGTGAGGAAAGTGTCTTAAAGCTCAGGCATTTTGCCTCACCTTTGAAAAGGGAGCTTTGATCAGTTTTAATTTGGCAGTTTGATTTTCCAGCTGTGACCCCGTGCTTGTTTTCTCCTCATCTTCAGGCGCTGATGTTTATGATGATGAATTAGCATAAAATACATCATTTTTCTCAGAATAATTGTTTTTCATCAGCATGTGCTCCTTTCACTATATTGGCTACTCTCCTGGTGTATGGTAATAAATGATCATTTACAGACTTTTTCCTCCAAATATATTACATTGGGGCGAACAGTAAATGAAAACATTGACCATCTAAAATAAGATAGAAATCTTTCGGTTGTGTTGCAATACTTTTTTTCATCTCCTGCTGATTGATATATGCATTAAACTACATCTTGAGACTGATAAAAAAAAAAAAAAAGAAAAAACATCAACATCATCCATGAGTGTAATTCTGTGACCCAGAGTTCGGCAGAAAAATCTCTGATTTGACAGCGAGGGAATGTGTAATTTTACAAATTGATGTCAATGCATTTAAATCTCCAAATACGGGGATAGGATTGGTCAGAATCAAAGAGTAAATATAGTTCATGGTGTTTTTCTAAACACTGGACAGGAGAGCTTATGTTTACAGATTTCAAGTTTAGAGTAAAATTACCTGGCCCGAAACTGACAAATCTTAACCTGAATCAATCTGGTAATTATCTCTAAATAAATCTTGGACCTCACTCGACCTGTTAATATAAAACATCACTTGAACCATAACTAACTAACTAACTAACTAACTAACTAACTAACTAAATAAATAAATAAATAAATAAATATTATTTTTAGAATTATTTTTGTGTTTTATTATTAGTCTAATTATTTTACTTCATCTTAATTGGACCTACATTTCCTGAAGTGGGGGTTGTATTTATTTCAATAAATTTTTCAGGATTCATTTTAAACAGTATATATAGTTTAAAATTGTTTAATTTAAGGCTTAACTCTATATGTATTACCTACTTTATTGGTTGGTCCCACTGTCAAGTGCATCACTTTTTATTCATGGACGGATTACATTAAACACTTTTTCTCAGTGACTCTGTGATATAGATGTGTGTGATATGTACTAAATGCATATAATACTGGCTATTGCATTTCTCACAAGCAGACTCAGTATGTATAGCATACCATAGTATGTATCATTAAAATGTTGACGTGGTGACTATAGTAGGAATTTTTACAAAACATTAACTAATTTAATTAACTGAACCAAAAATGGCTTCCTTGCATCGCTGCCCTGTTAGTTTGCATCTCAGTAGCAGGTAATATTTAATTGTCCATATATAAGCAGAATGTAATAGCAGAGCAGCAGCAATACCAGGAGTAGCATGTTGTTGAAAACATACAGTAGACACGTTGGTTAGTAAATGATTTTCCAGAGTAGTTAAGAAATGAATCCGTCATACACTGTACATTTATCCCAGCATCTGAGAGTTTGCAGAATGCTGCTCTTTACGCAGCCTTAATAGTACAAGAGGGAGCTGCTGTTGGTATTTTTTTTTTGTAACAGGTCAACTTCCAGGAGCCCAACTGCTCTGACCATCTGCTGAACTGATCCTGTCAAGCCCACTGCCCAGCTGCAACATGTGTGGCCCATTTCACATAAAGGAGCAGAAAACTCTACCCTTTCTATGGAGGCTTTGCAAATGGGCCAAAAATCTAGCAACCACAACAGGTGCCATCAAGCAGGTTCACTCGAGAACTGGCTGTGTGCAAGTGATCTAACAATATGACTACAAAAGAAAGAGGCTTAGAAAAGACAGTGAGCCTGGGTATGGATACATAAAATAGTGTTCTACTCTAAGTTATAGTCTTAGAGGGGCAGGCACTAACAACATTTCAACTGTGGCAATGATTCTTGAGTGCAACACCAAGAAAACTATTTTACCAGTTATAACTTATATATACAAGTTATTTAGTTATGTTAATATTAAACATTTGATATGATTATGGAATCCAGCGGGCTTCAGTGTAACACTAGATCACAGATCTGTTACCTAGAAGCAGACTCAGAAGGCAGAGCTCATGTGGTGAAAATACTCTTTGTTGGGCGTAAAATCAGCAACAGAAGGCCATGAGACTAGCCAGACAAATCCAGGGGGAAGGCAGGCAGGTAGGTAGTAATCAAATGTTGTGCCCCACCACCTACTTTGACTAATAATGATGCTGTGAAGGCTGTCTAAATCCTATCCAAACCTTCCTGCCATGACACATCAACACAGACAAATGCTATTGGGATGTCCTGATCAAGCTTTTTTTTTGGCCCTGACCCCAGTTCAGTTCCTTTAATGTTTATTGGATATGTAAATGAGAGATCTGAAATAACAGCTATATACTACTACTAAATCTTTAACACCTTGTTTAACATGAGCTTCTTGATCCAAATATTGATAGAAAAAAATGTATAAATTCAAATTATTAATATTACTAAAGATGACCTCTATATATAATTCAAACTGATAAATTGGCTACTGTCCAATTACTTGCCCTTGAAAATGAGGGACTATGTATCAAAAGTGCTGTGATTCCTTAACTAAACATTTTTGTGAAACTCCTTAAATTAAAGCTGAAAGTCTACACTTCAAGTCTACACTAACATTTTGATTGTTTTAAATCTGTTGTGGTTATATACATAGGCAAAATTGCAAAAGTTTTGTTACTGTTCAAATATACATCAGTTTCACTATTTACCATATACAAGTCAAAATGTTCTTTCTCAAGGGAACCCTTGGTCTAACGTTTTAATAATACCATATTTTGATGTTGGTCACTGACAGAAACGTGGGCTCAGCCAATGAGATGCTTACAAAATAACATTAGCTAATTCATGTTAAAATAAGCCAAAGTTATGACTGCAGTTGGGAACTATACTAGCTCCTAAAAGCAACAAATGTAATGTCAAATAGCTTATGCTGTGCTATTTGACATTGACTGACTGACCACCAGCTGTAGGTGACGATGTCATTTTATGAAAGCATTATGATTATGTTATCCTACCTTATTATTGAGATTAATTGAAACACCTTTCCATCTTCAAGTGCCTGTTGCTGCACAATGTCAGGTACTACTCCTAGTCCAGCCCTGATTCTATGAACATATCAACAAAAACTGAACCTTATGTGCATCACAAAAGTAGACTTAATACAAGGAAGGTGTATTGGAACGTAGGGGTCTACCAAATAAAGTGGCCTCTGAAGGTGTATTGCCTACAAACTGAAAAAAGGCTGTCAAATAATCCTATCTACATATTAAATTATTCAGTTTATCACTCAAACAACCACTGCACCAACACATAGGAAAAAATGACCAAACTGCCTCCAACTGACAAAATGAATAACAAACAACCAAGAAGTGTCACATTAGGAGCACATACGTAGATGTGGCATTGGTAAATTTGAAGCTAATTAAACAAGCAGATCAGATGCCAAGTTACTGCAAACTTCTACAGCCTCTATCTCTGTCCATTCTATATTGAAATAGAAAACATAGCCATTTTTCAAATGGTTGTTTCCATCCCTCTGTTTTTTTACCCCCCCTTTTTTTAAAGAATTTTACTAATATGATTTTCCTCACAACTTCTCAAGGGCTATAGCCACAGTATCATTATTATGGTAGGCCAATGATGTTGGGTGCCTGGTTCTTAGACCGTGTTCCAGTTCCTCCCACAGGTATTTGATGGGGTTGAGGTCAGGGCTCTGTGCAGGCCAGTCAGGTTCTTCGACAGCAACCTGAGATAATCATTTCTTTTAGGAGATGGCTTCATGCGCAGGAGAGTAGGCTTCACAGGAGACATGTGACAGTATGAAAAACACTGTAAATAATAAAATGAATGATGGCTGATTTCCATTTAGCTGCTCGAGTTTCAGGGTCTTGGTATAATGCATGCAGGTTCACTGTCATACTGTCGTGCATTTCTGGAGCAACTTTACAGAACAGAGTCATCATTCATTCATCTTTAGCCACGATTTCCTTACTGTGACAGGTCTGTCTGCTGAGAAAAAAAAGACCTGCTGTCATGAACAGGAAAGTGCCTTTCTCAAAAAGGTAGAAACAGATTGTCTAAAATATAATTTCATGATGAACAAAAAGAAAAGTATGTGGACAGGGGACTTTGGCCTTGTAGTTATTACAATATATTGTATGAGTACTGTCTTTTATTTGAAAGCCAGTGCAGTGTGGAATTTTTAAAGGATGTGTTATAATTGCACTTCAAAAAACCCCCAAAACTTTCCCCTGGATAATAAATTCATTTTGTGCCATTTCCACATAATCACACATATGCATACACACAGCCACAGACTAGGGAGCCCCAGTCGAGACATAATCTGGTTTTTAAATTCCATTGATTCAGGTCAAAGGGAGGTCAAAGGGAGATCTGCATTCAATGTCAGAAACAGGAAAGGGATCGCATCACCTGCCTCTCTGGCTCTGGCTCTCACATCCTAGATGCCCACATTGCTGTTTTAACAAAAAAATGTCCTACTTGAGTTTGAACAGGTGAGGTGAATACCAAAATATATCTTATCATATAATTCACTGTATCCAGCGGGCATCTATCCTATTTAAGCCGGAGCTCTATGCTTCCTACTACAAGACGTTAATCACTTAATCTTTGTGTCACTTCCACTGCCACTCAATTATTCCCAAGATGCTCCACTTGCTATACAGCTATTTTCAAGCTGTAGCCTGCCAGCCTTTTGTGTGCATTCAAGAGATATCAACAATGGTAGCTGACAGGGATTTAAAACAACAACAACAACAACAAAAAAACAGGTTATTGATTCACCCTATCTCTTGCACCTTTTCAATTGCTTTTGAGTAATCGTGGTGCCTATTAGGGTATGGACTTTTTTTAGGGACTCACTTAATTCCAGACAGCTGCCATTGTGTAATGTAAGAAGAAAGGGGTGCCTTTTCTACAAGAATGACAAACTTAAGTCAAAATGTAGTATATGGCTGGACTATGTATGGCTAGGTATGGTGATGTATATGCAAAATTGAGAATGTAGTTGAAAACTGTGGAGCCAATCTAAAAAGCTACTTTCAATCCAAAGTACCTAAACCTGCTGGAAAAGTTGCTACATGTCACCAGATGACGTAATATGCTAATCACCATATTAATGACATTATTGTGTTGTATTTGCATACTGCTTCTGAAAGTGCAATGCTTTCAGAAGCAACCAGTTTGAGTTATTTCACTGTCCGCAGGTTTTACCAATTTATCCGTTGCTATGTGCTTTTTGAAAAAAAAAAAGTCATTAAAGGGGTCTGAGAGGTCAGTAAATCTAACAACAAAGGCGCTAAGTTGGCATCACAGCCTGTAAATTCCCCATTGATGGCATAATAGAAACTTCACCAATTCATTTTAAAAGAGCAGAGACAAATGGGGAAATTTCAACACTTGGCCATCCAACCAATGGTGTAACTTCATCAGACATTCATATTTATAGGGCTGGGCCCACTGTTGCACTCCAGTCAAAAAAATTAAAAGAGGTTTAAGCAGTCATCTCAGAGTTCTCTTCAAACTAAACTGTTGCCAAGGACATTAGAACCTGCCTTTATTGTGAAATAGATATTTCATCCCACGAATATCAAGTGTAGACTCTACTCTATGCTTATATTACTCTCTGAGCCTTGAAGTAACATCATTGTTTTGAAGTCACCAATATAGTGCATACATTTACTACCATGATATGATTACTGTAAAGTGTTTATTTAAAGCAGTATAATATAATTCCTTAATGAAGTTCACTGTCTAGATTTTTTTTCCAGTCAATTAGTTATACCACCACCAAGCACCACCACAGCACTGGAAAGGCTGTATTATGCTATGATTAGTCTAATTACGTCCAGTAAAAACTTGAGTACAGTCTTTCTGTGCATTCTGTGCTGTTGCATTATATACATTAATTCATTCACTGTGATAATAAGTAATGGTTGCAGAGAGCATATAGTTTGCACTCGAGATGTCTGTTAAATGTGTATTACTGAAAAGGGGAAGCGCCTTTCAGAAGCTTGTGCTTATGCTGTGTAACTGCTGTGTGCATAGGTTCGATAGCCCTGCTGTAACCCCATAACATTCTACTATGAACTCAACCTTTACACAACACAGGAGCAGGGCTCTAGTGCTTGAATCTGGCCTACACCTATTATTACTATATCATGCTCTTTTTATGTGATTTGCCATGTATCAACCAAGTATCCTCATTTGGACATGTAGTTTTTAACCACTTTTTTTCTCAGTTTTAGGAAATATTATTTTGTCCTGGTCATGACTTGATCTCTTTCCCATTTGCTCTCTGTCTTCTCTTGATCATGAAACTGAACATGAGCTGTTCTTGGAGATGATTGGTTTTGACTATAGCCTTGAACAGAAATTATGAGGAGGTATGGGTCAACAGCGGTTGCCGTGCTATTGTGTCTGCTCAGTCTAATCTAATGCTACAAAATTGATAGAATGGAGCTTCATAGTATAGACAATGAAAAACAAAACCCAAGAGCTTCTCAAGGCAAGGAAAAGGTATATTCTTCAATGGCCAAGTCAAACAAGTGCAACTGAAGGCAGCTGCAGTGAAGGTCTGGCAAGGCATCTCAAGGGCTGAAAATCAGCATTTGGTGATGGCAGTTGTTTCCACAATTCAGGGAGTTATTGACTACAGAAATTTTCATCCAAGTATTAAAAATAATCCTCATATTTATATATAATCCTTTGTGGTGGTGTATAGAGGCAAATTAGGAAAATTGTGTCACTGTCCAAATATATACATATTCAACTGTATAACTGTTATTAGTACTGATCATCACTGCAATGTGTAAAATTGGTTGAGTAGGACTTCTCTTGTGCTTTAGTTGCCAGAATTAGATTTAGGAAAATACATGAAATATGTTGAGGATGAATTGCAGATAAGTTCGACTGAAATAGTCCTCATTATTTTATTTAGAAAAATGTAATCTTTTCAGCATCACATTTACTACAAAAGTATCCGTTAATTCGAGTTATTGCATAGGAACACAATTTTTAAAAGAGAGATGAAATATGCCTGATTTAATGAGTTACACTGATCGCAAAACACAGTTTGAGGCGCTCTATGCAGTTAGATGGCAGAATGAGAGATTGCTGTGTTAAAGCCTCCTGTGATGGTCCCTCGTCGCTCAAATAGAACCCTCCATCAAATGGGAACCAGATAGCAGTGTGGGAATTTCATTAATGCTGCTTACCATCTTAAATCCTTTGCTGTCCCTTTGAAAACACCCTCTGTCTTTTGTTGCTTGTGGGCCTCCCCTGTCTCCTCAGCCCTCTAATGGCTTGGACTTTTATTACCAGGGCTGATGAAACATCCATAAAGAGAGACTCTACCAGCAAGATGGCAAACACGTTTCATACTCAGTCCCCATGTGTCTTCTTGTGAGAAGCTTTAAGAGTAATAGAGCTTCTGAGAGCCCTCTGTGTTCACCAGGGGAAAAGGTCCGACATAATCCAACTGGGGGAAATTGGTGCGGAATGTGCAGTGCGACAGGTTCATTTATGGCAGCCTATTATATTGGTTTCCGGCAACAACACCACATGAACATCTGTGCATGTTATTTTCAATGAACCACTTCAGGGCCATAGTATCATTACAGGAAGCTCTCAGGAACAGAGGCTCTCTTTGGCAGTATTAGCAGTTGGTCTCCACAAAATGTCTCCTGCAGAAAGGAGAATTGCAGCTCTGTCAGTCAGTCTCTCTAGCTCTGAAACAGGATGAACGTTTCTAGTACTGTATTGTGCATTGAATTTTTTCTTTCATCTATATGTTTATGACTGAGGTGGTTGAATGAAAATCGTGGTATCAGAGAAAATTTACAGATACTGTAACAAAACGATTAATGAATTGTTTTGGGATGTAACAAGTTTTCTCTTCTCCCAGACTCTGGATTTCAGAGGCAAATTCAAAATGTGTGAACATGCTGTGCAGGCAAGCTCTTCTTATCACAGGGAGAAATGCAAATGGAAGCATATTGCCTCTATTCAGACTGGTGGCATCCTTGTCACAGTCGTGATGACAAACAGGCTGTAAAAGAGTGCTTTGCACTCATTTGTCAGACTTGCTCTGACTTCAAAATGCTTTGGCTTTCAGCACTGATAAGAGCTGTGATGAAATCCGTCTTTAAGTTAGTTCAAAAATACAGTGGATGATAGTATGCTTTTCATCACCTTGAATGGATAAATGATAAAGGAAAAAAAACAATACTGTATGTTAGAAGGACTAGTGCTTTTCTTTCAAGCCAGAATAATCACCCATGTCTATTTGTTTGCTAGTAAAATCATAAAACTTTTATTCATTTATGAATATTTTGTATGACTTAATCATCAGAGATTGCTAATGTACATAAATCCTCATTCAAGTAAAATATCTATTTCTAACATTCTAAGATATCACCTTTCCAAAAACAAAGCAATAACATGTCATGCTGTTATCTGATTTAAAGTATTACCACAGTAAATAGAACTGATAGTCAGATGTGATCCTTTTCTATTGACGGTATTAAACTTCTCTGAGAATCATGCTGCCAAACAGGTACATTTATCTCAGACACATCTATCTCTTACCTGTGTGGGGCTGCAGTTATAAGAAGTTATTCATTAAAAACCTTTGGTGCTTTCATGTTGCACCTAACCTTTAACATTGGTAATGTATCAATCAAACACACTGAATGGCAAGAATAAAAACTTTTCCAGATCTCTTGAGAGGCTTAAATGTTCATTATTTCATTAATCCACAATACCAACATGTTGAATAGAACAATCAACACATAAAATAATACTTTACTGGCCTGAATATAAGACAAACCTGATTATGAGACCCCCTGACCCCCTTCACTTGTCATAATTTTTTTTCTCTCTCCATTCAAACCAAATATCTGATGTTCTGAATGTGTACCTTTTTGAAATTAAGATTAGACCCACTTTTCCAAATGTTATTTCTCATAAAGAATATTCTATAATCCAGCTGCTACAGTAATTGCAACTTTATATTCTTAGAACCTCGCTGGTTCCAGAGAATGGTGGCAGCAATAAAGTATAAACAATTCCAAATGGATTTATCCTCTGGGGAGAATGATTACAACATTTTGTACGCAAATGCTTATTTTGGTAACACAATTGGCCTGTTAACATGTGTGCAGATTGAATAAGAAGCAAATTTTGCCTCTTTGTAAACATACAAATATGGTTGTTGAACTGTAGCAGTCTGATTTAAGCTGTAGGTTGGTGGTATGTACATACCATAACATCCAATTTCAAAACTCACTAAGATCTTTTAATTTTATTCTCAACTGTGAAGTAGCCTATTTTTAATGTCTGTGCCAACATGAGCTCTGTAAATTGATCACTAATCCTCTTTCAAATTTCAAATAATTAGGCTTGAGATGGTTTACAGATGCTTGTGATAAATTAATGGTGTGGTATGGTGTGCCTTAAAAAGCCGCAGTCATGCATAATTGTCATGCATAATGACAGCTGTTTGGTGCTATCGCAGAGCCTCTCAGATGGGACAGAATTCGTAAAACAGCACTTCTCACTTTTTTCAGCACTTTTTGCCAGTGACTATATGTACAGATTTGCTTGGGAATTCTTTCAGATATTCTGCATGGTCTTCTGATAGTGTTTAATGCCACAGTAAATCAGGGCCATGCATACCAGTGCTCAACTAGAAAATGCACTCAGTAGAGTGCTGACCTCTTACCATCATGTATTATCTTTCAGAGGGTGGTGTTTGCAAAGGTTTGAAAGGCCTCATTTAGATAGAGTGTGTCTTAGTGTATCAAACTGTATCTTATTGCATAAAACCATATTGTGTGAGTAAGATCAGAGCTTGCAATACTGGGAAAACTTGTCCTAATTGTTAAACAGTATTCATCAAAGTCTTACCAATTTTTAGAATTATTATATGTAACTTTTTTTGCCAAAGGTGATGTGAATACAAAATTGTAGAGCTGATCTGACTTTGGGTTGATTTATAATAATCTCAACATGAAAACTGGGAACCAGCAATATCTGTTCTGGTTTCAAACAAAAGTCCTACATTACACTGTGAATGAATGAATTAGGACACTGTGGGTTATTTATTGAAGAACATGAACACTAGAAAAGTGTGCATTGGGACTTAAAAAGAAATCAAACCTCAACCAGAATGCCTGAACATTGGACAAATAAATTTTCAAACACATTATGTACATGGTACATTGTATCTGGTTTCAGCTACTCATTATTTAGTGCTTCTCCCCCTCCAGAGATCCATGGGTAAGCAGGGACATGCAGTAATGCGGTTTTCATGGATGTCCTGGACATATATTTACCATGCTTTACCTCTTGGCCTCCACTGGATCTCGAGTACGATTCGTTGTGGTTAATTATGTCTGGCCTCTGCAAATTCAGGTCCTCAAACTCCCTCTCTTTTGCTGCAGCCATCAAAAGCTTTCCTGTTTCAGAACAGAAACAAAAGAATCAAAAGGTAATAATTTCAAAGGCTAATCTAAACTGAAATACCAACAGCAGACAATTGTACCAAATTTGAAAGAAATAGTTTTGTTCCCTCTTGACACAACTCTTTCCCTGCCCACTTGTAAACCTAAAGAATTGGACACAACACCAAGTCATAAAAAATTAGAAGAATTACATGAATATGCTGTGCAGAAAAGTCATACATGTACATTTGTTCTTGTGTGTTTGGTGTACCTGGAGACTTGTGTTAGTGATGAAGGTTGAATCTTCTATGTGTAGCTCATCAAGAGACTTGATATTGTCATTTATGCCTTCACACCTTTACACTCTCATGTCACAACAGATGCTGCTTCGGACCTCTGAGTTTGGGAAAAAAACACTGTTTGGTCGGACAACTGAGATAGAAATAGGTCAAGCTTGTATGATTGTTCCGCATCACTCAGTGGCCACTTTAGATATACATTTATAATTTAATATTCATATCATAAGAAATACCCTTTCAAAGTTTGTAATTTCCATCACTTGCTGCAGGTGCATCTCCCCCTATATGACTTGTAGTGTCACCTAAAACCTTATACCACTTGAAAATAATTACAAATATGTTAACTAGAAAAATGTATATACAGTATATATGTATATGCAATCATTTCATCTACAGACTGAAATGGGTTATGCCTCTGGTAAGGGGAGTTGTCCACCAGATATGAGACACACCAGTAAATCCCATACCCTAAAGGGTCTTTAGAGGAAGAGCTTTTTGTCAGATGCCAAAGAAAAAAATGATGACTGTATTATGCATCTCTAGCTAACCCCAGTGCAGAGTTGCAGGTGCTGCTCAGAATCCCTCTGGCTTTAGGCCAGGGAGAACTGGTGGGGGAGCTTCCCAGTTTGCTGCACAATCAATCAGACATTCTGCTGACTGATGCATCATTTAATTTTCCAGGGTACTAAGACGTTAGATGACCCTCTGTGCATCCTCATTCCCACTCTTTTGAAGTCTCCATGACTGTTTTAACAACCGTATAACAACAACAAACAAATCTCAAAAGAAAACCCAAATGATTTAGACTGAAGGTTTTTCTTTATCATGATCTATATTTTTCATTATTCACCATCCCAACTGATTTAAAAAAATAATGTTCCAAGTATAATAAATTGTTTAAAAAAAAAAAAAACAGAACACTTCAGAGCAGTAAATGAGACCTGAAGTGCTACATGTATTATGCTTCCTATTCTGTATAAATTACATTATTTAAAGTGGCAGTCTCAAATTTGATTTAGATAAATGTCTTCATCACTATTTGTCACTGAATGATGTAACAGATTGGTGATAAAGCCTATGGCCCAGGGGTTTAAATTATGGCAATATTTTTTTTATTTGCAGTATTAAGAACTGGGTGTCTGTGGTGATATTCCCAGAAAACATGTTCTATTAAGTTACTGCTAATGCAAACTGATTATTTCCTACAGCTGCAGCCCGTTATTTATTAACATTTACATGCAAAACACAAGTTAACATTAATTAGGAAGTAGTCAGAGGAAATACAATGTTTTTGTCATTTAGCTTTGAACTTATTGCTATCAGTCATCAAAAATGTGTCTACAAAACAAGACAGTGTAAATTTCCAGCATTTTTGGACAGTGGATCAGTTTAAGATATTGTTGAAAGTAATGGAAGAAGAAGAAGCAGTCAATGAGCAGTTAGATGAAGAGTTGCAGGTGACTGGCTGAACAATTCCAATTCCTCAATGAGGTAACCAGACCCAGGACAATTACGGCCTGACTTCTTTATTAAAACAGCAACATAATTCTGTGATCGGTTTTTCAAATCACATTTGCTTTACTAGTAACTACTAGTTACTAGTAACTACAGGTGTCACCAAATTAACCAGGGCTGTCACGAATTGCCTCAAGATCAACTTGCCTTTGAATTTGTCAAACTCTGAATTTGCACCTCTCTTTACTACTCCAAGTTATAGTAACTTATAATTTTAAATTTTCACATCTTTGAATTCTCATTTTTTGAACTTCAATCCAAGTTAGAGTAATTTAAAGTGCATATTTAAATAGTTAAAATAATTCAAATTAATAAATTAGGATCAGTAATGTCTCATTAAAAGTGTAAATAACTACAGATGTGTCATCTACATTCAACGCTTTTATCAGTGTTCAAAACAGTTTGCAACAAGAGGCCAAGTAAATTGGAACTGTAATCGTCCCTGTCTTAGCATATGGTTGCTGTGATGTAACATTGTCTACTAGCATGCATAATATCTTGGCCATCAAAATAAAACGAGGTAGCACTGAAATAGGATAGCTGAGGATAGCTTTGTGGGAGATGTGAGCATTACAAGATGGAGGCAAAGAAAGAAGTTGAGACTTTGACATGGAAACTGCTAAAAATAAAAAAAAAGTGTCAAGAATGAGGAGCATTGAGAGCAAGATAAAATATGAAACATCAAGAAATACAGAAGAGTAACCACAAGAGGTAGCTCCTGGATTGAAATCTGAAAAACAGCTGTTTACAGAACTACTGAGATCAAGGCCCAACATTCTCAAAATTGTTTAATATTAGAAAACAGGAGTGCTGAGATCAAGAACTGTAAATCTCCAGCAGTGCTGTATGTAGGAGAACATTGCACAATGATGTGTGTTGTAAAATTAAACAGTAATAAATCTTATATAACTTGTATGAATAAAAAATACAATAAACTGCAGGATAATGTAAATGGACATTCAGGTATGTCTGAGTGTGAGAGATCAGCAGTTCAAAGAGAGAGATTTCTAGAAGTCAGAATTTGAGTGAGAATGTTGAGATAATGTAAATTACAAAGTGGTTAGAAAGTGACAAGTTAGAGAAAGACAGAAGGAAGAAGGAAGAAGAGAAATAGAATGATGGGAAAGAGGGCAGAGAGAGCACAGAGACAGAGAGAGGAGGAGGAGGGAAACTGACAAAAGAAGGAGAGGAAAAATGGAAGAGGGGAAGGATAAAGCAGAGAAAGATTGAGGAGGAAAAAGAAGGAAAGACAGAGGAAGATCCATTTCAGACACAAGGATTTAGATCATTCAACAAGGGCCAACAGGAACGTCTATAATGCAATCCTTCTTTAGACCCAACATAGTCCACTGGCTCCCTGGATTCAATGCAAGTGTTTGTTAAAGATCTGACCTTTGCAGGATAATCTGTTCCAAGTTCCATGATGACACACTGAATGGTTTCAAATGTGTACCTCAGTTCTTTTGGGTATTGGAGGTTCAAAGTGTGGATCAGACCAAAGAGGTAAGCAAAAGCCATGGTAGGCCAGGAAGATCCTAAACGATGATGCCTCCTTCTAAAATGACAGCAATATTTTCTCTTCTGCCTTGTCTGCCTTGATGTGAAACTCCTTCAAGGAAGTGTCTGATCTGCAGCAAAATGGCATGATGCCTGCCAGGAATGTGATGTGTGATTCATCTGTATGTGCTAGGCTGTGGTTGGCTGACCTCAAACTCTGCTAAAATGGTCTGAGCCAATAAAGGGACAAAGTTTGCTTGGCTTTGGCTTGGCTGAGTTGTTCTGCATGGAGATGCCTCGGCACTTTTGCCAGCCATGACGAACGTTGTCCTTGGATGCCTAAATGAATAGCTTGACAATTTGTTCAAGCTTTGCTGAAGCCTTCAAGAGAGGACTCCAAGTGGAGAATTATTCAAAGTGCACAATGCCAAGTTTGCTGTTTGACCGACTGGTTGCAAAGATGTAACCTCTAAACATAACCCTGTATCTGACTCTTGAGGTCCTATTAGTGATGAAGAGAATGCCAACTGGTCAGCGGATAGTGAGCTGGTTGAACTGATCAGGTGGGTTTTGGTCAAGGGCACATAAATTAACTGAACTGCTTAATGTGCTATAACTGTGGGCTTAAATTCAAAACCTCCTTTACTCATTGGAGATGTAACCAAGTACTACACTGCTATCAGTAGATAAATTTACATCACCCAGTGTCATGTCCTGGAGCAACTCTACCTTTTCCACCAAAGTAAAGCAGTGAAGAGCAATAGTTATGGAACCATGATCTGTTGTATTGGTGCAAGCCAAAAATGAACCCCACTTCACTGTGACCTCCGGCATCTAATTATTGAGAGACCTTTGGCATCCTATTCTTGCACAGCGTCTACTGCTTTGATGGATGTGTCACAAAATAAATCATATTTCCCTTTTTTGAACTGCAGACCAGGGAAGTGATGCATACGTTCTTGGAATCTTCCGTATTTTTTGTGGCCTGCAGAGAATCTCAACATCTTTTCTATTTCTCGTGATCCCGCTTAGGAGGGGCTGGAGCTAATCTGAGCTGACACTGGGGGAGAGGCAGGGTAGACCCTGGACAGGTTGCCAGTCTATCATGGGACTAAAGTGACAGTGCTAAAAATATAACCACCGTGCCGCTCCATTTCTGCATGATAATTCACAAAAATTACAAAGAATTAGAAGGGTGGAAAATGCTCTTGCATATATTTTGTTCCTTGTGTAAACCATGTCTTTTGGAGGTTATGTGGGAGCTTCTTCACAATTGGGTTTACTCGTCTTGCTGAATTGAAGAAGCTGAGACCTGGTAGGTAGCCTTCATTTTTTGCTACTTCTACCTTAAGGAGAGGATCTGTCAATGAGATCGTTGGTGACGCTTCAATAACCTCTGGAGGGAACCTGTCTAGACCAGCTGCTGGTTTGCTGGGCTGCTTTGATTCTCAAGGTATGTTGAAGTGACTCTCCCCAAGCCATTTTGGAAGTAATTCTAGCTCTTTGCTAGATTTAAGATTCAAGCCTACCATGGCATTATAGAAAGCAGATCTGCCATGACATATAATTCTCTAGCTAATGTTGAACATCTTAAAACCTGAGGTTTTAGGGTTTTAGGTCACAACAATTGACAAAGGCAGATAAGTCAAGGACATCTATGGACCTGGGTTTAGGGCTGTCTTTTACTTTATGTGGAGAACTCGCTGTATTGAGTTGAGGAGCTCTAGGTTTGCTTTTGCATTATGTTTTAGGTCATTATTCATCTGTACTGTACAGTTTTGCAGCATTTGGCTGAACCCAAGCAGATAGTATAGGCATATACATTGCAGAATTCATCCTTCTATTACTTGTATCAGCAGTTGCATTTTAAATAAACACCAGTGGCCCAGTTCCATTGGCAGCCATACATACCCATTCCATAGCACTGCCTCCCCCACGTTTGACAGATCATGAGCTGTTCCTTTTGTTGTCCATACTTGTCTATTCCCATCATTCTAGTAAAAGTTAATCTTGGTTTCATCTGTCGAAAAAATCTTGTTCCAGCATGACCGAACATACTGAAATCTGGCCTTTCTGAGCATTACCAGTGGTTTGCATCTTGAGGTAAACCCTCTGCATTTAGATTCATGAAGGCATTTATTGATTGTACACCTTAACAATGACACAACTACCTCCTCATGGACTTCATATTGAGAGTTGCCATGAGCAGCCACCAATTGCAAATTTAACAATTGGAATCAACTCCAGGCCTTTTTATCTGCTCAGTTTGTCATGAAATACTGAGGGAACAGGCAATAACTTCCCTTGATAGTGATCAATTATCAACGATTATGTATAAAAATGGCTGTAATTCTTAAAAGGTTCATTCATATCTATATGTACCCAGCAGACCAAGGTGATTTTTGGTTGAATGTGGGTTGTGATGTCAACCAACTTTGCCATTCCAATGCCATCTTGACACAGAATACCAACATTGTAGTCGGGAAGTATGGTGACCAAGACCCAATGTTTGCTAAATGTCACAGTGTCAAATTTATATATATATATATATATATATATATATATATATATATATATATATATATATATATACACTTTATAGAGTATAATGTATACTGATTCATCAGGTGGCCAGAAACAACTCAAAATAAATGTTCCTTGGTATCTGATGGATCTGTAAATGAGAACCTAGGCAATAACATATCAGATATGTTTTCAGATTGTTGCATTGCCCCATTGAGGCCAAAAATGAATTATTGTAGCTTTAATTATAATTAAAACTGCAAGATAAATGAATCTGTGATTAACATGATTCCTGTGGGGAATTCGTGATGGATATACATCAGATATTCACTATCTTTTAGGTCTGTTTTTAGTCTCTACCAAAGCCTGTAGAACATATCTAGTTCTTTAGCTGCTACAATCCCCACTATGTTCACCAGCTAGTCTCTAGTTGTGTCTGTCTGCTGTTTACTGCAAGTAGTGTACAGTGGGTTATTAGAGCTTTACACCAAAAACACCTGCCTGCTGTGGATGAAAAGCATTCTTAGAGAGAGTTGAGAGCGAACCAGAGTAAAGCTGTGAGCTGGACAACTAAACAATGAACTGAAACTCTCCATAAAGCCAAGGGGAGCTGCATGTGCAGGTAATATTCCTCTGTCACATTACCCCCTTTTTCACTGATTATTTAATACATTGCTATTATAAAAACATCAGTTATCAACTCCCATGTATTCTAAAGGCAGCTAAAAGTGATACATCAAATAACAATGTATTTTTCTTAAAAATTGTATCCCTGTCTAGACAACCTGAACTACACTACATGCAGTATTGTTGAAAAAGATTATTTTAGTAGGATGGATTTTATGTAATTGTCTTTATTACAATTCTCAAGGCTCTTATTTTTGGAACAGAAGAAGGGAGTTACTGTTTCACTTTGGTCCTTTATAAGGGATATGAGGAATTCTGAAGAATATGTGCTATACCAAGTTTTCAGCCACAATGGTAGCTACTTGACATGCACAGTACCTATATCTATTGCATCAAACATGGCGCTATACTTAAAGACATGAACGCCCTCTTTACTGTTATTCATATGAAAAGAGAATGAGTTTTCTCCAAGGTCAAATCATGGACAGAATATATTCAGCAGGCTTCACTGCAATTTCTTGTATCAAAAAAGAGAATTCTGTATCACGGTGACCTGTGACATAGCTTTTTCTCAGTAGCCAACTGCCTCATTTGTTGTATAAGTATATACAATCTAATTTATGTATTCTCAGGGGAAATGGGCAGATTTGATAGAACCTAATGTTGTTGCTCAGTCAGCTAAAGAATGCTCAGATCCCTTGTCACATTTTCAAGAGTAAAACAGACACTAACCCAATCACAACACCCTTGAGAGTTTCATTTCTACATGCATGTAGTTTGGGTGTTAGTCCATGCATGGGGGTGTAGGTATATACATTCAGCTGTGCCCATGTGAATGTGTGTCTCTGTAGCACTCTCTTCCTAATTAAAATGCAAAGCACACATAGCAGAAACAAACTCCTGCTTTTCTCCGCCTCTATAGCGCTCACCCCCTAAGCACTCCTCACATTAAACATCGACTAACCATTCAGATAATGTCTGTTGAGAATCATCCTGTATCCTGTAAAGCACCATCTGTGACATGTTGCCTGTTTTGTCACTGCCAGCGTAAAAAGAAGAACACTAGATCACAGGCAAAATAATACAAAAAAAGCATACATCCACAAAATCTGTCAGTGGTAATCAGTAAATCAATCCTCCTTCTGCAGAACAAAACCTATGCCTTAGGGAAAATATTTGCTATATAATTTGCTAACATCAGAGGGAAAGACTCAGCATGAGAGCTTATTTGAGAGGTGACATTGCTGATTAAAACAGCATTGGCTGATGGAGCTGGGGCTATATGTGATAGGTCACCTTTTTATTGAATTGGGTAATAAAGGAAGGGCCCAATGTCAAAAACTACTAGGATTTGCAGGAACATGTTTAACCTATCTCCTTGGCTATGAAATTAGCACTTTGCCTTCCTCATCCACCACTTGCTGTATTTAAATGTATTCAAATGAGGCAAAAAAGGCTGGTGAAGGGTGGTATTCTGGCAAAGTAATCAGCAGGTTCACATCAATATAGAAACAAAAATGTGAGATTATATTTTATATATACACCGATCAGCCACAACATCTAAACCAGTTGCCGGTTTAAATGCTTTGGCTGAATGGTGTGTATACAGTAAGGTCCAAGAGTATTTGGATAATAACAAAATTTTCACAATTTTGCCTCGTAACATTCTATTTGAAACAAAGCCATCCAGATGTGATTAAAGTGTAGACTTTCAGCTTTAATTCAAGGGATTCAGATACATGAGACCACTGCTTGAATTACAATCAAAATATTTAAGAGCTCAGTCTGAAGAGATTCTTTGAGAGACTGAGCAGGTTTAATGTATTAAGTTCCAGAGACTGATGACTCTTTGACCAGTGCTCTTAAATCAATTAGGTTTCGAACGTTTCACAACCAGAATAAAAAACATGGAGTCTGGCCTTGTACAGAGGTATGATAAAATATGAAAGTTCTCAGTGAAGAGAAGAAATGAATGTTTGATATTTCAATGTGATTCGTCTGTAATGTTTAAGCTTCGAAATAAAATTTTTAAGTATCACCTATATGTTGCGGTTCGAGTTTTTGGAGCTCCACCACCTATTTCTTTCATTTTGACAGTTCTTTTATAAAATCTTTCATTTACGTCCTCCAATATTTTGGAAATAATACTGGAGTATAAATGGCCTGATATCATCACATCCACCCGGATCATCTAAAAAATTTCCAGAGCTCTGATGCTTAACTACAATGTACAATGTTGCAGGTTAGGTTATTAATATCATTAGCATTTGCCACATTAGGTGATTAAACCAGCTGATTTATGCTTCATCAATCTGGAACCCGATTTATCAACATGATTTAAAATGGTAGCAAAGCCAGAAATCATGCTTTGTGTGGACATAGAGAGGGTAGACGTAGCAGACCCAATTTCCAAATATTTGCAAATACAGACAACTATTACCAATTTTTTACATGTTAAATAACCTGTCAATTTAAGTTGCATTACAGGCACTACCATGAAAAATTAACAATAAAAAATCACAACAACCGATTGAAAGCGTGAAAGCCTCGTTCCCTGGATACATGTGACAACACACAAACACACCTGCAGGAGCATGAACATGACTTAGGACACAGAAGAAACAGAACACACAGACTAACAGAAAAATGTGAACCTACATGTATCAACACAAATCCCAACAGCAAATATATTACACTAATCATTTAGGAATTACGGCTGTTTTTATACATTATCCTTCATTTTCAGTGGCTCAAAAGTAATTGGACAATTTACATTTGATCAGCTTCTTGGCCAGGTGCGTTATTTCATGAAAAATTAAGAAGATAAATGATCTGGAGTTATTTCTAAGTGTTGATTTCGCATTTGAGTGCTGTTCATGGGAAATCTCAATCTGGGGACCATGCATAAAAAAGATACTTATGGTCCCAAATGCATGTCACTGCAGCTTAACTTTATCTCCAGGAGGCTACTTCATCAAGTTACCTCCCCAGAGAAAAGTGGCTTCTTACTCCCAGGTGGATTCAGGGCTGAATTAACATCCATATCCATCTATTTATTGTCTAATGGGCAAAATAAAGCAGGTGACGATGCAGCTTTGAGAATGACATGAAGTTTTTTTATTCTTCACTACATTTTGTGATACATGGAGGAGATATTCTTTCATTCAATCGTACTCTCTTTTTGTTTTGCTTTTATTTAAACTTGAGGCTGCTGAAGTCGTTACCTTGACAGGATCCATTTCCTCTGCTTGGAGGGGAGACATTCAGGAAAATGTTTAGCAGGTTTTCACCAATCTGGAGTTTGTTGGTAAGCATGTAAAGAAAGCTGTGTGGTAAGGTGTGTTTGCTTTGGAGATGTATCTCAAATCTTTGTGTAGTTTTAATTCAACGAATGGTTTTGTGCTTTGGTTATTTCATCTCAGGCTAGTGTCTGTATGTATACCCTAATTAGATGTTTTTATTTATATGTTTTGTTGTGATATTTGGTTTGAGGCCGGATTTCCCCTAATCTGAGACAACCGCTTCCTTTGGGAGACAATGAAAGTGACCTGGAACCTTGCTCTGAGCAGTGTGCTGCTGCACACTGAGTGACAGAGAAGGATGGGAAACAAGGTCCTGACAGACTGTTGCTGCTGCCATTCAGTAACAGAATTATCATGAAGGGGTAAACAAGACCCAAACACATTATATTTTTATTTGCATTGGTCCCATCATGTAGTAAACATCAAAAAATGTTATTTACCGGTTTTAATTTATTTAGGTCTGGCCAATGTGTGTTATAAGCCATGTTATTGTGTGGGCTAAATATATGAATAAAAACACCTTTTACATGATTAAGTAACAGTAATACGTAATATATAAATATTTCATTAATGGTATGATTTTTCATTAATTTTGCATAATCTTGTCACACATGAAATGACCATGGTGTAGAATAATGGATATATGGCATAAAACAAGTCAATAAAATCATACCTATCTCTGAGGTGCTATAACCTTTACATACTAGCTTTCATTTTTACTATTACTCAGTTATAATTCTAATTAATTACATTTAGCTTATTATTTATATAGGTTTGGATGTTGTTTCCACACAATAACTAAGTTGTGATAGGAGTTCTGTGGCGACATGGCTACAAGGATGTCAAACATAGAAAGAAACATGAGCAGTCAGACCATTGTAAGTGTCCATCTATAAATAGTTATTATTTACAATTTCTCATTGATTTACAAGCATTTTGCTAGGAAGAACTGTGTAATTTGTTACTCATTATGGGAAAATTAGAGCTGTCCTTGACTGAAATTTCAAGCTCAAGAAAATATTGATACATTATCAATTTATCATTCGAAAATTTCCTGTACATAGGCACGCTATTAGCTATTACTTGGAATAAATTAATTGTAAATATAAAACCTGAATGCCTTCTCTTTTTTCTGTCACGGTCTAAACTGTGACTCCAGTCTTTTCCCTTGTGTTTTTAGTGTTTCCCTTTTTCCCATGTGTTCTGTCTTTTCCTAGACTCTGTGTGCTTGTGTGACAGTGTCTGGGGCGCTCTCTCCCTCTCTCAACCACCTCAATCAGCCAGCACACCTGCAGTCCATCAGCAGTATATAAAGCTACTCTTCAACAGTCTGGTAAAAGCAATGATGCTCCAGTGTTTGTCCTTGTGTTAACATTTGTCTCCTTGTTTTTAGGACAACTACTCGCCTACTTGCCTGCCAGCTTTTCAGAGGGCCTTGCTCCAGACCACCTGCTTGCCTTGCCAGCCATCAGTTCTCCAAACCCCCACCTGCCTGCCCACTCTACTCCTCCTTCAGTTTACCACGACGGCTGTATTCCCTGCTCTCAATACAGCTCCTTTTTCATCTGCAACCGGCTTTCTTCTGCTACTCCAGACCCATCCTGCTTGTCCACTCATCTAGCCATTGCCCATCTTCCAGGATTTCTGCCTTCCCTGCTCACTTCGCAGCTTGCTCTCTGCCTCTTGCCCACATCCCACTTCCCTCAGCCACTTGCTCAAAAGCTCCACTCATTCATCTAATATCTCAGCGGAGTTTTGTGTGGTACATTTGGGTTCCTCTATGACTTCTGACATTTCCTCATAGTTGGTACCAAAACAAACCTCAGATGTATTCACTTTCACTTCTACCTGTAAATAAAGTGGTTTAGATAATCTAGCTAAACAGCCTCTCAAATCACCTAACTATAAACTTTGGTGGTATTGTATTTTCTTATTCTTATTGCCCACAAATCCCATGTGCAGAGTCAAACCAGCAATGAGTGCATCCTTCTAACAACAAATCTGATATAATTAATCCACCTGCCACAGAGTTCTATTGTTATCCTAAAAATTTGAAAAACCCATTCACAAGGCAATTAAACCTATACATTTGCGAATTGTTTTTACAGATAAACATATTCACACTGTGAGATTTTTATGTAATTTAGGCAGTAAAGTACTGTATTCACTACAGTAATGCACTGTGAATGTGTAGTACAGTGGGATATCTATAGTGCATTTTAAAACCATACTCTAAAATTTGTAGCAATACTGTAATGTTCTTGTAAATAGTGCTGGAAAGAGTAAAACAAGGGAACAGGTGTAACATTAGATGGATTATTGCTGTATTTTTTCTCTAAAAGTTTCTGTTTTATTTAAAGATTGAGTAGCAGTAAAAAATGGCCAAACAGTTGTTTGAGTAGGCTGGAGCAATCCCCCAGATCATCACATACCAGGTCTGCATTATGGTAATTTTTCTTACAAGATGTTGCTACTTGAGATTTTGTATTTTAATTGGTCTGTTGGTATTTTCATCTATTATGCACTGTTATATTTTGCTATATTTTCCAACTAAATATTGAAATAAAAACAAACGTTTTTCTCAAATTGAACCCTGAGACAAGGATTTAAGATTGGTTTAAATTGCAGTAATATGCATACACTCCTGTAAAGTGATTTTGTATACACAATAGTAATTTTTTTTTACCATGAAGTAATACCCAGTGGGCTTGGTGCTAAAAGCCACATACAGAATACAGAAGTCAGAGAGAACTGAAAGCACAGTACATATCGTATTCTTGGTTTTCATCTTTTCCATGGAGAAAATATATGATGACAGTCAACTTATCCTTTAAGGGAATTTATACATCTATTCTTGGCCACTAAAGACATCAGTCATCTCTGTCATCAGTAACATGCCAATACATATTTCCAGTCTTTGATGTATAAAAGCATTGCTGTATTTGTATGGGGAGAGAGTGGACTGCATCTACCCACAGCTCATACCCCTAAAAAAATCTCCCCTCTCTCTCACAAAACCACATCACAGTAGTCATAAGTAATTGAAGAAAATAAAAATTCCATGTCATGGCTGCCAAGAGGGGTTTCGCCACCATCAAAGCTAATGCTCGTTATTGTCCTCTTTTTTACACTTCACACCAAGACCGCTGCAAACAAATTCCACTTCTATTAATCCCTCTTTATTTTATTTCTTATGATCTTTAAGAGATGTGAAGCCACTCACGTTGATCACCTAATAATTAAACTCATATCCAGAATGCTATACATGCTTTACAACAGTGGGAAACAAATGTTTAGATCATGATTTAAAGAAATTTTGGGCAAGGAGACAAATACGATATGTACTGTGCATACATTTTTTAACATGTTCTGGCATGTAATTTGAACAACACATATTGGAACAGCAAGGCCCTTTACTTTGACAGCTGGAAACAATCGAGAAAGACATTATATGACTGCAAAAAAACCCTTTACAAGTAGTTCAGATTCCACGATTCTGTGATTCTGTGATTATTTGATTTTACAGGATTAATTTACAGTGGCGTGTAAGCAAATAGCAGAGACATGGCTGTATGTGTATCTCCTGCTCCCTACCTGGCAGAGTATGACTGAAGGAAATTGTTGAGACTTGTAGTTCAATAATGATAACTGATTGTATTGTTGCTATCCAGTTCTGATACATGAGCAGCCCTAATGTGACACCTTGAAGATCAGTTAAAGGAACAGTGGAGCTCTGTGCAGCTCATCTTACATTGTCCAATGGGACTCAGCATGATAGAGAGCGTAATAGCTCCAACTAGCTTCTCCGCCCTGAAGAGGTGAGGAGAGAAGACACTAAATCATGTTTTCTCCCTCCTTGCCTCCCCTGTTCATTTAGAAGCAGAGACCCATTTATTCAGTCTCTCTGTGGGTCTCAGCTTTTCTATTCTCATTTCGCTTCTTACAGGTGAAAATGCAGAGAGCTCCATACATTTAAGGTAACATGCAAAGCAGTAAATCCTAGTTTGGCATTTACATGGACTTCCTGAATATAACACTGGAGGCTCATCAGAATGCACCAGCTCTTGCAAATGTTTACACAGATTTAAACTTAGCAATATTGCATGGGCATAACCATGGGTTGAAATGGGAGTATATGAGTGCACTGTACCTGGGTGGGAATTTACATTTCCATGCACAAGCAATGGCTTATTTTGTGCAGAGCAAGTATTCATTGTCCATAATAAGTGTTTGTAGCCCATTGCCCCCTGCAAAACACAGCTAGTGATTAATTATTTTAATCTTATTCTCCCTCTGTGGAAAGACTTACGAGCAGTTTGTGCACACACTATTAGGGTTGGTATGAATCTCAGGGTATGCATTGTAGGGCCTCATTCTTTTTCTGTGATGGTATAGCTAGTCTTTAGCAATGTTGTTATGCTGTTTGCTATCTGTATGCATCACAGACTACCGTATTCTGAGAGCTTAGCTGTACAACTAATATCAACTGATATCATCACCCTTTATTTTACCCTGGTTGTAACTAATAGTTTTATTAATGGTTAATAATTTTTTTAATCACATGTTATAGACTAAGTTTTTGGTTTTGGTGAAAACTCTCTCTGGCTTCATTGTTAGTGTTTAAAATTGTTTAGAGAATTTCTTACTTTCTAATAAACCAACAAGTCTGTTGTTATAAATGTTAATATTTCATTCACTTTTGTGGATAAACCATTACCTATGCAGTATAAGTTCTAATAAATGATTAATGAAATGTATTGAAAATCAAGTAAACAGTTGTAAATTCCAATGGGTCATTGATGAAGGGTCAAACATTAATTTTTCTTAAATATTCCAATGTGCCTGCAGTAATAACTAAGTCATTAATAATGGGTTTAAAGATTCTCAAGGTTCTCTAAGTTCAATAAGTTATTAAGTTATTGAATTGAATTTATTATTAAGTTAATTCTGTAGTTAGCCAACAACAAAACTTGGCACGTCATCTGTGAAAATAAATGTTAATAAGTCATTGGTACAAGGTTCCTAAACTCAGTTGCAAAGTTGTCAACAAATTTATTTGGTTTAGATGCTCCTTAACTTTGTTCTAGAAAGTCAAAGGTCTACCAAACCACTGAATAGTCCTCCTGTTGAATCACGAGTTAAAAAGACAGTTCAAGAATCATGCTGAAGGAAGACAAGCACCAGCTACAACCTAGTGACATAAAAGGTGTTTTTACAACTGTTCTATAAACTATAAGTAAACACTTTATGATCATTAGTAAAGCTCATAGTTTTAGGTGTCTTATTACAAAGTAGAACCATAATATTGATCTTTTTCCTATGAGTTCTGAACATGTCCTCTGTAAACGGCCATTATGTATAACAAACACATTTTAGGTTAACAGCATCACATCAATACTCTTCTACAGAGTTGATGGAGCAGAGAAACTTGATAAAATGCACTCACATTGCTAAGTGACACCTAGTCACTTCTAATAGTCTTTGTTACATTAAAGCATGCAGGCCCAAAGAGATATCCCTCAGAAATCGAATAGTACAATTATCCTCTATTTACTCCAAATTAAAGTATAATGTAATGTAAATATTTGGTCTTTTGAAAACAATCAATAAAATATTTTGATTCCGTAAAATTGCACAAAAGCTGTGGTTGCTTTTGTCAGAGTCTTGAGGGAGTATAGCATTACACTGTTAAACAGATTCCTCAAGATCTGATCACATCACATCTGATGCTCAATGTAAATGTGATTTTTCCTGAGTAACATTTGTTAGAGGTTTAATTTATTAACTCAACTAAATGTTTAATTTTAAAAGCACAATCTTTTAATAATTCATCATGCCAAGACAACCTGTCATGCCTGACACAATAGGATACATCTCAGAACGGTGAAGTTCATATTTTAAATGTAATAAGGTGTATGCAGGTTATCGAAAGCATTTTGTTTGAAGGTAGATCTGAAAGTGAGCACACCTGTAATGCCACTAATAATCCTTCATTGCACAAGAGAACCATGAGTGTGTGCAACAAAAATTGAAAAGCTCCCTTCTTGAAAAAGAACGGACTTCTGGAACAAACCTTAAATTCAGGTCCTCAGTTTCCCATCCTCTTTCAAATCACTCACAATATAAAAATTCAGTATTTGATAACGTGGCAAAAAGAACACCAGTAGAACATCAGTCAAGCTAAATTCCATCTTTCACAGCTAATCAAATGAACTGATGAAAATTTGTTGAGGATGAGGGTCACTCAGTGTCTGAGTACTGAATTTAAACAGGTGTTTTTAGCCTAATAGTATGTCTGGAAATGTATCCTTGATGAACATCCTGTGAGTTAAAACCATGTATCTCCAAGGTGTGAGTCTTTACAAACTGAGAGGAATGCACAGGCTTGATTTTTAATGCAAATGAATTGGCCTGATTGGGGTTTATAATAGAAGATACAGAAGAATATTAGACATGCTCTCCTATGAAATTCTGTTCTGAAAGTGAAAGACTTCCATTTGAAATCCAGTTAGCCTTAAGAATATGAATGTTTAATGAGATACGGGATACAAGAAATCAATATAATTTACAATACGTTAATGCCTAATCAGAGATTCATTTGAATAAAGCACTTCTTCAGATTTGAGAAAAGGAAAATATCTGAAGCGTTTATTAAGTCTTGTCACTTTTTAAACTCCTATTTCAGAGTTGGCTCACTAAACCTAATGACACCGGGAGAATATAATGGACTTTTAAGTGGTCTGGACATTCAGACTAAGCTGGACCTCTGCTTTAATTTTACAGTAAGAAATGACACAGCATAGATAAGTCTGCAGTAAAGACAGATTTTCACATCATAATGACCCTCTATTAATCGAAGAATTACCTAGTGGATACCAGACAAATCACTATTGCAGCTATTAGCTTACTACAGTGGTAAGAAAAAGTAAGTTAACCTCATGGAATTTCCCAGTTTTCTGCATTAATTGGTCATAAAATGTGATCTGACTTTCTTGTAAATGTAGACAAACACAATGTGCATTAGCCAATTACCAGTTATAATTTGTATTTTTATCATCGACACCCATTAAACATCCACAGTTATATTGGTTTAACCTCTTTTGGCAGCAATAATCTCAATCAAATGCTTTCTGTAACTGCATAAGACCTCCATAATATAATTTTGGACTATTTTTCCTTATGGACCTGTGTCATTCTAGCCACATTCTTAGGATGTGTGGTGTGCATTGTTATATTTAGGTCATTCACTAGCATCTCTATAAGTTTAAAGTCTGGGTTCTGAGTGGACCGCTCCAAAAGGTATATTTTGAGGCCATTCTGTAGTAGATGTACTTTGATGTGTAGGGTTATTGTTCTTCTGCATTAACCAACTTCTACTGAGTAGCCACCTTGACATTATCCCGTAATTCCATGATAAATTTGAGATTTCTTTTTTCCCCTGAGTGATGGCAAGAGAGAGGTGCTCTTCTGCAAACTTCAGACATGCAGCGATGTATTTTTTTGGGGAGACGTTCCAGTGAACATGGTTTCTTGCCATGTGTTAAAGTGAATGATCACAGAATTCTCTCCTGGGTGAGGAAATAACCTTCATGTCAAGAACACTCTTGAGGAGGTAGGCATATTATCGACAAAGTCAACAATCAAGAGATGCCTTCATGAATGCAAATACAGAGAATTTTACCTCAAGGTGCAAATCACTGGTCACACAGATAGGCTAGATTAGACTTTGCCAGAAAACATCTAATAAAGCCTGGGCAGTTCTGGAACACAATTCTTTGGACTGATGAAACCAAGATTAATTTGTAACAGAGTGATGGGAAGAGAAGTGGTATGGAGAAGGGAAGGAATAGTTCATGATCCAAAGCCACCACATCATCTGTCTGAAGACAAAACGGAGGACAGATATCATTAACCTTGAGATTTACATACTTTTTCCAACCTACACTGTGAATATTTGAATATTGTATTAATTAGTGAAAAGAACAATACAATGATTTGTGTCTTATTAGTTAAAATAGCTTGTATGTGTTCATAATCATGACTTAGATGAGGATCTGACTATATTCTAAGACAAATTCATACATAAATAGAGATAACTCCAAAGGCTTTACTTACTTTGTCTTGCCCTCTGTTTTTCCCTTTCATGTTTCAACATGATTTTACCTTCATGCACAAATCCATGTGCATAAAGAAATGTTTTTTTCCCTGGTTTGTGCGGAAGCATTTTTAAGCTGAGGAGTGGTGAATAATTATTACAAAAACTGGCCTAAAATTCTTGAAATCAGTTTGTGTTATAAGGTTCATAGGACCACAAACGAAGTGGTTAACCTAGCTAACTAGACAACTCAGGGCTACATGTTTCTGCCAGCTACATATAATAATACACAAGGTTCAAATCAAAATTTATTTTTAACATCGACTAATCCCTGCCCCCTTGATCACACAAATTTTCCTTTTTTTTCACACAACAGGTTGAGAAAAAAATTAATGACACATAAAGTGGAAGCAGCCTAATGCCAGTCGCAGCCTGAGAGGATTTCTCTTCTCAGCCCTTAAGGCATATGTCGAATAAGGCGGGGCATAGACCATTGTATTTAGAAGCCTGCTAGGCAAGCTCGATGGAGAGGAAATAAGCCATCAACTTTCAGTTTCGCTAGCAGATTATCTGTGTGCCGAACACTCCCCAGAACCACCCCCTCCCACTCCCCCTCACTGAGCACACTGTACGTCCAGGCCCCATCTGGTGCCCAACAACTGATTCTTCAGATGCTGCTGCATTGTCTCCCTTTGGCCAGAGAAACAAACAGTCTTTTCCCACAGAGTGCCTCCTCTGCTTGGATCAAAACCAAGCCAAATGAAGATAAAATGGAACAAAACAATGCATCATGCTCAGAAGCAATATTCCTGCAACAGACACTATATCTCTGCATCTAAAGCATCAATACACACAGAGAGTGTTTTGGGGGTTGAAACAATATTATTTCTACTTTCAGGTCCCTGATGAAGTTTGTATTTATGGTTGCCAGCTAATGCATAGTTTATGACCTTAAGGAAAAAAGCCAAGCCTGAGGGTGGAGGATCATCTGCCCAGATTTGGGTCCCCATAAATCCTCAGGTCATTGTGTTTATTTAACCCCCATTGCGTTTTATAACCTACAGTACTGCATAAAATAACATGCTAAAATTCAATCATAAAGCCGCACTTTCAATCAGTTATAGGGCTAAATACCTTTATATTGATTCGTTAAATTTACAAATCAAATTCCCTTGGGACATTTCTTCTATATCTTTGTATTTTTTACATATTAGAGCATTTATATATCCTATTCTCTATTTTTACTGTAACTTTTACTTGTTTCTAGAATAAAATAAATTATTAACAATTGAAAGATTCTTTTTTTTTTAATCATTCAGAGCTGCATTAATGATGTTTTTT
This sequence comes from Istiophorus platypterus, assembly GCA_016859345.1. Lineage (NCBI taxonomy): Eukaryota > Metazoa > Chordata > Actinopteri > Istiophoriformes > Istiophoridae > Istiophorus > Istiophorus platypterus. Next base: position 2,885,965 of record CM029133.1, on the reverse strand, counting down.
AGCCACAAGGAAGTAGTTAACAAGTGGCTTCTTCCCTCTAGGTTGTGAATATCTTCATCAGCCTGCACACCCAGGCCACCTTCAAGCCCCCCAATGAACAATAACACACATTTGCATTATAGGGAAAAGACAATAAAGCTGATCTTCAACTTGAACTATTCAATACCTCCTTCTAAATGTTTTTATTTCTAATGTGTTAGCAAATAGTTGCTAATTTGCACTTCCCTCCAGACATGTAGCCACACATTAGCATTGCTTGGGATTATGTTTGTGTCCAACTGTTAAATTTAAAAATCACTCTCTTTGTATCTCTGTTTTGGACCTCACTAACTCTTGTGAAAAACACCTGTCTCTTGGTAAATGTTTTACTTTCTTTACTAGCTAGTTACTGGCATTGTCTGTCTGCTGTTTGCTGCTGGACAGGTAGCATACAGCTGTTTGTCAGAGCTTTCTAATTGACCTCAGGTGTCCGATGCTGCTGGAAAGAAGGTGAAAAAGCGCTGAGGGCTAGAAAACCAAAACAATGAGTTAGCTAAAAAGTTCCCTTGAGCTTGGGGTTATAGCAAAGTTGGGTGATTATTTTCTATGGGTTTGTCCCTACGGACAATGCCTTTTACATTAAAACCTAATTTGAGCCATTTTTAATACACTACTGTAATGTATATTACCTGATAATAAGCTCATATTTTTGTGTTGTTTTTTTTTTGTGCATCCTATAATTATAAAATATATATATTTTTCAACTTTTGCATGAACAGTTTGTGTTTGCCCCTTTCATTTTTCAACACAATGCTGCCCTAATCCATAAAGCCAAGTCCATAAAGACACAGTTTTCCCAGGTTAGTGTGAACACACTTGACTGGCTCACATGGAGTGATGACCTAGACCCCACTCAATACCCTTGGGATAACTGGAGCACCAACTATGAGCCAGAGCTTATCACCCAACATCAGTGTTGGACCTCACTAACACTCCTGTGGCTAAATGGGAGAAAATCCCTGCAGCCAGGTTCCAAAATCTGATAAAAGCAGAAGACTGGAGATTGTTGTGGCAGCAGATGACTGTTGACTTTGATTGGGTGTCCAAATTCTTTGTTCATGTCTACATGATTATAAATATATATATATATATATATATATATATATACATGCACATGTCTAAATACATTTAAGCAATATTAAAGCAAAAGAACACATACTTGAATGTCATATTATCATGATTGTGAACCCAGAATTTCATTATTCTCAATGAATAAGATGATTGCTTTGTTTAGTGACCTAATGGATTTTGTTGAAAGGAAATACTATCCCCACATTGAGGATGTCAGTAATTCTCAATCTCAGTGTATACAGTTTTTGTTCAATTTAAAACACAACATTTATGCAGTCTGATATTTTATGTATTCATCCAATCTCAGAGCAGCTCACATTATCAAAAATAGTTTTCCCTCTCTTATACACCTACATAACATTAGGTTCAGATGAGCCATGCAGTAATGGCTCATGACACTGAGATTAAATAAATTAAAAGCCTGCCCAGCTCTTGCTGACACTACTGCCTTATTTAACCTTGTACAGACAAAATGCTTTGGGTATGTGTGTGTGTGTGTGTGTGAGTGTGTTATATTTTTTTCTTTTCATGGGTTGGTTTTTGCACTACTCCCTTTCCGAAAGTTCCCACCTATTTGACTCTCCATACCCTCAGTGCCTTGAGGTGAGACACCACCTTGGGTGCTTATCAGTCAACAGTGGCAGGGCCCCTGAGTCAAAACGAGGTTGCATCACCAGGGGGGCAGAGCAGTGAGGGGGCCCCCATTCCTTTGACAGAACTTTATCTTTGGATGGAGAGACAAAAAATCAAGGTGACAGAGACAGAGACCTGCCATGTTGATAAGTTTCTTATGCTTCCACTCAAGGCTAATGAAATGAATTTGCTGAGTGCTTTAAAACCTTTGAAATTAATATAATTATAAACAAATTCAATCTTTGAGGGCTGGCAAATAGCTTAAGGGATTAGAATGTTTTAATTTGTAAAACAAATGGCTGGAACCAGATATAGAAGCTGAATGAATTGCCTTCTCAATCCACAACTGCCTCAATTTGCAAATGAAAATTGCTTTATAGAGGTTATATCGGGTTCACTCCAAGTCAAACTGTAGAGAGAACTCTTAATTCACAAGGTCTGCCGTGAGGATCTGAACTTGTACGGTTGAGCATTTTACTACTTATTACTGAGACTGCCTTCCCCAGAGCATCAGTAGTTTGATGAAAGCCAAAAGCAAGGACCTCTTGTGGTCATAAGAATTTTGACTGTCACCTTTAAGGCACTGGACATAATGCTTACTTCTGTGCATGACAGTCATAAAGTGTCTTGGTTTTCATTACAGAACTATGAGAGGGGTTTGCCTAAAATGTGTGTCTGAGCTGCAGCTTGAGCCTTGTTGCATATAAAGTCATCTAGAGGCTACATGTGTACTATAGTCATAGCAGAAATACCCATTGTAGGATATAATCATATAATGTCAGTAAGTTAACAGAACATTAGGCGAAGGGCAGCAGTTTTCCTGTGCACTCTCTCTCTCTATTGCTCTGAACATGGGGAAACAAAAACCATGACTATTTTCTGGTTACAAGTCAGAACGCTCATCAATAATGTATGATGAATGTTAAAGACCATTATCAAAGGCAAGCTCAATGTAGAAAGATAGAGTTGTCAGTAGTAGTGTTCCAGCAGCAACACTGTGTGGACAGATACACACGTAGCTGCTCAGACAGGCAGTTTACACGTGCAGTTGAAGAAGGCCTCTTGAGGTCTCAATATGTGTCATCCAATCACATCTAAAAGCAAAAATATTTATATCTGTTCTGAATTGCCACACTCAAATGTCTGCTGTTATAGTCTCCCTCGGCTGCATCCCAGATAGCTGGATAACTTTTTTCTTAAAGAAAGCTCTCCAATTGCATTCCACGGCACTATAATCACAGAAGTGCAGTATACATATACATGTATATCTACAAAGCATGACAGAAGTAGTTGTCAAAGAATGAGAAAAGAATTTGAGAGAGAATATCAAACACCTGCTCTTACACCTTTATAAAAGTGGCCAATGACAGTGTAAAGTGAGCATGATAGTTGGACACAGCCCTCATGATTTCGCCAGTTTTAGATGATCCACCAAGCCATTTGGTGCAAGTATACTAAGGCCTTTAAGCTCTCAGAATGGTCCGATGAACAACCTGTTTGTGTCGCCTCTGTGTGTTTACATTTGTGCACTGCCCACAGCACTGTCCCCTTGTTTGCATGGGAATTGCAATGGGACATAGGGTGCAATGCTCTCCAATTATGCACCTCTCCACCTCACAGCATTCATTTTCAAATCAAAGAAAAAAAAAGACTAAATAACAATTAGAGTGTTCACTGCAATGTGAAAATCCTGGGAGTAAAGAGGAAAGTTTTAAGGTGTATTTGTAATATCATTAATATTTTATCATATTATTCACAGTTTCATTGCACCCCACTCCCCTGGTCACTGTCACCCACAACACATCTAATCTTTTCTATATTAATGTGAGCAAGGTAAGTTTCCCTAGTGATCTCCTACATTCTGTACAGCATCATCTGGTAATTTCTCTGTAGGTGTGTGATCTCTTGTTCCAGAAGGTTTGGGTTGGATTCAGCATGAACATATAAATTTCAAATCCAGCTTTCAAACTAACAGCACTTGAAAAGTATGGTTTTGTCATGACAACTCTGTGTTGTCACTTTCATTATCTTATTTCTTATTTTTTATCTCTTTGCCATTTTTAAATTAAAATTTTTTTCACTGATATGTCACGATGCTTTTAAGATGTTATTTATTATGTTGCAAGGGGATTCTGAAGGTTTTTTGCATAAATATGTAACTAAGTGTAACTGTAAAATTACAGTTACAGTTGCTAAACTGACACTTAACCAATGCATACATTGTATGAAAATCCTTATAGAATTGTGAATTCTATAAGGATCATAACAAAAAACAGAAACATAAACCTACCCCTCAATTTTCAAATTCTGATTTCCAATATAATTGAAAAGAAACTGAATTATTGACAGTATTTCCCATTATCATTTTTAATGATCTTCATGCAAAATTAAAAAAAAAAAGTTTTCTCCGGCTATGGGGCTGAGTTGCTATCACTCTATGATACTTGGATGGGCATTGTAGACCAATCTAAATTAGTACACAGGAGGGCCACTGTAAGCACCTGTTACTTTTTAGTGTTCATAAATATATTGGTTATTTGATTTTTCTGAAACACATGGAAGAGAGAGTGATTTTGTAGGGAGTCCTGAAGGCAAACAAGCCAATCATCATCTTGTAGCTGCTTGAAGTTGGCAGGTATATGTTATATGAAGTTATATTGAACTTTTGAAGTAATACAGTACCGCCAGTTAGGTAGGGCCTTAACCTAACCAAACCTGATTAAACCTCCTGCATGGCCACTTCAGTTGGTTAAGCTAACCAATCCTCTGACTTACTGCATTTTTTTTGCAACACCATGAATGCGTTTTAGGGGAGAATGCACTGTAACCCCCTTTTGTGTGACTCATCATATTCTGACCCTCTTAAAGACGACATGCCTTTAACCCAGCATTTGACTGTGGCTATTCAGACGTGGCCAGATGGTGCTTTGTATGAACCAGTATGTATCAAATATACCCCAGTCTTGAGAGTTGAAGCAGAACCATAATTGTTCCTTTCCTCAAGTAGTTAATGTGACTAAACCTAACCATAGCAGTGTCAGTCAAGTCAATCATGTTTGTAATGCTCATATGAATTTTGGAGGCACTTTAAATTAATGCCAATAGGAACATCACATCACATGTATCTATCGATGTATCTATCGATGTATCAACAGTTTTGATGACTGGATGCTTCCATAAGACAAATGCTGTTCAAGGTCACCCTTATTTTCCAATTGAGATGGCAAGATATCTCTGTTAATTGTGGTAGCATGTTATCAGAAACTCAGATCTAATCAGCCAACATGATATTTTTCCCATTGTCTGACATATGGTAAGACAAAAGAGGCCAGGTGATTCTGATGGGTTTCTTTCTTCTTTATTCAATCTTCCATTACAACATGGAATCTCACGTGAATTCACACATAATGCCGAATATGAATTCACACATAATGCAGAAACTCTAAGGCTCATGTGAATATCCCAAGAGAAAGAACAATGTTTGCTCCTGTGAGGATGCTATTTTAGCTGCATAATTTTCAGTGTATTTTTTGCTGATGGCTTTAGAGTAGTGTAATAATATTGAGGAAGCGCAGAGCCTTCATTCCCTGTGTGTGCAGACTGAGACTAGTGCCCCTACGTCACCCTCTCAAATCGTCCTCCCTCACCTCTTATTATTCAGCCTGTTTCAGAAGTTCAGACTATCTTTAAACTATCCCACTGTTCTCCTCAAACTACTGTGTGAAGCCAGTTATCATTTTTTTAAAGTTTTCTTACTGATAACATTTAAAACTGCCATTAAGATCTCTATCTTTGTTCTCTGAGTCTTGAGGTGTTGATTTGACAAAGAGTATATGCTGGCAATAACTCAGTTGGGTGATCAGGGGTGGGTCATTAAATATATAAAAAAGGGAAATGGATCTGTCTAATTTACTGCAGTTGTCCAACTTTTCATCAGACTGTACAAATTCACCCTATTGTGCTAAATAAGCACATTTTCTTTATTTCATTAGTTTCTTACCTCAAATACTAACTACCCTTATTGACTATATTCAACTTTGACCAGTTTTCATTGAAACTACTCTCTACAGAAGAAATGGTCACATTAAATCAAGTTCACAGTTTGATCTTTGGACCTTAATTAATGGGGACACTGTTCCTAGAAAAATGTTTTCAATATCATATTTCAATGCTGTGAACACCACAAATAGAATTCCATCCACCTCTGATGTGTTGGGATTGAGGCAAAAAATTCTCAAAAATGGATATATCAAAAGCTCTAATGCAGTTAGGTTCGTAAAAAGTTGGACAGTGACACAATTTTTGCAATTTTTCCTCTGCCTTGGCTGTTCTGGAACAGGAACCTTTGGACAGAGGAAACCAAAAGGAAAGGAATGGCTCATGATCCAAAGCGTGGGCATGAGCATGCATGGCTGCCAGTGGAAGTAGGTCACTGGTGTTTATTGATGATGTGACTGCAAGCTGAATTGTGAGGTGTATAGGCCAAATGGGATATTTGTTTAATATGGGTAAAGAGTCAAATTAACAAACTGTCGGCCATTATTTGGGATTGCATGCAAAAGTATCAAAAGTTTTAACCTAATTTTCAGAAAATTGGCAAAAGAGAATACCATTTTCATCCACTAATGTTATACAAATATTAGGAGTTGGATCATTGAGATAATCAGTAGGTGGCGTTAATTCTCCAGTCTAGTGCCACTACAGCAAAGCAGAGAAAGAGGGCACAATGAAATGACGAACCTAATAAACCACCACTCAAATCTCAATGAAAAGAAGACTATAACCATGATGGAAATCTTGGTGACACAATTGGACAGTGAAAGTGGAGAGTTTTGAACCACTAATATTACAGCAATGTACTTTTGTTTTGATAACAGCCTTATTTGCAAACAAAAGCAAATTGAAAAGTCATTCCGAGGCGATGAGGAGAGCTTGCAGTGGCCTATACTTTGAAGGTACAGATGGTGATGGCACCTTTGCTATATCATCCTACGTCTGGGAATGTAGGGGCACTAAGCAATTCTGGGGAGTTGTTGCCTAGAGAGAAAGCAGGAGCATAGCACAATGCAACCTCCACAGAACTATGTATAATGATAATAATAATAGGACTAATAACACTAATAATAATAAGAAATAATAGTATATATAGTAATAAACCAATAATAGGATTAGTAAAAGGACTAATACTAAGACTAACATAACAATGATAAGACTAATGATAAAATTAATATTTATAAGCCAAGATATCTTACAGAGGTGTTGGAGGCGTAATGCTATCTAGATTAACAGTATCATTACATAATTTCTTTTGAGATTACTTGGACCAAGTACAATAACCTTACCTATTGTCTGTCTTTGTCTGTCTTGAGTTTAATAAGGGAAAATTGGTCATCAAATGATACTACATGCTGCATACATTAATACACAACTTTTTTCTACATATGCAGCACCCTATACGCACACATAAATCAAGGGTGATTTTTGGGGTTCTGTATTTTGTCCAAGGAGACTTAATGTCAGACACATCTGAGGAGCTGGAGTGTTTCCTAATAATATTGCCAAAGGGAAACATATTTAAGGTAAATCTAATTGGTCTAAGTACAGAACCCTGTGGGACTCCATGTCTAACTATTTTGTATATGGAGGATTTACTGTTGACATAAAAACTTAAATCGATCTGATAAATATGGCTTAAACCAGCTTAGACCTTAGTTCCTTTAATGCCAATTAAATGTTCCAGTCTCTGTAATAGGATGTGATGTTCAATAATGTCAAATGAAGCACTAAGATCTAACCAGACACAGACAAGTCCTTAGTCCAGTGCAGTTAGAGGGTAAATTATAACTTTCACCATGACTGCTTCTGTGCTATGACACACTCTAAGCCATGACTAAACATGCTCAAATAAACTTCTCTTGTATAGAAAGTCAAAGAATTGATTTGCAACTGCTTCCTCAAGGGTCTTTGAGATAAAGGGAAGGTTAGATATAGGTCTATAGTTGGCTAAGATATCTTGCTCAAGAATAGGCTTCAAAGAAGATGTTTAATTATAGCTACCTTAAAGGACTGTGGTAAATAGCCTGTTAATAAAGAGCAACTAATTAAATCTAGTAAAGAAGTACTAACTAAGGGCAAAGTAACCTTAAACAGCTTAATTGGGATGGTTGCTGATGTTGTTGATTGTTGATTGTTGATTGAAGTTAATGGTTTAGATGAAGAAATCATTGAAGTATGTTGGTGAAAGTTGACAGGAGAAAAACTGATTAAATATATATCAGGTTTTACAGCTCTTTCTAAGGTTACAGTGCAGAATAGGAACCTGAGGTTGTTTTTATTTTCCTCCAATAATAGGCTGAGCTAACCATCCTACATATCGTTAGCCTCATAGCATAATTGCCCAAGTCATATTTGAACATTTTCGGAAAACAAGAAAAAATACAATCTTTAGCAAGCACATTGGTATTTTTTATTGATATTGTTACAGAAAATTCAACCAGATGTGTGAATAAATCTGCAAAAAAAACACAACATCGATTGCATAACACATAAAAGTGGCAATTTTTCTCATGCAGTCCACCGTCTTTGTATGTAGCGCCAAAAATAACTAAGTCAAAGAGATGACTAAGGCAGATAGTGATCTTGGACTCTAACAAGCGTTCTGATAGATTGAGGACATAGATAATAAGACAGGGTGACACAGCAGTGGTAGGAGAGTAAAGTTAGGCAGATATCACAATTTGGCCAAAAAATGACTTAGGCAATTATGCTATGAGACTAACGATATTTTAAGACTATCTTTCCAGGCAAAGCAGGATTCTTCCAATTTTTCTGAGGGAAATATCCTTTCAATTTTTCATGTTGTTTATTTCAATATGTGGGTTTGGAGTAAAAACTAGACAATATGCTCTTTTGTTTTCTTATCTTCATTTAAGAGGGGCAAGAGTTGAGTCAAGTGTAATTTGCACAGACTCTGCAGCACTATCAACTAGATGATCAGTTTGGGAGGGACTTGAATTAGCATGGACTACTATCCAAACTTCAGTTTTCATATTGAGCCATGGCATTGAATTATGTGCTTACACAGCTAGCTACAGAACTATCAGATAGATGTCTCCTTAAGAAATGTTTTGCCTAATTGTGCATAGTCCAATACTACAAATTCAAAAGTTATTAAAGAAAGGTCTCATGCCTTAAGCCTGAAGAAGGTTGAGAGTGTGTTTAAACCAGCAAATGGGTTTATTCACATACAAAACATTCAAAATGTGGAAAAGTCTATCATGATAGCTTATGTTCACAGAGACATGGCACAGAACTTGGAGCCATTTGTCATTTATTTGTTGATTTTGGCCAAACAACATGTGTGTGTAACTGCTCAAAAAGAATAGGACCAAGGAAGAGAAAAATACAGTACGTACATACATATCAGTTGGAGCACTGCAGAAAACAGTTTCTGCACAGACCCTTGTAGATGATGAAATTTAAGTCACTGCATGTGGTTCTGTGTGGGTCCATGATTCATTATTTACCCATTGATCTGACATATTAAGTGAAACACATTTATAGAGAATTTTATTCAATTTTACATTTTTTTATCATTTATCTTGAAATTTCTATTTTTCATCTTCAATTTGATAAGTGTTACATTGACCACTTAGGGCCAGGAGAAGTCACTGTAAACACAATATATGACATATTACCACCTAATAGAGGTGTTTTATTAATGTGTTAGCAAACACACGCTCATCCAGCATACACAACATTAGTATTTATTAGTTTTGATACCAGCCATTAAATGAATGTAAATCCAGTATTCACTCTTCACTTTATATCTTGTTTGAGCTCCTCAAACAAAACTATCTGACACTTTCACTGCTAATTGATTCAATATTAGGATTCTTTGTGAGGGCCACACCAAGCCATACTGCCCATGGGCATGATGTCTTTCCATTGCACCTCACAGCAAGGAAAAGTTCCACTAACACTGCATTTCCTACAAATAATTTGTAATATAGACTTTCCTTCAGTTTGGCAGTGGAATAATTTAATGTGAAGTAGCCATATCAGGAAAAGCTCATTTGATATAGCAGAAAGCATAATTAAACAGTAACATATTGCTGATATGTGAAAACACAAACAGGATACAGGAGGAGAACCCCAATCCAAACCATAGAAATTAAGGCTGTTAAGAATTACCAGGCCAAATGGGACACAAATGCTTAAGCTCAGAGGCTGAGATGAGGGGTTAGGTGATAGAACTATGATTTTAATGATCTTGGTTTTCAGGCAGTTCATGTGTACATGGCTCAGAGCCAGGCAGGCAGATTTAACAAACTGAGTCTTAGGTTTAGCTGATGTGCAGCAGACAGGTTTCTTCGGTCCACCGACGGCAAAGAGAACAAAGGTATTCAGGGAAGGGATAAAGACACTGGTGCAGGGCAAGGCTGGTGGCTGACTGCAGGCAGATGATTCTGTGGCAGACAGAAATAAAGATCAGAAAGTATATAATCAAAGCAAAAATCTACAAAGTAGTTGGTCAAGCACGTTACCACATGAGGCAACGGACGGTTTGACAAAGACTGGTGGTTTGGTCTTTTATGCTTTAATCAGGTGAAGTCTAACTGGCGTGGTTGATGAAAAGATAGGTGGCAGCTTTGCAAGTGAGGCAGAGACAAAACCAGTGGAGAGCCAACCAGCCCCACACTGAGGAAGACACAGACTCACAGACAGGGAGAGACAGATATGTCACAAAGAGGGCAAGGGAAAAACATATGACACACTAGGATGTGAGGAGGGACACTGCAGAATCCTAAAACAGGTAGAAGCTATGAAGATACTTAGAACTGAACAAAGAGAGACTTTTAATAACAGTTTTCTTTCTTGTCTCCAGCACAGGCACACATGAGTTTATCTGCTTAGGACACAGCTGCAAGTGTCTACGATGGGCTCTGCTACCTAGCAGGACCACAGTAATGTGGCTTGGAAAGGCTACAGCTGCCACACCACTGTTACATATTTGTAAACAAAAAATGAGTGGCTTTATCACATTACTTAACCTTTGACTCAAAGTGCTGTAAAATGACACAGAATCCTCTGCAATTTGATGGTAAAAATTAGTTTTCATTGTGCTAAGTTCTAGAGAAGAAACACTAACAAAGACACTTGAATTATGCTCATTTCTAGCAGTGTTTGAGTGACAGTGAAGAAGCGAGGTCATCATAATTGACCATTGAAATTGTATTTTATTATACAGGCATATTCTAAAAACAAATGACCAAATTGCTGTACACTATATGGAAATAAATTTATTAAGATCATCTCATTTGCTTGAGTGGTGATATTGGGATTTATTTTTAAACGAAGTTTGCCAGATTCTTTGGTGGACTGTCTTTGTAAATAAATGATATCTTCTTCTAATCCATCAAGGAGTCAAAGAAAGGAGTCTGGTAGGCAGGTAGGAAAGATGACAAGGGTATAGAAAATCCCTTAACATCTTGTTTTAGGTGGAACAACCCCACTGGAGCCCTCAGAAAGCTAGAGTTGCAGGGCCCTGGGGGCAGAGGTGCCTGGGGACGAGGCCCAAGTGGCAGCTGATGTGTCCATATTTTAAATTGCACTGATTTCCCTGGCAGTATCTGTGTATCTCCGTAGATGTCTGGCCCAGGTGCTCTAAGGGCAATAAGAGGGTTAAAAGTTATGGGCTTGGAGTGAAACAGCACACTGCAGGAGTGGGAAGGGCAAGCTGGGTCTAATTAGACGGTACTTGAAAGGATTCACTGTGCATTCTAGCCATATACACATAAGCAAACATGCACCCCTCATACACACTAGCCACTTAAAGTGCCCGGAGACACTGATGTGCTGTACAAGAGTTGACCACAAGATGGTTTATAACTGTCATTCATTTGATGCAGTGTGGGCTTGAATTAATTTCCACGCTGCTCTGCCATTCAGAGAGGATGCAAGAGTCCCATTGCCCCCATGTTTGGGTGAAGTAATAAGAATAGCATCATATGGTGTGACTTTAATTCTAGCTGGTTTCTAACAAATATCAAACACCAGTTTGATTCCAAACATATCCACTTCTGAGAAATGTCCCTATGGCAGTTTTGCAGCTGCAATCAAAACTAATTTGCATTATGTGCTAGAGCATCTCTATTGAGTTATTTAGTGAAATATGTTTGAAATCATGTCCATACTGTGAAGAGGAGTAACACTCAGGAGTTCTTTTTTGTTTTTAAGAGGAGAAAATTCTACTTTCCAAATGCATGACCATTTCTTCCACTGGTTTGACAATGCACAAATGATTTTGCTTAATACAGAAGTACAATAAATACAGTAAAATACAGGGGATTTGCAGTAAAGTATAAGGTATGATACGTTATTATATTTTTCTTATTGACAATTCCATTTAAAGACCAAAACCAACAATGCATTTAGTCTTTCTTTCAATACTTCCTGACTCTCCTTCTTTCATTGCTGTCTTCAAACACAAGCCCATTTATTCTCCCCAATGATGTAAATTTTTGAAAACATGTGGGAAACATATCCTCATCCGCATTACATTTCCCAGCAACAAGGAAGTGCTCCACTGCAATAGTTGGACTTTTATCAACATAAGTGGGAGCGGGTCAGGTTGCGTAGGTTGAGGTGCTGTATGTGACCACTTTACACCAGCATTTAGCTAATGTTTTACCATTTTTGAAATATAATGTATACTGCCATTAATGATGGGAAACGTCTTTTTGGGCAGTCTAACAAACATCAACTACTATTAGCTATTGTGTGTGATCCCTTTGCTGGGATCAACTGGTCATGTTCTTATTGTTGGTAATAATGGTGAATGTGTTGGTATGTGTGTGTGTGTGTGTGTGTGTGTGTGTGTGTGTGTGTGTGTGTGTGTTTGTGTGTGTTTCTATGACATATGGTGATAGTTACTGAAAGTTAAAAGATAAAAGCAGAACAAATTTTAACAAATTTAAAAAATGGACAGGTTTGATAAGGTTAATACTCAATAATTTCCTGAAACAGCTGAGCACTGTAATTTTTTTGACTGCTCTTTAGACAGGAATACACCAATAAGCCACAATATTACAAAAAGTTCATGGTTTATGGTTAATGTTCTTGCTGAATATATATATGGTGTATATATACATATAGATATATACACAGTTTATATATATATACATATACATATACCTACATCATCTTTGGCAGAAGGATTACGCCATATTGAATCATTGTGGTTCAACAGGCCTCTCTTCTTTGCTGGAATGTCTTCTCCATCATCAGTGCTCATGTCGTCATCATCGTCATTTACCACCTCGTCAATCTGTTGACATGAGCTACCCCGTGTCTGAGCATCATTTCTGCAACCAGCAGCAACTTGAAGTCAAAATACTGCAGCCTCTTCTTCTTTTATCGCCCAGATATCAGGTTGTTTGACTTGTACTCAATCCAGCTGTTTGTGGTAGCCAGTTCAAGGAAACTGGCTGCCATAGAGATGGTCCGTTTTACTTGTGTGGCTTGGCATCAGGTAAAAGCTGATCACGCAGTTGCACCAATTAAATCCACCAATGTTTTTTTTGGTGTGGCTCTAGACACAGTGGCATGGTGCTTCTCTTTTGCTGGGCATCATATGCAGCTGTCTTAGGGCTCTATCCCATGAACACTGGAGGCCATTAGAAGTGCTGTAGGTCTGACTCCCCTTCTATAATTCTGCATAAAATCATCTCTGCCGTACTCAACCCTCTGCTTCCTGAAGTATGGAAATGGTTAAAAATTACAAGGGACATAATGTCGTGTTTTGACAGGCTCAAGGTTACTCTACATTTCTTAAATCTTATTAAATTGAAGTGACACCTCCTATTTTGAAGAAACAATTTGATTATTAGCAACAGAAGTATGATATCTGCAAAACATTAATCACTTGTTTCCCTCATTAGCAGAAAATTTGGAATGTCCATGGACTCTGTTAATCACACTCCTACAACTAGGGCATTGCTAGAAAGCTCAGGATGTCCCCTTGACAGTATAGTATGACTTAGATTGCATAAATGTTGCTTAACTAGAGGTCCCAGACTAATGTCCTCCACAATGACAAAAATGAATTGCTGGGTCCACAGTACATATAGTATACTTTACACACAATTCAGACAAAAGTTGTGGTTGTTGTGGCAGATAAGTGTAAACTCATAGTGTGGTGCATTGATGTATCTTTAATAATTTTTGAACAACAATGGATCTCTATAGCAAAGAGGAACAAGATACCTGACTCGAAAACGATACCAGACTTTGGTTACACACATAGTTATAAGCAGAGCATGTTCGTTTCTGGTTTTGAAAATAGGTTTTGTTGGCATTAGGAAAACAGATTACCATCGGCGTTATCTTTTAAACATTTCAATCTCTTTCACAGGTATTATAGTTATGCACAACTTTAATTTGTGAGGAGGTATAGTATGTGATATATGTGTGAAGTTAAGTAAAAGATATGGTTTAAAATCCCACCTGAACTTATAAAAGTACATTTTCTTAATGAAATTATAGTAATACCAAAGAAACATGAAAGAATTGGTGAAAGATTTTTTTTTTTTTTTTCATCACTGGAACCCTTATCTCAACCTTGATGCTGCCTTGGGCTTGGTGAATAACCTAAAAGTGGTTTCTGTGTGGGGGAGGGCATGCATGCAATCGCTCAACCTGAAAGAATCTAGCACAGGGACTGATTGCTCTCCCATCTACTCAAAGAGGGGCCCTGCATTAGTTCACAGCATTTGTGTAAGGAGAGCCCCTGGTAAATTAATTTATCTTATTTAACCATCAGATGTCAGCAACTAGCTGGGATGCGCTTAAATGTGTAGAAAAAGCACCGTTTGAATGTGTATGTAAACGGGTGAATGTGACAGTAGTGTAAAAGTCCATTTATTATTTACCATTTACTTAAGCAGAGTACAAAAAAGCTCTAAGGAAAAGCAGGTCATCAGCATGAGAAAATTCGTAAAGATTTCCTTTGACATAATGCAGCCTCTGTCTTTCCTCTCCAGCCATGAGGAGTCCTGCAGGGATGAGGTAATTGATTGTGTTGCTTGATGGGCGATAATATCTTGTTATGGCCATATGCATGGAGATTCCCCCAAGTATTTTGTGCTCCCCTTGCCTCTGTGCCCTTGATAAAGTCTGCTCTGCATTATCTTCACTGGGAGCTAACGAAGTGGCCGGGGCCTTATCTCCAATGACCTCACAGACCAGGCATTAATCACCAACTGTGAAGAGAGAAATTAGCCTCAGTGCAATCTCCACACAATCTTGAAATGATTAACTCTCAACCCACTCACTTCTGACATTGCTGAACAATGCCATGCCATTTTCAAGAAAAAAAACCTGTCTGCTTGAAAACGTGAAAGTATGGAAAAACACGCGACATCATAATTAACCACATTTGAAAACAGTTAAGATGTTGCCAATTATGCTGCCATGCCTCTGTTGCCTTTCTGTTGCTGTGGGCAACAAAACCTCGCTAGGTTTTTTTGTACAATTATCTGAACATAATGAAACTGATTTGGCAAATAATTTGGTGCACTGTTTAGTGCAATGTTAATGAAATTATGCTTCCTACACCCTTATTCTCCCCTCAATTAATGACTTTTAACACAATTCATTATCTAATGTATGTTCAAGGGTTTGGTGTGTAAAGACAACAATTATGGCCATTCAAGAATGAGGCAATTAATAGGATGGTTTGGATTGCGTCTGTGTTACTGCTCCTGACAACCAATTTGTATAGAGAGTGGTAGTTTTATCAGCACACAACAAAAGGTGTATGTTTAGGAGCAGGCAATTAGAACTCAGAGAGGAGGCCTGAGGAGGAAGGATAAAGAAATCAAGGACGACTTTTCAACTGCAATGAAACTCAAGCCTTTGAAGCCATTCGAACAGTTCTTCCACCCACCCAAAGGAGTGGAAGAAGAATGATAATTTAGCATAGGCAACAGATCTCTCTGTTGAGTGCATCTACCCCCTCCACAGACAGACAGACAGACACACACACACACACACACACACACACACACACACACACACACGCACACACACACACACACACCTTCCAATATCAACGTCCTCCGCAGGCTAGATCATGTCTTGGGCACGGCTTGGCTCATGGCCTGATGCAGACACCCATGGTGGATCCTAAAAGAGTCGACCCTGTGACCAATGAGCCAACAGGCAAAAAGCATTGCATCAAAGTTCTCTGCCATGGATAATATTGATTCCATGTTGAATGCACGTTGCACACCAACAAAAACTCTGATCTCCCCCCATCTGTCTTACATCGGAGGAAATTCAATAGATTTTTGTTGCGCACTTTGCATTGTTGCTAAGGAGACAACACTTTAGAGCCTGGAGTTTCAGAGGAGCAGCTAAACAATGCAAATAGGACAGTGTAGACTCCCACACACAGCTGTTTCCCAGAGAAAATATAGCACATGCAAGGTGAATCTCTAGCAGGAGGTTTTAAGGAAGCGGGAATCACATCAACTGACCTGCCATGTTCCCTGTGGATCTTATTCAAGGATTCATACCTCTCACTACTTCTGTCTTGAAAAATGCAAATAAGAATGGTCAGCAAAGCATCTTTAACATCGAGCTTTCGGCAGAAATGTACAGAGCCCTGCTATGGCCTGTTGAGAAAATAAGAGCCATGTGTAAATCTGTACTCTTGGTTTACAAATCCATTTATTTTCCTCAGCTGACCCCAGAGGGCTTTGCAGAGATGTGAATTTATTTCACTAAAAACTTTTCTTGCTGTGAAGGAACAACTGCAGATTATTCTGTCATTAGAGCTCAAGAGGCTCTAGTTAGTCATTTCAGCTAGGTGTACCTGCTCTCCTGCAGTTTTTTGTGTGTGTAGAATTATGTTATGTATATCTGATGACCCTAATAAACAGTGAGATGGGATATGAAGAGGTTAGCTCTATCCTTGCATGTGAAAATGGACATTCAAACTGATGTTTTTAAAGTAGAAAATCACCATGGCACTGCAGAAATTATGTTGGTTGTTAGAGGAATGCAACACATACCACCTACACAATGCAGCATGATGTAATTTGATGTGTGTCAAATGACATCTATAGCACACAACAGCATGGCAGAATGTCAAGTTATAGCAAACTGGATCTGTTGATTTGGGAACAAAATGAAAAAAGAAATCCTGATTTTCAAATACGCTCATTTCCATCTGCACTGGAAAAAAAGGACATTCATATCATGACAATCGTCATGCTGCATGGCAACATGCCTTTGGTTTACACAACAGGCTTGCATAACAAACAGAAGCAAACCTAATACAGAAAATACAGTACAATATAATATACATGGCCACAGACGATAGACTTGTCGCTATACCTGTCCTGCAAGATATTTGTGCTGCATTTGGCACCATTAATCAAAAGATTCTATTAAAGAGACTGGAACTTGTCATTGGGATTAAAGGAACTTTACTTTGCCAATTTAAATCATATTTATCAGATAGATTCCAGTTTTTTTATGTTAAGAATGAATACCATCCACAAAAAAGTTAGTCATGGAGTTCTACAGGATTCACCCCGTTATGCTTCCTATAGGGACCAAATCAGGAACACCACATACATTTACAATTGACACCCTGCTCTATGTATCTATGAAGCCAGATGAAACTATCAGGTACTCACACTTCAGGCAGGTTTTTGTCATGATCTGCCCTCTTGGTGAATTTCCTGCCCAGTGGTCTGTTTAGTGTTTCTTGTATTCTTTTGAAAACACTTTCCTTTTGTGTCTGTTGACAGATTTACTTCCTACCCATGTGTGTTTCCCCTCTGTGTGATTGCCTTCCCATCCCTGATTACCTTAACTTTTACCCATGTCTGCCTTGTGTATCTCTGTCTCTGTGTTCCCCTCAGTTTTTTTTTCACTCAGTTTGTCTGTTTTGTTCTTGCATCTGTTCTTCAGTCTTCTCCTCTCTGCCTGCAACCTGCATGGAGTACTGTTGTCTGTTTCTGTGTTTCTGCCTGTCTGTCTACTAATCTACCTGTAAGCGTATTTGTTTTTACTTTTAAAGTAACTTTATTACCTTGTCTTGTCCCTTCCTTCCTGTGTGTTTGTGTTTGTGTCCTACCTGCCTGTGGTGTGATAATCTTAAAACCACAAAGTCCTTGATGCCCTGAAATTTTAAAAATTAATACAAACCTAAACTTATTGTATTTGGCTCTAAATATCTCAAAAAACATTATCTAAACATGTAGTTACTTTGCAATGCATTTCTCCAGTTTTAGCTTCTCTGCACTGAGTCTCTGTAAAATTGAGACCTGAATTAAAATCCTTCTCCTTACATACAAAGCCCCTAATAACCAAGCTCCATCACATCTTACAGACGTCATTGTACCCTATTTTCCTATTAGTACACTTCACTGTCAAAATGCAGGATTACTTATAGTTCTTAGAGTTTTCAAGAGCAGATTTTGAGGTAGAGCCTTCAGGCTCCTCTCTTGGGGAACCACCTCTCATTATTGGATCTGGAGGTGGACACCCTCTCTTCACTTGAAATTAAGTTTACAACTTTACTCTTTGATAAAGCTTATAGAGAGGTCTGGGTGAACTCCCACAATGCACTGAGCACTTTGTCCCTCTTCTTCTCTTTCTCTCAACAAATTGATATCCCACTACTCTATGTCATTAACTTTGTGTCTTCTCTCTCCCGTTGTTTGTGCTTTTCCTCTCTGTCCTCTTGTCCTCTGTCTCCCTGTCCTCATTATACAGGTGTCCCTTACTGCAGGATATGGATCTGCCACTATTACTCATTACTCATTATCATCATTATTAATTCTATTATTGTTATTATTAATTGGTGCCATTGTTGCTGCTATTATTATAAATAACATTATTACACCTATAAGTATATACTATTATTTTTATCACTATAACAACCGGTCTGATGTGCATGAATACAATATTTTATACAGCTGTTCCTGCCCCCCCCCCCTCCCGTCTTCTTCATCCAATTAGTGGAGGCAAACAATCACTCCTGTTTTGTTGGTTTTCCTTCTATAATATTGTTAGGTCTTGAATTTACTCAAGTGCCTCAAGATAATGTATTTTATCATTTAACAATATATATATATATATATATATATATATATTTAAAATTGAACTGAATAAAGGTTGGATGATTCAACAAAACCCATGGACCACAACAAAGCAAGGTAGTCCAGATGTCCCTCTCCCCAGCAATGTTCTCCAGTTCCTCTGGGACCCTGAGGGAACCTCCAGTGGAGGTTTTCTTAGATTTTGATCAGGTGTCTGAAGCATCTCTACTGCCTCCTTATTATGTAAAGGACCAGTTCCTCTACTCCTTGCTCACTCTAGATGTCTGAATTCCTTACACAGGCACCTTACACTTTTACTGTGGCTAAAATGTTAATGTTAATTGCTGCTCTGTG
Source organism: Istiophorus platypterus (assembly GCA_016859345.1). NCBI lineage: Eukaryota > Metazoa > Chordata > Actinopteri > Istiophoriformes > Istiophoridae > Istiophorus > Istiophorus platypterus. The sequence goes on along the minus strand of CM029133.1, from coordinate 2,866,751 downwards.
ACAGGATGCAAAACTTTCCATCTTGCTATATATAGACCACATAATTTACTGCAATGGCACTGAATCTGTCGATGGCTGTAAAGTATGCCCTGCAAAATCATCCAGTATGGGAGGAAATTCTAGGAAAGTGATCTGACCATTGAAATGAGCACTACTTACGCTTTCTGGTGATAGCTTTATTCTAGATGTCACTGTTTATAACTTCTTATAAGCATTACATAAATCATTCTCATCAAGCATATATCTCGCATTAAATTTAGCAGTATCTCAGATATGTATTGAGGATAAATGTCCATAAGTTCTCTCATCATAAAAGCTCTTTATAACATAAGAAATTGCCTCATGATCATAAATTTTAGAACTTTCCTTTAATATCAAAGGTAATTAAGTAGATATTGTCTGTTTGCCAAAATTAAAAACCATATAAGCTAAACAATAAACAAGGTGTTCCTCAAAGATAACTTTCAGACTCCAATGCATGATTGCATCATCAAAAGTATAATGGTAAATGTAGTGCCAAAATAAAAGATAGCTACTGCACTTTAAAAGCTTTCTACTGGCAACCTGGTAGGATGATTTTATTGTAAATGTGTATGTCACAAAGTTAGAACAGGTATGGTTAGTGGTACAGGTAAATTACTTTACCTTGGTGTATGGTGCACTTGAAAGACAGCACAGCTCCAGTGATCGTGGTCTTTCATGCCATTGCTCGTAGGTATTGCAGTTACACGGTAAGCACCTTAACCACTAGACTAAAACCATTAAACAGCAACAGCACACAGAATAACACAACTTATTCTGTAAATGCAATGTAGACAAACAATATGGGATGCCTTACTAAGACTGTATTGGCATAACACTGTAAATAAGACAGCTAAAATTGAGCAAAAACACTGTAGAGTTCAGAGGGTTAGAGGATATTTGTTTGCAGAAGAGAAGTAGAAGCCAGGGGAAAGCACCTTGTCATTTCTGCTGGACTGGACAGTAGCATTCAACTCTGTGCTCTTCACTTTAGTCCCTTAAGGACTGTGGTGAGAGGAGGTAGTTGTATCATTGTGATGGTGAATGAAGAGCTTGGCTGAGGGGCAGATGCTGTTTGACTTCTTCTCTCAGTCATGGCTAAAATTTACCATGGGTCTGGCGCGCGGGGGAGTGTGGGGGTGCTGCATGCCAGCTTTCCTTTTTGTGCGCAGCAGATGCCCTGATCTCATGGTCCCCAGTCTTACAGACCTGACTCTCCATCCATCAGCCACAGCCACTTCAAAAGCATGTAGCCCAAACCAGCAGCATGATCCATTTGTCACCTGCAGATAAGAGGTCTCCTCTGGAGTGGCTTTTCGAAAACAGGGTTACCAAACCAAAAAAAGTTAAGTGTTTCATAATAATAATAATAATAATAATAATAATAATAATAATAATAATAATAAAGTTTCAAAACAATAGATCCTACTGTAGCCATAATCTAACTTGATATATATACTTCATATATTAGATGGCTTCTGAATTTACCCAGCCTGGTAAAATTCCCGAGCCTTTTAAACTACACATGATACTGTATATACTGTATCTTAATAGTATCACTGAGCAGCAATGATTTGTAAATACAGGTGACTTACTTGGTTTATGCAGGAGGGCAACAGGGGCAAAGTTGCTCAGGGCCCTAGGAAGGCTTGGGCCTTTCACCCAAGATCCAAAACCAAGTTACCCAGATGGATTTTAGCATTTTTGCACTTCCTGGAGCTAGTGCGAAGACCAGTTTCAGAGATGTTCATTAGTCTGTATGTGGCTATTGTCCCTCTGAGTTCTATCAGTTGCAAAAGCAAAACAATTTGCAGAATTTTAAAGATTTTCACAACTTCCAGCAAATAATGATTCAGAACAAAATTGTGCAAACTAATCTGTTCTGCAGTGCAATTATTTATTTCTCTAAGCAGTTATAATTTTTTTTTTTTTCAGTCATGAAAAACAAACAATGAGCCTGTGCTTTGCTCTCTAACAGAGCAAGTCTCGCAAACGGGTCCTCTCAGTTTTAATGTTTTACTCAAAGCAATCTTATTGCTGCTCTCCACCTCTGCATGTCAACCAGCAGTTTTTAGCTCCGCTCTAAATAAAATCAGATATTTTAGAATACAGTGAAACACTAACAGGCCTGATCTCTTGAAACACATTATTGTAATGTATGTGAGAAAACACCATAAGCCAGGCTTGTTTCCATTAGTAGATCTATTGACAAGAGACAATGTTTGATCAAAATACATCATAAGCTGCTGGTCTGTTTTAACAATGTATACAAAAAAAAAAAAACGTACACTCCACATTGTGTTGTTTTCTATCATCTTTGTGCATGTAAATTCTCGAAGGCAGAAGGATAAACAGACAAAACAAATCACTTTTGACCCAAATCTGAACATGTGTTAATTATTTTTAAACATTTTTCATGCCATCTCATACAAACAGTTTCTGGCTGCATAATATCCACCATATGGCAGGCAAAAATATTATATAAATTATGACCCATGTACTAAATTGGTTTTTTTCATTGTTGTTGTTGTTGTTTGTTTTTTATTTTTTTTGAATAAATGTAAATAAACAACACTATCTAAATATTGTTGTCATTAACAGCCTTTTTATGTCAATTTACTGTCAATAAGAATTCAAATTGACATTTAGTTTTGAAAAAAATTCTGATAATCACCTTGAAGAAATCTTCAGATTAACTTTTCAAATGATGATTTTAGTTAAATATTAACCTCGGTGAAAGAACTGCTGTCTATGTGTGTATAAATTAATATTCAAAAATTAAAAAAAAAGTTTCTAACTCCAGTCCCTCTTTTTTTCTATCTGCCGTGCTTGTGTTATATCATGTCTTACCCTGTTTACCTGTCATATAAAACAATGCATTTTCATTGGCAGGGAACAATAAATAGTTGATGTTCATTGCAACTGATGCAGGACCTGAGGGGCTCCACTACTCCAGTATTCTACTCTACTGGGGCTGTAGCCAGGGTTTTTTTAGTTCATGAGTCCAAGTCCATCAGTACCTGAAAAGTTTTGAGTGATTTGGATTTTTTTCAACAACAAATGTGTGTATATTCCTGTTCACTAAAATGTTAAGTAATTACAATTAATTGCCATCCATTTAATACAATTTTATCTGTTTTTGGCCAAATGATAATAAGAGGGAAGCCAAAGAATTTGAAAAACAGAAATGTTTGAATAATTAAACTATAACGGAAGGTCTTCCTTGACATGTATGATACCAGTCTCCCACAAATCTGAGGAGAGATGTTTTTTAACTCTTTACAGGTGACTCTTTTCAGCTGCTCGTTGCCAAAGGGGTTTTGTTACTCTACCCTCCACTTTAAAACACTTCAAAAGTTTTCTATTGGACTCAGGTCAGGGGACATACATGGCCAGGTCATGGTCTGCACTTGTCTCTTTTTTAAAATTCTTGTTTGATGTTTACCATGTATTTGGGATCATTGTCATGTTGGAAAATTCCTCTCCTACCAAGCCTCTTGGGACTGGGAATCATCTTTTTTTTTCCATAGTTGGGCAAACAAACTCACATTCATAGTGACATCTACGAATTTCATCTTACCCTCACCTTTTGCTCTCATGCAGCCCCATTTCAGCACACTCCCAGCTCCATGTTTCATAGTCAGCACTATGTCATTATCGTAGTACTGGCCAGGTCTACACCAGACATGTTGGACCCTATCCTATTCAAAGTAATTTATTTGGTTTCTTCTGACCAAAGAATATATTCATCATGCTTCTTTTCATGCTCTTTGGCAAAGTTAAATATTTCAGCGTTGTGCAGTTTTTTGAGCAATGGTTTTCTTCTTGTAGAGGTTGTCTTCATGCAGTGTTCTTCACACTGTCTGATCAGCCACTGAAACACCAATTTCCACAGATGATCCTTATGACAAGTCAGAAGCACTTGTCTGTTTTTCAATTCAAGTTTGCATGAATAGCGAAATGTGCATAGACAACCACTGTACCTTCTGCTACTGGTACTATGGCTCTTCCTATACCTTCACATCCTTGCTGCTGTATTTCAGCTTATGTTCACAGTCTATTGATGCTCTTTTTTGATTTTAATTATAAATAAGATCAATTAACCTACATCTCAACCTAAAAATGATACATTTATTCTAAGATAATACAATTTTGAATTAAAATTTTAATGATATTGCACGGGGGTTTAGTCAGTTTTGTTGTGTACTGTATATTTTCTGTAAAATTTATGTCCGAAAATGAAAATCTAAATCCTGTTTTAATGGCCTCTCTACATTGCTGGGAATGAAACTCAAGTGTAGAAATACTTCATTAATTTACTTTGCTTGCCTTCAAACAGTCAAATTTAAATAGACTGATTTTAAATATTGTAGAATAGGCCCATAAATTACCCACCATGACCTGAGTCTTTTTGGGTAGCACTTTAAACCAGAATATGGAAACTTTTTTTTAAATTTTAGAATACAGCAACAAAGGAAAAGACCTCATTGTCTTCAGTTGTATCTACAGCTAAACTATCATTTGTATCATTTAAAATAAATGCCAAATTAAAGAAATTAGAACTGTATCTATTTCTAGGGGAAAAAAACAAAACAAGGCCTGATCTACTAAGTCAAACAACATGCCTGTGCTTGAATTGTGGAAATAATGAACATAAGGAGGTAGAATACGTATAAACTGTGCTGAAGCATTTCTAAATCCTGAGTCTTTTTTTCCAAATGCCCTCCCTTTTCTCCTCATCCCCTGTGGACTCTCAAGTAAAAAAGCTTTATCAGTTCTTAAAACATCAAATCACCAAAGGAAAAAAAAAATCAAACTGGAAGTCATTCAGGGTTCTCTCTAACCTGAGTGCTCTAATCCATCTGAGCCTTCACCTCAAGCATGAGGGAACATTTTTTACATTTGTGTCATATCAGGGACTGCAGCCATATCAAAGGCAAACATGAATAACTTCCAAATAATCAATTAGATCAAATAATTTTAAACTTTGTATTGCAGCCTAGTTATTCTTAAATACACTTCAATGAGCTTGCTCTTTTTAGCCGATACATTGGCTTCCTCCTCCTTCCCCTGATACCCCACATACATACGATGATTTCAACTTGTTATCCTACTCATTCAATTTTCCCTACAATGGAATTTCACAATATGAAATCCCTGTCTTTTTGCTCTGACTGTTTGTAGATGCTCTTGAGGACAAACATTTCTGGGCTTGGTTGGTTTGGACAGGCTTACTCTAGACATATACCTCTTGTACATCTGTTTATTGTATCATTTGGAAAGATGCATACGTGTCATCTTAACAGCTTTCCTCAATTAAAAAGGCTATTTTTGGAGCATTTTACCATTGTGAATTTCCTGCTGCATCCCGCTTGCCCTCACTTTCCTTTCCTTATTCTATTTTCCCTAGAGCCCCTTTGTGTACCTCCATCTTGTTTTTCAGACAAAGCTCTTTTTATCCCTGCTCTGTCTGGTGCCCACCTGTTGGCTCTGCTTTCCATCACCCAGCCTGCAGTCAGCAGACACCGGTGGCTTCGGGCCGCCCCACTGTGTCTTTGATCACTCATGTGACCCGTAGCAGGCGTGCATTTGCCTTAGGGAGAGGAAAGCTTGCATGCAGCAAGTCTGTACCCACAGCGCAGGAGTGGAGGGGCACACTGCTCATCCCCCTGCCGGCTTTATCAATACGCCTGACCGTCCACTATAAGGTCACACTGTCTTCCCTTTATGAAATGGCCCACAATGGCAGGGAACCATGTGACTACCTCGGAAACTCACCACTGGGAAATGAGATACCTCCAGTGGGTGACCTGTTGTGAGCAGTGACACTGCTCATACACATACAGCGTGATCTTGGCTGACACTGAGGGCTGACAAATGATGGAGTGTGATATCAGGAGATTCGTGGACAGCTGGCTTACAAACTTGAGAAGCCAAGAAGAGATGGATAACACATGGTGGAGTACAGTACTTTTATTCCTCCACAAGCCATTGGCTTTAACAGGCCATGCAATGTGAAATGCCTAATAGTGAGGAAAATCACATCTCACATTATTCATAATTTTATGGTATTGCTTATTCCCAAATCACAAGAGGGTGGTATAAAAGTCCAATTTTGCTCTGCTTTCCAGTTCAAGTCTTGACTTTCTTTTTCAAAGCCATTACATGCCTGATATGTTCAGATTTATTATGTGGCGCTCATTGGAAAATATGAGCTCTATTTCAACTTAATCGAGATGGCAGATATGTAATCTTTCTTAAATTATGCTTCCTCAAAGGTGAACACTCTAAATCAAAACTTGTCTTTACAAGTACTTCACCGCTTTTTTCTTGTTACTTTATTTGCAATATTTTACTAAATTGAGGTTTTATATAGAAGACTACAAGACAACAGACCCAGGTAGAGACCAGCCTCGATATCTTCTAAAGGAAAAAGGGCTAATTAAGGCATCTACAGAGCAGCATTTCTCTAACAATGAATCAGAGTGATCCCCTGCCTGCCATAATTTGTAATACACACTTTAAAAAGTTGTGTTGTTTCCAAACACAATTAATGTGTAGATAGCAAAGAAACAATTTTTATCAAGTGAAAAAGGCCAATACCCTGTAGCAGTACACTCATTTTATGGACATTCCAAGCCTTGTATGACTCATGTTTACTTATTCTATTCACTGATATGACCTTTGAGGTTGAAGGGGGGGTTGAAAATGGTCAATGCTCTAACATGAAAATAGTAATTTTAGATACATAACACATGTGCTTGTGATTGATGTCTCTTTTACCCATTAGATACAGACTTTGGTAGACTGTTCGATTGGATGGCAAGGAGGGAGGTAGGGCTGGTTCACTATCCTAAAACTGAAGCAGATTGCCATTTTGGAAGAGGGTGTTCTGTCCTCCTTGTTGGATCAGTCTGGAAACCATAAATAGTGATGGTAAATAGTTTTTATTTGAGGAATCCTTTGCCATCCCAGTTTTTTTTCTTTGAATGTGTGATTGATTACTGTATAATAGGGTACATTATTACTTAAAGTATGATGAAATACAATAATTTACAAAACAATTTCCCTGTGCTCTTTTCAAATGGATGAGCTGTACCACGATATATTGCAGGTTCTCACACATCTGCTTCCACCAAGGGCTTCAGGAAAGGGTGCAGCAGCCTCTGCCTGATACGGCGTGAAAACAGGTATGTCATATATACTGTGCTTTCTACTGGTATGTTGCTTAAAGGAGATAGGCAAAGGTCATGTAGTCCCTCATAATGCCTTGTGTGTTAGTGTAGTGGTTTCATTGTCTAAAACTGACACCTGATGCCAGCTCCTTTTTGCCTGTCATTTCAAGTGCGATTTACTGTTTGTGAAGCATCTTCAATATTTGGCATTTTGTGGGGTAGAACTATTTTTAAAGACTCTTTTTGTGTCTGATTTTCTTTTCTCAGCTATGGGACCAGTATCCCCTCCCTTTTCAACAGCGATGAGGGTTACTTGAAGACCCATCAGCAGATACATCAAACACAGCTAATGTGCATCTACCATCTCAGAAGCCAAACATGTCAGTTCATCAATGTTGCCAGAAGTGACAAGGTCACTAATCCACAGCATGTTGACAGCCTAACCTTGGCTAAGCTGCTCCAGTTTTACTGGGGGATGCAGTATTGCTTATTCTACTCAGCTTGCTTCAGTATTCATCTTTCTCAATTAAATCAATGACCTGCCCGTGTCTGCAAGATGATTCACAGTATTGGAGCTCATTTTCAAGTTTCACACTAAATCAACTAGCCATTAACCATTGTCCTGTATGTAAACAGACCGGTCCTGGTGGGATCAGGAAATTCTGTAACTTTCACATCTCCGTGTAGCGCATTCTCCTACCTGACAGTCCGGATTACAGCATTATCTACAGTCAAAATAGCTGCTTGCCAATTTACCAATATTCTTGCTTGAGGCATCTTTTGAGAGAATATTCATCTTGGGACACTTGCACAAGCAGGTTGTCTAACCAGACCGTAGATGACAATAGGAACTGGGTGATGTTGAACACCGTAACATCAGAAGAGGATTGTGATGTAGAGACTGACTTGTCTTCATCCTGCACTAAATAGCTATGCAGCCACTTTTGTTGCACAAATGTACTCTGCTTCAAATGCAACTTTACATGATGTTTAAAGGAATGAAGGTTGAACTAAAAAGCTATGGAGAGGAAAGGAGATAGCCTTCAAGCATCCACCACTTCTTGTTTTCCTGCTGAAAACCTTGTCATTACCACTAGACTAAAATAAATATATTTAGAAGATCAATGTTGTCTAGTGAAGCCAACACAAATCTTGCTATGCTATAGAGATGACACTACACAAAGTGGATTAGTCAAACAACCATTAGAGTACAGATATGAGGTCTACAGGCTACAATCACATAAACAAATACATACCTGGCCTGCTGTCTGTACTCCCGTCACAGTACAGATAGAAAGGTGGCAGTGCTCACTTTGCCAGACATGACTTGCACAAAAGACATTCAAATGCCCCATAGATTCAACTATACTTTGATGATCTGGAAACCACTAATCCTCAGGGGTCAAAAACAAAGATTCATAAAATGGAGGCTGTGTATTTTCTCCTCAAGAAATCTGCAACCTTAGTACATTTCTGACCTGGTAAATGTCCATCTCTTCCTTCTGTTCAATTCCATTGACAGAGAAACATATGGTTTTGGGATGCACGAACCAGTCTTGGGTGATATTAGATTTCTGGGATGTCATAGAGGCTGTGATGAAAAGAGAATCATGCTTACTGCATGGAACAGTGTCTCTCTATACAAGTGACCATCTATCATGTCACATATTTTGTGTGGTTATTTTGGATAGTTTTTCACAAGTGGTGTTTGATGAAAGTGAGCTTTAAAGGCGAAACAGAGACGATTACAGGCAACATTATGTTTTAAATGATGGAACTATGCCAGGAATCAAAGATCATCCACGTTTGAATACTTTGGAGTAATTACACAAAACTGAACTGTGTGGGTATAGATATAATGCACAATGTCCTTGAGGTAAAACTGCTACTTCCACACTACATTTATGTAGTGCTGTCACCAAAGTAAAATTATACCGCTAGCCTGTTCTAATTGACTGTCATTTTTTTACATCTAATTTGACTAAAGAGAAAACTAGAAAATGTGCTCAGTAGGGTGCCAGACGTACAGTTGAGGTTGTTTATATTTATCACTTTCATGCTCTACAAATTGTAGTTTATGTGTGTAAGTGATTTCTTTGTTTTTATTTCATACATGTAGGTGGTTTTTTGACAATGAATTAGTACATTTATAACATTAATAACTGGCTTACTTGTAATAATAAGAACAAGGTCATCATGTTATTAAAACTTTCACATGGTATGCAGTTATTATTGACAAAATTGTACATGTCATGATAACCATTGAGAACTGATTGAGTATAAGTTGATCACTTATAACTCGTGTTGTTGATCTGTAACTTGTGAATGCCTGACTTTGTAGAATCTTGCAAGTTATCTTGAATGTTACCAGACTTAACATTGTGTTTGCATATAGGGAGAATGTTTACCATACTAGTAAGTAAGCCAAAAAGAAAGCCAAATTAAACAGTTATCTTTGCCTGTAATTGCCTCGTCGAAATCAGATACTGAAAGAAATTCTCTTGTCACAAAATAAATTACACTTGTTTGACTTACATCTCAAGGCACTGGCATGATGCAATTATGTTATCTATCACATCCCCTAGCCTGTTGCTCTTTAAAAATCTTTGGACAGGTCGGCATGTCTGTTTGCAAGATGCTTTTCCAAGTTGGATGTGTTGGTTCCCTTGATCTATGTAGGTTTAAAGCATCTTTTACAGACAGACTTTGTGGTGTCCATGGACTGGCCCTGACTATTGGCTATGTAAGTGAAATAATGTATTTCTCATTCTGTGTCTGCTTTGTCAACAAGCCCTGGACCGTCAAACAAGCACACACAGAACTACCCCCCTGTCGCACATCAACAGAACTCAGAAAATCCATCTCTCATTAAAATGCTGTCATTTCTAAGTATTACTATTAATGCAACTAGATCCAGAACTTTTAATGCAGGGTATTGTGATGTCTTTCTGACACCAGTATGTCATGCAACACTGTATTTATGAGTGTTTAGATAAGGGTTAAGAGAGATGAGGTTTGTGTCTCACACAATCCTTATCTTTCCTTATTGGAGATTGGTGAATCCAGAGAGCCTACACTAGCAATTATTTCTATTGCTATGTGAACTATGAAGCATCATTTTTGCACTAGTTGTAATAACAGGACTTGGTGTGTATTTGGAACAGCTCATTAAAGACCATCATAGACTGTTTAAAGAACACTATCCAGAGAGAAACCTCATCCCTTAACACCATTTTATGATAAATTATCCTAGCATGATGCTCTAATTGGACCGCTTTCCAAACAAAGGTGTATGAGGTTTGAAGCCATTAACAACCTTCTCAAACAAAACACATCTTGTATTTGCAATTTAAAGAGTATATCCAAGACATTGGCCTACAAAAAACTATTTCAGCAAAAGCATTGCTGGAGGTTTGGCCAACCACGGGGCAACTAAATGTCTGTTCCAAATGCATCTCAAGTTATTCTCAGATCCCTATACGAAGGTGAACAGCTAATTGAATTCCTCAGGTCAACCCTTGAAGGTGACAATCTTAAAATACACCTTAAAAATGAACAAGCTATTTCAATTTAAACTATTTTGTAACCTTGGTACCTTAAAGTGTTGACTTAGGTAAAATAAGAAACTTTACTTGTTTCCACATATAGTTATTTAAATTAGTTTTTGGACAGTGAAACAATTTTGTAAGTCTGCCGCTTTACACCGCTACAAAGGATTTAAAACAAAGCCATCAAGGTGTGATTTAAGTGTAGACTTACAGCTTTAATTCAAAGGGTTTCACAAAAATATCCACATTAACTGTTTAGGAATTATAGCACTTTTTTACTTTAGAGGCTTACAAAAGGTTTGGCCGCAGACTTAAAAGTTTCATGTTCAGGTGTGGCCATTTCCCTCATTATTTCATGACAAATGAAGTAGATAAAAGGTCTGGATTCCAAGTATTGAATATGCATTTGGTAGCTGTTCATGGAAACTCACAAAATGCATTCCAAATAAGTTTCAATGCAAATGAAGGAGGATATCATTGGGCTGAAAAAACAAAAAGCAAAAAACAAATCAAACTTATCAGACAGATGGCAGAAACTTCAGGATTGGCCAAATCAACATTTAAGTACATTCTTAAAAAGAAAGAATGCACTGGCGAGCTCAACAACACTGAAAGGCCTAGTGGACCACAGGTGACACCTAAAGTGGATGATCACAGAATTCTTTACTTGATGAAGAAAAACCCCTTCACAACATCTAACCAGGTCAAAAACAATGAAGGTGTATCATTGTCAAAGTCTACAATCAAGAGACACCATCATGAATGTAAATACAGAGGTGCAAAACACTGTTAACATTAAAGAACAGAAAGGCCAGATTATACTTTATCAGAAAACATATAAAAAGGTCTGCCCTTTACTGGAGCAGGATTTCTTGGACAGGTGGAACTGAGATGAACTTGTACCAGAATGGTGGAAAGAATATTAAAATCACGTGGGGTGAGGTGTGAATGGGGGCCAAAACGGGCCGCGCTGTAGTTGGCTGACAACTGGTGCCTCAAACCACCACCTCTGTTTAAGGAAGGTTGTTCCAAATAGACCTAGATTGCATCCTTTATACCTCTCTCAAACCATCTGTCCTTTCTGTCCTGAATGTCGGTATTACAGTACTCAAACAAGTGTCTTTTCTCCTTGAGATGCAAATGTACTGCTGAGTCCTGTCCTGCTGATCCGGCTCTTCTGTGTTGTGCCATGCATCAGTGGAGTGGTTGTTTAGTCTCGCCTATGTATAGGTCTGAGCTCTCCTCACTGCACTGCATACACAATGTTTCTCAATTTGTGGTCAGGAGTTCTGTCCTTGGGATGGACTAGTCTTTCCCTCAGGGTTTGGCTGGGTTGAAATTGACAGGGATCTTGTGTTCTTCTAAATTTATCTGATAAAACTGCCACATATGGGATGACGATGTTGTTCCATCTTTCATTGCTAAATCTTGGTTGAGAAAACATAGAATTACTAATAAAACCAGTAAACTTGTATTAATAGCTTGATGAACAAACATCAAGCAATTTACAATTTTTAGTTATGTAAAGAAAATGAAAATTAAAAGTTGGCTCAAATAAGCACATTTATGGCTAAATCAACATTTTTTGGTTTGGATAAAATCAGATTATCTTCCCCTGTATATCAAGGGGCTGTAGATTCTATCAATGAAAGACTGGTGGAAACAAGTAGAAACCAGGCTCACAAACCCTAATCTGTAAGGAGAAAAACAAATGACTTTTAATAGTTTTTTTTTAGTCATTTTTAGTCTGTAATATTCAATTGCAAAGCACTCATTCATCAAAAAAGTACATTAGCAGACAAATCAGGTTTGGCAAAAAAAAAATACTACACCATAGGAGTTCCTATCTTCTGTCACTGATCACTTCACATGAAAAATTCTGGCAAATACACTGAGTAGTGAAACATTGCCCCTGACTTGTGCATTTTACTAAATGTTCTTAAAATTGCAATTGAACATAAAATAAAAGCAAATTGCCTTTGAGTCATGTCAGACAATTAAAAATCAATTTGTCAAATGTGCATCCCTGTTGGCAGCTTTCAACTTCCAGTTTTACTTCTGCGCTATTTTTTGGTTTCAAAGACTTAAAAAAATCATGCCGTTACTCAGGCTAGACATTAGCTGAATAACTTATATCAGCAGATAATAAGGATGAACTAGTCTGGATAAGTTCATCTCCTTTCACAGGTAGACAGCTAGCACTGCTCTAGCTTTTGTGCAAGTTGTGATTGTCACATATTTTTATGACAATTTGATGAAAACTTAATGGAAGAGCTGATGATTCCAAGCTTGTGCAGATTCCTGTTTATTTGTCTGATCTTATAATACATTTGAGGGTGAAACCAGATCTATGTAAAACCTAATTTTATGAGTTTAATAGAAGTTGACTTCCCCAAAAAATCCCAAAACAATTCCAAGTGGTATTTTAATTCATCATATTCAGACAGTTTTGTACATGCTTGAAGTGGGTGAAGTGATATTTCTGATCACCGTGTAAGTTTGTGTAATACATAAATGTGTTAGTATTTGCACATTGTTATACATCAACACATAATTATATTAGTATTTAAACACCATTTCACAACTCTGTTAATCTATCTGAAACAGTCACTGTATTGATATCCTTGACACACCTAATGTGTTGCATTTAACATTACATGTGCTGTCCCAAATTCAACTCAATGATGTGTATGAATGGGACACAAGTTGTCTTGACACATCCTTGTTACGAGTGTAAAGTTGGGTCTCAGGGTGACATTACCTTTATTTTATTTAGGCCTAACATTGACAGGAAAAAATGGATTTAAAAAGCAGCTTGCCAAATTCCTTTAAAATGTAACTAGCCTATTTAGCAGTGTACAGATGACCTGACATCTTGGTCATCCATTTTATTGTGGCAGCGGATTAACGGATTATGTCGTAGAAGGAAATTAATGGACTAATCGCCTCAACAAGTCCTGGTAAAAGGTAACTACCCTATCTTAACAGAGTAGCAGAAATGTAATCTGATATTTGTTCTTTTTGTTACTTTTTATCCTCTATTTGACTGAAAAATGTAAATTTTGATACTTAACATTTAGTCATTCATTTTGCTATTCCCCATATTATAAGGTAGTAGCTATGTGAAAATATTCTTGACACCAACAGAGCTAGAAGGTACCTAGCCTATCTTATCCAAGGAGTACCCCCTCTTAGCCTCTGACTCAGAGATTTCACACAGTTTGGTATAGTATCTGCCTTTAAATCAAATGTATATAATTGTAGTATTATCAATTTTAACATAAAGATTGACAGTAGCTAGACAGACACTTGCAGATTTATTCTTTTGAAATTACTTCAAAAGTTGTAAAGCTGAACAACATGTTTAGTTCTTAGCATTTGTCCAGCAAATTCCCTGAAGTTGGTGCAAAGCAGTATTTGCAGTTTTTAACAATGTATTAGGTCTATGCTAGTTATTGGGGTTAAATAATCTGTTTAACAGATTAAAATGAAGGCATTATAACCTATTCATCTGTCTGGCCCGTATGAACACTTTAAAGAATTTTTTTCTGAAATTCAGATTTACTGGCTTCTGTCTTACATTCTCAGAATAACTATTTTCACCCCTATGGCTTACATTTGATACATAAAACATTGCCTTAAACACAAATTGTGGAATAATGACTACAGTACAGACTAGAGTGTTGCAGCTTGAAGCCAAACGATTAAAAATCAATTGAAAGGCACTAATTTGAAGTCAGAATTTAAGGAATGATGAAAAAAAATCTCATCTGTATTCAAATATCTATTCTCTATTAAATATCTTTGCATTATCTATTATAGAAGATATTGGACCAATGCATACTTACTGTATGTGGTCTGGTTTAAAAAGCTTTAAAAGACTGTTAACAATACCACGGAGCATCACACACCATATGTGTCATGTTTTTAAAGAACTCTTAGTGTTACATACAGACTATAAAGACTGCTGAACACACTGAAAGTGCCTTGGTAGTCTTTCTCTGAGATTTCTCTGGCATTTAATCTATATAACACTGGCGGGATGCTGTGTTTAAATGTAACAAACTATTGTTTGTATCCTTTCAAAAGATTCTTGTTTGTGTGTTGTGATTTTTTTTAATGGGATTTTGGAATGTGCCACAACTTTAGCGGGACGTGATAGTGATTATTGGCCACAACCAACCTACATATTCTTAAAAATCTGGGTCTATAAGTTCAGCACAGTGCCAGGAGAATTTGTGTCTTGTAGATTTTGCTAAAGGGGACACTTCAAAGAACAAACTGTGTGAGGAATTATTGGTAATTCATTGTTTCATCAAGTAAAAAAATGGGATAATCTGAACTTCAAAGATACTGAGGGAAGCTTAAGTCCCGTTTTCTTCCCTATAAAGAAGAGAAACTGTAGCCTATAAAAGAAAAATTAATAAGGAGGATTACATGAAAATGGGCCATGTGTAATGGTCAGTGCAGCTCCTTCCTGATTGTGAAGCCTCCCTCCCGTGTGGTTAGGTTAAAGATCAGAGAAACGGGGTAGTGTCGCTGAGTAGTTCCGCTCCCATCTGCCATTGGGAGTAGCGTTTGTAATGGACAGCTCTAGACTAGCTCTGCTGGATCTCCTGTGATGAATTATTCAGTTGCTCCAATGTGGTGACAAAACACACAGTGTCAGAAAACCAGACACGACTTCATCAGCAAAATGCTTGGGCTCCTCCCACCCCTCCTCCACCGCTTCTCCTTCTTCCCCTTCTACTCCATTTCATTTTCACCTTCACTCAGGATCCCATGAGAGAAAGCATTGGATCTGGGTGGGCAGATTGGGGATGCCAACAAGGCTGGGTGTCCCTTTGTCCTTGCTGGCTGTGGGGCCTCAGACCATCCATTTCTGTCGGAGGCAAGCATCTTAGGGACCCTTCTTCCGTCCTCCCCCTCCACTCACTCCAGAGGTTCTGGTGCATATGCATGTCAGTGCTAAATGGAGACCTTACACACTATTGACTGGCCTCACATGTGTCACCACTGGCCATCCAAGGTAAACTTGGGAGGAGCTCGTCAAATTTTTGAATTTGACTGACGCAGCCAGTGAATGGAGAGGTGATTAATAAAGCTGCAAGAGGCTATGATGAAAATCAAATAATTTTCTTTTTTTAGCATAAAAAAGGGAATATATGGTCTGTAATAGTACCTTTTGCATTGAAAATGGCATAACCACAAAGCTAAACCAATTTTGTTGTAACAGCTGATTTGCATAGACAGATGAGACTTGGAACTTTAAAACAATGTCTAATTTGTAAAGGTTAAGACTGAGTATGGTACATACAAAAACAGCTATATGTGCTATAATTATTAAGTATATCAACTGTAGAAACTACTAGGAGAGTTTTTACATTAACATTGTTCCCCCCATTCTAATTTGTCATTTTGTGTCACAAGAGTTTTTCACATCAGATACTTCCATGAAACTTCAAATGAGACTATACAAACAAGTATGAAAAAATATATATACACAGTTCTTTTTAGTGTAATCTAAGGGTTTTGGAACTTCAAAGCTAATGTATCTATGCAGCATGAAAAATCTATGCACTATGACTTTTACATATATGGTTGGATATACAACGATAAGAAAAGCGGTAAAAACAAATATACATCCAACAATATACAGCACTATGTATGCTTCAGAAGATCTTTGGAAGTAATGTAAATATGTCTTCTAGGTATGTACATGCAAACAACTTGTTTGTGTGGAGTGGGTTCTCAGGGCTGGCACTAGTGCTGGCACTCTGTTCCCACCTGATGGCTGGACTAAGGGAAATCCTTCATCCCTCTCACTGTTTGTCCCTCTCCTGGAGCTCCCTTTGTAAGTCTTCTGTCATGAAAACTAAAGTCCCCCTATTTCCCACAGGGAGTAGGAATCAAAACCTGCCATTAGTATTCCAAGCACAGACCTGTATCCATCAATCATCTCATCTTACACTGACTGAGGCTCAAAAGCAGATATTCTCTTTCTGTAGTCCCTCTATATGTATTGAGGGGACATGTCTTAGAGCGAAAGGCAAGGAGTGCTGATAAATCCCCAAAGATTGAATGACATTAACCTGTTAGAAGAAAATGGATCTGGCAACAGGGGCACTTTGAAAACTTCTGCCTCAACTTGGACAGAATTAAAAGATAAAGATAGTGCCTTTCTTATTAATATTCACTTGAGTAATGGAGGAGCCATACTGTGTTGATGTTACACTGCATGTTAGGTGGAGGAAGATGTATGGAGGAGGGTGTGAGAGGAATGATGAATTTCATGGAATGCTTTCAAGACCAGTCTGCACTTGAACAATATGACTGCCTCTCATTACTGTAGAGGGATCTCACGTTTGAGCCATCAAGAAGCCTAGAGTGGAGTCATGCTGTGCAGCGATGTTTAAAAAGAAAAATGTGTTGTTCATCTTTCCCTTGACCTACAAATGTACAGTATGAATATCTTATAATGCCGTGGCTATAAGAATGACTTAATATATATGTTTGTGTGTGTGTTTGTGTGTATGTGTGTGTGGGGGGGGTGCATCTGTAAACATATTATAATATACATAAGTGTTTATCCCATTTAGAAGCTGATTAATACAAAAGGGCCAATACTGACCCCCACTGACCCTTGTCTCTGAATCCCCATTGAGAATGTATGAATGTATACATAGAGCAGTGCATACTGTACTTCCATGCCTGGACGATACTGAATTTGTCTTAGTTTGTGGTCATTTCAGACCACAACTTCATTTTGAAATAACATCATGTTAGCACAATGTAAATTAAATTACAAGACACAAAATTAACTAATAAGGCAGGACCTGCCTTAACTGATATTACTACTTGGTTACGCAAATTCCTCAGCATGTTTGCAGTTCATTAAAATACCAAAACAAAAAGACATGCATTGTACTTTTGTACCTTTTTGTTCACCACAGGGTCTGGGGCCAGAGACAGTTGGGTCAACAAGGGGATACTGTGTGTTTAATCACTCATATGAGGAAATTTGTATAATTATTTGGAGATGATTGTATATTTGGTGGTCACTGAATAGCATACCTGACATTCAAACCCTAATCCTAAATCCACACATTTCACTGTACAAGTTTAGTGTCATTGCATTGTGTTGATACAAAGATACACAGTCAAGCAAAAATACACTAAATCCCGAAAAATAAACTTCATGAGACCTTACATCCAAACAGTAGCTATAGAAAATTTTCATCATTACAAAGAGAAGTCACCCAAAATGTTACATAGCTTATTGGTAGTATATGAAAAACTTGTGATTTAACTAAATGAGAGCATCAACAACAAAGTGAAATATTGATGATGTTTATTTTGTTCACTAGAAGGTGGCCACGGTCATGTGACAAAAAAAACCCCGAAACAATGCTCACCTAATTTTACATATTCATTCAACAAACTTTTCAAATCACCCAGTAGGTAAAACTAAGATAAGACACTTTTAAATGAAAAGAAAACAATGGGGTGAAACAGGGGTAAAGGTTTGGTTTTCAGGCATTTCTCAAATAATGTTCAGTCATTCATTTGTATTTACGTGACTGTTAAAATTCTTTTCATACTTTTATAAAAACAGTGGCATCAAATAGCAAATAGGACATTTCTGAAGCGCTGTATTAAAACTGATAGCAGTACAGTGTGCAATATCATATTCTCCAGAATGTTCTGATTGTGGTACAGATGCTAAGGGCAACTTCAGTAATTTTCTCCTCATATTTTTCTCGTGATGTTCTATAAAATCCAATCTGCTCCAGCCTGCTCCCATTTCCAGTAATGCCCGGCTCCTTCCTCTGTGCCAGTCTTTTTCGGAACCATCACCCTTGCTCCTGCCAAATTCTTGCATCTGCTTCATCATCTGTCTCTGACAGTGTGTCCTGCATTTTGGGTCTGAAACTAATTAAACCTAATAGAACAATCTGGCCACAATTGATCCAGCCACTACTCCTGAAACATCTTGGTATTAAATGCTGTCAGTAGTTTCAAGGAGTTGCTCAGACAGCATAAACAATTCTCATGGATTCTAATAGAAAGCAATCAGACATTGGCTGATGAAATTTCTCAAGTCACTCACCAGGTATCTCTACTTATCCCCTCTTTCTCCGGTCCAGGGTGCACCAATCCACCAGCTCTGCTTGTGCATCCGGTTCCTATTCCAAAATGAGAATCTCTACTCCACAAACCCACAACCCTTCAGTGGTAAGTTGGGAAAGAGCAGGGGTTTTCTGCTACAATGTTCCATGGTGGTGCAACCCCTATCATTCTCCTCTGACCAGTTGGGGGTAAATTTTTCGTTGAGATTGAACATTATCACAACCCATTACAATAACATCCTCTGTTACCCAACTGCAGTCTCTGGGAATGAATGAAGCCCCAGCAGAGGGGATACTAGGAAGTGAATGGTAAACATACAAAGCACATAATTGCCACATTAGAGACTGGGGTTCCCATCCAATGTCCTTTCTGTGGATAGGTTAAGGCAACAAAAGCCTTTGTTAAGGTTAGGGAAGGATAGTGGTTTTTAGTAACTGTAAAATAAATCATTGTGTCTAAAGGCACTATGATATATTTCTGTATTCAACCATACCACAATCTTTCCCTAACCTTAACCAAGTGCGTTGAGTGCTCACATAACCATAAAAAGTTTAATAATGGTGTAAATACGACAAATGGATATTATATTGCATGATCTGATATTTTGTTGTAAAACAAATACATTATCTTTAAAGATTTTACTGATATGTTCAGCATCAATGTGATCGCGACTTGCCAAACTAATAAATTAAAAACGTTCCTGATTTGAGTTTATAGAAAACTTTCAGGGTGAAACTATGTTTCTTAAAAACATATTCACTTAGAACTTATATATAGAATATAGAAACAATTTCTAGGAAATATAGGTGCTCTTGGATATACAACAGGGCATTGTTTAAGGAAGAGGGGTTCTAGGTTAAGTTTTTTTTTTTTTTATGTGGCTTTTCTCATATTTGTACTGATCTGAATACAGACCAATATTTTATTGATAGTCTTTAGATTTTTAGCAGAGTTCAGAAACAACAGCGTAGCTTCAGAAACACCAAAGGAAGGATTTTCTTGTCAAAAAAAGTGATTAAATAGATAAATAAACTTATATTTATAAAGAACAAATATAATATGTGTGAGCATGAAAGATAATTCTTGACCTTGGATTAGTACAGATGAAAGAATAATCTAAACTCAAGGTCCACTTACTCGCCTTTTTGAGCCATTCACTAGTAAGTGGACCTATGCAATTTTTTTGTCGCCTATACTAATATATATTTAACATTATCTTGTATTAAATTTCTAGTAAACATAGTGTCACATGACCTAGGTCCTTGACTTACATTAGCTCATGTGATGAAACTGAAGGAGGCTGTTAGACCCTCAGAAGCTTTAAAAAATCCTTGTATTTAGAATGTTTATCACAGATATGTGTTCCCAAGGTTGAGAATAAATTTCTATGCTCAGATAATGTAAACTTTTAGTTAGGTTTAGCCAATTTATGATTGTCAAATGGGTCCAGTTTTACAGCCTAATATCAATTATCAATCAATTATCTAACAACAAAAACAACAATAATTATAATGATACAAACATAAAAATCCAGGATGCTAATTTTCGGTGAACATTAGTGATGGATGATAATCACAGTAACAATCATTATATGGAACAAGATTGAAACTAAGAGCGAATTTACCATTTAATTGTTATATCTGCAATTTTGTTTTTTTTTATTTCTCAGCCTCGTACATAAAAGTCTCTGGAACAAGCAATATGCAGAGCAGTGTTATCACTCAATCACTGACCTTTCTGACTGCAAATAGACACAGAAGTAATGCTCTGAATGAGAAAGGAGGTACTTGCTTTGTGTCAGGATTGTGAAGTGGTGATGGAAGAGCTTTTTGGCTATGAGTTGAAATAAATCCAAACTGAGAATATTCAACGTGTCCTCACCAACCACAAAGCAGTTCACAGAGGCCAGTGCTCTCCTTCAGCTCACTTCGAGGGGAGAAAGACGGAAAGAGCTGTCAGTGAGTGAGTGGTGTCCTTTGCCTCTACAGTAGTTATTTTATGACCACACTGACAGTTTGACTGCTCATCCCTTCCTGTATCCAGCCTTTCTTGTTGTCTTTAATCAGCGGCCCCCAGTCATGTTGGAGATACTGCCAGGACACCTCATGCTCTGAGCAGCACTACAGAGGCCACCCTTGGCAATGACCTCTGTCTCACCCCGTCACTATAAAAACTATAGCCTTTCATTCTGCTCTCGGAAGTCCTGCTGCTTGTAAGCACCACATGGCTAACTGTGCACAACACAGTGACAAAACACCCTTCTCTGCAACACAGCGCTGATCACATTCAGTACCTCCAGGGATAGCATGTGCACTGAGCTTTTTTTGCTTTGATGGCCATCGTAATTAGTGCTTCTTTGAACAAAAATGGTGCTCTTGCTGGAGCATTCCTGATAACCAGTCCACAGAGCTGCAGTGCAAACTCAACTGGATGTGTATAAAAAAATAACCGCAAATCCTACTAACAGTATAATGAAACATATTGTCAACACTGAAAAGGCTTTTTCACATGACTCAAGCAAATGAAACTTGCAGTTCCGCACTCATAAATATGCAATCACATCTTTTTTTGGTGTTATTTTACCTACATACAGGGGAAAAAGCTGTTGCAGGACCTTGAGGATGCTTTGTCACTTAATCTAATATCTGAAGTTTCAAGACAGAAATATTTTAAATCTTTTATCCTGTGGAGGTGTATATTAATTTTTTCAAGATTTAGACTTTTATTTCATTTTTTTCACCTTGTCCCACTCCAGTGTGTCGAAATAACCCTTAGACCTAACATCCTACTCAACCACCAACCAGAAAACATCAGTCATCTACAGTAATTATTACACATGTGCACAGCATACAAAAAATGATTTAGACACTTTATGAAAAAGGACTGATTTTGAGGCAACGCCATTATTGATGAAAAGTGTCATGATTAGTAATAAACGCAAAGTAAAATAATTGTGGAAGAGATTGACAATAGTTTTGCAAGTACTGGACAAATTAATATTTTGACCTGGTAATGGTACCAGAGAAAAAGTCTGAGGATATTCATTTCAATTCAATTCAGTTTTATTTATAAAGCGCCATATCATAACAAACATTAACTCAGGGCACTTTTCATATAGAACAGGTCTAGACCAGACTCTTTATAGTTATTATTTACAGAGATTCAAACATTTCCCCCATGAGCAAAAAAAACTCCCTTTAAATTCCCTTTAAACTCCCTTTAACAGGTAGAAAGGATCCTGGTTCATGGTGGGTGGCTGTCTGCCTCGACCGGCTGGGTTGAGAGTGAGAAAGAGAGAGAGAGAGACAATGGGGGGGGGGGGCTTGCATGATAATGGGATTTATAGCTACATATACTCTAGTTATACTAAAAGGGCTAATATTATTACTAATAGGACTAAATGCAATGGTAACAGCAGTAATCATAATAATTAAAGCAGTGGGTGTTGATCAGGCTCATTGGGCAGTAGATGGTCTGCAACCATGGATCCAGACTCAGGAGCATCAGAGGCAAAAAACCTGCAGAAAGTGACAGGAGGAAGAGGAGAGAGATGAGGAAGAACAAAACTGTGAGATAGAGGGAGGACAGTTAGTAACGAGCATTTTTGAGGTCTTAATGCACATTGGTGGAGAGGAGGAGGAGGTGGTGGAAAGGGAAGCTCGGTGCATCATGGGAAGTCCCTTGGCAGTCTACGCCTATAGCAGCATTGTGAGGGGATGGCTCAAACTTATAGTGAGCCAGTTCTAACCATAAGCTATATCAAAGAGGAAGGATTTAAACCGACTTAAATGTAGAGAGGGTGTCGGCCTCCTGGACCCAAACTGGAAGAGGGTTCCACAGCAGAGGAGCCTGATAACTGAAAGCTCTGCCTCCCATTCTGCTTGTGGAGACTCTAGGAACCACTAGTAGGCCTGAATTCTGGGAGTGAAGTGTTCTAGTGGGGTAATAAAGTACTATGAGCTCTTTAAGATAGGATGGTGTCGGCCATTAAGGGTTTTGTAGGTGAGAAGGAGAATTTAAAATGCATTCTGGATTTCACAGGGAGCCAATGCAGAGACGCTGACACAGGAGAGCTATGATCTCTCTTTTGGGTTCTTGTCAATACTCTCACAGCAGCAATCTGAATCAGCTGGAGAATGTTTAATATTTTATTTGGTCAGCCTGTTAATAAGGAGTTGCAGTAATCTGGCCTAGAAGTAATAAAAGCATGTGCTAGTTGTTCTGCCTCATTTAGAGAAAGGATGTTCCCTAATTTTTGCGATATTACATGGGTGAAAAAAAACAGTCCTTTAAGTTTGTTTTATGTGGGAGTTAAAGGTCATGTCCTGATCAAAGAAAACTCCAAGATTCCTAGCGGTGGTACTAGAGCCCAGAGCAATGCCGTCTAGAATGAGTATATCGTTAGATTATGTGTTTCTGAGGTGTTGCAGGCCAAGCAAAATAACTTAAGTTTTATCTGAGTTCAATAGTAGGAAGTTCCTGGTCATCCAGGTCTTTATATCCTTAAGACATGCTTGAAGTTTAGCTAACCGAGTGGTTTCTTCGGGCTTCATTGACGGGTACAATTGGGTGTCATCTGCATAACAATGGAAGTTTATGGAGTGTTTTCTGATAATATTGCCTAAGGGAACAGGATAGCCAAAGTTATTGAGAATAATCCTTTAGGGATCACAAGTGTCTCTGCCAATTCCAGTAGGATTACCAGTATAATTCATAGACATCGTCTGGGGACCATATTTATCTGTGCAAAATTTCAACTCAATCTGATAGATTACTAGATATTTCACTCTGGCTCGAAGTGGCAGACATAATGATTTATACGGCTATAGATGTAGTCTAAGACACATCATGGTGGACCTAAGTTGGCATGGTGGCTCACCGGCTAGAAAGTGTATCTCAAAATATAGATTCAAAACCTGGTTAGGCAAGGCTCTATAAAGGAATTGCTAGTGCGAAGTTGTTATCCAGCGACAAGAAGGCATTAATCTTAATTTAAATTATTTGATCTAGTTTTAAGAATTCAGGTAGCTGGGCATCTGGACTTCTATCTACTATCATGTAAAAATCAATTACTTACTATATCTGCTTGTCTTGAGCAAACGAGAGCTAATCCCCAAAATATTTCACTTATAAACTAAAAGCAACATGTAAAACATTTAGCTCATAATTATTTTAACTGTTTCACAGTTATAACAAACCAAGGCTTGCCTGTTAACCTTACTTTTAAATCTTGTGATTTTTTTTAAACTAATGAACACAAATTAAAAAAAAAAAGCATTATATATTTCCATCTATTTACCATACTTTTACTGTTATAATGTTAAATCTAATTAAATTTGGTGAAGGTCACTTAGTTTTGGACTTACTGTGGGACTTGTTAAACTTGATTCTGGCTTGAACTGGAACTTGTTGGGCTTGGATTTGACGTGGGACTTGTTAGACATGACTTAAACTTGAAATATGACTTGTTGGGCTTGACTTTGGGCTGGTTGGATACGAACTGGGCTTGACTTTTAATTGTTTGGCTTGGGTTCAATTTGGGATGTTTACGATTTGACTTCAAATCCAGGACTTCATTGGCTTGACTTGGACTTGTTGGGCTTGAATTGTACTTGACATCGGATCCGTTTGACATGACCATGAACAGATTTCCTTTCACCTACACCAACTCCATTGTTTGGAGGTGAAAATCTCAGAGAGAGATATCACAAAACTTGGCCATATAAAAGCAATATTTATTCACGGTTAGATTCCATTAGAGGAAAGTGAGAAAATATGGGATTTTGGATAAATCTTCCCTTTAAATATTTATCTCGACGAGGATTTTATTTAAAAAATTCTGCACTGCTCATTTTAGAATTATAATCCATCCTGTGTTGCCATGCCATGTTGCCATCTCATTTTGATCAAGCAAATTACTACGCCAGATCAATGTCCTTTTTAACTATCTATGCACAGTAGATAATGTAATTAGTCAGGCCCAGTGGCAAACTGGCCATCTGGAGTAGTGGGAGTTTTCCCAGTGGGCTGGTCAACCTGTAGGCCAGTGATGAGTCCAGCAACACCAATGAGATAAAAACAGAGTACCACGCTGTTTGCAGTGGGCTGGCCAGCTGGCTTCACAGAGGTATGCATGTGTGGGGGTTCAGAGGTTTATCATATCTCATGAGTCTATCTTCACTTCATTTGCTGAGCCTTTAACAGGCACATAATGGCTGTACTGTGCAATAACTGCAGCTGAACTAACTTCAATAATGAACATGGAAACAAAGGTAAATGAGAAAACCAAAGTAAGGCTGATGGACTAATTGAGATCAGGCCTCAGGACAGACCAAATGTCACAGATTGATTAATTTATTTTGTCAGATCAGGACTGATGGGGCATAATGTGTTTGATCTTTTAATGTCAGTGTGCAGCTGCATGAGTTCGCTTGGACTATGAGTTGGGATTTTCTTTGATTGTGACATTATGACAGGTGACATTTGTAGGCAAGATGCATGAACATGCTTTACTATCAACACTAAACTGTTAAAGTTCAAAGGTACACTAGATTAATCATATACAACAGAAGGTTTTATGCAATTATGCTATATGTATCTTGTTGTGACTTATTATCTTATATAGTAAGTACAAAAACTGAGTACTGTTTTGCTGTTTTGATTTGGTTATTGTGCTCCTGTGACTGGGAAATTGGACTAGAATGGAACAACCTTCATTTTACAATAGTATCGTTTTTGAGCGATCAATACAAGTAATTTTGCTCATCAGGAAAGACACTAGACTGTCCATGTATCTGATCAATACCTTTGGTTCTCTGATTGGTTTAAAGGTGCCTCGTGGGTTTTCATATGGAAAAATCCATGTTTGTGTTAATAATGAAGAAGCAAAATACTAACAAATAAATACATTTCTTCCTCATAAAACATTAATAAAGCTGATTTTTCTGAAAATTTTGAAACCTGTGTCTAAAATGAATTTTAAATACTGATTTTAACGTGTACAAACCTTAAAAATGACAAATCAAAGTACAATCAAAACTGTTTTCAGGTTATATAAAGTGTAAGAGTGCTGTTAATGCATACATAATCCAATGCATAAAGGAAATGGAGGAGAAAAGTTTTTGGCAGTGGCATTCAGAAGTTTTAGTTTGATTGGTATCTGATGTCATGTATATTATATCAATTCCTTTTAGTATAAAATGGTAAACAATGTTGATATTGTTTTTTCTATTAACTGCTGAAACAATGTATCATTATATATTACTTTTTTATTCTTCTTTTTCTTTTGGTTTTCATTTTCCATTTAATTTCAATCCCCTTATAATCTTTTGTCTTACATGACTGAAATTAGTTTAATCTTTTATTCTTATGATTTTGAATTTATTTTTCTGTCCAGTTTGAAGTTAGTTGTAACTTGATTTTGTTTTTAAATAGCTTACCTGTGTAAAGTACTTTGTAACTTTGTTCATTTTATCACTCGTGCACACATCCACGTGTGTCCTCATGCAAGTAAACAAGACAAAAACATAAAAGAGATCTTCTCATTTAAAAAAATGCTCTACAGCACTAATAGCTAGCAAAACTCAATAAGGTACCTTTACCGCAAGGTTTGAGGCAACACTGTATTCATCAGTTTTAATCCTGACATTTTGAAACACAGTGGTATTGCCAAAAGAAGTCAAGCAAGGCAAGATTAATGAGCAGTCTTAAAAAACTGATAGATAACCATTAACATTTTCAATGCTACAATGAATGACGTGCATATGTAGGGTATTTTTTTTTTAATTTCATTTTATCATGGCTCATAAGCTGCTTTTTTGTGAGTATGTGAGTAATTATTGTGTATGTATTTAGTGTCAGATCCAGGATTTTCAAAGAACGGCTACTGGAGAGCACCTCCTGACCATGCATTCATTTCAGCAGCCTCTCTCTCATCACGTTTGCCATGAATTAAAGCTGAGTGTTCTGTGACTCAATATGCAGTAAAGATTTCAGTGCTCTGAAAATTGTGAGGTAGGTTTCTCCTTAATGCCAGCCACAAAGATGAGACTTTTTATAATAAATGTAAAAAACTGTCTACCCTAGAGCCATTTCCCTTCAAAAATTTTAAACTCGGATATGTCATATTTTATATATCAGGTTAGGTTAGATTTTCTGCATATTTTATTGGCTTTATTTTCATGTGTTTTACATTTTATTAGAACCTTAAAGAAATCATTGTTTGCTATTTTCAGATGACCTTTAGGATCAGTAGACATGTTTCACTTTTTGTTTATTTTCTTTTCAAACTAGAAAACTGAAATTTTGTCTTTCTGTACAGAGACAGATCAATAATCCAAACATCAACATCCAAACATCTAGTGAGACTGGTAGAAAACTGTAGGGCTTTTGTAGTGCAGTTTGCAGAGCAAGCTGAGTAATATGAATAAATAATGGTCCTGCTGGTGCCAACAGCAGGGATTTCTTAATTTGAAGGGGTTTTTAAGCTTCTTGTCCAACATGGTTCTGTAGATTTTTATGATATCACACCATGAAAATATAAAAGTGGCAGATGAGTCTACTTGGAGTATCCTATCTTGAATTATACGAAGTATTAGAGCAGTAAGCACCACACAAACACTGACACACACACACATGTACACATGCACACACACAAACAGGCACGCACATGCACATGCATGCGCACGCGTAGATACACACACACACACACACACACACACACACACACACACACACACACACACACACACACACACACACACACACACACACACACCCACACACTCACACATACACACACATACATATCCCTTCACGTTTTTTTCTCCCCTTGCTCCCTGTCTGAATTACAATTTTTCCCGTTGGAACATTCCACTGGTACAGAAATGAAGACATCTTGAGCTCAACTTCAAACACACTCCTCAGTAAACAACCACTGTGGAGAAAGTGTTTCATCTGTGCCTCTGGGATATTATTAAGCCTCTCTGGTAGCGCAGACTGCAGAAGAGTACAGGATAAGAGCTAGCTCCTGTCTTTCCACCTCCTGTCCTGCTGACACCCCGCAAACGGCTTTTGGATAATCACACTTTCTAAATGCTTGTTGTGGTGCAGCATGGAAAAAGAAATAGTTCCAAAAAAAACCCCCACAAAAATAAAGAAGAAAGAATTTCAAAATTTTGCTCCATCAAACTGGAAAAACTGGCCGTAATAATGTGTCTGAAAGGCACAGGTTTTCAGATTATCAGGGCAAGTCGATGGCTCTGACCTCTCCCTCACCCATGCCCTCAGTATGACAGAAGCCATGAAAGCCTTTAAAGTTGTCACAATTGTTCTCTTCATGAACAACCATTGCTTTTTGTCATCCACAATTAGGCTCAGTACCGGTTTCACATTGCTAATGAATTAATGCAGGAAGGATCTTGAATTTGATTGATTGATGTTGACAATTTGTAAAGACAAAAAAAAATATTTTCGCTGGCCATCAGTCTACTACACTTAATAAATTATAATGACAAACTGAAAACATGGTTGTAGAAATCTTTGCTAATTTATTAAAAATCAAAAACTGAAATCCTTCAATTAAAAAAGTGGCACTCCAGTTTGTGGTCAGGTGCATGCTGTTTACTCTAACAATCCTTGAGTTGTAGATTGTTTGAAGTCCAACTGTGGCAAATAGAATTGATTGGATATAGTTTAGAAAGGCACCTGTGTGTATGAGCTCTCACAAGGGATTTGTTTTCCCGGGAGCATAGTGGTCTCAATAATTGTTAAATTGAAGAAGCTTGGAAGCACCAGTACAACCTGGGAATTAGCTGTACTACTCTGAGGGGGTCAAGCAAAGCCCAGAATCCAACCCCACAGAACATCTGTTGAGAGACCTGAGAACAGCAGTTCACTGGCGCTTCCTATCCAAGCTGACAGAGCTTGAGAGGATCCTCCAGTGGCTCTTTTTGAAGCCACTCTATGTGAAGGGTCAACTTTAATCAGCGTTTTCATATACATCAGTGAACAAATCTTCCTTTGATTCTGGCAGTTCAAAAGGCTATAATATGTTAACTGTTATGCTTAACAACAATTATGCATAACAGTTCCTGAAAAAAATCACTGGCATCAGGTTTCACTTCAATCCTAATCTCTACCCTCAGAGTTTCCACAACAAAAACTGCAGTAGCATGTCTTTTCTAATTATTCATATCTAGTTAATTTTTTTTTTAATTCTTTGTATACGCATAAATAATGTTGCATCCTTTCCCATTTGTACATAATATTTCTGTGATTCTTACGTTTGTAACAATGTGACACTGATGTACCTTTATCTACAAGTTTTTACTTGCATATAATTGCTTACAATTTGCATTTACTCATCTATTAATATAAGTGTAATTTGTAATTTTAACTTCTAAGAGTAGCATAGGTTAGTATATCTATCTGTCTATCTTGATAGATAGACAGATAGATGGGACTTTAATAGGTAGACCTTGCTAAAACTATCACAGTCTAATACAACTATCCCACAATAAATCATTCCTTCACAAAGACTATAATGTTCAGTTTTTGCTGAAATTATTCTAGAGAAGGGTTGATGGAACTGTATAGGTCATATGGACCGGTTTTACCATTATTTTGTCCGCCCAATTTTTTTTTTCCCTCTTCACATCAGTGAGGGTAGGTTTAGCAGAAACACCTCTCTGTGTGATGCAATACAATTCAACAGCACCACAAACTACATCCTCCAATAATTATCATACAATCTTTTAAAAACATTGCCATCTACCTTTTCATCCATCCATCAACCTGTGAGCCCGGTTTTGTAAATTTAACCACCTTCACCACAGTCTGTCTTGTGTGTCTGCATTTAGTTCCTTTCCCCTGAGTTCCTGGCTTCAGTGTGACAAAAGGTTTACCACCTGGCTACATATTACCATATCATATATAATAAGCATCTATGACTCAAAATTTTAAATACATCTTTTGGAGTCATCAGTTTAAATATCCTTTTTGATCACAAGTATAAAGATATTTCAACAATCTTCCCGACAGTGAATCCATATATTCTCTGTGATGAGACAAGCAGCTTATCTATAAATGATTCAAAATGTGATGTGGCAGAGGGGTTGATCTACCTTTCACTACCTTTCACTCGTGTATTGAAATGAACCATTAGGCAGCATTTGCATGAGTAAAAGCAAAGAAACAGAGAATGCCAAGGATCTTTTAGATTGCCACAGATATTTATTTTCACATCGTCTGCATGTAAATCAGGACTCAAATAGCAATTCAAAGAACCAGTTAGTAACAGTTGGTGAAAATGGAAAATGCCTGGAGCTAGATCGATAAGATTTTGAGACTTACCAGCGCGTACAGTGCTGGCCTACATGACAAATTATTTATCCAAGAACAAAGATCTGAAAACCCCTAGTTGTTCCATGCTAGTAATTCTGCACGAAAAGACTCTCCATTGCACTGCATTAAGTGTTGTACCTGCTTAGGACAGCTTCATTAAGAGCTTATCATCATTATTAGCCATGATATTGATGCTTGTGCCACTGTCAATCAGGTCTCAGTGTTAAAATATCAGAGTATGCCTCTTCTGCTCATCCCTAACGACTACATCATTGATTTTAGCTGCTTGCTATCCATTAGATTAATGAGGGGGAACAGGAGACAGCAAGTGGGAGACATGATGGATTTCGTAAGGGGGCCCTAACCTAGACGCACAAGCTGCATAATGTTTTCCTTTAACACATCTATGAATTTGTTCATGTTTGTAGCGCACCAGATGTCACTCTTTCAGTCCTCCTGTCACTAGAAGGTCTTCATTAAGAGTTTCAAAGGCAGTCCCCTCTGGCAAAGCACAAACAGCCAGAAGCACTAGCGGCAGCACTTTAACAGTGTGGATTAAACAAGATAACCCCTCGTTCCCTGGCATTATATTAGCATATCCTTTATTATTCATGGAATACCCAGTTCAGAAATTGCTCCTTTTTAAATTGTTTTAGGCAATGAATGTGTCCTGTGCAGATATGTGATCTCACTGAATAAAATATTTTCCTAGTTCTAGGGGAAACATTTGATTGTTTAATGTAAAGACTTTTCCAGGGGAAAATTGGCAATGCTGAAGAAAATCTTGCATATACAGAGTAAGCACAGGAATCAATTGCTCCATGAAGAATAGATTGTAGACTTTGCATCCTTCTATCCTAGAGAGTAGGCATGTATGGATACATGCTTGGATGTATTGTATAATGTATTTGTGTGTATGTGTATATACTTGTTCTTGTATAGCAGTGGAGAGGTTTATGAATTTATTTGTGATGGGTGGGGCTAGAGAATAAATTATGTCAATGAATGTCCCCATGAGGATAATGTAACAAAGGTTGTATATGTTTGTGTGAGTGTGTGTTGTGTTACGTTATTCAATACAAAGAGGAGAGGGCAAGACTACTTTGAAGTGTGAAAGATTAGATCTTTAAAGGAACAAGACTAAGTGGTTACGGCCCCACTACCAGCCCGTGGTTAAATGTTTACTTCTTACACCTTACAAGACCAAAAATATTCGATGAAAAAAAAAATACTAATCATTTTCTTTTTCTTCCTGACAGTGGAGCTAGAAATGCAGTTTATCCTGAAGGTGTTACTAGGAGAAAGGCGATGCTATTACTACCCAATTAGGAGAATGATAATGACCAAAAAAATCTTAATGAAAATTGACAAGACATTTTATCCTGTGAGTTGCCCCTTAGGAAAGTTTAATAGTAACATTAACTGATGGTATTTCTTGCTCATGAGGTGACAATAAAATACTGCAGTTATGATTCATCCTCTGTGGGCCATGACTATCTAGCAATTGGTTTTAGTCATGGGAAAATTTTGACCTGATGGTGGTAGTATAGTATACGACAGAGGTCAGCACATTAGGATTCATATTCTTTGGGTCATTTACTTCCATATAAGATGTCATTGTGTTATCTGGTCAGTGGTAGATATTTTGCCCTCACAAGGCTAAAAATGCTTGTCCAGACTATACAGAAACAACCATGGTTCTGTTTGTACAGAGATGCGGAAGTGGCTCTTTCTTACATATTTGTTTGAATTTTGAAAGAAGGTAATAGTGTGTAGGAACTGACCAATAAGCATGCTTGACATTTGAATCTGCATGATAGATAGTTAATTTTTGCCTGGTTTGAGCATTGGCATGTCTTCAAGCCTCTGTGACCTACAGTCAACCCCTTGAATGTATATATACACAGGGACATTTACATGTATTTTCAGAGAACCAAAATTTCAGCCTTAGTCTTTTATGACTAGACATTGACATTATGACTAGACCAGATGATCTTGCCATTTTTAGATTTTTCCACTTGGGTGCCAAAAAAGAATCCAACCTACACTAATATGTAACAATTCTGTTAGAGAGTACTGTTGGCATTAAACTTTGAGTTTGTCTGGATTCCAGACAGGGACATGAACAAAGTCTCCCCCTCTCTTCCTCTCTCTGTGTACTTTCTGGTGCACACTAGGAAGTATCTCAAGGAAACTATCTCCAGTGCTCAATTATCCACTGTGGATACGTTGTTGTACATGGAAAATATATAGTTCCTGCTGGACTTCTCTACAGAGTATGCAGAATTAACAGTGTTGTCATTTACCTAATCCTTATTTAGGTGGATGAAATTTTTCACTGGTATGTTTTGCCGTCTCATGTGGTTATATCCAGGTCTGAAGTGTGCTGTCATATTAAAAGAGGTTAATTATATTTTGTGTTCTTCTGCAAATTAAAAAAACAACAACAAAACAAAAAAAAAAAAAAAAAAACCCAAACCCTCAAACTGGTGTGCACTAGGAAATGTTATATACCTGTAAGATACTTTTTATTGAACATCGAAACTTGTGGAAGTAAGACTGAGAGTCTACAGCCATGCTAGCAGCTCTGTGAGGCTGTACTTAAACACAGCAGTGCTTTGATCAAAATAGTAATGTCGGCATGCTTACATGCTCACAATAATGCTCTCATGCTGATACGAAGTAGATATAATGTTTTCCATGTTCTCCATGACAGGTTATCATGTTAGTATGTCAGTATCGCTAATTAGTACAAAACACTAACTACAGCTGAGGTTGATGGGAATGTCATTAGTTAGCAGGTATTTGGTCAAGTATTTGACTAATGGAAATTTTGACAAAATGGTCAAAATTGGATGAGGTTCACCAAAGAAATTATATTTGCAAAACCATCCCAAGGTGAATGTAAATGTATGTAACCAGTTTCATGGCACTCATATATTAGTTGTTGAAAAAATTCAAAGCAACCAGGGACACACCAAAGTTAGCAGTATTCATCCTCTAGAAAATATCAATATCTGTACTAACTTAGTTTTATCATATATTGCAGGCTGGGCCGAGGTAGTGGACTGACAGACCGACATTGCTATCCAAGTGCCATGCTACAAGTGTGACTAAAAAGGTTTTGCTGCAATGAATAGGATCTGTGCATTTTAGGCCCATTTTATTGCCTGTTATTTTCAACTCTTCTTATTCCCATTAGATATCTTGTCAAAGTGCAACACAGTCTGAGTGGCAAATTATCCAGTCAATAAACAAGAAATGTGTCAGTGTGGAATTTACTGTGACCTGTACAGGAAAAGTTATGTTACAAAGAAGTGCATTACAAAGATTTAACTGCAAAATAACACATCACAACTTAATGATATTTTCATATAAGGTCTGTGCCAGGCTGCTGTCCACAAACCAGTATCCCTCATTCCTCCTTTATCAGTCTTTGGCCATGTCAGACTACCCCTAATCGGTCAGGACCATCCTTTGCTATGATGACAGGGGCACTAACAATCCCAATTATATAAGCTTCATTTCTGAGGCTTATGTCAAAGAGATTGTCATATTTTTGCACTCTGCTAAAAGAACAATTTCATCATGCTTTCAGGGAGGATATCCTGTCAATATTAAACTTTTACTAGACTAATATAAAAATGACAGGAACAAACCATTGGCTTGATCTCTTATTAGCTCTCTGAAGATTATGTGACATGTAGTCTGGCATGTTGGTGTGTTTCAACTTTAATTTGCATCTGCAGTAATCCTAGGTGATATTGAATAAGAGCTTCAGCTAAATGCACGGTCCCCGAATTCACTGGCTCCTGAAAATTTGTGATTTAAGAGCAGAGCACAATTATGAATTTGGTTTGTTAATTGTAAGAAATAGCTGTCCTTCATGTTGGCAGATAGTTTTTGACATTGGAGAAAAATTGCAAAATTATGCTAGAAAATTGAGAATGGCTTTTGCTAGCTAACTCCTAGAGAATTACTGGCCTGTTTTTATCCTAAACTTTTCTAGTTCAAAATTCTCATGTTACAGACTAAACGCCCTATTTTTCTGGCGACACAAAAACTAGTAAAGGCAGGTTCCAATATTACTTAGTCCTCTTATTCTGCTGTTTAAGTGGGAGGTGTCAGTTTACAGCGACTCACCAGTCCTGTGCATTATTGCCTCCTTTCCAACTCCGTTTTCAGTAAATGCATTATGATGCAAATGCTTTTGTGTCATATATTACGGGTAGATGTGACCATTAATGATGCAAAATACTGTCAAAATAAAACTGAAACAGCATCAAATTGATGTGGTCATATAACCTGTTTCATGAACATTTTTTGCATTTATTTCCATCCACTGTTCTCAATAGTCTAGCATGATTAAAATAGGGCCCTAGGGGTAGAAAATTCAGAGAATGTTGGTGAAACAATGCCTGAATATATGCTTCATGTATTGAGTGGAAGTCTACTGTATCTCTGCATCTACTGGATGGATTGGCACAAAATTATGCAAACATTCATGGTCTCCGGTGGATTAATGCCAATGATTTGCATGATACCCTCACTTTTCTTGTAGCACAACCTCAAGATTTAATACTGACTTGCTATGAAATTTTTTATAGGCATTCATGCTCCGCATAGGACAAATTGTAATGCTGTTCTTCATCTCGTGAATTCTTCTTCAACAAATCCTTTGCTTCACCACACCAGAAGATTTCTTTTCGATCATATCATTGCTCTCTTAAATTGAGATTACTGTGAGTTATCAGTACAGGGTTTGATCTTTTGGGAGACTTTTACTTTGGGTTTGTGTGTGTGTGTGTGTGTGTGTGTCTTTGTGATGCCAACTATGGGTAAGTGAGGGGCCTATAAGCTTGAGTCTAGGTTAACTGCTGCTATTTTTTATTACCACGCCTGAATGCTGATAGCTGTGAGACCTCTTGTCCAATTACTCGAATTTACCACATGTGAACTCCAATCAAGGTGAAGAATAATCTCGAAAACGATCAAAAGAAATCAGAGGCAATGTCATAGCAAAGGGAGTACTTTGGTTGATATAATATTTCAGTTATCCTTTTTGATATATCAAATATAAATAAAAAATTAAATAAAAATTAAATAAAAATCAAAATAAAAATTTTTATGCTTTGTCACTATGAGGTATAGTTTACAGACCTGGTTGAAAATTTGACACCTATGTATTTTAAGTATAGAATTTATAATATCATCAGACATAAATGCAAATTAACTAATTCTGTATAATCAGTATTAAATAAATAATGAATAAAAATTACGGAGGAATGACAACAAAAAAAAAAATTTCATATAGCGAAAGAAAAAGTACACACATAACATATGACAAACATATTGGTGATGAATTTAAGTTAGTTCCTCAAACAAAATAAAAACCAAATAAAACTGTCAAAAAACATAAAATTCCAAAGGCTATAAAACAATTGGTAAAGATCTTGAAATCTCTTTCAACAATTCTTAATGTTATCAAGACGTTTCATAGTCGTAAAACTGTTAAGGTGCTTCCAGGACGTGGAGCTAAGAAACACACTGAGAGAAGGCTGTGAAGGTTGATGCTGATTGTGGAAAAAACACCATGCAAGACACCTAAAGTGCTTCAGGCTGACCTGGAGAAATCTGGAGTTATGGTTTCAGTCTATACTGTAAACAACAAATTAAACCAAGTTAGTCTCCATGGGCAAAGGCTGAGGAGGTTACCACTATTGAAAAAAAGTCACAAAAACGAAACACTGAAGTTGCCTGAAATATTCATAGATAGGCCACAGTCTTTCTGGGATAATGTTGTATGGACAAATGAAACCTGAGTAGAGCTCTTTAGGAATGCAGTGTATCAGCAATTAGATGAAGCACATAAGAAAAAGAACATTCTACCCATGGTAAAACATGGTGGTTCTATCAGGCTGTGGGGCTGTTTTGCTGCCTCTTGTACTGGAGGCACTGAATGTTTCAAAGCAATGTTGAAATCAAAAGATTACCAAGGCATTTGAGAGAAAAGTATTTTACCCTGTGTCAGAAAATTAAGTTTGAGGCAAAGGTCTTGGGTCTTTCAGCAGGACAACGACCCAAACCACAAATCCAGCAGTACAAAAGAACGGTGATGATGAATGTGGGTTTTTTTGCAATATTTGAAATCATTTTTGATAGTAGGTGAACTGAAATGTAATGCTGATACAGCACATTATGTTTCATGGTTGTGCTGAAATCTTCCCACCAGTTCATGTTCCAGGAGAAGACAGTGAGAGTTGTATTGGTTTGAACTGGGAGGGGAATGGGGAGGTGGCAGGCTGAGAAAAGTGAGCAAACAGTGATGGAGAGATGCTCAGCTGGTGATTTACCCAAACAGGGAGCCAAATGATGGGATAAGTAGATTTGGTCAACATTCCTGCTGTGGAAACTTGATGGTTTTGAAGTGCTATGCATCAAAGCTGTAAATGTAAGAAGATTAAACAAATTAGAGGATATGTTCTCTTGAAATTTTACGATGAAGTTGAAGCCTTGTCCATAAGTAGAAACATATACACACAATGATCGGTCTTAAGACTTTAATTTTAAACCTTGCCTTAGCTTATATGGTCCAACCTTTCCCCTGGTTTCCACATTCCTGCACTCAGCATTCCACCATCGGTATTCCTTTCTCCCAGTAAAGAACTATTTGTGGTCTATTTGCTGGATGATTTGTAGTTACTGGCTGTAGGATGTAGTTTATTAACTTTTCTTCCTAATCTAATTAATCACATCCCTGGTCAAAGACACTTTAGTACGTACATACTGCAGCAATGTTTAGTATTGATTATAACTGTCTTAATCTCAGATTATGTTCAGTTTGGTGATAGTTCAAGTTCTTATGTTTAGTAATACAGTGAATTCAGTTTTAGGATCTATGTTGAGGATTTGTTCTTGCATGTATGTATGTATGTATGTATGTTACATCGTAAATAAATAATATTCCTTTCATTTATGTTTGATTTATGGGGCAGACGGTGGACATCTGTAGGATCACAAAAAAACCTTTTGAAGATGTCTTCAACCTTGACTGGCTCTCTTATTAATCACAGAGAAGGAGAGGGGAAGATGGAGAGGGAAGGAGCTGTGTGAATCTTGCACCTGGTCAAAATTTCTATTACTGTGAATCCCCAGCGAGTAAATGATGACCTGATTTCCAACAGCCATAAAGTTAAAGATACCATATTTAAAATTTTTTAAAAAGATTATTTTATTTCTACCGTTTACCGTTTCAAAATATCAAAAAAGAAAAATGGCATGAAACAGAAGTTTGGGCACCATGCATGGTAAATATTAAGTGACAACTCCTTTGGCCAGTATTACACCTTGTGAACACTATTTCTCAGCCAGTTATGCATCTCTCATTTCTTGTTAGAGGAAGTTTTGCCCAGTCTTCTTGTTCAATGAGATTTTTGGGCCATTTTGCATGCTGCATTGCATCCTGCTCTTTTAAGGTCTATCACCAGATTTTGAAAGGCATTGCTGTGACACATACACTCGCTTGCCAATTTAATAAGTAAACCTAGATAAAGCTAATGCAGTATTATATACGAGGCCTCAATAAAGCATCCCTTCTGTCACAGTTAACTAGGTGAGGACTCAGTTTCAGATATGACAGACCAGAGATTGGCTCAAATGAAGCTTTTAATAGGAGACAAGGTCACAAATGCAAAAACAGTGCAGGGTAAATATTCAAAAAAAGAAATCAGTCTCTGAGGCACAGTCCAAAAACTTCTCCAGAAAAAAAGCCAGGTAGAAAAGGCCAGGTAAAAAAAGAAGCACAAAGGGCAGAAACACAGAATTTTCAGGAAAGAGGTTCTCAACAGAAGAGTCAAAACAAGTAAAGGTCAAAAACTAGAGCAGGTAAAAAGGAAAAATGACACTTTCCTGTAGAGGGAGACAGAGAGACAAAATAAATTAGGAGGAGAAAATACTGGTAGAGAGTCTGACACTTTCATGAGGGTTATATTTTAGCCATCCCAATTGAATTAAATATAAACTGAACAGCATGGATGATGCTTGGTGTGATATTAAATTAGTGAAACAAAAGTGGAGTAAAAATTAGTTGTTTTGCATGTTAATAATCCTAAAATATCATGCTTGGGTGGGGATAAAAACTAATGGTGCTGTCTTGCTGTTGTAACATCTTAAATTGTGCTACAGGATGGTTTCGC
Organism: Istiophorus platypterus; assembly: GCA_016859345.1. NCBI lineage: Eukaryota > Metazoa > Chordata > Actinopteri > Istiophoriformes > Istiophoridae > Istiophorus > Istiophorus platypterus. The sequence continues at coordinate 2,828,339 of CM029133.1, read as the reverse complement.
TTCAAGTGACTGTGTATAATAGTTGTACTAATGTGATAAACCATTTGCTGTTTTCAGATTTTGTCCCTTTGTCAAAAATAGTCCCACACTAGATGATTCTTGAATGAGGTTTTTGTAGCTGCAGACTGTTTTCTGGGGAATTCATGCTTTGACCAGATGCAGTCGTCTGTGCATAGCACCATTGTCTAATCAGTGTTGTTTTAATATTTCTTCTTTTATTTTTCATGCAAAAACCTTCCCAGTCAAAACTCTTTTCCCTTGGGTCCTCAACAATACACGCATGAAGTTTTAAGTCAATCACATGAGTGGTTGTTGAGGACAGACAGAAAGACAGAGATGGGATTCCTCCATTTATTGGTAGGAATTAACTGAATCAATTCTTCCTCCTGCCAGTAAAATGTTTCCTGTACCACTAACTGCAACACAAGCCCAAAAAATGGATTGATCAATGCTTCACAGCTAGAGAAGTGTTCTTTTCATGAAATTATTCCCCCTTTTTCTATAAAAAATACCTTCGCTAACTGCAGCCAAAAAGTTCTATTTTCACCTCATCAATCCATAGGACTTGTTTCCAAAATGCATCTAACTTGTTTAAAAGTTTGTTTGCAAGCTTCTGACACTGAATTTTGTAGTGAGGATACAGGAAAAGTTTTCTTCTGATTATTCTTCCATGAAGGTCATATTTTAGAAGGTATCAGTGCAAAGTGGTTTTGATCTGAATTTCTATTAATCCGATGAGCAGATCTCTCGGAAAGTATTCTAGGTCTTCCAGACCTGAACTTGGCCTTCACTGTTCCTACTAGCTGCCATTTCTTAATTACAAACTAAGAAAAGCTTCCTGAAAACACTTTGGTATCTTCTTATAGTCGTCTCCTGCTTTGTGAGCATCATTTATTTGAATTTTCAGATTGCTAGGCCACTTCTTGGCGGAGCCTGAGGCTGCTGATTTTTGATTATTTATAAAGCTTTAAAGTCTGTATCATTTGGCCTTTCCTTATGATGATTTTGAAAAAGCCATAGCCCTAATTAGCTAAGTGAGACCTCAAGTATCTTTGGGGCTCCCCTAACTTTTGTATGATGTTTGTTTCCTTTTTTTCCAAAATTGTACAGAACAAAAATAATACAACCATTTTGCTTAAAATGTTGTTCCGCCTTGAACCTTTTGGAGATATATGGAGATGATTTCAGCAAAAAATCTAGCAGAAGTTTTGATTCCTGAGACTGATTTGCCAGTTTGAACTTAGTGTACTCCAACATAGTGAGCACTCTCCCATGTACCACCAATGTATATCCCTTGACAGATGTTCCAAAATGATTGATGATATCTATATCTATATGTGTATTTATATCTATGTCTATATGTTTTTTTCATATTGTGTTTTTACTGTAATTATTCCAAGATGCTCCTTACATTCAGATTTTCCTGATTTTTAGTACACTAGGAGCAGAACAAGGACCATCCTGTTGGATGGAAGTACAGTGCTGCTTTAAGTGCTATGTCAGATAATAACAAGATTAATCATCTGCTACAAAGATTACGCCCACTGCACCTGTCTCTGGAGGAGCTGGAGCTGCAGAGGGCTATAAAGGGAATGTTGGATTCTAGAGGGTGCTCTGTGCTTCTGTACTCTCCCTGAGTATGTGGCTGTAAACTGGGAAAGAGATACTTCTCCATCCCGGCCACGCAACAAAAGAGTCCTGGGGCCCGTCCACTACTCAAAAGACGTGTTGAGAGCAACCAATATCATCAATGGCAATGCAAAAGTATGTGTGCTGAGAAAGCCAGCCATTGAATGGAGCCCGATGGACTTTTTCCCTGAGGTCAAGAGGGGTAGCGTTGTTACTACGCTGGCAGACTGCAGACGGTGGCGTCTCTTTGTTTTAGCCAGACCCTCACAACATTGTATGAATGAACAATCTCTTTTCTTCAAACCAACTTGCCTACATGAATACCTGGCTGGGAATAGCTTCATTTGAAAGCCATCTACTTAAATTCTCACATTAAGTGTACCATGAACTTGGATGCAAAGTAACAATGTAGCGCTGGGGACAGTAAATAAAGGTTTATTTTAATTCAATAATTATAATATGATAATAACTTAATAATAATAATAATTATAATAATAATAATAATCGCCAACCTTATCTCCATATGTAATCCCTATGTTGTGGTCAATAACAGGTGTTACCAGAAGAAACATCAGGCACTTATAGCCTCGTCATCTCCCCACAAAGCACCAAATAGCAACATAAACCTGACAACAAAATAGGCCACAACAGTGAGTCAGATCAACATAGCGGCGCAGGTGTTTGCAAGTTGGCCAACAGAAATAACTGACGGGTTAAAAGTTAGGGGGACCAACAATACTTTTTTTTTTTCCTGCATCCCCCAGACAGTTCCTCCAGCCAAGCTATTTTAGATCCTGGTTCCATAACTGTAGTATATAGTTCTGCAGGAGGCACAGAACGTTTGCAGTAATTCAGTGGAAGATAAAATTAATTAAAGCACGTGGAGCAATATCAGTATTAATTTGGAGTTACTAGAAACCTGATGAATGTAAATCCAATATTCTCTGGCAGCTGAAAGCTCCACTATGTTCACCAGCTTGTTGCCAATTTTGGCTGGTTTATTTTATAATAGGAACAGGGATTAACAATGAAGAGAATCTCATCTCAACAATGACCCTTTCAAACTCAAAATGACAAAGCATATATCTGGTGGACACTGCCAGTCCTGTTCATTGGATCATAATACCCAGATATGTTCTCTCTCCTCATCCTCACACCTTGGACTGTCAATCCTGACAAGCTCAGAGTCACTGTTCTATAACTGCATTCAAACAACCAGTTATAACAGCAAATGCCCTGTGAGTCAAACAGAGTCTCTGGCAGACAGAACTTTCTTTTGAAATGAAGATCAAAACTGCAATGGCAGCATCAGGGCCTCTTGGTGCACAGAATATTCATGAACACCAGACATCTGTCAGCTACTAGACAGTGTTGCGGGCGTGGAGGGAGGGAGGTGACATTTGTCTCCCAACAATGAGGGAAGGGCTTCAAATAGGGAGGTAAGTAAACACCCCATGAGCAAATGGTTGGATGCTTTCAGCTAGCTCAGAGGATGTTTTGTCTTATCAGAAGCCGAAAACAAAAAGGTGATTATGAGGCCACTCTGTTCCAGCTCCTCTGCGTTCTATGAATCATGACAGTTATGCATAATACCTATCTCACTGTTCGATTCCATCGTTATTTACATGACCTCTTTTTTCCTAAAATTTTCATCTCCCTGAGTCTGCAGAACATTGTCATTCCTCTTGGCACTGTGACTTGAATATAAAGTCACATGCGATGTCATCACAGATTAAATTTTCATATTAGTAAAGACCTCTTGCATAGCGTCCTCAGCTGTGCCTTGCTTTATGGCCTGGAAGAGGGGGTGAACAGCAGAGGAAATAACAATGATCACATGCTCTGGTTACCATGGCACTTCGGTCTCAGATTCCTGGACCAGATTTCATTGTAGAGGGTGTTCAGAGGAAGCAATGATTTTACAAAATGAAACACCTGCTGCTAGTCTAGGGATGCCAGGAGGTCTGGAGAGGTCACATCGGAAGTTGTATGACATCCAGCAGTGACCATCCTATTCCAAAAACCTGTAATAGTGTGGAAAGAGAAATGTCAACAGAATGGAACTTCATTATTTTTCTCCTCCTGCCAAGCAGTAACACACCTTATTATTTTTTATACCTTCAGTAAGTATGTGCTTACTGTTACCCTCTACCGAAGCTTGAAAAGTAAAAAAAATATCGTATCTGTACCCAAATTCTACCATTTAAAGCTGAATCCTTGATGTGTAAACAATGAACTGCACTGTTCTAAGAGATGTTGCCACTGAAAAAATAAACATGTTAACATTTTAATGATGTTTGAAAATGTGTTTACTTTTGCTCCGGACAATTTTCTGCAAAAAGTTCATTGATTAATAGATCAAATCTCCAATTGGAACAGAGCTCCCCATAATTTGCCACATGGTAGAGTATCCAACTCAGATGATGGACTTTCAGTCTTTCTCTCTCTCTGTTTCTTGAATACTCCCTGTTGTTTTGTAGTCGCTGACATGCACCTTTCACGTTGTTTCACATTCCCTGTCAGGGTAATCGATAGTGACAGTATCAACTTGGGACCAAACAAAATCATATCACAGCAAAGTAGTAGTTACCAAACTGCCTTGTCATGGTATCAATATTTCATAGGCATTTCTAAACAGCATGACATGGGAGTGCACAATAAGTTAATTAGTCCTAATTAGAATTTCTGATTAGGTAAACAATAAGCATGAAATGAGTTTTCCCAGAACCTTTGCATTATGTGTCTACACCGAGAAAAGACAGAATTGTTTATGTTTTGCATCCATATAAAGACCTCAAGTGAGTCATATTTAGCTCCCTCAGCCAGTAATGTTGCAAAAGAAGGGCACAGGTGATGATGAGGAAAGATGCAATCAGCTCTTCCATGAGTATGATGCAATCATACTCGTGGCAGGATGTTTTCATTTTTACCCAGTCCAATAACACAGAGGATAATTAAGGGCAACACATCTAATCATTTGTCCATTTGCTGAGACGATATCTCTGCTGCTAAGTGGTAGTTGATGTGTTGTTTTGGCACTGCAAAACTTGGAGTGTGGCACCATTTTCTTTATTTTTATTGAAAGAAGCTTAAGAGCAGACATACCTACAATAAAACTATGTTAGTTGCTGTCACGAACTTGGTTAAAGTTAGCACATTGTTGCATCAAAGTACTGTATATGAAATATAACAATACTAAGTGTCTGCAGCCATGCTCCTTTAGTGGATAGTAAGGCTATTACGTAAATGCTAACATCAGCATGTTGACATGATCAGTGAAAATGTTAATATGGTGATGTAAAGCAGGTGTTATGTTTACCATGTTCACCATTTGGTTTATGAAAAATACCTGTAAAGTTAATTTAAATTACTGTCGGCTTCAGATGTACTTTGTGTTTATTGTTAATTAGCACATCAGCATGCAAACATGCCGAAGTGTTTCTAATTATGTGGCTGATATTTGACCTGATCATGACACTAGATGAAAATAAATGGGACCACCAAAGTTATTACAATTCACATCCCGACAAAAAAACTTGTGCAACATGTGCATCAAATTTCATAGCATTTGTAACTAGTAGATATTGAGGAATTGCACTCAAAATCAAACATGTCAACCTTACAGTAATAAGAGGGCTTTGTCCTCTGAGGACCATGGATTGCTGCCCCAAATGTTTTGCTAATTAATCTAGTAGATGTTGAGAGGTATTTTACTAAATAAGTGAGACTCTGACCTGCTTGTAACACTGGGTGAAAAGTTATGAGGCCACTAAGTCAGTAGGATGAAAAAGAAGGCAAAACGACAGGATAAGGTGGAATACAGTTGGGAGAGTATGGTGATTATTTTTTCAGAGCCAATCATATTAAGTTTGTCAGGTCAATCCTCACAATTCGTTGTTTTAACAGTTAATTAAAGAAAGAAATAATGAAAAATTAGTTCTGCCTTCAGGTGACTGCAGGGTTTAAATGAACTGGAGGAGACAGTTTCCATACAACATTAAGCAGCTGTGGACAACAGATACTGTCAGAGTACATTTTATTAATCATTAAATCATAGCAGACTGCTTTATTTGCATTCCTGCATAAACCACGCTAACAATGATTTTTTTTTTCTACAATTATTTCAATGCATCTATTAGTTAGGGAATGTTAGATTAAAATTGTTTCTTTTAATGTTTTAAGCTTTTTTCTATTATTTCTGTGCATTTGCTGAAAGAATTTAGTTTGTACTTGTTGATAAATCGCTGAAGTGCAAATGGAGTAGAATTGTTTCAGAAATAAAGTTTTTCTGAAACGCTCATTCTCTGTAAAGCAAAACACCAAAACTCTTGCACCGATTCATCTGACTATACCTTCTGCGGGTTTTTTTCGGTCTTCTCACCTGTGCGCTATAAATGCTGGGCTTGGCAGCAAAATTCACAGATAGGCAAAGTGGATTTCAAGGTCAGGAAACTGTCAGAGCACTGCCCACCTCCTAATGTCATGTTTTAAAACTATAAATTGCGTGAATGTGTGAATTCTAACAAGAAAGCAATCTGTTTAATTCAGTGGCAGCAGGTTCCTCAAGTGTCTGTTGGCTTGATTGTTTCGTTATTTTTTAGCATGATTAAACCAAATGTATTGAACTGATGTGCTTGGGAGGGACGGGGAATGGGCGACAGAAGAACCTTTTAAATTTGGGGGCAGATGCGGCTTGTTTACTGTGAATTTGCTTTTTTTTCCTCTGAGGAGCGATGTATGTTGTTTGACTTCGGCCTTGGTGGAGGTCTGCACTCTAATGGACACATTTTTTAGTAAGGTTGCATTTTCACCCGTGTCTGTTGGTTTGTTTGTTTGTTTGTTTGTTTGTTTGTTTGTCAGTTGGATTACACAAAAACTAATGAACTGAATTACACCAAACTTGGTGGAGGGATGGGGCATAGGCCAGGGGAGAATCAATTCAATTTTGGATTCAGTTAAAGGGGCGGCTCTAGGATTTTTTTTTTTTATCACTTCCCTTAATAGGGTGGATAGGGAATTTTTTGAACATTTTCATCAATATTTGGCCTTGGCAGAGGTATGCACTCTACTGAGTGCCATTCTAGTTTCCTTATTGGACTGATGTATATGCAGGAGGAAGCATCACATCAACCCCAGTGACAAAATTACCCATAGAGGACTAAGGTCTTATATGACAGGTCATCTATCACATTTGTATTCATGAGCAGTTAAATGAATGAATTGATGAATAAATGCATAACAAGAATCTTCTCAAATGTTGCATAAATGTCAAAGGATGTGTGTGCCACCAAAGCTTTGTGATATCAATTTGCGAGACAGGGAGTGGGCTGATCGGCTGTGGAATGATATAAATGGAAAACAACTACATCTTCAAGAAAAATGCATGGTGCCTCCTGGAACCAACTGTGTTAAAGATATTATTAGTTGGTTCTCAAACATGCATGATGAATGTAAAGAGGGTGAAAGGGTCTTTGGAGCACACTTCTGCAGGGGCCTTAACTGCAGCTGAATGTCTAGGGAGCAGTGTAATAGTCTACATAGCCCACACTGTCATTCAATGTTTAATCTCCCTGTTTAGTTATTTTTCTGCTAGGATGGAGACATAATGGCTGTGTGGCACATTCAAAAGCATATGCTTTAACAAACTGTCTCAGTTTGTGGTAACTGCTGTGTTGAAGTTCAGCCAAAAGTCAGCTTTTTTCAAGTGATTTTCAAATTTATTGTTGTCAGTTTTTCAATACTGAAAGGTAGAATTTTTTTTTTTTTGAGAGACATCAAAAATGCTCCCTTAACATCCAAGGGTCCGAAGGCGTGTTTCTGTTATGTACATGTCTGATTGACAGCTTAGCTTAGAAGAGCATAGAGCAATACATTTTGTAGGAAACATACGTGCAACTGGATTACATTTTTTTATTAACGTAATTAGAATATGCAGTTACTTTACATAATCGGCAAGTGAATGGGTCTGTACAATGTTCACAAACAATACGGATCTTCTCTTCCAAAAGAAGTGGTGCCTCTGAATGTAATCCAGTATAGTAGATAGACTACACTCTGAGTTTGAATTTTCTGTCACTAAAAATTCAGGGAACCCCCTTCAATTGAGGGGAATTATACGAAATAAGATATTGGTCTTATGTTCAGAGTAGTAAGACTTTAAGCTCAGTGATCTCCTACTGCTGTTTTGAATGAATTCTTCTTAAATACACTTGAAATTGATTTCATTGGCTGGACTATAAGAACTACCAAAGTAGTAAAACAAGACTTACTAAAGTACAAAAAATTACAACAACAAACAAGAAACTGAGGCTAATTTCAAATAAAGATCAAAATGTACACAAAGCTTATTAAAGATTACTTTGAAGAAAAAAAATGCGGAAATTGCCAAACTTGACGAGATTAAATTAGATTGGGAAAGAGGTTTGGTGAGCAGTTACAAAAAATCTTTAAAGACAAAAAGTACAAGTAAAACAAAGGTAGAAACAAAGGATCCAACAAATTAAGTGCCATTCCAAACCAAACAACAGTGGGTAGAAGGGTGTTGTAAAACCCTCCAACAGTGTGTCTATATCAGTGCTAACATACAGACCACATGCAATGCCTATGTTGAGTTCATTATGGAGCACGTCACATACAAATGCAAGTTCCATGCAACTATCTGTACAGACATTTACTTTTAAATGGCCCAAAATAAAATAGACATTTGATTACACAGACATTAACAATTTATATGTTACTTTATATTTAGGACCAAATATACCCCTCTCTGGTCTACAAGAAGGTAGGTATGTTCATTTAATTGTAAAGTGCATATTTACAGGGACTATTGCAAAAACCAAGCAGCTTGTAAACCCTAACATTAAAAGACACCAAAGAAGCTTGGGAGAAAGTTTAATTTATTAGGTCTACTATGGAGTGAGTGAATGAATATGATAACTCACTGTCCACACACAGCCTATTATTAGTGTTATGTATAATATGCTCATACTAAAAGTTATGAGAGTTCCTTTGTCTGCTGAGGACAGGGAAGTTTGTATTTGTACCCTACATTTTAATGAAGGGCTTCTAAAAGAGTTCATCTGTGAGTGTGACTACAGAGATACACTCCATGACAGAGTGGAAGTGGAGAGAGTCTGATTTGAAAAATGCCCATTGAGTGTTGTGTCAAAGCTGTATAAACACTTTTATACAGACCTCTGCTGACCAATTACTGTCTCAATTCTGCACGTGCAGTTAAAATCCAAATTTTCCATTATTGGAACAGGGAAACAGGATAGAGGACCGAAATGCAGACAAACAGTCAGGCAGGTAGGTGTGGGGAAGTCTATTTACATCAAAGAATGTCCAAAACCTACAGCCAAAAAGGAACTCTAAACACAAAGTACGAAGAAATCTGAAGCACTTAAAGAACTTCTGGCTTTCAGCGGGTAGTTGGCAACAGCAAAGTACAAAAAAACACTAAAAAGGGAAACACTAGAAAAAGGCTGAGACACCAAAAAAAGGTATTAATGAAACTGACGAACTGTCAAAGTGGAAGGGCAGTGAAATACACAAGGAATGCAAGGGTAAATAGGAATAGGTGAAATTAATCAGGGTAGGGCAGCTAATTACTGGGAGCTAGTTCCACAGGAGGGGATTCTGATAGCTGAAGGCCTTACCTCCTATTCTTCTCTTGAAAACTCTAGGAACCAAAAGTAAGCCTACATTTTGAGAGCAAAGTCTTCTATTGGGATAATAGGTTACTAAGCAGTCTTTAAGATATGATGGAGCTTGGTCATTAAGGGCTTTGTATGTAAGGGAAAGGATTTTTAAGTGTGAATTTTACATTTGAGAGAATTTAATATGGATGAAATATGATCTCTTTTTGTAGTTCCTGTCTGTATTGGATCTGAATCATTTTGTATGAACGAAAAGCTTTTCATGGAGTTAACCAAAAATTACAAAATTTAAATTTACCCTTCTGGGGTAATGTTTTTCTTCAAAATTGAGCAAGGGACATGTCATTTACAAATTCCATCTGTATGCTCTAGTAGAAAAGGGATAAACTTCAGTTGGAATGTAAGCATTGAGCCTGGTAGTTGGGTGAAATACTTGACATTTAACAAGGTTCTTCCCTGATCTTTTAAATTAATCAACCTCCTTGTTTCAGTTTTTTCTTGTTTGGGGTTGCCTGAATGAAATTGAATTTCTTAAGATGATTAATGCACTGTTGACATGAGTATAAGTCTTGCACTATGATAATAAAAGTAAAAGTAATGTACTGTATATATTTTCATTATCAAATCTGAGCTCTGGAGAAGTGCCTGTACAGTTCCTGGAAATCTAGAAGGTATTCCCAAACATTACTTGAAGATAGGATATGAGGAGCCTCCCATGAGAACAGAGACTAAAGAGGGATAAAGTGAGTGCTGACAGGCAGACAGACATGGCAGACAGGTATTGTGTGTGTGTGTATGTCTATACATGTGTGACTGTACACAGCACTTCAATCAACAGCATTTACAAAATCACATAGCACATTGCTGAACTCACTTACAGAGTGAAAGCTGATTCATATCATGTCACTTCCCAGGTGAACATGCCATAATAGTTTGTTAAGTCCAGGCTTGAATGGTGCTTGGATCAGTGATAAAGGTAGAGCATATTTCAGCAGTTCAACAGAGCTTCACAGATTACCATCAGATGGAGATGAAAAATTCATTGAAACACCTCTTCAGTACATGTGTTTACTAAAAAGGCAGAACAGACAGCTTCTTGATGTTATGCTGCACCACGCAGAAGCTCATTTGTTGAAATAAAGTAGATGAGTCCATTAGTGAGACTGATGAAACACACAGCCTGCTAGGAGGGGAAAAAATAGCAGTGAATCCTGCTGGATCAATTAAATGTAATTACACTGATAATGTGTAGCTTTATGATATCAGTACATGTATATTATCAGTAAACATTTGTGAAAGTTTTTAAACACCAAGCTCAGGGTTTCTGAGATTAAGTTTAGCCTGTGGTCTTGGACTAAACTAAAAAGGGTTTATTTACTGTATTTTCAAAATTTCACATAAACATTCTATCTATCCTCAAGGCCTATTCAACAAATGTGTACATTACTTTTCCTACCTCATAAAACCAAATAAATGTTTTTTTTTCTTTTCTTTTCTAAATAAATTTTTTACATTATTTTCAGGCACATTTGTCCAGAAGAAAAATGCATTATGAATTTTATAAAGTAGGTTTACAACAATGAACACTGAAAAGAACATTATCAACATCAACTAATCATTTTCAAAATGGATAATACACTCCTGGACCAGTGTTGTTTACATATTTTATATTGTGCACATATAAACAGGGATAAATATTTTATAGTGCTTTGCATACGGCATAAAAGGAATTAAAAAAAACACTAAAGACAAATTCTCAAAAGATGGAAAGAAAGAGTAATAATAATATTTGCTTTGCTTACCCTTTCACTTTCATCTAACGCCATCACCAGCCGACTACAAGTGATTTAAGATTTAAGATTAAGATTTTTATTTGTTTGATCTGTACATTGCTTCATCATTACACTGTCACAGATTTGCTAGTGTGTAGAATATTTTAGAACGTCCCTTTTTCTAAAATTTTGGCTACAAAGGGTAATTCGGAGATGGACCTGTAAATTTGGTTTCAACCAGGAGAGTGAACATAACAATACACAGACCAGTTAGGATACAAAGAGACTGCTGGACAGCAGCAAGACCAAACACAGGCGCCATCATACCTGGAAGACACAAGTGACGTACAGTTAGGTACATAAGTATTTGGACAGTGACACAGTTTTCGTATTTTGCCTCTCGACACCAGAATGATGGATTCGTAATGAAGCCATCAAAATGTGTTTAAACTTAAGTATTACAGCTTTAGTTCAAGAGGTTTGACAAAAACAGAATAATAGGTACCAAGCAGGAAGAAAACAAGATTCTAGTGCCATGTTGCAATTCTCTGAGGCTGTACTTTGACACGGCTATGCTATGCACTAAATGCTAATGTCAGTATTCTAACAATGGGATCTGTAGCAGGTGTAATGTTTATTGTCATGTGCATCAGACCTGGGGATGAGGCTTGATGAAAAGCCAGAGACCACCGAAGTTATTATAATTCATCCTGAGGAGGACATGAATGTCTGAACCATATTTCATGACAATCCATCCAATAGTTGCCCAGATATTTTAGTCTGGAGTAAAGTGGTGGACTACCTGGTATTGCCACACTGCCTGTATCTTGTTGTAAACTAATTTTTATCTTGACTGGCCAAGCAGAACCATTTAACAGAATAAAAGCAGTCATAACAACAAAGAGACATTTTTATGTTGTGTCTCTTCATGCATGAAAGCATCACAAACAAAATGACCTGCAAACATTATCTTTGCAACAAATTTGATACAGACATTTTTCAACACACTAGTGTCTCCTATTTAACTGATAAGGCTGTGACCCTAAATTGGAAAAAGTCAAAGTACCCCAGGGAGTGAAAGAGAGAGTAACCAGTATTTTAGACAACTAAAAAGCAACACATGAGAATGTTAAATTCAAAGGCATCTTGGGATGAAGAATAATACTTTTTTGAATAGTGAAAATACATAAAATGTGAAAAGATAAAAAAATTTCATTGCAGTTTTCTCATAAGCATTTTTATGTAGCTGTAGCCAGGGAGGAACCTCCATCATTTTACTGTGTGAATGACATTTACGGGTCAATGGCTGATCATAATAAAATGAAGGTAAAGAACAATCATATCAGCCTGAATCATATCAACTGCAACATTTTGGTTGTAAACCTTTATGGGCACAGGGTTTGTGTAAAGTCTGTACATTCATGGTATACACTTCATCTGTAACCAAGCACAGCCGCCTCAGATGTGGTCAGTCAGCATGTGTGTGTAGGTGGCCAGGGATTTTTTTCACTTTAGTGTGTTGCAGTGTTACACTGTTAAGCCCTAGAGAGATATACAACCTACCATGCATCAGTCCCAGTGCCCCCTCAGCTGTCTTTCTTCAGCCTTAGTGGACATGGCAGTCAGCTCACAAGCATTTTCCTCCACAGGGACATTTACCCCCAAAACACACATTCACACACAGTCTCGACAGCACTCTGGATCAAAGCCATCCACACAGTGGACCAACATTTCAAAATGGCCACTAAATAGTTGGTAAATGCTCTGAAAAATTATGAAAAAAGACTTGAAGAACAACAAAGTGAGAGCTTTTGGCAACTGGATCACAGGCAGAAGAAATCTGTTACCGTGGTGTAAAGATATGAAGGTAAACAAGCAGGGAGAGGCTTCTGTAGTGAAGACGACCAACAATGATTTCATATAGACTAGCAAGCAAAAACTGTGGAATAAAAGACATGATGCAAAATATAGATGTGTGAGAGCATGCTTTGAAATGCATCCTCAAGTAAACTGCAAAGAGTCCACCAGGAGCTTTTTGTGCAAAATCCCCAATTAGACTTGATGGACAGGCAGGGGAGGGCAGGGTGGTATATACACATATACATCTTTTATCAGAGAAACTCAAATGTTAATGTCCAAAAGCCTTTAACTGTTCTCTTTTTAATGCATTTGTATTTCTAGATTCCGATTAAATGTGGTATATATAAAATGTGGGAATGACATCGTACTTTTAAACCTCTCTTTGGGTAAAAAGTTGTTTTTTTCTTTTAATCCCATAGCTGTTTCTTTGAACCTGTGTTCTTTGCATTCTTGGCTTGAAATTCTAATTGAAATAATTATTAAATGTAAATTTAATTCAAAATGTGACTAGATTTTTTTAAATAATGCTTAAAATTAGCTCTGTACCCCGCTGTTTTTCAGTGTTTCAATAAAAAAAAAAAAAAAAAACCCATGGGTTGTACGCATATAGTTACATTTTATCATTAATTGATAAAATAGCCATAGTAATTATGACCGGAGCAAAGGAGGAAGTTTTACAGAAATGCTGTAGAGATTCAACCCACATAATGAAATGTTGATGAAGAAAGTTGATGAAATGTTTAAATGAAAAGTATATATATTATACATCCCCACTAACACTATATGTATTTCTTTATCACAAAGATAGACTTTCAGATGGCATTCTTCTCAGGAAACTTACTAACATAACCGCTCATGATAATTTTGTAGATCAGATTGTGAATTTGGATCTTTAGAATGGCATATGAAAATTGCCCAGTGAGATATTCAATCGAAAAACATAATACATCATTAGTGCCCCTGACAAAAAACCTGTAATATAACATATCCGTTTCAAGATGTGATAACACTTAAGGTTTGATTTGATTGAGGCACAGAAACCACTTGGTTAGGTTTGGGAAGATGATGATTTGCTTTAAATACATTGTAAGTACATTGGTTGAGGGAGATACATTGTCTTGTTTACAGAAATAAACACATGGTTGAAAGATTGCAGTCCTGCTTTACTCAAACATATCTGTAGGAAACTAGAAAAGCAGCAGTCTCCTGTGTTCTGAGCCATTGTTCCCCCCGCCTCCTCCGTCTGTGGACTTGGTCGCTCTGTAATAACGTCACCTTAATCCTTCCTGTCTTAATAACTGTTCTAACAACTGAGGCATAACCAACTAACTACTGATACTGTTATTCTTTTTGGGAGGACAGTCTCGAGATGCTGCCTGTGTAGACACCGACGGAAATGTTACACACATTTAATAAGAGATCCATTGTGCTGCTTACACAGTGCATCCTGTGTAGACGCTTTGTTAGTTTCACATGGCTAACTTTCACTAGGTAGTAATTAAACTTAGGGAGTGCTACTTTGACTTTTAAATTAACATGAAGACAGAACACTACATCACACAAACGGGATAATACCCAACGAGTTAGCACTCTTCTGAATCTAGTGGAATCTATTACAGTTATGTAACTTAAAATTCGGTAGGTATTATCCTGCTTATAAAACAGCGCCAACAGCAAACAACTATATCTCATGAAATTACAAATATCATTTAATAATTTATTGAATACATATTTTATAATCACTTCTTGGCTTCATACATATATGATGCGATATAATACCTGATAATACCTCCTCTACTTGCACTAGGCAACATGCAGCTTAGGTAAACATTGATCACCTGCTTTAATATCAAGGTTTGAAATTAAATTTGCTTTGTTCTATTCTTTGAGCTATTTGTTTTTTTTTTTAAATCAAAGGTTTTTAAATAGGCAATTGAAGCCTCTCTGGATTTATTGCTACTTATAATTCAGTGCTGTCACAAACGAACACGTCCCATAGAGGTGTCCAGGTACACTGTCCATTAACAGACACCTGCCAGCCCGGCTGCAAGCCAATTTGCCATAAAATTTGATAACTACCCTTTGCTTTGATTTTGTTGTACCCTCAGGCTGTAACTCTATGAAAAATATAAAAACCTTTAAGACTTTTGGTAGGTAGAGGCTTGCACAATATACAAGCTGACCTAATTTTGTATGCATATCACATTTGCATTCTGAAAGACATGTTACTTTCTTCCTACCTTTTACAGCATGCCAACTGACAAAGTCTTACTGTTTGAAAGGTACATAAACCTCCAAGGCTGACTTAGTGATGTTTTCTCCTCAAATCACTTGAGGATTCTACAATGTAGATCTACTGTATAGTGATCTACTGATTAATATTGTAAAAGTAAAATATAGAAGAGTATTACCTGTTGCTTTTTCATTACATGCCCTTATGATGCCAATACACTGGACTTCTCCCTTTCATCACAACATAAATTAATTATGATTAGCAGGAGAAGTAATGCCTTTCAGTAGAGGATGCAGAATCTCTGAATCTGCGTTCAGCAGTTTATTTCACTTTGAAGCAAATCAATGTATGGCAAAAATGGTTTCTCTGGCTGGTTCTCACTGTAACTTGCAAACAGCAAAATATTGAAACAAAGTGGTTCAAATGAGCAGGATGAAATTCTTATAGTATTATCATATTTATCAGGAGGGCAGAATTCACAGTGACGTTTAAGAACTAAAGCGCTGCATGTGGTTGTCCAAGCCTTCAAAATTCCAACAGCCTGATCTATTGTTGTGAGCATCATGTTGGCTTTCTTTTTAATATGCCAATGAAATCTGGTTAATTTAATTCAAACACAGCCCTATTCCAAGCCTGGCAAAGACCAGGGGCTGCTTTAATATTTTCTGACAGGGAAATCAAAGATCAAGATGGAGAGCTGTACTAAATGGCAGGTCTTTATAATTACAGGGCAGGTGGGCTTCAGCCAGGCAGAAATAGTGGCTTGACTTGTAGCTGCACGGAATTTGGCTTAATAATTAATGAAGCAGAACCCACTCCCTGCAGCGGAGGGACTAGCAGTTAGAAAATCCATTTTACTTATGATGAATACCACCAAAGTTTAAGGGCATATTTCCACATGTTATCCTCCACCATTACTATAAATGATTAGGCCCCTCCCAAACTACTAAAAAAGCTTATTCACTGTGAAATATGACAAGGGAGCAGGTAGAGAGAAGCTCTACCTGCAGTGATCAATTAAAACTCACCATTGGTGCCATTAATAACCTAAACTACATATTTTTATTGTTCCTGCAAGGACACTTGGAAAGGAAAGTCTAGTGGTTTAATTATCGGTAAATTCCTATGACATGTATCCACTGTGACAATTTAAAAAAAAAACGCCAGAAATATAGCTGATAAAATCTGATACATTTGCAATGAAAGTAAGTAAAAGGTTTCTTTTTGGGTAAGTACTTCAATAAACCAAAAAACAAACAAACAAAAAAAAAAGCAGCTAATCCAAGAGAAATTCCTTCTCTGAAGTGAAGCACTTGTGACACAAGTGGAAACAACACATCTGTCCTTTGTGGGAAGCAAGAATCCATCAGATTATGTGTAGCATGAAAAGCATGCTGTTGCTCAACCTGTCTTAGACTGGAAGATAAAAGTGAACTGTGTTTTCAGTAAAAAAGATGCAAATGAACTTGATATTTGCTGCGCATATGAATTCTGCTTTAGATCAACTATCCCAGGTTACTTTACTTTCAGTTATATCATGTAATGCATCTGTCAAATTAACTTAGGAAAATTAATAAGAGCAAAAGTGTGGAGGACTTGTGACTGCCAACTCAAGATAGTAAAGCGTTTCATAATAAAAAAGGGGTCATCAGAATTAATACTAAACCAAAACACTGACATCTTCCATTTTTTGTTGTCAAACGTATCCTCAGTGTTTTGTATTTTATGAGTTGAATTCTCCTTGCGCTATTATTTCCCTTCTGCCCCTGCTGTGGAGCACAATGTCCATGTCTGACAGGAGCAGATATAGTATGTTAGAGTCAAACAGGGTTAACGTCTCGTCAGACAGCAGATAGGCAGCCCCACACAGGTTCGTTTGACCCCTGACCCCTGAGCATTATGTCCAGAATGAGGTCAGTGAGGCAGCCTCCCATTGATTTGCTGGAAGTGGAGAACACATTGACCCAGCAGCTTGGGTTGGATTTTCCTTTTGGTGCCGACTGATTACTACAATCTTACATAAAGCAGACCAACCATTTTCTCAAACATAAACACATGTGGTGTGGATTTGTGTTATATAAAGGCGTGCATTCTTTGCTGCCTAACTGTTTCGGAGACAGTGTTATCTCGAATTCTCCACCACTACGGTATTTATGTCTGGCCTGCCAAAGCCACTGAGGAGCCATGAAATGACAAGGCACTTCAAACAGCTTCTGTCCAACAAGTGACTCCAACAGACAGGCCGGTGGCCTCAATGACTTTCTTAAAATAGCTCAGAATAAGAAGGGGCTATTGCATCTTCACCTGTGGGCCGGGGGGAGAGTGGGAGAAGAGGACTGATGCAGCTGGCGGTTCTGTCAGTCGACTGCTTCCTGTTTGTCTCACACTCGCCATCCACTGGGAAGAGCACACGATTTACTCTCTCTCAAGCTTACATGTCCATTTATCTCAAGGAGAGATGTCAAAGGTGTGACAGATGAAAAGTGAAGCTAATATTTCTTTTAGCTGATGCCCTGTCCACCATCACATGCATTAACTGCTCTGCTCACATCCTTCATGTTTCCATTTTACTGTCATCGTGAGTGTCAATGAGATTCACATGCCTGTTATTAAATCTAAGGTATTTATGCAGAACCAATAAAGGCAAATTATTTTTAAAAATCAGCATTAGTCCATAATGCTGTATTGGGATACATATGTTTTCATTACCACATTATTTCTAGTGTACTAAATGGATTACACAGTGTTTGATGTGCAACAAAATTAAAATGCAACAAAATTATTTTCCTTATATGTGTGTGAGTGATTATTTTTCTTTCTCAGTATAGCCCAATTTAAATAAAATTTAATTGAAATTTTCACTTAAATTTTATTTATATAGCACCATATCATAACAGATGTTATCTCAGGGCACTTTTCATACTGAGCAGGTCTAGACCAGACTCTTTATAGTTATTATTTACAGAGACCCAACATTTCCCCCATGAGCAAGCACTTGGCGACAAGGAAAAACTCCCTTTTTACAACATTGAACAGATCCTGGCTCATGGTGGGCAGCCATCTGCCTCGACCGGCTGGATTGAGAGAGAGAGAGAGAGAGAGAGGGAGGGGCAAGAGGGCGGAGAGACAGCATAGCGCAATAATGGGACTAATAGCTATATATACTATAGTTATAGTAACAGTGCTAATAATATTCCTAATAGGACTAAATAAAATGTTAGCAGTAATCATAATAATAATTAAAGCAGTGGGTGTTGATCAGGCTCTTGGGGCAGTAGATGGTCTGTAACCATGGATCCAGACTCAGGAGCATCAGAGACAGAAAAACCTGCAGAAAGTGACAGGAGGAGAGAGGAAAGACACTAGAAAGCACAAAAGTGTGGTAGAGGAAGGACAGTTAGTAACGAGCATTTTTGAGACGTGAATGCTCACGAGGAGAGAGGAGGAGGCAGTGGAAAGGGAAGCTTGATGCATCATGGGAAGTTCCCCGGTAGTCTAAGCCTATAGCAGCATAGTGAGGAGATGGCTCGAGCTAATGCTGAGCCAGTTCTAACCATTAGCTTTATCAAAGAGGAGGATTTAAGCCGACTCTTAAATGTAGAGATGGTGTCGGCCTCCTGGACTCAAACTGGAAGATGGTTCCACAGCAAAGGAGCCTGATAACTGAAGGCTCTGCCTCCCATTCTAGTTGTGGAGAATCTAGGAACCACAAGTAGGCCTGAATTCTGGGAGTGAAGTGTTCAACTGGGATAATAAGGTACTTTGAGCTCTTTAAGATAGGAGCCTTGCCATTAAGGACTTTGTAGGTGAGGAGGAGGATTTTAATTGTATTCTTGATTTCACGGCAGCAATGCCATCTAGAGTAAATATATTGTTAGATAATGTGTTTCTGAGGTGTTGTGGGCCAAGCACAATAACTTCAGTTTTATCTGAGTTCAATAGTAGGAAGTTCCTGGTCATCCAGATCTTTATATACCTAAGACAATGCTTGAAGTTTAGCTAACTGAGTGGTTTCGTCGGACTTCATTGACAGGTACAGTTGGGTGTCATCTGCATAAAAACTGAACTTTATGGAATGTTTCCTGATAATATTGCCTAAGGGAAGCATATATATGGTGAATAGAACTGGTCCAAGCAAAGAACCTTGTGGAACTCTCTGACTAACTTTTGAGTAGATGGAGAATTCATTGTTAACATGCACAGATTGAAATCAATCTGATAAGTAGGACTTATGCACCCAATGAAATGCTCCAGTCTCTGTAATAGGATTTTATGGTCAATAGTATCAAATGCGGCACAAAGATCTAACAGAACAAGTACAGACATAAGTCCTTTATCCAATGCGGTTAGTAGATCAATCGTAACCTTCACCAGTGCTGTCTCCGTGCTATGATGCCTCTAAATCCTGACTGGAAATCCTCAAATAAACTATTATTATGTAAAAAGTCACACAACTGGTTGGCGACAGCTTTCTCAAGGATCTTAGAGAGAAAGGGAAGGTTAGATATGGGTCTATATTTGGCTAAAACATCTGGATCCAGAGTAGGCTTTTTAAGAAGAGGTTTGATTACAGCTATTTCAAAGGACTGTGGTACATAGCACGGTATAGAGAAGTGCTAACTAAGAGTAGAACTTCCTTAAGCAGCCTGGTTGGGACGGGATCTATGAGACAGGTTGATGGTTTAGATGAAGAGATCATTGAAGTTAGTTTGCAAAGGTTGATAGAAGAGAAGATGTCTAAGTATATATTGGGTTTTATGGCTGTTTCTAATGTTCCTGTGTTTGAGGAAAAATTAGTGCCAGTTAAGGGCAGGAGGAGGTGAATTTTGTCTCTAATATTTTATCATTAAAGAAGCTCATGAAATCGTTGCTACTGAGAGCTACAGGAATACATGGCTCAATTGAGCTATGACTCTCAGTCAGCCTGGCTACATTGTTGAAAAGAAACCTAGGGTTGTTTTTATTTTCCTCTATTAAAGATGAGTAATAAGCTGCTCATCGCTGAGGGTCTTCTTGTAAATTCTAAGACTGTCAAGCCAGGCTAAGTGGGATTGTTCCAGTTTAGTTGAGCACCATATCCTTTCACGTTTTCGTGTTGTTTGCTTTGATATATGTTGTTCTCATTGAGTTTGAAGTGTTATCATCAAGCTGATCAGTTTGGGACAGGCTAAAGTTAGCATACAAGATCTCTGTTTTACTGTGATGTGGCAGTGGATTTAGTACTGATTGAATCACTTCTTCAAATTTAGCTACAGCACTATCAGATAGATGTCTAGTAAAGACATTTTTGCCTGATGGTGTGTAGTCGGGTGAAAGGAGCTTAAAACTTATTAAACAATGGTCCCAGAGAAGAGGATTCTGTGG
The DNA here is from genome assembly GCA_016859345.1 of Istiophorus platypterus. NCBI lineage: Eukaryota > Metazoa > Chordata > Actinopteri > Istiophoriformes > Istiophoridae > Istiophorus > Istiophorus platypterus. The sequence goes on along the minus strand of CM029133.1, from coordinate 2,807,823 downwards.
AAAGATGGCCACGTGTTCAATTTCTATGCCATAGGTCATAACAAGGTCAGGGGTGTGATTAAAACAATGATTAGGTTTATTTACCCTTTGGGCAAAGCCAACTGAGTCTAAAAGTGAGATAAATGCAGTGCTGAGGTTATCACTGTCAATGTCCATGTGATTATTGAAATCACCTACAATAATTATTTTGTCTGTACTAATGACTTAGGATGATAAAAACTCTGAGAATTCAGGTAGAAATTCAGAGTATGGTCCAGGAGCATGGTTCACTATAGCAAGTAGAACAGGCTTTAAAGTTTTCCAGGTGTATAAGAAAAAGAATCAGCTTCTCGAATTATTTATAGCTGATTTTGGGTTTAGGGTTGATTAACAGGCTTGAGTTGAAAATGGCTGCAACTCCACCTCCTCAGCCAGTGTCTCTGGGAATATGAGTATTCATTTATGCTAACAAATTCATCATGAGACAGCTAGGTGTCAGTAAGAAAAAATACATCAATGTGATGAAGTGATATCAGATCATTAGATCGCTCCCATCCAAAGTTGTATTAGTTAATGTTTAAGAGTCCACATTTATTTCTCATATTTTGTTGTATTTCAATATTGGTGGTCTTAATTTTTATTAGGTTTTTCTAAAGCTCTTCTTCTGCATGTTTTTGAGTTAAATCATTTAGGTGGTTGGGGGGCAAACAGTCTCTATGGGGTATTGAGTTTGTGACAGCTGTAATGGAGTCACAGAGAAGTGTGTAAGACTCTGCTTCCTGCTCTCAAATCTGCGTTTCCATAGTTTGATTTTCTAATAAACTCGTTCAGATTTCTAGACATAAGAGCTGCTCCATCCATAGTGGGATGTAGCCATCTCTCCTAATGAGACCAGGTCTTCTCCAAAAAGTCCACCAATTGTCTCTAAAGCCAACACTGTATGCTGTATACCACCTCAACAGCCAGCGATTGAACGATGACTTGCGGCTGTAAATATTGTTGCTGGTCAAATTCGACAGGGGCCCAGAGGAAAACTACGGAGTCCGACATTGGCTTTGCTTATGTACACACTGACTCAACATTAATTTTTGTAACCTCCAATTGGCGTAACCAGGTGTTGTTACCCCAGACGTGAATAACAGTCTTGCCCAGGGAATGACAAAACCAGAGCTACAAGGCACAGTTAACAAGTTTTTTCTTAAAGCTGAATCATCAATATTAATATAAGCTCCAAAGAACCTTTTAGCCACCTTTAGCTCGTGTTTTGTTTTAACGGCCTATAAAGGGGGCTCTCATCAGCTTTCTTTCCAGCGGCAACTAATAGTTGTTCACAGCAATAAGACCCTGGTAATCCCATACTCTACATGCTCAGTACCAAGACCAGACAGGCAAAGACAGACCTAGTGAGCACTGCGGAGCATTTAGCAACTAAGAAGGCAGATATTTCTCTCAGCGAGGTATGGTGGAGACCGAACCACAGCTAAAAGGAGAGTGAATACTGGGCTTAGGCCACTGTACATAGACTGTATCCCTATTAAAAAAATACAAAAAAAAACCCCACAGGCCTCTCATTAATTTAAATTAGGCAATGTCTGGCAAGACCAAGCTTGCAGAAATTGCAATTTCTGCTGCAGTATCATCTGGCGCAGCTCTGCATTAGCCATTTGAATACAGCATAGTTAAGCGTACAGGGTTTAGATGTAACATGAACTTTATAATTCTTCTGGTTACTTTACAATGGTTGGGAAAAAGATAGAGTGGTTACTATCATGAAAACTTTTCCAAAGTTGTAACATCTTATCTGTGAATATTTCAAACCACTGTGCACCGTTTTGGGGTTTATGAAGTGATTATATGTCAGATGTGTTTACAGCTTTTCACACTGCCACCAAATTTTTTCAGCTCAGAGTTAATTCATGTAGAACTAAAATGTTTGATTACCATTTTATGATGTTACAGACTCTCCGGCATGTTTGTTAGCTTAGTATAATAAAAATACCTAACACTATTTGGATTTTTGGCCACAACCTTATTCTTGGACAGAGTTTCTATTTCAGAAAAAGTGTCACCACTTTATTTATAACTTGATGGGTGGAGCAGGTTTCAGACAGTTGTACTTTTGCTAACTTTGCAGAATTATTCCTAAATGTATCAGCTTTTTCTGGTCTACAAGGCAAGAAATCTGGTCAATATTTAACAAAAACAAAGGATACTTAATTATGATAATGATGCTGATTCATCATGTAACTGCAGATCCAATAATAGATTTTTTTCTTTTATTCTCTAGTGCCAAAATGATTAGTCAATTGATTGCGGATTGACAGAAAATTAATCACGAGGTTTTCATTATCAGCAAGGTCATTTAATAATCTAATAGGAGGATTCCCCTTTTTTTTAATCTTTTCTATATTGTAAGATTAATATATTTGGGTCTTTTAACTGTTGGCCAGAAGAATTTGAAGATTAATGTCTAGACAGTTCCAGACAATCGTTTCAAATATTTGACAGAATAAATGATTTATAATGTAAAAAAAAAAAAAAGAAAAAAGAAATATTTAGTTACAGCCCTAACCTTCTCTTTCAAAAGTCTTCTTTATATGTACATTGATGTATGGCATCATCTGATGAACCTTTTTAGGCAACCAACTGATATATGTCTGATTATAATGTTGTACATACTCTATTATCATGATAAAAAGGAGTCTACAGGAAGACTACAGTCAAACTTATGTGACCACTGGCTAACTAATATTATGATGACTTACTGAAATGAAAAAATGCATTGCAGTGCAATTTTTGGTTCTAGTGAAAGAAAAAAAGTAGTTACGAGATCAAGAGAGAATTCACTCAATAAATATAAATGAATAAAATACAGCATATGCTCCAAAAATCAAAAAGTACATGTTTGTAGTGATACTAGATTCCACATGTGTAAGTTCTTAAAGAGTCTGAAGTACCATTAAAATTGCGATTTCATGATTTTTTTTTCTTTAGCACAGGATGTCTGAACAAATATTTAACCTTGAACAGCTCACGTCCAAAGGCTGATACAAGAGAGCGAAGACTGTAACCTGTGATTTTGTACAGAACTACTGCACAGCGTGGACCTGCTCCATTGAGATGTATAGCAGACTGATCTTTCTATAAAACAAACCTTATCCCAGCAGTGTTTTTACTGGGACTGCAAGGTGTCTTTTCTGATGTATTTACTTTCTTTCTACCCTTTGATATGACAAACTGTAATATGGACTAATATTTTCTCTTACTGTAGCAATGGAGAACAGAAATAAATGCTTCCTAAAAATGTCCTACTGAAGAGGTAATGTCTAAGATCCAAAATGTATTATTCTGCTTCCCTATACTGAGGAGCAGAATCATTAACATTAAATCTATATTCATAATGTTTTTTTTTTTTCTTTTTTGTCCATTTGGACATTTTAATTTAAGAGAAGTTAAAAACAATCTGTTAGGCTGAAGGAATGCATTGAAATAGTGAGTTTGTCGCTATAACTGAAGCTTTTCTCATTAAGCATGGTCATGTGTCCCACTGAAAAACTAAAAATACTGATTAATGCAGCACACACATTCCTGCCACTGGTTTGCCTCTGTTCTGCTGATCAGCAGTTGGAGGTGGCAACGGACAACAAAACAAAAATGCATCATCCAACACATGGAAATAGGACAGGAAGACAAGGAAACTTAGGAAATTTATATATATATATGTATATATATATAATATTATAGAATAGCAAACATGCAGTGAAGAGTAAACATGCAGCGTTCGATTTTTTTCACTGCACAAAGCATTGGTTGTACAGTGTGTTACAGTTTGTTCCTGAAGAACTATATGACCCCTAAGCATCGGTAAGGGTTGCTGAATGCTGGTAAGTAAAGCAGAGTAAACAACGTAGAGCACACTTACTCCAGAGAGTTGTGTTTTTGGGAGCTCAGCACTGGGCTGAGGCTGTTTTTCTCACATTTGAAGTTGTTGATCAATGCCAGTGACTCAGCATCTACTCTTGTGCCAGAAATGTCAGGTGCTGAGATTTCTACCTTTCAGAACTCATTGTCCAGCTGGAGTTCTGCCACGATAATAAAAAAAAAACAAAAAAACTTCTATATCAAACTTTTACCCCATATACACATTTGTATTTAATCTGCTCAGTGGAGGATGACATATACAAGATGTTGCTTTTTCCCCAAATGAGACTGTCTGCAAGAATTTGCCAAACACTGACAGAGAATACCAGTCAAGTTCCAAATTCGGGGAAAGATATCCCTCGGCCACATGAGGGCTCTGTCCTAATTCAGGAGTTGGATGGAGTACACAGCCCACTGAAGACCAGACTGAACCTGCACCTTCTCTCTAAACTATATCCTCCTGCCTCACAGAGATCAAAAATAATGCTGTGGTCAGGTGCAGGGGCATTCACAGCAAAGTCGGAATATCATGGTAAAGTGGGACAAGTTTCATTGTAAGTAGTGAAGTATACACTGACACATTACACTTTGTGGACAACTGGAAAATACTACCAAAGCAGTAGCTCAAATATTAGAGCAAGTTAGGCATTAATTGTAGAGTTGGTGTTTTAATCCCTACATGTCAAAGTGCCATTGAGAAAGACACTGAACCTATAACTGTTCTCAAGGAATGTGTGAGAAATTTAAGTTGTTATTGAGAATCATGATTAGTAGCAGTAATAAACGGGTTTATACCATGAACAAACGTCAGAGTTCTATGAAAAGCGTTTTTTATTTTACACCTTGACATGGCTAATTGGCTAAATTGGTCTGTGTCATGCGGTACTGTATACGAGTCAGCGGCCTTTCAGTGTGGAGTTTGCATGTTTTCTTGTCTCCTTGAGATTCCTCAGGCACCTTTGGCTTCCACCGAAGACATGCAGGTTATTCGGTTAATTCATCTCTATTTGTCTGCCTTGTCAAGGACTGACGACTTTTCCAGGATGTACTCTGTCTCTTGCTTTTTGCCAGCTTGGATTGGCTTCCACTCTGCATTTTCAAAATATGCAGTTAAGCTGATGGATGGATAGATGATGACTGCCTGAAATACAGCGTTGTCTATATTATTCTGTATTTTCTGATGCTACATGTTGAAAAGGATCAAGTGAACATCCCTTTGTACATTTGACAAGCACACTGAATCCTGCTTTAGACTGATAACAACTGGCATTTTTGAAACTTCATTCAATTAGTCTGATTTTGTGTTTGTGTTACCCGCAGTTAACCAACATTATGCAGCAACTGGCCAATTTGGCATCATTTCCATCTGGTTTTAACACATGATCTGTATCTGGATACGTTATCTTGAGAATAACATCTGAACCACAGGTATTACACCAGGTATTAATAAGTGTTATCTCAGTTCTGTCTGCCGTGTTATCAGAGCTCAATATTCAAATTAATTAGGCAGAGCTGTTGGAACTATCAGCAAACATGGAGTGTCCCAAATCAAGGAAAGCTATGCAACAAATGGATGTCATTCAGTTCTAAATCCATTTCAAGCTATTGCTGCTACATGTATCTTCTGCCAGACAACTTAAGCTAGCAGGAAGAGGGGGCATTCAGTGACCTTTCAATTTGCTGGCTGAATCTTTTTCTTGAGAATCTGGTCACAATGTACGGATAGCATTTATACCTTGCTGTGATCCAACGACAATGATCTGATCACAGTGGTCTCTGCATCTTGTTTCACTTGGCATTAAGATGTTTTTTCCTTATCCAGATCCCTAGCCTTATTCACATATTCAGATACAATGTGAATGAATATCTTCTAGGAGTAGAAGGCATTCACGCTCTACAGGTAATTGTAGGATTCATGGTGTAAAGCTTAAAAAAGAGAAAAAAGAACAGAATTCTGGGAAAACATTTGCAGAGGCAGAGGCAGTGTGATGCAGCCAGGAGGAGTCTATGATGGCCAACCTTATACCTTCATACCCCAATGTTCAGTGTGACCATTCAAATCAGGAAGACACTTTTTCATTTACTTATACTTATATAGTTTTACCAAAGCATACTGTGACCTTCAATTTACAAGGTAAGTCAAATTGTATTAACAGAAGATGACAGTCAACAGACACAAGAAGAGGTAATGAAGAGGTTAAAAAAAAATTTCAAAAGCATATTAAATAGAATATATATACTGTATCACAGGGTAGAATTTTAGAAATTGTACCTTCATTGACATTAATAATTTAAAGATTTCAACAGCTACTACTTTGTACCAATAAAAAAATTGGAAAATTTTTTTTCAAAGATTCTATGCTTCTGCTCTTGGTTGAGTTTAAAATCTTTTAGAGTATAAGCAGCGTCATAGACACACAGAACAGAAAATCAGTATTGCATTGCAGTCTGCAGGTCTTACTGTATGTTTGCATGTTTACAGTTGTGCTCAGAAGTGTTCAGTCTACAGAAAGTGGTGCAATGACTTTTGTGTTTACTCTGACGTTGTTAATTTGATGATCTAGATTAGACCTAATGTTGCTATTATTGCAGGTGTTACATAAACACCTTAACAAGGTTTTATTAGTCATAGGTTAGTCAAAGGTTGAACTGAGTGTATATAACCTGATTAATAACAAGACATATCAAATTGTTTTGGCATTTCTACAAGGTGGATATATGACCACCTATACTTTTTAATGCAATAACATAATGTATTATACCACTTCAATAAATACTGAAACAGTGATAATATTCATATCACATTTTAATTTCACATTCTTTCTTCTTTACTATATTGAAATATTGTATTGTGTACTATAAATAAGGGAAAACAGTCTAATTCATTCTCCTTAACAAACATGCATATAATCTTGTTTGTGTGACATGACTGCTGTCTGTGATTGATCTGTCTATTGGTAGTGGAAATGCAGTCATACACCACACCATACTTCTACTGACCCACCTATACAGACATGCGTCAATATCCCCTGAGCCCCATCTCTTACCGCAGATGTCACTACTACAATAGAACCTTGGACAAGTCCAACTGCACTAGCATGTCATGAATCAGGGCTGAACCAAAATGCAGACACTGGAAAAGCAGGTAAGGTGAACAAACAAGTCTTTAAGTGTAACTAAGGTAGCGATGAAGAGATGGCAGCAGGCTGGGGGCTCAGGGCTAAGTTGAGGGGGAAGGTATCTGGGTGGGAAGCTTGTCAGTGGGGTTTCAGCAGTGAGTTGGCTAGCGGGCTTAGCAGGCTGGCGAGGCGGGCAGACAAGCTGGTGATCTGTGGATTGCACAAGAATCCGGTGGGGACTGGCTATTGGATCAGGGTTATTATTGTGGAGTGGTGATGGCTTGATGGCAGGCAGGTGTGTCGATTCCTGATGAAGGGTGGATGTGTAGAGAGAGAGGGAGAGAAAGAGATACAGAGGGCAAGGGGGGAAGGGGAAATGGCTTTGCAGTATATTTCAGTATATTTTCACCTTGACAATGATAGGGACAGGTCCCCATGTCCATACCCAAATCAACACTCATGGCAAGAAAAATAATAAAAGGGCCAGAATAGTGTCAGTCAAGTACATGTGTACACACTCACAAGGTACCTGGATCTGGTTCGATCGGGAACATGAGTGAAAAGACCTGTGTGTAAGTCATGGTTGTGTATGGCATTTAAAGTCAGTGAGTAATGCCACAATCCAGCCTTCTCTAAGAGAAATTATTCAGATATCACTAAATTGTTTTATCGTTTATGTTGTGGTAAGAACTTGCTAGTAAACTTGCTAGGGTTAACAAATCAGATCACAGTCTTTCCCTAACCTTAACCCTGCCAGTCTTCTCTGCAGATCCTCTCAAGCTCTGCATGTTACATGATCTACAAATAAAAAAAAGGTTACAAATGTTTGTGTAGATTTTTGAGTTATCTATGGTGCTCACAAATGCATTTCCAGTCTACCTAGTTAAAATGGTTAGTTTATTTTTGTTAAATGATAGGGTTAGGAGCTATTTAAGCTTTTTGGAAAAAACACATTTCTATATTGAAATTACATTTGGATGCACTAAAAGGTCTAAATTTTCCAACAGTATTTAAAGGAAGCATACATCTGTGTATCAAGAGACCATGAAAAGAGGCCCAAATCTCCTCAAACAAATATAATTTAAATCAAATATGTCAGGCAATCCATGAACACACATTTTAACGATTTGTAGATAAATGCAAAAGAACTTCAAAAATATATTTTTCAAATATTTATATACATAGGGCTAGCTCTATGAACTTGAAATAAATCATATTTATGTAAGATGCTCATATCCCTTCTAGCTGTGTTATATTGTTTGAAAATTTGCCTAAATTGTTTGGTACTTCTTTTTGGATTTGACAAGACATTCGTAGACAAGACAACATAAACTGCTCACAATTTTAGCTTATATACACATTCGTCACCATTATTAAGCTTACTTTCTCTCCACACCCTTTCCTCGGTAGTTTGAGCACAAAGCAATGACCCCTTTTAACCAATAGGAATCTCACAGAATTTTATTTTCCCTTATGCTAAACATCATTATCCCGATCATTCTTATAAGATAACCCTGTAACCCAACCCCATCTGACTCTGGCTAGGTGAATAGGTAAATGGAAAAAAAATATATATAAAAAATTATATATATATATATCAAGATTCGAGTTCTGTTTCTTCATGATGTTCTTGATAAAATATTTTCTTTTGAACTCCCTTGTCTCCGTGTGTCCCATTTTTTTCTAAAGCACTTACTGACAACCCAGGTTGTTAAAATGCTCTGTATACATGATCTTGACTTGACGGTATCCTGACTTAGCCTTTTTTTAAACCACAGCATTGCATATGGATGCCTTCTGACTTGAGGATAACGATATACTGTATCTACTGTTTGCTACCTCTATCGCTGACAGGAATTGCATTAAAAGTTTGTTGCCAAATGGACCCCGTATTTGATTCACTATCTTTTCCGTATTAAAACCTACTTGCATAGCCATCTGCCAAGCACGATTGTGTTCAGCCACTGAAACCATTTCATGAGAAAACTCATTTTCAGCCTCTTAATTATTTTTCATTACAGTGGCGCTAAGGAGTAGATTGGAATTGGACAGTAATTGCCCGGTCTGAGCGGTGAAACAATTCTGATGCATCAGTCTAGATGAAGTGTGACAGGGAGACATCTCACCACAGTCCAGCTCCCATTAGCCCGTTTCCTCCTTTCTGATCGCCTGAAAACCCCCCTCGGATTGTGGTCAGCGCAAGGTTACTGCAAGGTCAGGGATCTTTTATGGAAACAAAGTGTTAGCAGCAATCTGCATGAGATGCTGACAACCTTGTTGCCATCTTTGCAACTGTTTTTAAGTGTCTCTGATTGTGAGTGGCTGTCACATTGTGGTGAACTTTACCATTCCCGTGGAGCTGCCACTGGAACTAAATGGGGCAGCTCCTGCAGGTTTAAGAAGGATGTGTTCAGCACAGCTTGTGAGGCTACTGTTAGGATTATCTTTTTTTCCCCCATCTGTGCTGTGATAGAAAAGCTTCTCCAAATGTACTATCATGAGCAGTGCAGCCAATCAATACGGCTCACTCCGCAAGAGGTAAAAAAGGGGTCTCTGCTGTCATTTCAGCTTCAGTTCCCCTGCCCGTTCCGAAATCTGGATGTATCCCCCTTGTGTTGGCCAGTTTCATGTTGGTAAGTGGAAGCAAGAATATACTGTGTGTCCAAGAGCTCAGCATGCAGATCTTCAGAAAGAGGTATGCTGAATAAATCATCTGATACGTCGATGTTTATATTTAAAATAAGACTATGTAAGACTGTCGAACTGACGAACTGCAGAAAATACATTAAATGTCACTTCATGCCCCAAAATCCTCATAAGTCAGTGCTGTAGAGACATCATCATTAGGATATCTGAATGAGAGTAAATGAAACGCGACAATGAGGGAACAAATTTCAAAATATTCAAACAGTGAAAAATAGTGTAACAGTAGGAGAAGTAGAGATTTAACATTAGCTGATATAAGCATCTGGTCATAAAGGAGCAAGCAAGGCTATGGAAAACAAAACCCCTGAGTGTACTGAAATGAGTAAGTGTGGGTTTTATTACTGATGAATGTAACTTTCTATTTGTGAGAGGAACAATCTGTTATATATTCAAATTAAAAATTAAATATTCATTCTCTAAAGAGCAACTTAAGCCCAAGTCCATTTTTTTTTTAAATTTCATAAAAAGTCACTTTAACATTCTATCAACTATTTTTTGTCCAAGTCCTGTCCCAGTGTACAGTGTTCATCAATATCTCAGGGTAGTTATTCAACCAAAGACAACCAAATTATTCCGCTGCATAGACCAAAATAATATGAGAAAAATCGTGATGCCTCTGGACACAGAGGGCAACATCACATTCATCTGTCAGGAGAGTGTAGAATTTAGAGCTAAGAAATGTAAAGACATTTAGAGACTTAAACTTTGTGACCACCGCCTCTGCTACTACTATTTTTATAGTGTTGGTCATTGTTACAATGCCACAGCACTTCTTTCTACCATTTCTATCATTCACATCCCCTTTTCTGTCACCGTCTACTGCCTTTTCTTCATCTGTTGAAGTCTTAGAAAGCAGCTGAAACATTTCAAACAAGTTTAGCTGTTAACCACAGTTACAGTGGGAGACTTGAAGGACTGTAGTCACTGTCATTGCTTTCATAGTCTGCTGGCAAGAGATGGTTCGGAACATTTGAAACAAGTCATTTCATGGCATCTGAAAACATTTAAAAAGGAATGGTACTATGAATTGTGGATTACTTATAATTGTACTATCTAGATATTACCATTGCTGAATGCTGACACTGGGGCAATGCTCCAGCAAAGCTGGTAGGGGTTTTGGAGTATCAGTAGCCAACTAAAACACCTTGTTAATTTTAACAAGGTGTTGTTGATAAAATTACTGTTAAATGTCATAATATAGATTTATAACTAGTAGAGACTGTGCTTAAAGTTAATGAAGGCAAATTTTAAGAATGCAAACTGCAGCTTTCTGTCAGAGGGTCTTAATCCCTACATTCCCAGTCATCACCCCAGCCTCCACACCCTTTTGCCTTGTCCATAAAGGACATACTACTTCCTGAATTTGCAACTGCAAGGTGTTGTCATCCAATCTGAACATACTCCCTGGGATACTGTACGGGATGAAGTTATTATTTGTGCCTGCTGAAACATTCCACAACAAGGTTTTCATCAGATGGCTCTTTCAGCAGCTGTCTGTGATAAGTTACGCCTTTCGTTTTAATGGTATTTTCAGACAAGTGACTGGAAAGGGCCTCAGACTTTGACAGAGGGTGTGCTGTACCTTACTGAGTGGTCTAGGGCTCATTTTGCCTTGAAGACCTTGTAGTTGACACTAGGTTTGACACATGGGTAGACAATGACTATAAAAGTTATAACAAATCGTTCAGCCTCACCTGAGTGCTCAGACAGCAAGGGAGATCCTGCATGTCTTCATTCGTCACCTTAACCTGGCTGTGTCAAGGTCAGGCATTGCACTGTGAAACAAGGACACACAAGCTTTTCCTCAGGGTGACACGGCAGCAGCTCTGCTCCAACAGTTTCCTGCATCAGACGGCTCAATAAAAGCTCAATAAAGATCTGGTGGCCTTTTATAGTGCAGCTAGGGTCTTTCTTATGAGAGTAATGGGAGAGGACCGAGCACTGAACTTTGTTCAGTGGAGTGGTTTACATGAGGCCAACGCATAACAAAACAAACTCATGAAACTGATCCAGGAGTCTCTGGTTTAAACCCTTTGGCCACCAGGCAGGATCTTATTGTCTTTGCCATGAAACACATTACTCTAATCAGGCAGTTATAATGAGGACTGATTAAAGGAGGAATTATGATATCCTTTTTAGTAGTGGCAAATGTTACCAGTCACCAGGCACAACTCTTTTCCTGATGAATCTGGGGCCGACTACAAAAACTTTGACTAAAAAAAAAAATGAAATTTGAAATCAAAAGCAAATTTCAAACAGGATAAAAAAAAATTTAGAGAGCAGTTCTCGTTTCTATGGTTTACTGTAATTTCAAAGAAGACTAAGGCTGCATTCAGCCTGAAAATAATGGGCTTCTTGTTACAGGCACCAGTAAGGAGATGAAATACAATCTAGGAAGTCTAGTTTGAATTATACATCAAAGGGCAGGATTTTACTCTGGCAAGTTACTACAGCAGTAGTTATTTGGCTGTAGCAAAGGGTTACACAGCAAAAGTTGATCCCTGGTTCAACCTGTGCTGCCAGCCAACCCTGCCTTTTTGTTTCCCAGAGCCTTCTCAAGCTGGACGCCTGGTGTGTGAATGCAGTGGTCACTAAAATGAATGAAGTGACTACGTTTTTTTTGATGCAATGCTAATGTCAATCTGCAGTATTTTTGCTTATTCAATCTATTCTCTTTATTTTGGTCCAAATTAATGAGGTCCTCCTTTGGCTGAAAGCATGTGTATTACGTCGAGATCACACCACAAAATACTGCCTAATAATGGCCAAACATTACAGATGAGGGGTATCAGCATTGAAAAGAAGCAATGGGCAAAACAATTGTTGTTTTTCTCCCATGTAATCTGTTAAAATGTTCGACTAGTGATAAAGAGTCTTGGGCACATCGTGACTAGCTTGTTTGGCCATCGCTTGCCTGTTTTGACAACTTCTGTGACATGCTCCTTATCTTGAGGGCATAGGTTACTGTTTCCTGTGCACCTCTAAACATGGATTTTATATTTATATATTCATAAATTGTGAAATAAGTACTAAGTAAATGAATTGTACCAAAGTCAGGACTTTGGAAAGACTGGGGTGGACATCCTGAGTTAGGCAAAGATTGTAGTTTTGGTTAAGTGTTAATAAACACAATGTGTCTAAAGCTTTGAGTTACTGTGGCCTTTTTATGAATTAAACCAGACCACATCATCCACAGCTTAACTGAGTGCTGTGCAATAACTATAAAAAAGTTAAATACTGTTGTCATTATATGGGCTGATGTATTGCATTTTGGAGGAAATCACAAAATATGTTATCTATGAACAATTTACTGATACAGTTTGAACTTTTTGTGAATATCTAGATATGTTTATTAAAATGTTCTTCTTTATGTTACTAGAAAAAGTATAATCCAGCAAAATAGCTATAAATAAATAAAGTTGTTAGAAGACAGGGTTGAAGAATAGAGTTGCACTGTAGTACAAACTTTTCTATTTGATACAGTTCTTCAGGACTTTTTAATTGCTATTGAAACTCACTGCTAAAATTATAACTTTGTATTTCCTAAAATAGGGCCAAGGATCTTTACCTCAAATGCAGAAATTTCTAATTCCCCCTGTTTGATAGGAATAAATTATCATATTTGTGTATGGAGTCTCATTTGAATCCACTCCTGTTTGCCCTGTTAAAGTTATTGCATTATGCTGTTAACACAAACTAAAGACTTCCTGTATACATTTCAAATTAAAAGCGCTCTCGTTGACAAAATCCCTTCATTTCCTCACAGGGTTTTTTTCTGTTAAACATTTGCAGGCACACTGTAAGCATCAACAGCTGGGTGGGATTAAGGGAAAGTGAAGAGCTGAAGAACATATTATTTATATACAGTAAAGTTTCCTAGCAAATAATAGATAGCCATGTTTTTTTTAATAATAGCTATTTCACAAACCCAAGATACTGTAAAAGTCAATTTATTGAAAATGTATTTGTCTATATAACAATTTATTTTGAGGGATTTCATCATAAAGATGGATTCCTTATATAATAATATTAAAAAATAATACATTTTTTTGTTATTGTGTTCAGTGAATTACTGAATATGCAAGCAGATAAATGAGGAATAAAACTGTAATTCTTCTTCAAATTTCGAACATTGAGAAAGGTGCTATATCAAATGTGTATCCATACATTATGCAGGGAAGTGAGCTGATGACTTAAAGTTTAAAACAACAATGCACTTTGTTGAAAGGAATGTTTATCCATTTAGATACTCAAGAACAATACACGGAAGGAATGCATTATTCTCTTGGCAGAAAATGGACTTGTTGTTAGAGGAAAAAAACTCTCCTGTTAGAATGAATCCAGCTATTTTTATCAGGTTTTATCTGGAGAGGACGGTGGTGGGAGGCTGAAAGAAAAAAAAAAACTTTTCTGCTCAAGAGCTGAGAGTATTGTCAAAGGTACAGCTGGTCTGTATGCATTACAGCCAAGAGAAGCCACTTACTCCATCATCGCAGCAATCCATGCAGTACATCTTTCCCTTGTACATTTACAGGCTTGAGTTCAGCCCTGTATCCCACCTGTCAAGACAGAAAGCTAAACATGTCCATCTTACTCCATTTTGCCAAAAAAAAATAGAGGAAAAAGCTTGAGAGCCGTGCTTCTCTATCTTTTCTTCATTGTACTGTAATCACAGGAGCGAGTGGGTTGCACATTGATAAATAATTTCTGGAAGAGCTAATGGATTGCACTTGGAGAAAGAGTGCTCACTTTGGACTGTAATTACTCTGGCACGAGACGTTGCATGGTTCCACATGGGATGTCCTTTTTTCTTTCTGCTCAGGTGTACTCAAATAAAATATACATCAATACTATTTAGGTATTATCTTATATAGTGTTGCAAATATTGTCTTATGAGTCAATAATAAAAGGGAGGAATTTGCCATGAGACGGATTATTTACGTGCTAAAATGATTGAATAAATTTTGATATGTAACTTCTTTGATTCTGAGTCTATATCCAGCTTTTCGTATGTATTTCTTTGTTAGTATATAATCCATTAGCCTATATGCTGCATTTGCTCTTTGTGTTGGTGTAGTGCTGTGGCTCAGGTGGTAGAGCAGTCGCCCACCAACCGGAAGTCTGGTGGTTCGGCTCCTCGAGTCCACATGTTGAAGTCTCCTTGGGCAAGATACTCAACCCCAAATTGCCCCATTGTGAATGTATGTATGAATGGGTGAATGTGACAGTAGTGTAAAAGCGCTTTGAGTGGTCAAAAAGGCTAGAAATCAGTTTACATTTGAACGTTTTTACAATATCACATCCAAAAGTGTGTGCGCAGTTACTGAAGAACAAGTAAAGAACAAATCAGACATGACCCGATTATTAATGACTGGCCAATAACTAGTTTCTCCAAGGGTTGTATATTAGATAATGAGGAGTAACGTACCTATTACTTCAAAAATAGCTGTGAAACTGAATAGGGATCACTCGTTCCACCCCACTCACACCCATCAACGATAATTATAGTGAATAGTTAGGATTCACTCATAAAATACTTTCTTTCTTCATGATCATATGACCATTATTTGATCTTTTTTTGCGCCCCCAAAGTAAACCAATACATCATGCTAAGTAGTTACTAAGTAGTTCCTCCTTAATTCATGATTATGAGCTCATGAGTTTCTGGTGCAAAATTCACAATTAGTTCCAAAGTAACATGCGAGGGCCACAGGATTCTCTAGAATATTTTAATCATCGTACTCTGACATACATATTAATATTCACGTGCAAGTTATATTCTGTACACTTTCTGATGTCTTATGAATAAAATAATATAATAATAATAAATATAATAAGCATATTATGCACCAGTGTTAGTAAATTAAAAGATTAACCAGGGAAGTGTGTCGCAATAATGCCAAACTACTCTCACAATGTGTATTTACATATTCACAAAACATCTCAATTGGGACTATGAGAGAAACACATTTTCCTTTAGCTTTTCTTTTCCTCCCAAGGTACATGTATTCCCACCAGAGGTCGGAGAAAACAAGGACATTTTCTTGTGCTTTATCAGTGTGAATATTCCACAAAACCAAGATAATGATCAATGTTTACCAAGGCCAGCATCTCTGGTTGCATTAGATCCAGAACTTTTGAACAGATGATTACAGATTACAAATAGTTACCATCTTTTGCTATTAACAGAGCCACATGTAGGTTAGTTTTAGCATGTTTGCTCTAAGCAGAACTGGTAACTGCTTAGTACATTTCTTTTTCTATGCTTAAGCACAGCCTTAATCAAGACTCTAAAGTTGTGCATCTAGTGCCCTTAAGCAAATTTTAAGGAATTTATGTTAGACTTCAGGCTTTGGAAATTACCCTGACTCGTGGCATGTTAGCTGTCTGATAGCAACCCAGAAAATGAAGCTTTGGCAGCACTGTAACCTATCTGAGCAAAAGGAGTTTTAACCTGGCTAACAGTGAACTAATACAGGAATACTACACATCACCTTGTTTATATAGTTTATATATTTTGCCCAAATGTTCAGAGCAGACTAGTAAATATTAATTTTAGGGACTTCTTACTTTTTCCACATTTTAAGCTTGTTTCTCTGCAATCAAATATTGTAGCTTTAAACAGTGTTTCAATAGAGCAGGATGTCACATGGATGTGGTTGTCAAATCAAGTGACCCTGGTAAAACCAAAAAAGTTTTGGAGCAAAACAAATTGTCATTAATGCACATAGCAGTACTGAAGTTTTTTCAAACCCTAAATGTAAAAAAAGTTGTTAATCTTTAACCATTCAAATTCATTTTCCAGTACAATCAAGTATGTCCTAAGCTTCAAACCTGTGTGAACAGATAAATGTACTCTTAGGACACATTAGGACACATTCATTTTGTCTCATCCCATGTGGCTACAGCTTCGCGGGTGACATGTTCCAGTGTTAATTGGCAACATTGCAAGATTTTTAATGAAATATTTCAGGATTCTCTGTGGAAAAGTCATTGCAACAATTCAGTGATGTGCAGCTGAGGAGTTCACTGTGATAAGAGATCCAAGATGAGATATCATAACAGTTTCTGATCATTACTTTCATAACAACTTTTTAGTGTTCAGCTCAGCGAGGCACAGAATCCCTAAACTGCTTGAGTGGTTTTATTGTCCTCTCCCCACTGAATCATATCACTTCTCCCGTACCTTCCTCCTCTGCTTAATCCAATGTGCCCTTAACTAGATATACAAAACATCCTTACCTCACGTCTTCACTCAAATTTTTTTTTATCTCTTTTGCAAGCACTTCTCACTCTAGAGTATCAGTATTGTTGTTGGTGTCTTAAAGAGGGTGTGGTTGCTTTCTAATTTAAAAAACTATTAACACTTGCACTTTCTTAAAGCTCTTAAAGCACTATTATTTTTAAAATAATGGTGAACAGTGAAGCATCAGGAGCTGAGAAATCCTGATTCTTCAACACCCTGGATGCTACTTTTCCCATCAGCACTGCTTTTTTAACACTGGCAGAACACAGTTAATATGAGATCTAATTTTACAGTGAAACACTAAATATCAAACAATTTTTGGTACATATTTCCAGGTTACTTCCCCTTAAATGAGAGTGGGCTTGGTAGCATATGAAATATAATCGTTTGGGTTTGTGGAGATCCAATAAAAAACTTTCCTATGCTCACCTGTTATAGCTCATACGATTTTCTTGACCACCTACAATCTGCCTGCCAGGTCCATTTGTGGAGTCTTTGTTGTTCTTTCTTGCCACGTTGCCTTGTTTTACTTCTTTTCTACTGGTTTTTGATTTTGTTTGATTAGAAACTGATCTTCATTTATTGCTTTTCTAGTATATATTAGCTAGCATGGGAGTCTCTATAGTATGTATACCAATAACACAACTACATGAGTGAGCAGGCTTGCCAGACTGGTAATAGTTTCCACAATATTCAGGCATTCTGTAAAAGCCCAAATATAAATGAAATGGTATACCACAGATCAACCTTTGTAGATTTCTCTCACTGAATTTTTCTTAGCGCCACATCCTTGAAGCATCATAACAGTTTCATGACTTTGAAACTTCTTGATAACATTATGACCTGTTGAAAAAAGGGATATCAGATATCAGGGTATTTGGCAATTGTTTTGTAGCCTTTAGAGATGTTGTGTTTTTTGATAAAAGCATTTCTGATGCTCTCAGACAGAGAACTCTTGTTTTTGACATTGTGTCAAAAGGAATTGGAAAAAATCAGCCCCCATCTTAAGCAGTAAAAGCTATCATTTATTTGTTAATTCATTGAAAACTTAACACGGGTGAATTCTGTTTGTTTTTTATTTTGTTTGAGGAACTAATTTAAATTAACCAGAATCAGGGTGGCAATAATTGTGTCAAGTCTATTTTTTGTGTCTATTTTTTTTGTTTGTGTCGCTATATAAAAGTATTTTTTTGTTGTTGTTCAGTAAACTTGGATATTTTAGTAAATATTTTGATTGTATAAAATTGGTTAATTTGCATTTATTACTAAAGGTAATCTAAATTCTGTAGTTTAAATTCAGGATTTCCAAAAATTTCAGTCAGAATGATTCTTATTCGTCATGCTTCGGTAAATACTCTCTCCTGATTCTAGTCCAGTCAAACCCCAGGGACGGCACCAGAGCCATTTGTTCATTCAGGAGAGCCAGATACATTATGTATGGAACTAAATAAGCAAACTAGCAGTGGAGGGGTTCAAACACCAAATTAGACAGGTCATGAAATAAACTGTAAGGGGGCCTTCAAATCTGTAGTATTGTTCTATTGTTTTGTAATACAACAAACCATATATAATTCAATTTGTATTCTTAGGCAAAAGATATTTTTCACATACCACAGATACATGACTTACATGTATATATAGTTCTATAGAACAACAGCAGAGTCTACTGTATTATCTCATTGCTAATCTCTTGTGAAAAAGTTAAATATACACAGTGGCCAGGGATCCCAATCATCTAGTGCAACAGATGCATTTCAATTCAGACTTTCCTTTATTTCATTGCTTCCAGTTGAATTCAAAAGAAAATTATTGTAGGAGAAGGATCTTGCAATAAGGGTATATTATAAAGACTATGGTCTAGACCTGCTTGAAATGAAAAGTGCACTGAAATAGCTTCTGCTAAGATTTGGTTCTATATGAATATAAATGACTTGAGCTGACTTTGTCTCAAACTATTAACTCAGTCCAGGGATTTTGCAAGTACATGGTCAGTGACTTAAACCCTGATGTATAATATGCTTCAATTTACATCAATATGCTGTCTACAACAACTACAAAATGGGACATGTAAATACATTGCTTGTAAACTGGGCTGTGGCATAGTCGAGTTAAGAAAAGCACTTCAGATGACAGCTAGTGAAGACATTAACCAGTCGACCGCAGTCGAATTAGACAAATTTCAGGATTGTGATTGCCCCTCGATAAGGCATTTAAATAAGCCACACAAGGTGTCTGTGCAAGTGCTTGAATGCCTGTTACAGGATTTTGATAAAAAGAAAAGCTGAGCTTTGTTTGGAGCGCAACATTTACATTATACCATAGCGACATATTCAGTACTGATACAGAGATCCAGTGAGTGAGTAATGTAAATTCAAGTTCAGATGACAGGGAACAGTGAATTAAATAATCCCACACTGAGAATTTCATGGTTGACCTTTCCAGTCTTCAGCATGAGCAGCAGTAATGTGAAAGGCAGATGGAAGGGTGAGTGAAAGGGGTTCAGGAGGGGGTGAGCAGTGCCCTGTAGCTCCTGCTCCTGTTAGGGTGCTATGAATCTCCAATCACTTCCTAATATATCAAGAGATGTGCTTAATTTGATAATGATCACATCAATATGTGACCACAAGTCCCTGTCGCCTAAACCCAGTGTGCCACCAAATACCTCAGCTAGGCTTCGAATGGCCGGCTAGATGGAAATCAGAATTTAGAGATGAAGTTAAGCTTCTCAGCAGGACTCTGCACAAAGTGGGAGTTAATCTTGATAAATGCAGGATGTCTATATAAAAATGCCAAAAGTGTATTCACGATAAAAGGCCATGCAGGCCACATTCTAGGCCTCTGATTCTGATACTTTGTGCTGTATACCTATTTTTCTGATGATTTATATTTTGGCTGAGAAACTTTTCTTACTTTTCACCTTAGACTTTAGAAATCTCCCCCCTTGGTGAGTATGGAAAACAAAGACATGTCCATACGATAAAATAAGTTCGTCTGGCTTAGGAAGCTTTTACAAGGTGACTCACGGGGGGGTACTAACAGAGAACAAGACATGCTGGAAACTCAAACCCCCTTAGCTCTTTTGCTGATGGATGTTCTGTGGTGGACCATTCATCTGTGATGCAACTCATAAAGATGTCATATACCTAAATCAAAGACAAAAGGAAGCCTGTTTTACTCACTGGCAGTCAGAAAGTCTTCACATGTGCATGTTTGTCAGTAACCCACCAATAGAGCAACAGATAAAGAGATCACGGGCGAAGTAAAAATCACTCTCTCACCTGGCGTTGATTTTTTTAACAGGCGTTAAATGATGCCTTCCTGGGAGATTTTTCCCCCCATCCCAAAGTCCCTTATTATGTCCTGTAGAGCCCTTTATGAACTCAGGCATCTTTCCCATGATGCCCCATCTGTCTGTCCCGCTGGGCCCAGCCTCCTCTCATTCCTGTCAGACAGCTCCATCACTCACTGACTGTCGCTATCTCTACATCAAAACAATGCTGTGCCAGAGTGAATTAGTATGTCCTTCACCTTGGGTGGAAGCCTGTCATTACTCTACCCACACTCAAAGAGAAGAAGACATTATTTCAGATATTACATGAAGTGCTTGATTGCTACAGGCACTGAAATGTGTAGGGCTTATAGGTGTCTGGCTATTTTTTTGGCTAGCAGAGTGTGATGTGACAATTCTGAAGAAAACATATCAATATTTATCATTTAGCTAACATGAGAGTTCAAATGAGCACTGTCTTTTGCAACAGCTGCTATAAATTGTAATTTTCACATTGTCCTCAATCACCATGTCTTTGAATGACACTAAAAGCTGCTCTGACAAAGTATTATAAGGTAAACCATAGTTCATGAAACAGATTGTTTAAGAATACATTTCTCCACTATGAGCAGATTATGTGTCAGTGGAAGCTATACTCAATTTTAAACCACAGCAGAAAATTTCATAGCATGACATGAATGTAACAGACTAGTTCACTGTAACTTTATTTTAAAGACACAGTAATAATAAGACAGAGGCAGGAAAAAAAAGACTGACTTTATCTTTCTTGCCACCTATTCATAGCATAGATTATAGAAAACAGTGGATGTCTGTAAAAAATAGTAGATGTCATGTTGTTGACATTACCCATAGGTCTCTTGGGAGCCATTTGGTTGCACGTTACAGAAAGACTCCCTCTGGCTAAACTGATTCCAAAAACACACATGAATGGAGTAAAATATTTAATAATTAAGCTCTTCTGGTTTTCCCAAATTGTGGGATGTATTCAGAAAGCCCTTCCTTTTCTAAGGAAAAGAAATGAGTCATTTTGGTCCTGTGCTCATTATGATATGCTGCAATACTGAGTGTGGTCACTAGATCAAAACTGCCTCAAAACTGCCCAGCACTATCCTTCCAAGCTGGGGATTTACAGTCTCTTAAGACTTTTGTCAAATACATAATTATTCTGACTAGTTATTGCAAGATGCCATCACCATGCAATTTTCCAGGAGTTGACAAGATTAGCAAGTGGCTAAAGAAGCCTCCACTCACCAACCATGAGTCAGATTGAGTCTCACTGAGCAAAATTGCTCAAGAAACAGCTGCAGAGACTAAGGATAAGGCTCAATAAAGACCTTGGATGAGTTCAGAACAAAGTAAATTAATGTGCTTACAGTAAATGAACTGAATAGACACACAGCCAACTAGCAGAAGCAGCAGCAGCATCAGTTCCACTTAGAAGTGAGTAGCTGTTTGATTGACCTTAATAATGCAAGTGATTGGCATTACAGTGCCAGATTACTGTCAAGCCTGGATAAACAGACAAAGTACACCAAATAAAGACACTGACGTACTGTCTTAGGGACAGCAGCAAATGTCTTGTCCTCAAATTATGATCAGAAAAAATCCGATGACAAAGTAAAAGGCTTTTGAGACCCTACGTGAGCAAAAATAGCATGCATGGATGAGTCAACAGGCACAATCACAAGACAGGAGAAATCAGTCATTTAATTATTGCTTTCCATAGCCATCATCTCTTGCTGTATCACCCAATGAGAGTCAAAAGGTAATGAAAACAGCAATTGATGGTATTACATTATTTTATTATTTACTGATTAGCAAAAGTAATCCTTTACTCATCGCTTTGCAGTGCCTTTAAACAGCATAAGATCTCAATTTTGTTTTTACTGAACACAAGTAGAATTAATAAATCAAACACTGTAACAATTAAAAGGAATTTACTGACCATCAAGCAGCCATCTTAAGCTGACCGGCTTAACACAGTTCACCAGAATCTCAGCTGTGCGGTTCACACTGTATAAATCATTTATCCCTACCCTCTGATGGAACCGACAGGAGCATGGTAGCGACAGGTGTGTTGGGCCTTCATCACAAGGAGTACAAGAATAAACATGCTTTTATATTAAAGGTTTGGTTAGGTTTAGGGAAAGACTGTAATTTGACTTAATATAGGAACTTCATTAAGTTTGGAGGACCTTTGTTGTCATGGTTACAATAATAAATATCGTATCAGAGTTATGAAACAGTCATGATTTGATCCTTGTCAGTAAGCAAAAACTGTGAGCAAACATCAAAATAATAGAGAGCTGCTAGAATTAGTTAGTGTAACTAACTAATCTTTAATGAGTGAACAAACTAGCAATTACTTTGTGTAATTACTGAATTTTTTTACCTGTCATTGAAAAAGTAATCACATTACTGTAACATCCTGGTAAGTAGTGCATTGCTGGCAAAAACTGGCCAGAAGCTCGTTTGTGTACTCTCAAGAAATGGCTCTAAAATGCAACCATTGTTATTGATAGTCCAGTTCTCAGAGTATGTACAATTGAATCATTGTATTGTTGAGACTGTCACTGCCCATCATCATGAAAACATACAGAACTGTACATGTGAGCACAAATGCAGACATATATATATATATATATATATATATATATATATAGATATATATATATATATAGATATATATATATATATATATATATATATATGTGTGTGTGTGTGTGTGTGTGTGTGTGTGTGTGAGTGTGTGTGTGTGTGTGTGTGTGTGTGTGTGCGTCTATATGTACATGTGTCTGCACCTATTACGGACAACAGTCAAGGTATCATGGCTCCCTCCTTGACAATTCTGCTTTGATGACCTTGCTGCTAAACAGAAACTGTTACAGCCCTTGCCGCTGAACAAAGACAGTGGCATGTCCTGTGTGATACAGATCGATAGCGGGCCCCGCTGAAGTGCACCTCCTTTATAGCTGCTGAACCTGAGCTAGAAGGGTTAAAGGAAAGAGGGAGGGCAAGGGCAGGCATGGACGCAGACAGAATGCTTGATGAGGAGGAGTAGGAGGGTATAGAGCAAGAATACAGGAAGCCCAAGGCTTGGCCCGAGATGGCAGCAGACAGTCTGTACCCTTGCATGTTCTGGGAGAAACACATAATCCATGAGAAAGATGGCAGCAAAAGAAGACAGACAAAGAATTCTTTGAGAATGGTTTAAAAAGGATAGAGGAATTAGGAGACCTGCAGAGGGCAAAGGAGAAGAAAAAGAACTGGAGTTGTACTTACATTTCTATTGGATTTGTTGTGGAAAAAATATGCACAGGCTTTCATACGATACTTAATAGAAAAACAAAACAAACACAAAGTAATGAATCAGAATTAGAACTAAATAAAGAGGGGATGTGATAAAAATGAAATGGACTGAAATAGACAGATTACATGCTCTTTATGAAACGGTGCACAAACAACAGCAAAACCACGGAGCTAAAATAAGCTATGGATACAAGTACAGCAACCAATCTAGCTTCCATATGTTCTAAAAGCCCCACTGAGGTCAGTTTACAAGTCTGAAATGTGTTTTCATACGGTCAACCATGATGGAAATCCAGGGCCGTGACATTTCAGGTCACTTGTGGTGCTGTGACTGGGGAGATGGAAATGCAGCATCAGAGCTTGGAGAAGAGAGGGTTTTAATCGGCCTGCAGCTGACATTCACGTTCCACTGTTTGCGTGCTTCTCTGGAAAAGACAATGGACATTACTGAGTCATCACATGCCTATAAATAAGGCAAGAAGCACGGAAGGTAATATTGACAAGAGAAGAGGCAGTACAGTCCATTAGTCTTATAAAAAATGAAGGCAGGCCGTAGCGGTCAGGCTGAAAAAACAACCCAGAAGTTGAACAATCAGGGAGTCTTATGCTGAAGACAATGCATGCAAAGTCAGTGACCTGGAGTGAATCCTCAAAACTTCTCTTTCCTCAGGAGTTGTTAATGGAAAAACAGCAGCTGAGATGCATTCACCAAACGCAGTTGCTATACTCAGTACTGTATCCACTTCCATTCTCTTTATTTGAAAGGCTCACGAATTTGATACGCATTTCTGAAAGTGTTTTATTGTCCCTCGGGCAGCCTCTAAGGAAGTAATATTTGGCACAAAGGTCACATTGCATTTCACTCATTACATATGGAGGAACGAAGCAATGAAGAGGAGCGACTTCTGCTTTGCAATTTTGCAATCATGCAACAAATTAACAAATGAGACCTTTCTCAATGTGATCAATGCTTTCTGTCAAAGGACATGAAGGTTATGAATATGGTGGTTAATGAGCATTTGGTAACATCTATAGTGTTCTGTATGCTCAACAGAAGGCCATTTAACAACTCTTCTAAGTCTCTGTGCAGGCATCTTTTGAGTAACCCAAATAAACAGTTCTATACAAAAAGTTAAAAAATAGCCAGAAATTAAAAGAGCATATTTTCAGCTCCAACCGAAACAGTGGTTTAAAATAGGAATTTGTGGTAACTGAAAGCACCAGAAAACAGCAACAGATGTACTATAGTAAATGAAATGAAGGCTGTCCTGGAAACTAAACCTTCTGCACTTACATATTGAAGCAATAAAGGATAGGCTGGATTTATTCTGTTTAGGTTGAGGGAAAAAATCCACAAAAGTGCATTCTGAAGTTCAGCCGGAACTCTTATGACTGGGTTAGTCAAATTCAGTGAATGTTATTTTAATGTTCTTCGTATTAAATGAACTCTTGGGATTTTCCTAAAAAGTGTGCACTTGCCAGGTTGGGGCAGATGGATGTGTTCTAAGTGTCGCTTCAGGGTTTGCTGGCAGGACCAAACACTGGCCATGACCCAACACATGACTACTGGGAAAAAGCGGCCTACTTGACTAGACAAAGGTCATGAATAAACAGCATGAAAAATGCAATACAGTGGCTTCACTAAGTATTCAAACCCTTTCACTTTTACACATTTTATTTCGCTGTAAATTTAATCTTGTAGTTGAATATACAGTCAATAACCCATAAAGACAAAGTGAAAATGTGATTTTTGATTTCTTTTCATTTTTTTTCAGAAACCTTTAACTGAAATCTCTCATTTGCAAAAGTAATTTAGCAGATAATTAATTTCAAACTTTGTGGAAGCCCCTTTGGCAGCAATTACAGCATTGAGTCTTCTTCTTTAAATCTAAAAGCTTTGCACGTTTGGGTTTAAATGGTTTATCTCAGATACTCTCAAGCTTCTGTGAGATTGGAGGGTAAGCAACTGCCATCTTCAGGTCTCTCCACAGTTGTTCTATAGGGTTTAGATCTGTTTTTTGGCTGGGCCGTTCCAGGAGAGTCAGAGACTTGCCCCAAAGCCACTCCAGTGTTGCCTTCGATGTATGCTCTGGGACATTTTTGTGCCAAAAGGTGAACCATCACCCCATTTACAGGTTGTGTGCACTCTGCAGCAGTTTTGCTTCAGGGACCTTTCTGTGTTTTGCTGCAATCAACCTTCCTGAAATTCTGACCAGTCTTCCTCTACCTTCCACTTAAAGTACCCCGATAGCGGGATGCTACCACCACCATGCTTTATCATAGGAATGGTATTAGTTAGGTGGTGATGAATGCCTGGTGTTCACTAGACATAGTAGCTGGAGTTCAGCCCAAAGTGTTCAATTTTTGTCTCAGCAGACCACATAATATTTTTCTTTTTTAGAGTCCTTTAGGTAATTTCCTATAATATCTGAGCTGAAGATTTCCAATGTGGAATAAAGTGAATGAAAGAAATAATCAATAAGTCAATCAATCACAGTATTTTTTTTAATTAGATTCCAGCATTTTCTTTTATTCAAAAATATCACTTTCCCCAATCAGTTTTATTTCACGTAGCCTTTTTCCAATTAATGTTTTTGGCTGTCAATCAATGTAAAAAGAGGAGAGTCAACTTTAAGGATTCATTCAGGTTATTGTGAAAACAAAAAGGATTAAATAACATTTCCTAATGATGAGCAAATTTAAAATGATAAATTACTATTCAAATGTAATGCTTATATTGTATACTCTCTTTTTAATTTCTTCATATGTTTATTTGTTTCACAATGTCCTCATTGATTATTTAATATCAAACACTGGGCTCTGTAGATTCTGTGACCTGCATTCTCCTTGAGCACTGCCATCACACCATAATTTTCAGTTTTTCATAAAATTTTTCTAAATCTTATTGGCTAATATTTATATTAGTATCTGAGGATTCAATCTCCCAGAGGATAAACCATATTCATTCTAACAGCATCAACACTTTATCTTCAGTACCACCCTCAATTTTAGCATCCACTACTGGTAAGCACCCAATTTTTCTGTGCTGTGGGGTGGGATATACTTCAGTGCAAACATCAACATTCACTGAAATTAATTAAGCCTGAAAGCAGATTCTTTTCCTGCATATTCGCCCTCTACACCAACTGTTCTCCTACACATCTACATTATAAGTCTCAGTCTCTGTATATTTTATATACATGCAGGTGTTAAATTCTTCACACCTTTATTGAAATTTATGACACTAAGGAAAAACCACAAGTCTGTTGGAGAGCTGGAATCAAGATGCTTGTTAGTGTTTCCTAATAGAGACAAGAGATTTATGAGGAAATGTGAGCTTGTATCGCATGTCCAGTTATCACTGGACAAATTGAATGCAGGCTTCTGAGACTCAATCTGCTTACTTAGTGTTTGCCTTTGTTTAACTTGGCAGACCCTGAACTGGTTGCAGAATTGCTTGGCTGGAGTGCAAGCCAATTTTTTCACAGGCACCAACTGGACTAAATGAATTCTGCTACCATGTGAATAATCAAAATAAATTTCTGTGAACTTTTTTTTTTTTTTTTTCCTTTTTCTATTTTTGGCAACTATATGTACTTATAGATGAGTGATGATAGTTTATTTGTGGAGCTAAAGGAAGTGGTTAATTATGCTGTAAGCGTCTTCCTACAGAAAACTGATGTACTGTGTCTGTCTTGATGTAGTGCTGGCAAATAAAACCCCAATTAATCATTTGACAATTGGCGTGTTCACAATCTGTCTGCCTATGGATGCATTTTTCCTGCAGTTAGCTAATATAAAGCTTATAGTCGTGGTGATTGGGTTATGTTTGATACTGTTTTTATCAAAAACTTTAGTTATCATCATTCCAGCCCCTAAAAACTTGGCACTAAAACTTTTTTCTCTGAAACATTAAATGCTCATGACAAAGTAACTAACAATCAATGTTTTAAAAAAAAATCTCCAGGTTTCATTCATTAGGAGTTTAACCCTAAAAAACTAAAATGAAGGTCAAGTGACAGTGAGGAAACACCCCTAAAACTGTCTTTAGATCCTGATTTAAATGGTTGAAAGAGCAGGAAGAAAAAAAAAAGAAATCACTCATAATAAATATCCACAACAGTTTTAACTTGGACTGAAAATAGATTGCTCATGCATTATCCCACTACTCAAAATAAGGAACAACAAGTCCTCCCAGCAAAATAATCATACAGGTCATTCATCCCTACCTTCTGATATCAGAGCGTTTCCTGTACTTGTGCCCCTATGGAGGCAGGAGATCTGCCACAGATGTTGAAAAAATAAATAACTAGCCCTTTTATGTTGTGACAATGCCATGGTAAATGTTAAATTTAGGCAAAACAACTTGGTTGTTTTCAGGGAAAGATCATGGATTTGGTTAAAATATGTACTTTGTAATGGTTGGAGGACTTACCTCATAATGGTTACATGGTTGACTATTGGCTTATAACAGCCAATGAACAGCAGTTTCTCATGTTAGAATTCAATGTTTTGGAGACTCATTCATCCACCTTGACCTCCTCCCCCTGTGGACTTTGTCACTATATAAAAATGTCACCTAACTTGCTTATCCGCTCCTGTCATAATTAATGTTGCCATTAGAGGGTTTTTTTGGCTGAATGTAAAATGTGGATTACTGAAAAGGCTGATTCTGTCAGCTGCTAGATGTTGCTTGTTATATAAAACTGTAATTACAGGTTGTAATAAGATACTTGCACAAATGTCTTATGAGGTTGTTTTTTTATTGGAATACAGTTTTGTTAAAACATAACGTATAATGTAATATAGCTTTGCTTGTATATCAAATGAAAACTTTTTCATTGCAATGAGAATTTACAGTGGGGTCCAAAAGTATGAGACCACTTTTGGACACCACTGTAGGTTAAAAGGAATGTCTGGATTACTAATTATGGATTCATGCCTTGAGGATTTCAAATAAAACAGAGCCAGTAAGCAGTGATTAATATGTGTGTGTTTTCAGGCAGAGCAACTGATAGTTCTTAACTGGAAAAATGACCATATATAAAGCATCTGTAGATAAATGAATTGAGGAGATAAGGTCTCATTTGGGTCCATATAACTTAGGGACTTCTTGGCTAGATTTGGCATCCCTTGGTTGTGTCCTCTGAACTGACTGTGTTCAGTAGTTGGAGGAGAGAAGCAGCATGTTCAGTCAACCAGAAAGCTGGATGGAAGCATGAATGAGCTGTGACTGTGCATACTTAATGACCAATTACTAATCCGCATAGCTTGTCTGGGAAATGTATCAAACCTTAGCTATTTTACATTGAAGAGAGACGCCAGTATTTCTCTGGGACTGCAAGGTCGAGCTTTTTCTCCGCAGGCACACCTTTCAATGAATCTCATTCATTTAACCTTAGCTCTCACAGCTGACTACACAGATGTGCATCTACACTGTCATATTCAATAAAAGCAAAAGTTTCCAAGAGAATAATCTTTAATTTTTTTTCACATTTAGAGATTAGAACGTTTCCCACCACGCATTTCCTACATACTTCCACAGAACACATTCAACAAAATGTAACCCTGCCAAACAACATCCCAGTGCAGAGAACAGATCACATATGTAATTTTGCACTTCAGAAAACTGCACATGGTTCTTTGCCACGATAAAAACAAACCAACAAAGAAAGCATTGAAAACAATCTGGACTTACCACTGACACTACACAACTGAACAGATAAGAATAGCTTGAGTGAAGTCTTGAGTGAAGGCAGCATGGCAACCGGGATCAGGAACAAGTTGAAATACATACGGTATAGTGAACTTACCAGGAAAGGAAAATGATAAGGCTTATCAGTCAAAGTTGACTATTGGAAATCAGTCCTGGCCAGCAGGATTCCAATACACCAACACAGATTAAAAAAAAAGAAAAGGCTGCTTCAGATTCAGCAAATACAGGTCAGAAGTTTCATTTAATGATCAGAGCCAACATCAGAATGGGGAAAAGTGTGATCTCATTGACTTTGACTATGACAACATTGATGGTGCCAGACAGGCTGGTTTGAGTAATTCTGAAACTGCCAGCATCCTGGAATTTTCTCACATATCAGTCTCGGCAGTTTACTAATATTGGTGCTGTTGCAGAGGATTTTCTACAAAGGACACTAAACACAAACTCACAAATCACTGATAGGGTTAAAGTGATATATTTTGCAAGTTACAGTATATGAAAAACAAACTTTATGACAAGAAGTCAAAGGAAAGACTCTCAATTGAGTCTTACAATCATCTTTTATAGTGTTTCTTGGAACAAAGAACTTAGTTCCCATAGGTTATTTTTCACCCAATAGGGGAGTAACATATGTGATGTTCATGCTCTGTCCGTGCACTCATATAAATATTACCTAAGACACAGCATAGCTTGGCTTATTTACATTTATGGTAAGGGGGCAAGTTACTCCCTATGTAGGCCCCCTGAACACATAAAACATGTCTACAGCCCCTTAGAGGGACTTTAAAACCTCTGTAGGAGCATCACCAAGAGTAAATAAATGATAAAACAACTTCTTTTTCCCAGTGAGAAAAAACAAAAAACCTCCAGTGAGCAGCAGATCTACAGATGGAAATGCCTTAGTAATGAGAGTGGTCAGAAGAGAATGGTTAAAGTGGCTGGAGCTGACAGAAAGCTACGGTAACTAAGATAACCGCCCTTTACAACCATGGTGAGGTAAAAAATATCTCAGAATGGATAACATCTTTATCCTTCGGGTAGATGGCCTACAACAGCAGAAGACCACATCAGATTCCACTCCTGTCAGCCAAAAGCAGAAATCTGAGGTGAAGATTGGAAAAAAAATATCCTGGTCTGATGGATCTGGGTTTCTGCTGAGTCATGTAAATGGTAGGGTCTGAATTTGGCATTAATAGCATGACTCCAGGCTGCTGTTGGTGGTATAATATGGCGGTGACTGCAGACCGTGTGCATCCCTTTATGGTCACAATTTGCCCAACTTCTAATGGCTACTTCAAGCATGATAATGCACCATGTCACAGAGCAAATTTCATCTCAAACTGCATTCATCCACTTGACAGTGAGTGTACTTCAAGGGCCTCTCCAGTCACCAGATCTGGATCCAGTAGAAAACTTCTGAGATGTAGAAGAACAAGAGATTGGCAGCATGAATGTGCATCTGACAAATCTGCAGAAGTGATGTGATGCAATCATGTCATCATGAACCAGGATCTCAAAGGAATGTTTCTAACATCAAATGAATTCCATGCCACAAAGAACAGAGCCTGTTTTAAGGGCAACTGGATGGCCTACCCAGTATTATTATGGGACTCCTAAAGAAGTGCTTTGCTAGTGTATGTCTGTTGCCTCCTGTGTGCTGTGTGTGTCAAATAATGGCAGTAAATGTTATAATAGGCAATATAAGTTATAATCAATTTGATCTTTTTTGTGTGTATGCAAATCTGTATGAACTTTATAACCAGTCAAGACCTAATCATGTTTTTCTTTCATGATTACAATATATGTTATTAAAGCAAGATATTTTGGCTTTATAATCTCAGTTTTGGTAACAATATTTCAGGAAGTCATTGTGTGCAAAGATAAAGAGCCATCCTTTTTTTTTATTTGCACAACAACTATGCTCCTTTGTGTCTGACCTCAGGTGGCTTTTTCTCTTGCTTACAACAACTGATAACAATTTTATATTATTGTGCAGGTCTACATGGAGGTCTGATGCTGTTACCACTAATAATGGTGACAATAATGATGACTAGTCATATAATACTGATAAAAGATAAAATATTCCCACCAGCTACCTTACTCAAGAATTTTAGGCTTAAACATTATCTAAGACTTGATCATGTATGCGTATCATGTGATCTTGCATCAAGCAGCCATTGCCAATTTACAAAAATGTTGCTATCCATTAATGGGTGTTATCAAAGGAAAAGACCTGAAGGTTTATCTTTATCTGAGCATGAATGTGCTCAGCAAACTTCGTGGTAATTGATCCAACAGTTCTTGTGTAAAATGACGAATTTTCACCTGTTCTAAAAAGGGTCAGTAACAAGTTTTGACATTATTTTCTGGAGATCATGAAAAACCACTGCAAGTGTAATTGAAATACAGCTGTTTAAATTTGTTTGTTCATTTGCTTAAAAATCTGAGGTTGTGGACCTCATGTTGCTTAAAGGAAAACTCATCCAAATGCCTGGCACATAAATATGCACAAATTTGTGTAAATTATGCCAGTAGTTGTCGGAAATGAGGGGAAGAGGGAACAATGTACTTTACAGAACTCAGACTTTGGATGTTGCAGCTCATCATTGGTCTGTTAAAACCCTAAGCCAACATTGCACTATTTAGCCAGTGGGTTCTAATGGTTATGATGATGTACTCAATAAAGCTGAGATCCCAAAACGAGACAACACTGCTACAGATATGTTTGATGGAGCAAGAGACACAAGCAGTCAGGTGATCAGACAGGACCTGAGAAAACCCACAGATTAGTCAGACTTATTTGGAAGAGAGAACAAAGGCTAACAGTAAAATTATGAGCCAAAAATCAACCACCACATTAACATGTTGTTATCAAGGTGAAATAATCTTGTTAATTCACATCCAGCTACTTCAGGATCATAGTTTTACAACAGGTTGGATGGATGGACTCACAACTGATGAATTCCACACTGCAATCTTTAGTCCATGTGGCTAGCAAGGTAAAGAGTAAAGATATTCATTACTGCACAAAAATTTAAGGATAACTCACTTCACCTTTTCAATAATAAATGACAACCTGAGAAGCAGAGAAAAGAAACCACAAATATTTGTGGTAGCAATCACATGTGCAGTACATGATGAAGGGTCCTTAATATCAATATTGGCATGTGTAAGGCATTTTCCTCAGCCCATTAAAAACTGGAGATGCATTAAATGAGTTTTACAGATAGCTGTGATCAGAGAGGGACCTCTATTACATCAGTAGAAGAAGACACAATTGGCTAAAATCCGATATCCAGTCATAACTAGTTGAAAATATGAGTTTGCTTCTGTTGTAACTTCGATCCTTCAGCATTTCTCATTGAAATTTTTCCATGCAGGAAATTAATGTAATGCTCCTGGACCATGCCACTGCTATGCTTCATGAAGAAAGACTAATGAAATGCCATTAAAATTACACATCACTCATCAGCACAGGGGCTCACACATGTAGTTTTGGTTAAACAGTTTCTTATCTCCAAAGAAACACCTCCTGCCACTCTTGTTTTTTTTTTTTCTATTATTCTCATCTGGTGCAAAGAACAATATTCAGATTTTGAATGAGAAACTACACTGTCTTGATACGTCCTCAGTTCCACCAAACACATACCACTGTTCATGGTGCTCTTTTGTGGGCCTTGAAATTTTGGCCCAAAGTCAAGTCCTACTGTGTGCCCTCTGTGTAATTCCAAAGGACTGCTTACTTATTTATTCTATTTCCAACAGGTAAGCACTAACCTGCTTCCTGATAATAATTAATATCATAGTAGTCGAAGGCGAAAGAGTCATGCAGAGTGACTTTTTCTCTCTGTGTAGAAGCTTTACTGATTCTTTCTCCAGCTTTATCTTACCCACTGACGCTCACAGTATTTGTAATTGTGCATTATAAGGCTTTGGCAGGGGTAGCTGTTTAGTATACAGGATATATAGTGAGGAGCTGATACTCCTTAATGCTCCAGCTATTAAGAACCAAATCACATTGCAAACACTTCATTAAACAGCCTGAGGTGCTGTCATTGTTTAATGACATATCGATGAGTATGTTCAGTGGACAACAGCCGCAACAGCACACTCTCTTTTTTCCTCTCCCTTGGGGTGTCATCTGTCACTCCATCTCCTGCTAATCGATGTCTCTGGAGAATGCTGCAGTAGTCCCACTGGTGACAAGACGCATTAAAAATGTAGCACTGTTATCTCTGCTGGGCTGTTCATTAATTTTGCATGGTCCAGATAGGTCCTCAAAAGCATATGATTCATAGTGCTTATTGTCCTTGGTAAACAGGAGCTGTGGTCTTGTCATTAGATATTTTGACACAAATAGCTAATAAGTCCCATTAACAATTTGGTTAATGGATGCAATGCCTACATTAGATGTTAAAGGTGTGGTCATAGTGACAATTCCACATAAAGGACTACACTACTCTTTGCTTCCCTTTAACATTCTCCCTGAGCTTATTATTCTTTTTTTGATATGATCTCTAAAATAAGCTCTTAACAACCCCAACCCGAAGTACATGACATGTACAGTACCAAATGGCAGATAGGAAAAGTTGGTGATGAATCTGTGAACATAATGGACTAAAAGATAGAGATATTTTTCTCAGGAGTTGGTGGAGACCAAACCAGAACTAAAATATAAGTAAATATTTGAGGTAGAGTATATTCTTTGGCCAGATAGAACCGTGACTAGAACTGAATGGTAATGTTACCCTGTGTCTACTGAATATGTAAATAAGCATCTATTTCTAAGTATATATTGTATGGCACAGTCAGAATTTTTCAGCTTGCTGTGAAGTTCTTCTGCACTGTAAGTGACCAAAAAAACAATTAATACATCACTGGATGACAACACTGTTCAGAAGTAATGACATACATGTTGCAATGATTCCAACTATATGACACACTCAGAGTAGTGCTGGGACAGCATAGCTATTTTCAAAATCACATCAGTAGCAAGCAATTTTTTTCAACTTAATCATAAACTACATCATAAATAATGTTAGCGTTTGCTCATTATAATTCTTAAAGGTATGCTATATTTGTTCATGCGAAATAGCATCACTCTCAAAAAACATTTAATAACTGTAGCTTCAGTTGCAATGACTTTTTTAATTTTGGAAAACACATCCAGCAGTTACATAACATTTTCATTTTGAGCTATCTTTGTGTCCATCTGATGAATAAGTCCAAATACTCTCTTTTGGCTCTGTTTTGGGGTTTCACCAACTCATTGCTCTTTAGGTACTAAATACACCACTATATTGACCAGCTAGCTAGTTGTTAGGTCCGTCTGTCTGCTGTTTGGGGAAAGTTAATAGACAGTGGATTTTCAGAGCTTTTTCGCTAACAATAGCTGCTTGCTCCAAACAAAAATGATGCTTTCAGCTGTAACAGTAAAGTGAAACAAAGTGTGATAATTCTTTGTAGGTTCATCACTATGAGGGACCCCTTTTACATTGTCCCATTGTTTTTACTTTGTCATTTTATACATTGTTATTACAAAAATATTAGTAAGATCTGCTTTAATTACTTACAATACATTTCAGCTGTAGTAGCTACAATTTTAAAGTAGCTTACCCAACCCTGGATATCAAAGCCATGATGTACCTTAAGCCCTCTATCGAAATCTTAATCTATCCATGTCGAGTATTATGTCAACAGGATCATTTTCTGGACCCAGATACAGTGTGAATCACGAAAAAATGACAGTCATAGTTAGTGTACCAGTTCCAGAATAGTTCTATGGTCCCTTTCACTATTTGTCAAGATTATGCTTGCAAAGACATACAGGCCAGCCCATCCAGGGGAAAGGATGTCCTGTCACTACCTTCGCTTGAGCTGCCCCTCTCTCTGAAGGCCTGTGTCATTTAACATGTGTGGGTTATGAGTTCAGAACAACACTAATGGCCTCTCTGAGATCTGGAGAAACTTCCGAAGGCGGAATCTGTTACACCCATCAGCAGTGCTGCCCAGCCCTGGCCCCCTGGAGGCGTCACACTTCACATTATTTTGATGCTGCATAAATCATTGTGGCTGGTTCTGACAGAGACCAGTGGGTGATCTCATGGAGGTCAAGAGGGTCAAACACTTGCTTTTGAAGGCAGGCCTGTGCAAGATTAGAATTCCTCCCCTTTTACCTCACACCATGACTCTGGATGAACTCTGGTAGAGGTCACTTTTCACTGTTTGGCTATATATGTCAGCAACAAATGCCAGAAAATCTGAATTTTATTTATGATAATTGACCAGCTGTAGCTTCATATTTGTTGCCGTTATTCTCTCCGCTGGAACCAATTTAAATGATTACATGTCCAATATAGTATTATTGTATCATCTTTGAAAAGAAGCCTCTTGAAAATGAAGCTGGATGTACAGATCTGTATCTGAATTTAGCAGCAGACTTGGATGTGTGTGCTATGTCTACAGGGAGGAGCTGTCTCCTGTACTTGGCCAGACCCCAGAACAGCCTCAGCATTCCTCTCAGTGTCCAAGCTGTGCCCTGGTCACACACAATGTGGGACAGATCATTAACACCCCCCACATCCATCAGGCCCTCTGCTTGAATGGCTGTTGGAGTAAAGGCCACACGTGGAGGACAGAAACCACCATAAATATATATATATTTTATTATATCCACCAACAGGCTTTCTTTTTTTGATTAGATAAAAAAAAAGATAGGCAATATCAGCATTTCCAGGTCAGAAGCCCCTAACAGATTAAAATTGAATTGTCTCAGCATTTTTCTTTTTTTTCTTCCACCCTTACGGTTAATGTTTGGTTAGTTGTTGGTTGGTATAACTACCTGGTTAAGGTACAGGTACAGATTGCTTTCAAAGTTAGAAAAAAAAATAGAGGAAAGGATGCAGCTGCATCCATCAACCTGTTCCCTAATAGTTTGTTGCTGGACTTGCTGGACAACAAAATCATGTTTCTGGATAGTCAACATTTGCAGGACAACAAGTAGTCAACAGGAAATCATTAACATAAGTGGTTGAACACAGTTGTTGTTATTGTCTATCTAGTAAACATCTCATAAAATCAGAGGAGTTTAAATAACAATATTCCATGTACCTCAAATTTTCAATATACAATTTCATTGTTTTTTTTCCCTTTGCATGGGTAATTAGCAAAACCTAGATAGTTTGACATGTGTTTGGTATTTCCACAAAAACTTTTTAAAGCACAATTAGGTGAATTTTTCATTCAAGTGGAAACTTTTTCATCTCAAGTAATTTTTTTCTGGCCACAGTTTAAACCTATCAGAAATGTGCATCTTTTTGCATTCATTTGCATTTGTGAATCAAAACTGATTCCATGGCATTGAATATCCACCAAGGAATCTCTCATGTACATCCTTCTGGATTTGACTGAAATTAATTTAAAAATCACAAGTGAAATTGCTTTCAACTGAAAAAAGGAATGAAAAAAGCTGCTGCTTAGTGAAAAAGTGCAGATGCAAATTTGCATCAGCAGCAAATTTTCCATGGCTAAAAAAAGGGGGAAAGACATGAAATCTGAGATAAATATTCATACTAATTATTTGCTATATCCATACATACTTTCAATGCTCTCAAAACCACAAGTTTTCAGCCATTGATTTATATAAATTTTTGAGCTTTGGCCTCAAAGATTTGCTTTGACTTGAAAAAAAAATCACTTTAAAGTTCATTCATAGTTCTTCATGACTTAAGCCTTGCATCATTGACAAGAAAAAATGTGAAATATGAACAGGCTCTTGACAGGCTGAACTAACTGTACATGTAAAACTCATGGTTATCTGGAAGCCCTTGATATCAGAGGTTTATCAATCAATTTCAGAGTAAAAATATATCTTTTTTCACTTTAGCCAAATTTGAATGGAGCTAGGAATGGAGCATTAGTGCTGCATCAGGGATTAGAGTGGGGCTTTGAGAAGAATAAAGAAAAAAGCAGAAACATGTCATTTTTCACTTTGATTTTTAGAAACAAGACTTGTAGACAGTGGCTCATTTTTGATTAATGTTTTCTTGTGTTTTGCATCAATAAATTATTAGGAATGACATCTTGCGAAACAATCTCCAAGCAGAAGAAGCTTATGGTATGGATTTATCCCACAATAATAAAAGTCTCATAGCCCGTGTTCAGGACACTACTATGCATTATTACTCATAGATCCTTCTACCGTGTGAAAATCCCCCGTCTACTCCAGTCACTCTGCTGCTCAGGAAACACGAAGACCATGCTTTGTACAAGCCATATGAATGCATTAATGGAGTGGCTAAGAAACCAACGTGGTCTGGTTGCCAAAACACCAGAGGCCAAAACTTTTTGTCACTTATACCTGAAGTAAGACATTGATTTTGATGACTGAATTCTAATGATAGAATTTAAACAAGAAAATTAATTGGATAGTTCTCAAGAATGATAAAAAATCTGCGAGAAGAAAAAACATGAAAAACATGAATCATTTCCCAGTGTTTGAAGGCAAGAGTTGGTAAAATCCAGTGGCGCATTCCCTCCCCTGCCGGCTCCTAACAAAGTGGAGAGTGAGGGAAAAAATTGGAGAGTGAGGGATTAGCAGTAATGTGAAGATCTTCGACTTGTCCTCAGGGCTGTGTAGAATTTATTCTGATCCTGTACTAAATGCATAAAGTAACAGGCAAATCCTAATACACTGCAAAAAATCATCTTATGTCATGATTGTCTCTGATGTGTTCAGTTGGTCAAATGTAGATTTCCATGTCTGTTAAAAAGAGGTCACCAAGGCTGTCCCCAAAGAAACTGATCGCATGGAACTCCTCTTTAAGCCTATTCATTCATTGCTTTAATAACATAAGAAAGTGAACAAAATAGATATCCATGTACAAATATTACAATTTTTTTAGGATACTGAATACAATTCTGTATGAATAGCCTGTAAGTTTGTTTTACACCTACAAGCGTTACATTTTTACTTTTTAGCCCCCTTAATTCATTAAACGTCCCCTCCAGAGAAGGGTGCTCGGAGTAATTATTTGTTTGATATTGTTAACTAAAAAAAGCTCAATAAACTGCTTAAAAATTATTAAAAATAGATAAGGCATAGGATTTTTTTTCAAAAATGGGGAAAACTACAAATAGATTAAAATTCTATCCAAATTAAGGAGACATAAAGACACTAAAAAGTAATAGAGAACAAAATGTGCAGCAAATTGAATTGAAAAAGTTTTATTCAATCTGTGCATAACTGTGCTTAATGTGAAATAATTAGATGCATGTACAAGACTGACATAGATAGTGCACTTCCTTCTTTTGTCGAGAAAGGAAAAAAGTGGAGGCATGAAATATTATATAAGTTTATGGTAATAACTATAAGATAAAAGAATATATAGAAATTAATATTATTATTGCATTATATACATTACAAAAAGTTGCATTATAAGATAGTACATAGTATAATAGTAATAGTAAATAGTAAAAAATGTACAGCACTCATACAGGTCTTTTTTAATCTTACACACTACTTCACTACTTCCACATTCACCCATTCATACATCACATTAACACACACACACACACACACACACACACACACACACACACACACACACACACACACACACACAAACACACACACATACTAATGGCACATCCATCCGGGTAATTTGTGTCTTAGTATCTTGCCCATGTGACATTCGGAGTGGAGGAGCCTTGGATCAAACCACCGACCTTCCAGGCAGTGAACTCCCCCATGATAATAGCATAAACATTCTGATTTAATCTAGGGTTTTCAGAGTCAATTGCAAATTTGAATAATGATAGATATTAAAACAAGATTAGGTCAAATCCTATATATATAACTAGACTGGCCTTCATGTGTTTGCTTTTCACTCACTGTTTGGGCTCACATATACAGTATTTTAATTCAGCTGAATTCCCAATAAATCTGTTCTCTTTTACATATTTTTCTGGTTTTGTTGTCAGAAAATGGAACAAAAATGAAATAGTGACTTAAACACTGCCCATTAAGATAATATGCTGCTGCATTGCACTATTAAACTCCTAATTTTAGAACTGCAATGTCATCGGATGAAATCGGCAAACACAAATTATTAACAACAGCTATGCTGTGATTTCAGATATATTTCCTTGTAAAATGATCACTCAGAGAGAAAGTTAGAAGTTCTTTCATCAAGCCTCCAAGTAGCCAATCAATGAGAATCATAAAGAGGTGTGCCAGCAGAGGGAGAGACCAACCTTGAGCTTTTGGGGGAAATACTTGTGACCCTCTTCCACTGAAAGTAGCTAAGTTTGTCCAAAATGTTTCTACATGTTTTCTACATTTTCTGCTTTTGAGAGGAAAAGCTGCTAAAGGTTTTGGCCAGTGTGGCTCAGGAGGTAGATTGGGTTGTCCACTAACCGGATCGCCCTCTATCCAGAAGATCCGTTGTTTGATCCCCATCTCCTCCAGTCAGCATGTGGTTCTGTCCTTGGGCAAGATACTGAACCCCAAAATTGCACCAAATTGTGTGTGTGTGAGCGTGTGTAGAAAGTGCACATACATAGAAAAGTGTTTATGAATGTATCTGAATGGGCAAATTTGGCATGTAGGATTGATAAGACTAGAAAAGCGCTGTAAAAGTGCAGCCTTCAAAATAGTGTGAAAAGTCAGTAAATCTTGTGACAAAGGCATTAAGTTGGCAACACTGCTGGTAAACACTCCCCCGATGATGCAAGAGAAACAGGTTGCACCAATTCAGTTTTAGAAAAAGCTACAACCAATGGTGAGTATTTCATGCATTCAGTCAGTCAGTCAGTCAATTTCTTTAATTGGATTTGACCCACTAATGTGGTAGAGCCAAACATTTATATGGCATCAGTACTTTCATTGTTCCAATGATGTAACAAGATTCATATAGAAGGTGGAATAGGGATATTAATAGTATTTCAAGTTATTACAGTGATGGCAAGGTTGTTAACAGCTTAATATATCTGCAAGGTGCTTAACTGTATTATTATTATTAAAAAGCTGTTCTCAAAATAAAGTTGACAGGATCAGTTGTTAGTTTAAACGTCTACCTACCATGCAAATAATGACTTGTTAGTAAGAAGCTTAATTGGAATAAATGTGAAGTAATTGTGGCCACACAAAACTTAATAAAGAGGTCAGAGTGAAAGTTTGGGCATATGAAGTGTGGGACTTTGACACAGGAGACTGCTGTTAGTTTCTTTTATCCATGACCATTACTAACCTCAACTAAAAAGTTTTAATTTCATACTCTTTACCAAACCAAGGTTAAACATCATATAGTAGTGTAATGGTCAGTCATAAAAGTTCAAGGTCGTCCTACTGATAATGAGTCATTTTGGAAGGTATTGAAAAATGACCTGTTTTCATCTAAGGACTTGTTCTTTATTTCCATTGAAACAAGCTAACCAAGTTTTATCTGTATGAGAGAAACAGAAGGGAAGCATATGACAAACAAGCTGCAGGGAGTGTTGCAGTCATGATCAATACAGTTTTTGGGAATTCTTTAATATGCTCATAATCTGATTCCACCTACGCAGGAAATTAACTATCAAGTAAAGGCAAAAGCTATAAACATATGTTAATGTCCATGATGTGACAGATACACTGACATGTCTGAATAAAACTTCTTATTTGTTTTTTCCACATTCAAGTAATCGGTATTCTCTGCTGAGAGTGCATTTTATCATCCTGCTAAGTCAGGATGATAGTAAGGAGACTACTTTAATCACACTAGTCAAAAGTGCTGTTTTAAAATTATACCTCGTGATATTTCATCCAAGACTATATAGAATGATAGAAAGTTGATTCAAAGCTTTTAACTAGATGTTTTATGGAGTGAAATGCAATGAAGCCCATACTGTGGTATTGTTTTTCTGAAGACTCAACGTTGTTTCATTTCATGCCTCCTTGAATGAATCCATTTACATTTTTCCCTTGGCTTTGTAAGCATTCACATCACCTTGTTTTTTTCTGTTGCAAACCATTTAATCTACAGTATTCCCCATTTATTATTCTTCAAGTACTCAGTTGAAAAAAGCATCTCATTTTCCTGTCTTTGAAACTATATCATACATCGTTTGTTAGGTTATCCTTCAAATTCTTTGGGACTGTATGATTTTTTTATATTGTGTGAAATATTCAACCAAAAGACTCTTTTTATGGCAGCTCGTTCCCTTGTTTTGATGCAAAATTTGTATCCTTTTAATACTTTTCCCCAAAATGTGGCACATTTACTATCTTCGGATAATTTGTGATCTCTACTAGGATTAAGAAGAATATTCATCTTTTTGTCTGAATTTGTAATGGCTGGCTCAAGAGCCATTTCTGAGTTATGTGCCTTAAAGTGATCTCTAGAGATAGATGAGTGAATTTCGACTGTTGTCTTTTGGGAGCAGACACAAAAGTAACCTGATGTTTTTATAAATCTTCAAAGCTATGCAGGAAGGAGGTTTGGGGTGGATTTCTGCACGTAAACTAGTGCAACTTTGACCTTGGAGACCACTGTTCCTTTGCAGTGGTTACTTTTAACTATGTTCTTTTCCAAAAATTGAAAAAGTGTTTTTTTTGCGTGTACCTAACCAAACTTCAGCAAAATCTTAACCATTGTGATAACAAATAAGAAAATAGGTTTTATCATTTTTACTGGTGTTGGATGTCAAAAGATGTATATGATATATATGTATATATGTCATATAAGAAATCCCTAACATGGATTATTGTTAAAGGCAATTACAAATTTAGAGAAATTTTAGAAGGGTTTAATACATGAATTTTAAGGGGTTAATCCATAACATGGTATTTTGAAAACTGATGACCAAATATCCATGAAATTTCACTCTCAATGTCTATGGTCCCCAGTGGATGAGCCCTTTCCATTTGTGCCTCACTGTCGGCTTTTTCTGGGGCCACCATGAACGCAAAACATCAGCTTTGCATACAAGAAATCTCTAATCCAATTGGCGCATGGATTATCACACATGCCCTTTCATGCTCCACAGTATTTTTGTTTGCTTTAGCACGCCTGTAATCTTATCTCAGGTTGAAAACAGATGCATTCAGCTATATTTTTTTCTTTATCTGTCTCAGTTTTAATCAGTACAACTGTCTAGAAGGTGTTGAGACATTTTGAACTATCTGCAACCCAACTACTGTCGATTGCACTCTCCAACTCTCCAACGCTTTACAATTTTAAACTCTAAACTTTAAACTTATATATGTAACTATGGTTCTAAAATTGTTGATGAGTGAGACAATGTGAGCAATACCAAGATTTCCTCCAACTATGGCATTCAGGAAGAATAAAACTGAAATCAATATACCTCTAAGAATTGATTTCTAACTTTACATATATTGCCCTGACTGGAAAAACTCTGGTGTTGCCTTTCACTTGTGGCATGTGGAAAGTACTCCTCTCCACAGAGAACTGCTTGATTTAGACTTGATTACTTGATTAGACCAAAGAAAAAAATGTCTATGGCAATGAACACAATAGACTTGGAACAGAATCAAATCTAGGAATAGGAAAGTGCTTGAACACATGCAATACTTAACAAACTTCAGAACATGGATTTCATGTTCAGTCACTTTGAAATGCCAATGTAGCCTTTAGCAACACCCCATCGACACAGTAAGGTTTTAAACATGATAAGATTTTAATAGTAACACCATCAGTTCTTTGTTCATTTTGTGCATAATACTCGCTGTATAGTTGCTTGTCATGAAAATTGTAAGCTCTGGGAGGCACTAGTGAGGCAGTATAATTCTAGTCCTGTTTATGTATGAAAATCACACACAAACAAGCTGAGCCCTTTTAGAGAGGTCACATGGGTTGAGGTTTGGTCAAAATGGAAGTCAGTTATTATTGCAGTGTTTTATGGGGATGCCTTATTTATGTGCTGAGGATTGGTCTGTGCTATGAATATGAAGGAGCTATGGTCTGATAAATATGAGTTATATGGGATTGGGAGGATGTAGCAATAGCTGAACTCAAGGTCAGTGGTGGCTTGCTGATTGCACCAGAATTCTACAGACACCTTGCTGATGAGGAGGGCAAGGAGTACCTGAATGAATTGACCTCAGCCACAAGGGCTTTCCTCGAAGGCTTCTAAAACTTGTCTTCCCTACATGGGGGGGGGCAAACTTTTTTATAGGGCATCCAGGAGAGAGTGATATGGTCAATATCACTGTGCTCCTTCACCCTGACTCAGAAGTGTGTTGAGGTGCAATTTTAATCATTTTTTTATATAAATTTTGTCAGTGGAATTTGTGTCTGGGAAATAGATAAGTGTCTATGGAACAATATAATTAAAAACAAAAAAAAACAAACAATATAGAGCACTGCAGTCTTTAAAGTTAACACATGGGCTGAATTAGTGGACATTCTGACATTTTGTGGATCAATATTTGCTGGTCCCCTATGCTGTCCACAGGCTGAAGAAAGTGAACGCTGCATTTTATTCAGAGGCCCCCAGGCCACTGCTAATTGATGATTACCACTTTAACTAGTCCTCATAGGACAAAGTGTAATCAATAGAAAAAGACATTGCTTTCAGAGAGAATATGGATTTTGTTGCATAATGGGTGTAAGCTATATCATGGCATATAAACATTGAGGGTTTCTCATGACACTGGGACATGCACTGAAAGGCAACA
Organism: Istiophorus platypterus; assembly: GCA_016859345.1. Lineage (NCBI taxonomy): Eukaryota > Metazoa > Chordata > Actinopteri > Istiophoriformes > Istiophoridae > Istiophorus > Istiophorus platypterus. The sequence continues at coordinate 2,763,858 of CM029133.1, read as the reverse complement.
CATAAAACTTGTTATTCAATCTTTCCTCATTTGCACATCGGCATTGCCCCAGTTACCTTAAGCTGAAGCTTGACAAGTCTTCCCCAGTGCAGATCATGCCCTCTTATTGATCCTGTTGCCACAGTGACAGTAACCCAAACCAGTGCCTAAACCTAACCAAACCATAACCATAGTCTGGTCACATCATAAAACCGACAAGTCCTCCAACCTAAACAACAACAACATCTGATATGAACAATAGGGGGGTTTTCTATGTGCTAGGAGATATTCCATCATTTAAAACTATTTAGGTTTAGGTCCAAAAACTACTTGGTTAGGTTTACAGAAAGTTTATGGTTTGAGTCAAAATATGCTCTTTGGTAAGGCCAGAAGGCCCTTCTCATCATAATAAACACATGGTTAAGGCTATAGAATGATAATGGTAATGGCCAAAAGAAACATTGACTGTTATTCGTAAATGGGAAACAGGCACTGCTTTCCAGTGTTAAAGTCACTGAACTCACTTCTTTGCTTGCATTCATAATTACGTGTCACTGTGGGGCGCTAGTTTAAGAGTCTCACAGGAATGCTGAATGTCGCCTAACATAAAACATAACTGTGACTCATAATAAGATGCTTGCGCAAATGACATGCAGGGTCCCTTTTATTTGGAGGACTTGTAACGGTTAGGGCACAGACAAATTATGTTTTCCTGCAAGTAGGGGCATTAGATTGTATTTTGCGATTTAAATTAGAGGATTTGTTGGCAATTTATTCTCTTTTTTACTGCCCATTGATATGTTTATATATGTAGGAAATTAGCTGCTCACAAAGTAACTAAAAGCATAAATAAAAAAATAGCTATGTTACTATGTTATAAGCTATGTTACAAGCTAACAGAAACTCCCAGGGTTTAGCAAGGCGTATGAAACACTATAATTTCTAACCGACTCAAAAGCAAAGGTAAGAGATGAACCATAAGGCATCTCATAAAGAGGCACTCCAGCTTTAACCTGTTTCACCTTGAAAACATTGGGGGATTCACAAGAGCAAAATTAAAAAAAAAGAAATGGAATAGAAAAAAAAGAACGTTCAAAATTGAAGCAGCAGAGGTTTATATATAATATAATCATTTACGTTGTCCACTAAAATCTACAAGTAAACCTCAAATTACAGTTCTATACTGTGCATTTATGGATGTAAACACCCTCAAGTTAAAGAAGGAAGATTAACCTCAAAGTCATTATTTATTTTAAAGCTAATATAGTGAAGCACAGAGGAATTACCACAAAATAAAGTGATACAATCAAAATATTTTTCTTGCGCAGTTGTAACAGGGCCTAGTGTACATCCATTCTTAAACCTTGGCTGATGAAAAGTTAACATCACACTTGAAGTGCTATTGGAGGAGATATATGTTGGGAGTTTTGCCGATATATTTTTCAGGTCTTCTCGCTTGCATCACACAGTCCCTCTATACCTTGTTAACCTTTCCCAGTCTGGTAAGATGTAGATTAGCTTTAGCAGTATAGGCCTCAGAGGTATGTGTACTAAAGGTTTATTAAAGCAGATGTTTATATCTTATTAAGACATTTGTTTTGAGCCTGAACCTGACAAATTGAAATTTTCCTTCGCTGCAGGGGAATACAGCATAGTTTGAGATTATGTCTTCCTCCACCAGACTGCAGTCCAGTTAAATGGTTATAATACTGAAGCTTCAAGAAAATGTACAATATTTTAACTAAATGACTAAAATATAAAATGCAAATGAGCAAGTAACTGCAGCAATCCATTTCTCTAATGTACAATATAGAGAGCAGAAATTCATACACTTACAGATGAGAAAAAAACAACAAATCAGGATGATTGCTCATTCATTCTTAGAGTTAATCAATCTCAAAGTCCGGCTGTATTGAAATTGTGCTGTGTGATCATTCGCAAATAATAATCAGTGGATTTATTTTACTCATGCTCAGGTTTTAATTAAATAACACTCCATTATTAATTATGTCCTACTCCCTGGATGAATCAGATTATTGTGTCTCCTTGTGTGTACGTGTCCTGGAAATATAACACTCTTCAGATGACAGGGTCATGGATGAACTGCCAAACTTCCACCCACAGTATGTTTGCTGTTCAAATGCAAAATGAGTTGCTGAATATTTAGTGTTTTGATCCTAGTGGCATGATAGGTAGAGATATCCTGGCACAGTGCATGTTAGGAGTTATTTTATTAGTTCACCTGAAGAAAATCAATAGCCCGGGGATGTAAAGTAATTGATAACAATCTGATGGAAAGTCCATCTTCAAAAAAAATGACACGAGAATGTGCACAAAAAAAAATTAAACCACCACACGTGGATGGTGTTCATTTGAAACATTAAATCTCTGGACACTGAAGCTGACTAAAGCTGATTGGGCTGATTGAAAAAGCCATGAATTGCTCTTTCTTCCATTCTTCTTCAGATTTTTTCCTCAGCTCTACTCTACATAGAATGCAACAGAAAAGAGGGCCCTCAACTCAAGTTGTAGTCGAGTGGTGTTTCTTTTGAGGGTGATTAATGAAGGCTCCTTCCCATAAAAACCAAAAGTGTTATTCCTCATCAGACAAGCGATGCTGATTAGGTTGCTGAAGTGTTCGCTGATTACTAGCCCACCTCTTATTGCTACTTTTTTTTTTCTTGGGTTTTAAGTCTATGTGTGTCTTTGTACATGTGTGGTGTCAGCACTGAGGTGATGAGCTGTATTTTTGGGGGTCGGATCAACAGCTCCCTGCTCTCAGCCCCACCTGTCCATTAGTTCTACATGACTGAGTCTGCTTCAACTTTCATTACCGTGATTTCCACAGAGATTCTGGGCAAGATTTTAATGTGTGCCTTTAGCTTAGGCTTTGCAGCCCTCTGGTATGGAGACTCTCAGCAGTCCACACCCCAAATACTGAATTTCCATTGCAATGGCCCTGCTCTATAAACACTGCTGCAATATTTGCCAATACTGGCCTCTTATTTAACACAGAATCATCCACCCTTGACAAGCTGGTGATTTCTCCCTAAACAAACCAACATGAAAAATGTTTTTACATTGTGCAATGAAATTTGGTTTGTTTTTTACATTTCACTTTTGACCTGCAAAGACTAAGAATGGTGGTGTCTGTCATTCCATTTGTCATACTGTTTGCCCAAACACTTTAGTTTGAAGATATCTTGTCAACTACTGGCCAGAATGCAACACAATTTAGCATGGATATTCTTGGACCCTGGAGTTTGAATTCTTGTGTTTTTAATTATTTGCAATTTGGTCGAAGTACAATAAAAACTAGTGAACAGATATTCTTGAAATTTGCCGTGGATATTCATGGTCCCGACATGATGTTTTATGTGTCCTCCAGACTTTTCTTGCTGGGATGTCAGAAACATAATGAAGCACCGTGATAATGGTTTGTTTTATCCAGTTTTGTTCATTATGGTGGAAACTAATGCAACCATTTTTTTCTCTCTTTTTGTTGAACAACTTATTCAAGATGGTCCTTGACATTGATCCAAAGGAGCACTCAAATGCTAATTACCACACAGCTGTAAACATGCTGAAGCTAAAGGCATGTTTTTTGTTATTGTGAATACTTAAGTGGGTAAAAGATGAACTGATTTAGAAAAGGTATGAATTTAAAGATGACAATTTTTTTTGTAATAATAGAAAGCAGACTTTTTTTTACTATATTATTTCCATTTTTTTAAATAAGAAAAAGGAAAAGAGTCTTTTAGCTCTTATCTGGGGGATTTTTGTCAATTCCTCCTTGCAATATGCTTCTTTTTTTGTGGGATTCTTGGGTCATCTTACTTATACTGCCCTTTTTAGGTTTATTCTCAGATTTTTGATGATTGTTAGGTAATGGTAGTGTAAGGGCCATGACAAAATGTTCAGCTTGTCCCTATTGAGGTGAATTTGTGAAGAATTTGCTTTTATCTAATCCTCTCTATTTTTCTCTAATTCTCTCTATTCTTCACTCTACCAGCAAAATGTTCCCCTATACCACTGGCTGGATTGATCCATGCCCATCCCTGAATCTTGTGCTGAGAACAATGGAAAGTTTTTCTTCTGTTGACACATCCATGCATGTCATATTCGTGCAGGTTTGGCTGCACAGTAGAACAGTGCACTACTACTCCAGAGTCTGGTAAATCTTCTTGAAGGTCTTTTGCAGTCAAATGGGTTTTGATTTACCTTTCTAACAATCCTTGCAGTTTTCTCAAAGTTCTCTGGGTTTTCCAACTGACTGACAATTTTTAATTACATTGCAAACTTAGGAATCAGCTTCCTGAAAAGGATTTGGTTTCGTCTTATATCCTCCTACTATATGTGCATCAATTATTTTAATTTTCAGAGTGTTAGGCAGCTGCTTAGAGGAGCCCATAGCTGTTGATTGTTTGGACAATCAGCAGCCTGATTGTCCCAACAATCAATAAATACACTGACAAGATTCTGAGTATTCATAAGGCTTGGAAATTTGCATCACTTGACCTTTCCAAATGATAACTGTGTAGAAGCCAAGTTCTAACAGGCTAATAAGGTCATGGACCCTAGTAAAAGTTTCGAAACCTCTTGAGGGCCGAAACTGTTTTATGACTCCTATTTCCTTTTTTTAACTCTAAAATTGTGTCAAACAAAAATACTGCACTTATCCTGATTAAAGTGTCCTTTAACTTTATGCCTTTTGGCGATAAGACTGTCACGTCTCTTTGCCTTAGTCATGGCAAGAGAACCAGAATTTTGATGGTCATCCTATCAGTAGCAGTGAAAAACTCAAAAGAAAAAAGTATTGTCCACTTTAATCCTTCTTCCTCTTGCACGTCGATAAGGCCACTCTGCCACTTTGTACACACATACAGTATCTCATGGGCAGATTGATAAATTTCAGGGCAAACAACTTGTGTTATCAAGGTGACCCACCCTTCCAACTGTAATGCCTACATTGTCTTTCCCTAGCATCACCATAGGAAAGAGTTCTGCAGGGGCTTAAAACCCTGATGCTAACTTATTTTATCTGGCACTACCATCGTTGAGGTCTGAACTTGACGTAAGACTGAACTTGCTTTTTTAATCACCATTGCTTACTGTTAATTTGCCTGACTAGTGGAGAGCATTGGCTATATTCTGTCTATTTACTGTTTCCTTCAGGGCATTGTGTATTTCCTTGCAATACAGGACAGACAAGGACAAAGAGGATTCACATAGAGAGAGAGAGAAAACTAATACTTTGTTGGGACTCATTGCGTTCCAGCTTAGTAGCAGAACTGCCACAGCATCTCAAGACACATCTTATACTTTTACGACTGTAAGAAAGGACCTTGAACCACAGACTGAGAGAGCACCCTGGTCTGTGAACCTCAAACCAAAGTCCTTAACTATCAAAATAGAATTCGCTGAACAGCAAGAGAAAGATCAAGTCAGCAACATCCTACCGAGGGATGATCCTTAAACAGACACATTACCATTTCCCACCGTGTGTGACCACCACGTGTCCAAAACTGAAGTTGCTGAAAGTTCTGACAAAACAAGTTAGTTTACTTTTTATAAGGAATTTATTTGTCAAACTGCCAATTCTAAGGTCAAGCACAAACCTTCAAATCAACCAAAGTTTTTAGCATCACTAGCAAAGTTTTCAGCAAGAGGTTTATTTCATCCATAATTGTGTATTTTGGGGTGTATCTTTTGGGTGATATTTACAGCCTAATGGGCTCTTATACAAAAGACCAAAAGTATCCAAATATACCCCACCAATTATTTACGAGGCCGTGTCATAGAGCATTTAAGACTTTTCAAAAATTTCCTTAGAAAGTTTACCGGGGTTTTCATCCAATAATTTTACTTTCCCATGAAAATCTTTTTCAGGCCGATTAGAGTAAAATTTTCTCTTATTTTGTATCGTTCTTGGAATCAAAATGTTTTCTATACAGCCACATTATGCTGACTCTCAGCTGCTCAAAGCCAAAAATATGTTGAAGCTGGCCTTCACATACACAGTCTGGCCAAACCTTGTAACACCTTTTGAACTCTTACAATACTGAACTGGTGTTTCAAGTACAGAGCCAACTTCCAAAAGGGTGAGTCTAAAATGCAACTGAAGAGACTGCAAAGCTTTGCAGTAGCATGCACATGCATAAAGTGTCACCGGAAACTCCCAAGGGCTCTCCAAATTGTTTATACCGCACACATAATTCATATTTGTTTACCCACTTATGTGGTCCGTGTGGGAAATGTTGATCACTCAAAACAATATTAACACATCAAATATTGTACCAAATTTTACAGGGCAACTCTGGGACTCAGTGTGCCAAGCAAAATGAAGAGTCCCTATTGATTGTTCTCATGTTTGACCAAACAGCTGCTGTGCACCAGTGTTTATCAGTTTACTATTGTACACACAGCTCTCGAACACATTCACTAGGTAAATAGCAAGCTTCTCTTGAGTGCTTCACATCACCTCATGGCCTCATTTAAAATAGCTTTGTCCCTTGATCTCTTTTCAGTTCGATGATGACTTAAAAACATTTGGACGTTTCTTTTTATATAAATTAATTCTTTTCGTGATCTGTGCATACATCACTCCAACTAAAGTTGTGTAAACTGAGCTTAAATTCACACAGTGACATTTCATAGCCTTATAAAGTTGAAACAGCCATGTTAGTAAACTATTGCCTATTTACAAATCCAGCACATGGGGGGGGGTTAACATTTATTTGAGAGTCATATTTCTGATCACCTGGGTTGGTCATCACCAACTCCTGAGAAATGTTTGTTTTTTTAGCTGAAATTTATTCTGCTGCATGCAGTTGCTAACCTTGTTTGTCTGCCATTTAACAGGCAGTCTACAGTGAGTTTATCAGATAGAAGATGGAATGGTAGTGAATTCTTCCTCATTATAAGAAAATGCAAACAGATACTTTGGATTAAGGAGGTTATCTGCTCCTGGAATAGCCTTGATTTATTCACATCTGTTTTGGTTGGTAGATTATATAAGCCTGTATTTTTTTAGCCTTTATTCATCATCAACCACCCAAAAAAGCAAAGAATATATTTGAAATAAGCCCCAGTTATATAAAGAGGTTTGGATGAGTGTCACCATCAGTACCTCAGCTGAGCTGGCAGCACATACAGCAGTTATGTTTGAGTCAGTCAGAGGCATCTCCAAATTAAGCTAGTCCCTGATTTTACAAATATACTGTCTTCGGAGAAATTTGTCACGGCTTCCTCAGACAGACCTAAACTACAGCTGCTGATAAAAGACCTGCTGGCCCCAGCTTGAAATGACATGGACTTAACATGAAACCTAAAAGGTGCAACACTGGATGAAAAATAGAAAGGTATCACAGCAATAAATTAATTACTGATGGCCTCTGCCCTTGAGCTCATATACTTACACTGTGCAGTTAATGCATGTGGCCTATAAGTTCCCATTACTAAAAACAGATGTCTCTTCACAGTGCTGCCCTGATGGAAGGCTGTGAGTGGTTCGAGCAGGTTGCCTAGCAGCAAAAGAAATAATTATTCCTAAGACTTTTTGCCCCTTTCCCCAGCAGGGCTTACGAATGGCAATATTGGTCTGTCAGCCCTTTGATCAAAGCAAGATATCTGAACAGCTACTGGACATATTGCCATGGATATTCATGCCCTCCAGATGATGATTACAAATGTTTTTCATGGTCCTTGACCTTTCATCTAGTGCCACCATCAGGTCAAAGTGTTACCTTATACAAACATTTTGGTCAGTAATTTAGGATTAGGAATTGGCACCTGCATTTTCAAATCTGAATCAAGTATTGAATGCCTTTTCAAATCCATATGTTTTCAGCTTTCAACATTTGTAACCAGAATTCAAAATAACTAAAATTCAAATATTCACTTGAGATCTGTAGTTTTAGTGTGTTGAAAAGGTAGAAAGGTGGCCTTAGAGACAGATTTTAATGTTGCCTAATGGGTCAGGCAACCAACAAAACTCCATCCATCAGCTATACTGCTTAGCCTTTAAGGGTAATTAAGAGTGAATAGTGCTTTTCCATACAAACGAACCTTTCTCTACACACACATTCACACATCAGTGATGCATCCCAGGCAATTTGGGGCTCAGTATCTCGCCCAAGGACACTTCCACATTCCAACTGGATTGCTGGGATTGAATCGCCGCCCTTTTGGTTGGCGGATGACATGCTCTAACTCCTGAGCCTCAACTGCCCACAAGGTTGCAGGGGGATGGGGCTGGAGTCAATCCTAGTTGACATTGGGTGTGAGCCAGGGTACACCCTGGGCAGGTCACCGGTCTATCACTGAGCTGACATATTACATAACAAAAGTTAAAACACAAATTTGAAACCTGGTTGAAACCTGGTTGATGAATGAATCTAAGTATTCACCCTCCAGACATGCTGAGTGATTAATTGCGATGTTTAGTCATATCTACTTTCATGTATTTTAAATGCTAACCATCAGTACATCAAGTGTGCTAGATTGCTGGGCTGTAAGGGGAGGAAATGATCTAGAGACCAGCCCTGGTATCACCAGGACTAGTTTTCACATTTCACAAATCTTATCCTGATTTATGTTCCAATTCCAATATTCAGTGCCAATACAGGCATGATATAGTATTGCGAAAGGTAAAGGTGCAGAGGTTGAGGGTTGTGGCAATAGATATTGAACCATGCAGGAAGTCAGAGTTTGTGTTCCATGACTGACCCTGCCATTAATATTTGCCTTGTTATTGTAGAAAGAAAAAAAGCGATGAATGTAAAATATTGGAGTACTACTGAAGCTTTTTTTTTTTTTTTTTTTTGATTAGTGTGAGGACAATTCTTTGCTGATTTTTGCATTGTCTTTCTAAAACATCATCAGAGTAATGATGGAGAGTTTAAAAAAAAAAAATCAGCAGCAGAACCAGTGATGTTGCCTTTTTTATTCCACACATTCTAAATACTTGTCAAAATATGGTGTTTACATTGCCCACAATGCAAATTGGCCACTGGTGGTTTCGTCAGAGATGTGGCCTGGAGCTCCAGCCTCGAGCAGAGATGAGGAGCAGGCTACAGATGGTAAGATCACGTATTTCTAACTCCACGGCTCCAGTTTTTTGTTTTTTTTTCATAGTCTTTAGCCCAAACCAATGCAGACTCAAAGGACATTACTTGAAGATTTATCAGACTCCACACAGCTCCCTCTGTAGACACAAAGCATTATACAACTTCTTTGCTATATGCAGTAGTACCTCTCAAGACCTATGAGCAGAATTTGATTTGACCTTTAACTGCTTGGGTTAGTTTTCAGGTTAACTGAATAAGGAGAAATTTTTCTTTCAAACAAATAAATAAATATTCTTATGTCAACTTTTCATTGATCAAAGAAAATTTAACAACACAACCTTATGACCATTGCTTTTTACTTCTATCATCAACTTCCTAACGTTACATTAACATTAAAATCCAAAAATTTATTTGTAAAGTGTTACAAGGCCATCAGACAGGCCATCAAGTATGTTTAACTGTGTGTCTGGAGCTGTGCCAGACTCAGATGTATTTCTACTTTGCTGGATATAAAGTAGATTACTAGGTCCCGTAAAAAAGATGTGTTCATAGAAAATCAAACTGACATGTTGACTTCCTCTGTAGGACCTCAGAGACCAATGGCCTTTTGATCTTTACATCTGCTACAGTACTACTCTAGCACATGTAGTTCACCCTGATCTCATACTGTCGATTCTCCAGAATGTACAGCTCTATCAAGGTGGGAAGCAGGGAAGCACTGTAATCTACTGGGAATATGGGAGATTTCAGTGAAAAAACTAAAAAAAACTAATGGTATACTTGGTATACATAAATTAATTAATCCATATGATGGGTGATTAATAAGTCTGCAACCAAAGGCAGAAGGGGATGAATTATACAGCTCAAGTTACATGCACTTGCAGTTCAACTCTGTGTGATTATGCAGAAAGTTTGAAGTTAATAATTCTTGTGGTATTTCTCTTTCAGGTAATTGAAAATTGCAAGTCAGCACTATCTGAGAAAATGGATGACCCTGGCCTTCGTGCAGTCATCTGCTACCTCACTCTTAAGAGCCTATCCCCAATGGAGGTCCACAAGGACATGGTGGTAACACTAGGGGAAGGTGCCCCTTCATGCAGCATGGTGAAAAAGTGGGTTGCTGAATTCAGACATGGCAGAGAGAGCCTGGAAGATGACCTCCATGCTGGGAGGCTGGACACCATCACCGCACAGGAGACCATTGACAAGGTCCATGACGTGATCTAGGCAGGATCAGTAAAGTCTGGACTAAGTGTGTAAATGTTAGAACGGACTATTTTGTAATATAAAAATTTGCTAGGTTTTTGGTTTTGTTCAGTTGACTCCTCCTTCAACCTTAGGCCATAAACTTATCAATCGCTCCTTATTTCTGAAATAACCACAGCTGTTATTTTATATTAAATGGCACATATTGTTCATGGGATTTCTTCATATAAATAACTAATGCAAGTATTGTTAAAATTTAGTTGTTGCATTGTATTTTGTAAATTTCCAGCATTTGTGAATGTATTTTTGAACTAATGCAAGTTAGCACATCAAATCTGGGCTCGGTTTTGATTCGATTGCATGGGTTTCCTCATTTGATTTAGAGGTAGTGCCTTGTTTGGCCTGTCCAGTTTCATTATTTTTACCGTTCTGTTTCTGAGCAGTTTCGTCTTATTTCATCAAAACCTTTGAAAAAAATACATTTATTTCAGCATGCTCTTAAATAAACAGTACACTATGGGTCGGTCACTGATTAAAATTTTTAGATATTAACAGTGCATCAAATCTGAAATCACTCACAGTGACAAACCCACAGAGAATAATCAGACAGTTTTTAGCTATATGTATGAACAAATTCCGAAAGAGCTCAGTCAGTCCAGACGATCCACGTTTGGATTCAGTGTTAAAGAGCAAAGCGTGGGATCGGTGAACCACAGTTACCATGCGTAACCGGCACTATCTCCTGTCTCAGCTGGTGCTGTATCAGGCATGAACTGCCCTCAAGGAATAGTTAAAAAAAACCCATACCCACTTGTACCTCATGATGCTCTGCAGGCAAGTCTTGTGAGTCTTGTGAGTTTCATTCAGCTTGAGGCCTAACCTCCTGCCGACCCTGCTCTTTGTCTCTCCACCTACTCTCCCATCGCACTATGTGCTCTGACTGTTTGCATCTCAGTCTCTCAGAAGGATTCAAGGATGATGGATCATTTTCTTGCCAAAAACCTCTTCAGACTCCACACAAGTGGAGGAATATCCACCTTCCCCTATGTGGGCGGAGAGGAAGAGAAAAGGAAATAACTTACTGTTTAAATGGATTGCTCTTGATAGATTTTTCCATTCCACATTAAAAAAAGGTATTCATATGACACTTGTCTTTTAATATAAATACATTATAAATAAATATAAATACATGATTAGACCATAAGCAAATAGCTTTCTTCCCTGGGCTGCAAAAACATCAACAGTATTTTATGATAGCTCATTCTACAGAGTAACACATGACAGCAGGAAAAAGAGCAAGATTTTACTGGTTACAGAGTTATGAGTTTTTTCACCTCCCTTTATGTGTTTCTCACATAAAGGAAGGCATGACTTTCTTTAGTGAAGTAAAGAAATGTGTGTATGTGTTTGTCAAAATATTTGGGATTATTCTATATACAGTGGATTCAGAAAGAATTCAGACCCCTTAAATTTTTCAATGGAAGTAGGGTAGACTAACGAAAAAAAAAAAAATAATGAGTATATAAACTTCAAAACATTGCTACAAAAGTCTATGAAATTAAATATGCATTTTAAGAGTCTCACAACATTGCTAGTATTCATGATATCATTGACTAACTAAGATGTATGTTTAAGCTAAAATGATGACAATAGATTACCACATCCAACTTAATAAGGTAAGAGCTAATGACAGCACATGTAATATGAAATCATATATTAAAATGTGAAATCCTGCTTTAAAATTCTGTCTTCTGTTTTTTATTATGGGATAATTTGTTGAGGGTAAAAATCAGTTTAAACAATTTTAGCATAAGGCTACATCATGACACAATGTGAAAAACGTGAAGAGGTCTGAATACTTTCCAAATGCACTGTATTTTTATCATTGTCAGCAGTGAATTGGTCCATCTTCAAGTATTTCCTAACTTCCCTATCCTGTTTGTAAATCCCTGCCCATTGTCTTATTGAATATGAAATCTGTAAAAAACAGTGAACAAGGACATAATTTAGTTTAAAAAAAAAGGCTCAGCAATTTTCCAAAACTACTGGTCACTGTTGTTCTTAGTAAATGTTAGTAGAATAGGTGGGAATAATTCATTCGTTGGGAACAGTTTCCAGTTGCAGATTAATTCACAATCTGTTTCTCAGTTTCCTCAGCCCCAGTATCCGGCACCTGCTTACTTCTTCCTGGCTGTGGTATTCCCTTCATCTTCACAGACCTGCTGTTTTCCATCCACCCACCAGATCTCCCTGGACTTTATTCCCATGTCCACCTGTTTCTTACATTAGATCACCTGAGTTTCCCTGCCCACTCACAATCATGTTCTCAGTTACCTAATCACCTCAGCCACTATTTAAAACTGCCAGAGTCACCAGCTCCTTGTCATTTTGGCTTGTTTTTTGTTTCCCAATGATTCCCTATGTGCCCACAACCTGAGTTTAGCTGCTTACCTCTACCTGCCTGTCTGTACATCTACTCATAAACATAAATTACAGCATATGGGTCCATGGTAATGAGGGAACATGCACCCACTGCAACAGTGTGGCTCACTAAAGTGTGTTTTATGGTAACCAACAATTGAGGTCCATCACACAATACAGTATGTCATAATTTAGATACACACGACAAATTGTTGGATAATTTTTTTTCTTCAGATGTCTGAATCACTGTCCACATCTTGGATTTATTCAGATTCAAAATAGGACCGAGGTTGTGGCCACTGGAGCCCGATTCACAGGTAACAGAAACCAACCAGAGCTTTGCAGGCAGGAATGGGGAGTTCATCTTCCTACATGGCTTGCTAGCTACTCAGCAATATCCATGAAAACATAATTGACCTTGACACAGCTATACAAATTTATCTGTACTTGGTGACTGACAATTATCTGTGTGAAATAAGTGCTTGTAAATTGCTATTTTTCATTGCACTCCAGCTTCTGTCACACCGACTCGTTTTTGGCTTTTTTTACAACCTGTATGCCTGTCAACAATTCACTTTAATTATCCTTTTGGACCTGTCTTTAGCTATGTTGCTATGTAAAAAACCTCCCACACTAATTGCTAATTTCACAGGACATCCATGGGGGCACATAACTTGGGCTGATGAATGTTTACAACAGATAGTTTGTCTTGTATTTTTAACAATTTATGTTGAGTATTTATTTAGCATTTGTTCTAACCTGAGTTTTTTTTTTTTTTTTTCAACCTGTATGTTTGTCTGACCAATCCTGCCCCTGCAGTTACTTTGGTGACTAAAGCTTTATCGTAACCAATGGAACTGATAAAACCGAATTTTTAATAAGCCAAAGTTTTCCTTTAACAGAGTGGGCCCTGTTAACAGCCTGTCACTGAGTAATCCTGATCATCATCTCTAACTCATCTAATGGGCCATTTGAAGACAAGAAAGCATGGTGGAGTGCTGGAGCACCATTCCATTAAAAGTAACTGAAGTCTTATAACAGTCTATTGGCACGCAAACGATGCATTACTGTACCTTTGCTGAACATAAAGCCATTTCGCTTGATTTAAAAAAGTTTGATCCAGTTATTTTTTCCTGCCTCACACTGTGAAATTAATAATTAATATGTAATACTCTTCTCATCCACTTATCAATTTTAAAGCACAAACAGAATCTAGAATGTGCTCTCACTGCCAGCTTTTACCCCTGAGGATACGACTAGTGGAAATTAATAAAAGAAACCAAGCAGTAATGTCCCTGAAATGATTTCGTACAAATAAAGTTGAGATGACTATCATGCTCAGAGCTAAACGAAGCACACAGTTCTAAGGAATTCATAGAAGGATGGACTGTTAGTTATTTATAAACAAAGTGGCATTTAATGGCTGCATACTGCCTGGAGAAATATAATAGAAATCTATAAATATAATGAGATCTGGGAACATGGTTATATTGCAAGAAATCAGATGGGGCAAAAAGATGTGTGTATCAAAGTTTTAAAAAACAACCTCAAGGATAGTCAACTTCCAACTGAAATTTCAAGCTTTTATTGTCATTTATATGTTATACATACTGATGCATAAGCAAAATTTTGTTTCTCATGGCTCTTCTGATACATATCCTCACAGCTTAAGGGAAGAGGCTTTGTATTTTATAGATTGTTTCATTGAGATGAGAGAAGCACTGATGATCCTCTCTGCAATGCTCATTCTCTGCTGTTAGGTCTTACAGTCAAAGACTTTGCAGTTCCTATACCAGGCAGTGATGCAGGTGGCCAGGATACTCTCAGTGGTGCCTCAGTAGAGCAGGGTGAGGACAGGTGGACGGAAGCAGAGTCTCTTCAGTTGACGCATTTAATGGAGACATCGCTATGCTTTCTTGGACAGTGCTATCATGCATGAGGTCCAGGAGAGGTCTACTGTGGTCTGCACTCCCAGAACCGCTGTACTATTTACCATTATTTATCAGTTGCATATGGTTAGCATGATAACCACCTTTATTTTCCCTTTGTTCAGTATAGGCCATCCCCTCCGACACTTCTTTTGTTTCTGTTTTGCATTAAATTAAGGAAAACTAACTGCTGTGTGCACCATCAAACTTGTGGAAAACAGTAATGAAGAAACTTAACATAGCGGCATAAATTGACTAGTGACACCAATGCAGATGTATAAATGCTAAAGACAGCATAGGCCACTTGGGGTTGCTTCACCATAGGTACGCTTTAAGTTTGACACAGAAGCATAAATTGGCCTGAAGCTGTTGCTGATGAGGGCCAACAATATTATGTCATCAGCAAACAATAATTCGGTTGCAGCTGGATGATACAATGAAGTTGTAAGTCAGCAATATGAACAGGACTGAGCTGAGTACACAGTTGTCACAGTCTCTGTGTATCCTCCAGATTAATGCAGTTCTCATAGGAAGCTGCCTCTTTGAACATCCTCCAAGTAAGGCTTTGGAAGCAGTCCTGCAGGGCTGAGACAGTCCCCTATGGCCACACCTTAATCTACTTTTGGATTGGTCTGGAAAGGCTCATGAATGGTCTGTCCAGTGAGCAGAAATTAGCCAAGGGAATAGGCTAAAGAGCAGGGCTAGTGGAGTTAGACAGTAGCCTAGCCTGTTTCTATGAGTGCAACACTTCTGGGTTCTTTTACATCACTTTCAGTGCTTCCTCCTCCAGATCAGTGCTGTAGCCTGAGCCTGAGTGGCCTTGGGGCTTGCAAAGCATAGCAGGCCTATATTTTGAAGGCACCTCAAGTTATAAAGGTACTTGAGTTTGGTAGTTTGTACTAACTCTACAAATCTCCAGAAGATCCAACTGACTGTAGCCAAGTTTTGCCTCATAGAAAGTGTTCTTTTGTACAGGATGGGAGAGACCAATGTGCGTGTATGTGCCATCATGGTAATCAAACACAGAGTGTGTTATTTAAATAGTTATCAAACATATAGATTTTCAAACATCCCCAGCAATTTACATATATCTGCTTCACGTTTGACCTACCTACTTATGTGGGATCACCATGTCATGGTGTCCCCGGATCAGCATTTACTTTGGTGAATTCAATGTTATCATAACCCACAGAAAAGATTTCTCAAGTATTGTGTTTTGTCACTTAGTGACAGAAATTCAAAATCAGACACTTGGCTGACATCGGCACATTTACATTGATGTTGATCCAATGTAGTGCAGTGTGCTACATTTGAAGATCAATGCAGCGAGATTAATGTTGATTTATGTGTTGTCTATTTTAAAAATATATACTACTACTTCAATTACTACAAGAGCTATAACTACAGCAACTTGTAATAATGATAAAACTCCTATTAATGTTATCTTTAATTTAAAAGGGAATGCCATATAAAGACAGGCAAAAATCAATTGCAGTAGTGATGGATGGTGTGATGCTACCCCCCAAAATATTTTAAGCACTAGTACTTACCCCCAATAGGAAATGGCACAAAGGTTGCTGTAAGAACTAAAGAATTCGATTTTAGAAAGTTTAAAAATTGTCAAAATTTGATTCAATTTACTTCAAGCAATTGAAGCATTAAATGATTTTGTAACCACTTGTGGGCAGCACATTACATCTTATCATCTTATGAAGTTGTTTTTGCTAACCCTGTATTTTCCTTTTACTCATACATCCAACACACAGCAACATCACAATGAATGTATGTCCAACATTCTTTGTTCTTTAACTCTGTTCTGGTCCCCACCAACTCCTGCGAATAATACCTGCTCTTTAGCTGGAAAATACCTCACTGTATTCACCAGCTAGTTACTGACTGTGACTGTTCTTTTTTGGTAATGGGCAGGTAGGGTTGCTGAAGACAGTTTCCTGGTGTGAGACTGAATCAAAACTAAGTACATTGCGGACCATTATACCAAAACAATGAGCTGAAAGATGCTAAAAAGAAGTAGAACTGCAAAATAGGTGTAAATTTCTTTTTGGGTTCATCACAATATGAGCATGTCATATTATCCATGAGGATTTGATCCATTAATAAATAGAATTATTGATTAGTGTGGCTTTAAAGTTACTCAGGGAAGAAAAGTTGGAAACTGTGTTAGAGGATTAAATATACTCAGTAAAATAAGTAACTGAGTTGAAAGCAGACAGGATTTACTTGCCATGATAAGCAACAGCAAAACATTTCTACACATCTAGAAACTGTTTGCACGGAAACATAGAGAATGTGCATTAAGAGCCACTTTTAAGAAAATAAGTGTCTCAGAACATCAATATTTCAATGCTTATATCTTGATTGAAATACAGACAACACTGGGGTAAATTTTTACATTTACAGTACGTTGTTTTGTCCTAACCCTTCCTTTTTCCTTCTGAACACCAGGCCTTTAAAACATCAGCCCAAAAATCAGAGAATGGAGTTTTTAAGATAGAACTAAAGTAGAATTACAGTTAATGATTTCAAGGAATATACTTTTAACAGTGATGATTATACATATTTTTTACTTCTACCCTACGTCTAACGTTTCCCATTCAGCTAGAATAGCTTGTGTATTGTATTTTGTGTTGTGTATGGGTGTGGGTAGGTGACAGGGGATGCTAGTATAAGTGATGGCTGAGTGACAATGGCTAAAGTGCACATTTGATCATACAATTTCATTAGTCACAGAGATAATCATTCTGAATCCTTTGCTTCAGCAGTCACACACAGATACAGAAGAGGCCAAGCTAGCGTCTGCAGCCTCCCAGGTGGTCTGCGCTGCAAACAACATGTCAAACCACTGGAAAATCACACCACAGCCTGTCATTTGGCAAACGATGGATGTCGCTTCATTTGAATACATGCTCTCTGACAGCCTAATTAGACCAGGGCTCTTTAATTGCCACTAATTGTCAGTGCGTGACAGATGAGGCAGGAAATCCAACAAAAGCATTGAAATCACTCAGTATTGGTAATTGATGAAAAAAAATAGAGAGGCTTCCTCGAAACCTCACAGCTAATATATGGCTTCAGTTTATTTTATTTTATTTCTTGTTTGTTTGTTTGAAGAACCCTATAAGCAAAATTGACCAAGCTTGCTTAGTCACTTTTCAATAGCCCTCTTTCTCTATACTGAGGATGCACTGTATTTGTGTTTGATAAAAGTCTCCTGAATTGCCATGGCAATATACTTTAATGGACTATACAAGTACAAAATTTATCAGAATACAAAACATTTGGTCAATGAATCCTCATATTATGTACATTTTCTTTGATTTTACATTAATTTACAATCCACAATACATATTTTACACTACTTAAAAACAAGAACACATAGTCTAAACTGAAATCAATGCTGTTATTGCTATGCAAATCTTGAAGTATTGAAGTCTATGACATAGTACAAGCATCATTCAAACAGTATATAGGGATTCTTCTCCTGTATAGTACAGTCTAGACCCGCTCAGTATGAAAAGTGCCCTGAGGTAACCTCTGTTAGGATATGGTGCTGTATAAATAAAATTGAATTGAACTGAACAGACTTTCAGGAATGTCAAAATGTCAAAGAGAAAATGTTTGAGAGGTTATATCCTTTTTTAAAAAAAATCCTTTTCTTTTCTGCATGGTGACCTAGAGAGTTCAACACATCTTCAACACTTTAACAACACATACACATACACAACATTTTGACCAAAAGAAAAAAGAAGAAAAAAAACACCTTTGAATACCCCCCCCCCCCACAAACAATTAAGCAAACATTCTCCAATCTGACAACATATACACTATATAAAGAAATGCAATGCAAATAAAAAAAGTAACTAGGTCACAAAGAGCAAAATGGTACAGAGTCACAACACCATCGAAGGCTCCAAATTCCAGGGGACACAGAAAAAAAAGTTCATAGTTAATCAAAGGCTAATCTTAGGTGTATAGCCAATTCTAAAATCGGTATATTTTTGGATCTTTTTTGGAGGTTTTAACAGGGTTTTAACAAGGTTTGTCAAGCCACAGTCACACAGAAATCATGAAACAAGAACATCTTTTTTGCACACACTACACCCCCCCCCGCCTACTTGTCCCTGCATACATCCACAAGAGAGAATATACTGTATGTTCCGTACAATGGTCAGTACTTATGTATTTGCCTGTTTTTTCTGTATTTGCAGCACATTACTTTTGTCTGTGTGTGTTGCCATATTAGTCAGTGTGTTTTTTGCAAGGTTTTTCTAATGTTGTACTATCAAAGTATTTAAGATGGTGTTGTCATTTGCTTGTGTTTTTGAATGCTTGCAGAGTTTTGAGGTATCTCAGCCATTATAGTTATGTCACAGTAGGAGTCCAAGATTTAATATTCAGTTCACTTATTTTAATATCGTCGGTCCCCTTTTTTCCCCCAACTTAAGCTTTTATTGTATACTATTTACCAAAATTGTGTTTGACTCATTTATGCATTTGAAATGTGAGTTTACCAGGCATCCATAGCCTGTAAAAGGCTCGAGTCTTTAGCCTCAAGCAAAGAGGCCTTCAGAGGTTTAAAGGTGAGTTATGCTAGTAGCACCTACATAAGCCTCTACAGGCATTATCAACCTGAATCTCTGACAAAGCTGTTGGCAGTTTAGTGGTGGATAATAGTGGGTAATATAGGCCTTGATATTGATAAGGAGATTAATGGATGGAATGGCAAAGATGATATCTTTTGTTCTGCTGGATTGGTTTTTATCTTTTTTTTTTATCATAAGTCAAAGACTGTCATAAGAGAATAATCTAAGCCGGTCTAAGATCTGTGAATTTACTTATATTAATATTTTATTTATATTTTAATGAGTCCTATGGACATAATATTGGTACAGTAACAGTGTCAAACTATACTGATGAGTTTGCCTCAGTGTTCAATTCGATTCAATTCAACTTTATTTATATAGTGCAATATCATAACAAACATTAGCTCAGGGCACTTTTCATATAGAGCAGGTCTAGAACAGACTCTATATAGTTATTATTTACAGATACTCAACACTTCCCACATGAGCAAGACCTTGGCTGTGGCAACAAAAAACTCTCTTTAACAGGTAGATACGCTGAACAGATCCTGAGCCAGTTCTAACCATTAGCTATATCAAAGAGGAAGGATTTAAGCCGACTCTTAAATGTGGAGAGGGCGTCTGCCTCACGGACCCAAACTGGAAGATGGTTCCACAGCAGAGGAGCCTGATAACTGAAAGCTCTGCTCCCATTCTACTTGTGGAGACTCTAGGAACCACTAGTAGGCCTGAATTCTGGGAGTGAAGTGTTCTAGTGGGGTAATAAGGTAATAAGAGCTCTTTAATTGGATGGTACCTGACCATTAAGGTCTTTGCAGGTGAGGAGGAGGATTTTAAATTGTATTCTGGATTTCACAGGGAGCCAATGCAGAGAAGCTAAAACAGGATAGATATGATCTCTTTTTCTGGTTCTTGTCAATACTCTCACAGCAGAATTCTGAATCAGCTGGAGACTAATATTTTATAGGGAAAGTCTGATAATAAGAAGTTGCAATAATCAAGTCTAGAGGTAACAAAAGCATGGACTATTTTTTCTGTGTCATTTTGAGCAAGGATGTGCCTGATTTTTGTGATTGTTCAGTACCATACACTCTAGGCCTCACACCGTAATTAGGGAGGGAGATCCACTGTTCACTGAAAAAAGAGTCACCTAATCCACAAAAATTGCCATACACAGTATCATCTCCCAGCAGAAGTAAGAATCCAGAGTGCAGAGCAATTGCAGCACACCAGGAGTGACTGAACAAAATCAACTTGAATAAAAGTATTACGTAATTGAGGCATAATGGTCACAACACCCAAACCGTCCCTGACATTCAGCTTGGCTAAAACTGGAAGCATTGTGCTAAATCCTATTAGCCTCTGTTCAGTGCTAATCCATGAAACCAATAAACAGCAATTAAAAGTTGAAGAACTCCCTGGCAAGAAAAAGATGCAACAATAACAGGATTAGTTACAATAAAACATCCCCTTCCTGACATGAAGAGACAGTTTAGAGCATTTTTACTTCAGATATGCATGGTCAAACATCAGGGCAGAGTTCTTATAAAATGTGTTGTATTACACCTCATGAGAAAAAAATGACTGAGAGATGTGTCATCATGGTTATTAAAAAGTTAATTGATTTCAAGTATCATAATTGTAATATTGATCAGACCATTACAAGCTTTTCATTATATTTAGAAAAGTCTTAAAAAACATTTTTATGCTTTTGCTTTGCAGATTTGAAATTTAACAGTTCAGAGTTTATAGCCTATATTAAATGTTGAAGATAATGCTGCTGTAATTATCTGTGAGATTTTTAATCTTCATTTATGAAAATGACTATAATATACAAAATGGGGCATTATCATGTTTGATGGTCAATACCGATCACTCAACAAATACAATATGTCCCAACCACTGATGTGTCAATATCTTATTATGCAGTTCTTAGGTAGCTTTTCTCTATTGATACATTTTCACTTTATTGCTTATGTCCACACTAAGTTGGTTAAAGATGAAAAAAACTTTTTTTGTTTGAGTTTATGCCTTTGTACATGCTTAGTTGAAATTTTGCAAACCTCAAAATGTGGATTTGATTAAGAGTGATTCATCCGAGCTCTGTAATCTGCAGCCGTTTAGAAGGTAGTCTATGCCTTGACGTTAGTCTTTGAAGCCATCTGAAAGCAACAGTCACCAGTCACCATCTGCAGGCTCTAACAGCAGCGATGTTGCAACCTGTCAAGCCACATCAAATGATGTGATAGAGACTGTTATGGTAGCTTTTTACTCCAATCAGACACAACATTAAAACTGGTTAGGCTATTTGGTCGTATTTGGTCATATTTAACAGCAGATAGTTACGGATCATTGTATGACAAAATAACGGCGCACTGTTACGCAAGTAAACCATGATGTTTGTAAGATCTTCAACATGTCCAAAGTGTCCAAAGGTGAATTCAACTTTATGAGATATCATCTCCTAGCGGTATGTTTGAGCTGTTGTATACGTATTTTGAGACTCTGTACATCTGAGATAAGTTTGCCTCTGGGAAAAAACTCTACAGGATTCCTAAACTGTCAGAAGTCCTGTGTTTAAAATGGATAAAAGTAGTGAATGTGATTGTCATGTCCTACCTATAACGTATGATAAGGTATTCTTACTGATCCCACCCTGTTCAGTGGGCTAGGTGCAGCTAGCCATGAACATGTGTACACATGGCAGACCCCTGGCTCACTCTGCAGAGTGCAGGTGACTGCACTCTCTGTGCCACACTGCCAGGTTCACAAAGAGCAGAGCCCTTCATGTGAAGCCATTCTGACTAGGTATAAACACTTAAAGTTTCAGATGTGATAGGATCCACACACCATAAAACCTGTTACTTTTGAGGCACACTGAGGCCTTAAGGGTGATAGAAAGTGATACCAGTGCCACTGTAAGGTTACTGTTTACAAGTCTTTCAGAAGAGTCACTGTATTAATGATGATACCCATACTGGACTTTAGAGGGCTTTCAATGCCATTACTGCACCATTTAATTAGGAATTTGTGCGTTCACAGGTCCCTCTGAGACACATGTACCTGAGCCCATTTCCCCAGAGCGGTCAGAGCGACCTTCTACTTACAGGACGGTCATTCCACTCAGTAGGGCGCCCTGCTCCCTGCTACCCTACATGCTGTATGATAAGTCTGTACTATTTAGTGTCTTCTGTGATGCATCAGAGGTGAAGTGACTGTGATTTTCATCTCCAGAGGTGGCTGAATGCCTGTGCCAGAGAGCAAAGTGATAATTCACTTCTGAAGCCATTTTAGCACATACTACATTACTAGGCTGAAAAGATTGCTATGTCCGTCTCTGGGTCCAAAGCACCTAGACAATTACAAAAGTAAGCCATGCATATCAGTCATGCGCTGGCTTGAAATAAAGCCCAACCATCACTTCTCACATAATTCCACCATATAACCTTGTTTGCTAAATTGGACACTGTGGCAGTTATATATTAGTCATCACATCTAACTCATTATAGACCGGTGTCACCTTTCATTTATAAAAATCTCCATATTCTTTTTCACTACGCGACCATGAGTGTGGTCAGGGTGGTCTTTTGTTTGCATTCATATTCCAAAACTCTTTTCCCTCCACTTATTTGCTTTTTTCCTAAACTCTGCATGTTAACAGTAATGAAGCAAGAATATCCAGAAGAATCAAGAGGCAAGCTCCTGCTATTTATCAGAATTTTATTTGAAAGAACTGGATTGTACCAATATGTACAACTTTCTACATGTGCTTGGTGTACCCTTGTTATACAAGATGCTTTAGAGCTAAGTCTAAAGTAGCAACACATTCACATGGAACATTTCTAGCTTTCTCAAAGAAACTTTCCATCTCTTATACTAAATGTGACAGTTGTAATTTGCACATTTTGTTTCTATCATTATCGTTTTGAGTCATTTGATTGGTTTATGATTTACTAAGATAGATTTGGTTAAGTTAGGCTAAAGGGGGTCACCTCACCCTAATGCTGGGGGATGGGGCTAAGGGTGCTGTGTCTGAAAATCTTTGTACCTTTGTAAAATGTAAAGTGTGTCCCCTTCTCCCCATTTGTATGAAGAGACTACAAAGATTCACAAAAGGCAAAGAATTCATACAAACTTATTCCTTCAAAGCATAATACATCCTGACGGTTTTCACCAACAAGTCCTCAAACATACAGTACAGCAACCATTAAGTCAGTAGTCATTGTCTCCCAAACCAATACTTGAGTAATATCTGATTTGGCACCCTATATTGGCAGAATAACATTTCCAACAAGTTCTGATACTGAATGATAATTTTTTTTGCTTGTGAATGATTTCAAAAAGGACCTGCCTTGTATATTTACTTTCATGTGAGTGTTTTATGATCTTCTATCCATATTGCTGTGGTTTGGTTGCGTCCATTTTCTAGATTTTTTTCTGAGCTTTCAATTGCTTCATGACTTTGCTCAGTCAGTCAATTACACTCAATGCACTGATGAAGACCATGAGAACAAGCAATAAATAAATAAATAAATAAAAAAGAAAAACAGGGAAAAAAAAGATTTTTTTCTATGACTATAAGCCAAGGTCCAAAGCTAACTTTCACAATGTGGTTATGGTTAAAGATACGCAAAGATCATGGTCATGGTTGATCGGCTTTCATTGTGGTAGGAGACAACATGTGAACCTCTTATCCAGTGCTAAAGTCAAAAACCTTAACTGACCTTCCCAGAAGGTTTTTGCGGTTCTAAAGCAACATTATGCTTCTTCCTCTGCTCATGATCACAAGATGTTGTGAGAAAAACATTAACAGAGGTCACTCCATTATTTTATGCTGTTTATCATCTATTATCTATGAATTTCTTATGAGGTCAGACTGACAGTCGTAGCAAGACAGTCAACTTAGAACATAAATCTGATGACTGTCATCATGCACAAGTAAGCATTGTGATTTTGATTAAGGAATGAAATTTGGACAAACTGAACAAATAAGAGCACAGTAATACTGCTCAGACTTCGTCAGTAGAAACAGCACTTTTCCAGGTTCCCCAGCTCCTCATCTCATTGCCTCCCGATGGCAGCTCTCTCTGGACAGAACTGGGCCGCTTTTCACAGCTCTCCAAACCAGAAGGCAGTCCCCCAGGTTCAAAGACCTCAGAGCAGTCAATAAGAGCCTCACTGCAGCCTAATGAGGATTAATACCTTACATTGAGGAAACACATGGCAAAAAATATCAGGCCCCAGGGGATATGGACTAAATATGACAGGCCCGAAGACTTCGTGGCCCCTCAAGGATCACACAGAGGGATTGCAAAGGTTTGCCAGTTGAGGAAGTGTGCTATGGAAAATGTGAGGGAGTAAAAACTATTTTATTTATAGAAGCTAACTCCTCCCAGGAAAAGAAATATTGCGGGTGTTCAAAAAAAAAAAATAAAAAATATAAAACAATTATATTAAAGCATACATGTCAAAATTATCACTCATCATTGTAACTAAATACTTTAAAACCATGACCGAGTTGTGTTTTTTTTTTATCAAACTTACAAGACAAAATGATCAGATTCTCTCTCAAAAAGGCACTGTTTAAGATTACTGACTTTATATTTAGGTATTCTACTTTCTGTTTTAAAACTTGGTATTAAAAGGTTTCTTAATGGTTGAAATCTCAGTAAGCCATAATTCTATTTATTTGGTATTTTTGCCATGTTATAACAGGGATAGAGGAGACAGACAGGAAAGGCAGGGGAGAGATATGGGGGTGACTTGTTGTTACCTTTGCACCTAATTTTAACAATTTGAAGATAATTCTCAAAGATACTCTTGATAATTTTATATAGAAATATTAATCTGATTGTTTTCCTAATTGATAACTAACTAATTTTATTTTTACAGAACAATTAACTTATAAAATTAATTGAAAATAACAGAAAATAATTTGGAAACTATAAAAGGTTTGGTCCATAAAATTAATCATATGAATTAGGAAATGACTGGGCTGATTAATGCTACTTCAAGAAGAAACAAAGATTTGTAAAAATTACATTTCATTAGTGATTTAAGGAAAGTAGCTACAGCCAATTTCAACAGGAAGGCTGTTGCCGGGTTTTGTGGCCCAGACATCAAATAAAATATCGTAAAACTGGATTTTTACTCGTGGTTTTGTTACAGGATGTAAGCTTGAGAGTGGGACCATATGGGCACAAAAGCTCACAAATGTAAGCTGGAACCAGACCATTGAATCTCCAAGTTTCCCTCACTGATTTGCTCTGAGTCTCGCCAAAGCCTAGAGAGGTCCAGGGAAAGAGGCAGAGATCAGTGATCCTTAGCCTCCAGCTGTCCGAGGCCAAGCAGACAACTCCAAAGGATGCTGTTTGCAACCACAACATCAGGCAGTCATGTGGCAGAAGAAACTGGGCGTGACAGAGCCTGAAAACAAATACACTGACCGCAACAGGTGGAAGGACATTACCCTGGTTACATGTGTGCAATTTGGCCTGGTCATTGGCAGTCTTGCTCTGCACAGCTGGATGACTCTAGAGGACACCAGAACAAGTGCAGTGGTCAGCAAAAGCTTGACCCCAAGGCCCCTCCTGCAGTCCCCGCAGACACAGCTGCACTGTGCTCCCCATCCACCGAAAACTCTCTGTACTTGCGGTCTGGGCAGGAATCCAAGAGATGATATGGCAGAAGAGCGAAGCCCCTTGGACATACTGTAAATGTAGGTATAAAACAATGACAAGGCTAGATACAGTGGCTCAAAACTGCTGTGATTTTTTTACCTGTATTTCCAAGGGCTAGGTCTGCTGGGCACAAAGTTCTACTTATTTCCCCTTGCATGCTCATTTTGTATTACTTTCACACTGCCCCAGGGAGCTGCCTGGTAAAGTCACTGTTAGATAGTTTTCATGTTTTGCAGTTTTTACCGGAGCAGTTGGAGGCTTATGGTCTTGTTATAAGAAGAGCCTTTTGTTTTACCAGATTTTAATCATGGGGAGTCAGATCAGCAATCTTTTGATCAGATACTACTTAATCTCCAAGCTTCTGTTGCTTTAGGAAATTAAAACTGATGCATTATAAGCTGTTTCTGGCAGACAAATATTAATCTTGCATATGCATATAATGGTTCTGGTATACAGTGTGCTGTTGGTGAATGTTTCCAATCAGAGACAGGTGAAACAATGACCCCTCCTAACTGATGGAGATGTGGCGCTACGACATTAACTACACTGTCACAAACACTCTTGTGTATTACTAGAGTTTCAGTCACACACTTGTTAATTACTGTGCTGTGGGGTTCACTCCCCTTTTCTGTCGTTGTGTCAAATTTAATTTCATCCCACCAAACATTTAAATAGGTACCATGTTTGTTGTCTTTGCAGCTTTGGATCACTGTCATTCTGCCAAACAAGCACAACAAATGCATTCCTCCCAGTCCTGTCCAGGCAAAGCTGTGTTTCACATCGTCACAAACTCAATTATTGTCAGTAATTACAAGTATCTTGGGGTGTTTGAGTGGAGGCTGAATTACAAAAGCTGCAAAACATGGATTAAATTGCTTGAGCTCTGGATGGTAGGTAAGGGGCCGTTAATTTGTCTCTCAGACGCAATGGGATTAATGTTTCTAAAACTGGTGATCTGCAGGATAGTATGCGATTTATTGGTTTTTCTTCGTGTTCCTTTGTGTCCTTGTTTGAACAAAAGTCTTTTAGCCTCTTTTCCGGCAAGGCAGGGGAAAAGCTACAGTAGTTGAGAGTGCCCAAACCGAAATTTTTACTCTCTAGATTTCTTCAGTGAGCCCTTAAAAACTTCCATCATATGTACCTTGAGTACTCACATCTTCTCGGTCTGCAAAAGTGCTGGGCTGCAAAGGCGTAAAAATGTTTTAAATGACACAAGTCTTCAAACATTAGTCATTTCAATGCAAATCAATGCAAGATCTTGACCCTTTAGCCAATCACAAGAATTTTTCTGAACAGTTCTTGCTATTTTTGAGATTTTTCCAATCTCATGGGCAAGGTTTTCTGCTTGACATCGTGCAAAAGGGGCCATTGATCGGGTGTAGTCTACATCCAAAGCAGCCCCTCAATGGTGTGAAGAGGGTCCTTAGAGGACTCAATGAATTCTTGATTTGGACATCCTGCAAATGTTCCTGCAAGTCTGCAGTTGTGCAGAGGTCCAGGCATTTAGATTCAGCTATGGTGGCTAAAGTTTTGAGAAGCTGCTAAATAATAATTAAGATTACATTGGTATGATCGTTGTATTTAATGCTGGAGCCTTAACAGCTGTGATACATTGTCTCCAATGCCAGGCTTCTGTAGAAATGTGTCCCTTTATAACTTGTTTCTCCCTTAGAATGAATAGGATGTTCTATGGTAATGTTGTACTTCTAATTTTTATAGTTTTTTTTATACTGTAATAATCTAATACTTGCTCTCATACTGTTACTGTTGTTAAACTGTTTAGGTTAATCCCAGTAATTGTAAAAGGCCTCTTCTCTTAAAAAAATCCAGTGAGCTAATTGTCCTGTTTCTCTAAATAGTGTCCCCTCCATCTCCATTCCAGAAGGTTCTAGTCTTTAATATATTTTTATATCATACCAAATTAAATTATCTTTGCTATAAAACCAGAAATGATGGAGACAGTGCTCTGGCCCACGTCACCCAATGATATTATAGGCTGATTAGTCGGACATTAGTCAGAACGGCTTAGGAATCTATTGATTCATTTTTAAAGTAATTTCCTAAAACAGCTGGTCATTGTAGTTTTTAGCAAATGTTCCTTAACAAGGAAGAAACAGTCATTTGTTGGGGACTATTTTCAGTGAAGATTAATCCACATTTGGTGCTCTAGTACGTATTTCTTGGCAGATGACATTCATACATATGGGACTGAGTCAAAATAAACTACAGTCTGTGTGTTCATGGTAATGAAGGAACATTTCACTCAGTGCAACACTTCAGTTAACTGATGTGTTTTTGATGGTTTTGGATACTTTAGAGCCCTATGGCACAGAGGAATAAGATATAAAAAGCTTTGGATACAGTCAGAATAATTGTTAATAGGGTTCATTGGTTTGGATCTGCCCGTAGGATTTGATGACAGTGAGATAGATCCATATATTTTTTTGTTATTTGAAGCTTTCCTTTTAGAAATGAAGCAAAAATTTAAAAAAAGAGAAAAATTAAAAGTGTTATTATAATGTTTTTAATCCAAAAACAAAAAAATGCAAACAATGATATAAATATTTTTTGATTCTGTAGTTAAAGTAAGCCATGACTCAAAATTAGACTTGATTTTCATTGTTCATTTTTGATTTTAACAATGAAATTGCTGTAACTTAGAAACAGAAAACAAATGCACTATTTGTTCCCTGACACTGGTGTTATATTATATTGTGTCCATCATGAAGCTCGACCTAGGGGGGCACTGTTGCAATAATGTTACTTGTAATTCAGTCTTTAAAACAGATGAAGAAAATTTGAACTGTCTGAGAGTATTTAAATCTAATAATTACACTGCATTTCCAGGCACTGTAGGCTCACAGTTTCTGATGATCTTTGTGAAAGATCAGGACCTTTGTTCCACTCTGCCTCAGTTGGCCTCTAACTGTGATTAAAAATAATAAAAAAATAAACGTTTTGCTCATTTATTATCAGATACTTAAATAGAATAACACCAAAATATATCAAGGGTCAACAGGAGCATATTAGAATGAGGATCACAATTTCTGATGACCTGTGTCAGAAATTGTGACCCTACTCTGCCTAAAATGAAACAAAAAGATGCAGCATTTAGGTATTATCAGATACTTTTCTTTTTAAGCCAAAACATTGCAGATGATTAGGGTGAAAATCTTAATTTATAGATATAACCATGAAACCTCCCCGGTTGATTACTTACATTGAGACATTTTTTTGGTATGATCAGTGTTCTGAAATGATATGTTTAAATATGCAAACGAGGAATAATCTAATTATTGAACAGAGAAAACAGAAATTTGACCATTATATAAAGCCAGGTTCAAAATTTGTATGATTTTTTTGACATATTTGGGGCAATGATTTTTAGAGGGAATTTAGGATATCTGTTTTTATCTCTCTGCAAATCTATAAATACTGTCAAAAACAATGAAAATCAATTTTCACCATCTTTTATATTTAACTGGAAAGTTTGGCATATGTAAGTGCTAATGAATTGGAGATTTTGCTTTTTAAATTTTTGTTTATTCAAATTCAAAGTCAAATGAGCCCTCTTTTTTCAATTTTGTAAGTTTTAGTCTATTAATGGAAAAGACAAAAGGGCCAGTGAATCTTAATAAATCTAAATCAATTAAATAACTGATGATGGCAAATGCAT
This sequence comes from Istiophorus platypterus, assembly GCA_016859345.1. Lineage (NCBI taxonomy): Eukaryota > Metazoa > Chordata > Actinopteri > Istiophoriformes > Istiophoridae > Istiophorus > Istiophorus platypterus. The sequence continues at coordinate 2,734,299 of CM029133.1, read as the reverse complement.
TTGTTAAAGAAATATATATATATATATATATATATATATATATATATATGTATATACAAAAAATGTAGCCGCAAGGGGACACAAGCCAGTGTCTTATTGTGCCGGTCCCAAGCCCGGATAAATACAGAGGGTTGTGTCAGGAAGGGCATCCGACGTAAAACTTTTGCCAAATCAAACATGCGAATCAGATCTATGAATCCCATACCGGATCGGTCAAGGCCCGGGTTAACAACGACCGCCATCGGTGCTGTTCACCTACAGGGTGCCGGTGGAAATTGGACTACTGTTGGTAGAAGAAGGAGAGGAGGAAGGTGTGTTCGTAGGAAGAGAGAGAAGAGGAAGGCCAAGAGGCTAGGACTGAGAGTAGGGACTTTGAATGTTGGAACCATGACAGGAAAGGGTAGAGAGTTAGTTGACATGATGCAGAGGAGGAAGGTAGACATACTGTGTGTCCAGGAGACCAGGTGGAAAAGTAGCAAGGCTAGAAGTTTGGGAGCAGGGTTCAAGTTGTTCTACCATGGTGTAGATAGGAAGAGAAACGGAGTAGGAGTTATCTTGAAGGAGGAGCTTGTTAGGAATGTCCTGGAGGTAAAAAGAGTGTCGGATAGAGTGATGAGTCTGAAGCTAGAAATCGAAGGTGTAATGTTCAATGTGGTTAGTGGGTATGCTCCACAGGTAGGCTGTGAGCTGGAGGAGAAGGAGAAATTCTGGTCGGACCTTGATGAAGCCATACAGAGCATCCCTAGAGAGTTGTCATTGGTGCAGACTTCAATGGACATGTTGGTGCAGGAAACAGAGGCGATGAGGAAGCGATGGGCAGATTCGGTATCCAGGAGAGGAACGCAGGACAGATGGTGGTTGATCTTGCAAAAAGGATGGAAATGGCTGTAGTGAACACTTTCTTCCAGAAGAGGCAGGAGCACAGGGTGACGTATAAGAGTGGAGGTAGGAGCACACAGATAGACTACATCTTGTGTAGACGATGTAATCTGAAGGAGATCAGTGACTGCAAAGTAGTGGTTGGTGAGAGTGTAGCCAGACAGCATAGAATGCTGGTGTGTAGGATGACCTTGGTGGTGAGGAAGACGAAGAGGACAAAGGCAGAGCAGTGGACGAAATGGTGGAAGCTAAAAAAGGAAGAGTGTTGCATGACTTTTAGGAAGGAGTTGAGACAGGCTCTGGGAGGTCAGGAGGTGCTTCCAGATGACTGGAGAACTACAGCTAATGTGATCAGGGAGACAGGAAGGAGAGTACTTGGTGTGTCATCTGGAAGGAAAGTAGATAAGGAGACTTGGTGGTGGAATGAGGAGGTGCAGGAGTGTATACAGAAAAAGAGATTAGCTAAGAAGAAGTGGGAAACTGAGAGGAATGAAGAGAGTAGACAGGAGTACAGGGAGATGCAGCGTAAGGTGAAAGTAGAGGTGGCAAAGGCCAAACAAGGGGCTTATGATGACTTGTATGTTAGGTTGGACAGTAAGGAGGGAGAGACTGATCTATACAGATTGGCAAGGCAGAGAGACAGAGATGGGAAGGACGTGCAGCAGGTTAGGGTGATTAAGGATAGAGATGGAAATGTATTGACAGGTGCCAGCAGTGTGATGGGAAGATGGAAAGAGTACTTTGAAGAGTTGATGAATGAGGAAAATGAGAGAGAACGAAGAGTAGAAGATGTGGCTGTTGTGGCTGTTGTGGATCAGGAAATAGCAAAGATTAGTAAAGATGAAGTGAGGAAGGCACTGGCACTTGGTCCTGATGATATACCTGTGGAGGTATGGAAGTGTCTAGGAGAGGCGGCAGTAGAGTTTCTGACTGGGTTGTTTAACAGGATCTTAGATAGTGAGAAGATGCCTGAGGAATGGAGGAGAAGTGTGCTGGTGCCCATTTTTAAGAACAAGGGAGATGTGGCAACTACAGAGGATGTTGATCATTGTGTCTTTGTAGATCTGGAAGTTCAAGGTAGAGGTGGGACTGCATCAGGGATCAGCTCTAAGCCCTTCTTGTTTGCTATGGTGATAGACAGACTGACAGACGAGGTTAGACAGATGGACTATGATGTTTGCAGATGACATTGTGATATGAACAGGTGGAGGAGAAGCTTGAGAGGTGGAGATTTGCCCTGAGAGGAATGAAGAGTACATGTGTGTGAACGAGAGGGACCCAAGTGGAAGAGAAGAGATAAAGAAGGTGGAGGATTTTAAGTACTTAGGGTCAGTCCAGGGCAATGGAGAGTGTGGAAAGTGTCAGGTGTGATGTGTGATAGAAGAGTTTCAGCTAAAATGAAAGGAAAGGTGTACAAAACTGTGGTGAGACCAGCGATGCTGTTTGGTCTAGAGACAGTGCCACTGAGGAAAAGACAGGAGGCAGAGCTGGAGGTAGCAGAGATGAAGATGTTGAGGTTCTCTCTGGGAGTGACCAGGATGGATAGGATCAGGAATGAGTACATCAGAGGGACAGCACATGTTAGAGGTTTTGGAGATAAAGTCAGAGAGGCCAGACTGAGATGGTTTAGACATGTCCTGAGAAGAGATAGTGAATATATTGGTAGAAGGATACTGAGTTTTGAACTGCCAGGCAGGAGGCCTAGAGGAAGACCAAAGAGGAGGTTTATGGATGTAGTGAAAGAGGACATGAAGGTAGTTGGTGTGAGAGAAGAGGACGCAGAAGACAGGGTTAGATGGAGGACACTGATTCGCTGTGGCGACCCCTAAAGGGAAAAGCCGAAAGAAAAAGAAGATATATGTATATACAAAAATTCTTAAAGTCTGTAGTCTATACAGGCTTTACTGTAAGAATAAATTCTATGATCACTTTTTCAGCAACTAAAAGATTACTGTGACATGAACTTGCTTCTGAATGGCCTGACTTCACCTGGAGATTTTAAAATTTCAAACAGAATCAAAAACTATGGTGCAGATGAAAATATGGTTCGAATATACCTCTAGGTATAAACAAGGACTTTAAAGTGTAAGATCTTCCTTACATATTGCATTATCAGTTTCTGCAGAAATATTTACTTATCTGAATATATCAGTTAACAGCTTTATATTGCTACAACTTCAAAAAACGATGGAGTAAATGTTCAAACAGCTCTGGGTGGAAAACAGGTTACAATTAGGTCAGTGTGCTGAGAGATGTGAAATAAAAAACCCTGAGGGTGTGTTTCCTTTTGAGACTGCTGCAGCGCAGCACTTCTAAGATAGAGGCTCCTCTGTTAAGAAATTGGAAAGGCTAATAATACAGTATAATAATAATTTGTAGTCTAAGACAAAGGGGAGATTTAATGCTTCTAATAGCCCTTTTTGTTTACTGAACAAAGTAAAATTCATTAAAAATAACTGAAAATGCCACAAAAGATTTATTATAATGTACTTTTAGTCAAATATGCAATCAAGCAGAATAAAGAAGTGCTGCATTAAGTGTGCCCTTGAGCGATTATATTCACATTTCAAACCATCAGTTCTTAGGCAGCTGGTATGTTCGTGCCATATACTCTAAGCTACCTCTGGCTCATGAAGCTTATCATCACATCTGCATGTCACACCAAAACATGCATGAATCACTTCCTCAGGGGCGGGGAAAAACACCTCAGAGCTAACAGACCTCTGCCTCTTTCACTAGCTCCTGCTTCCCTGCTTCCAGCAGCTGCCGTCCCATGGCAGGAAGCAGCTTCTAGCGTTTTCTTGCATGTGAGAGACTCATGCAGTCTGTCCCAAGGGAGCAAAGTAATCAGATTTAAATTCAGCCGGCAGGGTCATTATCACATGTTAAACAGCCTGGGACTCCAGACGAACCCCATATGCACGGCATGTAGATATATGTCAGCATACACATAGATATATAGTGTACGTGGTTTGTTTCTCTGTCAAATTCAGATTTTACAGGGAGGATCAAATTAAGTTGAGTATTGCCAAAGCAGCTGTGAAAAGTTTAGAATGTAAATATATATAACCTGAACTGAAGTTGACTCAGGCTCTTCCTGGAGTATTCAGGTACATCTTATTTCTGCAGCTTGGCTTAAGCTGGGTACATCTTAGACATTCTTCTGTTTTGTGACACAATTCTTAAAGGATGTAGCTAGGTAGCCAGTTAGCAATAATTAGAAAGGACATCTACGTTCTTACGTCCTTAACTCAACCCACAGAGCTCTGATTGGTTGAGCGCTTCTCCAAATGATGGAAAAAGTAGTCAATATTATATATATATATACATACATATATATATATATATATATATATATATATATATATATATATATATATATATATATATATATATATATATATATATATCCTGTATTAAATACTATATTAAATATTAACTGCTATTGGGATCATTTGGAAAACATGTATATGTGTGTGTAATACAAATCCTACTGCTGTGTATGCCTGCAGTATCATGACTATCTTGCTGCAGAATCACGTCCTGCTGTACACAGAATCCAGAGGCAACAGCAGTTCTGTAGACAGACTGCAGCAGCACGGTGGCCTGACCCACATTTAGAGCTGACTAGCAGAGAAGTGTTTGCCCCTCAGCCGGCAGGGAAGGAGGGGTGTTGGGGTGCTGGACAAAGCAACAAACGTCTTCTGTACCCCTCTAACATCACCTCAGGTCAGGACCAAACACATACGTGAACGCACATCTCAGCATGACACGGAAAACATCAGGTCGTCTGAGGGACACTCTCCCAGTCGAGGCAGTGTAGTCTTTGAAAGGCCATCACCATCGCAGCACCTCTCGCTATTATTGAGCTAATCACTTAGCCTGTCCACTACCCAGCAGTCCCCTGCACTCGTCAACACATTTGCATTTTTCTCTCCTCTCCATCTCTTTCAACCCCTTTCTTCTCTTTCTCTACTTTCCAGCTAGGCGCTAAAGAGCTTTGTCCACAAAATAAGAATTGTGATAATTAATGGCACAACATGTTTCTCATTTAAAATCTAATCTAAAGGAGGTGGACACAAATTATCCAACCTAATTGAAAAGCTCAAAGCAATAAAATAGCTCTCTGCAACTTTAATGTGATTCTTGAATGGGTGGGGAATGAAGTGAGGGGCTCGAAGTTGGGTAATATCAATCGTGGTAATATAACTTTGAGAAATAAAAGCAGCTGAATTGTCAGTAAAAGAGTGAGTGATGAAACAAGTTGAAACATCAGTCGAAGAGTGGGAGGTGAAAACAGTTAAAAAAAATCAACTTATGTGTAATGACTTAAAGCAGTTGGTGATCAGTTGAAGAGTAAGGTGATGAAGGCAGTTGCAATGTAAGTTGTAATTTAGTCTAATTGAACATGCTTGAGGATGGAAACCTGGGCAACAGCTAGTATGTGGATTTTGAGTTGGGATATGGGATTATTGTTAAACTATTATTTCCACTGTCAAGAATGGACTATCATGCTTCCAGCTCCATGGCGTTGGAGCTGGAAGCACGCAATAGAAAGCGTTGGAGAAAGCTAGTTAGTGGACCTTGGGTTGGGATTGTGTTGTTACACTAGCTTAATGTAAAGTGAATTTTATTTTTGCATTCTATGTTGTTTGTTTCTGTTCTGCAGGGCTGTTGAGAGGAGGATGAGAAAAAAACTTGTCAGTGATGACTACCTTTGATTCTGGACTGTCTTAGTTCCCCCAAAACTAAGCTAACGTGAAGAAGCTGGCCTTGCTGGCTCCCTTCAGGTTAAACAGTTTGTGAATTCAGCTTTTCCAAAACAGTTTAAAATGAAACAACACGTCAACAGGACATAACAGATCATGGATGGTGGTCAAACTTAAATTCAATAGACTGAACAGAGCTGCAGAGCTTTTAATCACTGCCAAATCACCAGGCAGACATACAGGTTTCTCAGGGGGAAAAATATAAAGAAGAGAAGAAAGATGGGCAAATTTGATCTTCTGGAGAGGCCTGAAAGGTGGGATACAAGGAGCTGACCCTCACCACTCTCCACCTCTATAATTCCCTTGACACTCAGCAAATGTGGGAAAGACATTTGCTAGGCTTCCAGCTTTTTCTTGGACTTATTCAGACAGTGGATAAAAAGAGAACTCTACAGGCTAATTATCTCTGACATGGGAGGATTTGGAGGACCTGCCAGGCGTCTTCTCATTGGTCCCCTCACTAGTTGTTAGGACTGCAAGGGGGGTGGAAAAACGCCCGCGGTGAGCCAGTCAGACCTCCACCACACCCGACAGGGGCACCAATAGGCCTCTTAATCAGGGTGCAGATGGAAATGTCGGCAGAGAGGGGTGAGTGTGGTATGTGGCTACCTATTATGCTTGTCTTTTGTTGAAAGATGGCACTGGTGGGGAGAACGAAGGGGGATTTCATCTTTATCTAACAAAGCCTTGCTAGTTTCAGAGTACAGTGTGGTCTTATTCTAACTTCAGGTGAATGTTTGATACCGGAGGCCTTCAAAAGTCCATAATACTGCCTGTAGCTTATCTAAGACAGACCGCATCCAGGTTTCGGTTTCTGGAGGGACCCAACAGTAACACTGGACCTGGGACTGAACAGACCCAGAGGGAAGGAAAAGGTTCATAGTGCATTTCATGGCCCCAGTTTATTTATTTATTTACTCATTTTTAACACAGGGAAAATTGAAACACGTTTTTGAAATTGGAACATGTTGCTGTGTTCTATTTAATGAAGGCCTTTATTATTTTGTGCTTCTTTATTCCTCACTCTGCATGATTAAAGGTTCTGAAATATTTCAAAACAGAAGCAGGCAGTAGAGCTATGCAAGGTTCTGTTTATACTATGACTGCATGTCGACAGCACCAGTTTGAATTTGTTTTGCTGGCAGTTCTTTGTTGAGGTTTGTTGTGCGTGGAGTCTCCCAGGAATTATACTCTACTTAAGACACTCCTTTGCACTAGTTTAATAAATGTTTTAGGCAAGTTGCAGAGGTAACACAGCAGAATGAAGCTGATGGTTGGTCAAACACAAAGCAGATCCAGCTACCTAAACACATTTACACAAAAAAAAATGAATAAATAAATGTTAATTAAAAAGGTTTACAAACAGGAAGGCAAGTCCACCAAGCCATTAAAAATCTGGTCATGTTTCTTTTTAGGAGAAAACAAACACGCAAACATAGAAAGCATATAAAACAATAGAAATAGAAAAATTTAAATAGAAAATAATACAACATGAATGATACAGTAAGATGAATTTATATGAATTGATCTTCAATTTGAATTAAAGGCTAGTACAAACAGGGTCCTTCAATTTGTAAAAATTAATTCTGAATATTTCAGCAGTTACTCTGCAGAATTTACTGAATACTTAAACATGTTTTTGGAGCTGTAAACTAAATGATATGAAACATGTCAACACAACTGTTGATATTTACATTTCTTACCAAAATTATAAAAATCAAAATCTATGTTTTAAAAATGGTTTAATACACAATTTATTGTCTTGAATCACCCTGGACCTTGTCATTATTTACATGGTGACATTTTTATCTAAAAAAAAAGAAAAAAAAGAATGTAAACACCCTCTGATGGCTGTAGAAGTAGACAGGTCCCTAAATAGCAACACTCAATATATGTGAATATATGTGTATATAGGACACTGTGATGAAAGGATGACATTTTATATCCAAAGGGTCCACAGCCAACACCCTAATGTGACATCATGATGTTCTGAAACAACTTTATGGCCATTATTCAACACAATAGCTCAGGAACAGAAGGGGAAATTGTGACCATATTTCCTGTAACTTGCCCGGTTAGCGACAGCACAAAACTGTGAGGTGGAAAGTCTAGTTAATATCATATTATATTATATGCTATGGTGCTAAGCAAATTGTGATTACCTGCTGCTGTTAACTAAAACTACCTCAGCTTGATATAATAGCATGTATGAGCTTTAGGTTGATTAAAATGACTGAGGAGACACACATTTGTATTCTGCAGACACAGAGGAGCAGGAAACTCTCCCTGGAGGCTGTAAGCAGTAGATGTCTCCTCGGCCGCAGCTTCTGTAGGAACTGTTGCGACCAGCCAGAGCACTGTGTTGGACTATTTCAGCATCAAGCCTGAAATCCACCCAAAGCCTTTCCCCACAGTTCATCATCTCTTCTCTACCCCTCTCTTTAGCCTGTGCTTCATGGACTTGTGAGTATGAATTAACACTGCATTTATGTTTTATTCTGGTTGCTTGCAGTAGTAGGTGAAGCTATCATTTTTTTTAGGTCATTAACTCCCAGGCCATGACTCAGGCCTGTACCAGCTTATTTTTGCTTGAGGTGTATTATCTCTTATTTCAGTTGCAGAGAGTGTATGCGTGTGTTTTGAAAGTTTATTTTGCAAACTGAATTTAAAGGGCCAATCTTGGTTTCAAGAGCTGTTCCTCTTGAGTCTACATGTACTTGTGCAGACTTAACTCCATGGAGGACCAGTCGGTCAGCGTAGCATAGTGTGCGTTAATGGAACTCATTCAGGTGAGATGAAAGTGTGAAAGAGTTCTAACAGGTATATTAATAGAATTATTGAGTAGTTTGTTGCTGTTTGTAATCATTGCTGACAAGTGAATTCATTTTTGTGTATTGTTAACAGAAATGATTGAGAGTTTATTTCATATTCGTGTTTCAATTTAATTTTATTTCTTACACTCTGAATTGTTTTAATGGTAACTGATTATCTAATGTAGATTTAATGCCATATACACAAAAAAAGAGTTGGTAAAAATGTTCAAAACTAACTATTAAAATTAATTGAACTCAGTTCTCTAAAATTTTACACAGGTTAATCAAGTATGATATGATTCTTGTGGTTACTTTACAATACTTTACATTATCAGGCTTTCCCATGTCAAAAGTTAACCTAACTTACAAAAATTTCTTGGAATATTCTGCAGCAGTTTTTACAGTAAATGGATGTCTGGTTGTACAGGTAGGTTAATGAATGTAGAGCTACAGTCTGGTTGGTTTTAAATTTTGGGCAGCACATGAAATTAATGTTACACTGACTTTTAGAGTAATTCAAACTTCTTCTTTTTTCTTAGGGTTCTTTTCATTTTCCTCCATAACCATCTCTTCTCCTCTCTCTCCTCTCTCTTCTCTCCAACCTCTCTCCTCTTGTCCTCTCCAACTACCTCCATAAACCCTTCCTCTTCCTCCCCTCCTCCCTCTCTTTCCTTCTCTCCTCCTCCTCAGTCTCCTTCTAACTCAGTATCCTTCTCTCAATCTATATCTCTTTCTCCTCTCTCTCTCCTTCCTCCATCTTCCTCTCTTCCTCCTCTGACTCAATCTCTGAATCTCTCCTGCCTCCCTCATTCTGAACCTCAACATCTTCATTCCTGCTGTCCACCTCTCCCTCCTCCTCCTCTTCTCTCCTCCCTCTCACTCCTCTTCTTTCTGTCTTTTGTCTCTTCCTCACTTTGTCTACAGACAGCTTTTCTTCACCCTCATTTTATCTTTTGTAACACTTTCCTTCACACCTCTTTTATCACCTCACACACTCCTCCACCTCACACCTCACCTCACACCCACTCCAGCCTGCCTCCTTCCTCTTCTCTCCCTCTGGACTCCCCTCCACCTCCTCCTCCCTCTCCTCCACCTTTCTCCTCTCCTTCCACTTGATCTCCTCTCTCCTCCTGGGTCTCTCTCTCTTCGGTCTCTTCTCACTCCTTGGTCCCTCTTCCTTTCCTCCTCTCCCTTCTTCTTCATTCCTCTCCTCTTCTTCTCTCTCCTCCTCTCTCCCTCTCTCTCTCTCCTCCACTATCATCTCCACATCCTCTAACATCATCTGTCCTCTCTCGTCTGTCCTCCTGATTCGTCTTAAATTCTCCTGTACAAGTCTGTCCAACACCATAGCCCAATCCTGACTCTGTCTCCTCCACCCCCTCCTCCTCTCCCACCCACTGTCACCACCCACAGCCACTGTCTTACACTCCTAACACCACACCTACACTGTCACCATACATGTACTCTCACCACTACTTTCTGACTCCTCTCTCAGTCTTCCTCCTCCCCCTCTCCTCTCTCCTCCACCTCCACCCTCCACCTCTCCCACCCAGATCCTCCCCAGCTCACCTCCCTCCTCTTTCCCCCTCCTCATCCTATCACTCTCCTTTATCTCATACTGCATCTGTGTATACTTTTGCTCACTTTTGCTTTGCTGCTGCTCAATGCTCACTTCTTCCTTTCTCTAAACTCTTCTCTTTCATCCTTCTCTTTAGCTTCATCAGCTCCATGTAGCTCTTTCTCCATCTCTCACAGTCTGCAACAGCACACTCTTCCTTAAATCCCTTAAAGCACACTCTCAGCACACTTCTCCTCATTCCTCTACAATATCTTCTCCCCTGTTAAAACTCTGTTAAACTCTCCCCTCCCCCCTAGACACTCCACCACCCTCCACTTCACATATCATCAGACCAAGTGCCTTTTCACTCCTCTTCCTCTCTCTTCTTCCTTCCTCTCTCTTCTATCTTTTCTCTTTCTTTTTCTTTTCCTCATCTTGCACTCCTTTCTTCTCACATCTCTCTCTCTTTTTCTTTTCATCAACTCTCTTCTCATTTCTTTTTCCAAGTACTTTCACTCCCATCTTCCACATCCACCCATCCACATCTCCATCTAATCTTTCCATCTCCATCTCCCTTCCCATCTCTCTCCATCTCCTCCTCTCTCTCTCTCTCTCTCTCTCCCCAATCTTCTCCTCTCCCTCCTTGTCAACCTAACATACCCATCACCCCTTGTTTTTTTTTTTTTTGCCACACCCTCTTTTCTCCCGCTACTTCCTCTCCCTCTCCTCTCTCCTCTCTCCTCCTCTCTCCTCTTCCCTTCTCTCTTCTCTCTCTCTTTTTCTCTTATACACTCCCTCCTCCTCTCACCACCACCAAGTCTCTCCTTCTACTTTCCTCCTTCTCCTTCCTCCTTCCCTTCTCCCTCTGTCTCCCTCTCCTCCTGTAGTCTGGAGTCATCTCCTGCTCTCTCCCTCCCTTGACCTGCTCCCTTTCCCTCCTTCTGCTTCAACTCCTTCCTTCCCTTTTCACTCTTCCTTCTTTCTTTTTGCTTTCCACCCTTTCTTCTTCCTGCCTCTGCCTTTCCTTCCTAACCACACCCCACCTCCACCACTACACACACACTCTCATTCTACTCTCTCTACTCACCCACCACCACTACTTTGCAGTCACTGATCTATCTCCTCGATCACCACTACACAAGATGTAGTAGTCCCTCTGTCTTCCTCCACTCCTCACTCCCTCCACTCTGTCCTGCCTCTTCTGGAAAGAAATCTATTTTCACTTTTTCCATTTCCATCCTGCAACCCAACCACCATCATCCATCCTTCCCTCTCCTCTCCTCTAATCTCTCTGCCCCTCGCTTCTTCGCCTCCGCCCTGTTTCTGCTGCATCCACCAACATGTCTGCACCAATGACAACTCTCTCATCTCTCTCTCTGCTCTGTATGGCTTCATCAAGGTCGACCCAAATTCTCCCTTCTCTCCAGCTCACAGCCAGCCACCTGTGGAGCATATCCACTACATACATTGAACATTACACATTCTAGCTTCAGACTCATCACTCTCCACTCCTTTTTCACTCCAGCTCACTCCCTTCAATTCTCTCCTCCAAGATAACTCCTTCTGCTTCTTCTCCTCTATCTTCACCATGGTCTACACCCAGAACAACTTCCCCAAACTTCTAGCCTTGCCTTCTTCCTTTACCCCTCTCCTCACACCACACCCTCCTTACCCTCCTCCTCATCTCCATGTCATCCTCCTCTCTCTCCTTCCCCCCTTTTGTTCTCACATTTCCAACATTCACTTCAGTCTCTCCTCTCCCTCTCTTCTCTCCTCTCTTCTCTCTTCTCACACCTTCCTCCTCTCCCCTTCCTCTCCAACCAGTAGTCCAATTTCTACCACACCCTGTACTGTGTGCACAGCCGACGGTGTGGGTTGTTTAACCGTTCCTCCCGATCCGGTCCGGGACTCATATGATCTGGCTCGCATGTGCATTTTTGATTTGGCAAAAGTTTTGGATGCCCTTCCTTCCCACAACCCTCTGTATTAATAATCGCTTTGGACCGGGCACATAAAAACACTGGCTTGTGTCCCCTTGCGGCTACATTTTTTAGAGTAATTCAATCATAGTGAGTAAAATCCAACTTAAAGGGTTATACTAAAAATTTACATTTGCAATTATTTTTATAATAAATTGGATGACTGCATAGATGGATGTGTTCACACATGTGCAATAGGCACATATGCAAAAGTACAAACTTGTGCTCCATCTGTACATAGATTTTGAGTTGCACATGGACGTCCACAAAGACATCTGCACCGACAATTGCCAACATGGGCAGATGACAAAATTTATGACACACGGACCTTTGCATCTATGAAAAAAATATAAAATATAAATTGTTCTATATTCGGGTCGAGTTCTGGATAATGACTGTGAAATATGCTAGGGACTATAAAATGTACTGTGTCAGTGCCTCAAACAAGCTGGGGCCCGATTAATTGAAATATTTTCAGAGAAATTATTGCTTTGTTGTTTTTATACTGTTTAAAGGATAATTCTGGTTTATTACAATATGGGTCTTCCTTAATAATTCTGGATATAACTCCTATTTAACCACTGAGATCTGGGAATGAAGTAGTATTGCTAATAATAAGTCTGACAGGTAAAAAAAAACATGAGTAAACAAAACCTCAAGCTTAGTCAAACATATATGAGGAAACAAAGGAAAATAGTAAAATTATTACCCTCACAGTCCATTGTAAAAATCAATATAGTTTATTCAAGAATATAGTTTCTCTGTGCTATGAGGCATTACTCACTTTCATTTTTATCCCCAGATGGAGTGGTTTAGGTAATCTGGCTATAGTATAAACCCATCAGCCCTTCTCTAACTACCAGACCATCTCCCACACATTCTCTTGTTAGTCAGCATGTTAATTTGTCGTATTTTCTTGAATAACCTTAGCTCCAAAGTTATGTTGTTGGTGGAAACTATTACACTAGATAAGGAGAGGCTGTCTCAATCCTCTCACTCCTTCCTGCCACAGCAGATATACAGTGCCACTCTCCTCCACAGCTATCATACCAAACACTATGGTAAATGGAATGGACTGCACTTAAATAGCACTTTTGTAGTCTTATCGATCACAGAAAGCTGTTTACTCTCCTGTTACCCATTCACACACAATTTCATACAGTGCTTTTTTTTCTATTTTCTATATTCAGCACTTTCTATACATATACCAATCATACAGTCGGGGCAAGTTGGGCCTCAGTACTTGCCTAAGGACACTCGCCTAAGGGCACTGAGGATCGAACCGTCGGCCCGCTGGTTGGTGGGTGGCCTACTCTACCTGCTGAGCCACAACTGGTGAACCATTGTATATGGTATGCTTTAGCAAGTATTACAGGAAACAACAAAGGAAAACTGATTCAGATTATATTTTATTTACTTATTTCCTGTTGATTTTAATTGAGACTGTATACTGTGCAGCTCTATTCACAAAAAGTAACAAAAGTATATTATAAATCAATATCAGATCCACAGATAATCAACATGAAAAGGTCAAAATAAAAACAAAAAAGAATCCTTTAACTTTCCCATGAGCTGAGAACTTATAGCTGTAACTTCAAACAGAAGCTCCTGCTTTCGGTCCTGCTGACCCACTGGACCTGTCTCCAGCAGGACTATTCATTAACCCACAGGCTGAATAAGTATTTTGGCTCATCAGGCTTTGTCACTGTGTTTCCAGATTGCAGAAACCGCTGAAGTGAATACAGTTTTACATGACAGAAAAAAATGACAAACAAAGCTATGGAAATAAGACCAACGTTGTAATTGAATCTAATTATGCTTTAACATTATGTTTCAAGTCAGTAACTTCTCTTTTTAAATTTGTCATTTGCATTGAATAATTTGTTTACAGGCCATTTGGAGCCTTAGTTGTTTCCAGGTCTTTTCAGGATTAATTAAAAGATTACAGTCACATAAACCAGAGAACTTTTTTGACTGTTTTGGTCAAGTCTGACCCTTTGCACATATTGGCTGGCCAGCATTAGTAGACATCCTTTCCAAGTCTACAAAGCTCCTCTTAGCCCCAGCAGGGTAATGAGCGCATTCCTCAGAGTAGCAGGTTAATGTGTTTATTATTGCCGTGGTGAAGTTAATAGAGTTGTGATGACTCCACACCTGCCACAGGCAGATGAAGGGAAGAGGGAAAAAAAGTCACCGTGAAGTCTCCCGCGAGGCCCAGGGCTGTCCATGGGCAAGAGTGCAGCTGACAGATAAAGCATTTGACAGTGACACATTGCTAAGGGACGACACCAAAAATGACTAGAATTTTAAAACACACTTTGACTCGTCCCTCTACCCCCCCTCCCCGTTTTTCTTCTATGCAAGGTTTGTTCTTGCCATTCGTGCTTAAGCTTGAATTTTTTGTAAATAAGTGGAGGACAGAAAATTACACAGAGACGCAGACATTAGCGGTCTGTTTGTGTGACTTACATCTTTATTTCCTCTCGCAGACATAATTTGGCTGATTTTCTTTCATGGACGACTTCTTTTCACTCATCCACACTCCATAAATTCTCCAATTTTTGATCATTACATTACCCTAAAATGTTCTTCATTAAGGTTACCGTACAAAGTGATAATAAAAATTAAAAGACCTGCAGTTTTAGGAAGTACTTCAAAGTGTTATCTACTACAATCCACAGACCACCTGATTTAAATGATACTAAGTAATAGAATGGGCTGGAGAACTAAAACTGTAATCCCAGAATTTCTGTTTTTTTTGGATAACTTTCATTCCAAAAAATAGATATGATGTTGAAATTATGTTTCATTTTTATTTACAAGCCTAATTTAAACTCTAGACAACCACTGAATAACTATAAGCCTTTTTAAAGATGGAAAACCATTTTTTTCATATAATTTGATGTGTTCTTATGCTGCTATAACTAACACAAGAAACAACAACAATTTGCAAGTATGCATTGTTGTTAGCATGACTCACTTATAAGAAAAAAAAAATGCATATATACCCAACACTGCATTATAAGTTTCTTATACAGCTTTTAAAAAATATGTACTTTATTTTTGTTGGCAAGCTAACGGCTAAAATGCTAACATGCAATTGCTAGCAAGTGGCAAAAGCTAAGTTGGCTAACTGGTTGCCAGTTGGATGTGGCTAACTGGACACTTTCTGGTACAATGCAAGCAAAAGCCTTTCATAATTTCTTATGTTATGGACTCACAGGTCTAAATAACTCTGATAGAAAAAGAGTAACGAATAAATAATCACTAAAACAATTATTTAGAGTTACCTCATGCACTTTTTGACCACTACTTGTGCCATGGACCAATGTTTTGATGAGGGGCGCTCCCATCATGTTTGTATATTGTGTTTTGCTTGGACGCACATAGTGCACAAGTGGCCGACATTACACAAAATACCGCTGAGAGGTTCGAGCTATTCCACTAATTGAATGTTTGAAAAAGTGTTTGTAAGTGGAAATGAATGACAAATTAAGAACTTCTTGCCAGCTTCATTTGTTTTATATCCAGATGTTAATAGGTAAGAATAAAATTTACATGAGTCAAAGCCACTTGCAACCAATTTGCAAAGATTCTAAAATATATTCAAGTTGTAGGTCGTAACATAGCAGAATACAGGTCTACTAGTGGTTCCTAAAGTCTCCACAAGGAGAACAGGGGGCAGAGCTTTCAGTTATCAGGCTCCTCTGCTGTGGAGCCATCTTCTAGTTTGGGTCTGGGCTGCAGACACCCTCTCCATGTTTAAGAGTCAGCTTAAATCCTTCCTCTTTGATATAGGTTATGGTTAGAACTGGCTCAGCATTAGCTCAAGCCATCCCCTCACTATGATGCTATAGGCCTAGACTAGCGGGGGACTTCCCATGATGCACCGAGCTTCCCTTTCCACCACCTCCTCCTCCTCTCCCCCAATTTGCATTAATATCTCAAAAATGTTCATTACTGACTGTCCTCCCTCTCTCCTGCAGTTTTGTTCTTCCTCCTCTCTCTCCTCTTCCTCCTGTCACTTTCTGCAGGTTTTTCTGTCTCCTGAGTCTGGATCCATGGTTGCAGACCATCTACTGCCCCATGAAGCTGATCAACACCCACTGCTTTAATTATTATTATTACTACTGTTACCATTTCATTTAGTCCTATTAGTAATATTATAAGCTCTGTTAGTATAACTATGGTATATATAGCTATTAGTCCCATTATTGTGCTATGCTCTCTCTCCTCCCTCCTACCCCCATCTCTCTCTCTCTCTTTCTCTTCCTTTCTCTTTCACTCTCTCTCCAGCCGGTCGAGGCAGACCCCCCCCCCCACCATGAGCCAGGATCTGTTCAACATTTCTACTGTTAAAAGGGAGTTTTTCATTTCCACTGTCACAAGTTCTTGCTCATGGTGGAAATGTTGGGTCTCTGTAAATAATAACTATAAAGATTCTGGTCTAGACCTGCCGTATATGAAAAGTGCCCTGAGATAATGTCTGTTATGATATGACGCTATATAAATAAAATTGAATTGATTGAATAAAACACAACTGATTATAGGAAACTACTAGATATAAAAAGTTTATTTAGTATTTTTTAGGATTTAAAATTATTCAATTATTCTGTCGAACTTCTAGTAATGGTGAAAGTGCATGGTGCTATGCTACACATTATGTAAAGTAACCATATCTGTGTAAAAATTAAAATGATAAAAGTTCAATTTGTGTCTGCCTAACAAATACAATCAAGACGACAGAAAAGTGACCAGGAAGGAAATCAAGCATCATCTGAGCTGAGAAGGTCAGCCAATTAAGTGCAGGGCATTTCACATTTTTCATTATGCTTTAAAAAAGTCCACATTTTTCTCTTATATTAAGTAATGGCAACTTTTTTTTTTTTTTTCGTTTGTGCTGAGGACAAACGATGACACTAATTTGAAGAAACTATGATACTTAATCTTGTAAAGATTAATCTTGGTGGTCGTGGTAATGGTGCTGCTGTGGAGAGGGTCAGCAACGTCAAGTTCCTGGGAGTTTTCTTATCCGACGACCTGTCATCCTCTATTGACACCACAGCAGTCATCAAAAAAGCTCAACAGCGGCTCCGCCCGCTCATTAGAGATTCAGAAAGGCAGGTGTCCCCACCCCTCACCTCATTACCCTCTCTGGGGGCACCATCAAAAGCATCCTAACATACAGCTTCACTCCCCGGTTCGGGAGTTGCAGGGTCTATGAACAACAGCAGCTAAACAGAGTGGTTAAGACAGCCAGCGAAATCATTGGTGCTCCTCGCTCCCTCCTCATGGAGACCTACCAGCAGTGCTGCATCTGCAGAGCCAGCGCCATCTTAAAGGACCCTCACCATCTCTCTCATGGCCTGTTTTCCCTCCCTGCCGTCAGGAAAGCAGTACAAGAGCATCTGCTGCTGATCCAACAGAATGATGAACAGCTTCTCCCCACAAGCTGTAAGGATTCTAAACAGACTTCGCCCCCCCACCACTCCCCAACCCTCCCACCCCAACACAAACACAAACATACATACAAACACATACACACACACAATCACCCCCCCCATAAAGAAACAGCTGACAGTTAATCAACTGTCAAGGCAAATCTTAGATAAATGTACTTTACAAAGGACATGCACTATTCCACTGTTCTAGCCAGCTGCCTAATACACTGTGTCTTCTAATGTGTATTGCCATGTTTTCAAATGGTTCTGGCCTGTTTTTTGAGGGTGGCTTTTAGTGTTTGTATTCGCAAGATCTGGTGAATTTTGAATCTTTTCATACTCATAATGCTTTATGACTGTTGTGATCTATATTTTGGCTGTGGAAGTGTCTTTTCAGTCAGTCTTGAATAAATAAATAAATGAATACATATACAAATAAATATGCATATGAAATAAATAGATATTGCTATGAAATAATTCCTTTAGCAAATAAATGAGGTAATAAATATATAAATAAAGTAGGAACCTACTTCCAGTGATCATATCTGTCTTGATCACTATAAGAGGAAGATTACTATAACCATTTCCTTTATTTTTCTTTATTTCTCATGCAAATTACAATCTAATTGACGATTGCATATTTATTACATGAAAATAAAGTACTGAAACAGACAGCCTCGCTATTTTCTGATATAAAGATAAAATAACATAAACTGTGCTGTGGCCCTCTCCTGCTCTAAGTCCAATCTAAATGGTCAGGGTGAAAGCATTACACTCCCTTCACGTAACATACCTGCTGCTGTGAGAGAGTGAGCATGATAAATATGCACCGTAAAAGTCCCAAAACGCAAGCAGAGTAGGAACAGGATTGTAAAATAACTCACTGAGCTATTACAGTGTGAGTAGAGGAAAATATCACATGGTGCATAAGTGTGAACAACAAGCACGTGAATACAAACATATGCACAACCACATACAAAGTGAACTTAAAGTTAAACACAAGTATTTGAGAGTGACACAATGTTCTCAGTTTTGCCTCTGAAGTGCAGACTTTCAGCTTTAATTAAAGGGGTTTGACAAAAATATTACATTAACCGTTTAGGAATTACCATGATGTTTATACATAGTCCCTCATTTTTAGGGGCTCTAAAATAATTGGACAATCTAACATAATAATAAACACAAGGATTATTTTTTTGTACTTGGATGAAACGCCCTTTGCAGTCAATTACTGCCCGAGGTATGGAGCCCATGGACATCATCAAATGCTGAGTTTCCTCCCTTGAGATGCTTTGCTTGGCCTTTACTGCAGCCACCTTCAGTTGCTGCTTGTTTCAGGTTCTTATTCCCACAGTTTTGTCTTCAGAATCTGAAAAACATACTCAGTTGTGTTGAAGTCAGGTGATTGACTTGGCCATTGAAGAATATTCCATTTCCATTTCATTTCTTTGCCTTCATCCCACTGCTTCTATCAGCCACACCATCAGTAAACACCAGGGACCCAGTTCCACTGGCAGCCATACATGCCCATGACATAACACTGACAACAATTTGAGGTTTTACAGCAAAGGTCCTGAATGCCTTAGTAAATCTGACATTTCAGTTTATGTTTTTTTTTTGTATTGATATTCTAAAAACATATTTTCACTTTGTCATTATGGGTTATTGAATGTAGATTGATAAGCAAAAATGGCATATTTATACATTTAGAATCAAATCAAATTAAACATAATAAAGTTTACAATAGTGAAGGGGACTAATTGTTTTTTAGAGCCACTATAAAACATAATAGTTTATGAATAATTGCAGCAGCTCTTATAATTAATTATACATGAATTATAATTATTTATAAAGCAATCAATAATACATTATTATCATCTTTTTTTTAGAAGGTGCTAAATTGTTGCTTTTACTTTTGAATTTTTCACTTTCCCTCTTCATGCATTGTGGAATTTGACCTCAGATAGTGAATCCTACATTTCCTAGAATGACTTTTGACAGCACCCAGAGGGTTGTCTTTCACTCCAGCAGCGTCCAGGTGCAGGTATAAAGTAGATGTTAGTTGTCAGATTAGTTTTAATTCTATTTCAGCCCTGCCAAATAAGCATTGCATCACTCAGTACTCACCTGACAGGGTTAGGTTGATACAGGGCCAAAGCAACGTAAGTTTCAATAAAAAAGTTTCTTTTGCCAAAATGTAATCAGTTTGGAATTTGTTTAATCCCGACTTCATAAGGTGAATAGTAATATGTCTTTTCCTTAATCATTGTGTCTCCAGCAGAGTTCAATAGCATGTTACAGTCCTCCTCCTGACGTCTCAGCCTGTGTGCACAGAAAAGCCTTTTATTCCCTGTCACATCACTCTGACGACAGTGTAAAATGCATGGAACATCTAAGCAGAGCCCTGCAGTCCTACACTGTGTTGGTTCAGCCCCAATAATAATCCACCTCAGATCCTTCTAATTCCGTTAAAACAACAGATAAGGGCAGCCAGGTCTGACGGGAAGATTTCAACAGCTTATCTTCCAACTTTCCTATGATAGATGAAATGTATTGCTCTCGGTTCTGCATTGTTTGATAATGCATGCCTGTGTGTGAGGATTTATGTATAGTCTCCTAGTTCTGCATATGTTCTGTTGATTCATTGATTCATTTTTTTCCACTTGGAAGTGGGAGAATACGATGATAGGACAACACTGACATATTTTCACATTATTTTTAATGGTCAACATGTTAGCAAACATTTGCCTGTTTACATCTAGTGGGTAAAAAAAGTCTTAACACCCCTTTTTGAATTTCTGGTTTTTGTGATTTAAACCAGAATAACTCTTTCAGAACTTTTTTCCACATTTAATGTTATCAATAACCTGTAAAATTCAAGTGAAAAACAAATTGAAACTGTGAGGGAAAAACATTCAATAACCTTGTAACATAAGCTTGCACACTCTCCTAACTGGGGATGTGGCGGTGCTCAGAATCAACAAGTCACATTCAAACTCATATAATAGTAGTTAATATACACCTGTCAGTGAATTTGATTAACCCTAAAAAAGTTTAGTTGTTCCTATAGTACTTTACTGACATCTTAGTTTCCTCCCACTGCAAAAGCTGTGATCCAAAAAGAGCTTCCAAAGCACTAAGAGGTTCTCACTGTTGAAAGGTATTGATCAGGAGAATTGTACAAGAGCTTTTTGTCCTCACAGTGAAGACAGTCATCAACAGGTCAAGAAAATATGGCACAACATTGACACTACTAAGTGCAGGACATCCTGTTGATGAAGAGACAAGAAGAAATCTGCTAACGGAGGCTGCCAAGAGACCTACAGCAACATCATATTTCTGGGCTATAGTATTGGTAGAGGGTAGGGTATATCCAATCTCCTGAAAACCACATGCAAAAATATTTTATGGTCTGATGAGAGAGAGGATGGATTTTTTGGCCATAATTCCAAAAGGTATTTTTGGCGCAAAAACAACATAGCATATCCACCAAAAGAACATCGTATTCATGGTGAACAATGGTGATGGCCACATCATGCTTCAGCTGGAATTAGTTTTAGTAAAGGAGGGGATTGAGAGTAGGTTGGTCTTCACCAACTCCTGAGAAAATTAGCTACTACATGTACCAGCATTTTCAACAGCTGGCTTCTAACTTTGTGTGCTCTTTGACACTGGGGAGGTAGTGTACAGTTAGTTTAATGGTTCTTTTTCACTGAAACGTCTGACTACTGATGTAAACAAGGTTAATGAGAGCTGTAAGACAGAACCAAAACAGTTGGGATGTGATTTGTAAAACTAAAAACAATGATCTTACAGAGGCTATGAAGAACAGAGGGGAACTGCAGAGCTGATGATTATCCTCTGTGGGTTCATGAGCAACACCTTTCACATTACACATAGTAATTTGATCCATTGTTGATTTAAAATTTTTTATTCATGTAGCTTTAATGTTGTTGTTTCTTAGTACCAATTTTATTTGTGATCACAGATAAGATCAGACCTGTAATGGACCTATAACTAGCTGCACTGTTATTCAGTCATAATCTTCACTTTACATGTAAATTGTGAACAATGCTACCGCAACTATGTTTCAGCGTATTATCCACCATTTTTTAAATGTTATTATACTGCTTAGAAATGCTAAACATGGGTACTTAAAGTGTTAAAGTGTTTTAAAGAGAACATTTTGGATCGCTTTTTGGTGGAAGGCATTTATATTGGACAACTCTTCACAGTTCAGTCTGTGGATTTCCCGGTGTAACATGAGCAGTGCCTTGGGAAAAATGTGTCACTCCTCAGTTTTTCAAATGTTAATGTTTAAGCATTTTTATGCCTGAAGAATGAAATCCTTTCAATACAATCACTGGGTGGCAACATCCATTTCAGAGGAGGATATTTCAAAATCTGGGCAAATAAACACAAGACTCTCTGCATGGATACATATGTGTTTATATATTCATGTTCAACTGACCTTTAAGTGGTTAGAACAGAATTACAAGAGTTGTTTTGCATAGCAGACTTATATCATTCAGAAATACTATGGTAACAGTCATGTCTTTGCATGTCAAAGTTGAAGACTATTACACTAAAGGTCAGAAGTCATGGCTGGCACTTCATACATTTCCGACAGCAGATTAACAGACATAAGCTTGTTTCATCGGTCTTGTACCCTAGTCTTGAACAACATATGCTGCAAATTGCGCTGTTTTACTGATCAGTCAAAAGATTCGCAGCACGCTTAACAGACCTTTTTGACACTAATGAGTAGATAAAAAATCACACATTGCAGCAGTTCACCTCAAATTTTGTGTATCTCCCCTACACACACTTACACATATACACACTTTAGTGAGTTAAAGTTATGAAAAAAAAACAGCTCAACATAAATTTGCCCTTATGGTTTAACTGATTACATCCACATTTTAATTAAAGCTCCTGCCATCCTGGTTCATCTCCCCTGGTGGAAGCATTTTCATTGTCTGTTTTCAGTTATGGAGGATCCTGGAATATCTCCATGCTGTTTCCGTCATGCATTGAACAATACTGTTGTCAAGCCAAAAAGCTGGCCATTTATCTGTTTGCCCTGAAATCCAGTCCTGTTCCACCCCCTCCCCCTCTCCCTCCTGACACTCTGCCCCCACCCCCTCCTTTGAAAGTGGAATTATGTCTCCTAAGGGGCTGCTAAGTCTCTAAACCCCAATTACTGTGCTACCAGTTGATTTATGGGTTTATTTTAATGACACATTAAAATGCAATTAGCATCTGTATCCAGAACAAACTGTGTGCATCCAATGAAGGACTTTCAGAGGAAAAAAAATGACATGAATTCTCTTTCACTGCATTTCCAACAGTCTCTTTGGCACTATGGCTTTGCAGTATTTCAGCATTTACTTTAGATGAAACAGCTTTACCTTTATTGGGAGTCTATTAAAGCCATGTATATTGACTTTTCAAATAGTATAGCAGAGGAAAGAAAATATTCAAATGAGAGTACCTTCAGACTGCAACCATAAAGAGGAATCAAGTCTGCTTCACCTGGCCATCATTCCGCCATTTCTTTATTTTTATCTCCTCAATAAGTCACCAACCCCTAAAAAGGAAAATAGAAAAAAAATAAACCACACACACTTGCCCACACACATTGTGTGCACAATTAAGTTATTGAAGTGGAACTGGCTTGGTAAAAATGAAAACTCAATGATTTTTTAAAAATGTATTATGACCCAACATGGATGCAGACTCCTATGACCACTGACCCCAGGAACTGTCACTAGATTTAATATGCCTTAAAACAGACATCTGAGTCGATACTGTGTCTGACCCAAACAGCACAAAAGAAGATAGTGTGCCTTAGAAAGTCAGCTTTAGACACAGTGAGCGGTAGAAATAGCAACAAGATCAGCAGCTTGCATTCCTGCATGCTGTGCAGCATGCTGATTGAGCTGAAAGTATTGTATTCTTATAAAAAATGGATTGGCATTACACAAGCCAGCAGACAGACTGTCTTTGATAATCTTCCTCCTCTCCGGTTTAAGAGCAGTTTTGTGGGCCTGTTGGAACCACTTTGATATTCAGGTCCGTTAACCACAGCTAACTTAAGTCCTTAATTGCTTCAGGAGCCAATTTGGGTCCAATTTAACTCACTAATAGCTGTTTATATCAACAAACATTACAAAAAGTTTATATTTTTAGTCTAGTTCAGGCCAATTCACACAAGAATTTAAAAAAGAAAAAAATTTTTAAAAAAAATTAAAAAAAAAAAAAAAAAGGTGAGCAAAATTATGTGATTGACAAATAGCAAAGTTTCTAGATATCCTATGGGTAACTACACTGTTGGGATCAGGGGACATGGGGGAGACTGACTGAGCATCACTTGGTTTAGCGTTGCCTTTGAATTGTTAAGCACATATAAATATTTTGGAAGATTAATTAGGTGCTATTTTCTATGTATGTGGGTGAAAATTACACAATTTCAAGTTTTAATATTTTTTTAAATATGACCCTTATTCTCCAATTTACATTCTTTATCTGAGATACATTGTCCATTTAGGGTATACATTCAATTATTTAATGTAGTTATCATTTCATTGATTAAAAATTTGTCCATTTCGGCACATCTTGCATCGGCCTTTCACTGACAGGATTAGGGAAGTGGTCAATCCCATCATGTCACCAGGCCTGGGAACTGCTCCTAATTTGATTACTCTTGGTGATGAATTGTCCTTATTTCCTATGAAGGGTTGCCCCCTTTTCTGCTTCTGACAACATTCAGCTTAAAGTTCATGATCTCAGACACTGGTGTTTCTGACCCATAGCTGCTGCAACACATCAGTGGAGAAGCCATGTGCCATTGACAGCGATGTCCACCATTTGCCAAAATATGCACTGGTACCAGCTTGGGAATGTGTTCTACTCAGACACAATCTTGGGCCTATCTTCCTCTTTTCCTGTGTAGAGAATCTCACTTGGCCAACAGGTTCTACAAAAGTACAGGAGCTCATGATGGTTATTGTTGTGTTGGTTGACTATTTGACCACAGGAAGCATCATATCATTCTTTCCACTTTAGTTAAAGTTGCCTGTTCTTCTTCATAGGAGTTCTCAATCCATACAACCCATCAAGCGCTTCATCCGAATGGTACCCAATCTTCTGAGGCCCATAGACTCCGGTAAACCGTGAAATAAATGTTTAATGGTAAATGGACCGTACTTAGCGCATTTCTAGTCTTATTGACCACTCAAAGCGATTTTTACACTGTTACCACATTCACCCATTCACACGCGCATTCATACAGTGTTTTTTTTGGGTTTTTTTTTTTCTACACATTCAGCACTTTCCACCCACTCACACATCCATACACCGATTATACATCAGTGGTAATTTGGGATTCAGTATCTTGCCCAAGGATAATTGGACATGCAGACTGAAGGAGCTTTGCTCTACCACCTGAGCCATAGCTGCCCCAAGTCATATACAAAGCCAGAGACACCAGCTTACGCAAAACTCCCATTTCTTGGGTTTGCTGGGAAGATACCTCTGCAGCCTTCCGGTGTTTTGTCTTTGTACAAAACCATAATCTCATCTATTGAGAACTGGTTCTCACGCTCAGATTTCATACACTGGAATCAGAGCTAATGCTATCTTGAAAGTGGAGCATCCTGGATAAACATTTGTATCTCTCGACTTGCATACCATCTGCAACTTTGTCATATCTTGTATCTGTTGCCCAGTAGTTGTCCACTGCAGGCATTTTCACTGTACCCATGATCAGCCTCATTCCACAAAATGCCATGATTTCAAAGGCATTAGTGTTGATTTTCCATCCAATGAGCTGACACGAATACAAGTTCATCTAGTGAGCAATGACCGCAAAGATGTCCTTGTCGAAGAACTTGGAGAAATACATTAGTGGAGTTGAGAGCTCGTATTGTGCTGTGAAGCAGCTTAGTGTAGCAGTGGAATGGTGCTCAAACTCCATTTTACTCCAACTTCTGAAAAGGAAAAAAGTTATCAATCTAATAAAAACGGGTTCACACCCTACCACTAATCACTAATACAAACCACCTACTACATACTACCATTTGTGTATTGTTGCAGACAGAGACATACAACATGTACAGCAAAACCACTAGATCTTTCATATAACCATGTATGCTACTCTAATCATTACCTAAACATCTTCCCTCTTTTATTCTTGTTTGCTCAAAGCTACCATTTAAATCATCACTGCTGCTCTCTCCAGTATTACCTTGTCTCTCTGTATACAGCTCATCTTTCTTGTCTTCCCCACTGCTTCTCTCCTCTGAATCTGATGAGCCATTGGTTCGCAAAAGTGCAGACTTTACCTCTCCCTCCCCTCTCTTTCTTGAACTTTAGAAACTGCAGAAAGAAATTCCCTGGTAACATGTGTACACTGGTGAATTAATCAATAATACACAATTTAGAGTAAAAGAGTAATCAGTATTTCACACCTTTATAGTGTTGATCATCTGTGGAGTATAGGACCCAAGACTAAGTGTATCTGTGAGTTATCATCCCTGATTTATACTCTTATCTGAGCACGTATCCTCCATGATGCAGACATTCAATGCTTGATTATCAAAGCTGTGAAAATATAAATCATTAATTTTCAACAAGAACATATGAAAACAATATTTTTTAAAACTACATCCCACCAAAATATAATAAACATTTTAGAAAAACAACACTTACAACATGGCAAACTAAGCTGCTTTTTTTCCATTTTGATACAAATGATTAGTATATCTTTCAGTGTTGTATATGTGTAGCATTTACTGCCACTGCAATGTAATAATACATGTTCATGTATGACATTGTGTGTTGTTCCATCCAGCTAAAGCTGTCCCTGCTCTGTCGGAGTATATACAGCTCCACGTCAAGACATGGTTTAAAGAGATCTATGAGACAAGGGGCTTCTTTAATAAACTGTGTGAACTTGTGTGTCCAGTTGCTAACTGGCCTTAAAACAAGCTAGTTTTGTTCTTCCTCAATAACTCTTTGTTGAATCCTGTACAAAAAAGAAGCCTGGATTTCAACTATGACTTACAGGACTAGCATGTTCCTGACTCGTTAGTGTGTTAGCTATTATTTTCCAGTAACAGTAGTTCACCATCTAGCCTTACGAGTACTAGCTAGACTGCCAAGTATCTATTACTGAGAATTTTGTGAAAAATGTCACTGTGCTTTGTCTACTTTATCCAGCCCTTATTACTGCATAGGATATTTACTTTTTTGGCATTTTTTGTCATTATTAAATAGTTGAAATGTGACCAGAAATGATGAGAGATACAGGGACAACATGGATCAAAGGTCCATCACTGGACTCAAACCAGGGACGCCAGTAGATCACAGACTGCTTCTAGAAAGTCTGCTTTGTTGTATTTTATTGAGGGGAGTCCAATGGGATAGTAGGAGGTAGAAAAGGAGAAGGGGGTTGGAGCTATCATAGTTGTTATGTGGTTAATATGACAAAGTTCTCCTACATTTGTGGTCTTCCACAGCACGCCCACCCTCTTAGGAGCGATAACCTGGTCTAAAGATATTGTGGAAAGTAAAAATGGATGTAAGGCCATTCCTTTGATCCATACAACTCTGTTCTCATTGAGTCTTCTTTCTTACAAAATACATAGCAGTGGTTGGAACCGTATGTCTGTTTTATAAAGCAATGCTCTTATGGCCAGGCTGGGCAATGTTTAAACCATCATTGACTGACTGTGACAAGGATAAAGTTCTCAAATGTCTTCACTGATTTGTTCCACCCCTCTGGACTGAGCTGAGCATGTGTTGCCACATCGATATCAGGTGAACACATCATTTCATAAAAATGAAGCGTATCTTTCCTAAATGAGATATCCACCATTTGAGAAGAAATGACTCTTAGAGAATAGCATTATGGATCACAAAAAATACTGTGACTCCGCTCATGACCTTTACTCTTGTTTTGAGGAATGAATTGTGTGTGGTTAATATCTAACTGAACAATAACACAAGCGGCTCCAAAATATGACAATTGTAAGGTGACCCCTGAGGACAATAAATGCTAAAACTAAAAACCCTAACAGATAAAGGAGTGAAAACACAAATATTAAGCGAAATGCGCTCCAAATCCAGAAATGTAACAAAGACTAAGACTCAGGGTTCTTATGTAACAGCAGGATAGTCAAGCAAACATCAAATTTTAATGACATAGTTTTAGTATTGAATTATTAATTATGGAAGAAACTGTTTAGAGTGAAACATTACCACAGGCTGCTCCATGAACAGGGGTAGATGGCACCACATATTGTTGCTATCTCTCTGACAACTACAGTATATACAGTGGCATGAGACCTTTGGGCACCCCAGGTCAAAACGTCTCTTACTGTGAATAGTTAAGTGAGTGGGAGATGAAAAATGATGAAAATATGAAAAATCCTTTTCAATATTTTAAACAAGATAAATGTATTAATTTTGTTTTGTACAATTTTAGAGTGAAACAAAGAAAAGTATCACCATACAAAAGTTTGGGCCCCCCAAGAGATTCAAGCTTTCATAACTTTTACCAGGGTCTAAGCTTTTTTGGGGCTATGGCTTGTTTATGGTTATTGTAAGGAAAGGCAAGGTGATTAAAATCCCAAAGCTTTCAAAATACTCTTACTCTTTAAACCTTGTCCCAATCATTAGCAGCCCAGGGTTTCCGCTAATCAACTGGTAATTAAATAACTGATGCCCACAAAGCAGGAGAAGGCTATAGGTGGATACGAAAGCATTTTCAAGTGGCAGTCACCTCAGTTCATTATGTAACCAGAGATGTCAGTTAACAGGAAAGATGGGGGTCAAGTGGAGGTTCTGAAGACCGAGAAAACTTTTCGAGCTCATGAATTCATGCTCATGAAATTGTTAGAAAGGAAAAGCAAAACCCCTGTTTTGATTTGCATGAACATGAACAACCTTCATGGATGAGTCATCAGAAGAAAAAACATAAAATTTAGCTTCAGAAGTCAACAAAAGATCGTCTAAACAAGCCTTATGCATTTTGGAAACGAGCCCAGTTGACTGATAAAGTTAAAACATAAATTTCTGGCAACAATGAGCAAAGCTATGTTTGGAAAAAAAAGAGATGCAGAATATCATGAAAGGAATACTTTTCAACCTTCAGGCACAAGGGTTGGATTAATCATGCTTTAAAAGACAAAAAAGAAGCTCTAATGTTATACTGTACCACACAGTAATTACTGAAAAGTATTTCCTACACCAGTGTGACCTTATTGACAAACTGTGAAGACAAGGCTGCAGATATGTGTCTAATACTAATTTTGGTACAAAAAATACCCTGACACATGGCTGCTATTAATATTTCCTGAATTACTTATTAATTAATTAATATTTTTTGGCCAAAACACTTATCCTGTGGTGAAATTACACTGAGCTTGGGTCTATTTTTATGTACTTTAGCTTGATAAATCTTTTGATCTCTTAATTTTCAAGATGTTAAGGAGCTCAAATGCTTTAAAATTGTGTTAATATCCTGTAATAATTAATTCTTAATTAAATATATAATCAATGTCAAAATGGTGGCCGATTTCAAGTTCTCACACAAATTTGAAAACACCGCAGCCCTACAGCACCACTGCCACTATTTCCCTGTGTCCAGAATTATTCAGTGTCTCCATGGTCCATCATTGCTGAAAAAAGTGGCCTTATAGAGTTAGTACAGATGCTGTCACTCTTTCTTTTAATCCACTCTGTAGTATTTTTCCTTTTACGTATCTTTTCTCCACTTGTGTTTTTATTCTGATATATTAAGCGTAATTGTTAAATATAAGTCTTTCTTAGTAATTTTAAAAATTGTGCTTAAATCTGATTTAGTAATATGATTGCCTTCACTTACTTTGCCACCAGAATCTGAACCACATGACCAGAAAAGTCAAATGGACCAGTGTCATGCGACAGACTGGCTTTTGGGGGAATATGGGTTTTGTTTGAAGAAGAGTTTGTTACGTCATGTCCAGTTTTGCAGCTGCACTAACTAAAGATGTGGAGATGAAACAAATCACTTTCCACCCTACTCATAAAACAAAAAGCTGGTAGGTACTATGGGTAAAGTAAACACTGCACACTCGGGTTTACGAAACAACACCAAGATGTTAGCTTTAACTGATGACCTTTATGTTACAATCTTACTCTTTGGGAACAAATCCAACAAAGCTCAAAAAAGAAGCTTTCATCAATACATATCTCAGATTATGTCAAAAGGGAGGTACATATGTTCTTTTATGTAGAGATGAACATGTCAGTGTTTATGTTAAACAAGTCAGAAGCAACCAAGAGTAATAACCTAGGTGAATGTGTGGGAGATCAAGAGGATTCTCCATACAGCTGTGTTAGCATGTGGTGACAGTTCAAGTCAGTGGACTGACCTGCTACGAGACAGCAGCGTCAGCGGAAATGACATGAATACAATTGATCTTGGCTCCACCACCGAAGGGACCATGTATATAAAGTCTGACAAAGGGTCGACAGCTTCTTCCAGAGAGGGGTGTTTCTGCTCTCAGCTCCAGACGTTAAAAAAAAAAAAAAGAAATGCCATGTTAGATTGGATACAACAGTTCTATCACTGCAGGAGCTTCCAATGTGAAGGAAGTTCTTTCCTTAGTCCCAAAACCCCTTGTGCTTCCATTAAGCAATTAACACAGGTTTAACACACAGTTGCTGCAGACTAATGTAATCACTTATGCAAATGTACAAAATAAAACTCAGACGATAAATTGCAACTTGAACACCTGCCGTGAAAGGGCCACAATTATCTCATGTACGGATGGAGATCAAGATATTTTTTTCATCAGGCTTGCTTTTCTAACAGTTTGCATGTTCACTGTGCGCTTAAAAAAATCCTGGCTTTACAGTTATAGTTGTATTTGATTAGATCTTAGATTATTCTAGTTAAAATAAATAAATATGTTTAAAAAAACTATTAGTAATAATAATATTCATTTATCTAGAACTTTTCAAATCAAGGTGCTTCACAAAACACAAGGCATAAGTCAGGTAAAGTTAATATCAGCAGGGTCAGGCCTTGATAATTCATTCATGAGGATGGGTTTTTAAAGTAGATTTAAAAGAGGAAACCTTTCTTGCTGACTTAATCTCAGCAGTTAGAGTTCCAGGTTATGGCAATAATCCTGAAGAGCATTTAAGGACAAGCTATGCCAAAAAGCTTCCATTCAAATTTCAATAAAAATTTAGCTGCATAAATGGTCCATAAAGGGTTGATTGAGTGAACACTCGGAATGATCCAGTAATGCCATAAATGAACATCTGACATCATGCAATGAACTGAAACATCTAATGGACCTTGTAAAACCTCCTGATACCTTGGACCTGCTTTTTGCCATCAAGTTGGAGATAATTCATTTTGGAAGTCTATGTACAATGTACCTATGTACAATTAACAATGGAAAGACACACACCTGTCTATATAAGGCTCACTGCTGACAATGCATATAAGAGCAAAAAAGGTAAACAAGGCATAACAGCCATATTTCAGACCTGCTTCTCTGGGTTTTACTAGACCCACACTTAGGCCACCTTCCAGAAAACTATGGCAAGTTCAGTATCTTCCTAATACTGCTTGATTAGTGTTTTGGAAAGCAACTTTTACATGCAGATCACAAGTTATTAAATGGATGGATAGATGGCATGAAAATCTTTTTGTTTCAAATGATAATAGATTTACAAACTCTTCTAATCATCTAGCAAATTAAAAGACGACAGCATTAGAATTTGCGCATGAAAATCTGTTTTCATAGGAAAAATAAAACACTTTTTTTTACTGTGGTAAGGACTCAAACTGCCTTGGAAGCAACTACTTTGATAAACCAAAACTGTTTTACGGGAAATGCATTGCTCCCTGGGTTATGTTTTCACTAAGAATGTTCATATTTTAGATATATGTAACATTTTTCAGTTGGCTATTCCTGGATGGCATCTTAAAGTATTTTTAAAGTTCAGGCAAAGATATTGATAGTGGTTTCCTTTAAAGGAGTGGACATATAACTGGGCTCATATGTACATAGTTACAGGAACATGTTTTGAGGAATGGTTGCTGCCCTCTTGACCAAGCAACCAACACCCACCTTATAAACTACTATCAGACAAAATAACAAAATAGTGGCAGATCATCACAGCAGTGCACTGTGGCTATCACACAACATTGTTAATTACATCTTCATAGCACCATATTAAATAATGTAAGACAAAAATTGGAAGACATGAAAATTAGTAAGTGCACTTTGAAAGAAGCAGTATGTGCACACTGATTATAGCACAGAGTCGTCACAAGGGCTGTCACTTTTTTCCAAAAGTCAAGTTTCAACAAAGTTCGGATGACCCACAATTTGTGTGCCATGTGGGGGCAGGAGTGCTACAGCACCCTCAGCATCCCTTGTTCTCCCATTCACTACAGGAATTTGTCACAGTTATCAGGGTTAGATTTAAGAATTCTTTATCGACTAAGCCTTGGAGTGAAAATGTTCACTTGAAAAATAGTCCTTTTTCCTTCCATGTGAAAAAAAACAATGATTTTAGAAATTTGATATTGGCCCTGGAACACTGGTGTTGTAAACCTTAAAAACCCTGACCTTCTGTTACTTTACATTTCACAATATTAATGTTACACTACCTCTCATTTGCAGCAAGCATTTCCACTGGACAAAAAAAATGCTACTGCAGATTAAAATGTTTCTGAAGATTAGCTTTTGCAAAAGAATTCACAAACCACTGACAGAGATTGTATACATGACATTGTACTTTGTGGCTAAAGGCTCGACTACTTGAACCTAACAATGGCAAAGATGTTGCTTTTGTGATATCAGAAAGTTCTCTGTTTAATGTAAGCTTTATGTCTTGTGTATGTACTTTTATTTTTTATATCTTTTTATTTAAATGAAAGTAAAATAACATTTGCAAAATAAAGTTTACTCAATATAACGTTCAGTTCCCTTTTTACTGTGGAACAGATTTCCTTTTTTAACTTGTAAAAGCCAAGGATTGGGATTTATAAGGTTTTCACAGGAATCAAAACTTTATTCTGAAAGAAACCAAGACAGCATTTTGGAAAGACTTAACATTTCAACACCAACATCTGGGCACATTTTGTGAGAGCTAGCCAGTGGAAAGAAATCACTGGTTTTGTGCCAGTCACTCTGGAGTAAAACCCGCTGGAGGACAGCCACTAGTCCATTTATTTCATGCTTTAAAATCCCGCCATATGGATATTCCATGTCATAAAACTGTAATGAATTGTTGCCTGTCTTGCAATAATGTTGACCAAATCTTTATTGGTACAGGATAAAAGAGAACAAAACTTTTGCTTCCTGAGTTGACTCACTTAACATCTACAGAACAGAACTTTAATCTTCAGGCAATCATTTTAACGTGCCTTTTGTTGACCTTCCTCATAAATCACAGCTGAGTGATCTGATCAATATCTCCAGGATGTGGAAAAGTTTGCGTTATAATGCAGTGTATCTTTTTTGTACTGGAAAGTAGCTCTGTGCTGGTCACTGCATGCTCTTTCTCCCATATACTCAGTCCACTTGCAGATGTGCACTGCAGCTGACAGCTGCGTCAGTTACTGACACAGAATGAGCAATTGCAGGAAAAGATTTCTTAACAATCACATGTGAACGGTGATCTGGAGGTTAATTTGGTAATCAGTGAATCTGCAGTAATGATAGCTGCAATAAATGGTGATAATGGGAGACACTTATTACTGAATCAAAATAAAAGGAGCCAGCTGAAACATAACTGGATACAAATGTGAATTATTTGAAATTAAGCATAAAATAAGGAACAGGGAAATGGGAGAATATTATGTATAGTACTATATTTGATCAGTTTTACTTATTATTTATTATTATCTCCATAATTGTATCTGTTATCTTCAAATGTATCTAACAAGATAACCATTCCTGTGGTGAAATAGAAATAGTAAGAAAGGACACCCCTGTTGTTGGATTCCATGGACTATACTTGTATATCAGTCACTGAGCACTTTATTAGGAACACTATACAAATTCTGGGTAGTTCATTATATATGACAAATCTTCAGAAATTATCTGATGCATTTCTGCTGCCAATCTCCTGTTCTACCACGTCCCAAAAGTGTTTCACTGAAACCAGATCTAGAGACTGGGGAGGCAACTGAAATGCACTGAAATCATTGTCATGTTGATGCATCTGGTTTGAGATGAATTTTGCTTTGTGACATGGTGCATTATCCTGCTGGAAGTAGCCATAAAAGCTGGCAAATTGTGGCCGTAAAATGATGCAAATGGTCAGTAACAATGCCAGCTAGGCTGTGGGGTTCAAACACTAATTGGTTTGTACTAGGGCCACCAACTACGGCCACCAACCACCAGCCTGGACTGTTGACACAAGGTAGGTTGGAATCATGCTATTGTCGTCAAATTCTGACCCAACCATCTGCTGCCTCAAGAGAATACATTAATGCATGTACCAAAAACAATGCTGACCGATGATTTCTTTGTCCAATGCCATTCTTTTTTTTATCCTTCACAACATTTGTGAATGGGGTAAGGTTAAGATTAAGGGAAAGTTCATAGTTATGGCAAATAAAGGTATGGTAAAGATTTGTTATGTTAATATGGGTCGTTTGGTTGAAGGGGACCTATTATGCTTTTCCTTTTTTTATGTTCTATATATCTATGTACTGTATATGATGTGACAATGTCAGATGTCCATATTAACTGTTTCCAAAGTTTCAAATAATGAGGTAAAGGTATGTAAAAGCAATCCATGTGAGACAAAATTCAGGTGTCAGACTAAATTGATTCCCGACATCAACTCGTCACAGGTTTTACTTTTTATGGTCATCCTCTCCAAGCGCAGCTCGTACTCCCAAAACAGTCTATTTGAGGAGTATTATAGACATTTAATGCAATCCAGCATACAAATTAACAAAGGTGGTGGGTATACTATGCCATCATTTGGAGACAATAGGAAAACATTTTACCAGCAACATTAGTTTTTGTATTTCCTGACATTTACCACGTAAGTTTGGATTTTAGTACATTTCCCACACGTAAAACTATCAACATGGGCATATATAGAGAGATTTGTATGTACAGGTTGTGATTGAAACGTTAAATCCACTGTTATGTCAAACAGTAATCAGGTAATAGGTATAATATTCACCAAACAGAGACATCCTGCTTTAATCTTTGTTGCTGTGGATATTCGCACTGTCCACCGTCATATTCTGGATTGGATTTCAGCAGATGGATTTGAGAAGTTGCAATTTCCAATCAGTTATGTTATGCTACTTAGTTTTAGTTACTGACTACTTAGTTTTACAGTTTGTTTCTCCACACTGGTAAGAGGATGACACAGTGGATGCACTACTTTCCAGATGCAGGGGTCCAGATGTCTGGCCGATCAGAAGAAAGTGGGCTTTTAAGGAGCTAATATTGCCCATTTCAGTCTAAGGCTTGACTGAGGAGCTTCTTTACAGGAAGTTTGTGATAAATAAGTTTGGGTTTTGTTTTTTTGTTTTTTTAACAGTGAATCATGCCCCTCTAGTGGATACCAAGAATAAAATATAGAACTGGAAGTGAGTATAAGGTCCTCTTAAAGCTTTGGGCAAGATTGTGGTTATGGTTTTCAAAAAGCAAACTATAACTGTTGAAATTTGGCTGGATGCAAACTTTGGCTTCCTACATAAAAGTCAAGTGCACTGTCTCCCCAGCCTCCACAGCTTTAGTTTCTACTTTCCTACATAAAGGGAGCATTACTTTGTGTATTGGCACTGATTGTCAGCAGTGTACATGAACTGTGCAGTGCAGAATTGTCTGTTATGAAGGTAATCCCTGGGATACTCAGGTGATAAATGTTTGAAACCAGCAGAAATGCCTTACCTCCCAGCATCTTTGCCACCCAGGTCTAATCAGTATAAAAACAAGGCTGTCTGTTTATCTGGCCTTAAGACTGATGACCCTTTGGCACCATATACCCCTACCACCATACTCTGAAAGCCAGTTGACATCAATATACTACATCAAGGTCATTAGGCGACATGTAGGCTATACATCATACAGTAGCTGGAGGCTGTGAACATTAAAGGGCAGCCTTGTTTTCTAGTATGAGTCTCCTCAGTTTTTCTTTTGCTATATTAGCTCACCTCTTACTGACAAATCTGCTCCCAGTTGCTTAAATAAACATCTACCAGAACATTTTTGTCTGTCTGAAGGGTATGACAAAGAGAACACTTCTGCTTCAATGTGTGATCCAAATACTGAGAGTAGAGAGCACTTTTTCCTGTTTTTTTTCAGTAGTCAGTTCCATTAGACCCATGTGGTGAACACCATGCTAGGATCAATACAAGCCCCATTAGGGACCACCCTTGGGTCTGACTTCTGAGCATCAGCCCACACACCCTGGTCGGTGAAGAGACCCTACAGGCCCTGCTGGCTGCTGTAGCATTCACCCATTCCTCTTGACTGAGCTGCAGCTCCTAAAGGTGCATCACACGCATTAATAACCTCTCATGCATTGTAGCTGTGCTTATTTATTATTACAGTGATTACTGGATAGTGTGCAAGGAACGTTTATCTGCTGTGTTATTGAAATCAAACTTCGTGTGAGAGGACAGCCAAACAGCTGTTTGCCAATAGGACCAGACTATTATACATTCCGTGTAAGAGTTACAATAAATTATGGCTAATTTCTGGGTTGTCAGAATGTTATCTGCAAATGTGTTGGTGCAAAATGAAGCACGGAAGGGACAGATGTTAGCAATTGCTGTCCGTTTTATGAAAATCTGCAAATCTGCACTGTCTATTCATTACTAAAGAGATGGCATATCACGCATATTATATATCAGTTTGTAAGTAATCTCTAGGCAGCTCTTCCACTACAGCGACTGCATAAATGCTCATCTATTGTTTTGTTTGCCCGTCTCATCTCACCCAAGCCTTTGGGATGCTCCATCTATTCATTTGCCATGAATAATGTTGCACATCTCATGTCAGATGGAAAGATAATGGTGTCACGATGCTGGCCCCACATCTCCTGTTCAGCACAATTTACAATAGGCCATTCTGCCACTTCATGCCTCACATTGCTGCCCAGTGAGAGGGTGATTTGCAGAGAAAAATGTACAGACTTTACACAGGCACACACCCACACAAATCACTTTTGCTGACCTCTGACTGATGGGATGTTACTGATCAGTTCTGATTGGATGGGTTTGTTCGCTCCCCGCAGCTCTGCCGACAAGATGCTAAATACAATGTAGCCTTAAGGGAGATTCACTGGCTGCTAAGTACATACAATGTCAGTGATCTTTGCTCTTGATGAACCAGTTGTTCAAACTGTAATGCAATGACTGTTTTGATACAGAGCTTTGACTATCATGATATAGAGGATAAAAGTACATACACAAGACATAAAGCATACATTAAACTGTCTGGTATCACCGAAGCGACATCTTTACATTGTTAGGTTCAGGTAGTCGAGCATTTAGCCCCAAAGTACATGGCTTTGAGTTCTGATCATGGATGGTGATTCTTGACCTTGGGATCAGTATGTGTGGTCACATATCTCAAGTTTAGCATTTACAAGCTTTTTTTTCATCTAATGGCCCTCTGCAGACGTCTCTAAGGTGTAATCATGTGACATAATTGCTGGATGTCAAGTGATTGCAAATGGAGGTCTCAGTGAGGAGGAGAAATGTTGACAAGGGGCTGCAGCAGGTCTGGAGGGCACTCTGTATTGTAAAATGACAATTCCCGACTTAAGACCAGGTGGACTAGTTTCACTTGAAGACAATGACAATGCTGACATTTTAGCAGGTTGTAATGACATTGGTCAACATCTTAATTAATCACATTTGCATCTTTACGCTTGCGAAATGGTTAATAGTTGATGGCAATGTCGTCTATGCAGGTATTTTGGTTATAGACCTGACTGTATGTTTAAGAAATTTGTTTCTTTGACCAAAAAAAAAAAACAATGCACCCAAAATTTCTGAGCTGATAAGACAAACTTACCAGTAACCAGTGGTGTCTGCCATCCTTCTGATAGGTTTGTTTTATTTTTTAAGCCTGACGATGGTCTTTGTATTGACACCTCTTTGGAACCCATATTGAAAGTCCCCATGAACAGCTACAAAAAGAAAACTAAACACTTGTTATCAATTTCTGATTTTTTATCTGCTTAATTTGTCATGAAATATTGAGGGAACAGGCCACACCTGAACATGAAGCTATTTGACAGTCAGTTTTGAGCCTCTAAAAATGAAGGACTCTATATAAAAATCGTTGCTATTCCTAATTGGCTAACACAATATTTTTCTTAAACTCCTTGAATTAAACTGAAAGTCTACACTTCAATCACATCTTGATTGCTTTGTGTCAAATACATTGTGGTGGTGGTGGTGTCCAAATACATTTTTATCTAACTATGGGACCAAACTTAGGGTCCTCTTCATGTTTGTTGATATTGTGTTATTAGTGTTGTAAATTCCAAAGCAAATTTTTAATAAAATCAGAAGCAGTTGCCGACTTTGTCTAGGTTGTAATTCAACCTTGGCCACATTCTCTGTGCAACGATTTCTCTATATTTTACTTGTTTTTATTTTCCTTTTTTCATGCTTTACAGTAAATATTGCTGCTGCCCATAATGTATATATAAATCTAGTTCTTAGGGTTTATGTATGTAGATGATAATATATATGTTTAACTGTACCCCATTGTACTCTGTTTTTTTTGAGACAATACATTCATCCTCTTGTGGGTCAATAAAAAGTTTGATTTACCAATCTTTTCACCTAGTTGTTTGAGATATAAGGTTTATGGGTGAATTTTACAAGATAAAGAGAACATTTCTAAAAGTTGGTCAAAGTGGCTTGAGGGAGTAGCAAGTTTTGGAAAAAACCTTTTCTACTTCCAACTGTTCACCCAGTTTGATAACTCATACAGTACATAATAGCCAGGGGTTAAACTGGGCCAGAGCCCACCGGGGCTGAGCTCTGACAGGATACCATTTAGATGTCAGGAGGCAGAGTTCAGTTCTGTCTCCTTTAGTGTTGCAGCGTTTCTGGCTCTCACACTTCTGGCTAAGAACATCTGCACTCAAGCACTATCTCACACTGGCCAAACTAGTGTAGAATGTAAATCCTGTCTCTTAGAAATGATATTTCTACACAACCTAACTGCAACAGCAAATATGTTACATAAGAAACATGATTATAACCATATTATGTTTTCTATTTACATATTAAGGGTATGTTGTTGTTGTTTTATGTATTTGGCAAGTCACAAATACATGCATTCTGAAAATATACAAATGCACAAAGACAGCATTTTTTTTTCCACCAACATGTCCAATTTTTGAAGTACAATATCTATTTGTAGTGACTATAGTGTTATTTCACTTTCCTTATGCTTATGTTTAGACACTCAGAGATCTTGGTTAAGGTTAGAGAAAGATTAAGATCTGGTTTAATACAAAAAGTTTACAGTGCCTTCAGTAACAATGTGTTTATTTACATTTAACAAAAACCCCAGTCTTTCCTAAACCTTACCCAGTGAACTCTTTCGGCCTCAACAACAGATGGAACTATGGATACGAAGCTCAGTCTCTCTCCACATAGTCAAACAACCTTCCTCTGAGTCTGCTGCCGTCAAAAAATGTAGCGCTTCATTCATATACTGCTTCTGAGCATAATCCAGCCTGCAATTATGATTCCCACAAAGAAGATTTTTTTGTAGTTGTTTAGTTGTGTAGAAACGTAGGAGACAAATTTGAGAATGAAGAATCCTTTCCATTTTTTGTTTTTGAATTTATTTAACACGGCCACCACACAGCAGCAGGATCTATACCTGTATCTGCAAATTGGGAGAGCTGCTGTGAGCAATTTGTGCACGTGGCAGCAGTGGTAACCACATTAATTATTTAAATCGTTTGATGGGACTTTGTGATCTTACAGCAGCCTTATTAACCTAAGTGCTTTTCTGAACAGCAAACAGGTAAGCTGTTCTGCATAGATTCAAGGTTTCTGCAGTGAAACACAGCAGCCAAGATTAAGCTGAGTCTAGCACCATCAAAGTTGTTGCTACATATTTGTTTTTTCAGCAATCGAAATATCATTTCCTCTGGAGAATCACAATACCTTTTCCAATACCGTGTTGAGTGGTTTATTACAGGAAGTTTTCAGTTTAAGCTTAGATTAAAAATGAAAAAAAAAAAAAACATGAAATCCACATCAGATG
This sequence comes from Istiophorus platypterus, assembly GCA_016859345.1. Lineage (NCBI taxonomy): Eukaryota > Metazoa > Chordata > Actinopteri > Istiophoriformes > Istiophoridae > Istiophorus > Istiophorus platypterus. Next base: position 2,694,568 of record CM029133.1, on the reverse strand, counting down.
CCATGCTTGAAACATGACACGCTGTTTCTAATGATTATTACAGCTTCACAAAATGTAATATGATTTCCATGTAATGCATTCGATTATGCGTTGATTGTTGTTTAGAAGGAGCCACTCCAAAGCTGGAAACACAGCTGAGATTGGTGCTGAAGCAGTCAGCTAGTGGCAGTAGCACCATCGCTCATTCCGCTCTACTGTGTCTTTGAAGAAACCATTGTATCTGCCAAATCCATCAACCTTTCCCACAGAGGCATTTGCCAGCCTGTGAAACTGATCATCTACCTTGAGGATTGAAGACCAGAGCAAGGGGAGCCATATTTTACTGCCTCCTTAAATATTTGATGCAGGAAGGTGCCATGGGCCTAGCCATAAAAAGGACCCCATGAAACCAAGGTGGCCAGGGAACTCTCAATCAGACCAAAGAATCCTGAGACACTTTGAATGGAGACATTTGATGAATCTGACTGTGGCTGTCACACTTAATCAAAATGAAATTTGGTTTCAGGAATAAAAAGGAGGATGAGATTGTAGGGTTCTTCAAGGTAAAGCAGTCCGATTTGCATTAGAGACAAAATTATCCTTTGATTTGTAAGGAAAAATTGATTGTAATCATCATGTGGCGTACTTATCTATACTATCCCGTATGAATAACAATATCTACTTTTGGCAAGCTTTCACTAGGAAATGAGCATGTTCACAATATTGTAGATGAAAGCATATAGAATGGAGTTATTGCCCATATATCTATATAACAGGAACATTTAATATTTTACAATATTTTTGTTCTTTACAAGAGTATAAACTGATACTGTTTTTTACCCTCTTTTTAGTGAAAACTACCTTAATTTCGAAATTTATCTTTCTGATTCAAGGAAGTTTTTTAAATGTGCTAGGTCCAGACTCTTATTGGTATGTAATCTGGATATGAAGTAAAGCCAACTCAAGAATTTCAGCTCAATATTCCTACGAATTATTGCTATGTTGGATGATTCGGCAAATCATGATTTATGTCCTGTGCCAAGGTGCAGTATCCGTGCAGGAAGTAGTGTGTCCTCTATGTGGCAGTTGGAAAATGACGATTTGTTGGCAGATAGGCATGTAGCAGTTCTAATGTTCAAAGATGAGACAGGAGTTTGTGTCCCCTCAAACACCCGCAATCAACATTTGCCCTTTTATTAAGCACTACATTAACTTTTCAAAATCTCAACCATACCGCAGCTGCCATGTGCAGATAATGTAAAAAGCAAGCATTCTTAAAATGTTGTGACTGGATGTAAAGAAATGTAATTGAATTTAATCATTGCTTTAAAGGATAATCCAGTTTGAATTTCCTGTCTTGCAGTTTGGTGGGAAGTATCTAATGCTTAACCATAGATTAAACATCTAGCGGGGCTGCTTACTTGGTAGACATTTCGTTTTTTGATATTTTCAATATTTTAACTATGTCCTTTTGAGGTTGATAATCTACAAGTAAAAGTAGAACATACTTAAAAATTGAAATTATTTTTCATGATTCAGAATGATTAATATAAATGGTTTATAACCAGGGAGCTAAACACCAACATTCTGCTTAACATATTATCTGCCTTTCTTTTAATTTCTTTCAAATTCATTGGCACTTTATTTGCATGAAGTTCTCGAAAATAATGTTTCCAAATGTTGTTTTATCTTTATGTGACATTACAAGTACAGGATAGTCAACATAAAGAAACATACAGCTTTTAAAGCAGCTTTAATGGATGTTTTTAGCTGCAATGAGGTTGCAAAAAAAGCAGAAAACACAAAACTTACACATCATCCTGTATAGCTGATATGGCAAATTTGATATTTGTTAGTTGACTAGTTACACTCTCAGAAGACAAAAACATTAGTATTCAGTTGGAATTATGTTTCTGTCCATGTGACAGATATAAGTCCAACTAAACTGATGACTGCTTCACCAAAACCAGTGACTCATAACTTATACAGAAAATTGCCATGATTTATTCTATGATTACTTGTTTTCAGATAGGATGGAAAATTTGAAAAAAAAAAACAGCAACTTCATCTTGAATAATAATTTTTATTAGTTTTTTTTATGTTTTTGTTTTGTCCAGAGCTGGATTAATATGGTGATCACAAAATTCCTCTTTTAAGGCTGTTTTTGACGAGGTAACACCACTGCGTACTATTTAATCATCTTTCTTAACCAACCAGATTGTTGGTTAGATGTCCTTGTAACTGACACTCATGCTTCTTAATTACATCTGCCACAATCATTTCTCCTGATTTGTCAATTGAGAGTAAGAGTGGCTTCCAGGGAATGGAAGTACTTTGTGCTGAAAATGTGATGTTGACCGTAAAAATGATGGAACCAGAGAGAAGATTAAGCTAAGAGATGTTTGATTTTCAGATTATTTTGTTGACATAAGTCACATGAAGCCTGAGTAGCTTTTCTACTCGGGATTAAATAAAATATTGAAGGAAAATCAAGGGAAAGTTCTGCTGCTTGCTGAATCAGAAAGCACCTCATCAGCTCCAATACTGAACCCAGTGAATGTGAACAGCTCTGGTACGTGGCTGAGCTGTCAAATTGGGAGGCCCTATCTGAGATAAATACAGTCACTATGATGTAATGCATTTCTTGTTATTTTAGCCTGTACTCTAGTCACAACCAATCATTATGAGGTTAAAAACACTGACTCCCGCCCTTGATTTAGAGTTCATATCCACATCTGTTAAACTGTTTAGGAAGTATAGCCCTGGGAAAACTTTACATAAATAAAAACTAGACTGGCACGCAGTAGATGCATACCTCCGTCATGGCCAGATATTGCCAATAATGCTGTAAAATGGCTCATTTTGCAACACTGAGGAAAGTGATACATAAAAAATTCTGGATCCAAACCAAATTTCCCTCCTGAAACACTGTATTACAGTCTGTTTTTTGCTTTTCTTTACTAAATATCATATGAGCAAAATCTATTCAATAATTAATTTTTCATATTGAATTATTGAATTATTTTTCCTCTTTGAGGTTGTACTGCAACAAATGTTAGCCCACAAGAGTGGATCAGCTTATCATGCATCAGATTGGGTCTCAAAAAGGACAAAAAACTTTTCCAACATGAAGGCTGACATTAGTTATTAACTTTGATTCTCATATCTACATGTTATAAGCTATAAGACAACGTACATGATCTTGGCAGGTGTCTATATTATTGAATGTGCATAATGCTGTAGTCATGCATAAAGCTGCTCACGGTGAGTACTATGATGCCCTTGTAGCTGTATGTAATGATGCTGTAGGGGCTGCCAAGAGGGTGTTGTCACCCTGACAAAAAGTTAATGTTCATGTTGCTCACATTGTTATTAAAGCACTTGGAACTGCCTTTGTTTGACACTGTGTTCAGCAGAGTGTCCTACAAAGGCTCATGCATAGTATGGATAGGGTGATTGCCCTGCAGGCTGCATTGTCTGGAACCAGAACTAGGGACTTTGTGTCATTCGAAACATTTAAAAAAAATATTGTATCTTCCAACTCGGTCTGATTAACATTGGAATTACAAATGTTCTACAATTCCTAGGACATAATGAGTATGGATTGCCCTGTAGGCAATAAATGGCTAAACTTTTGATGAAGCACCAACTTTGTTTTTGGATACAGGCCCTCTTTCCCCAGAAATCACCTCTATTTTTCTTCAAGACAGGAGCAACAGATTAAGCGTGAAAAGCCTACTTTGTTGCATCTGTAAATACCACATTATATTTCCCCAAAGGATACATCTGAACTGTGAAAAGCAAAGCCTTTGTTTTCTAAATGGGTCATGATCTGTTTTCCTTGTGGAGTCCAACAGGTAAACCATTAGTCAGGCTTGAACGCTCCTCCTAATCAATTTACACACTTTAAAAACCATTCATCTTCATACCCCCGTTTGACTTCTATATTAGATGCAAAATGTCAGATACTGTAATAATAGTGAAGCAGGGCTCAGGATTATTGCAGACTTGCCAAATACAAATGATTTCTTTCCCTCTTATCTTCCTCTGGCATTCTGCCGGTTTCCTCTGTTTTTTTTCTGTAGCAGTACTTCGATGTACTGGATAGATGTAGAAGAAGAGATTTTGCATTCTTATAAAGTTCAAATTTTTGATGCATTGCAAGGTGGTATTTACCTAAAAAAAGTAATATAATTGACAGGCATCTTAGTTGATTGCTTTCAGCTCCATGATGGTTACTTTGCCATCAGTCTTCAGTGTTAATTCTTAATGTAGGTTCGGGATTTGTTTGACCATCAAAAGCAGAGAGAATAAAAACAAAGAGTTTGCCATCTTATCTGTGTCTTAACACACACACACACACACACACACACACACACCGAAAAAAATTCTTCCAACAAATCAGAGTCTGTCTTAGTAAAACACTGACTACATTTAATTTTTGTAGATATATAAAATAGAGTGTAACAGAGTGTACTGGTGACTAGCTGACTAGCTTGATAGCCAACATTTATACCCTGACCCTGACTGTTACTCAATTTTGAGGCCAATCACCATATCCATATTACAGAGTTTGAGAGAGGAAATCTGCTAATGGTACAACTGAAATTATTATTATTATTATTATCATCATTATTATCAATATTATCTATACTATTATTATTATCAAATTTTTATAAGAATATTTCTGAATTCGTTTTTGGTGTGTTTGTAAGCTGACGTACATGGCACGGATATATCTGAAATGCATTTTGCCATAACATACTGCTACATTATCACATCCTGATGTAAAAATAGTAATAATAATAATAATATTATATATATTTATTTATATATTAATATCAAATATTCTACTATTAAACTTAAAAACTGAATAAATGTAGCTTGAAAGGATGAGTGGATTATAAAATCATATGAAATTTTATTTGTCTTTTTTTATTTTTCTTATAAATTAAACGCTTTGGGCTCTGTGTCTTTTGGATAACAGTGCTTGAATAGGGTGCATACTCACTTACACAGGATACTGGCACATTGGATTTCTGTCAAAATGAATACTTTTACTCACTACACAGTTTTGACACTTTGTAATGAATGTAGTTATGTGTGGTATTAAAAAAAAATATTGCAGGTTGCAAAATAGGCTGGTTTCTGCTCAAACAAGCAATGCGAACAGAAAAATATGCACCTACTGATGGTCAGTCAGAAAGCTGCTGCATATAAGATCAAAATTCTTTTGTGGCTCCAAAATCCTCTTTTCTACAAGGTCTGCCTTTCAGCAATTGTGGTATATTGTTTCTTTTGCACAGTATTTTTTATTGCAAATTAATAGTTTTTACATTAAAATTAATCATGATTTCATGCTATGCAGGCGGGTGGTTTACAGTAGGGAACCTTTTATTTCAGTTCAAGCAATGTTGGAAGCAAATCAAGATGCAGTGACCAGGAGTTGACCAGGTTTTCTTAATAACACCTTTAGCATAGTTAAGCCAGTCAGAGGGAATTATTATGTGATTGTGAGTGTGAATGTGGAAAGTGTAAAACACTGATATTAGGCAGCAAGACCCTTACCTTGTCACTCCATTAAAGGAAGAACTAAGCTCAGTGGTTTTTGGAGTGACAAAAATAACTTTACCCCTAAGGGGAACATGGTATGTTATCATCCACCTGTTTTCATGTGCAATTCTCAATCAAACAAGAAATCCTGCTCTGCGAAGTTAATGCAACTAAATGCAACAATATGGAAAGCAAACATACTTAGAGAATAACTCATGATGTATATGAAAACATCCGATTGTAGGGAGTGTTGAGGAGAGTGAAATGTTCCTAAAACAAATACATGGAATAAACATAAATGCCATATTTCCATCACATTGTCTCCATGGCTTTGAGATTTGACTGGAGCTCTTTTAATCACGTCATCTAAATGTGTCTTCTTCTGCAATTGTTTCAGAGGCAGAATCAGCATCATCTACTGTTAAACCTCAGTGAAACAACTCCTAATGTTTGCATAACAATTATCAAAGGAAAAATACAATTTTATTTGTCTTCTGACAATTGTCTTGGAACTTCGGCTTAATATGGACAAAATTTGAATGGAAAATGGAATATAGACATAAAGTTAAGTTAAAAACATTGCACCAAAAGGTCTATTTAGTTACTGTACTGGAGCTTTTGATTGTAATACATAATCTTCATCAGCAAATGGGTTTTGTTCAGTTGCCATGGAATTGATCAATTACCATTTCTTTTCTCGCTCAATGTGTTAGATGCTTAGTTTCTACCAAAGAAATAGCCCCTTGATAGGAAAGTTGGTTCTGTGGATTATCCAGTGTAGAGGGGACAATGTTTCTGGAAGGAGATGTTGCTGTTAATTATTCTAAATGTCATTTGTAATTTGTCTTAACTGACCCTTCAAAATCTTGGCACCAAAGCTGCAGCTTGACTAACCGTCTGACTTCTTGCATCCCGAGATTTTTTTTGATGGTGATAACTTAAAAAGAAGCACATTGGTTGTGAAGCAAGTCATACGTCTAGTTTAAAGGTACCTCCTTTAACTAATAGCAATTAAAGTATCTATCTTTGGATTTTAAATCCAGGCTGTAAGAGCCCTTTTTCCTCCTTGCAGACTCTTACTGAAATACCTCTGAAGATGATCTAACTCTTTGAGCAGGCTCAGTCTTGTATCTTAAGTTAATGGGGAGTGATAAGTAGCCACAGAGAAACAGATGGAAGGAAGCCAAACTCATGTACAAACCATAGCTGATGCCTCACACAGACAGGCAAGCAGGCGAGGAGACAGCATGGTTAGCCACAGACACAGATATTAGCCAATAACTTGTGATCAGAAGAAATCTATTAGAGTGCTTTCAAAATATTGGAAATTATGCAGGATTTGATTAAAAAACAGGGTGGGTTATTTAGAAAAGTTCTGGCTGTCTTATCAAGTATGCATGTACAAACAAGATTGCAAGCATGTCCACATAGTTTCTCAAGCACATTTAAACATATAAACCTCACTGATAGCTGTAAGTATAATCCAGGAGCAGATAAATTATAGAAAATACAATTTCAGGAAGATTAGTGCTAATTTTTTTTACAGTAAATGGGATGAAATACAGTATATCCATAACAAAGACACTGATGAGATAAAACAAACTTCATGAAACTAAAACAGTGACTAAAAACATGATGATCCATGTGTTTTTGTTGCCTAACTGTGACGACCTCTTTACCATAGGTTATTTTCCTCAACCATAATCTTTTTCTAGTCTTAACTACACTCGGTTTCCACTGGCATGTACAGTAGAAACCAAAGATTTTAGAAAGGTTGGCACTGGACATAATCCAGGCTTTTGGAAAGTTGTCTAATGTCACTGTTCTAGTCTGACAACAGGGTTGCAAGCGGCACACCTGCAGTACAGTGCCAGCAGTGGAACTATCTGCATTCTCTATCCTTTACGAGCTGTGTGGCCAACTGAGATGGTGGCAGAGAAATAAATCATAGTATAAGCAGAGCTTGGCAGGAAAAATGGGTTGTGTTTAGCAGTGACAGGAGAGATTGCGACGGGAAATTGATATTATTTGGGTGTGTAATTCTGAGACAGTCTTTGAAAGTTTTATTCAAGGTGTTGTGCTTGGTTTTATTTAGCAAGACATTGCAACACAATTTTTCAAAATTACAGAGACAAAAGTAAGAAACTAGAGTTTGTGAGTGAACTATTGATGTCTGGTTTAAGCATTAAAGAAAAAAAAATCCTTGTTCCTCTTTTAGTCTGCTATTATTTTTAGTTCTTATTGTTCCTGTATTGTCCTATTCATCTGAGCACAACAGTGTTTAATTGGTGTTAAGACATGAGACTTTTTTTCATGAGTAATATCTTCTTATTTTCCTGATAGTATTCAATATTTTGGTTTCATCTCAACATAAATAAGGTAATCGTTTTCATGTCCAGATGCATTCCTTAAATGGTACCAGTTTTAAAGGTTTATAAGCTTTAGTTTCTTTGAAAATGTTTAATATGAATTTCCCGAAGTTTTCTGGATCATTTATAAAACACAATTGGAACAAACTTGGGGTTGCCAGGTTGTGAAAAAATTCCTCTGACTGATCGGAGGATATGACCACTTACTTCACAGAAAATGGCTGAAAAAGATTTGTACCAAAGTCTTATGAAGCATTTTTATAATGGATAATCAACATTACAACATTATTATTACCACACAAAAATGATAAACACCAGTGCAAAGACAATGTCTACTGTCTAATGCCTTAGAACAGATCTATAAAATTATGGGGTACAACTTACAACCACTTTATAAAGGATATCTGCTTAGACAGTGGTACACCTGATTTCTGGGACTTGAGATCACACCCTGCAGCATCGGCAATTTTAAAGAAGATGCATTATTAAATGATATACCCTGTCATTTCCTGCCAAGGTGAAGTCTAGTAAAGTCAGTCAGGTGTATTTTAACCTGAAGGTCAGACTAAAATATTAATATGGTTCAAACTAAAACTAGACTGAAATGTTCCCAAACCTTTTGTCAACATTCATTAATGTCTGAAGCATGACTAATATCTCGAGTGTTTGCCTCAACTAAAACAAGACTAAAATGTTAATTGGTTTCTTTGAGAAAGACTAAAATATCCTTAGTTTTCATCAACTAAAACTTGACTACAAATATTAAAGATGTAGTTGAATATATATGACCGAAGCTCACATTCTGATCTCAAGCTTATAAAATGAACAGCATCCAGGAAATGAGAAATAAAAAAAACTGCAAAGGACACCCAGAACTTCTATTGAGATTGTATTATATTTCCAAAAATATATGTACAGTCTATTACAAAGGTTACAAAGCAAAAAGAATTGTCTATGTAACAAGAAATTGTCTAATTAAATGATCTTCTTCTGTTTGGGGAAAATACTTTTGACCAGTGAATATTCTCAATACTTTCATCACAGAAAAATAAATAATAAATTGACAATTTGTATTACTGTACAACAAACTAAAAGGCAAAAATAAAGACAAAGTCAAAATAAAGATGGAGATCCTATCAACTGTCTTTGGTCCTAAATGAGAAAACTATGTACAACTGAAATCTTCTGGGTGACAATAATTCATTTGCGAGATATAAAAATATAGTGCATTTTCAACGTATTCAGAGCTCTCTACTGAGTAATATGTGTAAAAAAGCAATATAAATAAAATGTACAAGTTTTACAATTAGAACATATACAAAGATTCCCTCAAACCTCAATTCTTTTTGACACAATCAACAGTGCTGCACTCTTTGGAATCATCCACCACCTCGTGAACACGGTGAAACTAATTTCCAACTGCTGTACCACAAGATTTGAAAAATAACATCATACTTTATCCTGATTCCCCTCTACATCCTGCAGATTTAGTTTTTTTTTTTGTCTTTTTTTAAATTCATTTGTGTCTTTGCTGAAATAGAGCCACAGCAAAAGTCAGGATGTGGATGAAACAAGCTGAAACAGACAGTAAAGCGACTTTGTTGGTGAAGATTACAGGTGATTTCGATGTTGATTTGATTTTATCCCAGACTTAATCTCAATTTAACTCAAAGTGCTCTTTCCCCTTCATCCGAAAAAAGAAACGGGACAAAGACATTCTACCTCAGAGTGTGAGGGGCCTCCAGGGGCCCCATTTTAAAATCAGAGCAGGGGGTGGGGCGGGGGTGGTGCTGCCTGTGAACTAGGGACTTTTGTGCTGACTGAATGACTTTATGCCGGTATTCAATTCAAAGTTTTGGCCAATATCCAATTGCTGAGCTTTGCTATATGGATAAAGGCAGGGTGTGTGACACAGGGGTTTGAGCTGGTCAGGATGAGTCCCTCAGTGAAAATGGATCTAAGCGTACGTCCACAATATGATGGATAATTCTGAAAATGGTGTTTAAAGTTTACAAATTTGCATACTAGTATTCTGGTATCCTATGGTCATTTTAGTAATGTTCCAAATTCCCTCTAAAACAGCTGAACAATAGAAGAGCTGAATGACTCTTTTGGCTCACAAAAAACTAAATTGTGCAATACAACTAGAAGTGGGTTCTAAAGACTGGTTCCATTTGGATTACGGATCCCAGCCAGTGATGTCAGATCGGACTGACAAAAACAAATCCATTCAGTTGACTCCAATTTTCAGAATTGAATTGTTTTTTGAATTTTTTTGTGTATACATACACTCTCATGAACAGAGTTAAGGTTTTGAATATAGGGTCCTAGGACTGCTCACAACAGACAGAAACGGGAAGGTGATATGATCCAGTCACCTTCTCGTAACACTCCATGTGTATGGATCACTGGACCATCAGGACAAAACAGCTTACTTTGACAGCAATGGACACAAAATCTACTTTTCAAGTAAACTGTCCATATTTGTTTTTACAACCCTAAAGTTTAATACAACGGAGGTTTATGGGAATTAATGTAGCTGAAGTTTAAATCCTCACCAAAATTTCAATATTACATATAATCAGTTGGGAGAAAAAAACACGAGATTTTGATGAACTAAGAAATGTTTGATTAACCATTTGGCAGGTTAGGACATGTTGTACATTACACATTGTGCTAAAACATTTATTGTCACTATGTCCTGAATTTTAAACAAAATTTAAAACTTATTTCATATCCAAATTCCAAACAATCTGTAACTCAGTTTTGGTTGAAAATATTTTAGGAGTTTTGAGAGTAAATTGATTATGCTAAAAAGCAGAGTGAGGGACTTTGTAACTAACCATTGATTGCAGTGAAACAAAGTTTTTTTCACATATTACAGGATGTATGTCAAATAGAATGAAGTATCTATGAAATTCTGGCTTGAAAATTTTGACAATTTTTAGCAATGTTGCTAAAAGTGGTCAAAAAATCAAGTGGTCAATTGTAAGATATAAACTTTTTGAATTTTTGGTGCTACCCAAGAGACTGAATGACCCAAGACTGTGCAACAAAGGTCGGAGCTAGCATCCAAGCGTGCATACCAAATTTGGTTATAAAAGCTTAAACCATATTTGATATATCAGTGTTCATATAAAATTAACCTTAATAACATTATTTTAAAAACTTGTAACTCAAAAACAGAGTATCCAAAAAAAAAAAAAAAAATCTGAAAACTTTGTTGCAGCTCAGTCTATACTTCATTTAGAGATTAAATAAAATGTTAAACCTGTGAAAACTTAAATTAAAATGGCTGAAAATGAACTATGAAGGAATTATCATAAGAATAGGAAAAAAAAGTTGAAGTTAAGTTGAAGTTTTGTCTTCATTAAAGAAGAAAAAAGGTTTGAACTAATTTGTAATAAACTAAATATGGTTTTGTAGGTGTTGTGTTATTAAACGTTGTGTCACCCATTGCCCTTTCAATCTCAATGATACTGCATGGATGAGAAGAGGGACAGATTTATGGGAATATAGCCTAAATTCTTGTTGGTTGAACTGCAAAAAAATAGCCCAAATTATCACAATCTGTCCAATATAATTTTTTACCTGTCTATTTAAATAAACTAGCCCAACTGAGCAACTGGTCCAGGTTGTCATAATATCTAGATTTGCTGAGCTCTTAAAAAATTTCTTCTCCAAACATTTATGTCTAGTTATTAAATAGCTGTTGTCTGTCATCAGCTCTACTGTGGTATAATAGATTCCTGAGTTAGCCGTTTTCAGTTACCTATTTTTTGTTTCTGTTGTCAGACAACAGAACAGGAATAAAAACTGATCTGTTGCTGGCTCATGATTATTACCTGTTAACTAGGGAAAGCAATATTTCTGTGTATTTCAATAATTGATTTGATACAGTTAGTAACTAATTTCATTAGAAGATGAAAATAAAATTAATGGCAACTATTGATAATTATTCATTTAATAATATATGAATAAAATGTAATTTAAATATTTTCTGTTTTTCTATTATCCCATGATCCTATTATTTCCTATTATAGACTAAGTAGCCTTGGGTTTTGGATGATTGGTTAGTCAAAATAAGCAACATTTTTCACTATTTCTGTCAATCTACAGTCCAAACCATTATTTTATCAATGGAGTAAATATATGGAAGATTGACTATGAAAATAACCATTTCTGTATTTGCAGCCTTAATCAAAAAATCATTTTGTGATTATTTTATCATCTCACAAAATAAATATAAAAATAGGTAAATGACAACATCTGTACTGTGTAATTAACATTTTAAAGACGTGATTACAGAGAGGGCTAGAGGCAAAAATGAGATTTTCTTTTTTTTACTTCAATAAAAAGACAGGTTTTTGTTTTCCAAAGCCTCCATAAAACTAAAACAGCAGAAGTTTTCTGTTTTACCCACTTTGGAGCGTGTATATGACAGGCTTAGTGTTTTAGATTTAAGATGTAGCTGATTTAATGTGACCATAGTCATAGAGCTCAAGGTTGATTCCAGATGTTTTTTCCTATGCAAAACTTTAATAAAATTAATGTATCTCTGAAAAATATATATTCATATCTCAGGTTACACCAGCAATAAAATAAGTTGTACTGGTTTTTCTTCTGTGACAGCTGAAAAGAATACTGCACTAAAACAATCTCAACAAGAAAAGTAATCTTTGCTTTTGAAGTAGAGAAAGATGGCACCAAATACGTTGATTGGCTTTAAGGGCGTCCCCTGCAAAGCCCCCTCATCTCTGTTCTCCACACAAAGATGTACGTGAGAAAAGAGGATCAATCTTAGGAGACACTTGTATGCATGTTCAATCTATGCCTGTGAAGGATGAGCAGCAGAGATGCATGAATAAACAAGGGAACTTGCATGGCCGCCTACAGAGCTGGGACGATCAGGACAATCTGCATCTGACCGAGGCTCCATTGTTTGGGTCTGCATTTTCATACCCAGACTCCTAAAGGGGCTTTTTGATTTCTGGGCGCCGCATTGGTGTCAGAAGATGATGTCAGCAAGTCTAATTGGCACCTTTCTAGTGTTACGGTTGTTGCCTCTTTCATCTCTGCAGCCACTCAGTTCAACATTTCCATGCCAAGCTTGAATTTCATCAAAGGTTTAGCCTATCATAGTGGTAAAATACAACATGATTATTTCATTTGATGACTTGGCACAGCAGTTTTTTCTGAGCGTGTCCTAAGCTGTTTTCAGGTCAAAGAGGTACATTCCTTTCCTTTACAGTGATGACTGAATCTCTCCAAAGGCTTTGTCTCAGCACAGCACACGTGTTCATACCTAGCACCTTAAAAATCTTGAGAGTGAGGACCATTTCTACCTGGTAATTATTGCTCTGTTTAGTTCATCTCTTCTTCGCTGACTGTGTCACTCGTGGCATTAAACCATGTTCATGAACTTGATTTTACCAATTCAAGTTCCAGATAAAAAGAAAAAGATAAAAAATAGGGAGCTTGTCCACCTTCAAAATGAACCGCAAAAAGCATTGCCACTGAAGTGCCTAAAAGAGTGGCAATACTTCATCTAATATAACTTAAGGCAGTATTATGTCTACACCTTTCTCGGATCCACAATAAAAACTGTATTTGCAGCTGAACAATACAACAACCTGTGTGCAACATTTTAGGCAAAATGATGGCAAAACAATATGCGGTGGCTCCAGTTTCAGTACAATCTTTCAACAGTGCTAAAACATTCTACTCTACCAAGTAACGGTTTCTGCGTTTCTTGTAGTGAACGAAAAGACAAAGGATATTGCTACTCTGATATAAAAGTCTGGTGATTTGAAGAACAGTTCACATCTTGTGTCTCCTCAGTGTCGCACTCATCAGAAAATTCCATAATAAAAAAAAATCTGAAATGTCGAAACCACATCAAAAACTCACTCCTGTAGGCTGCAAACAAGTGTGTGAGGATACCAAGAAAACACGAATCACTGAAAACAGTTTATACAGTCCAGCATGATCTCAGCTCAAAAAGTAGATTGTAATCTGAACCTAAAAAGTTCCCCTCTGTTTTGGATAAAAAAAGAGTTTACCCTGTTGTCAAGTCCAAGTAGAAGACCAAAAAGAATTGCTGCATGCGCAACAACATGTCACTGTGGCAGATACAAATAAAATGAACAAATTAGAAAAAACGAAGACGTGAAACCATTGCAAACAGACAAGATGTTTTTGTTCTTTTTGCAGGAAATCCATAGCCATGGTGTGCACTTAAACCATTCAGATCAAGTTCAAGAAACATTAGTGTCAAACTCCTTTCCAATGTGCCATTTGATATGTGGTCAAGTTTGTAAGCGCCTCTTAAAAAAAGAAAAACAAAAAAAAGAAAGTCTTGCCCAGTTAGTTTCTTTTTTTGTTGCTGTTTTTTTTGCCCTTTTCCTCTCTTTAGTGCCCTTTGAAGATCCGGACCACAATCCTTCACTGAGGAAAAAAGGAATGATTTCACTCCAGACACAGCCGGAAGAGTCAGACATAACAGATGTCTGTTTACTTTGACGATTATCCCGGTTACATCCCAGGCGCTGCTCCAGATAAGTTCGGTTTTTGTTTTTACGGCTTGCCCCAGGTGACCCGTTCCAGTCACACCTGGACACCTGTGCCGTGGAGATGTAGCATCTGAGCTCTCATAGTCTGTATGCTGCTCATGATCTTTTTCTGATGGCCCACCAGCGTGATCCCCAAACTCATCACATCCCTGGAACACAGGACATCACATCGGTCAATGCACTGGACTACAGTATTGGACAAAACACAATAGATTTACAACTTTAGGATTTTAATTATTATGAGAAGGGGGGACAAAAAAGGCTGCCACACACACATCTTTGTATCTCAATAATACATTTTAACATCATTTTCAAATATTATGTAAAAAAGTATGAACTGAAGTTGGTAAAAGTTTCATTTTTTTCTTGGGTAGTACTGAATGCTTGGAAAGTTTAGCTGAACTTTTGAATATTTTATGAGGATGTGGAGAGAGCTGTTAACACCTGATGTTCACTGGAAGCTCCAAGTAACACACAGCCACAGTCTGGGCTAATGCTCATATTCAGCTTTTTCTCAACCAGTAAGAAAAATAACAACCAAGTCTTCTCACAAATTTATGCAGTTTCAGACATCGACACACTTTATGGGAATCTTTCATATAGAATGGTGGGAAGCACCATTTAAGAGCATGTTTTCCCACAGATCTTTTAGAGTATCAAATATTTTTACAATGCACTTTATCTTGTAGATTTTGGACCAGTTTTACAGCAAAACAAGCAACTGCAGAGTAGCCCTAGCTAAATGTACTTTCTAAAAAAAAAAAAAAAAAGAAAGTCTTGCCCAGTTAGTTTCTTTTTTTGTTGCTGTTTTTTTTGCCCTTTTCCTCTCTTTAGTGCCCTTTGAAGATCCGGACCACAATCCTTCACTGAGGAAAAAAGGAATGATTTCACTCCAGACACAGCCGGAAGAGTCAGACATAACAGATGTCTGTTTACTTTGACGATTATCGGTTACATCCCAGGCGCTGCTCCAGATAAGTTCGGTTTTTGTTTTTACGGCTTGCCCCAGGTGACCCGTTCCAGTCACACCTGGACACCTGTGCCGTGGAGATGTAGCATCTGAGCTCTCATAGTCTGTATGCTGCTCATGATCTTTTTCTGATGGCCCACCAGCGTGATCCCCAAACTCATCACATCCCTGGAACACAGGACATCACATCGGTCAATGCACTGGACTACAGTATTGGACAAAACACAATAGATTTACAACTTTAGGATTTTAATTATTATGAGAAGGGGGGACAAAAAAGGCTGCCACACACACATCTTTGTATCTCAATAATACATTTTAACATCATTTTCAAATATTATGTAAAAAAGTATGAACTGAAGTTGGTAAAAGTTTCATTTTTTTCTTGGGTAGTACTGAATGCTTGGAAAGTTTAGCTGAACTTTTGAATATTTTATGAGGATGTGGAGAGAGCTGTTAACACCTGATGTTCACTGGAAGCTCCAAGTAACACACAGCCACAGTCTGGGCTAATGCTCATATTCAGCTTTTTCTCAACCAGTAAGAAAAATAACAACCAAGTCTTCTCACAAATTTATGCAGTTTCAAACATCGACACACTTTATGGGAATCTTTCATATAGAATGGTGGGAAGCACCATTTAAGAGCATGTTTTCCCACAGATCTTTTAGAGTATCAAATATTTTTACAATGCACTTTATCTTGTAGATTTTGGACCAGTTTTACAGCAAAACAAGCAACTGCAGAGTAGCCCTAGCTAAATGTACTTTCTAAAAAAAAAAAAAGGCTGGCAATAGCTGAGCTGTGAATTCAAACGTGCAAACGGGAAGTGAAGAAAATAGTAGTAATACTTCACTTGAATGATTGTTTATCAAGGTGGTTAGAACTATTGTGGGCTTGGCCCTCATTAGTTGACGCCAGCATTAATCTGGGTGAATGTTGATCCAAATGCACTTGGCCTACCTAAAGCGCTGACCAGGTCAGAGATTTCTGAGTTTGAATCTTCTATGAATGACTGGAAGAATTTTGTTAATTCCTTTACTGTATTTTCTATTGGTGTTAAGCCACTGGATACCTGGTGTTGATTTATACTTGCAAAGCCAACCAAGATAATAAAGAATTAGGCTGCCTGAGCCCTTGAAAGATGTTTAATGTGAAACATCTGTGTAAAAATTGTTTCAGTGACTTTCATTGATGGTAGCCTAACACTCAGTGAAATCACAGCAGGGTAGAAGTAATTAGAAGTAGTTAGTGAATGAAAACTGTTTTTCTGATAAAATAAAGCAGTACTTATAATTTGACCCTTTTTTTATCTAATGAATATCGTGCTGTGGAAATGCACACTTCATTGAATTCATTAACATAACAGGTAAACATAGATCAAGTGTTAAGTTTGCATTAACACAAATTAAAAAAGGAGGAACTTGAAAATTAGTATACAGGCAGGTATATGACCAAAAAAAGATAAAGTATAGTAATAAAAAAGGTGAAATTAGAAATAATATAATGTCTCTTAAAAAGAACTGTTCCCTCTGGACTTCCAGTAAATAAAGGCCCAGGCCATGAAAAATTTACGGTAAGTGTAATTGAGATCACAATCCAAACATGACTTGTATTAATGTTCTCTACTGATGCTTAACCCCTTGAGGGCTTCATATCTACTCACTCAATTGACATCCTGGCCACAGATTCCAGGGAACTGTAGCCAGCTGCTGTGAAGTTGTCTCTATATCGTTCCATCTTGATGGCTTCAAGCCACTCTCCCACTGAGCGGAAAGCGGTGAAGTCTGGTGTGCTCTGATCTAACAGTGGACTAATTGGTCTGCGGGATGAGCACAAAAAGATGTTTATGTCTTATGTGAAAAAGGAAATGCTCTGCTGAAAACACAATCAAGCAGGAGACGAGACAAAGCGACTACCAAAGGCATCCAGCAGTGCAGTAAATTACGAGAAGGGGGCAAACTAGCTGACTGAAGGCTTCGGTCAATACAAAATTCACAAATGCAGCATGTCTTTTTTCTGCTTTGAAAAATATTTTGGTCAGTATCTTTTCAATCTGAATATGTTCACCCCATAAAGTCTCAATATAATAAAGTGCTTTTAACCAGTTGTAACATCTGAGTCTCAGTCTCACCTCGGGAAAGCATGTTCTGACTGCAAATCGAATTCATTTGTCAGATGTCAGAGTGAGGTCCTGAGTTCCCACTACACTTTAAAGTATCAGGAAGTCATTACAGAGAATGGCTGCAGTTGAAGAGTCGTTTTTGCTAAAAAAGGTTCCTAACTGAGGGAAATGACCCGGAAGTACTGTGGCAGCAATAATAAGAGCTTGCTGAATTATCTAAATGCTAAGGAAAGGTGCTGAAATGCCTCTTTTCATATCTCCTTTAGATTTAAAAATTGCCTTCCCATAATTCCTAGAATCAGTAACATTTAAAGCGATGTTCCACTCCACGCCAATAACATCTGCCGTTGAATATTTACGTAGTATAGTGAAAGTGAGTTTAGATTCGCTTAGAACCATGGTTGTCTTTTCCTAAGTCCTTATGAATTCTCCTTCACATCGTTCCTTGACCTATTGTAGGAGGTCAGATCATTATGGGTTCTAGTTGCTCACCTTGTACATGTTCCCACTGGGGTTTTCAATGTGTTAGGGTTACGAATCATCTTATCAAGGATGCCAACTATCTGATCAAATTTGGGACGTTCGGCTCGGTCTTTCTGCCAGCAATCCAGCATTAGCTGATGCAGGCCAGGTGGACAGTCCATTGGGGCTGGAAGACGGTAGCCCTCTTCTATCGCCTTTATGACCTGGGGAAGGCAAAACAGATCATTAGTATCAGCATTTAGTGTCCCCTGAAGCCCCAAACTTTTTAGTGTCATCCTTTTGTCACATGCTAACCTTAAAACCTAGCCATATCACCCTAACCCTAATCCGTTTAGTTTCGCCCTAACCCTAACTTCAAAACCTTTGATTTTAGCCTGGAGAATCACCCTAAGCGATACCCAAAACTTTTAGCACCAGTCGTTGGTCTAAACCCTAACTTTTTTGTTTAAGTCTTTAGTATCATCTTAACTCTAACCCTTTCTGGCATCACTAATAATTACCTACTCTATACACTTTGTAAATAACAGTAACAGAGCTACCATCAACAGCAGATGTCATGCACTAAAAAAGGGCCATTAACCAGATTGAATTGTTGAGTGTCAGTTATTTTTTACAGTCAGAAAAAAGTGGCTACACTGATGAGTTATTGTGGAGAAACAGTTTCTGATCATTCTCCATCCCATTGCACCAATGTGCCATTCACATACTAGATATTTTATGTACAACAGCTTCCTCTTTCAAAATGAGGCTGCTGAGATCCTTCTACCTTAACTGCTCTGCTAGAGCTTTTAATGATCTAAAAGATATTGTTTCAAAAGCCCACTTCACCAAGTTTTCTTTTATGTCCTTGTCAATTTAATCATTAAATGGAGTACTACTCAGTCAGTGTAAACTGTTGTCTAATGTCACTTTAAAGTCTGAAGGGAATACTCATGTACCATCACCCAGGTGTTTCAGCTTGGGATTGAAGACTTCCACTGGGGGCATGGAATTTGAAAGACATCGGCATTTACCAGGAAGGAGTGTCTAACCAAAGATGCCACAAAACTTTATTTTGGGAAGTGTATGATTCATCCATTTTGGAATGTGACCCACTCTAGGGGTTAAAAGTCAACATATTTCTGCCTCTACAGCATCAATTTGACTGTTCTTTTTGTAATCTGACTGTCACACTAGATCCCCCAACTTCTGGAAGTGTAATAATGAATTGCCAAAATAAGAAGTTTATCTTTGTTTTTTCATGTTGTTGAGCCACGATAATTTCTGTAAGTTATATATTCAGTCCCTGGGCACACTGTTGTAAAGCTTTGTCTAACTAGTTACCATGTCCCTACACCTCATCAGTGCAGCTGGTGAGCAAAACATTATCATAAATAATAGATGATAATGGGCAAAACAAAGAAATTAGATCCAAATTTGAATCAATAAATTGACTTTGCGTTAATTGTCAGGTAATTTATTCAAATCAGACACATTACCAAAACCAGACCTTTTATATCATTTACTGATCCTGAGAAGGTTAAGGATGCTGTTCCATTTTTCCTCAGCTTTATTAGTGCAACTCTCCTCTCACTGGAGAGACAGAGTCAGAAAACAATCTCTTGCCTTCAGTCACTGCTAAAAGCTGCAGCTGGGCTTTTAACCATTACTTTAGGGGATGGAATCATATTATGCCAATTCTTGTCTCTCTTTACTGGTCAATGGCGAGTTTGCATTAGAGGGTAATGTTTCTGGTTACATTGTAGATATTTACGAAATAATATGCCATAATAAAGACATATGTGTTTCCGTGAGATCAGTGTCCCACATAGTTTATATGTCTAAACAAAAGGCTATATTTATACAGCTCTGATAAATAATAGAAATGATATTACCAGGTAGCCTTCATACCTAATCTACTGTCACTCCACGTCATGCATGCAGTTTCGCACAGAATGCATTAAAAGTTAATGCCATGACAACAGCAGGTGCAGCGAGCGCTTTGATTTGAGCCCCAAACTCCCATTCCTTTTTTGTGTGGATAAGGAGCTGTGTATGTTTCTGCATATATTCATCAGCTATTCCTGTCCGGACCTCTCAGACAAGAATAAGTCATGGAAGGAAAAGGTGTCAAAACACTGAAACTTTCGCGGAAAATGCAAATAATGTTCTTCCGACATCCCTGGGGGATGTTTGCTGACATCTTGACAAAGCGCGAAAATTTCTGACGTTGACGTCTGTCAAGTAGTGGAGTGGCATTGCATCGCATACACCACTTTAATGCCCACACATCTTGTTTAGCATTTCTAAAATCTGATTGTTCAATCAGAGGGCTTCTGCTTTGCAGCGCTGAAGAATCTTAATCGTGTTTAGGCCTGATGCAGTGTGTACTGAACACCGGGCGCCATATAGGAATCTTAAGGCCAGAACCCACTCGCCGTCTACCATCAATCAAAATGTGTCAAGTGTCCGACAATAAGGAAAAGCTTCAAGTGGTCTGGCGCAGTTGGATTCCCTTGTGGGAGTTGGCAGGAGAGCAGGGAACAAGCACTCATAGAACTGCAGGTGAGTCAATCATTAAAGCAGTTTGTGACATTTGTAAAAAGATGTGTGAGACTTGATGTGTGATGTGTGAAAGATGTGTGAGGAGTGGGCTCTTACGATTTATCTGATGTTAAGTCAGGATTATTATAAAATTGATCATGTTGATTATCAATCATGGTTACCCGTCTCAGATTCATGAATCAGATTATTTTTATCATTCTGCACTTTTAAGATACATTATCTCATTTAATCACACAAACTAAAAAAAGGCCTGAAATGTGTGAATATCCCTTCAAGCTCTGGTGAATTTGTTTCATAACTTAAAGAGTGACGTGGGGGGAAATTCTGGCACTTTGACAGTTTATTCAATGTGTGTATTTTGTGCTTTTTTTCAATTTTTGAGAGGCACATCGATACAAGAGCATTTTTCACTGCTGTGGTTGACTGTGGTTTGACTATATTTAAGCAAACGTGATTCTGATATTGAAATAAGATTTATTATTTTATTGCTTTGTGATACAAGTACAAATGAATGTTGTTGGCCCATGTTTAGGTTTTGTACTTATCCCCAACAAATCTAGTAAAATTATTGCAATGTTTTATATAAAGGAGAGATTCAATGTAGTGTGATAAATATTTCATTTAAAGCTGTCAAAAGAACGATAAACAGGGTACTTTAAGAGGTATGTCATAATTTAGTATTGCATTTCCATGAAGTTAGGAGACTCAGAGTAAAGACTCAGATTAAAAAAATAATGGCCAAAATTAATGTAGCAAAAACAACATAGTTGCTTGTATGGGTCCAACTCTCTTAGCGTCTTATCTCTCATAGCATTCCTGCCTGCTAAATTCTCACCTCCTTTAATCTCTTTCCCCAGTTATTGGCACAGGCTTTCTATTAATGATGCTATATGTTAAGTTTTTGCTGTCACTAAATAGCCAATGATAGTATTAGGCTCTTGGTTACTTACCAAGAGCTTCAGATATTGTTGCGTTTAAAAGACAAGAGGTTAGAATACACCCTCTGGCCAGCACTACTTCTTCATCCTCTCATGTAGGAATGAAGGCAGACTAGATGCTAAAGAGACTCACTATCGGAAAGTAGTATCACGAGAAGGAACGGTCCAGGGCTGACTGGTTAGAATCGTTAGAAACTTCAGCAGAAAAGTGGTAGAAATAGAGGTAAATAATAATAATAATAATACTAATTAATGTTGCTTTCAACTGCTGTAGGTAAATTTTGGTTAGTAAAGGAATAATGTTTGATGCTGAACTCCCAGTGAATCTTCAAGACAGCTAAGTAAACAGCTGTTAATGCTAATGTTGGCAAAATGGTCGCAAAAACTTACATATAAGCATCTTTAAGGCCTGTCAACCCTGATGGCATCACAATGACATTGTGCAGGAATATTTTCTAAGACACAAGAAGAAAGTTTACTGTAAACTGCTAAATATGAATGGGTTGTTTGCCATGTCATTGGTTCAACACTGCTACTCACACTGGTTCCCATTACCATGAGTCATGCTGAACGTAAGAAATATAAATCTAAAACATTCTGCATGACAAGTGTTTCACACTACTGTTCTTCTTATTAATAGCACCATCAAATCCATGTTCTCAGGACTTCTACGCCTGTCCCATTTCAGGCCTGTTTCTCCTTCAAATGGATACGCACTGCATGAATATAGCAAGACTTCTTGAACTAATTAAGGCCAAGGTTACCATCCCCGCTGAGCTGTTCTCATGGGGATCTTGCAAGAAAGCCTCAAAGAAATACCACAAACTGGAATTTATGTCAGTGATTTCTGTGTTTTAGTGAGATGACTTCCTTAGGGATAATTAGAGGTGAATGTAGGAAATTGTTGTATTCTTACAATTCATACCCCCCTTAGATCATTACTTAGTTAGGGTAGTAGTACTCAGCTGAGACCCTGTTTGGAAGTAATGCACCACCTGCCCTGTACTAACACTCTTAATACAGGTTTACTATTTGTAAGCAATGAATTATTAATTATTTTGATATTTTGAGCCCCTCAACACACCTAGGAAAGATGAAAGTCTGCAGTTCCCTTATACTGGACGAGGCTGCAACTAATGACTACTTTCGTTGTTGATGAATCCATCCATTATATTTACTATATCTATTTACTTCATTTAATTTTTTAGTTTATATAATTTCAGAAAATAGTGAAAGAGATGTAAAGATTTCTTACAACTTCAGTACAATAAGACTGCTACATTATGGTTTTATAACCAAAGATTATGGTCCTTGGTTAAAAGTTAGGCCATGAGCACAGTGACAAAGTTATTTTATGACTTTTTATCAGGTTGAAACTCACATCTTGATTGGACATGTCCCAGTAAGGCCGCTCCCCATAGGACATGACCTCCCACATGACAATACCATAACTCCACACGTCACTTGCAGAGGTGAATTTACGATACTGGATGGCCTCTGGCGCGGTCCACCGGACAGGTATTTTTCCACCCTGTACAGTAAAATACAGCTCAGTGACTGGAGTAAAGAGCAAATACATTATATTCTACATCTTCCCCTAAAATGTCAATTAGAGAGAGTTTTACAATTACACACAGGGTGAAAGCACAAAGTCAATTTATTAACAGTTTAAAAACATTTACAACTGCAGGCTCGATATCTTATTGTAAATTACTTAACATTTAAAATGCACATTTAATGGCATCTTGCTATTAATGGTGTAAAGAAAATAATATTTTTCATTAAATATTAGACTATTTACTCATATTTCTACAACATTAATTGATATTATTAAGTCATGCTATTGTGTGATTTGTTTCTTTTTAAGCCAATGGAGAATCATGGAATGTTGACCTATACTGTCCACAGTTCCCTCCAATCATATTTCAGCTCCTTCTTTTGAAAAAAATCACTTATTTTGCATTGCCCATGTTGTTTTTTCTATTTCTTCTATCTCTTCTCCATTCATATTGTGAGCATTGTGCTGAAAAATAGGTGGTGAAGACTACTTGGGCATGTGCCCATATTTCTGTTCTATTTTCATGCACCAGCTACGACTTGATTAGAGAATTTTGACAGATGTTTGGGTAGAGAGAGCAGGCACTTTAATTGACTCACAGTTGTTGTATAGACAGCCTCTGGATCATCGTCTATCACCCTTGACAGGCCAAAGTCAGACACTTTACATACGAGATTGCTGTTGACAAGGATGTTTCGCGCAGCCAGATCTCGATGGACGTATCCCATATCGGAAAGATATCTCATTCCCGCTGCTATGCCCCGCAGCATCCCCACCAACTGGATGACTGTGAACTGACCATCGTGTTTCTGCACGGCACAGAGAAACACAGGCAGGTCAGTCATCTTCACTGACCATGAAGGAAATGTAGGTCACAGCACTGCAGCAGCTCTAGCACAAGATTTATGATATTTATGCAATGAACAGATTCTATTGTAGACCAACTGCTCTCTGGGACACTTGCTAGAAAACAATAAGAAAAGTGTTTTTCTTAGGCTGCTTTGAGCCCCCAGTGCTTGGAAGGTGTTACCCACCCTGAGGAAAGCATCTAATGAGCCGTTCTCCATGTACTCAATGACAATCATGACTGGTTTTCCTGGAGAGAAGAAAAGAAAAAATGGACAAAAAAAGCAAAGGAGATGATTAATTGATACCTAAATTTTGTTTGCTTACAAAATGCTTCACAATAAACGGCCATGCCAAATCTGCTTCCAAGTTATTTTTAGCAGCGTGTTTCATTGGCTTTTTAATTAAAACCATCTGCTCCCTTTATTACAGTCACTAAATGAGAAAATGTTAAACAGGGAATGTGGCTAATTTAATCAGATATAATGTCACTCTAACTACGGTGCTTTTACCTCCCAAAGCTAAATATACTCTACTGATCGAGCTTCGAATTGTCTCTTGGCATCAGCATCACACACTTGACATTAACGTTTTCATTCCACTTTCAAGTGTGTTTACCTCGTGTCACAACTCCTTCCAAATGAACAACATTGGGATGGTCAAACTGTCCCATAATGCTGGCCTCGCACAGGAATTCCCGCCTCTGCTTCTCCGTGTAGCCCACTTTCAATGTCTTGATTGCCACCGAGACGTCCCGCTTTCCAGGCAGCTTCAGCCGGCCGCTGCACACCTCCCCGAACTCTCCTGTGAGGGATGAAATCGATGTGAGTGAGGGATGGGTGTGGTAGGTTGAAAAAGAAAAAAAAAATCAAGCACTTTACAAAGACAAATTTATTAGTGTTTTTTGAGACGAAGCAGCTGGGCTGTGGTGGAATACAAATTGGAGTGTAACGTCTTGTTATAGTCAGGGAGTGTAACCAGGACCTATAATAAGAGAAGCTGGAGATGCATAGATACTGTCATTGACCATCTCTGTGAAAACCATGTGGCAGCAATTTTTCAGTAGTGGGAATCTCTGCGACTGCCCCCACCCAGACACAAATTAATTGCAATGAACTTTTTCCCCTCTTTGCAATTGTGCTATCAATATACAATGCTTAGAGCTGTGTCTCTACTCAAGGTGTAAATATTTGGCTGTCAGTGTGATATATGAGAACTCAGAGTGACTAAACAGGAAGAGCTGAGAGACACAGGATGAGCTCACCTGCTCCAATAACCCGCTCAATTTTAATGCAGGAGGCATCCAGTTCCTTGGCAAATTGATGGACAGCCCTGTTCGGGTCCTCGTACGTCTCAGGGTCAATGTAGGTTTTGGAGCCTGGAAATTTAACTGTAGAAAGGTAAGAGGATTACTGTTACGATTAAATATGCACACTGTGCACCAGCAGGCGCTTGACAGGCAAACGATTACTAAGACTAGTGATTCAGAGGTAATTGCTGAACAGTAAGCGGCCAGTGTCAGAAGGGTTTTCACATAGGAAAATTAATCACAAATAGGAAGCAAAGATTTGAGTAACCCAATACGCAGTGCTTTTATGAGGCTGCCGGTTACCTTTCACCTCCCTGCCGCTGAGACTACCTCGCTGAAGAAATGAATCTGCCTCGTCGGTCACGTTAGTTCATATACTTGTCGGACTTGGAGGTTTTTGTACAACATATCATTCTGGGGATGCAAGGTTGTTCCCTTAAATTTTCACTTTAGCACTTTCAATTTGATTTACTCTCTTAGTTTTTACAGCCTCTTGAAGTTGATACAAAATATTACCATGTGCTTGAGGCAATAAGCTCCAAAGCTACAGTGATTAAACATTTTATATGGAAACAAGGAAGAAATGTAATAATTTTAATTTTGTGTACAACATTAACATCTTAGAGTGAGATTTAACCACAATTACATCTACATACTTCATTTTGAAAGTCCAATTTACAAACTTGAAGCATTTTACAGAACAGAATTGATGTGGTTTGAATTCTCTTTGAATGTGGTTTGAATTCTCTTTGAAAACTCTTGTTCATAATTTCTAGGATGTTATGACTGACAACCTGATAGGACAGTTTTAATATTACAAAAAGCTGATTTCAAGCCACATAAACTCAGGAAGTTGGTTAATTAGTTTATTTTATTGAGGAAATAAATGCCCCAAACTAAGCAGAGAACCTAACATGGGAATGCTAATGGTTTACAGAGTTTCCAAAGAATGAGTCTTTTCTGTGTAAAAGTCTTTCCAAGGGCTGCAAAAAACTTAAGAAAATAAACCATTTAATCTATATCTTGGTTTATAGATAACGATGACTAATTATAACCTTTGACAATGGTGGTAGATTTAAACATCAATGATACTTAAGGTAATAAAGGACTTTGGTATTTTCAGTAAATCTGAAAATACATAATTATTCATTATAAGGTAGGTTTCTATAAATGTAACTAAATGAGATTTTTTAGGGAAGTGGGGTATCGCATTTTTTAATCTCTCGTTAGACAGATGCCTTATGCAAGATATTTAGGATTTTCCTTAAAATGAAATCCATGCAATTTCACATAACACTGATAGGGGACCAGTCCATGAATATCCATGAGGTGAGAGGGGAAGAAGTTTTAGAAAATAAGGAAAAAACACCAAAGGTAGAGATAGGCCAGAGACAATTCTGTACAGGGCTCCAAAATAACAGTAGATAATACCATTACGCAATGTTAAGTGAACACACCACTCATTACACTGCCTATTACACTATGTTTCCAATTCCACCCATAACAATGTAACCTGTCAATTTTAAAATCTAATGCCATAGTATAGCCATAATATGCTGGATATACGTCAGACAAAACAAAACAACTGAACAGGGAGGGAAACCTATTCTGTCTATGGAGGGAAGGCAAGGTGGCCAATCCAACAGTGGCAAGACAACAAACGCATTGTGCTCTGGCGAGAGGGTCGCCGGCAGCTGAAGGTTCCCATCACTTCCTCCCATAATTGCTCCGTCCATTCGAGATGTCAGCGGATCTGATAGGAGATGTCTTATCATGACTTCCCCGCCGCTACATGGCAGACAAATTGGGTCCATATGTTGAATTTGTGCTCTATCTAGCTTCTGCTGCCCTGGCAGCCTCTTGTCATTTGATATTGTGCGGCAGCTCCCTCCATTAAGTGCGACACTGGCCTTGTTTGTGTTTCTCCCCTAGTTTTTTTTTTTTCTCCTTTCTTCGGCAGGTGTGACCTGTGAGCTGCTGAGATGCATCTGTCAGATGCTTAGCAGTAGCCAACCTGAGATCACCAGCGTTGCTTCTGCTCTAGTCGTATTGCTTCATGACACCACTGACCCTGTGTTCCAAATCAGCAGTTTGCCTAGACCGTAGATCATTATGGCTTCACTTGGGGAAGCTGTATCTCCAGGGGCATCATTAGGGGCGGTGTATCAGTTAAAAAAAAAAAACACACACACAAAAAAAACCCTCTTACTGATAGAAGGCGCCTAGAAGCAGCACCTATGAATGAGAAAACTGTGTGTACACCAGAAACTCAGTCACTCAGTAAAACCAGGTTTAGTTGTGTTTTTTTTTAAAGAACACTCCCTCCTCATGGGTCAGCCTTTTGCTCCCTCCCTGACAGCTGTCACATTCATGCCTTTGTAGTTTCCTGACTTCTTTATCTCTGCAGACTGAGGCTTGCCAATCAGCAGCAGATGTTAGCCTGACTGTTCCTGGCTTTGACTTTAATAAAATGAAGTGGGATGAAACAGTCCTGACTGTGGGTGCTAATGGGTTTTAAGGCACATATATATATATATATATATATATATATATATATATATATATATATATATATATATATATATATATATAAAAATATAAGTATTTGTGTATAGGTCTATAAGCATATATATATGTGTGTGTGTATGTGTGTGTGTGTGTGTGTATGTGTGTCTGGGCTGATGAATGCAGGAACTCACACTGGAAGTAGAGCTCCTCATCTCCCTCCTGATCCGCTTTGCTGTACCCGCAGTGCCTGCACAGGGGGAGAAGAAGAGAGTGGCGGAATCAACTGATTGTGCGTGGGGAAATAAACAGCCTAAATTACAAGAATTTTAATGTAGCAGCTAATGCTGTGCATGACAAATCTCTTAAGAGACCCAGCTGAGTAGCAGGAGCTGTGAACCCATAAGCCTGGGAAAGTAGTCTGAGTATCCAATCATGCAATGTATCCAATAATATATACACTTTAAAGAACTGTTCAACATGTCTTGTAATATTAATTTCTAATATCAACGCATTGCAGGTTCCCTTAAGCAGGTGGTGAGCCACAAGGGGTGGATATGCACTTACTGTAGATGAAAATACACGTGTGTGGCAAGTCTCCACTGTTCATACTGCTTTGTTTAAACCTTTACAAGCCCAACCTGTTTTTGTTTGACTTTCACCACCTTTATTTACAGGCCCGTGACATAGTCACCACGTCTTAGCTCGTTTAGCCTGTGCTATTTTGAACTATTTTGAGCTCTTGAAACAGCCAGGAAGTCAACCTTTTTGCAAGATGTTTTTGTCAGACTACTGGTTCAAATGTCAAGAGAGACCATTCGGGCTCATGTCATGTTGTTTTATTTAGAATAAGTTAGGAAGAAAAAATGTTTTATGCAATTACTTTGCAATTGTTAGTTTCTGCCTGCCTTTTCACAGGTTTTCATCACAAGGTAAATATCTATATATGAATACACAGAGGACAGTCACAGTGCTCCTGGGATATAATGTAAGACATTCAAACCAAAAGCTAATTTTCATGGATTTAGTCACTGCTATGATTTTTCCTTGTCTTATAAAATAACAACGTGGGAGCCGTCCAAGGTTAAAGTTAAAGTTAGCAAAAGCCTCATTTATTTTATGCTAAGAATATGTTACGGGATTTACACTTGAGGACTTTCAAGGCTTAGATGAAACTCTCCTGGTTGAGCAACTGCATGAGAGGCTATCTTGTCCTTTGATAAAAGGTCAAAGGTACAAGCTTGTGTACATTCAAACTTTAGGACTTAAGAAGCAAGGTTCATCCAGTCACAAAGTTTGAAACTCCATCACATGCAGAGCTAACAGTGTTTGGATCAAACCTGACAGTGAAACATGGTATTTCAGAAACAAAGCTGAAATAATTAAAAGTGATGGTTATAAAACTGAGAATATTACTAGACGCAACATCTTTGACATGGGAATTTACAGGGAATTCTGGGATGCATGTGTTTCTAGTTCTGATTCCTGTTTGCATCCCTTTGGGTCACTCTGGTGATGCAAACAGTAAGTCTAATGTTGCCATGGAGTTGGTGAGTTAGCTGTGCGATACATTTGAGCCCTGTTTCTGTGGCCTAAAGCTCGATAATTATACATAACATACAGTAGATATCAAATTTTGACAAATTGCACCATGAAAAGTCATCTTTTATTGGGCTTAAAAATCTAAATTAAGGGGTAATGAATTTGTATTGCATCTTTGGGAGAAATGATCTGCAGCTACAAATAGCTCCTCTTCGCATTTTAACATTGGAGGTCCAAGTGGACTGCAATTTATACTGAAGTAAACTGTGTCCTTTTCATATGATTTACATACAGATTTATGGATATTTGTCTCCAACTGCCATCACAGATCCTGCTATTACCATAAAGTTAAAGTCACACTGATTCCAGTGGGATGTGTATGACATCTGTACATCCTGGTTCGACTGAGTTATGATTCAGAGAAAAAAGCAGGCGATTTTGATGCAAAGTGTGCATAAGGGAGGCTAACTCTGATGAGCCCACCGTCAAATGCAGACTCTGATGAAATGCCATCCGTGCAGATGAAAACACAGATGAAATATGTGAGGGAATGGTGATAATGACAATGGGGCAGGGTGCTTTGTGACGGTGAAAAAAAAAGCAGTGCTGTACTTCCTGCCCTCAGGATTTCACACAGTCACACAAAGAAATACAGAGCCAAAGTTTTTTCTCGCTCTGGAGTACTCGTCTCATAATGGCTCAACAAAAAATAGCACAAAAATTTATTGGGGATGCATCACAACCCATTTGCACAGCATGCTACGAAATGATGGGCACACGTGTGTGTGTATATGTGACAACTCCACAGACGTGGAGGCCTTTGAGTGACAGAAAGGCTAATTGACAAGCGCAGACTCACAGGAGCGGAGAGTCAATGGGGCCCGCGAGAGCGTACCTTCTCCCAATGATGAAGCCGAACACCATGAACACCAGGATGATGGTCCCCGCCACAGCGACCACCGCTATGATGATGACGGGGTTCTGCTCGCTGGAGACAATCGCAGCTGATGAGACGGACACACAAATAGACATACACGGATAGACATGCAGAAAGACAGAAATGCACAGTGTGAACCTCAGCACATCAGAGACTACAATCTGCAGGACATAATTGAGCCCAAATGAGCAGCGTGGAGATTGATAACCCCCTCCTTCCTCTCATTCCCTCAAGAGAACAGAGGAGGGACGCTTCTATTTTTGAGCCATCCTTATACACATGGCTCCGCAGCTACAGAAAGTGGGCTTAATAGTCCCAGATGGCAATGGCGATGCCCTTCATCTCAAACAAAGTTGGTTGGATTGTTTCCCATTGAGAGCTCTAACAGTGCTCCGAGTGTTTGCACTGACACACTGACGATTGCCCCGAAAATTGGCTGGCTGTTTAAAGTCATGCAAGAGGTGTATGCTGGGGAAAATGTATGCATTTTAACTCAAGTGGGCCTGAGATGTACAAATACTTGGAGAGAGATGTCGGGCAGAAATGATGGATGTAAGGTGGGCTGGGGCATATATCAATGGTGGGGCTCTAAAATTAATAAAACAGTGACTAATAGAGGTCTTCAAAAATCAGAAGAGGGATTTTAAGTAAAAAATATACAAAAAAACATCAATTAAAAAAAGAGTAATTGTAACTGTCAAACGAGTCCTGTACTAGGGACATTTAATTGAAACTAAAACTTCAATGATGCTCGATAAATCATTTACTAATGCTTTATATGTCAGTTATGTGTCAGTTACAAGCCATTACAAAGTACCCTCTTACCATTCGGAGAAGTTTTAAAGAGCAAAACCCATTGATTATCCACTCAATAACACTTATACCATTTATTAATGAATCGTTAACATATTCTTACTAACTATCGCTGCTGGCTATTTACAAAGTAATTAAGACTGTTGTTGTTGAGAGTATGAAACAGCTAGCCTGGGTCTGCACAAGGTCAAAAGAAAAAAAATCAACCCTCTACTCTGTATGCAATTTGTTCGACCCGTGCAAAGACATAAATTTTATCAACACTTTTTGATTTTAGAGGGAGTTACCTGCTAAAACTATATCCTGGTAATGCTGGATGAGTCCACTGCTGGGCTGTGTCCAAAATCATTTTCTTATTCACTCATTTCATAATTCAAGTGATATGATGATGGAATTTTAACATATATAGAATATGACAAAGTGATGGCTTGTTAGCAGAAAGTAATGTTGATTTCATCATGGGAATTTCTGAACACTATGTGCGCTTATGCTAAGCTAAGATAAGCTAACCAGTCCTGATTATAATGAACAGGCATGAGACTGATGTCAGTTTTCTCATCTCATTCAAAGATAGAGAACAAACAAGTATATTTTCCAAAATGTTGGAAAATATAAATATTCCTTTAGTGTAACACATTACATGTAATTAACAAAACATTCAATAAAGGAAAGAGCAGCAGTTTTGACTTAATTTATTGAAGTCTGAGAGTTGACAGAGCCAAAAGACAGAAACCGTGCCCTGTCCTGATATGTGAATATATAATATCCATATATATGATGCTTGACATTATGATCCACAGTACAAACAACTCACAGCAGCATCCCTCACCAAAACTCACAGTAACACACTGTGGCACTCAGAGTAGAGCTAATGCAACTGATTAGCTTTCAAATGAGTTTATCCTCACAACGCTACAGTAGCTTGTCCTTATGCTTAGAGATTTTTCCCATGATGTCTTGTCAGCATAAAGTCAAAGCAATTTATATTTGCTTTGCTTGTAAGCAAATAATTTCCCTGGGCTATTACTGTGTGAATCTGGAAACATTTTACAGGCTATACATAAATCTGGAAAGCCTGTGTTCCAACACAACCTGCTGATAATCTGCTGGGGCTCAGCATTGGTGCATTTGAGGACGTACTAATGTTTCCTGGATCAGACAGGAAATGTGGGACTGAACACTGAAGAGGTGAAACACTATGAAATGAAAAGCATATGATAGACTGTATCACGATGACATATCGGTCCTCGCTTCATGATGCATTGGCGGACCCAGCTGATTCCTTCCATTTTTCTGTCTTTGTTAACTAATTTACACAGTTCATTAACATTTGGCAGGTTTTGGCGTTTGAAGATTTGCTTGTTGTACTACTACTCATTTAGGTCACAAGAGACTGAAGTGCACCTCTACCCCATTCTAAACAACCTAAAGAAAATTCTAAGAAAATTGTCTATCCTGCTTCCTTCACTGTGTCCAGTTTTTGTCCTGCGATGTATACCCAAATGTGTATGTATAATTAAGCTGACCAGAAAATATATATAAAAATATTTCTAAGGTGCATGGTTTAAAAATATCTAAACCATGTACCCAAATTAATCCAAAAAAAGCAAGGTCTGTATTTAAACGGCACCCTCAAAATATGAGGTCTAAATGGAAATGAACAGAATGGAGATAGAATGGGAGGTTTTCACAGTGGGAAAATTAAAAAAACACGATTGGTTTGAGCCTTATGGCATCATTTTCCTTTATGAACTTGTGTTTATGACGGATTGCGGTCTGAAAAATTATAAAGATTTCAACAGTACTAAAAAGAATGAGAAAGCGATTGATAAAAAGCAGGGACTATAGTAGTTCTGTATGAAATAGGAGATGGGGCCAGATTAAAAAAAAAAAAAAGTGTCACAAACCTACCTACTATTTTACATGTACTGTTTAGACAAAACCTAACTTAACTTTCTCATGGTCCCATCTACTGTCAGGTCTTTAAGTTGGATCATATTGTATCATGAGGGGAAAACAACACATGTAGAATGTCAGTCATTTATTTTCTGCTCTGCACTATAAATCTGGTGAAAACTGATGGTTAAGTATTGAGGTTAAACCGTGTTGAACATCTGAATGTAGAACTAAATAGCACTGCACATATTCAGATGCTATTTATATCTGCTCAGAGCCCATTTTCTGTTCATATCTGAATAATGTATTTATTTACCACTGTACTATGCATAAAGTATAAAATGCACAACTGCAGCAATAGCAATGGAAAAGATGCGTGTTCTCGCACATTTAAGCTAATAACCTCTAAGGACCCACCTGTGGCCTCTTCCTTGGTGGTTATCTCCAGTCTGGGGCCGTATGTCCCATATCCTGCCTCTGTGAAGGCCCTGATCTGGAACACATAGGCCGTGCTGGGCTTCAGGTTGTTCACTGTGGCTGATGTGGACTTGGACCTCACTGTGGAATAGATCCGGTCCTTCTGATCCTGTGTAGAGAATAAATCATCTTTTTTTTTTTTTTTTATTGGTTAGGCAAAAAAAAAAACCATCTAACTGCTTTGTGAAAGTCTGGATAATAATTGAGTCCTATTCAAGTATTTTTATATTAACATCTTTGCTTCAAAAATATCGCAGATATACTTCAGATGATGTAATTACCTGCACTTTGTAAATGAAATGAGTAGGATTTAACAATTTAACAATGTTTTGTCCAACTAGATACTGAGTGGTGATTTAAGATGAAAATATCCGAATTTAGTTGCCATTGTAATATTTAGTCACGGGTGGCTTGGGATAAGGAGGTAGAGCAGAAAAGAGTCATAGAAGTTTGGGCATTTTATACTATATTGTAAATTCTAAAGTAGTGTTTAGCTAATTAATACTTAATTTATGGGAGCTTCAGAGAAAACCTGATTTTTACTTAAAACAGGCTAAGAGACTGGCCTTTATTTCTAATATTCCCTGTCATTTTTCAGACTTTATTAAGATGCAAAATTGCATTCTGATCTTCTCCTGATTAATTGCTATTGATATACCCTCAACATTTCCCCCTGTGTTTATTTTGTTTACTACTAATTTTTGTTTTTATATTTCTACAGCACTAATTCTATCTGGACATCAACTCTGTTTTCTGAGAAATAGTGTTTTAATTCATAATTTAATTCCAGTTTGTTTCTACTTTGCTGTTTTTTGTTTTTTTTTTGTTTAAATCACTGTTAAGCTACCATCTGATAAATCTAATATAAATGAATTATTCAGAAATTACCATACAAGCTATTGAGCTATAACAAATTCCATCTCCTTCAAGTTTTTTTTTTTTTAACCCAGCCTTATTCAGAATACCAACTTTTTTTCCTTGAGATATTCGAGATTTATTGAAATTGAATTTTGTTGAAAAAAATAATAATAATTATGATCTACTGTATACTGACTATAGACTACAGAAAAATCAAATCTTAATGAAATTAGAATGGTTTTCTGATCAGATGTCCTTCCACATAGAGAACATAGGAACATTCAAAAAATATTTTCTCCATCAAGGAATCCATTCAGTTGAACAGGCAGCACACATTGTGAACTTTGTTGTTGAAGTGTAAATGTTTTGCTCGGCAAAAGTCCAAATGGTAAGCCAGGGGCTGTTAGGGGTGTAGTTGTCGTTTCCAATTTTCCACTTTTACAGCTGGGCAGGCCACAGCCACAGTATGTGACATAGGAGACTGATTTGTCAGTGTGTGCAATAGGCTGAGGCCGGCAGGCCGGGCATCAGGGCTGTGCTACTCTGCTTTTGATTTGCTTGGTACTCTCCGTTAAACCTTGCTTTAAAAAAGCAGGTGCGTTTGAAACACAGGGTATAATCTATGGTGGAGGAAAAAGGAGATAACACTAACATATTGCTAATTCTGGCAGTGGGGCTATGGATTGTGTGTGTGTGTGTGTGTGCGCTAACATGTGTGTGGGGGTGGTCGTGAAGGACTATAGCCTGATAAAAATCTTATGAGGATCTTATTCATTATTGCAATTATGAGACAAAGAAGGTACTTGCAGAATCTTGTGAATTTCACTCACAGTAGCATGCAGAAAGAATACGAAATGAAGAGTCCGCAAAAGTGAATGTGAGAGATGGAAGGGAAAAGGTCTCAGGGAGAAACAAAGGCACAAACAAAAGTACTGCAGACTTACTTTTTCATAGTATTTGATTTCATATTCTGTGATGACGCCGTTTGGTTGCTGGGGCTCTTGCCACGAAAGCTGGATGCTGCGCTGTTGCACCTTTTCCTTGATGACCTCACTGACCTGGGATGGGGCTGTTTAGACAAGAACATGTCAATAAGCGAAGGGCAAACCCTCTCTGCACGCACATGAATACAGCCTGCCCCAAATCAGCCACGCCGCCTCCTCCGCAAACGCTCAGAGACACTCGCGGACTCATGAATATTCATGGGATGCTTCAAAATGTTTACACCTCATGATGGAAATTTCAATTACAGTGCAAACAGCAGAAGATAGCGTTACCACAGCCGGTGGAAAACTGCAACACGTAGATTATGAATTACAATTCAGTTCAATTAATTCCAACATTTCCAGCGGAACAAGCAGGCACTTACTCTCCCTGATGACAGAGCTATTGAAAAAGCCTCTTAGAGGTAGAGGGGTGTACCTGTAACCCTCTGACACCAGACTTATGCACACCAATTATCTCTGGCTCTTTGAATGACTCATTTTAAGTGTCTGGCTGCCAGATTAAGTGCTATCACGGTCTGATTTGCTAAACAGTGCACATACACAGATATATTTTTTAGCTGTCAATACCTAACAGTAAGTGATGGTGCTGTACTTAACAACTGTGTGTATGGAGCTTAAACCTATATTGGTGCAATGTAAAATCCCAGCATAGGCCTACAGCTGTTTCAATTACTGTAACTACCCTTAATGCTACTGCTATAACAGCTGGAAAAGCTCCTGCTACTAGTGCAAAAAAACATCTGCTCTAACTGCTCCATCTGTAATCTGTAGCACCAACTAATGTGGCCATCCTTCTGATGTCACTGCTAATAAGGCCACGGCAACTGCTGCTGCTCATGCTACTCGTACTGGGACCAATATTACTACCACCGCTGGTAAAGCTGCTAACCCTTCTCCTGTACTTCTACTGCTAAATCTTGCATAAAAAGTAAATGAAAAAAAAGGCAGCTATACAGAACCATATCTTCAATGTGATTTAAGGTTAGAGGTTCTTCTTTCCAAGGTCAGATTTGCATTACATTACTGCTTTGGCTACTTGAGAGCAATGGAACAAACACAGCACTGACATATTATCTTCTTATAAGTTAATATGGTGCATGTGTTAGGAAACAGTTGTCTATTTACACATCCAGAAGACAAAGAGCAACATTAGCATTCAGTCGGAGTTGTGTTTCTGTCTGCCTTGCACATATTCACTTCGCTTAAGTTTTCCTCTGGTATCTGATCAACTCCTGAGGTAAACATCTTGGTTTTTAGCTGCTAAATACTACACTGTGTTCACAAGTTCATGGCTAACATTGTCTGTCTTTGGTTTGGTACTTAAAAGATAGTGTATAGTGGGACAGAAAGTTGCTCAAGATGATATTTATTATTAACAGGCTGAAATATTCTAAATTCACTTACAGACAATTTCACTTGAAGAATATAAGGCTTTAATTACTTAAGGTTCGATAAGTTGGAGTGCGCCACTACTGCTATGAGTTTTGCTGCTTTGCTTGCTGTCTCTAGTACCAGTTCCATTACATTTACATCATTATCATCATTATCTAAATTATAATCACCATCATTTTTACAGCACTATTCTTAAGGACCCCGGTGAGGAAAAAGACAGGAAGCTTTTCCGATATTAAACCTCACCCCAAGGAGATGATGCTTTCAAAAAATATGCTTACTGCAAATGTGCACAATAAACAGCCCGAAAAATAATTTCTGTAAACATACTGTGAAATCTAGATGACTCATACTGCTCATGAGGCGAAATATATTAATTTACACGTCTTAGTAAGTTTGAAATGCTGTACTGGGGATCACTTGATCTCCAAGGTAAAAGCCATTTGTCAGAGGTCATTCTTTGATTTGTTTCATAGGTTTTCCACAAATCAACAAAGTATTTTCAAATGAAAGAAAAGCTTATGGAGTAAGAATTAACACCTAAGAAGATGTTAATTCTTAAATGACAGTGTATTCAAATGAGTTCAGTTGCTCAACTCACTCACCTTGAGAAATTTACAATGACTTAGCAGAAAAACAACCTCACATTTATCCACTGAAATACCATTTGGCACGTTAGTATGTTCAAAACCTGCAAATCTTAAGACTCTCAAACATGAATCATGGCACAGAGATATCCTATACTTTTTGAAACTGAGTAACAACCAACAAGAGACAAAACACTATTCCCTTGACAGTCAAAAGCTGCTGAAGAGCTCAAGTGTCTGTTCCATGCTCAGTGATCGAATGGGAGTGGACTGCTGTAGCCTTACTGCATCCTGACCCCAACTTGTTTTAAGATGACCTGCCACTAATAACTCCTGCTGGATTAAAACCCCATTAGGCCTCATCAGCATTCCTGACAGCAGAGCACACAACAGCGGACAACCCAAGACCTTGTGAAAAACCTGCTGTTGTGACATGTCCCCTCATAATCCACCCAAAACACAGGAACAATGTACCCTTTCTCAGCGGAGTTGGCCGGTCAAAGGGACAATTTAAGTTTTCTCTCCCAAGTCAAAGCAAGCAGTTAGTGCAGCTTGACTCCATCCAATTTGGCTGCTTTTTCTTTCCCAATCGAGATGCTGTCCTTGAAATATGGACCTTTCTCATCATGTTTGCAATTCTGGTTCGAATTTATGGGCAATAAATGATGCTTCTTGTCTGTGTTTTCATTTGCTTTAATGCTCTGTAGATGTATTTGTCTACGCTGCATGATATATATTTACAATGTTCAGAACTCTTGGCAAATAGATATACATATGTATATGCCTTTGACCAGGACTAAATGGAAGAAAAGATCTTTTATCTAAATCGGATCTTCCTGGATAAATACAGGATAAATAACATAAAATAAAATACAGTTTCAAATTGGCCCGATGGTCTGAAAGAATGTTCTTATCTTTTATATAATATAAGTGAATAATACTGGTTAAATTCATTGCTACATTTTCTTAACTTATAGTATAAAGTATTATTGTGTAATCCTCTGTTGAAAACACATTATACAACATGTTGCTTCAAAGATAAACCTACAGTGTTTCTAAAGTGTGACTTATGTTGTCTGAGTGAGGTACTTTGGAACTTCTTTCACTTTCCTTTTCAGATCAATCAATAGGAAAGAAAAAGGACCCACCTACTGCTTTTAAGAAAGAATTAAAAAAAACCCTACTGATTCACACCTGTTGATGATGCACTCAAAATCCAAATATTTGTTTTTTTTCTGTATTATCATGGACAAAATATACTGTAGACTTGTTCCTGTTGCCAAGTGGGCACCTTACTTTTGGACCCCTCTGCCTCAAACGGCCTTCAGCTATTCAAAAAATGTCTTAATTCTAAAAAGGAGGATTACTGGGTGTGGGCACAAATGGGTCACACCCTAGGGCCCACAAAATTCCCCTGACTCAAGATTGTTGCAGCAGAGGCAGACAAAATCCTGACTTTTAGTCCCTGGTATAGGACAGGCTTCAGAGACACTGGGGG
This sequence comes from Istiophorus platypterus, assembly GCA_016859345.1. NCBI lineage: Eukaryota > Metazoa > Chordata > Actinopteri > Istiophoriformes > Istiophoridae > Istiophorus > Istiophorus platypterus. The sequence continues at coordinate 2,655,810 of CM029133.1, read as the reverse complement.
ACCAGGTGTCTCACACTACTGACCTCAGGACCAGTTGTTGTTTTTTGAACATACTTAAGATATTCTTACTTTCAGTCCCTAGTAACAGGATAGCTCCAGAAATACTGGATCCCACCAAACCCATTTTGCAACTTGATACTCTAAAACTACTAAATCTTAGCCCCTAGTACGGGTCAAAGCCCAAACATGCTGGATTCTACACTTCCAATGATGCAACTGTTGGCTGAACCAGGATCTTAAACTACAAGCCTGGAAAACAGTTCCGATGATATTAGATTCCTTTCTTTCATAGGTGAAACATTTCTCCTGTTGCCAAGAGGTACAGATATTTTTTTGGCCTTTCTCAAATCTTACCCTCTACTTTCTTAAATAAAAGTTCGACATACCCTACATGGCCATAAGAGTTTGAATTAAGAAGAAAAAAGGCTCTTACTGAGAACGGCAGCTTTCTTCACTCATGATTTAAGTGGCAGCAGTGATATTGCTGAAAACAAAGAGCCAGCAGCATGATGAGCTTCTTTCCCACACAGATTCTTTTCTTTCAAAAGTGTGATGCAGGTGTAGTAGCAATGTCCTCAGCCCAGCCACACCCCTCCTTCACTCTTTTACCTCGCCACGGGTGATAGAGCGCCAGGGCCCTCTGTTTCCACAGAGATCATGAGATCATGAGATCAGTGAACGGTATTAGCAGACGCAATGTTCCACCGGCTAAACGGTGCTCACACCAGGAATGTGATTTTCAGAATGGAAAAGTAGTTTTCCATTTCTCAGGGCTGTGAATGAAGACCACAGTTGCGCGTTCATTCTAGAAAAACCTGCTCCCATGGTTCTCCCCGTCTCCCCTGCGGATTACTCAGGAGACACTGTGTGACAGCTGTTAATGATTGACTTGACATCGCGGAGACCAGAACCAGACAGCCAGTCTTGGACTTTTGACATACCTGTAGGACTTAACGCTTGGAAAACTGTATAATTGTCATGCTGGTCTTAAAGAGGCTGTTTGGAAAGGCTTTTGTGCATTCACTTTGCAACATTAGAAAATGTGTTAGTGACCCTGAAAAGCTCATCCTTTAAAGCTAACTGACCCAGAAGCTGGTCACCCCTGCTCTGCATTTGAATATCTTATGAATACATTAGACAGTGCGTTTTTAATATCCTCTTCTTTCACTCAGCTGGCTGATTAGACTCTAAGGCAGAAAGCAGAGCGGAGGTAGTTCATTACATAAGCGTCTTTTTCTGCCTCCGTGCTTGCCTCACGGACCGTACCAAAGCTATAAACTCGTATATTAATTACTGCTGTTTTCGAGATGTGCTTGTGTATCTTAACGCCTACGGCACCATCTTCGTTGAAGTTCACAAGATTGTTGGTGTTTAGCTATGTTTTAAAGGTTTTTAACAAGTTTTTAATTTGAAAAGGAATCTTCAATGTGTCCTATAAAAAAATAATTAAAAAAAATAATAATTCAGACTGAATATAGGTGCTTAAAAAAATAAAGCACTAGTAGACTAGAGATTTTCTTTCATTTAGAAATTGAGGTTTCAGCGCAACTCCTGGCACTATGTGCTGAATAAAATTATATTTGACACATTAATAAAATTTCTTTCATCATCTTAAGAATCTGAGTTAACATACTTAGGCTCTGTTCTCCATTGTATCAAGTACATTACAAATTGACAGCTACTGATGCATAACATACTGTTGAGCTCTATTCAGCTTCCTTTTTCATCACTGCAGAGCTGAATATTTACAGCTCAGGGGAGTCAGAAATCTTTTTAACACATCATCTACAGCAGCTTGTGGAAAAAAAAAAAAAAAAAGTGGCGACAGTTTGGTCCTGGGCTGGGTTGACACTAACGAGGTATGACAAAATCAAGATTACTTCTGCTCAATGTTGTGACTCCCGTAACAGAGCAGAAAGCGGCTGATGTTAAATTTTGGCAACTATGGAGAAGTGGACATTTATGGATGCAGTGGTCTCTGCATGATACCCTAAAAAATGTGTACTTGCTGTGGACACCAACACATCAACATGAGAAAATTACAAGACATAAGGTTGAAGGTGCACTCCAGTTATTTAGTATTGTGCAACCAAGGGCATTTCTGAATAATGCCCCGCATGCAACCATGGCTTTCTGAAGAACTGAAACAAAATGTGAAGAATTGAGGTCACCAAGCCCCGGCCGAGATAATCTTGATGACATAATCAAGATTTATCTTCTCAGACTTTAAAAGGCTTGACGAAGCTCCTCCGTAAACTGACCTTTTTGTTAAAAATCGGCGGAATTGCCCTTTAATTTCAAGGCTAGGCAGTTTAGTCTGGTTATGAAAACCACTTTACTTCACTCAGGCTCAGGAAAACGTCTTGCATTAGTTGAGACCTGTACGTGGGTTTGCTGGGTTTAAAGGCGAATGCATCTGAACAGTCCACCTCTCTCTGACCTCCACACCCTCACTTTCCAACACTCTGTTTCAGTGTCAAGCTGCTGTCTGCTCCTACTCGTCTGCCCTCCATGTAATCATCTCTTGGTGGGAAATGTTTGTCTCTCCCTGCTTGGAGGATGCAATTTACATTTTAAGACAGTGAAATCATTTTGCCAAATTTCACGTGACCTCAGCTGGTTGTTACAGCTGGAACGCCTGTGTATATTTGTGCTCGGGTGTGTGGGTGTTTACTTGCCTGTGCGAACACAATAGAAGGTATGCGCTTGTGGGTTGATGTCTGCCCCCAGATACACTCTACCTGTCTGACTGCGGAAATGGCCAGACTCAAAATGGCTTAGCTCATCAACTCAGTGGGCTACATAAATTGAGCATTGTTCAATTAAAAGCTGAATTCCCATTAGTAAGCACTCGGAGTACACCCAGCGATTCACAGTGTTGATGAAGGGAAGTAATGGACCCAGGCTCCGATGAACGTGTTGGGAAGTGTCAGAACTGGTGTGTAGAGTTTCTTGCTCTTGGGCAGTGTCTCGGCAGTGGGATCGAGACTCTTTGCATGTAACCAGCCACTGACAGTCAGCGCCATGTCACCTGTGCTCAGACCCAAACATGGGAGAAAAATGGCAAACTGATGGCAAACTGTCATGTGGGCCAACATCCAATAGTAGATTGTTATAACTGAAACCTTAACTTTGTAATTAAATGACTATTTCTAGTTCTAGAGATGTTGCTCTGTGATGGATAATACTTTTTTTATAGCATAATACCTGTTCTAGCTCAATGCTTTGGTTTGCGAGCCCACAAACCTTACACTCATCAAATTCTTTCCATCAGCAACAGGCAGCTGTTTTCAGTAAGAAAGGTCTGATAAAACCATATCTTGATTGATATATCATCCAAACTAATCAATATAATTCCAGATGAAGGAAAAGCTGCAGCGTGTCCTCCCATCAAAGGGTTGGCTGTATCATCTGAAAAATTTCGATTGCAACCAGGATTCCAATTCACTGCGAACACTTGAGGTGGAGGTGCATGAAATATCCTTCAACCAACTTTGTTTGAAAAAAGAGTTTTAAAGAGCCTGGCAGAGGACAGAGCGCTTTGCTGCATAACAAAGCCAGTCGAGACAGGGGCACCTTTAGTGACCATGCAGGGAGGTCAAAGGCGGCTCGGTTTGAAAGCAATTAGCTTGGCCTGATTTGAAGGAGACCTAGTCTGGATCTTTTATGTTCTATAGGGCTGACAGCTCCAGAGGTGATGGGATGATTATTAATACATATCAGATGCTTTCACCACTGACAGCCCAACACAGCCATCAAATTTCCCCTCATTATTTTCCAGTTCAAGGACCCGACCATCATATATTCACATCAATTCTCTGGTTCAACAAAGAGGTATCAAATCCAATTCTTTCTGCCTCAGAGCTTTTTTTTCTTAAGTGTAACAGCCAGCAGTGAGGTCTGATAGAAATTCGCTTATCAAATAATGCCAGGAAGTTTTTGGCCATAAAGGAAGCGCATTAAATGTCAATAAGAATTTCTTCAGTTGATAAAATCCCCTTCTTGAATTCTTGCGGTGCTCAAGCAAGTGAAATGTTTTTTTGGGTGTGTGATTTGCTTAGTGCATCACCCACACTTAACAGCTTAAGTATAGCCCTGTGCCAAACTGTGAAGCCAGGAATCAGAATCACAATGGATGGTCGATGCTGCATTCATGCCACATTGACATGCACACACGAGACACACTGTGCATGATTGCCCTTCATTTCAACCTACAATGGTGTTTCGGCTTGCACGCTCATGTATGATATTAAAGTGCCATTCCGTAGAGTAGCAGATTCAGAAATCCATGGTCAGCTTTGTTACATAATTGTTAAAGCAGCAGGGACCCTGCTTACTGAAGAAACAGTCAGCTTTCCTGTGTCAGTATCCAAATTAGGGAGAGGACTGACAGCCTATCATCAGCGGCTCTTTATACACTCCAAGATTTCTTCAAGTCAGCTTGAATACGGCCTGCAAGAGCCATATTCATTTTTCCCACATGTCAGGCAAGAATAGAGTCATTTCAACTCTATTGTACTATGGCCTAAATTTATATAATCATATACCAGTAATGGTGAAATGATGGCCCTTGTTCACACAGGGCACCAAAATGCATCTTGGGGGTGATCCTGTCACAGATGGACTGGTCTACATACTGGGATGAATGGACCCAAAAAAACACTGGAGATTTAAGGCTGACAGTTTTTTCCTTTAACAGATTTTTACAGAAAACAGATTTGATCTTTCAGTTTTCCCCGGATTCAATCTTTCACTGCAGGAAGGAAAGCAACAAGGATGAAACCTCCTATTGGTGCATGTGTAATTTCATATCACAGTCAGAGTCAAACCAATACTAAATATTTATGGCTGATACTGATACTGATAACTGATTGACACGACAGCAGTATGTAAGCTATATTCATCTTTTTCCAAAAACAAACATTTTTGATAAAACAAAAATTGCTAATAATTTTAGTACTAATTTCTTATTATTTTTTAAGCACTGTGACCAAGCCATATACTGAGTGAGATATTTTACACTTATTTAATAAAGCTTTAAATCAATTTATATTTCAATATAGTGACATTTTATGCCAATTCGATTGATAAACAGTTAACGATAAAATAAGCATATGAGTATGGCAGTTTTTGGCCAATCTAGGTTTGATTGAAAAAAATCTATTGCTAATGTCACCCTGAAGCAATCCTGAATAATTTGCAACATGGCCGGCAACAACATCATATAACCAGAGACACTGACAAACAGTGGTGAGAGCAAGGGTGAGAGAAAAAAGTGGACACTATTTTCGAATTATATTTCCGGTGAGAAAAATGCACAAGGGCTGGTTATTATCTTATAGAGCAAGCCAGGCACACCCATTTACCTCCTAGGGATAATCTTACTGGACTCATTCAAGTTCGAACCCTCAAGCCAAATTCTGACATGCTCGGGGACTCATGTAACCACGTATTGGAAAGCCATGGGAATCTGCTTTACTCCCGGTTAATATGTATGTTTCCTCTTTTCACAGTTTTAACATAGATAAGATAAAACATGAGCAGTGAAGAAAATATCATCGCATGCAATCAAGTGAGAGGCATTTTAATAATCCTAGGTGTGAACTGTAATTTCCTCCTCTGTCTCGCAGAAACCAGGTCAGGTTATGGAAGGTCATAATGATTAGCTGGACATATGGGAAATAGCAATATGATTCAAAGAAGGGTGACATGGAACATTAACTAAATTTGAACTGCAGCTTGATTGTGCCAAAACCGTGTATTTGCTGCAGACATAAAACAGAGGCTCTTGATTTTAAGTCCTCAGCTATTCACGTAAGAAACACAGGGCTCACTTGTTTGCAATAAATGTCCCAGGCTGCAAAATAAGAACGTTTGTTGACTTACTCTGGCAATCATAATTATTGTGACAATACACAGCAGGCCAGCATGTGTGTGCACGGGATGTTATGTGATGTGAGGTGGCGTGGTGGGATGGAGCTAAACGCTTTGTGATGCAGGCTTGTTTCGGGGAAGTTGCTGAAAATAAATGACAGGGTCAAAAACATAGGGAAAGCTTTGTGAATTTGTAAATAAGCCTTGGTTTCCTTCGCAGAGCATTTTCATCTGGACCCACTTAATCAGAGTAAATCCCCGAGAACTGCCTGGCTGCATGATCTACAGCCTGATATCCCCGTTCTTAATTGCTGAATTTCCTGAAATATGCAGAATTCACTGCCCAGGCAGCCTGATGAAGTCATAAAAATATGCCACGCTTGTCCAAATCCCTTTTGCTAGTAAGCTGTGTTATAATGATGCTATCTAGCTCCAGCTCAGCACATGGACTGTCAGAGAGAATACACTGTGAAACACAGGCACAGGCCAGATGAGAAATGAAAGCACTGGTACTTGTTATAATGTACACGCTTGGCTTTCCTTATCCGCTGCCTTGCTGACCTTTTAGCTACAAGCAGCTGCAAGGCATGTCTTTTCAAATACACGACCAGGCTAAGCAGAGGTATGTGTGCGCATACACAGTGGCTTTATCATTTATCTTAATAAAACAAAGACTGTGGAGTGAAAAGGCACAGAGCCGATTACAGCATGAACCGGGCACGGTGACTGTGGATATTTACAGGGCTGCTATGCAGCCGAACGGCCCTCCACCTCTTTGCTTCCTCTAAATGTCAAAGCACAGCCTAAGGGCCCTGCGCGAATCAAATCTGCAACCGTGATTGGACATCTGAGCTCCACGGGGATGATAAGTGAGATAATTCACAAAATGCACTGTGCTGCGGACTGATGACGCACACCGGGTCAGAATCCTGAGGCTCTGCTATTATTTTGAGGTTTCAACCCCTATAGTTACACTTACACAGTGGCAGCTGCCTCTAACACTGCTCTCATTTGCTTATCATCAGTGAATAAATCTAGTGTTTGGCATCCGAAATGAAAAATAAAAATTTTGAGATTAATCCAGGACTGTCGTTTTGCAGAATGTGGAGACATATGACCACTAAGGACTAGCATCATAAACATCCATTTGTTATAGAAATACCTCTGTCATCAGGAAGATGATCATATTAATCAGTGCTCATATGCTCTTTAATCACAGTCTTGGACTGGCTCCATCCTGGGGAAATCATATCCAGGGCCCCTCCAGCCGCCTCTGTAATTTTGCACAGAGCTGTCTAGTCCAGCACACTGTTGATTGCCAAAAGATCTAGGCCAGTCCTGCAGTTCTCCAAGACAACACACAGTTAAATCAGATAAGAGCTTAGGACAAGCCCAACAAGCGCTGAAAATGACCCTGCTAAAATTGCTGGGGACCATCACGCAAGGTGCTGAATGTGCTCCCTTGGTGCTGTAGTTGGGGTGAACCGAGCACCTTGAATCTGTCAACAAGTTCGGTAATCTGCCAGATGAAGTGACAGCATTCCAGGTTTGGTTATTTCATTAGCACTTGGCTGGTGTTTTTATATTTCATCTTGCAAGAGGACAGAAAACAATCTGCCGCACATCAAGTGGGATGAATCTGCAGGAGTGCAAACCCACCTTGTTCTAGGGGGGATTACCCTCATCTCAAACTGAAAATAAACTTGTTTGAAGTGACAACCCGGAGCAATGAAAACAAACAACCAAATAAAAAAAAAAAAAAAAAATTCCCTGATCCTTCATTTAAAACTCATGCTGCTTTGTTCAAACCACTAAAATCTAGTAGAGTAATTTAACGCTGGATTACCAACCAGGCAAAGTGGTCAATTCTCCGAGGGACCCCAAAAAGCCAAGGGCCATTGTGCCTCTGTTGGTTTGTGATAATTGTATAAATTGCAATTTATTCTGAAATATGTGCTGTTTAAGCACAATATCCCATTATAGTGAATAATGCCAAATAACTTCTAATATAAGTGATGAAACAGATCAATTCATTATTAAGAGAATATTAATTGGTAAAAATCAACATTCTCTTTTTTTAACCAAAGATGAAACAAAATCACCCCCTTACAGCTTTGCAAATATGAATACTTTCTGGCAGTCCTAGTCGTCTGTGAAAATTTCTATAGGTCACCTTGTCCCTGGGATGTTGGGACAGGCATTTTTCATTATTTTCTAGCATTTTATATACTAAACAATAAATTGAGTGATTAAGGAAATAATTGTCAGATCCCGGATGGTGAAAAGGACCTTGCAAAGAAAGTATATAACTGTTTTTAATGGGCAATTGGTATGATTCAGTTGCGTGCATCTGTAGGACATGCACTGTTGGAGTAAATGCACCTGGTGATAAGGGATAAGACTGGAACGCCCAGTCGACTCAGCGGCAGCCCTGTAATCAAGGGGACGGCCTGATGCTGGCAGCTGCTCTTATGATGAGTAACCCCCCAGGCCAGACACTCCAGACAGGCCTCCAGCCAGACTGCATGTGGAAAAAAAAAAAAAGACTGTACAAAAGCCTACTTAGTGGCTGACTGTAGTTTTGGGGATTGGCTTTTTTGTGTCTGTCATCAGCAGTTAACTCTTCTATCTCTCATCTGTCTGCCATGAGCTCACTCGATATCTTCTTTATGCACACATAAAACCCAATGACAGGACGTGAAGTGAACCAGACGGCACGCAGTGCTCATGTCGGGGTGTGTCGCCTCGCACTTGACAAAAACACACGCCAGACATATTTGTCCTAGAGGAATACTTTTTAGTGGTAATGGCTCAAGTGTACAACTGCGTATAAAGTGTTGATCCTTTAAATGACTAGCCTCCTGAGCGACATCTTTTCATTTTTATATTCTGTTAACTTATGGAAGAAACTAAGTGATTATGATTAATGACTGCCTAACACAGGGAGACAAGCAGTGACTCGCTCTTTATGGGGCTTATGGATATTGTTGGATATTTAAAAAATATATATATCCTGCTTTTGAAACAATTTCAGAGATGGTTTGCCACAACTCACGGCATGTAACAATTTGTTTAGATCAAATTCAGAAGTATGATTTATTACCGAGAGTCGTGTAAAAGCTGTTTGCAGAGCTAAAGCGCTGACAAGTCTAATGCGAGTATCCCCAGACTCGTGACAGCGGAGCCTGCCCTGCCACCCCTCCGAATACTTTTCAACCAAAACTTCGCTGAGTGATCAGCCTCTCGCAGAGACAAAGCCGGCTCTCAGGTTGCCCGGCAAAACTCTGCAGAGATCGGCTACCAGCTCCCTCTGCCCTACAAAGGCATATCCACCGTCCTTTGTCCTACCTTTGTCCCCCACAGTCACCACTGGCTTCCAGGGTAAATAACTGGCCTGTAATCGCTGGGCACAGAGTCAGACGCAGTACATGGAGAGACGCCCAGTGTTGCTGGAACACCTGCTAGATAAACAAGAGGGCTCCCAGAGAGAGCAAGGGCCTAAATCCTCTTCTCCGATTCGTTCCTAGGGGAAGAGGATGATAACAATGCCAGGGTTTGGGAAAGACCAAATATGACCTTTGACCGAGGACAGATAATTGCGAGAGGGGGCTTCCTGAGGTGGGAGATGCTTCTGTTTGCCACAGTGCTTGTTCAAAGTTAAAGGAATAATCAACCCTAAAACAATTGCAATGATGAAAAAAAAAACAGATTTCAGAGCTTTTTTTCAAAATACCTTGGTTATACACTATATTTGAATATTGAATGGCTAAAATAGGCAAGTGCTTCATAGCCCCCAAAATCCTATGGTTGGACTTTTACTGAAACACAGAATTCTATTAATCTAGCAAATGAGTGGTAGTACATCTCTGGGGGTCATTGGTATATTTTTGGAGGGGGAACCTAACAATTTTATCCAGCCAAGCTTTTTCACCTTTGTTTTGTTGTTCAATTGTTTATTTTTCACATAGGAATAGAAAATTGATCCAAATGAGTATAGAAATCCAATCACACAAGAGACAGAGCTGCCAGTTTCTCCAGCCACTGAGGCAGACTAGAATCCCCTCACAGCCACAAGACTATTTCAGTCAGGGTCATGACTTTCGCTTTCTCTCGACTCCACTTTTTTCTCTCACTCTTGCTCTCACCACCTGTGCATAAAACCCACAGCTGACAGCAAAAGTTTACACCACTTCTCAGTGGCCTGTCAAAAGTCTGGGGAATGTAGGAAATTGCTTATTTAAGGAGTGCTCGGGATAACCGTGAAAATCCAAAAATAAATACCAATATTTCATCAAATAAGTTCACGGAATAAGTTAACTGATGTACTGGAAATCGGAGCAATGTGACAGTGGTTTTCTTCTCTGCGGCTCTTCTGAGTATTGTAGTTATCGTCCAGGAAATTATTGCTTTTAGGGAGGAAAAACTTTGTGCATGGCAGTCTGTTTAAGAGTTGTGTGAACAAAACTTCATCCTTAATCAGTCTGAGCTCCGACTCACTGTCATTATAATGATTTCATTATTGCCAGATAATTAGCTTTGAAAATGTATCTGGGGAAACAGTCTCATAGCTTGCACTTTCTCTTTTGAGCAAAGTGTCTCTGTTTTGCTGCCAACCATATATTGGACTTGATAATGACGCTTTTCTTCTTCAGCTGGTTACAGAAATTTACTTCACAATATCCTGCTCGATCACTTTGCCTTAGTGCGGGTAATACGAATAACAGACACTCCAATGAGATGTCAGAGATCATCAGCGAAGCCGAGGAGAAAATAACGGGGATATTGCGAAAGACTTCAAAACATTGCTAAGAGCTGAGCAACATGATACACCCAGCATGCTCAAGGTGGCACCTCATAGCATTAAGCAATCGAGAAGGTATTTTTTTGGTAACAGCTCTATTAGCTGTATAATGTTTACTCATTTTGGATGCTTCATGGAGCTGCTTAAAACGACAGAAGCAGGGAATGGTTACATAAAACTGCAGGCTGAGCAGATGAATCACTTTCCCTACTGGGTAAGAAAGAAGCCTTTGGAAAGTATTGTACCTCCTTGAAGTCGGCAAACTGATTAAAGTTTGGAGTCTGGCCAGACAAAAAGAAAAAAAAAGAAGCTCAATCTGTACTTAGCTTTTTTTTTTTCTTCTTTCTCTCAGAATCATATTTCTACTTTCTTTGAGATGGAGAAAGAAGCAGGTACAGCACAAAGAGAAGCTGTCAAAAAAGGAATAAAAAGCTATTTCTTAATCTTTCCCTGCTGCAAATACCACGCTCTGGTCAAATAAATTCTCAGCCTCCACATGGAAATAATCAGCAGGCAATGCCTTGAACACATTGTGTTGTCTCCTAAAATGCCAACAACTGCCATTAGTCACACAGGGACAATTAAAAAAGCTGCCCTAGCCTGTCCTTTGTAAATCTGTCTGAATTGCCTTAATCCCTCACTATTAAACTCCAGAATAGTCGGTGGGACCATTCATATCTATATAGACGGCTGCTTAGCACCGCAGACTAGCAGAGCTGTGTGGATTCAGGCTCAGAAAGAAACAGCAGGGGGGTTTGGGGCGCTGGGAGGGGGAAGCATGGGTGGGGTTGTTTGTGATGCAGATTCCCTACTAGAAGTGGACCACCAGCAGCGTGGAGCACAAACACACACATACACACTCCTACAGTATGTTGGTTTGCCCCTATAGAGCCTGGTCTTGTAGAAGTCATATATCAGCCTGGCAGTGCTGTCCCCCTGCTGATGTGATGGAACGAGGTTCAGGATTTTACCCAGAAGACCGCAGCGATGTCAATCTGTCTCAGTCTGCATTAATAAGCTGATGGAAGAATTTAATTCATTTTGGTGTTAATTAGGGCTGGATCGAAATTCAATATTTTTTTTCACAGACTGAAATATGTCTGTAGCGCAGAGTGCTGCTGTCAAATATCAAAATTTTGGACTGGTTATTTTGGGCAAAGGTCTTGTGCATGACATATTTAACATCTGAGAGGTTTGAGAAGTTGTTTTTTTTGTTTGTTTGTTTTTTGTTTTTTTTTTTTTTTAATGACAAACTCCCCTTCAGACAGTTTCTTTCCTAACAAAGTCCAAATAGCATAACAGCACTACGGGAAACTGGGCCAGGGCAGATTAAAGTTGTGTACCAAAGTGAGTGACAGAGGGCTCCCAAATTGAGAGATGAAGGCCGACGTCCTGATTAAGGCCAGCAAGGGGTCACATCATTGTCAGCCTTTGCATATTGGTTGAAGGATTTGCCATTACTGTAATTGGTGATTTCTGGCTGATAGGCAGTGAGGGAGACGAGGCTTAAGACTTAGTGGGAGGGCCAGTGTGAGTTTGCTTTTCAGGGCACTGAGCTTCTCCCAAAACCATTTCCCAATTACCCCGGGAACAATGACAGACAGTGGCTTTTGCCTTCTTTTTGTGTCAGACGTCCGGTATGTTTACTTAGTATCTCCAATCCACTTTGTCACCAGCTAATAGGAGAGTGGCGAGTTATTCTGATGCAAATCCCAGGCATGTTCACACAATTTAAAGCAGGGCTACCTTCACTTAACTTGAGGTGACAAAATAACAAGAAAACATGTTGACAGTCTGGAGGAGAAGTCTTTCCCTCCTGCAGCACACTATGCTATGCTTTCAATGTGTCGGGGGCAGTGACTTTACAGTTCGCACTCATCTCCAGCGGCTGTCACACTTTGGACTTCCAGACTGAATTCACCGTGTGTTATCAACTATGATTTAAAGCCAGGAAGTACAGGATGTTATCTGTAAAATGTCAGATTAACAAGCCCATATAGCTGAAATACATCCAGCCAGTGCATTAAATCACTGAATCTTGCAAGCCAGATGTAATTTAATTTTGCATGGCAGACAAAATCAAATAAAGTCTTGACATTAATAAGTGATTATCTCCCTTCACTGAAGGAATGCTTTTACAAAAGCCAAACCTCCTGAAAAACACAAGGGTCTCTTGGGCCTTTAATTTAATCTCTCATCTAGATGTCTACTGCCAAAGTATACTGGTCTTAACACATTGTGACATACTTTTTGGCAGCATTCTATGGCGAGTCACCAGTGTGATAGCGAGATGATTTGGGAGGAATTTACAAATTTAATTAACTCAGTCTCTAAGGATACAAGCTCTTCCAACTTTCATTTAGATGTAATCTTTCTTCAGAGAATACATATCAGCACACGCTTTTCACAGAAGAGCAGCTCTTCTCAGTCTCAATATTTCACCGAATGCAGACGTGCAGTGGCTGCTTAGAGACACGGAACATACCGGCAGGAAAAATGGTGAAAATAAACACAAGCTCCAGGAGAAAAAACAGCAAAAATGGGAATGAATACCATATGCAATTCACATTTTGGTGCATTCATCGATTTCATGCTCACGGTTTGTACATTTTTGTGTACCTTGAGATAACAGTTCTGTTGTTCCAAATTACAGATTAACAACATACAACCACACCCAACACAGTTTCTTCTGGCTGATGGTGATATCTTTATATCATTTGTTTTGTCCGACCAACAGTCCAAAACCCAAATACATTCAGCTTAAAATCACGTATGGCTAAGAAAAACAGCAAATCCTTTCTATTTGAGAGGCTGGAACCTGCGAATTAACTCATTATCAAAATCGCTGCCTATTTATCATCAGTATTTGACTAATCAACTAATCATTGCTGCTCTAGCATGTTCCATAAATCGCTCAGACATCAAGCCACTTAGAGTGTATTGGGATAAAGTGATGGTAATTATTTGCTTCACAGTGCATAGTGAACCAAGGAAAGTCTCCCAAACTGAATATCCACTACTGCACAGTTTGGGTGCAAATGTTATTACCCTTACAAGGACCCCTACCGAAGAATAGATACTAATACTTTTAAAGCTTTAATATGGTTAGAAGCAGGTATTGATTGATCTCTTTCTGGGTCCTTCTGTTATCTTAAAAATACCTGGCCAAATACAGATTCTAGCAATAACATAATAACATAAGAAACTGGTTAAGTGATCTAAGATATCGAGACCAGAAATATTTGGACAGTTACACATTTTTATTCTTCAGGCTCTGAACTTCAGCACATTCAATTTGAAATAAAGGTTACTTACTATATATAAAGAACTATGTGAGAGAAATAGCACTTTTAAAACATCATGCCCAAAGTTTAGGGGTTCAAAAGTAATGGGAATGATACACATAAAGTCAAACATAACTATCATCTTACCCATTTTGTGGAAAATCCTTTGCTGACTGAACCCTTTGACCCTTCGGTTGCTTTGGCGTATGTTTAGGAACATTGTCCTGATAAATGATAAAATGTCCTCCAGTGATTTTGGATATATTTGACTGAATCTGAGCCTAGAATTCTCCTTTTAAACCTCAGCATTCATCCTGTTGCTTCCGTCAGCAGTGAAATCATCAACAAATACCAGTGTGCCAGTTCCAATGGAGCCATACAAGCCTGAGCCATAACAGAACCACCACCATGTTTGACAGACAAGGTGGCGGTTTTGGGTCATGAGCCGTTCCTTTTTTCCATGATTTCCTCTTCCCGTAATTTTGACAGATGGTGGTTTTTGTTTCATCCGTCCATAGAACTCTGTTCCACAACTCCACCAGTTTCCTTTTGTGTGTTTTTTGAACTGCAGCCTGGCCTGTCTGTTTTTGAGGTTTACCAGAGGTATGAATCTTGTGGTGAATCATCTGCGGTTGTGTTCATGAAGTCTTCTTTGATCGTTGACCAGGAGACATGTCTGCCTACATCCTGGAAGCATTCTTCACTCACTGTACATTCATAATGTGGTTTTTCTTCACCTTTCAAATGATTTTCTGCTAATCCACAGGACTCATGCTCCTCAGTCTACTACGTTGTTTGCCATTTTTTAGTTTTCCTGTGCGCACCTGCTTTTTTAAAATGCACCCAGCTGTTGATTCTGGTAGACCAAATACCAACATCTTTCTGGTAAATGTTTGCTTGTTCAGCCTTATTATAAATCTTCTTCACTTGCATAGTCACCTCTTCAACCCTAATATTAACAGACAACTTCTAAATGGCTACTCTCAACTCACTGTCAACTCTGAGCCATGTGTGAGGTTTTTTGTGAGTGAACCAACTTTTAAATGACATACAGCTGCCAAAGAAACATTTAGGTGACAAAAAAAAAGGCTTCAATCCACCAACTATCAATAATACAGAAAGAAAGCAATGTAAAAAGAAGTAGATGGATTTGAAAGGAAAATACAGTGACCAGATAATAGTCAAAAATAGTAAAAAAAACAACACTCAACCTCACAAATTGCAGATATTTACAACTTGAAAAGCATCTAAGGGGGTATTTTTTTCTTTTAAGAAATATAAGCAAATACTGTTTCCTAAAAAACTGCAATATCTCCACATCCACATGCCTGCCATTTTTTTTTTTTGAAGGTAACTGATCTATTTCCTGCTAAAATTTATTGCATTCTTGCATTTTGTCAACAGTCTGTGAATTCACAAGGTTAAATGGGCAATTATTTCTCCCAGCAGGACTTGTGATGCTTTAGTCAGATCCAAACACTTCCAAGTAACTCTTTGTCACAGCTGTCTGAGGATACGGCAGAATGAGCAGAGAGGACGGATGGGTGAAGGAGATCATCCAATACAAAGGGACTGGTTGACAAGAGACTTTGCAAAAGCTCTTGGTAACGTTACTCTGTCACAGCATCCCCCTCTCCCTCACTAACTTTCTCTAGCCCAGATGTTAAGCCCATCTGGTCCGCAGCCAATACCAACGTCCTCTCAGATGGCTGCCATAATGGTTTTACTGTTGTTTTATACCAAATAATTAAAAGCAGTCCACCAGATGGCTGTCACATACTCTCTCTGCTTTGATAACAAAAAGGTTTTGGTACAGTGCTGCTTTAAAGCAGTAGAAGTACCTCGAGGAAGCTAGCAGGTGTGCAGGAATAAACTAAGTCTTGGTTGGGCCCTGAAAGAATTTGAGGCGACAGCTTTCGAGGGTCAAAAGGTTGTCCGTAATTGCCAGCGGCCTGTTTGAGTGGAAGCAAATGGACTTTCAGTATTTTTTCCTTCTTTTCTCCAAAGCCAAAGTGGTCAGCCACAAACTCATTATTATTTCCGTGATGATGATCTGAATAAAAGGGGAGGGGGCGGGGGCAGGGTAAAGCAGGGGGTCGAAGACATAATTAGTTTTCCTCACTGCAGGAGATAGTATGTTGATGAGACAATGAAAGATGGAAAAAAGCCGAACTGTCAATCTCCCCCATTCTTTCATCTCACAAAGCTCCAGTGAGTCATGTTCACAGGCTTTAACAAAAAAAAAAAAAGAAAAAAACCCACACACCCTGCAACCACAGTGCGCAACTGTGTTATCCAATGCAAACCTCCGCCAGTTCTACAACCATAAACCAATCTGGAATGAAGAAAATGCAAACGCTTTGAAAAAGGATGCTGTCTAGCAAACATAATCCAGGTCATGTTCAGTCAATGTCCTAGCAACAAATAAAAATGTTTAACAGTGCAAATTTTAATATATCTAACAAAAGGGTCCACTGTATTTCAAAGTTGAAATAACTCTAACTCTAAAGAATGGTTTCAAGCTATCTAAGGAGTACAAAGGTTCTTCACTGTAAGTGAAAAATAAGAAACATTTAGCAAGTGACTTACTCCTACTTACGGCAAAGTGTAGGAGCCACCCAAAGAGCAGCTGTTAAGTGAGCAGATTTATAATTACATGTACGTTTCTGACCACAGTTTTAAACATCACTTTAATCTTCTCACATTTTTTCATTTTTTTTTTTATTTTCAAAGTTCATGCCATTATTGTAAAATCTTTAATCTCTCCAGTAGCAATTAAGACATGGCAAGATAATACTGTCTTATTCTGAATTATGCATGTTGTTTCAGAAAATATATTAGTCATCATGAACAATTCTACTGTATTTTGCACAACCATTCAAAAACAGGTCTCTGGAGAAATGCTAAATTGTCAAAAGGACAAAGTGTAAATATCCCCATGTTTCCAGACTTTTAAGGCTGAACTATGTAAATCATATTGTGAAAATTTGAGAAAATAGCAAATTCAGATGGCAAAATACACAATACTAAAATGCAATTTAACCTAAACTGCAAAAGGCCTTATATTGCGTGCTGCCTTATTATCTAGTCTTGAAAACCTGTTGAGGGACCTCATTTAAAAATACAAAAATAAAATAAAAATAAAAAAATAAATACAATTTATTCCATGAGCCCCATTTAGCCCCATGCTAAAATATGACTGTAACTCAGTCATTATACCAAAGTCAACTAGGAATCAAACAGGCTGCAAAATAAGACAAGTCTGAAGTGCTCTTGAAGATGCATTAGTTGATTATTCGGGCCAGGTTAAGGCTAAAATGTTGGCAAACAGTTGCCAATGTGCACACCCAGCAGCCCCAGAGCAACATTAGCATTTAGTAGGGAGTTGTGTTTGTGCCCTCTCGAAGAATGTAAGAAACATTTATGTTAGTTTAGCTTACTAATTCTTCATCTTGCCGGTTCCAACCTTTGCCTTTTGCTGCTCAGTGCTGGGAAGGTAGTGTAGAGAGGGTTTATCAGAGGTTTTTTAGCTGAAAACAGCTGCCTGCTACTACTGGAAAAAAGGTGGATACTAGCCTAATTTGTGGGCCTGGAAACCAAAGTAATAAGCTAAAAAAAGGGGGAACCTCAAAGTTGTAGAGAACTGTGAGGTTTTCACCACAATCAACAGCACTGTCTATAGGAAACAGCGATCAAATTATAGCTATTGACTTGGGATCACTGCTGCTGTGTGTGTGTGTGTTTGTGTGTGTGTGTGTGTGTGTGCATGTGTGTGTGTGTGTGTGTGTGTGTGTGTGTGTTTTGTCCGGTAGGGAGAATTCACTACTCTTGGAATGCAACGAAATGCAACCCTGCTTGACTTTTTTATTACCGTTAGAAGTCCTTTTAACTCCTTCAGCAGGAAATGAAACACTCGAACGGCTCTATTGCAAAGTGCCAGAGCCATTTCCAGCCAGAGCCGCGAGATTCCCGAGCATGTGTTCCATATAAAGGGAGGCTCTGGGAGTCACAGGTGCATGCTGACAGGGTGAGTGTGGTATGTCTGTGCGCGTCTGCATGAATGTGCATGAGAGAACAGACGGAGTGCAAAGCGATTAGATAAAGAGAGCGAAGGAAAGAAAGTATTTTAGTGTTTACTGAGGCCTTACAGTCACCCGTGGGCTGTAAACGGAGAGCTGCTGCATTCCAAAGCTAAAGCCAGCTGCCTCCACTGACCGGTCAACCCTTGAAAATACACATGGCAACTTTAAATATGGAAGCTGAAGTTCACTTTTCAGTTGTAACTTGTCAAGGAAGAAAAGAAGGACGATGACTGTGGATTTCCAGTGATTCATTTTTGGCTGCAGAACAGCAAATGACAATTGCTTCATTATTAATTAACTACTGATTACTTGCCTGATTATTTGATTAATCATTATTCTATGACACGTTCGCATCTAGTAAAAAATGTAATTAAAAAGCTCAGTCAGCCCAGGGTAACATCTTAAAAGCATTTGTTTTGTGTGGCTAACAATCCATGATACTCAATTTACAATAATATACAAGAGAGAACAACAGAAAATCGCCATGAAGCTTAAACTGATGAATATTTGGCTTTTTCCTTAACAAAATACTTTAATATTTTATCTAAATGAATGACAATTAAGTTTTTGATAATCATGTAATCACTCAATTGACTTACTGTTTATCTATCTTATCACACATGAGCACATTTATGTTTATTAAAAATGTGCTCATCTGCTTATGACCACTAGATGTAGCTGAAACTGCCAAAAAAAAACAACAACAAAAAAAAAACAATAAGTGAACCTTAGGGGTATTTTTTGTTTGTTTTTTTGTCATTTACTTTTTCCAAAAAAAATGGCAAACTTTAAAGCTTAAATCCCAAAGTCAGTAAATAAACAATATGGCAATGTAAGCATATATTATCTCTGCAAATACACATGAAATAATCAAACTGATGTACAGAACAGTGAACTGCAGTTCACTGTTATCCCTTAATCACACAAAACATGGGTAATCAGTTTCTGAACCCTCATCCATTCATTTGCATGGCATATATACGTAACAATAACACAACAAGATCACATCATCACATGATTCTGTTAAAATGTTGCTGAACCAAAAATATTGTGGCCACAAGTAGCAATCAAAGGGTGGTGACATATTTTTTGTTCCTATCATTTGTCAGGATTGTCTTCAGTCAGTCACTTTAAAGATCCATTAAAAATGTGTAACAGTAGCTCAAGTAGAATTAAGTTGTCATGGAACTGTCTTAGTTTTTCTGGTTATAAAGCAAATATCTATCTAAATTTTCTAAAGACCAAGTAAGGCTATAAGAAAAAAATTCCTGGGTGTGTTGAATTTTAGTGCTTATGAATTCAACATTTCCTTTGTAATGGAAAGAATCTGTTTATTTTTCTCTCAAAAGTTATGTATTGTTCCTTTAATGAATAAAAATTAATTATAGCCCGGCTTTTGTGTTTGCTTTTGCAACCAATGCATTTTCTGATTCATGAGGCCTAACAGTGAATAAAATAGTTTAATCAACTGGCCTCCAAATGTAATTATTATTATCATATATCATTGCTAGAAACGCTCATTGTTAGAAATGAGACTCTCTCACAAGCAGTGAAAAGAAAAATCATCAACATTTAAAGAGAAACGATGAATAATAAGGAGCATCACTACGCCACAATGTGGTCTTTATTGCCCGATGCGATAACACTTCGTGCTCATGTGCTTCATAGCACTGCTAAATATGTATATTCTCATCGCAGCTCTTTCATTCCCAGGTTGCACTGTTATTTGTCCCACGCTTCATCTGCTGCACCAGACTGACTATCTCAATTAGTGGCACTCGCTGATAGACATTAATAAGTGTCCAACAAACCTGAAATGGAATATATTAGAGTTCCATTTTTGTCGACAGTGACATTTCTCATCAACTACCCCTCAGGTCTGTAATTTCACTGAGCGCATACTCTCAGCTCCTGATCTGTCACCCTGCAGTGGTGGCATGGAGAGGGCTCAGGCTCTCGTGCCTTAATCTGCTCATGTACGGTTATCACATACATGGAATTTACATTCCAAATACACAAAGGATCAAGGTTACCTGATGTTTCTTCACACAGCAGACTCATTTCTAAAAAAAATAGTAAATTCACCCAAATTTAAAAAGCAAAGAAAAGAAGAATAGAAGAAGCAGTTATGGTTTTATTTGTCCACTTTTTGAAATATCTTAGGTACATTTGTACCTCCACCCCATAAAAAGAGCGTGAACGGAATGTGTTTTGTAGTGTTCAAAGCTTTGAAGAATTGTATTCTAAAAAAAAATTCAACAGGAAAATTGTCCAGATCTGTTGTCAACATCTTACATCAACAGAATGGGGTTTAACTGTAAACCTGGGTTAAATAGCGGGAAATAAGGTTATTTCTCTGGGCTTCTGGATAAAATCACCTCAATTATTTGGTAAAATTCCGGGGAAATCTTAAGACCTGTTGCAACTAAATGCACCATTCTGAAAAAACTAAATGCCGTTATTATGGAAATATGACCAATTTCAGGTGCTTTTCATGCTAAATAGATTTTTGTCCAGCTGTGTGGCATTGTCTTTTGTCAGGGGTATAGAATAGATATAGTGATAATTTCAAAGGCAATTGACTAAACACAGGGCTTTCACAAAGAGACCACTGTTCATTTCCCATGTGAAGCTGATAGTTGTTTCTTTTAATAATGACTTTTCCTTAACCTTAACCGCATGTTTATTGTTGGAACCATGACAATTGAGGTCCTGTAACCTTCAGGAAGTACTTATTTTTACCCAAACCACAGTCTTTTATGCCTAAACTTAACCAAACCATGACTGTTCCACAAGCTAATCCTGTGTTCATCAATGTTACCATGACGAAAAGGGTCTGGTATGTCTGTCGCTGGTTAACGGCATATGGGTTGTATCCAAGGGTCATTTAAGTTGGAGGACTGGTTGGAGACAAACCATAGTAGTGTTTCCTGAAGTAGCGCACTACGGTTGCAGCACACAGGACCTTTGTCATAACGGTCATAAGGAAAAACTTTGGTTAACATTATGGAACATTCAGGGTTTGATTAGGCTAAGGCACAAAAACTACTTGGTTAGGTTAAGTCACAAAAACTGGCTAGGTTTAGTAAAGCATCACGACTTGGGTTAAAATAAGTACTATCATAAGGTTAGAGGACCTTTTGTCATCATGGTTTCAATAATAAAGTAAGCAAAGTCCTGTGTTTTGTGGTTTCATCCATCCATCCTGAACTCTTCCTAATGTGGCCTTTGTCGCTCTTTATACTACGCCACATGACATCCATCCTTTGTTTTGTTTGTCTGTTTCTAACACTATTTCCCAAAACTATAAAGCAAATGTTTTTAGAACTGAAACAGAAATTCACACACCTCCATTACATTGGAGGGACAGAAAACACACAGACAGATAAAGCCAACAGGATCTATATGAATAGATATCACTAGAGTTAAGTGAAAAAAAGATGTTGTTTTTTTTTTTTTTTTTTTAATTTTCAGTGAAATGGCCCTTTAACATACTTACAAACAAAATCTTATTTTGGATATTTGAAGTTTCTGTTAAAAGTACTGCTTTACGCCTCATTAAAGGGGACCTATTATCATCATTTTCAGCTCTATATTTTTATTCTGGGACTCCACTATAGTAACTCTGCAAGATTCATAGTTCAAAAAAAGCCCATATTTGTCTAAAACTGCCCTTTATACAGGCATGCAGACTGAAACAGGCAATATTAGCTCAGGCTTCCTCAAGAGGCCTCCTTGAAATCCCACTTTCCTCTTATTTGCTGAGGAGGGGTACCAGAGTGGAGGTTCTGAGAGCAAACTGTAAAAATAAGTAACTAAAACTAAGTATAACAAAATAACTGATTGGAAATGGCAATGTCTCAAATTCATCCTTATTGTTTGAGCCCAAACCGGATCCAATGGACATCACTGTTCAGTAGATGTTACGCCTATTACCTGCTTACTGTGTGATATAATGTTGGATTTAGTCTTCCAATCTAAATCCGTATATAAAACTCTTATTACATGTGGCCCTGTTAATAGTTGTGCATGTGGGAAATGCACTAAAACGCCCACGTGGATAATGTCTGCGGCAATATAAAAGCTAACAATATTAGTAAAAAGTTATTCTGCTGTTGCCAAAGTACTGTATAGTAAACCTGCACCATTTCTATGCTTGATTTCATTAAAGGTCTATGGTACTACCTAGGTAGTATTAATTTGGGAGCACGAGCTGTGCTTGGAGCGGATAACCAAATTAAGAAACATAGTGTTCAGAGTAGTCTGTTGCCTGAGCTTTTGTCTCACAGGGTTTGCTTTTACATATATTTACCTCATTATTTGAAATTTTGGTCACGTCTAATGTGCACATCCGACATTTTAACATTATGTGTTATATATCACAGATAATGCAGATAATGCAAATGCATAAAGACTCCTTTTATTGGACATAGCAGAACAAAATCATTGTACTGAACTGTTAAGTTGCATTTTCATCATTAAGTATCAGAGTCCTAACCATAATTAAGTGGGAAGAAGACACAAGCTAAACATGCTCAGCTGTAGCATTCTCCCTCAGAGACATTTATTTCACTTCCTCTTCAAGAAAGATTTGCTAATACAGGAATCATAATAATCTGAGCCTTGTTGACGCTTTGATAGCTTTGCACATATATGGCATTTGGTTCATCACTTTATTCAGCTTGACCTACAGCACAGAGCAGATTGACAGTTCTGTGTTTTTCATTAAAGACACTCCAGCAGATTGCTCTCTGAGGTGACATGCAACATTTAACTCGGTGGACTGTCACTCTTCCCACTTGGTCTGTCTGTCACCCACATGTAAATAAGCAGTGAGGTATTGTCAACATTCTTCATTTTCTGAGCTCCCTGCTTTATCCCAACAGAGAAATCCTTTTTCGTTTTGTATCTTTTTTTGTTTGTTTACAGAGGTGTTTAAGATAGCGTAAAATAAACAAATAACAATTTAATATCCCAAAAATAAGTGAAACAATGCTCGAGGAAGCTTTTTTAATGGCTGACCTTTGGAATAAATGAGTTATCAGTGTCTCGGCTGAGAAATGAGAGTGGCTGACGCCTGTGATGGAAAAGAAATGATTCCAGAAAGGTGACGGTATGACTAAAAAGTTGAGCTGCTATGTGGAAGGTAAACAGCAGATTGACTGCCAAAAAAAACTTTGCCTCAGTCTCTTTCTGCCGCCTTGCAGAGGTCTGAATAATTAAAGCCGTGTCTGTGTCTGTTCTGGGGGAACACAGCCCTATAGGATGAAGCTGAATGCAAATCAGCGCTCCCTTTTCAACTTCCACATATTCCCAGCTGAGCTGAAAACATCAGAATGTTGCAACTTCTCTGACAGTTTTCAGTATGAAATAATATCGCTCTCTACAAATGTACCAAATTAATAACATTGCATCCAAACACAAACGTGGCTTGAGACAGAGTTTCTGGAGAAATAAGCAAAAAAAATCCGCAGAAAATGACCTGAATGCAAATCAGCACTTTTAATTGTAAATGGAACAAACACGAAATTAATCGTAAGTGGAATTATAGAAATAACAGTAATACAATGACTACAAATGAAAAAATCCATCTAAAATTTGGTATTGATATTTAAATGCTTTATATCAGCATTAGTTAAATAAATTATGTCATTATTTAAGACAGTTTTAGCTTCAGCATTTTAGCTTCATTTAGCTGCTGTAACAAAGGAATAAAGGAACAAAGAAATAATTATATTGCTCTGTATGTCAGTGTCTAAACTGCGCCTCTTCAATCTTAAAACTATTTTTTTGCTGATGTCTTGGTTTTCCTTTGATCTATAACTGGATGCTGACTCCCCTTTTTCTGAATCTCTGTAATATTTATTTTCTTTTTGCACGCTCCAGTAAAACCAAGTTAAATATCTGTTTTGCCCACGTCTGATGTGATGTAGACAGTGATCTTTTATAAAGTGCAAAAAATCTTCAATTATAAAATAAAAAACTATTACAATCCAACTGCTAAATAAACTAAAAGTTACTAACCATATTCATGAAGAAGGGTGAAGCTTTTGTATTCAAGATGATAAACCTATCCTAGACTTCTCATAAAAAAAATTGCAGGACTTTTAATCTCTGGCAAGGGTAAAATCAAGCATGTAAACACTGAATTTTCCAGGAGGCTTACGACATAAAAATGTTTCATTTTAAGTATGAGGCTGGTTGTATTCTATATTTTACACACTGTCAACATGAAACTCAAACTAAAAATGTGTTAGTCTAGCTCTAAATATTTTCTGACTTTCCTAGTCAAGCCCCTTGGTTATTATGTAAAACTTTTTACATGGCTCACAGATATACGGTATCATTTCATGTTCTAAAGTAAGCTCAGTTAATTCATAAAACAACCGGACACTTGTGTTTAGAAAATATTTCTCAATCAGCGTGAAATTATGTATTTGTTGACCATTTTGAGCCAGACTAATACGTATTCAGTACTTTAGTTAGTATTAATATATAGTAGACTCATCAAAGGAACACACCACCCATTGCAACAGTGTGGCTCGATGATCTGTTTTTGGGAAACCATGGAATTCTATGGCAGAGAGGAATAAGACACACAACACTTGTTAGTAGGAGACATTTACTGGAAGTTTTGTTCTTTTATGGGATTCGCTGACAGTCAGAAAAACAGAATATCAGCATGCCTCTCTGCCTATCTGCAGCGATCAGCCTTCTAAACCCATATTAGTTGAGGCCTATTCTTGAGTACAACCCTGCATGGATGTATCTGCCTGTGTACTTTCCAGGGCAATGAAACGGGCCGTTGCTCTGACAGGCTGCCTGTGCCGAGAGAAAGGACCGTCCAATGGCTGCGGTAGGGACCAAGCGAAGGGGAAAGAGGCAACGGCGGCTTCTATGAGGGAGGAGTCGTTCAAGCACGACAGATTCGGGGGGATTTAGGGAGCTCGTCTGCCAGCAATAAAAGGCTGAAACAGGATACTTGGTGAGATTAATTACCTAGATAGGCCATGATAATGCCATTTAAATGGGAAAGTAATTAAAGTGCACCTTCCATGAAAATTATTCATTGCTGACGGATTGGGTGACAGACAAATCAGGAGGCATTTACAGAAAAGCTACAGGTTAAGTGCTAGAAGCTGCGGCTATGAGACCACCGCAGTTTTATTGCAGCTGTTGAATCTTACTGCCTTGGCAAGCTCTCATCAAATTACTGCAAGCATGTGGGGTGGGGGCGGTGGCTAGTAAACAGAACGGGCTCCCAGGTAACGTAAAACCGGGGACAAATGCTACAAAGGAGGATCCGCTTAACTAGAAAATTACTGGCTGGCTGGGGTCAGTGGGGACTCCTCCAAATCAATCAATCCTTCTGTTTAAGGCCACCATGGCAGATTAGAACACAAAAGGAGATCAGTGGCCTTATTGTTCCCCAAGTGTTGCTTTCACAAACGCACTGAATAATATCCATTTAGTGATGATCAAGTCTCAATAATTGGTCATATAGATTACCACTAAGGAGCTGGGTTATTAATCTGCATCCATGATCAATTAATATCCTGTTCATTGCTTTAAGCTATAATCAAACCATCTAACCCATTCTGCCACCTTCCTTTCTGAACCCCGGGAACTCTCTGCTACAGACTCTGACTGAAGCAATAAAACTAAATAGAAATATTTGCTTCTCAGGCAACGTGAGGGCACAGAGGCTTCTCAGATCCCAGTAAATGCTTAGCTCACATTCTTGTGTGCTTCAATGTTTTTTTTTTGTTGTTTTTTTTTTTTTTTTTTGCACTGAGAGATTATGCTTAAAAAATAGCCTGTTGTAGGTTTGTACTTGAGGGGACTATAACATCATCGTGCATTCACAGTGTTGCAGATCAAATGAAGTAAAGAACGGCTAAAAATAAACACAGAAGATAACTCGCTTTGCTAATTTTCCAAATTCCTCAAATGTAAAATGTATGAAACTTGTATCTCACACAAAGGCTGGTTTAAAATTCAATATTATGACTATCTTACGAGATGTTTGGGAATGATGACCATAGCATTCTTGGCATTCTTGGAGACAATCCAGTCAACCTCATCACAGCCGAAAGCTCCTTCCAGACATTCACCGTGCTATGAAAATTTGATGGCAATTTTACATGTTCATCATCAAATGTTTGAAGTTGTTGCTGTTTTTCAGTGAGCGAAATGTGAACCATTACCAGCCAATATAGAAGTCAGATATGCAACTATGATTCTATTAATTCTTGATGATCATCAAATGTGACATCTCGGTATTCAAACGTCTGAAACGCGTCATTTTAGACGGAGTGAGATTTAGAGGAAGATTGAAGCAACAATCTGACAGAGCTATGAGATGGGGTGGGGGCGATAGCGGTTGTGCAATACCATGGGGGGGGCGGCTGGGCTGATACTGTGCTGCCAGGGTTCAAATGCATTTGTGAAGGGAGTGTGTTCAGGCTAAATTCAGGGTGTTAAGTAGCTCTTTAGAGTTGCAACTGTAAACACATTATCATAAAACACAAGTGCGAATTGTTGTGCAAGCAATTGTGTTTCTTTTCCATAAACAGAAACCTTTGAATGACATAAAAAACAATATTTTTAACAGATAGCTACAGTCAGATATATAACATATTCCATGCCTGTAAAAGGCTTTACACAAAGACGAATCTGAAATTTGAAATAGTGTCTCTCATATCGGATGTTTTCTTCCAAATGACAGCCATGGCATTCTTGGGGCATTTTCAAATTCACCACAGTCTAAATAATGCATCTGGCTACATCTGGCTACACCCCATGTTTTCTGCTCTGACTCACCCATGGAGCCTGTGAATACTTTGGAGCACAGCTCAACTATTTTAAAAGTTGCTATCTGAGGGTAACAGGCTTTGTGGTGCCAGCTAATGTAGGCAAACAACATTAAAATCAATCTCCACAGGCTCTTCCTTTCACTCATTATATTGTTTATACCTCTTGCTGATCGCACCTAAACTCCATATTGCTGGTCTCAAGTTAAATGTGTACACATGGCATGTACACACACTGACACACCCAAACGTACACATACACACATCACATACACACACTGACACACACACACACACACACACACACACACACACACATCACATACACACACGCACACACACACACACACACACACACACACACACACACACACGTGCATACACACACACATAGGTCCTCTAGCCTTTCCCATAACCAATCTCAAATCCTATTTCTGTGCCCTTCTCCACAGTGATTTTTCCGGGCTCAGAGATGTGAACACCCGCTTGAATAAATATTAATGGTTATTCTATGAGCAGTGCCCACTCACAAGTGTGTTGAAAGAACAAAAGACCTTGTTTACAAGTGTGCTTGAGGAAAACTGAAGCAAGGAGGCCCCTCAGAGTGTGGCTCTGTGGCACTATTGGCTCACAATGGAATGCTGATTGAAACACACTCTCAGCTTTGAGCGTACGGCGGGGGCAAAAATAGCACAAATCCTCAACACGATGAATTTCTATTCAGCCACCGAGGATAGAAAAATCAAGCTTACGAACTCGCAGCCTCTACTTAAACTCATTTAAGACAGAGCCGAGACGTAATTAGGTTTCTGGGAACAATAAGCACTCTGCACCTAGTGTAGCTCCGGTCTCACTCTCGACATTTCCTTTAGTGTAATTAGGGAAGGTGTGAATTCCTCATCAGATGGATCACTATCTGCATTCACACAGTGTGTGTTCATTCCCTCAGTCCCCAGCTACAAGCCATGCTGATTATCATTCAGGAGGTAGAGATGGGAGGGATGGAGGAGAGAGCCTCTCTTTTTTAAGGTTCTCTCAGTGCTGCGGGGCTCCATTGCCTCGCCACGCAAAGGTTAATCAATTCTGAATGATGAGCCATAAAAGCTTTAATAATGCAGTCATTCTCTAATGAGTGGTCCTGCATGCTTACTCAGGAAGGGACGTTTGTTTTAGGAAACGTCTCGACCTTCCAATTACAAAGCGCTCAAGCGTTCCATAGCAGCCCAGAGAGCACTGGACACCATGATGGTCCAATGAGCAGGACAATGAGCCCTGCAGCATGGAGCTAATGTCTGCTCAAGATGGGAAATAGGAGAGACTCATCAGACGGCTATCCATACCTAACCCAATGCTGACTATTGACCTGCCACAGAACTTCATTGAGAATGGATGGATGGATGGATGAACAAAGCATCCAACTTTACATTTCCTGATTCCTACTGACTGTCAACACTAGTTTGGTAATCATGTCCACAATGGTTTCCTAACCTTAAATGAGTAGTTCTGCAGTTAACCATAAAGGCAAGTGCTTTCTAACTCTAATGATGCATTTATTCTAACCCGAAACAGGACCTTTCCCCTAAATCAAGACTAAACAGGTCATTCTTGACCTCATGACATCATCAATACAGTCACATCTGCCTTGATTAAGACTGTGTGATATGGTTTAAAGGCTCTACGGTAAGCTAGGAACTAGCACGACATTGAGTGAAGGCCTAACCAAGTAGTGTGTGGCTAAAAGGGTGGTTTTCAAAGACACTGAGGAACTAAGTTTTTTGTCTTTTAGTTTAGAGGATGTGGTATAATCCTCCACTGTATATTATTATTTCAATTTTTCCAGAAAAAGACTCATTCTGGATCATATTCTTAATCAAACAAAACTTTTTCTTTTTTTTCACCTGGAAAAAAGGGCCCAGGCTGGATTTGAACCAGGGCTGCTGCAGTAAGGACTAACAGGGGAGCTACGAGGGCACCCATGCACCAAGCAAAACCTTTTGACAGAAATAATGCATACTAGTTTTAAAAATTCCTCTAGACTTAGACTGCTATTTTGCAATACTGGTCTCTTAACAAGTATGTATATAGCACAGGTATGCCATATATGTAAAAAACAAAATCCATAATAACCTATGCTGATCTTCTGTCCACATATTTCACTTAATCTTCTCAATGCTAGCATCTGTACTTTCAACCAGTCAAAGGTATCATTCTGTCCAAGAAGTTTTCAGTCATTGAACAGATAGATTGGGTTGCCCTGTCTTGAAGAGCTACCTAAACCTTCGGGAATTTGATTAATCTCGGTTTCAAAGCGGACTTTTAGTGTTGCGTCTCAGTCTAAATACTGTTTCAGAGGCGGTTCAACACTCACACTAAAAAACACTGGAAAAACAAGGCATCTTAGTATCATTTAAAGAAAATTTTCAGATATTGATGCCTGGCATAAACTATTATCAAAACCTTATGCAATCAATCAACAAAATTATCAGTGACCCGATCCATCCTGGCCCATTACACTGATTATAGTGTTATAGCACTTTAAATGGTGCCACCTAATCGGAATGATAAACATGACACCGTCTTGGCCAAGCACACCACTCTCTTTCACAACAATTAATGGCTAAATATTCTGCCGGGTTAACTGATTAATTGTCTGTTGTCAACATGCCAGGTATAATCATGAATAACTCTAAAACAGCATGTGTTGATTATTTAGTCTCGCTCTTTGTTTTTATTTGGCTTTTTTCCTGCAGGTTGTCCTCCTGCTGACGTCCTTGTGTCCTTGGCAAGGCAACCCCTCAGCACGTTCCAGTTTGTGTCACTGTCATGAACCGAGCTTTGTGAAATACATCATCCTTAACGCTGTATCCCACACACTACAGTGCCTCTTTCTTTCTATCTTTCCCTCCCACAAATACACACATCTAATACACTGTCATATCTGGTGCATCATAAACTGTTTTTTGGTAACAATGGAAACTTTTTGGGTGGATCCATTGAAACAATGAATAAAAAAGGCTTTAGAGTGTGTCATGGCAAAATGCAGAATTTTAATTATAGCAGATCCTCTCGAGACTGAGCTGCTATATATTGGCTTTTTAGGTATCAGTGGGAGACTGCATCAAAGCTGAGCTGATAATGTTTGCCACTGTAGAGCTGATATACACATCAAATTAATCTGGGTAAAATGCATACTGGAAATATAATGATCATATCACCATGGTCATTAATGCTAATGGGGAAATCATTACCATAGTTTGCATATGAGAGGTTTTCAAAATTAAACTGTCAGTCACCATGTCGCTAATGCCTAAAGTTCTCTCAGCCAGAGCAGAGCTTGAGCTCCATGCTAGTGTATAGCATAACCTATAAACTGTAAACTGTGCACAGACCATTGTGAGCCAAACATTTTTCCATTTTTATGGACGTCAGTTTGGGATATGTGGTTGTTCAGTTTTTCAATCTCAGATGGACCAAACATCTAGTGCTATAAATACAAAATTGGAGCCAGTACATGGTTAGCGTAAAAAAATATTTGGGTTTTGGGGGAGTAAGCCATTGGAATTATTTCTCACTATGTGCTCACAGACATGAGATTGGTCTTGATCACCCCATCTAAGTCTTTGAGAGAAGGTGAATAAGTGCATTTCCCAAAAAGCACAAATAACTACAAACCACATACCAAGTCGATTCTCTCCATCAAAACCATTCTGGTATCTGGATTAGCAGGGTATGGGGACTTTAGAGAGGTTTCTAATATAACATTTTTATGGTTGCTGAAATATTTTTTTTTAAAAAACCTACACAAACTGAAAGAAACTTTGCTGGTATCCAGTAAAGTTCAGAGGATCAACTTCTTGCTGTTTCCAAAGAGCTTTAACCCCACAGAAGAACACTGGAGACAAATTTTCATTATCAACATTATAAATAAACACTCTTATGTAAGAGTCCTTACCTGCTTGACCAGTAGCGATGCTAACTGCCGCAAACAGCCTCTGCGTGCGGCTCAGGTCCGACACTCCATTGACAGCCTCCACCTCAAAAGTGTAGTTTGCATGGGCAAGCAGGTCCAGGATGGTCACATAAGTGTCCACTAATCCTGACTGTGTGGGAAAGTATCCCACATTTGGCCCACACGAAACACACTCCTCGGGTTCCCAGCTGCAGCGCCGGCATACAACCCTGTAGCTGACATCGTTGCGGCCGCCCGTGTCGGCCGGTGGGCTCCACTCCAGGCTAACAGTGGTCTGGTTGATGTTGTAGACCAGGTTCTGTGGCGCCGAGGGAGGTCCTGTCACAGGTGAACAGGGAGGAAACCAGAATTAAATACCTGAGCGCCCAGGAAAATGACAGCCAAGACTGTGCTTTGACTGGATCTTTGCTTTCTCTGTTCCCTGAGAAAAGAAAAAAAAAAAAACAACTCTATAGGACATGCCAGATCCAGCCCTAAAGCCAAGCACTGACACTATTATAATAAAAAAAGTGCAGGTACATAGAAAGGAAGTCAGCTCTGCTAGGCACCAAGGTCAGTGTAACGAGGCTCCGGAGCCTCTTTAAACTGCAGTGGAGCCTGGAGTTTCAAAGGAAGAATGATTTCATAGTCAGAGTACATGCAACATATTTATCTTATATTAAATCTATATTCTTATTTATTTATATATTTATACAAGGATCAGCCAACCAGTTACTGGTTTAAATGTTTTTTGCTCATCGGTGTGAACTGCCCTCTTATTTCAATTGGCTCAATTTACATTTTTCCTTCAGTTGATTCTAGACACTGATACACCTATAGACCTCTTAACTTTTTAAATATCAAATGTGAAATGGTGACATTACAGAGCATTTGACAATAATTTTTTGCTCAAGATACTGACATATATTTTTGAGAGACTATTAATTGTGATTTAAGGACATGCCAAAAAAAAAATAATAGCAGGCTGAAGATTATACATGTGCATCTGTTTTGTTCCAGTTGGATTTTTGGCAAAGCTCTGTCTTTCAATGAGACTTTAATTTTTACTACATCATCTAAATCAAGAAGGGGCAGATTCACTCACGGGAGAAGAATTATGTGACTGTGTTCATCCTCCATCATCAAAAGTTCATGTACCCATGTATGTGTGTGCACTCTGTTTTTATGTCTGTGTGTTGGCTTGTTTTACTATATTTGTGGAGCCAGGAGCTCACAATACTTGTGGGGACCAAAAATGCTCGAGAACACAAAATTAAATGCCGTTTTGGATTTTTCATTACAAGTTACCCTAATCATGATACTCATAGTAATTTGAGCCATGGTTAACATAAAAATAATGATTATGGCAACCCTGAGGCAGCCCAGTTTGTCATATTTAAAATTTTTTGAACAAAAAAATGCTTTTTAACACAGTGCTCTCACACCCAAACATAGTCAATGATTCATCTGGATGGACTGAAGACTTTTGTTTACATAGTGACTGTTAACAGCATAAAATCTGTCGCCACTATGAAAATGACTGAGCCGTGGTTACATGGTCAGACAATCGCTTAGCAGGGAATAAGAAGCCACACACGTTCAGTCTCTAAGTCCTCCTGCTCTCCAAAAATATACAACCATCCCCCAGCTGGAGCCAGGGGCTTTAGAGGTTTTCCCCGGAAAGGTATATCATGTAGACAGCAGGACACTTAAAGTTAATGTCTCCCCCAAAAAAGACTCTAAGCCTGGCTGACACACAGAATTTATGAACGAGATTTAAACCTGGATTATCACTGTCCTGTAACTGCCATATACAATTTCACTTGAAATAGACTTACAGCTAGGTCTTGGACATCAAAAGTAAACATGCCTACAGACCTTTTGACTTGGTTGTTCATATAATGGCAAGGAGATTAGCTCATCTCATAAATTATTGTATAATGATTATTAACAAATTGCTGCTTTCATCCTTTAAATTCCAGGCTGTTGGCTTTTATGACCTCCGTGTTGATATACAGTAAATAACCTCCCCTTATCACAGTAGAGATTACACTTGCATTCTCGGGTTATCGGTGTTGTGAGGAACGTCTTAATTTTGTTCTAGAGGAGATATAAAATGTTCTGTTTTCTCTGGAAATATTCTTTGAGGGATCTTGGGGAGGGACCCCTCAACTCATTAAATTTGTCACATTAACTAACAAAATAGCTCATGCATATGCATTGAGCCAAAGCTGCTATCACAATATTCATTAATAGAGCACTCAGTTGTTTTTCCTGTAAGAACCGAGGGCTCGACGGAGACATCCATATTCATGATTATCGGGCAAGATAAGAGACAGACTGTGGACTGGGAAGATGAAAGAGCCACCTGTGGCAGGTGAAGTGGTGACGAGTGACTGCTGATAGTGCCACTCCACCTCAGCCTTGCCACTGACACTCGACCCGTGCTCTCAATCTCCCTCGTGGACAAAGGGAAGGTTTGCCTTAACACATACGCTCTTCGACACTCAAGCACACAAAGCCCAAACCTCAGGGATCTTCTATTCTTCCATTTCTATGGCCACAGTTAGTGACGATAACATCTGCTTTTGCTTGTGCCACTGTCGTTCGGGTCCCAGATGCCAAAGATCAAAGTGGTGATTTCACAGAAAGAGATGAAAGGATGTTAGATTAGACAGTTCCTGAATCTGTATGACCTTTGCCTTTTGTCTTGTTTTTAATTTTTTTTTCCAGATGCACACAACGCTGCAGTTTTGTCTCTCACTTCCTTCAAAGATATCTGTTTTACAAATGAGCGCTTGTCAGTTTGTCTAACATTGAGTGAACCTCCCTTTTCGATGGCTGAATCGGAAGAGATAAAGGCAATGGGAGAAGGCTACAGAGGCAGGCCTTTTCACTGGCACCAAGTGTGGCCACTTGGAAAAGGTATACACACTCATCCCTTCAGACATGGTAATATGACACATCATACGACCCAGTTTGTTTGAAGCATATGCACCCGTCAGTTCTCTTTCTTCTTCTTCTGCCATGGCGTCTCTTTGTTTCTCCGAACTGGGCTCCGTCTGAACTCAGGAATACGAAACTCTTTTGCCCCCAATTTACCTGCAGCGCAGATTTGCACCGCATCCTGAGCCCTCCACTGTCTGTCTGCTCATCCTTATAGCTCAAGGGCTTGTCGGTCTCCCTCTTCTTTTTAGTCTTTTTTTCCCCTCTCACTCCCCCACTCTGTCTTATCTTTCGTGTTCGCTCCTCTCACCCATCCTCCCAGTCAAGTTTCATTTCACGGATTAGCCTGCCAGCCCCCACAGCCTGAAATGTCTCAATCACTTGCTAGCTTCCCTCCAATGCTGCCACTGTGACCAAGCATGCGTGAGTGGGTGTTTTTGTGTGTGTGTTTGTGTATGAGGGTATTTTTGTTGTTGTGCATAAATATGGAATATGTACGTGCACAGTTTAAGTTTCCTGCTGCATCATTTGCTTGCTAACTTGGCATAGATTTAAAGCAGAATCTGCAGTTCTGCAGAATAAACAAAGAACTCCCATGTATAACAGGGGTGAAAAAAGCCTCTAGCTGCACAAATGTAGCCACTACATCTGAAAATTTACCAGATAGAAATCATAGTATAGTAGCAGATTGTTTTAGCTCATTTTTCAAAGCCCAGCTCCAATCTGTGCAGAGTTGTGAGACCTGATTAAATCCAAGCTTATGAGAGAAGAACCCAGTGCTTATCGGCCTTGAGGTGTGCTCAGGGCTTCCTTAACCCTCTACAGCCTATTAGCTGGCTGTGCTCTAATTGGGGAACTGTGGGGAGAGGGGCGGCAGGGGTGAGTGGTATTCAAATCACCCATGAGGTAATCCTCACTCTACAAATGTGTGTTGTGACCCCGTGACCCTGCCTCTAATGATGTGGCTGCAGCAGAACCTGTATGAGGGAAGCCTTGCTGAAGAGGAGAAGAGCTTGAAGAAGATTTTTTTTTTTTTTTTTTTTTTTTTTTTTAGCTGAAGGGTTTCCGACTGCTGTTTTCATAATAACAAAAATTCTAATACTACTTCAGTGCAACACTGAATTCAATATTGTATTTTCCACTCGCACAAAATCTGAGCTATGAGCTGAAATTCCATTTCAGCATCATTCTCTGGAGAGTATAGGATGGCACATGGACAGGAAATAAAAAATTAAAGGAAATCATTACCAAGACTGTGTTAGAACAATACACCCCAGCTGCCTAAGCTAAGAGCTCAGAGATTTCACAGAGAAACACATGCCAAAAATAAGGTTTTGTCACCACAAAGCATCTGATGAAAGCACTGTGGAACTGCATGGCGCTAGGCCTCTCTTATCATGTTAGTGAAACAATGAGTCTTAGAACAATGGCCAAAGCCTTGTGAATTTGATGTCTTAATAGAAACGCTTAGTTGTCCCTTATATACGGTCCCTATTTGCATGGCCCTGTGTAATCACAGTATGGACAAGAAACGTGATAATTTATATTGAATTTACATGAGTGACCAAGATTGAGACTAAGAGACTGTATGTATATTCACCAGAATCATTTCCATTTATTGATGCAAAATCTAGATTGCAAAATCCAATCACAGATTTACCATTTTAAATTTTCTGGTTGACAAATCCTTTATAGTTTATATTCATTAATTAAGATGCTTTAACTCAAAATATAATCAAAAGAGATCTAGTTTTTGCCCCAGGGCATCCATGGTGGAAATCTGGGAACATGCTGGCATTGCTACAACAAGGGCTGATGGGGCTAGAAACCTGAGTAGTCGCTGTTAAACAAACTGTTAAAAAAAACAGAGAATCTAAAAAAGTGTGAGTGAATGCACAGAAAACTTTTCAAAATCAGCATATTAAAGGCTGGTGATTATGGTTATAAATTCACATTAAAAAAATACTCAGCTGGATGACACAAGCATTCCCCTTTAAGCAAATCTAGGCCAGCGCTTCAGTCTAAGAGTAAAATGAAAAAAGAAGATGTGAGATTTTTAGATAACAAAACTGACACGAGTTCTGAAATCTGGTGGCAACAGTAGCCCCTACATTCTGCAGCCCTTTTCACAGTCCTCTAGCCACTTGTGACTGATATCAACTTGTTGAGGTGGCACATTTTTAGGGGGTAGGGGTGGTTGGGGTTGGGGGTCTGAAAGGACGGGACGACCCCTCACAACTGCTCTTTCAGCCCCTTGCTTGCACCAGCACTGCTCACAGCTGTTGCATGATTGATGTCCACTCCCCGGCCTGTCAACAACTCCAGTCCGTGCCTCGCCTCCGGCAAAAATGCCACCCCATAGCAGCCCCCGTACAACTCATTCTCTCACAACTTTGCATATGAATGCTGTCGACAAACATTCATAACAAAAGAAATTCGTCTGTCCACCCCCTCTCAACACATACCACTTGGGAAACAATGTATTTGTAACTATGTTTTTTTGGAACTTCTTCCCTCATCTTTATTCAGCATGGATTTGGCATTTCATGTCCCCACATTACATCTTCATCTCATTTCCCCTCAAATCCTCATAGACACATCCTTAATCTCTGTGTGCCAGAGATCCATCTCAATGTTTTGCTAAGGCCTACAATATGGTAGCTTTACAAACCCCTTTTTTAAAAAAAAACTGTCAATCAAGCTATTTGTTCAGGCAGTGCAAAGTCATTTTCAATTACTATTCTTTCCTGGTCTGGATAAGACTTGAAAAAAAAAAAAATCACAGTGACTATTGGTCACACTGACTTAATCCAGCGATGAATTAGGAAATGCACGTTCAGAAAGCTTTGCAGAAATTGCACTAGGTGATTGAGGAAGATGGTGAAGCTATTCATACAAGGTAAAAATACATATTTACATATAATGGTATGGGGTCATCAAGTCTAGACCCGAAGTTAATGAAAATGAATAATGGAAAGTGTGCTTTGGCCAACTTTTGTAATTACTGCACGACTTAGCCAAGGTGATTACCCAGAGAGGAACAGCTGGAGGACACTGAAAAGAAGTGGGAACTTTCTCCTTTTCTGACCACGGCATGTGAGTCCTGCCCTTGATCAGTGGGCGATGTTGGACTGTTGCGTTCAAATCCACTTAGGATGTTGGAGTAGTGAGTAACTGACCCTGCTTTTAGAACAGTTGCCATGTACGACAAAGAGAGACTGGTGGTTTGTGACCATTTGCCGGCGTCAGATTTGCTTGGCCTGGATAAGCAACTTTAATCGCAAGATAGCTGTTATTTGCAATTTCTACAATACTGCCATTACTCATTTGTACCCATCTGAAATGATCAGAATAAGCTATATTGTGTGACTCTTCACCTAAAGCAAGACTATGTAAGTTTTACCTAACAGCACCCACTTGATGACACTTCATTTTCCTAGATTCGGGGAGCATCATCATTTGGCGGGCTGACTAAAGGCCAGTTAATGGTTTCTGCTTGCCCTTGGATTGATGCATACTTTTATTGTTACTACAGACCAGGGTATGTGCAATAGAAATGATTCGAACCTCTTGAGGGCAACAAGTGCTCCCTTGTTTGTTGTATTTGGCTGAACAACATGAAAAAGTAAAAAAAAATAAATAAAAACATTGATGATAGTCAGAAAAAAGATAACAGTGTTTGTGACTACTTAACAAGAACACCATGACCCAAGGATATAAACAGGACCATATATGCGGATCATGGAACTATAATCCAGTTTAGTTGTCCTTGAAATGACCAGGGGTCCATTTTATTGCTTTTAAAACAAAGACAACATTCTTTATCCATTCTCACTTCAAATGACAAGTGCTAATGATATCTTCCAGCTATTAAAAGGAAACCAAAGGGAAAGTCGTTTCACAGTTGTGATTTATTCCTTCAGCGGGTAGAAAATCACTACACACTGAAATGTGTTTAGTCAGTTTTTAAATTTACATCTGAGCACCTATGAGTCGATCACATGTGAAGGGATTGCAAGGCAGCGCCTCATAGTCATGTTAAATCAGCATTTCTTACTGGAGTGACACACTAAGGGAAGCCCAGGGCAAAAACTAGCTTTGGGCCCCCCATGGGCATATTATTTCAGTTGATGTTTCCCTTTAGCTGTACATATTTGCCTAAAAATTTGCCATTAATCAATGAATAAAACCAGCTGGCACCAGTAGCTTTTGGGGCCCCTAAGCTTTCTGGGCAGCTACAACACAGCAGTCTTCAAAATGACACAAGCCAATTGCTGATGGAGGAACATCAAATTTATATCTTGGAACAATTTTGAATTAAATTACTGACAATTTAAAATTTGAAAACTACGCTAGTAATGACTTGTATTGATGGTTCGTGACTTCAATTAATTGTTATCGTGATGTAGCCAGAGTGCTCACATCACGGTGGTCCACTTTTTATTCTTTGTTTCTTTTTTTAATAACTCCGTCACTTCCACTGTACATTGCACTGCGGAACAATTGTGATTTTACTCTGCATTCCAGCATTTTACGTAAACTTGTTTTCGCAGTTTTCCAGAGTGTCAGACTCTGTGCTCAAAACATAAGAATAAGCATATAGTATGTGATGGAACTTGGAAAGTTAAGTCTGCTTCTTCTCTTGGGAGCCTAAATCCAGACCACTGTAACTATTTTAGCACTGGGGCAAAAAGGAGAAAGACTGACTCTCTGGACACTTTACTAGCTAATCTACTAAGCAAGCAGTCTGAGACAGACACAAATACTAACATCATTAGTTCCAAATTTGTCAAGCATGGAAGGGAAAAACAACTATAATGCAAAATAGGAGGCTGATGTTTTAAAGATAGATGGTGGTTTCGGGAAACCATAGCTCATTAATAATGAGAGATAGATAAAAATTTTCACCCATGTTACAATCTCTTTTTTTTCTTTGCTCCCTGTATCTCTAAGTGTTTTGATTAAAATATTTTTTGCTGTTAAAATATAATAACTTGTATCATAAACCTGCAACCACCAGAACTATTATTCTTCAAAAATGGAATTAAATATTCTATGAAAAAGTCAGATTCAAGGCCCTTGCCAAATAATTCATGACCGAGGCACACACATCTAGCAGCATAAACACACCTGTGCACTGAGGATGTGCAGAAGTTAATGGGTAGAGCTTTAGAGCAGGCAGAGACAGAGACGTTGCTCTACACACCGATTTACAGACTCCTATAAATGACAAACATTCATTTCTTATGAAATTTACAACTTGAAATCCAAACTCCAATCCATATAATCCTCTCTTTGATTCTTCGATTTAATGCCTAGACAACCCAGCGCAGCCCTATAAAATTTTACCACTTGCATAATATCTCACCAGCAGTCCTTCTACATCACACACAAACACACAAGGATGTACACAGCCGCACACATTAGGGATTCTGACTTGGCCTACTTTGGGTGTACAGGGAAGAAAGCGGTACTACTTAGGGTGTGAACCAGGCATGCTGATTTTCCTCACACATGCATATATTTTATTTTGTTTTTTAACTGTCAGAAAATGGTACAAAATAAATTACCAGAATCTGAAAAGTTAATTTATCTGCTCATCTTAATAGATACACAAAAAAAGAGGTGTATATTTTGCTGCCAGAAGCCAGTGGGTCTATCCACGAGTCTTGTGATACATTATCATTAGAATGTAGGCACACAGATAAGGTGCCGAGATTACGTTTAGTGGCTCCTGTTTACCTCCAGATAAGGCAGAGTGCTAACATTACCCTGCTGGGCTGTGCCACTCCGGGTGAACATTAGCTGAAGGCAATGGGAAAAAAAAAAATCCAGAAGCACCTTGAAATAAAATATGTTTGAGAATGGATATGGAACAAAATGAGCCCCACCTTTCAGACTGAATTCCCCCAGCCTGTGTAAATAAGTCATCAATGGCTGTCACATAAGTGTTACACTGGCCAGGACAAATGAAGACACAGGGTGCTGCCTGGGCTGCCGCCGCTGACTGTAATTGCAATCTTTCAGACGGGAAATGGCAAATTGCTCCTCTCATCATTAGCAACCAGCTAAGACAGAAAACAGACATGCAAGCCTGCAAACATAATTATAATGACATACTGGGAGGCAGAGGAACTGCTATGGAACACATCTGGGGCTTTCATGAGACCACTGCAGACGGACTGAACAGGTCTGGCCTGGGGGACCAGAGTGGGTTTTTTTCCCCCATGCATGTGTGACTGTTTAAATTCAGATCCCAGCGAGCGGTTCTGTGCCGCGTTTACCTAGCAACGGCACGGCAGACTTACTTGTGCAGGCCACAGACGGAGGGTCAGAGGGTGCTCGGTAGTAACCATCCTCACAGTCGCAGCGCCAGGAGCCCTCGCGGTCGTTGAAGCTATGCGCCGGACAACGAGAACACTGAAGGTCCTGGGAGGAGGACTTGTAGAAACCACGACCGCATGCTGTGGAAGGAAGAGAAAAATAAGGAATATGTCCACAGAGAAGAGGAGAAGAAGACAAAGACAAAAACACAAAGTCCTAAACCCTGTTTGCCCAAACCAAAATCCTAAATCTCTGCATAATGAAATATCAGTTCCAGTAAAGAGTGATTTTCCTTCCAGAACTTCTCAGTTTGATTCATCTGATGGTTGTTAGAGGTAAAATAATACAAAATTTTTTTGTTTGTTTGTTTGTTTTCCCCCCAAAAATATGTACCAAACGTACTATAGTTCATGTAGCACTAGTGTACATTCCTAAACAAATCTGTGTCTAATCCATATAGTACAAAATAATCTGACACCCTTAAAACTCTGGCCAGGCAGTATTCTGGCATTTCTCGTCAAAATGGCCGGGGGCCATTGGTTGTAGGAGTCGGTGGGGCCTACAGCTCCTTTTCTACCCATGGGCTCCCTAATGTGTTAATGTGGCCATGCTGATATAGGCAAATTTCAAAAGGTAAAAAAACCCTAAATTCAACTGGGACATGGAATTTCTCAGCAATTTTTATTCAGTAAACCCCAGTTGAGCCAAGTTCCCAAAGGATTATACACACGTAATGTCTCAGGATTATATTAGCCCAGAGCAAACACAGTCTGAAAAAGTCTTCGCTTGGCACCTGAATTCCCATCATTAGGACGACGTGACAGACGAAACCATTATGATCACATCTCGTAGCAGCCAGTGTTTG
Organism: Istiophorus platypterus; assembly: GCA_016859345.1. NCBI lineage: Eukaryota > Metazoa > Chordata > Actinopteri > Istiophoriformes > Istiophoridae > Istiophorus > Istiophorus platypterus. The sequence continues at coordinate 2,614,872 of CM029133.1, read as the reverse complement.
AACGAACCTGCCCCCTCGGGCTTCATCAAGCAGGCTGAGTCATGACACTGCATCTTACTAAAGCACTCCCCTGGGATAAACTACAACCTCTCACTTTGAGATGAAAATAACAAGGCTATTTTTATTCTGATGACTCGTCAGGTGAGCGAAGAGGTCTGGCTTGTTTATATCAAGTTCTGTCTCTGAGAGGAAACATTCTTCTGCAGAGAAAAGAGATTAACACACATATCCAGCACAAGTGCGTGGATCATTGCAACATTTTTACTTTTGACAGAGAATGTATGACAAATCAAGAGAGATTCGCCACTGTCTGTGTGGTGAGACAGCAATTTAAGAATTAAACTCTTAAACCCAATAAATTCACCCTTACGTCATGTTTTACAGTAATGTTGCAATTGATTCTCAGGTCCCAAAAGGGCCATGAGAGCAAGTAATGACAAAGACAAAGTAAATGGAAAACAAATACAGTGATTCAAAGCCAACTCACTATGAATCATTTGTATTTGCTGAGTTAATGTTTGAAAACTAGCAAATAGTAAAACGTACTACTTTTTTTGGGTCTGGCTATTTTAGCCTTGAAGTCAGTTAATCCAAAGTGACCGGCTGCGTGTGCAAAGCGGAGCTACAGTACATAAGCCTGGTGCAGAACTGTAATCTAGGCCACATGATTTCTAAGACACTACATAGCTCTTCATACAAGACTATCAAATCATACTAAAATGAATTTTTCATGAGACACTTGGGGAAATAAGCAATGATTTTCATCCTGGTTTCTCACCATTACACATCTCAGTTACTTTCTGCTGTTTTTTTTTTGTTTGTTTCTTTTGTTTTTTTTTTAATGTAATTTAACCACAACCTCTTGAGACAGGTCAGGAATAAGAAGCCGAGAGGAATCCAGGTTTTCTCATTTTAACACTTCCGAAGAAGCACGAAGGGGAAAGCCAAGGATCAGGGTATCCCTATTTCAGCTACAAGCGAGCACTGTCATTCTCCATTTATCATACTACCACAGCCTATGAAACAACAACTTTTTTTTTTTTTTACCCAGGAGGAGAAAAAAGAAAAAAGAAGATCTTATCTCTAATCATTCTTTGCCTTTTTGTGATAGTAACTGAAAGCATTGCCAGGACGAGGCTGCGAGCAGTTGCCTTGAATGCTGACCAGGTGAACCATATACATTGTACAGGTGCCTACTCATTATATTTAGCTGCGTTTTTTATTTTATGTATGTATTATGAATGATAGAGAATGACAAACCATAAAGTAAACCATGTCTGTTCGTGGTATCTGATGTTTGTGTAAACACTCCCCCATGGATGTTGATAATGACACTGAAGGGCTTTCTTCAGCAGGTTAAAGACTGGCCAGACGCTGCTTTCTCCCACCACGCCGTGCTGTTTAAACATTCTGATAAGCCAGCGAGTCTGTTTGCCTTTGGGTTTTCTGAGAGCTCCTCTGCTGGGTGGCCAACATGCGGAAGGGGAAAGCCTGGCAGGGACCTGCGCTATTTTTCACTGCTTCCATCATTCCAGCTAAAGAGAGACTCCACAGTGCAGATTAGGACAAATACAAAGCCTGGGAGGGGAGGACTTTCAAAAGTAAACAAAACTTTAAGGGATACTCCAGTTTATCACAACTTCACCCTGATTATTGCAGCTTTCTTAGTATTTCTGTTGGTTAAAGGCTGCTTTTCTCTCTTAATACTGATTCCGATAAACTCAGGATATCAGCTGATACCTTGTACCGGTCCAAACACCACTGCTACTTTTTGCAAATTTAAAAGCTTTTAACCTATAAACCCTTAAAACAGATTTAGATCATTCAAGTAACATCTATGTAGCTGTGGCTACAATTTAAATCGTAACCATAAGGGGACACAGACACACCAATATGTTTTTAGGCCTGTGAAAATTTAAATTATATTCAAGGGAAAAGGTTTTGCTCATGCTTTTGCATCGCTTCACTGCAGAGCCCCTCTGGGGTCAGCTAAAGAAAAAAAGAGCAATGTGTAAATCTTGACTCTTAGTTCACAAATCTGTGCACACAGTTTATAAACCGTGCTCTCAGATTCATAATCCGTACACATGGTTTTGCAGTCCCTGCCCCAAGTTTATCAATCCGTGGGCCTGGATTGCCAATGCGATTGCAGGGTTTATGAGCCGTGCCAACAGATTGCAAAACCAGTTGCAAAACCATGGGCACCGATTTGTTAAATAAAGGTGAGAATTTACATGTGGTTCTTTTTTTTTTCTCAGGTGATCCTAAGGGGGGTCACCAACCACATCACAAGTGTGTGGCTACAGTTTTTTCCTCACAAACCAAAACTTATTACTACCTTCATATTAAAATGCATTGAGAAACAGACGCAGAAAGTGGCATGTTATCTACGGTTTACACAACGTTAGCTCACAGGAGTAAATGGACAGAAAAGAGCAGAAAAGTAATAAAACCTAATGTACTCATGTGCTATTGCAAATGCTGGCTGGTTTATAACCTCTATGATTGTCTGACTGCGTCACCGTTGGATATAACTGGATGGCCAAAACTAAAAAAATAAGGCCCATGTTTTAATAACCTGCACTTGTCCTTTAACTCTTGCTCACAAGGAAAACCCAGTCCACTTTCCATGCCTTCTTCAGTGACAGCCCATCTGTTTATCAGCGCGTCTGACTGGCTTTGGCAACCAGAAATGTTTACAGACGCAACAAGGCGGCAAATGAGGCCTCAAAAATCGAATGTCTGTATGACATGGTCGCGTAGTGTTTCTGCAGCTCTCCCCACCACTGGCAGTGCATTGAGTGACAAGTACAAACACAGCCTTCCCAGGCCCAGCATTCCTGTCCCAGCGAATGCACACTGACTCACTGCCGGTGAGTCCCCTTTCCTGGCACCAGATGCCTGAGAAACACTCTCAGTCTGAGACACCGGAATGGGATGATAGTGAGTGAGAGGTTCTTCGTCAACTGCCCCTGCACCGCCGCGTTCCTTCTGGAAATATCTGCAAAGCAATTTCAGCGAGTCTGTTTATGCAGTAGCCTCTTAACTGACAAAATGACTTGACACCTTACCAGCAAACACTGACATACAAACATGTTAGAACATTCTAGAAGAACCCAAACTCTTTATAACCTTCCCTGACTTTGACAAGAGGATTTACAGACCAGTGAGTAATTGCATTTGAAAGGATAACGTGTATAAGTGTGACTCCTTGAGAAAAGGACCAATTTATGTGAGTCTGGTCTTCTTCAGGCACAGATAAAGAGCGACTAATGGCTTGTGCTTGTTGACATGGGCCTGTTAGAAAAAAAAGGCCCAGCAACCGACACAACAACCAGTTAATTTACGACACTGAGAAATTAGTAAGTCCTTAGAGAAGTGGGTCGAGGTTAGGCAGAGACAAAAAAAAAATCCAAGTCTTACATTCCAGCCAACTCCTAAGCAGGCTACAGAACAAGCATCTGTAATTGCCCTTTCAGTGGTCAAGCACTTTCATTCAGTGATACATGGGGAGACAGGCTGCAGTCAGCAATTTTATCCAGAGAGAGGAAGAGGAGCATGAGAAAGGAGAGGTCCTAAGAGTGGTGGGATATAGATAATCAAACGCTCCTGTGACTAGAGTATCTCAAACACAGCACACACTGGCCCAGAGAGTAAAACAAAGTCTCCTTATCTTATGCAGACATACATACACAAAAAAGGAAAAAACGATTTCTGTGTTTTGGTAAGATCCTGGTTTATTTCTTCTTTCCTCTGAGCTGAGCTTCTTAACATTCTTGAATTACATCCAGTTTCTCTTTGGCAGTGTCATGACACTCTGGGTGAGGGACAGAGAGAGAGTGGGGGAGAGCAGCAATGACTCCGTACGCGACAGCCTGTAAGATCCCTTCCCTGGCCAAAATAGAAAATAATTATTTTCCATGTCTGAGGGTGATGCCATGGCATTTTTTCCCCTCAGTTAATCTGGTGCCTTTGCTGACTGATCGGATTCCAAATTTGCCTTTTTCGTTTTCTGTGAAGTTTCCTATGCATTTGTTGGGGCAGGTAATAACTTAAAGTGCAAGCCAAAATATGTCCATAGCATCAGGGATTGAAGACTGTTAAGTATTGAATATGACCAAAGACATTTTGGTGACATTTTTCCTCTCACCCCTTGTGGAGGTGCAGATTATAGTATTTGAATTGTATTTATGAAGTATGAAAATGTATCCAAGCCCCAGTGTTCACAGAAACTGAAAAAAAAACAACTCCATTGCTTGCAAACTACAAATTTAATCAAAGTTACTATCTTTATTACAATCTAGAGCCATGGGTTGACACCATCTTATTCTTGTGCCTTTGCTGACGGATCAAATTGTGTCTAGTTTTCTATTTTATTCACTCGGAATAGTTGGTGAAACTCAGTACTTTTTAGGGTACCGACTGTGATGTGTCCATAGGATCAAGTATCAAGACCTGTCAACTATCGAACTGGACCAAAAATACTAGGCCAAAATCTGACTATGATTCTGACCGAGTATTCTCTACTTTGTTGGGTTTGTACTACATCTGGTGTCATCATACATTGATGCATTCGCACCGATGCAATCAATGTTTATGATCTGTGTGTGCTGTCCATATATTCATATATTTTGGGCTGTATACAGATATCCTTGAAGCCACTGGTACAAACCCTTGGGGTTATGAACACATGGCAACATTTTCTGAATGTAGATTTAGAAATTAGGATTTGTACCTTAAGCAGAATTAGAGTCTATTTATGGCACCACCATTGTCATTAAATAATACCTTTTAGAAGGTATACTTTGTGACAAAGAATAAGTGACCAATATATACAGCTCCATCTCTGTGTTTGCTGTCAATCTCACCTGTTGCTTTTGCCCGAGCTGGTTCTCCCACAGCAGCATCTTGGCTGCTGTCCTCCTCCTCTCCTACATCTTTCTCCTTATTAGCTACAGCTATCCCTTCTTGACCATCTCTTGCTGCTTCAAGCTGCCACAGGAGCTGTGGTTGTAGCTTGGAAATATTCAAAACAAATGAATTTTCGGTTCAGCTTTCCCACGTCTCTTCTTAAGTCTCTAGGTACTCTGTTTTTCTAATACCTCTGGCCCAGACTGTCTTTGTGCCCCTCAGGATGAGACCTTTTGAATCTTCGGAAATATTTTTTCAATATTCATCTGGACTGAGAGTGAGAACACTGAGCATTGGAATTAAAGAAGCGTGGATAATTAACGTCACCCACTTGCACGAGCACGTCGGTATTGACAAGCAGCCATGCTAGCCTTCTTCTCAGCAGGGAAAAGCCAACAACAATCCTCCCCTCCCATGCATGGTCATGTTTGACTCAAAGAACACACATAGAGGAGGGGCTATTCACAAACAGGTCTGTTATCAAAGTGTGAGAGAGAAAGAGAGCAAGATTGGGGCAAAGGGAGGCTGAGTGAATCAATGCACTGTGCTCAGCTCTGCAATGAAATAAGATTTTACCCATTTGAAATAATAATGATCAAAAAAAAATAAAATAGAAAAACAACACATTGCAGTCAAGGTTGAAATTGTGGTTGATTGCCACAAATAAATCACTGTGTGGGAAACACTGGCTTTAATTATCAGAAATTAAAGTATCAAGTATTATTACTGCTCAGAAAGGAGGGGGCTGGCTTGTCAGAGCAGGTAAGCTAGGATACTGAGTTTCTCCTCAACATTATCTCTTCGGGACACTCGTGGCAATGAAAATTTAGAAAGTTTGATCTGAGTTTTAGTTACCAGTAAGTAAGTATCTAGTATTTTTTGGTTTTGATACCGAAAGTCAGGCATTTTATGGTACTGGAGTCAAAAAATTTTTGATGATTACCGGTCTTGGAAAAATTGGAGACTGAGTGTCTTTGCCTGCTTACAACGCGCAAATCCAATCAAGGTTACAATCCTTATTACCACTCAGCACGGAGGGGACTGGCTTCTCCAAGCAGGGCAGCTGGGATATTGAGTTTCTCCCCCATCTGTCTCAATATTGCTGCAGATGGGGGTCAAAGTGAGCTGTAGTGTGGGAATGTGGGAGATTCCCTCTGTTCTTTGCAGATTGCCAGAGCCAGAGCGAGTCTGACTAGTGTGGTTCTTTCTGTCTCCACGGTTTTAGCGTGATGAGTCCTGTCAAGGCCGGGCCTCCTCCCGCCTCGGCCTGCCCTCCCGTCCAGCCTGATTATGTGTTAAATCCGCCCATGTGTCGGGATGGATGTGGAAAGAATGCACGCTGAAGGGAGCTGAGCCGGGCTGCGGAGACCTGGAGAGAGCAGCCTGGAGATAGCACCCCATTAGAGTGATAAAAGAGGCAGAGGAAGGAGAGCAGCCGACAGGACCAACATGCAAGCCCCCGTCGCTGATGAATGCCAGGTGGAGCGGGTCAAGCGCGATAAAGGAAACAGTTTATTTTCTTATTTCCAAAATAACAACATTGCTTTCTTTAATGCGGTTGCCATGGCTCCTGCCAGTCCGATAGGGAAATGTCTTTATGAATACAGTATCATCTCTAAACATGGGCATGGTATGATGAGGAGCCTGTCATCTCTTATTTTTATAAGAATGTCTCCTGCTAATATGTTTTTCTCTGTCTTCGTCTGATTTCAACACCCAATTCCTTCCTATGCTTTGATATTGTTTGAAATGCTACTGTATCTATTCCTATATTCAGGTCTCAATTATAAAGAGATTACGGAGTTTTGGTACCAATACCGGAGTGACCCAGAATGTTTCTGGCTGAGAAATTTCCACTTGCAGGGATGAGGGCAAAAGCTGTGCACAAAAAGACAGTTGGTGAACCTTGATTTTGACTATTCTATCACAGATTTTTTTTTTTTTTCATTTACCAAACAGAAGTTAAACTTTTCAAATGCAAGGCTAGATTATTCCCCATGCAGAGGGTATGTAATAGATGTGCTAATCTGGGAATCTGGATCACAAAGCATAATAGCAATAGTGGTTTTATAGTGGGTCTTCTTTGTTGCGGCCTGACTTGAAAAGGGTCAAAAAATCTAGTTTCAAGACCTTGACTTGAAGTCTGTTGCATATAAATATTGCATTTTCCTAAATCAATGTGTTGGATAATGTTTTCATACATTAGACTTGTGGCCAGGTAGCATTCCAGCACAGGAATACCAGACACATCTCCCAGAAAGTGGAAACAACAGGGAGCAGCTGTTTTTTTTTTTTTCTTCTTGGCAGGTTAAATTTGTCCATAATCAAATATTGTCTAAACACAAGCAGCTCTGAAAGAAACTAAAAATATTTTCTAAAATTGGCAAAACATAGATTTTACTGAGAAGCTATGTGATGAAACAATAAATTAGACTCTCACTAAACAGAGTGTGTACCTCTCGCCGAGGCAAAAACACCCTATCTCATATTAAGGAAAAAGTGATAGTTACTGGATCTGCCCCTTTAACCAGATCTGCACCAAAATTTAAGGGGGTTCTTCTCTGGCCCCTTCCAGATCCCTCCACTAAGTTCAAATCAGTATGTCAATAGTGCTATGGAGACATTTATGTTGGTATCAAAAGAAATATTTCTGCTATCCAATTCCACCTGTAAAAAGAACAAAAAAAACAAAAAAGAACAAAAAACAAAGGCATTTGTTCCCCAAAGTCCCCCAAACTTGTCTAATCACTTCTATTACACCGCAATCCAGTGTTAATGCTGCTATAAACATTATCTGTCAGCTATTTCAAAAAGCCCTGTGCCTAGCTGGATGTTCAAACAACCATGAAATGCTATTTAAAAACCAAACTCCTGTGTTGTGTTCTTTTGGTTTTACTTTCAGGGCACACGATTAGGACCATGACCATGCGTTGCGATTATAGAGAAGGATGTCAATAGCTCACGCAGAGCTGATTTCTTATGCATTAACATAGCCTGGAGCCTATGTCTGTTGCTTTTATTAGATGTGACTTATGTTCTTCGCCTCAATAAATAGACCCCGGTGTGGACATTCATCAGCCGCTGTTTACTGGCATTTTATGCATGCTGAACTATGGCTGCATCACTTTTACGGACTAAAGCCTGTGGTGTTTCCCCCTGCAATGTAAGAGGCAGTACATCTTGTGAGTAATTTCAGAGAAACATGGGCAGGCAGACCTGGGAAATACTCTAGCTGAGTGCATTTCTTCTACTTGAAAGACAAAGGACAGCTCAACTGATCTCATCTTACTGGTGAGGTTTTGGAGAAATCCTTGTCATCTTGAAGGAAGACATGAGTTATTTCTTAATCTTACTGCAGTGCTTGCTAAGATTTTATTTATAGCTCTACATAATCTAAACGGTATTCAGAGTATTCCGTTATGCTACAGGATTGTTTTGCTTCATACTTTTAATTTTTCAAATTCATACATGATTTGTTTTTCAGTCTGATCACAGCAGTAACAACAGTAGCAGCAGGTGTTTGTTTTTTTTTTCTTCCATTTTCCTCCGAGCACACAGCACCACTCTAAATCTCCTTTTATTTTTTCTACACCAATAAAGAAAGCGATGCTCAGAAGCCGGGTTTTTGCCTGCAGACATGTTAATCTCCCACTTATGAGAGGCAAGGCGCCTACCCAGCTCCAGGAAACAGTGGCAGAACACACAAAGAGAAGGAAAAGAACCGAGGAGGTGCTGATAATCTCTTTGCAGGACCGAGATAGAGTTTCTCAATGTCAAACCCCTTCCGAACAAGCTCAACACCTCCAGTGGGCCTGGGAAGAAGCCGTGAGGCTTGGACATGGTCACAATGAGGCTAAAGAAGAGAGGTAAGATTAAAAGGAGCCACTGAGAAGTTTAAACAGTTAAAGAATCTGATGTCATATTGTGCTGGATCCTCCCTCCACCCCACACATATTTGGAATGACTCCGTCTGGCTGCTCCTACACTCCACACATACAGACAATCGGTCCATTCAGCTCAGGTATCTGTGCTTAGCAGGAGATAAGTAGCTTTCCGTGAGAAACAAAGAAAAGATTAGCATTCCCTTACACTATGTTGGAGGGCATGCAGCTTTGCCCTCTAAGCAGGGGAAACCCAAAGGAAATGGCTGCCTGGCTGTACCCCGCAAAGATCAAAGCCAAGCACTGATTAAGATATACTAAAATTTAAGCTAATGCTCCCGCTGTGGTGCAAAAAGCAATGCTACAGTTCAGAAAGTTTACCCTAAAAGTGGGACAATTCTGAATCAAACAGCAAACCAATGGACACCTTAACAAGTCCATATCAAGATTACTGTCACTTGCAGTAATCTCCATTTACGATATATTTGTTTGGCATTACTCTCTCTGTGAAACAGGTAAATGTAGTCTTGCTAACAAAAGAAATTTTCAAAGGGCTAATTCACCCAAATTTGCATAAACTTTATTGCTTATCTCCAGAGGTATCTGAAATATTTGAGTCTATGATTTTTGCTTCCAATGAAATAAAGCAAAAGGCATTACTGAATACTGTAGAAAAGACTATAAAAAATTATGGACAGCTTTTTCTGTCCCCTTTGCAAATGATATTCATTCACCTTCATTTCAATGGGTGGGAGGCAGAAATGTCAGGTACAGATGTTTTAGAACTTGGACAAATAAAAACAAAACCATCTGCATGGCTAGATACCTGTGGAGGTAAATGAGGAAGGGTGTCTTTTTGGTTTTTTTAGTAGGGTGAAATGACTCAATTAAGAAGAAGGCTGGTGATAATTTGTATGTTTCTTATTGACAGCAGAACAACCATGAAAGACCAAAACCATAGACCTCCATTGTGTATTTTGTAAATACAAAAATATGAATTAACAGTCCCAATCAAGAGTACTGTTAATTGCTGTATGAGGAACATTTACTAAAAACCACAGTAACCAGCTGTGTTTTTTGTTTGTTTGTTTTTTTTAATTTGTGAGCCTTTTTTAAAAGTTTAAAACAGGGGTCTCAAGCTCAAACAGTTATGCGACAAGGCTAGATTTTCACTGCATACTCTGTGGAACAATGCTCAACTAGCCCTTTTCCTTGGGGTATTAATGATCAATTTGAAGGTAGCTGAGCTTGAGCCGTACCACAGCCAAGGATATATTTCAGCAGCTGTGCGACGTGATTGAAAAAAAAATGATTATAAAAATTGATGGAGTCAAATCCGTAAAAGGCCTACAAAAAAAAAAAAAAAAAAAAAAAAAAGCTGGTAGTGCTGCTAATAAGGAAGTCAGAGGACGAAAATGCAGATACAGCAGTTGTTTTGCACTGCATTACACCCCCAACAGGCACTGTGCAGCAAATGCCTGAAATATGAACATGTCATGTCTCTTGTTCTGTAATGTATCACTTACGTCAGGTCTAGGGGTTTAAAGCACTGCCAGTCCTGGGCCTTTTTAGATGAAACTAAGTCAACATATGGTGATGTACTTTACTAAGGAGTGCTAGCTCAGCACAGGAAATGTCCTGAAGAGATTTCTTTGAGTTAAGAGCAGGAGTGAAGAGATTCATGGATGGTGGCAGAATGGATGTTCCTGAATTTGATGATCCAAAATAGGTTATGGACCTTGCATTTCTAGTGGACATAACAAAAGAGCTGAACATCCCTAACTTGAGGCTCAAGGGGCCCTACTCAACTCATCACAGTAGCTTAAGAGGTGCGAAAGCCTTCTCTCCAAAACTGAGATTGTGGAAAACTCAGCTTTCTGCAAAAACACTCAGTCCTTTCACAGCATGCAGATCTCTTGTGGTGAAGGACACAGCATCCAGTGGCGATGGACATTTCTCTGCTATTGAAAACCTAATGCAGGGAGTGTTTCACAAATGGAACCTACAGACTTGCAGTGCAATAATGAGCCTAAAACTAAATTCAGAGAGACATACGGAGGAAAGAAGACATGACTGGACAACTTCTGATAGAATTATCTCCATCCTTCCCAGAGCTGTCTGAGGTGTTTAGTCAGGTAATGTGCCTTTTTGGTAACACATATTTTTGTGAGAAACTTTTCTTGTCTATGAACATTAATATATGCAAGTACAGGTCGAGGCTTAGTGATGCCGATCTTGAAGCTTTCAACTGGGACCTCCATCGGGGCAAATGTGGTTCAGCGGTGTAAGGAGAAGTGCTGCAGGTATATGGCAAGAAGTAAAGTATAAAATGTATAAAGGGATTGCATTTGCTAATTCAGTGCAAGGTTAAAACTTGTTTAAGATAAAATAAAGGGAAAATATACACTAACTTAAACTAAAATATATATAAAATTATAAGAAACTGCTGGTTGCTTTTTTTGGTTTTGTATGATTAAAGTATGTTAGTAATGGAAATTTTAAAAAAAAACAAACAAACATAAATTTGAACTTTGAAGCAGCCCTCCTTTGAGATGACAATACCAGCAGTGGCCCGAAGCCAATATGAGATTGAGACCTCTGATATAAAGAACATATTTATGAGTCATCTTTATTTATTTACAACTTAGTAGGAACAAATGGTAGTGAAGTCAGAAAGTATTAAAAGAGCGACTGAAGTTGCTTTTGGTTTTTCTTTGTAGTTTTTTTTTTAAAGAAAAATATTGAGTAACATCAGACTTATCCTGGAAACCTTAATTTTAAGGATCAATCCAAGCCTGAAACTGAGACCATAAACCCAATGTATCTAATAAGATTATGAGTGAAATTTAAAGGAAGAGGTAATATGATCTCACAAAAGAGAAAATGCCTCAGCTGCATTGTTTCACTCTTGACAGCGATTCAAATGACAAACAAACTCTGACACCTGTTTTCTCTTTCGCCTCTCCTGCTGATTTACTGCATTGATCTGGAGATGAAAAACAGAGGGCATTTTAAGATTAAACTCATTACGTCAGTGAATTTATGGCCTCACACTCTGCCTGAGCTGTATCTGGGTCTGTGCAGCGTCCTCCTAAGAGTTCTCCGCTTCTCCAAGTTATCACGCAGAGTGAGCATTCTGAAATGGATTCTCTGTGACATGGAAAATGGCCCTGCCTAATCGTCTCTTGTTTAGTTCATTTAACTCATATGGAAACAGCAGAGATGGCCCTCAGGGCCAGCCAGGCAGCTACCTTTAATGGATGGGGTGGTCAGCTCTGAAAGGGAGCTGTGCTAAAAGACATTGCAGATGAAGCAAGTACTCTGCATTCTGGGGATGCAAGCACAGGGTCCAAAGGTCTGACCGATCCACAGCCCCCTGCAGCCCAAGCGAAATCGGCACTGAAAATGTTCCCAGTCAGCAACTGAGTATTATCCCTGAATTGTGCCAACCCCTACCAACCCTCCCCTCCTGACCCAGCCCCAGCCCATTCAAATCCACCACAATCTCTACTCTGGTCCCAGAGCTGCGACAGAAAGAAATGGAACAATGTCAAACCAGCTGCTCATCACTGCTGTGGCCAGGCCCCTGTGGCCTCCGCTGACAAAAGACACTTAGACACTTGGCCTCAGATGACCACTACTGCTGGTGCAGATCGGGACTGCCATTAAACTGAATTACAAAAAAAAATGTATTTTCTCATTCACCCTTGGAGGTATTAAGCCAAACAGTCTAGGTAGGTAGACAGATGGAGAATATGTCTCTTTATGATCGTTATCATCAGTGGCAGCCTGACCCTAACCCTGATTTATTTTCACACACTGGTACTCTTATTTTGCATAGAATGATTCACTTTAACACCAGTCTCTAGAAGACACATCAGAATTTCCAGCAACAGAGCAATCCTAAGCACATTTTTGAGTTTTGCTTCCTCCGCTCTGGATGTAAGTTAGAAAAAGTGTAAAGTTATGTAATAAGTTATTGATTTTCCTCTTAAAGGATTGAGGTTTGAAGAGCAGAACCAGTGGTCTGAAGTCTCCCAGAGGAGCAGCTCCACTTACAACAGGGCCCTCCCTACTGTCTCTTAAGGTGACGGGACCACGGGACCAGTCACATATCACTTTCACCCTCATGCCATAGGGACACAACACAAGAACACCACCGACATTGTCTTCTGACATGGAGTTCGCCTGTCTGATCACATCCATTTCAAGCACTCAGCAGGCGAGCGATTACAAAAAAGACATCTGTTTCACAGTTTGGATAGCTAAAAAGGAAAAAAAAGCTGGGAATTTCAAGAGATATGGAAGCAGGGATCGATGGAAATGTCTGAACCTGTTAGTGCAAGTGAAGATGAGGGCTGCTGCACCGTGGGGAGGGCTCTTTTGTCATGCGGGGAGAGGGGGGCCAGAGAGGTGACACTGCTGGCGATCAGGGGTCAACTGCTGCGATCATCCATCTTCCGTCTTGACAGTGTCCTGTCAGCCGGGTTTCTCACATTACTAAACACAACAGGCAGGCCTCTATTGTGACGCTGCACTGGTCTGCAGCCATGTGTAAATGAAGTTAATATTCACTGACCTCATGCATGGCCCAATGTGGACCCTGATGTCACCTTGGAAATAACACTATCTGACACAAAGTCACAAAGGTCTCCTTTTTAGGGGCTTAACAAAGTCTCGTACCATTATAACTGACCATATGGCTTTGTCTGTGTGAGAATGAGGGACGTTTACTCGGAGTCCTTCTTTTTATACGATGCAATGTAGGTTCTCAAGGTTGGACTAGCGGGTCAGATTCCAAGGCAAGGACAATGATAAGTCTTCACTCCCCTGTTTTTTTTTTTTTTCTAGGAGTCTTAAAACAGCATTAAACAATGGCTCGGTGCAATTTGCATCTAAAATCACACCTTTCCATCTCAATGTAAGAACCAGAAAGCACAAACACTATTTGCATTCTCCTGGAATCACAGACTCTATTAAGCGACATCAGTATCCCTGCTTTGCATTAGGAGTAAACGTCAATAAATCTGTTTGGAAACATTTACAAAATGTGCACCGTACTTCTATCTTTCAACAAGATCATCAAATTTAGATTTTATCCGATATTAATGATAGTCCAGCTGTTTTTTTTTTTCTGTACATACATCTTTGACAGAATAAGGCCTAAAAAGTCCTAAAATGTTCTTATATCACTCTCTTCTGACAATTCACATACAAATGTTTGCCCTGCACTGCAACTCTTTTTTTTTTTTGTGAATCTTTTATTTTTCATTAAAACTGTACTAGAATATGTATAGTACCATTGACATTCTAACTAGAGATGTTTCTGAGTAAACTACATCAGTCCGAAAATAGTGATATATGGCAGTTCTAGCTGAGACAACTTTCAACTGCATAATAAGCCTGTAAATAGAGTAAGACACTGAGCAAAAGTAGGCTCTTGCTCAAGGGTTAAGAGTAAAGAAACTCGAGGGGAGTAGGATTTGGGAAACATCTCCATAAAATTTGTAGTAGATGTATTGTTTTGTGAACAAGGTTTGTGTACCTACAACAGTTGAGTGGATTGAGCTTTTCCATCAGCTGCTTGATATTCATGTATGCATGAGTCAGTAGCTAAAGCTTATCAGCAGAGGGGGAGAGACAAACCCATTACCAGTGACCAGGCACTGGCGGCCCCCAGGTCCTCCGTTAAGCTCAGCTCCCTGCGCTATAGATCCATCTTTACCTCAGTGTGGTATCTACAAACATAGGAACCAGTTGGAGCAAATAATTAGTCCTGACAGGCCTTTTGTTTCGCTGCCTTTGCCCCAGCATATGAATAAGTACAGTTCATATGACTTTGAGACAATTATTCACCGAGCCAAAATGACTCTGTGAATGAGGCTCCCACTGAATGTTTTTCACAAGTAAAATGAGGCATTTGTATTTAATTTGATGTCTTGACAGGGCAGCTGGATCCCACAGAAAAGCGCTGCTGGCACCAGTTCAAGCAAGTGTATCCCGGGGAAACAACTTCTTGCTTTTACCTCTGATTTGGAAGTGTATGTTTAAGAGGGTCATTGAATGTGGAAGTAAAATAAATGTTCATTATTACTGCTTGCCAAATTACGATTTCAAACATTCTGTCCTCTCTTCATCCTCAGAGGGAGCAGCTGTGGTTTAGTCTCTACTAATGAGAGGGAACTAGATAGAGCAAAAGAAATGCACCGGAATACAGTAATATCTTATAGGCATGAAGACAAGTCTGCATCTGTTCTCAGCAGCATGACTTCCACAAACATGTAACACCCTTGACTGGCATTTTTTAAATTTCAACAACCATGCAGAAACTTACTATGTAATCATAGTTTTGCCCACATTCGTACAGCATCCAGAGCACAGAAAACCATTTCTGGGGAAATACTGAAATCAGTACGAGGGTAAAGATAGTTAAAGCAACTTTTAGAACAGTGGGTGCAGCAAGAAAGTGAAGGATTAAACTTAATCATAAAATACAACTACTCTTGAAATGTGCCACTGATCAAAATCTGAGATACATAAAAAAAGGCATTTAGCTGGAACCCTGAAATTGAAACTAACAAATTCAAATACAAGCTTATTTTAGGAAAGACAATTACTTGATTAAGTCATTAATGCATCAAAAGAAATTATTCTGCAACAGTTTAATCAATTAACCCTTTATGTAATTTTTTTGTAGGCTAGAATGGAAAAAAAGCAAAGGTACCATCTACTCTAATGTGAAAATGTTTTGTCTTCATTGCTGCTAGATTTGTTTTCTACAGGGTTTGGAATGGTGGTTATAAAAAAAAAAAACATCCGAAGCTGCAAATAATAATTATTTTCAATTATCAATTAATTATTTTCAATTAACTGTCACAAGCCCCTTGCCTGAGGTCTTTTTGGAATTGTTGATTTGTCTGGCCAACAGTCCAAAGATATTCCACTTCCAATAATATAGGACAAGGAGAAGTAGCAAACCTTCACAGCTGAGACACAGGAACCAGTGCAAGTTTGGCATTTTACTTAGATAAATGACCAATTCAATTAATCCTTTTTGCACTTTGTAGTTTCTCCAAATCTCAAGCCTCAAGTCCTACCCTAAGCGATCAATTTTAGGACACTGTCAGCTGCATTTGTAGTAACATCCTGAGCAGAGACTACCACATCTTTGTGTCTGACTGCTACCTGCCAGGCCAAGACAACAAAGAGGAAAAGCCCTGGGCTGTGGAAGAATGCTGCTATTCACAGGACGCCGACACTGGCAGTGACAGGACAAGCTCCCATCTATCAACAATTTATTTCAATCTTGAATGATTTAAGTCCATTTGGTTCCCCTGTGGATTCTGTGCATACCTGTCATTTGCATAATTAAGCTCTGGAGCGATTGTAAAAGACATCCATTTGGTGTATTAAATTCACACCAAATCAATCAGGGGAACATCAAGATGTATGAGGACCTCCTGACTCTTGACTTCCCCGCTTCATTTGAAATGCTAAATGCATCTTTTTCTCCAACCCCTGGAGCTGGGTCTTGTTGCCTGGGCCGCCTGGTGGCCTCCATACACGTTAGCTGTCATGGTCAGACCCTGACTGCTCAGCCCCTTCCCTCGGGGGCTCAACCATCAATCAGTCTCCAGCTAACTTCTGTCTAACTCCCTGACGGTCAAGATGGATGGTGCCAGCTTCTACAGGATGCTGTATCCTCTCATTAATTCTCTTGTTAGCAGGCATTGATGGCAGCATGATATGGCCTGTTTTATCCGTTTTTTCCCACATAGAAGCCTATCCCATCTTTTGGGCAAGGGTCAACAGTTAATCATGTCACAGGCACTAGTTATTTAGTACCACAACGATCTGATGTGTCAAAATCGGACAACATACATTCCCGGGATTGAGCAAAACAAAGGGACCAGTGTCCTCCCACAAGGGCCCTCTCTCTGTCTAAACGACTCTGTGGCTCCATTGCAACCAGTAGCCAGCGCTAAACAGGACCAGTGAATGAATGGGCGCTATTTTCACAACACGCACTTCTTCGCAAAATGAAGCCTGCGCAGGCTGCGGGGACACTTCAACTGGCCTTTTTCAACACCCATTGCACTGAGGCCAGTGAATACAGCAGGCAAGAGAAGAAGAGTGACATTTACTGCCACAGATTGCCACACAAAGAGTTAAAGAGAGTCAGAGGGAGTGGGGGTACATTGGGGTGAAAGACAAGGGGTCCCTCTTCGCTGACGGTGATGAATGGGTAGATCACAACACATTTCGGAGGAGGCCTTTGCAGCCTCAGTGGCAGCTCCTCAAATGACATGACTGACAGCTCGACTTGCTCTCTCCACCTGCAACCACCCTCTGAATATTTTACTTGGTGACCATGTTATAATCATAGCACACTGCAGATACTAAAATAGGCCAGTAAAGGACTGTCCTCTGGAGTTATTTTGCTTCAAATAAAGTGCTTATCAGATCACTGAGCTGCATCTGAAATCACCTTTCGGATCATTTGGAATTTGTGAGGCTATGTCCAGTCATTTTTAAGGCTTTTCCATGAGGAGGTGTAGGGAGAACAAACCAAGAGAAAATGTATTTGAAACATTAAATGAAAATGGCACTAATCCCTAAAAGCCTCAGTATGCTTCAAACAAAATGCCCGTCAGATCCTTTAACAGGATCTAACACCTTCTTTCCAATGTTGGAATCAGGGGATTTTATACGATATTTTTTACTTCCTGAACCCAACAATCCAACAAGCTTGTCCACTTCATGCAGCCATTGGCCAGGTGGTAGGATTTGTAAAATTAAGTAGGATTTGAACTTTTTCCTCAAGTCCCGTCTGGGCAACACTTTGTACAAACTAGTTTGTTTGAAGCATGATGAACCCTTTACAGTAACTGTGTTGCATCACCATGACATACCATTAGACCGAATGTGCCTCAGTTGAAAGAATATCTAAGTTGTAGGACAAGTTAGTCTAATGTCCAAAAGCCAGGATGTCACATCTTTAATGGACGCAGCCACTTGGACTTATTGTTCTGCTGTTCAGTAGATAGAAACAGTCTGAATAGCTTTTAGATTGTTCTTGGGGGTACTACTGAATGGACAATTTAATGTCAGTGGAGCCGCTGGAAGAAGTGCTGATGTCGCACCGTGATTTTCATTTTATTTAGATTAACTACCCCTTAATACAAAGGCTTCTCATGCCTCAGTGGAGATAAACCTCATAAAAGGTGCAGTTGTTTCAAGACTGGAACTTCATCCACATACACATTAAGGAACCTTGTTACACAAGGCTTTAACAACCTAAAGGTTCACTGTACTCCAGCTACTAAAGACAGGTATTTCTTTTAATTGACACATGAACAGATTAATTAATAAAAACATTCAACAGTATCACTCTTCTGATTCTTTGGCATCAAAATATAATTACAAGAGGTTAGCTAAAATCACTTCGACAAGCTAGGGCTTTTGGCTTTTATGCTGCATTGCTCTCACTGTGGAAATAAATCTAGGGCTTTCCTCCCACCTAAGGGCACAACTGGATCTTACATCAATGCTTATTTAAAAACAACAACAATAAAAAGGAGCTCTATGGGGTTGAATCAGTGATAGCCTGCTAACATTAGAGACATGGCCCAACTTGAGTCGGACTGCGTTGCTCTAAATTACATGGCCTAATATATTTCATTAACACACCTCCCTCGGAGGGGTCCCTAATAGATGACAGCGTGGCACAAATGCTTGTCTGCCAGGGACACTAATTTGTTCTTAGACGCATTCCGTTCAATTATTACTGGCTGCTGCTCCTCATAAGCTGCTTAGATTGAGGCTGCCCTCTTTGAAAAAAAAAAAAAAAAACTTTGCTTCACTGAAAAGGCAGGCCACTTAAGTTCTGTGACCTAAGTCACCCCCTTTTAATCCATAGTGACTTTTATCTTTAAAATCTGATGGCCACTGAAAATAATCCTCCGTGCATTTAGAGTGACAGAAAGCATGTTATTGTTGGTTGCAGTTGCGCAATTCCAGCACCACATCAACGCGTAAATGAGCTGCAGCAAGGCTGCGTTTGACCTTCCTGTTAGGCTCCTTCATAAATATCCTGAGGCCTAAATGCCACAGTGCAGCGGCTATTTGTTTCCCTTTCTGTCGGGGTCATTCGGCCAGGGCAGAGAGACACTGAAAGACTGGCTGGACTTCCTCTAGACCTGTGTATTCTGCTAGTGATTGTCTTGGCTCCCTGCCAGCAGGAAAGAGAGGAGTGTTTGAGCCAAGGAGCTAAACTCAAGTTATTATTTAATCCCAGTGTCAACAGAATCAAGGCCATAAATTAAGAGCCTCGTTATAAATTAACACGAATTCCAATTATTATACTGAGGATGTTTGGCCTGAGTACTTGATCCAATTTTACTGCTGTCAAATCAGATGCTTCAATCCAATTTGCCAACACAACTATTCAGTCAATTATGCCTAGATCGTCATTTACCTGCTTTGCATAATCAAATCACAAATACTAATCAACTTATTTCAGGATGCCCCTGACTCTGACTCCCCTTCTCGGAGTGCTAATGAGTAAACAAAATCACTACTAAAAACATGTTTCTCTCTGATCATTGAACCAAAAGGTATAGGTACTCACGTTCACATGCGTCTCCTTTCTGATGAAATCCAGCTTTGCATATACATTTCCCAATGGGCACAAGCCATTCCCCCTCGGCACTGCAGTGCATCTTGGGAGAGTTGTCGGCCTCCTCCTCTGCGTCGCTCACACACATGCCCTCAACCTCCACCAGCGAGGAGAACTCTGATCCTGTCACGGTGTCTGGGAACATGGCCAGGTTCTCGATGATAGACCAACACTTCTTGTAATAAACTTTGACGGACACTAGGGCGATACACGCCCCTACATCCTGGAAGGCTAGGTAGAAGCCCCGCCTGGACAGGGGGCCGATTATGCGCACCTCCGTATTCAGCTTCATCTTCCTCTCACCCAGGTCACCCTGAGTGAAGCTTTCATCTGCAGCAATCGTGTCAATTTTCACGTACTGGTTCTCCCGTAAGCTCCTGCCCACCTCCGAATCGGTCTCCTGATAATACAAGTTGAATGTCTCCTTGCAAGTGCCTACCACGCCAGGTAAGCTGTTACAATCCCTCAAGGTGAACTTCAGTTCCACAAAAATTCTCTGTGCATCACCCTTCTCTATCCAGTTAGTCCGAAGCCAGTTATTCTGATTGGGCTCCATGACCTGGCAAACCTGGTAAGTGCGAATGGGTGTGTAGTTCTCATCCAAGCCGCTGATTTCTTCCCACTGTAAGAGGAAAAAATACATTATTATACAAATATTGAATTTAAATGTAAAAGGTGTCTATCTTTAGATAGATGTCTATATTGATTAGCAATCAACACAAACGGGTGGTGATTACACTTTAATAAATATCACACAGGTTTATGAAATATAATCATTTGAGATGGGGCTCTACATAATACTGCAGTGCATTTTTATCGCAAAAAACACATCTTTAAAGAATGATTGTGCTCAGTTTATTTGCTCCAGTTCGCATTATTTAAAAAAAAAAAGTTTACCACAGCCTTCTTTTCATCAGAGTAACAAACTGGAAGTCATTTTCCATAGGCCTGGGTGTTCTAACTTTCAAAAGCCAGGAGAGTTCAGTGGCAGAAACATCCCCCTGTGTTCTTTATCCTGTGTTCTGGAAATACTTTCGTGGGCAAATAAATCTTGGGCTGGGATCACGGTGTATATTTCAAATCTACTTTAAATATTATTATTCCTATCACAGGTGTGGGACATCAGAGACCACTATAAAGAAATACAGATATGGAGCACATCTGTGTGCCTGTGATGCAGAGATTCTGCAGACTTACCCCGTTGGGAGGATAGGAGATCCACTCCAGTTCTGTCTGCTGTGCCTTTGAGTCCAGCAGAATCACTAGTGACAGGAAACCGAGAGGCAGGTGGTTAAATCTCACCGGGGCACAGGGGCTGGGTGTTAGTGATAGGCCACGCATCTATATCTATGGTGCATATACTCATGACCTAATTTCTACCAGCAACAGCTAAAGCAAAAAAAAAAACATGCATCGAGAATAGACGCACACACTGCACCATTGTCTGCGGGGGAACTTTTTTTGGAGAAATAAATTAAGACACTGACAATGTGCATGAAAAAGAAATAAAGCGTCTAGAAACAGGCATGCATATAAGAAATGTGGTGAGGGTCATTACGCATACGATTTATCTGTATTTAATCCAATTATTTTGGGATTATTTTACGCAACAGTTAATTAAGACTCGTTTTAGTAGTGGGAGATGTTGCATTAACGTCAAAGGCGCTGACATTGTCTCCATCCCCAGGCACACCAAAGATATTTTCAACTCAAAACGGCCATAAACCTACAGTTAGAACATGTAACAGGCGGCTTGAGTGCGCTTTTAGTCAGCAAAGGAGAATCGACAAAACGGGCTCTTTTATGTCCTGGATGCGTGCGAGAGCGCAGAGCAGCACCACGGCGGCTCCCACAAAAATGAAGTTTTGATTGTGCGTAATATCAACATAAAGCTCCATTACGAGAGGGGGCAGCAGCCAGGACGCATCGCCGTAAATTAAAATGCTCGGGTTATGTCTCACAGGTGAGTGCCCGATATGGGGGTCCGCGTCATTCCCCCGTATAAACACCGAGGATTTTCAGTTCATGTCCGCTATTACATCCAGATCGCACCGGGTTTGGCCGTTATACTGTAAAAAATCAATAAGAGTGAGTTACTGGTTTTACGCATAAGATTATTTCGTTAATTTAAGCCAAATCCGATCTATTAAAAGTGACAATTAAGAGTTCTTAAATCGCCCATATTTTCGATGCTTAATTCTCTTGACTCTGGCCAACTTGAGCTTCCGAGGAAATTTAAGGCTTCGCATCAAATACTGTGTTTTTCTTCCAAGAGCCACGACCGGCCGGGACTGTTGGAGCCGAGGCCACTTTGGAGGCACTAACCCTCCGAAGCCGCGTTCCGGGGAGAGACGGCTCACTCGGTTCCAGCGAGCCGAGCCCGTCGGAGCGATCGATCCGCTTATATTACCTAGTTTGTCATGATAGATTGTTCATCTATAACGAGCAGGCTAGTTAAAGCCCGACGCCGATGGCTCACTGGCACAGGAGTAAAATAAAAAATAAAAAAGCATAAAAACAGGAGCTCCCGTTTCTGATTCGTGCCTCTACGGCTTTTAATTGCGGTGCGTAAAACCACCGTGAGGTCGCTCGCAAAACAGCCCGGGAACAGACGGCGCTGTCATCCGCGGCACACCGGCCTCATCTGACCGCGCTGGGCACATAAAACCTCCCGATGTCGAGTTATTCAAATAATGGTGGGACTGACAGAAAGGAAAACCCGTCTGCTGAATATGGACGCATATCTGTCTATTCTGACGGGTGTCTTCCAAATGCGATGGGATGGGAGAGTCCAAACTTTACGAACTTACCTTCCTTCGCATTCTGTGCCTCCCCGCTGCCCACATAGTAGCATAAATGAAGGAAAACCGTAATCCACAGGCACGGGATAGACCTGGAGAGCATGGTGCAGCCGCGGATTTTCAATCTAGACTGTAACTCGCTTTGCCACTGTCTCTCACGCTTCCCATTGACGACACTAGACCGGCTCTATGTTTAACAACCCGCTTGTCCCCACTCAAATAGCGTCTGCGGCCGCTGGGAGGAGACTGTGGCTCCGGTGATGTCAGTCACCGGCACAGACGGAGAGATCGGCCAATCGCAGCCCGGAGGAGGAAGACGTCACGGAGGAAGAGGGCCACTCGGCGGAGGTGGCCGGGGCTTTATTTATGGGGGGGTCGAGGAAAGGTTGTCTCAACTCGGCTCGGTTATTTTTTGGGTTTTCTTCGGGGAAAGGTAAAGGGACGCTCAGGTAGAGTTGGACACAAACGCACACACACACACACGCACACGTGTGGTGTTTGGCTGAAAACGTCTCTAACAAACAAAAGAGCTCCACGGTCTTTACAGTTTTTGAGTCGTGGTGTTTCATTTCCGTTTATTTCATTTTTGCGACTGTGTTAAAACTCACCTGAACATTGTGAGATTTTGATCGATAACTCACAATATTTGTGTGTTTTAACGCATGAGCCGCTTTCATCCAAATACATTTCGCACCGTTCAAAATCGTTTCTATTTATTATTTTATATAGATGTATAAACATACATCCACACACAATTTTATGTGTGTATATATATATATATATATATATATATATATATATATATATATATATATATATATATATATAGATATATGTGTGTGTGTCTGTGTGTGTGTGGATAGATAGATGTGTCTTTGTGTGTGTGTGTGTGTGTGTGTGTGTGTGTGCGTTTGTGTGTGTGTGGACATCATATAACACCTTTATGAACCAACAAAAACACATTTCACTGGCAATTGAAAGGTGACTAAAACACACTGAAATTCCTTAAAAAATACATTCAACTTCATCAAGGTTATGTAGACAAACTGCAATTTAAAACATGATTGGCTGCAGTTAGTCCCAAGCAACATTTTACTATAGGTAGCTGCTCTTGGTGGAGCTCAGTTTAACTACTTGATATACACTTGGTAAATTTAGGCCAGTGGTTCCCAAACTAGGGGTCAGGCCCCTCCAGAGGGTCACAATGTAATCCTCACGGTCCACAAGATGATTAATGTGAGAGGAAGAGAGAAAAAACAAAGTTCTGCTGCACAAATTTGGTTTCGTTTTTTGGACTTTTATCTCATGTTTGATCTGCTGGGAAATGTTAGATAATTGAAACTCTTTTGGTCTTGGACAGTTATTTAAGGGAAATCATGTGATATGTTAAAAGAGGAAATGTCTCTTTTGGTGGAAATGCTGACAACTCACAGACATCAGAAATGACAAAGGGTTCCAACGAGACCCTTTTTATAGTAATGGGTCACAGGCTAAAAACATTGGGAATCTCAGGCTTATGAAGATATGAAAATAAAATACTGCTGAATTCAAGTATACAGTAGCATGGAAATGGAAATATGCAAAGTAGTTTCCACAAAATAAGTACTTGATTAGAGAAAATATACTTTGTGACTTTCCATCATTGCGTCTCGTTAGCAGAACATCTCTGCAGCATTTGGCCGCAGCACATACAAGTGTTCTTCAATTTTCTTTTTCCTCCATCTGCAACACATTATATGTAACACTGTCATAATTAAACATGACACCCACTGTCTCAGCCTAACTTCAGGTCAAGGAAGGACTCTTTCAGTTTGGGAGAAGTGCTAATTTCTTCCTGCACTGAGTTTGGATCTTAATCAACTGCCAGTGTGTGTGTATGTGTCTGTGTGTGTGTGTGCGTGTGTGTGTGTGTGTGTGTGTGTGTGTGTGTCTATGGGGAGACATAGACTCTTAGCACTTATCTCTGTGACACCAAAGCTAACAATAAGTTGTAAATTAACCCAAAGTTATCATCTGGGAATGATACCTCCAACACTGGAAGGGCATAGATTACTCACCATCAACATGAAAGAAGTGGAGAAAAAAGTCATCAAAATTAAATGTTTATACCTCAAAGTCACGAATTTGCCTCAGGTAGCTCTACAGATTCAGAGTTACCATATTGATTCACAAAGTACAAACATATAGAATTTTGTGTCATAATCTTTCCTTTCAGCCTTTAGATTCTAAAATATGATAATGTCTGAAAAACAGATATGGTAATTGATGGACTAAACAGTAAAGGTGTTTTCATCTGTGAAAGGTCACATTAAGTTAGGGAAGGTCCCACTGAGATGGGCCGTTCACACTATGGGACCCGATTCATTTATTGCTCGGCTGCTTGAGAGACTTTCCCCATAAAGATGGAGCCGCCGGGGGTCTGAAATAACAAACAAAGATAAACAGAAAATACAATTAAAGAGTCTAAAGTTAATTCCCCACTTTCTCAGATGACTTGGCATATCACTTAAAAATTAAAGTCTAAAGTAGAGCTTATTATCCCTTTTATACATACAGCATTTGTTGCAGGTCACTAATTAATCTCCATTACCCCAGAAACAAGCAAAACAGCTGTAATTATGGCAAACAAATATTGATTAATAAACAGTGTACATAAAAATGGGCAGAAGCAGACAAGGACTCACTTCAAGGTTTATTTACCTTTGTTTTTTTTTCTCTCTTTTTGTTTTGTTTGTTTAGCCTGTTTATAATGCAAATTGCGACTAATCCTTTTTGCCCTTGATACATAGTCGAGTCCTGCATGGAAGTGTGTGACTAATGATTGCTGAATTAATCTGGATTAATGTTACCTTTATCACAAACTGTATGACACCATCACTACATCGGTGGTAAGTATAGAGATACGGGATGTCAGAGTGTTTGGTTTAACTGTAAACACAGACATTCTGTGCTGCTTTTTCAGTTTCCAATCTACATTATTTTGATATATCAGCCTTCTTTACTTCCCGGTGACAGGCACAGACTTTGGATTCAGACTTTTGTTTTTGAAAGATGTTTCTTGAAAGATAAAGACAGGAAGAAGTGCAACAACAATAATCAAAAGCCTGTATATCCTGAAAGCATAATTCTGGTTTATTACAGCCTACGTCTTATTTTCATAGTCTTCGCCATCATTTCTATCAGTTACGATGTCATTGTGACAGGGCTGAGCTCATGTCCTCAGTATGTGAATTTGGGTGTTCTAAGAACCTGAGGAGAAGTTTACATTCTACACTTCCAGACAAATCGCACGTAGTGTGTGTGTGAGTGAAGGTTCTTATTCTCGTGTTCTTTAGCATTTAGCCCATCGAGTAAGGAAAAAAATTTACAGAAAACCTGACTGAATTATCAAATAAATTCATAGTTATTTTGTGGTTTAGTCAAAAAAATGTTTCTGGATCTATACCAACCCCACTTAAATATACATATATGATATATATTTATATAAGTAAACATAATGCTTGCAGCAAAAAAGTAACTTTTTATTTCATGAAGTTAAATAGAAAAATAAAGAACAATAATTAATGCATGTTCAAAACACCGGGCACCCAAATAAGTCAATACTATATAACCCCCTGTTTGGCAGATATCATTGCCTGAAAACACAGCTAGCTAAGATTCTGTCTTTTTTGATTTTGGAATTTTTGGCCATTCCTCCTGGGAAATTACTTCAAGCTCTGAGATATATTTAAGCAAAAAGTCTGAGCAACCCCTACTTGTAAATCACTCAGAACTTCATTAACTCGTTAGGAGTCAGTTGACTCATTAGGACTTGTATTGCAGGTCAGTCAAGAGTTGTCATTAGGAACGGTCAGCTGATGACAATTCAGACTTTGATAAATTCTCTCGACAACCATGGGCTCCTCTGAGCCACTGACTGTGGGTGTGAAAAAGAAGCTAACTGATGCCTACAAATCAGGGGAGGCTATAAAAAGATATGGTGTTTCCAGCTTGAAATTTCCACATTGCAAATTGTCTTTAAGAAATGACAGTTCAAAGGAACTCTAAAAGTCAAGACAAGATCTGGAAGACCAAGAAAACTTTCACATAAAACTGAACATCTGCCAGGAAAAAAGGGTAAAGCAAAACCCCCATATGACTGCATAGGAGCTGCAGAAAGGTTTAGCTGACACAGGAGTGGTGATGCACCATTCCATTGTGCAGCACTGATGCACAAACGGGGTCCACATGGAAAAGTCATCAGAGGGAAACCTTTTCGACAGCATCATCAAAAAAGTCAACTTTTGAAGGTCTGCAGAGCAACATTTGGTTGAGCCAGGGTTGTTTTGGAAATAGGTTCTGTGGACCAATAAAGTTAAAATTGTGTTCTTTGGCTAATCTGGAGAACAGAAAGGAGCAGAGAGAACACGGGGGGGGGGGGGTTGTTTCGCTTTGCTACCGATGCAGCATCATCAGATTCTGGACACAAATGTCCTGCATTCAGTCAAGAAAGTAATACTGAAAGGAAGCTTATTTCCACAACAGGACAATGAACTTAAACAGACCTCAGAATCTAGCACATACTACAAGAAGCTGACTTGAACATCATTGAAAATCCGCAGATAAATCTTAAACATGCTGAGTGTGCAAGACCTCCTAAAAATATCTCAGACTTAAAAGAGATCTCCGGGAGGAGTGGCCGAAAATCCCTGAATCAAGAAGAGAAAGAGTCTTAGCTGGCTAATAAAAGCAGATATCAAGCAGCCCTATCTGCTAAAGGGGGGGTTAGTAAGTTTTGAATTAGTAGGGTACTAATCCTTCGTACATGCTACCAATTTTCAGCCATTTTTTTTAGTTTATGAAACAAAAGTAACATTAAAATTTGAAGAAAGGCTCATTTTTAATGTCTTTTTGCATGAGAAGTTATAAAAGTGACAAAATATGGAATTTCCCCAGGATGCCCAAACTTATGCATAAAACTGTACTGTAGAGAGAAAGAATTTTAAAGATGTTGGGACTGAACATAAACAAAAGTTCTCATTGGGTTTTACAAAATTGTCAGATATCAACATTGAAGTAAGGTTGGCACAGCCCCCATACCCCTACACAATATATATACAGACTGTGATGGATGGTTACAACAGACAGTTTAAGTAATAATTTGACCAAATTTACCTTTGCAACTTAGACATTTTAGTCACAGAGGGGCTCATAAAATTTGTTGCAATAATAAATTTGAAAACATATCAACCCAGGACATGATGGGCAATGTTCTTAGCAAATTTTAAGGTTCAAAACTATGTCAATATAAAAATAAAAAACTACATGACTGAAGTCAATTCAAATTGTAAACAGTGTGCTCAGTGTTGTCAGAAGACACACAGGAGACTTACATTTTACAGTATTCAGTAGTATTGCTGTAATATTTAAAATGGCCACCGGTGGAAATGCTACAGAGGAACACTCCAGCCCATGAGTGAGAGAGACATCCCCCACCATCTTTGATTCTATATGGTTTGTATTAGATTTAACAGAAGAAACCATTCTTGGTCACAATAAATCAAGATTTTTTTTTGTCTGCAGCACAGTGTGTTCATATTATCCACAGTCTTCTTGTGACAAATATTCTGAGCTGTGTCATACATATTTGATAACCAGACTACTCATGTTTCTTTTCCCCTCTGACTTCTTTTTTTAGCAATATCACCTTACTACCATCTTACTTTATCTCAGCAATTACTTTGGTGAACACAATGTTAGGTTTTCAATCATCAATACTTCACTCACTACTATTAATCACTGGCTGTTGCTTCTTTCATGACAGGCACAGGCTCAGCATCTTCTGCCATTCTCTTTCCACCCTATTTTGGCAATAGCTCTAACTGCTCGATGTGAGATATCTCACTAGGAGCTGTCTATTTTATCCCCTTGTACCGATCCTAAACATGTCCACTGTTGCCTTGTTATCCTCTAATTAGAGCATTCCTGTTATCTGCATATGGAAGTCACAGTAAGCATTAGAAGTGGTTTATTCAGTGCTGACAGTAATGAAGCTGCTAACCTCTCTCCTCGTTGTTTCCAAATTGACTGGCTAACAGAGAAAAGTGTAAGTGTGCCACATGTCAAAAGGTCACTTTGAGGCGGTTGGTGCTGTGAAACTCGGAGTGTCAGCATGCACCAGCTCTCTGTCAGTGGAGCCTTTTCAGGCTAATTTAAGTTTAGTGGACAATCTGTCATAACAGGCAAAAAATGACGAGGGAGTGGAAGACGCAGCTGTCGCAACATGATGCGCTGAGGCAAACTGTTCCTGCAGACTGTGGACTGACACGAGCGTAATGGACCCAGTTAATGCTTTTAGGACTCCCCTGTGTAGTTGTTGCTGACAATGAACAAAACCTTCACTTATGGCCATCACAGAACCAGTTTAAATGTATCGCAGTCAACTTTTTTGAGTCCCTAGTCTCTGGACATCAAGAAAAAATAGATATCATTGCTGTTTTACAAGCAATAGTTAATAATGAAGTAAAACATTAGTACTACAATAGTTTGCCTGCTGAACATTAACATATTAAATGCAACTAGCGGTTCACAAGCAACATTTATTCCCAGCTATGGTTCTTTATTCTGTGTGTTCTGCATCTGATTTAACAGTGAACAACTCCGTTAAGCAGTAAACTCTCTAGAGCAATCAATTCTTTGGTAATCCACTCAATATCAATGCTGTGTTATAAAGAATTTGGAGCTTCTATTTGCATTTGAACATATTTCTTTTCACTTACTGTGCATTTATTACGATTACTATTTATAGTAGTTTTTAGTTTTTACTTGTTACTTAGCATTGCAATTATAACAAAGCAAAGTTTGTTGTTTTTTTCTCTGATTATGATTTTGATGCTTGCATCCAAGTGAAATGTTGTCTTGTCACTCCAAGATAATACCACTTGGTCAGTTGTCATTTTTTAAAATGTATAAAATGAATAATAAAATTATATTTTAAAAAAGGACAAAATGTGACAAACATTAAAATAATCACAGGACACAAACAGTAGAGGAGCACATGTTTAACGATTGTAGAACTGTACAGTCTGTCAGTGAGTTGTGTTAGTTTCCATATTTCTGGTCAGATTTTTTTGTTTAGATTGAATATGTTACACATCTCAACAAGATGAATGAACAGAAACCTAATGCTGCTTGGAAAGTAAGAGAAACATTCAGAGACCTATTGCATTGTTATATTCTTTGGAAAATAACAAAGTAAACAGCAATAACAGAAGTCATGGTTCCACAATCTACCAACTTCCCCATCTGCAACCCTCAAGACAAAATAAAATATATTGAGTGTATTAAGGATGATTCCAGGAGAAAAAATAACAGTAATTAAACTATGAAATATATTATTTAATTGCAGAAACATAAACCAAATCCAAGATGCTAAAAACAAATTATACAAGCAAAAAATACAGAGGACCTAACGTGACCAGGACTATGGACATGTTTTCTCTAATATGCATATTTCTAAAAACAAATAGTAAATAATACAATGTGTTAAATGTGTAGTGTGAAATGCTTTACCAAATATCATATTTGGTAAAGCACATGATAGAAATTTATGAAAAATTTAATTACCTGAGGTGGAGTTTAAACAAAAAAACACTGATTTTAATTAGTGTTTTTTTAAGACTGAATTCTATATTTTTGTTAGACTCAATATCATATACCTTTGTATATGTCTTTAAATATAAAAAATTAGAAAAATAATTAAACAGAGGACTTACTGAAAATTGTATGTGAAAATTATGTCATTGGAGAAGGAATTTGAAGAGGGCTCTGAAACTGCATTTTAGTCTATCATGTAGGGAAATCAGATTTACATTTATAATTAGATCTGAAGTGGAAAATTCATTTTTGAACTTTAATATTGTAGTTGCACATAAAATACATTAAAAAAAACCCTGTAAAGTCAAGATCAATTTAATACCTTTTTCCAGGGGAAAATGCATCTTAAGATCATTGTTATTGGATGTAATTGACCGAACAAACTCAGTCCACTGATGGAAATTGTGAGGTGAATCCCTAGAAAAGCCAGTAAGAGAACTTTATGATTAGAAAAAAAAAAAAAAAATTAAATTTTTCCATTTTAACTGGTTTATTGAGTTGCCAACCCACCATAAAAATTTCATCAGGCCTGGTGTCGGTGAGAAGTTTTAGTGTTCCATGATATTCTAAACGTTTCAAGGCCTTTTCATTCTCAAAAAAAATTTAATTCGGTGGGGAAACCTTCAGGAAGTGCATGAGCACATGCACAGACATTCACGATTTGTAATCCTTCTCAGAGATATCTGTTAAACACTCATCCAGTGTCCTCATCAGGAGGCAGCACTTAACTCCGCTCTCAGTGTTTCCTCCCTCCAGTCTCAAATTACATGTCTTAGACAAAGTCTAACAGACTGCTGAGATGTGTAAAGAAGTTGGAAATACGTATGTACACAGTTGTATCTTGTTCCCATGCACCTCTCAGGCTGTGTCAGTTAGTAGCGAACAAGCTGTCCACAGCCAGTGGGGCTGCGTGCGTGCAGGGCGATCCTGGCATCCAGCAGGCAGGGTGGGGGCAGTCTGTAGTCTGCCTGTCAGGCCCTGGAGGAAAAACACCACCCAGAGCTTTAATAGCGACCATGAGAGGCAGCCCAGAGGCCCTGTCAAATGGCGGTTTGGCCGCGCAGGCAGGCAATTTGCTTCTTTTTATAGATCAGTAATATGGAATGGCTATCCCAGAGGAAATCTCAAGTGTTGAAAATTCAACTGGTATTGTTGTGGGGCAGCTCAAAGCCATTTGCACCTGACATCGTTTTGTTGATATAATCACATTCCTCCTGGAGTCTGACTGTGACTACGGTGAAGTTTTAAAATGCAGAGCACCGACGAAAGAGTAATCATTCCACACAAAATTTCCCCTGTGTTTAAATCCATGTGCCTTGGGTTGCAATTATGAAAATTGGTTCATCAGGAGACAAGGAAGTACACCATAAATCCACATTCATGGTGATCCAATTAGGAGATTCAAAGAGAGAAGTATGCAGTTGTATTTATTAGGCCCATTTCTGTCTGGAACGCTGTTCTAGTTTTTAGTTATGTAGGTACAGCAGAAGTTTGGTGTCTTGTCTTGCATCTTTGTTAATGGGTCACAGGATGTTTGGTATTGCAACTTCAGAGTGAACAAGATATTATAACTAACTAATTTTTGCCGCAATACAGAATGAAAATCCTCCTCTTCTTTTTTTTCTTTTTGCTATAATTACAGGAAGAAAAGCAGCCGGATCAGAAATGAGACACAAACAGACTAATGGAGCCTCAAATGACTCAAAATTCTCACTGTTCATGAAACAGAACTGTAGTAATTGTAGTATTCACATTAAAGACAACCACATGTGAGGACAATCCTTTTAATTCTGGTTTGATATTTGAAAATTAATTAAAGCACTAAGTAATCAGTGCTACTCACGTAAGACACTGCTTTTATAGTCCAATTTCTAATTATTCTAGGATCACGGCTTTTTGTTCGCTTTAAAATAATAGTGAGTGATTAAAATGGCTTCCTTTTAGCTTGCCTTGATTTTGGCAGTCGAGTCATCTGAAAACAACTCGCTGCCACAATCCTCAGTGAAACGAGGAGAAGCAAAAGTCAGGAGCTGCAATTTTCACGTGATAATACCTAAACCACATGAAGAGAAATATGGAGCGAGATTTATGAATATTATTTATTATAAAATAAATTAGTTTTGTTATTAATCTTTATAGTGAGGTCATTATTTTGTAATGTTATTAGCACTGTTCATAACTTTTAGTCACTTTTTAACTAAACAAATGGTACTAATTTTAACCAGTTAGCTCTTGTTAGGCACAGAAAAATAAGCCAAAGTAATTCTGAATTTAAGCTGTTGCTGTAAATAAATGCAATGTACAAAAACAATGCAAAAAATAAATTCAAGCTAGCTGGGTAACCTGGAAAACCCTGGAGATTTACCAAAGTGGCTAAGGAACCAGTGCTGCTAGCTGCTACCTCTGAATCTGTGCATCTCTAAATGTTCAGAACAGGGCACTGTTTCAGTCAGCATGGAAGAGCTGCCAGCTGAGGCTTCAGTCGCCGTGAGGATATGATGAACATCGGTAATGAACTCTTGCAGACAGAGGGGGTAGAACGTCACTAGCATTGGACCGGAAGCAGTCGAGCAGTAATAGGTAGAACGGCAAAGTGACTGAGCAACCAGTCAATTCATGCTGCTCAGGGCATATTGGCTTCTGTCTCAGTATTAACTTCACTGTGTATGCAATCGCTTCACCTCTAAAACCGTTTTGGTGTGCGGCTAGAAAAATGCCATTGCAAAATAAAAGGACATTTGAAAAGGGACATTTGAAAATGTGCTAAAGTTAAATAAAAATCAATTTCAAATTAAACTTTGTCAGAACGAAATAAGAATGATGAAGTCTGAGCTTTAATAAGCAATTCACTTCATTCTCAGTTGAGTTTGCTGGGTCATTTATGTAGTTTAGAGATAGGATTGTTGAGCTGCTCGTTCAGCAATAAATCTCTTTTATGAAGTGAAATAGGATTAACAAGGCTCGCAGAGGGCTCCTGTTTCCCTGCTCAGGTACTGACCACAGACTGCTAGCTATAGCCTACTGTATCACGCAAATCCAAATGCAGCAACTCTGTTGTGTTACTTAAGTGTCCCCCACATGAACTTCCTCAGTGAGAGCTCAGCATTCTGGGTGTAGGATGAGGGAGTTAGTTAGGTGTCCATTGCATAAAAGAGAAGCCAGCCCTCGCTAAAGCTGATGGATGTGCAGCAGAAAGGTGATTTTTCTTCTTCCACTGTTTCTCTAGCTGCCTGTGCTGCAATGCTCACAAAACTGAGTTTGGGCAACGTTTGGCCAGCGTCTCCCCTGGGCAGGCTGTCCTCAGCCCTCAGCCATAGCCTTCAGCCACATCGCCTGTCTGGCTCTCACAACCTCTGAGACATAGATGTTCCCTTTTCTTTTTTTTTTTAACAATTGCTCTTTAATCAGCTGCCCACACAATGGGCTGCCTGTTTTAACATGCAGCTGAAGCTGTTGTAGGTATGAGAAAATTCGGTGCCCAGCTCTGCTTTCCAGAGTCTGATTTTTGCTGCATTTTGTTACTGGAGAAAAAAAATGAATGATAGTGTTTTTCTCTGTTTTGTGCAACATCCAACAGGCAAAGGCCATTTTGAAAAGACTTCATTGTAATTAAGCATATGAAATTAGCATACCTAATGACATGCCAATATATTCATGTACCTTCAAATACCAGAAACATGCAGCAAAGTTCATGCCCTGTGCTCTTTTGACTCAGACAATCAAAACTATTGCTGAGAGGCATACAAAATTCAGAATATGACCTTGAACTCAAAAATCTTTAGCTCTACACATCATCTGGACACTATGCTGAGCAGGATTTTACTGCATGTAAGAATGACATCTGTGCCAAATAAGCCAAAGTCTTTGCTTGGTTGTTTGTTTCTTACTTTCCTGTCAGCCTGTTATAGTCTTAATATATCAAAAGGAGCTTAATTGTCATCAAGTGACCTATGTGGAAAAGTGTTGAACTTAGGTCACATGATAATACGAGTTTGTTATCCATCCCAGTATGCTCAGGAATTACACTGATAATCAACCTATCTGCAGGGGACAGTTTGAGTCCAGTGCCAACAGTGCAGGAGGCAGGGTTTCCTTTGTGTAGTGAAGCAAAAAGGAAGTTGGTGTGGTTGAAATGTGTGTGCAGCACTGAAGTTGTCATGTCAAAGACATGCAATTAACATAATCACAATCTTTCCCTAAACGTAACCACACTGAAGTTGCCATGTGAGCACATAGTGGAAAGGAAATTACAAAAACATTGGCAATGGATGTTGAAAAAAAACAAAAACATTCTGGATTATTGAGGAATAATCCAATATCACCCTTCTGTCTGGTAGGATGGTTGGTTATTTTTTGCTGATTCACTTTGCACAATGGGAAGATAGTAACAGGAAATCAACAGTGGTGAATGAATAAATAAATAAATAGATTCTCAATGCAAAGTCCATATAGTTCAGTCGCTTTCATCCACATATTATGGCCTTCTTTAGTGATTGCAGTTGCTCAGTTGTCTTGGAGATAGTTTGATTGTTATCCCGTGACCTGTTATGGAACTTCGGTCACATGATGTGATGTCCACTGTTGCATGTTTGGTCAGTATGAAAGTATGAAAGTCCACTAACAGCACTGTAGTTTATACTGAAGTGTGTGGCAAGTAGTAAAAGTCTTAATTTAGTTAATTATATACCTAGAGCAAAGTCTTCCTCCAAATCCAGTGAGCAGTGTAAATCTTTCCTGGAAGGCAACTTAGCAGGCAACTCAAAAATCACCTAGTTAGTGCATCAGTTTGCTCTTTGTTCCAGACTGAGCAAGACAGAACAGATGTTGTATTTTGATAATGTTCATTGTGCTTTTATGATAAATGATAAATTCTGCCAAAAAAGTACTTTTATTATTAAACTTGCTTTTGTGGATAAACCATAATGGTTAAATTGGGATTAATGTTATAATAATATAATATTTATTATTTCTTAAAAGTTACCTTTGCACTGTTTTGCACATTTTTCAATGGCATTAAATTTGGTGTGGGGCTCATAATTACTTATTTAGGACCTGAATCAAAGGGGCTCAGAGCTTGGATTGATTTTGATGTCTATAACTAAGACTTGTGACTTACAGGACAATGACTTTGCAATACCAATGCATTTACTATTTCAAAAACATATATTATATATTATATATATCCTAATCATATATCAATTATAACATATGATTTTAAAAAGAGTCTATTCCTTTCTTCCACCTCTAACATAAAGTGTCAGGTGTTTTGCATAGGTACCTTGTTCTGTGACTGCAAGGCATCTATACAAGATGGAGGTCTTTTCCTCCCCAGAATCCTCTGAGGCAGACATCGCGTGTAGAGGACGATGACAGTCCCCAGCCTCATCAATTCAAGCCGCTGGCTCCAGCCCTAGTAATGCCCGAAGCTGGAGCTCTCGGAGCTGAGCCTTTAGCTAGAATAGCACTCTATTGCCATCTGCAAGCACTGCTGAGCCACATGAGGGTCTGAAGGGAAGGAATGCAGTCCAGTGGTGCTTCTACAGCAGTCAAAAGCACGAGTCTGAATCACTGTACCAAAATTGAAAATATTAAGCAGGGTTAGTAAAAACAATAACACAATCCCCCTGGAACAATTCTTGATCAGTGCTTTTATTTGAAAATTAGTGCAGATTGAGTGGAGATTTACAGATGGATGGTGGGGCAGTTGGACCATACACCTCTGATTAGAGGGTGTTTACATCCTTTCTTCAATATACTGTAAATGTCATGACGTACTTAAGTCCCAGATGGTTGACTCTATGTCATCAATGGTTTTCCAAGGTTCAGAATGATTTACTAAAGTAGATGTTGTGTCGAGCCATTTTCAGTTTGTGAAATGGGCATTTCATTCAATTTCAAGTGTACGAAATAAAGTGGAAAACGTGTTATACACAAAAACAGTTATGTATATTTTCTCTGGAATAGTGTAAAATCACTGGACCCACAGACATTTATGCACAAAAGTTACATTAATGGACTAAAATCAAGACTGTTGCACTCAGAAATGTTATGAAACGTACATGTTATGTACTCTGTTTTGAATTGAAATAGAGAAACAATTTGTGAGCTGAACTGAGCCCTTCGTGTCTTCATTGCTGCTGAATTCAGTTGTATTAAGGATTTAATTATTGTTGTTGTGTGTTCAACAATGGCACCTGAAGCATCTGCAGTCTTTTCTTTTACATGTTACTACCATGTAGGAATTTTGCCCTCCATCAAACGACAAGACTGAGAAAATGTGTAGAATCTCAGCAGGTTTCAGTCTGACTCATAGCTTTCCAGCAGCGGGGCAGAAGCCCTGGGAGAAACCTGCGATCATTATTACATCAGTTGCTGCTTGCCTCTCTTAAACTCCTTCCTCATCACCATTCGTTTCAAAAGCTGTATATCAGCAGTGAGTGAGATAGAGTATTGGAGCAGGAACTCATCCTTCAGCACCAGCTCTAGCCCGTGTGTATATATTAATGAGACGCCACTGGCTACCTCCAAACTTTTCAGGTCATCTCTGTCATTAAACTACCCCACATGCACTTTTGACTCCAGATTCAATTCTTTTTGCCCTTTAGGATAACAAAAAGTATTATGTAAGATTTATAGGGATCTAGACTAGGGATGTATCCCTGGCTCCTCCAATCCTTTTAACTTCTGACTGGGATAATTATTGGTCAGAGGAGGGAGCAGTAAATGCTGAGTGGCTTTGAAGCAGGAGACCAACAGCACTCACACACAGCTCTGGAGAGCATCTTGCTTTCTAAGTTCACTACTTCCTCTACATTAATTCTGAGCTTCTGCTTCTGTCTGGCTCCTTTGCAGTGGTCTGGTTACATAGTTTTATTTCTCAACTATATTAAGCCCATATATAACATTTATACATACAGGTGTGGTCCAGTATTTTAGGAAGAGCACTTCTCTTCTTTATTTTTGAGAGGGAAATGAGACAATTGATATTAGTCCCAGCCAATAAGTTCACAGCTGTAGTCAGGATATGGTCAGCCTAGCTTAGCATAAAGACTGGAAACAGGGGGAAACTGCTAGCCTGTCTCCAGTCTGATTCCAGTCCCTGAGCTAAGCTCAGCTAACCACTCCACTTCTGTATTTAATTCACTTTCATCTCTGTGATACTGGAAACAAAATCAAATGAGTGGATTTCCTAAAAGTCCGATCATCATTTGTCATCACTTGTCAACATGCCGACATCTTGTATATAACATTTAGCACAGCAATATTTGTAATCCCTTTTGACACGCTATCTGTAAGACTGAAGTCAGCTTTTTATGAGGAAAGTAACAAACATTTTCTCAACTACTGTCTCCAAGTGCAGTTCTATTTTGTACATATACGATCCCAGACAGACTTTGCTATATGTTAACCCCGTCAAGGCTCTGTCTCAGCAATGTGAGACAGATCTTTGCGCTCACCCAATCAGCGGGTGGCCACTGCAAACTGCAGTTCCCTTTAAAACCCCAGCACATACACTGCTCATCCCTCTTTTTCAGTTCAATTCAATTCAATTCAATTCAATTCAGTTTTATTTATATAGCACCATATCATAACAGATGTTATCTCAGGGCACTTTTCATATACAGCAGGTCTAGACCAGAATCTTTATAGTTATTATTTACAGAGACCCAACATTTCCCCCGTGAGCAGCACTTGGTGACAGCAGCAACAAAAAACTCCCTTTTAACAGTAGAAACGTTGAACAGATCCTGGCTTATGGTGGGGGGGGGGGGGCTGCCTCGACCGGCTGGAGAGAGAGTGAAAGA
Organism: Istiophorus platypterus; assembly: GCA_016859345.1. Classification (NCBI taxonomy): domain Eukaryota; kingdom Metazoa; phylum Chordata; class Actinopteri; order Istiophoriformes; family Istiophoridae; genus Istiophorus; species Istiophorus platypterus. The sequence goes on along the minus strand of CM029133.1, from coordinate 2,577,161 downwards.
GAAAGAGAGAGAGAGAGAGGGAGAGACAAGGGGGGGCATAGCACAACAATGGGACTAAAATCTATATATACTATAGTTATACTAACAGAGCTGATAATATTACTAATAGGACTAAATGAAATGTTAACAGTAGCAATCATAATAATCAAAGCAGTGGGTGTTGATCAGGCTCATTGGACAGTAGATGATCCACAGCCATGGATCCAGACTCCAGATCAAGAGAGGAGAGAGATGAGAAAGCACAAAACTGCAGGAGAGAGGAAGGACAGTTAGTAATGAACATTTTTGAGGTGTTAATGCTCACAGGGAGAGAGGAGGAGGCAGTGGAAAGGGAAGCTCATTGCATTATGGGAAGTTCCCTGGAAGTCTAGGCCTATAGCAGCATAGTGAGGAGATGGCTTGAGCTAATGCTGAGCCAGTTCTAACCATAACCTATATCAAAGAGGAGGATTTCAGCCGACTCTTAAACATGGAGAGGTTGTCGGCCTCCTGGACACAAACTGGAAGATGGTTCCACAGCAGAGGAGCCTGATAACTGAAGGCTCTGCCTCCCATTCTGCTCTTGGAGACTCTAGGAACCACTAGTAGTCCTGAATTCTGGGAGTGAAGTGTTCAACTGAGATAATAAGGTACTATGAGCTCTTTAAGATAGGATGGTGTCGGCCATTAAGGGCTTTGTAGGTGAGGAGGAGGATTTTAAATTGTATTCTGGATTTCACAGGGAGCCAATGCAGAGAAGCTAAAAGAGGAGATATATGGAGATAAAGCATCCTAGTTTCTCTGCGTCATTTTGAGAAAGGATGTGCCTGATTTTTGAGATGAAATAAGGTAGTCCCTGAAGTTTGTTTTATTATCACAAGATAATGTGTTTCTGAGGTGTTGCGGGCCAAGCACAATAACTTAGGTTTTATCTGAGTTCAATAGTAGGAAGTTCCTGGTCATCCAGATCTTTATATACCTAAGACAATGCTTGAAGTTTAGCTAACTGAGTGGTTTCGTCGGACTTTATTGACAGGTACAGTTGGGTGTCATCTGCATAACAATTGAAGTTTATGGAGTGGTTCCTGATAATATTGCCTAAGGGAACCATATATATGGTGAATAGAACTGGTCCAAGCAAAGAACCTTGTGGAACTCTCTGACTAACTTTTGAGTAGATGGAAGATTCATCATTAATGTGCACAGATTGAAATCAATCTGATAAGTAGGACTTATGCACCCAATGAAATGCTCCAGTCTCTGTCATAGGATTTGATGGTCAGTAGTGTCAAATGCAGCACTAAGCTCTAAAAGTACATTAGAGACACAGGTCCTTTATCCAATGCGGTTAGTAGATCATTCGTAACCTTCACCAGTACTGTCTCAGTGCTATGATGCCTCTGAATCCTGACTAGAAATCCTCAAATAAACTATTAGTATGTAAAAAGTCGCACAACTGGTTGGGGACAGCTTTCTCAAGGATCTTAGAGAGAAAGGGAAGGTTAGATATGGGTCTATATTTGGCTAAAACATCTGGATCGAGGGAAGGTTTTTTAAGAAGAGGTTTAATTATAGCTAAATTATAGCTATTTTAAAAGACTTCGTTACATACCCTGATAATAGGGACAGATTGATTATGTCTAATAGAGAAGCGCTAACTAAGAGTAGAACTTCCTTAAGCAGCCTGGTTGGGATGGAGTCTAAGAGACAGGTTGATGGTTTAGATGGAGAGATTGTTGAAGTTAGTATGTGAAGGTTGATAGGAGAGGAAATTTCCAGGTATATATCAGGTTTTACAGCTGTTTCTAAGGTTCCTGTGTTTGAGGAAAAATTAGTGCCAGTTAAGGGCAGGAGGAGGTGAATTTTGTCTCTAATATTTTATCATTAAAGAAGCTCATGAAATCGTTGCTACTGAGAGCTACAGGAATACATGGATCAGTTGAGCTATGACTCTCAGTCAGCCTGGCTACAGTGTTGAAAAGAAACCTAGGGTTGTTTTTATTTTCCTCTATTAAAGATGAGTAATAGGCTGCTCTGGCAACGCTTAGGGCCCTCGTGTAGGTTTTAAGACTGTCAAGCCAGGCTAAGTGGGATTGTTCCAGTTTAGTAAAGCGCCATATCCTTTCACGTTTTCGTGTTGTTTGCTTTAATATACGAGTTTGGGAGTTAAACTATGGAGCTACCTCCCTTGTTTATTTATCTTTTAAAAGGGCAATAAAGTGGATTGTTGTTCTCATTGAGTGTGAAGTGCTATCAACAAGCTGATCAATTTGTGAGGGGCTAAAGTTAGTATACGAAATCTCTGTTATATTGTGATATGGCAGTGAATTTAGCGATGATGGAATCACTTCTTAAAAATTTAGCTACAGCACTATCAGATAGACATCTAATAAAGATATATTTGCCTAATGGTGTGTAATCCAGGAACAGAAGTTCAAAGGTTATTAACAATGGTCCCAGAGCAGAGGATTCTGTGGAAAGATGATTAATTGTTCGATTTTTATACCACATGTCAGAACAAGGTCGAGGGTGTGGTTAAAAAAATGAGTGCGTTTTTTTACCCTTTGGGCAAAGCCAACTGAGTCTGAAAATGAGATAAACGCAGTGCTGGGCTATCAGTATCAACGTCAACTTGAATATTGAAATTGCCTACAATAATTATTTTGTCTGTACTAATGACTGAGGATGATAAAAACTCTGAGAATTCAGGTAGAAATTCAAAGTATGGTCCCGGAGCATGGTTCACTATAGAGAGTAGAACAGGCTTTAAAATTTACCTATATACTCTGGAGGCAACTTCAAACACACATATGTAGATTCTGCCATCCTACAGTCTTTAAAGACTTCTGTGAGCTGGGCCATGCTAACAGCCAACCATGGCCAGGACAGTTTCCTCTGATGCCTCAGCTGATGCCACCAAGTAGAGGCCAACTCCTTTCTTGCCTATGGGGAAAGAGATGACCAGTGACAAGCACCGCCATGCAGGGTCATGGTGCAAATGCTATATACTAATACAAATTTTTTTCTTTCATATTCTCCATGTACGCTTTATAAAATGGCAACTGGTAGCCTTCATATTTTCCTTATGAATGAAAAAGATATCTTTCATCTTACTTTTATCTTTTAACTTGACTCAATTTCAGAGGAAAATACACCATCTTCTACACCACTGTACATTTATCTAGCAGTTAAGATTACTGCATACTTTGCAGATGAAGATTACACATTTGAAATATAATAGTAGCTTATAAAATATGGCTAACAGTTTATTAAACTACCAACAAGCATATAAAATAATTGACTCTGGAAGATTAAATTGCTGCTCACAGTTAGATGCATCAGTACCCTGAAGGGTTATATTATTTCATTTACTATTAATATTTTTTTCTTTTTTTCTTTTTTTCAACTGCACTCCAAATTTTTACTGTATTTAAATGTATATTATTGTTCTTCAGTATCTTGTTATTTATTTATTTGTTTTATTTTTACATGTATTCATGGTTCCTTCAAAACTAAGATCTCAGTCTCAGTGGAACTTGATTGAATAAAGATTTGGGTTTTTTTGTATTAATGGAGGAAAACTATTATTTGCTGCATATACTTCTGCACTTATGTTTCCTGAACTTTTGCTTTAAGAGTCCTGGTCACTCTCTGATACAATGACTATGCTGCATGAACTCTTTTTTGACAGATAGTTTTTAGATGTACCCTTAAGCTTCTTTCACAATTATAGCTTGGATATACCACACTGACCTTTAAGATTTAGAGAACGGTCAACTGAAAACAAACATAAAGTACTAACAGTATATCATTTTTATTAAAATGCAGAGGATACAGTTGTAGTGTTGAAACTTAGCCCTCTAATATGTTTACATTGGCATTAATATGCCAATGGCATACTTTGACTCAGAGAGAGGTCACTGTCGTGTGCCCACTTCCAAAAGAGACTGAATTAGCATGTGGAAATATGCCACTCGTTAACTTGTTTGACTTTGGGTTTCGTGCTGCTGTCAAAACCATGGACGCAAGACTTTGTTGTTTTTTGATGTAGATAAAGTGGGGAGAGGAGGCTGGGGGGCAGAGGACTGGCAGCGGATTGGGGGGGCATAGCGAGAAGAAGGAGCTGAGATGTTCACACAGTCAGGAAGATAGATTTAAGAGTGTATTTTAGCTGATGTTTGTCTGTATGGTTTTAAAAAATGTATGATATGCTGTAAAATAGAAAAAAAAAAAAAACCTTAATAAGAACACTGGAATAGCACATAACGTATGCCCTTGGTTGACATAAAAACACCTTGAGAAAATGTAGCCTTTAGATTTTATAGCAACTGGTGCAGTGCCCATCAAGCCTAAGAGTGACCCTTGATGATATATTCAGTGATATCATCAACGGTTGGGTCTCTTCAAAAGAGAGCTTGTTTACCATTTAACAGCAAGTGCAATTTAAAATAAATGGAGGAACCTCAGTTTGTCGATTTTTCTTGATAACCCTTCATCCAAAAAACTTAAATACTTCACAGTCAAGACTGCACTTCATTGGGTTCTCAGCATTACATGCCCAAAGTTTGAAGTCAATTGGATGAGAGGATGTGGAAATATCAAAATACAGACAGACTGACAAACAGATAGATAGACAGAAAGACAACAGCAATTGCTTTGTTTATGATTAGATTGTACAAAGAACTGCAGGTTATAGCCTTTTTTTTTTCTTCTATGGTAAATTCTGAACTCAGACAACTTTTCCACTTCTTTTTTTCCAAGAATTTGATGATTATCTAGTCAAATAGTGTCAAGGCTCATTGGAATTAACAGCTTTGAATGTTTACTTTATTTGCATACAACTAGCATGTACACCCTGTGCTAGCATCATAGCACAGGGTAGGAAATGACAACCATGTGGGTGAGAGACAGAAACCTCAATGGTCCTTTGAAAAACACGTTTCACTTAAAAAGAAGAAAGAGCCAAGAAAAGTTTAATACAAAAGAAAACACAAATGAAGGAATAACGAGAGACTAACATACAGGTCATCAGGATTTCTAATATCAGTGCAGCGCCCAGTCAAAATGTACATGTGATATTCTATAACATCATATAGAACTGTCAATTAGATGGTTCCATGGGAATTTATAGATTATTTCATGTCTGTATTTTTGATTTTCTTGACAGCCACTCACACAGGAATCTTCACAGTCAACACTGCACTTGGATCCTTGAAGTTGATTAGACGAGTGGTTGTTGAGAATATTGAAATATAGACAGACAGAATTCCCTCCTGTTTTTAGTAGGATATAAGATGCTCAGGTACAAGAGATACAATCAGTAAAATAATATGGAAGAGAAGATGAACAAATTCATACATAAAATTAGTTTGATATTAATTTTGAAATCCTAAAAGAACTACATAAATTAAAAAAGGACAAGAGAGAAGCTTTTTGATTAAAAATCAACTTGTAAAGTAGAACTGTAAAACCTTTGCATCCTCAACTTACTGTGTTTGATGAGGGGGAGGGGTGAAACTGCCCTCTGATTATTGGAAATTAGTCTGGGTTCCTGTCAAGCTAGAAAAAGACCGTTCATCACCCAGGGTCTGCAGCTGGGTCACCCACTCCCCCACAAAAGAACAGGGCCATCATGTTATTACTTCCTTATAGTAAATCCATATGGATTCACATCTTTCAATCCAATACAGCTCACTGTCATCAAACATATCCAGTGTGAAATAGTATGACGCCCATAACCTTCCACGTTTCATTAATAAATCCTACATCTTTGGCAATAAGCATTTCCAAGAGGAACCAGTAATGGGTTTATTGAAGGCTGTTATGGGAAGTTGAGACGGAAGAGACAGTTAGAGACTTCAGTCCAACGAGGAAAAATGTTCTACTGAGACTGTTATTCCAAAATGAGAAATATGATTTATGAAATTCATTTCTTGAACATCACTTTGTTTAATCCGGCATGGATGTGCAGCTACTTAATTTAAAAGAGACAGAAAAATGAGAATACGAAGAATGGAATTAAACTAGTACTGTATAAACCTGCCCTGCAGACAGCAGAGGAAAAACTCCATGGCACAATAAAACGTATTCAAATTGAACCCTTAAATGGAACATAATACCTGTTCCTACCTATATAACACATAGTCATTTTAATGACTATGGGTCTTTTAGACCATTCCACACTGTTGTGAATAAATCTGAAAGCTCATCCTTTTTATCTTTTTTAGGCTTCATCCCCAACAGAGCAGACAATTTCTACTGTCTGAAATTGAGCTTTTAGACATTACTCCTTAAAGTGAATACATTCAGGGAATTCTACCTTTGCAAATATGTTTGACAGCATCCATGAATCACGCACCTGAAGCCGTGCACAGACAGACATTAGTTTTGTGTGAAAAGGTGCAGCCTCCCCAATGATCTGTTTGTCGTGGTTAAAATTTTTTTCCTAGATTATTTTCTATCTGTTTGTAGATATTACTTGTTACGATGTATCACCACAGAAGATAAAATGATTGTTTTGATCATATCTTTCCACAGATGTAAAGTTCTTATTTTTTGGTCTGCTTGCTCTGAATGCCTTCCTAAGAAGCTAAATATTCCCTCACATCCAGTGTTCTTGAAGATCACTTATTGCACAAAGTCTCTGATGTGCAATTTTGTTGTCGGTTCTACTGAATGGTACCAAGCATGAACCTTAGTTGAACTGACCATTAATGCGCACAATGGCACACCAACACATAGTCGTGAGTCAGCACAGTCTTTTATTATTATCTATTATCTATTAGTTCAGTATATAAACAGATCAATTAATTAGCGAGGCTTGAGTAACACAAACACCAAACTCCACCCAGATATAATACCTTGGTCATTCCAACACACCATCCAAAGAGCTCCAATTGTTTGTGGCCCAGAAAAAAAAAAATCTTCTGGTAGTAGTACTTGGTCTCCACCAAGCTCCTGAGGGAAATAAATCTTTCTATATAGCTGCTAAATACTATGTTCTTCAGTGATTTGCTAACTGGTACTGTGTGCTGTTTGCTGCTGAGCAGGTAGTAGGACAGTGGATAAAGCAAATAAAGATAATAAAGCAATGAATGCAGTGAGAGTAAACCAGAACAGTAAAATCTAGGGCTGGAAAGCTAAGGAAAGAATAAAACTTTGTATAAAGCTGGCAAATCTGTAAGAATTGGGTGATAGTAAGTTGGTAAGTAAGGCTACATGTCACAGCAAGTAGACATCCATTCCTTACACTTTTGCTCTCATGATTTAGGAGGTTCAAAAACAAATTATATATATATATATATTTATTCATCTGAGGAGTCCAAATTCCATTTGAGGAGTCCGAAACTGGACAGATCTGCACTGTCTACTGTAGATGCAGTTAAACTATGATGAAACAGTTGCTGTTATAGGAAAATTGTCATTTTTTGACCACGAATAACAGTGTCAGTGTTGGTGGGAGGCTATAGCTCTATACCCTTAAATGGCTTGAACTAGTTCTGGTAACAGGTAACAAACCCCTTTGAAAAGTTTCCAAGCAACGCAAAAACACCAAACAGCAATGCCATAGCTTTCACGATACTTATTTAGTTGCATATAGGGCAGGTTGGACAGTTTGCTTATGTCCACATCACATGAAAATAACCTTGTTCTGCACGACTGAAATCACTGAATCATCAGACAATGTGTTGTCAAAAGATTGAAGCAAAAAAAAAAAAGTGACTGTATGATTTCTGACTAGGTTGATTAATATGAGGACAAAGATGGTGGACACAGCATGAGATAGAGATAGTGATCTTTTGTTGATCTAAAAGATGTTCAGAAAAGGCTGAGAAAGCTTGACCTGAGTTAGGACTTACACGACAGGGCACACATGAATTTCAATTAATTGGAAAAAGGAAACTTCATACAATGTTATCAGATAATTAAATCTCAAAACAATTGTGCCCACATCCTCTTACATGTCAGATTCAACATGTGAAATCGAAACTGCCACTCCAGCACACAAAAGTGCAAGAGGAGACACAGATGCTTTATAGCCAGACATATCCCAGCATCAGAGGATTATAAAGAAATAGAGCAGCACTTATTCTTCATTCTAAGAGCTCTGTTTAATAATAGCCCCTCTATAACAAAGCTATTGTGGAAAAACGCACTCTATAGGTTGGAGCTGCTCTAAAGTTATATTTCCCGTTAAATTGAAGACCTGTTCCCTTGACACACTAGATAAGGCATCTGAAATCATAATAATTCACTTTAACAGCTCATCAGCTTTACAGTCGCTGCTTCTCATGGCTTGAGGGATAATGTTCCTGAAACATGAGTGACAACCCATGACAGCTATTATAACACACTGGCTCCTAAGCATCTCTCTCCTCATAGGTTCATGAAAATGAGCGGGGAAGAAAAATGCATCACTTTTGAAAATGCTCCCACTTTTCCCCTTGGTGGTTTTGCACAATAATTGTTTTTCCACACCCTTGGGCTAGTCATCAGCATAGCTGCAACATCACTACATGATATTCACAATAATCCCATTAGTATCTCCACTGCAGCATCCCACAGTCCAAAACTTTTTCTGAAGAATGTGATAGACTGTTCTTAAACGTCTTGAGTACTTTTACAGTTTCTTGTCAGGGCTTGATGATCATTCTAGATTTACAGCATTATATTTCCATATCTGATGACCTAAGGAAACAGATGACCGAGCGTGAATCTAAGTCCTGCATAAGCATGCTGATTGCAATATTGCTCCCACCCCTTGCTATATGGAGAAAATATTTGTATGCAGGTTATACATATATCTACTTGACTTTCAGTGGTTAAACAGAGAAACTTGCTGTGCTGCTTATATACATTAAAGAGAGTCTTGTGTTGTCAAATGCAACTAAACGAAGCAGTAGTGGAAGGACCACTGTGGTTCATTATTACTGCAGCATAATTGTCAGCAAATATTACTACTTGGGTGAAAATTTTGAATTTCCAATAAAAAAAATTAGATGGGTTTCTGCAGTGTTTTGTGATTAAAAAAAAAATACATCTGAACATTTTTGTAATCCATTCCAGAAAAAAAATTACCAGAGTTGCAGACTGAGAAAACACCTGGTTGGTGTAAAAGCTTGTAGAGCAATAAAAAGAACACTATAGAGATCTCTTCACTGTTGTTATTACAATTATAATTTCTTTCACTTATTTATCAAAGAGAATATATGCAGATTTCTAATTTTTTAACAATAGTCTCTTATTTCAGTCACGTTCCTCAAATTCCCAGTCTGTCTTTTTTTTTTGGTTCCTCGTGTATTTGTCTGTTGTAATGCTTTTTTCTTTTTCTTTCTTTTTAATAGTGTCTGATTAGAATGTTGGACATAAATGTTATGTTGGAAATGTTGCATTTTATGCATTATGTCTTGCTTTTGCTTCAAGTGATATATATATATATATATATATATATATTGTGCTCTTAGTATAATTATTTAGAGTTCTCTTAAATCAAAGACAATTAATATGGTCTTTATTATAGATCAATCCAAAAGTGATTGCAGTGGAATTAGATACATAAATGAACATTTGACTTACAGTCACTTCTTTATCAGCTTAAAAAAGATGATGTCTGTCAGTTGTAATCCTGTGTTTACTGACAGAAGCAGCCCTTTAATAGAATAAGAAAACACTATTCCGAAGATTTTTGTCATTGAATCTAGTCAGGTTCTGTCAATGATTTTAGAGCATGTTGTGTTTTGGGGAACACAAACTTTAATGAACACCTGTACACCTGCTCATTCATGTAATTTATCAATTATATGGTTGCTGTGCAATGCATAAAATCATGCAGACACAGATCAGGAGCTTCAGTTAATTTTCACTTCATACAACAGAATGGGAAAAAAGTGATCTCGGTGGCTACAGTGGCAGGATTTTTGTGCGAGACCGACTGGTTTGAGTATTTCTGAAACTCCTGATCCCCTTGGACTTTCATGCTGTCTCTTGAGTTTTTACTGAGAATGGTGCCAGAAACAAGAAACATCCAGTTCTGCAGACGGAAACCCTTTGTTGATGAGAGAGGTCAGAGGAGAATGACCAGACTGGTTAGAGCTGACAGAAAGTCTATGCTAACTGAGATAGCCACTCTTTATAACTGTGGTGAGTAGAAAGCTTCTCAGGGTGAACAAAACATCAGAACCTTGAGGTGATGGTCTACAACACCAGGAGACCACATTGGGTTCTGCCCCTGTCAGCCAATAACAGAAACCTGGATGAAAATGGAGCCTAATCTGATGTGTCTGGATTTCAGCTAAGGGAAGAAGATGGTTGGGTGAGAATTTGGCATCAACAGCAGGAATCCATGGACACAACCTGCCCTTTGTCAGCAGTCTAGGCTGGTAGTAATGGTGTAACGGTGTGGGGAATGTTTTCCTGGCACACTTTGGGGCCCATTAATATCAGTTTTTCGTGGTTTGAATGCCAAAGCCTTTTAGAGTATTGCTGATGACAGTGTGCATCTCTTTATGTCCACAATTTCTAACAGCGACTTCCATTAGATAATGCACAATGCCAGCAAAAGTCATCTCCGACTGCTTTCATAAACATGACAATGAGTTCATTGGACTTCAGTGGCCTTTCCAGTCACCAGACACCACCTTGGGCACCTCTGGAATGTGGTAGAATGGGAGATTCATGGCATGAACATGCAGCTGACAGAGCTGCAGAAATTATGTGTTGCAATCAGTCAACATGGACCAGAACAACTAAGGTATGTGTCTAATATCTTGTGGAATCCAGGCCATGAGGAGCAGAGGCTTTTTTGACAGCAAAGGGAAGACCTACCCAACATCAGTGGGGTGTTCCTAAAAGGGTGCGTTGTGAGTGTAGTGTGTGTGTGTACGTGTGTGTACAGTATTTCTTAAAAGAACAGCCACAAATAGCAGCTATAAGTAAGTTAGACGTTGAAAGTTTCTCTGCCTTCTCAGGATTTCTTTCGTGTCTCTGTGTTGCTTGATTCCTGGGCTGCTTCTGCACCAAATTTTCTCTTTCCCTCCATTACCTTTCATCTAAATCTTGAATCAGAAACTTTTTTTTTAATTGTGTTCTGTTTGTGTCTGTTGCCACTCTTGCATCCTAATTCTCCCTCATTTCTGTTTCTTCTTCCCTCATTCCTCCTTTTCACTGTCTGGAAATATAAAGAGCTTCCATTTTTAAAAACTGGACAGTGCATGCAGCAGTTCTTTCATTATGTAATTTACAACATTGATTATTATTATTATTATTATTATTATTATTAAAACAATAATAATTTCTGTTTTTTGACTTTACAGTAAATATAAGAACACAGAGGAATAAAATCCCTGCAATAAACAGGGGCAAGGCAACAGGAGACATTTGCAAACTGCATGAAGAATTAATTGCACAAAAAATAAATGTGCCAAAGTTCATGTAACTAAGTCAGGTAACTAACTTATAGGGGTCTTTGGCTGCATTACAAAAGAAAACAAGATCTTGGTTTCATGAATGCATTTTTCAGAAGAATTTTCCCTGTAAACTGCACCTGTCGACCTGTTGTTGCGTTGTTTTTTTTCAGTTGTTTCACTTCTTTCAGATCCTGACAAATATCTCTTTCAGCATTCTTTCCTTTCATGACCTGTCACCTACACTCAACCGTGTAAGTGTGAGCCGTGAGAGGGGATACATCAACTCTTTTGTGCGTCCCACCCACAGAATTTACACATGTAGAAGAGTTTTCCTTCTTTCCCTGCCCCAGCTTGTCTTTCATTGCAGCTCATGATCATTTGTTTGAAATTCCACATATCCCACATCTGTCACATACAATCGCTCATCAGTTTGATGTCTCACAATGCTGCACAGTTCACACGTCCCATCAGGTTCCTGTCAACTTTATTTTTACCTGCAGTTTGTCATCACAAGAACTGGAGGATAAGCATGGATGTAGACACTGTAGCTTCCCAACTTTTCCTATGTGTTTCCATACAGGTCATGTTTTCCAGGCAAATACCAAATCTATTGATACTTTAAATGTGGCACCTACTAACAAGCCATGATGTCTAGAGGGCCAGGGCCAAAATCTTCATAAAGAGCTCTTGTGGGACATCCTGGAGGCTCAGACAGCTGAGGTGTTATTGGAATGTCTGAAGTAGAAATTCAGCTTAGGCCTTTGATGCTCTATGTCCGATTTTTTTAGTTACATCTCTATTGACTTTGAACTGTGTAATAAAGCAGAAATGTCATATAAATTATCTCTAAAATGGCACTGCTCCAGAGGTGCTTGAAGATGATGAAGCTATGACTGAAGCCTTGGAGAAAAGCAATAAGATTTTAGCCAGATAAAGGTTGGTGATGTCTGGTGGTTGTTAAGTAGGCTTGTCCACCCAGCACTTTGTTCCAAAGCAAGAAATCTGAATTACAGCCAGAATTGCTGTGACATATGGTGTAGTTTTGAATGATCCCCAGAGGATGATTCGTGATGATGGTAATGATCCCCCTGACCTCTGCAGCATCGCTATCAGGCTAAAATTTCAAAGCATGATACGTAGATATGTAATAACATCGGCACATTGATTCTCCCCAGAGGATAAAACATGAAGGATTTATTTGCGTGGGGTGAATGTTATGATTTTAATGACCCCATGGCCTTTCATAGCATCTACCTGAAGACAAACTTGTCCATTCTGTTCAAATGCAACAAACATTAAAATCCATTGTTTGTCTTTACCTTCAACAAAAACTACAGACCATCTTGTGAGGGAATCATATTGGCCACAAGCTCATCAACATGTTGATGTTCCAACTCATGACTAGTCAGCAGTTATTCCTACATTGATACTTGCGTACTCCATACTCATACGTTTGATCAGCACCATCTTCCAACACATCTTCCATCGTCTTCATTTGATCTCAACTACACTCCTGTAATTTTTTGTGGATGTATCTTCCACAGTTGTGATACTGTTATGCACTAAAACAATGTCATGCCACTGCTGACTTAGCTACTGAGAAAGGTGGGTCATAATTGAAGTGATACAATCAAAAGAGGTCAGTTATCAATTGTAAAGAAAACTTAACAATAGGTTTTTTTTGAGATTTTCAACAGACCAATGTTGTGTTTTTCCTGTTGAGAATAGTGCTAAATATCCACTCCAAATTTCATGGCTGTCTCTTTAATTATTAACCAATATTTATACAACCAGACAACTACTGATCAACTGACTGACCAACATAAACCCCACAAGGCATTGATTGATTATTGGTAGATATAAGACCATACAAAGATATTTATAATGATTTGGTTTGCATTTCTTTTATTTCTTTCAGATGGACCAAACCCTAATTTTTACTAAGATTTGTCTAATTTTGCAAATGTTTTGGGGGTTAAGAAGTGCACAACAATATTCAAAATCACATTAATCATTCACAAATTGTTTTCTTTCTCATTCACTGATAAATGCATTACTTATCCCCATATGAATATGGGGATATAATCATTAAAGCTCTCACTCTGTGCTCACATTGCTGCAAGGCATTCAGGAAGTCCTACACAGAAGAGAGATGTGTGTGTCTGAGAATAAGCATCCAGCTGCTCCTCCCAAAGCACTTCCTTTGTTTGTTTGGGCTGCTAAAGGTCCACCTATGGAAGCTGGCTGCCTGAAGAATAAGAGCTGTTTATGGAACAGTTTCCACAGGCCTGCTGCTGCACCGCCAGCCCAGTTTGATGCTCTGTCCACCTGTGGCCTCAAACCCCCCTTTATTTGCACTCCCACTCCCTACATGGCTGGTTTTTATATTTACTCGAGAGTCTTTGTTTAAAAGACCAATACTCAGTAGTACATCATATAATGTGTGATTACAAGCACACTGCCGAGCCCTGTTTACGTCCTACATCTGAGTAACAGAAAACAGATGACGTCAGCTTTTTCTCACAACATGGAACTCACCACAGACAGTCTAGCTTTCTACTTTACTCTAGTCCAGACCTGCATTTTAGCTTTACAGGAGCTAATGCATTTATGACTCACTCTACAGTATGATCCCTTCCATACTAACTCGTCTGACTCAGATCTGTCTGTTGCCGGTAAGTGCTGAGTCTGCACATTTGTACAGTGTGTCACAGGAAAGGCAAGGGGTGTGTTTTCTTCATTTGGGTGACTCACTGTTGCTGTGGTGTTCATTCAGTAGATCCCAAACAGCTGTGATAATGGCACACGTTATGGATCTACAATAACAGATCTGCACAAACAAGTGTTGACATGTATGCAAAAAATTAACACACGCAACAAGGTGGCTACAGTAGGGCACTTCTGTAATGGGCATCAGTATCAGATGTAAAGTTTCTCTCTCCAGTTGTCTGAACTATATTTCACTGATATCACATTTGAAAAAATAAATGCAAAATAATAAAAAAAAAATTAAAAGATCAACAATACAGATCTCAGCTCTCTCTTAAATACAACCTGTTTTAATTCTAAAAAATTTAGGGGGAGAAAAATCCTATTGGTTGGTGTTGTGTGTGTGCGACAAATCAATAATTAGTATTTAATCATTAACATTTATAGATGTAAACTTTGAGGTCAATTGATTATTTTTTGGAGGAATCTTTAGAACTGCAGGATTTATATTCCTCTATTCATTCTGTATTATTCATTTTCATTTCTACCTTTACATAAATTACTTAAGTATACAATATATTTCATGCCTTTACATACTATATGTGTATTGACTCACTGAGCACTCCATTAGAAACACCTGTAGCCCCTGCTTATTCATGCAATTATTGAATCTGCCAATCATGCGGCAGCTGTACAATGTGTAAAATACTGTAGATCTAGCGTCAGAAGCTTCCCTTCAAAAGAATAAAAAAACCCAAAATATTTTATATATATATATAAAATAATATAATACAAAAAATATGTGATGTCAGTGACTTTGACGGTGGCATGACTGTTGGTACGAGATGGGCTGGTTTGCATATTTCTAAATCTCCTTATCTCCTGGGATTTTCACACCAAACAGTCTCTAATTTTTACTTACAATGGTGCCAAAAACAAAAAGAAACATTGATTGAGCAATAGTTCTGAGGATGGAAACCCTTTGTTGATGAGAGAGATCAGAGGAGAATGACCATACTGGTTAGAGCTGACAGGAAGGCTACAGTAACTGATAGCCATTCTTTACAACTATGGTGAGTAAAAAAGCATCTCAGAATGAACAACACAACACATCATGGGGTGATGGTCTACAACAGCAGGAGACCATGTCAGGTTACAATCTTGTCAGCCAACAGAAACCTGAGGCAGCAGTGGGCACAGGCTCAAAACTAGATAGTTGAAGATTGGGAAAACATGAACTAGTCCGATGAATCTGGATTTCAGCAGATGGTTGGGTCAGATTTTGGCATCGACAGCAAGAATCCATGGACCGAACCTGCCTTGTTTCAACATTCTAGGTTGCTGTTGTTGGTGGTGTAATGGTGTGAGGAAAGTTCTCTTGATAGACTTTGGGCCCTTGATACAATTCAGTCATGGTTTGAAGGCCAAAGCCCCTCTGAGTATTACTCCTGACCATGTGGGTCTCTTTATGCCCACAATACCATCTACTGCCGGCATGATAGTTCACCATGTCACAAATAAAACGTCTCAAACTGGACTCATGAACATGATGATGAGATCAGTGAACTCCAGTGGCCTCCAATAAAATCCAATAAAACACATTTGGGATGTGATAGGAGATTGGCAGCTGACAAATCTGCAGGAATGGTGTGATGCAATCTTGTGGAATCCATTCCAGCAAAGGGATGCCCTACCCATTATTAGTATGATGTTCCTAATAAAGTACTTGCTAACTGTACTGATGACCTACTTAGCTATTTTCATGATTTATTTATGAAAACACAGTTAGCAGCTGTTCATGCAGAGAACATGTGTTGTTGTGTGGTGTTATTTTCAGTTACTGAGACAATGAAATCTGATCCAAGCCCAGTTAAAGTAACAGATTCACGAGTTTGAGGCTTATGAGATACGATGAAAAGTTGTCACAGTGGCACTTGCAGTGACTATATCTTTTATTCCAGTACCACTGTCCAGTGACAGTAGTCTTGGCAATGCTGTAATAATCTAATCTATGAATAAAGAGGCTGCATGTGTCTTATGTAAAGCTAATGACAGTCTGAACATGACCTTAGAGTATGAGCTCTCTGGGTTGGTATATAATTTATGTTCTGTCAGTGTATATTTTCACTCACCCTTTGAGTATCTCTGCTGTATGTTCTAACTGTACATGTGAAAATGCATGCACATATACACATGTACATACACTGATCAGTGTACATACAGTATATATGCATTTATACATGTATACATACCAATGTACACACATATTAATTTGCACTGCACACAAAACAAAAAAGCACTGGACAAAATATGCATCATCACTGAGCCAGACAAGGTTTTTTCAGTTTTGCTGATTTTCACATTTTCAAAAAAAGTCGACTGCAAATCTATGAATTGAAACCACTGAACAAAAGAACAAATCACTATACAAATAAACAGGGCTGTGTATATGAATTTAAAACTCACATAAAAGATAACTGCCTCTTAGCTGACTGCAGGACCTGCCAGCCATTGAATTCAATTACCCAGTATTATTTTAAAAGCTATAATTGGCTTTTTAATTTTGATCATGTAAGAGTACTGAAAACATTGACCTAAACTCAGAATACGATTATGTCCCGTGCTGATTTTTCATTTTGGGATTTCTATCACTATTATTTCAATCATCTGTATAATAAATTATGTTACAGGAAAAAAATTTCCATTGAATTTGGAACAAGTACAAGAAAAATAGCTCTTAATCTATCTGATTAGACTATGATTACTTCATTACATTACTGCTGTCAATAATGTTCGAACCTGCAAAAGAAGCCAAACGATGTTTATTAGCCCACGACACAACACTGGGGGCCTTGTCTCTCTCATTCAATTAATCCACGCTCACCACGTGCCCTGAAAAAAATAATTGCCTTTTCATGTTCCATTATTCATAATTTTGTGCCAAAAGAAAAAGCAATGGCGCTAATCAGGTTGAAGAAAATGTGATGATGTAAGTGTAAGGATGTTTTGTATTGTGGAGAAGACATTACAATAATGAGCATGACACTTGAGAGTTACAGTGAATCAGCCTTGGGACTTGTCCAATGCTCATGACTGCACATCGGAGGCCCCTGTGATGTATGTTGGATCAGGCACTCAGTCTGAACTCCCATTGGTCACTTGGCACTTATCTCAAAGAGGATTATCATTAACCTCTGCATACTGGACAAATTCTCAGGCTGGCTCCCTCCCCCGTCTCCACCGAATTATCCCCAAGTTTAATTGGCTAAATAAATCACTGCTTTTGCCCTTAACAGCTTTGGTGCGGGGTGCATGTCTTGAACTAACTGGGATATTGGATTTACTGTCAATGTAGACATATTAGAGAAGCTGCTGGGTTGGCGAAGTTTGGATATTGTAGTTCTGTCTTGATGGTCCAACTAGCTATGGTTCATCCAAGTCACTGTATAGCTAATGGAAGCCAAATCAGGGCAAGCTGAGGCTCGTTTGGACCAGTGGAGAATACAGTGCAGCTCACTATGTTGCTATTGAACTTATAGAGCTGCGATAGAGTTTTAGAGTATAATTCTGAGTAATTAGAGATTGCATCTAAAGGCCCCTATGCTCCTATGCAACTTTGAACTGATGAAAAATTGGGAAAAATAGTAAAAATTATGGCTGACAATCCAAAGCTTCTCAGAATGTGACTGCTCCTGTGACCAACTTCTCAAACCATCTAGTTGGAGTACATTACAAGGATGCCAAATACACTGGCTGATGCAACATTATAAGTATCATTTTTCAATTTCTTTTAAGATGGTAAAGATTGAAAACATTTATTTCCCTGCATTCTTTTCTGTTTACATTGTAGCACCACAATTTCCCAGGTATCAGAGTCTGACATTCCTTAAAATTGATATCTGTCACAGGTAATGACTAAGATTCTATAAGACCCTTTTTGTACAATGTGACATGCAATGAACCTGCAAGATAATTATCATCAGATAGTGGAAAAACCCCTTTATTTTTATGTGTTTTTTCTGCATTAGTCTAGTGATGACACTATACTGTACTTGCCAAGATCTTGAAACCAATGGGAAAAGAAACCTGAGCAGTCACTCAATTAGACAGGTTGTAAACAAGCCAACAGTTCATCCAGTTGATCTGACTTGCTTTATGTGGATCGAATTGTCAGCAATAATCCCCCACTGAATGAGAAAACTGTGTGTGCAAACAACAGCAGCAAGTCCAACCAGGAAGTTGGTCTCTAAACTCAATTACTGATTCTTACCGATTGGAGTGATGCCACAATGCCAAAACGACTTCATGTGTAATAAACGTATTATCCTTTACGTTAGGTCCAACAGTCATTTGCAAAATTCACACCTTTAATAGCACATATGCAAAGAATTAGAAATAAAAGAAAAAGGGTTACTCTAGATTGACATGATTATAGCTTAGCTCAAAATAGGTTCTAAAAGGATCTTTGGATCCTGTGTGTACAATGCTGGTGAAAAATGTAAGTGTATCAGAACTCAGGTGTGCACTGAGCACATGTTGGGTAAATACATTGTCAGGCATGAGCCTGGAATTCCAAGGTGGGAACTGGAGGTACAGATTTTGTCTCATATCTCTGCCACTGTGCTTTAAATGCTGTGTATAGCCTGTACCTGTGGATCTGATGCTTGGGTAAATGCGACCTGTAGTGTATCCCTGCCATACCTTTCTATATCCGTCACAGATGAAACCTATGTTAAATAAAGGTAATGTGTTGTCAGCTCATAACCAGAAAGAGGTTTTCAATCCATAATAGTTTATCCAGGGGGATTTTCCTGCTTCTATGCATCTGCTTAAGATTTCCCTCAAGATGGGATTTTTCCCCTATTTTTTTTTTTTTCTTGTCTCTTTGTGAGTCAGGAAGTCCAACGCTTAGACGAACAGCATGAGTCTTGTTCTGGGTGGGAGTATATGTTAGGGAGTAAATTGCTTTGACACATTCTTTACCAACTATTTCTTTGTGATAGAAACCAATGAATAAAAATCAGAAGCTATTTGCTGTCCAGAAGTGAACGGTGAAGGACAGAAGAGGCTCTTTTAATCCATGTAATGGGTTATTGACTTTGACCCCAGGGGGAATATATTTGCAGACATAGGATGACACTTTTTTACTTACACTACAGCTCAAGCAATAGAAAAATCCACTGCATCTCTGTTTTCTCACCTTTACTCCCTTTCGTTTAGGATTCTGACACCAGTGCAGATATGCCATTTGGTTCGAGAGAGCTACAGAATGTCTTTTGTACCCATTAAATAGTAGAGATGCAGCCTTTTGCTACTTCTACCACCACTACTGTCTCTACCACTGGGTACGTGTAGAGACTGATAAACTGTGTGGGGACCATGTAGGCCATAATTCATTCGGAGCCTTCCACATACTGTACATTTTTTTCTGCTTTTCACTATCACATACATTCGCACAACACAATTCATCCACTCTATTGTTTTCAGACACATAGAAATTGATTTCTCTTGCATTCTTCTATCCTAAAAGTGACTTTCACACATTACTTATTTCAAACAGCCCATGCATTCAGAAAAAAAAATGCCACTTGCTTTATGTTCTTTTATATACTTTAATAGGAAATATGTTTACTGAATGCATCCACAAAATTGCGAAATGTTAGTGCCGAATGTATCAGCAAGACATTCACTGACATTATCTGCACATAACAACTGAAGCGCACATTTTTATGGTTTGGGCAACAAAGAACCTAAGGCTAAAGTCAGGAAAGATTGTGGTTTTGTTAAACAGATCGCTGCATGGCTGTAATTTGGCATGGTGGCGCTTTGACCTGGGTGCTAACGTCACCATGCTACTATGCCCACGATGCTAACACCCTGACTTTAAGCAAGCATCATGTTTATGCCATTTTCCTCTTATCTTGGTGTATTAGCATGCTAGTTTTTGCTAATCAGCATGGAAAACAAAGAACAGCTAAGGCTGATGGGAAACATTTTTACTGGTTTTAAAGGTTTCCTGTAGAATTTTTTTGTAGACAAATAATGTTTCTTTTTACATTCAGTGTTACTGACCAAAACACATAGGGCTCTGTATTCCTGCACTTGGGCAAATGCATTTCCATTGCAGTTTTCCTTGGGTTCAAGTCTATTTTTTGGCATCTGTGTCTTTTGGTCAACCCTGTCTCTAAGATATTGCAAAACCAAACTGCAATAGAAAATTTGTTTTGTGGGATTATTGTGGTCTGATTTAATACAGAAAAAGTCCAGAGTGACTTGAGACACTGCTTATATCGACATTTAACCAAAATCAAAACCTTTCCCACACCAAAACCAAAACACTTTAAGTTGCCTAAATCTAACTACAGACAGGAATCTGGATGCAACCCTGGTCTGTGGTATGACATTTGTACGCTTTATCTTCCCACCATTCACCAGCCCTCACCCCCTGGAACTTCCTCTTCTATTAATAAATCCAGAGCTTTATTCATTGAAAAAAAAATGTTTTCTCTGTACAAAATCCAGCCTCTGATTACTTTTCTTAGAAAACATATTTGCTGTTGCAGTTTAGTTGTGTAGAAATGTAAGTCCTTGAGACAGGGTTAATTGGCTGATTTCCTGGCACCAATTGAGCGTTTTTGCACCATTTTGGGGGGAGATGTGCTGCTGTTGAGTTAATTTTTTGAAATTCCCCTGCATATTAAAACCTACTCAGGCCTCCTCTTATCCCATATGCAGGAAGATTTTTGTGGCTTTACTTGGCAGAGGCAGACCCGTATAAGACCCGTATAAGACCCATCTAAAATCAAAACCACATCTCAGTAACAATATGTCAAGCTTGTCCTTTTTCTATTTGATACACTGTTTTACATCCAGTGAAGATTGATATATGCATGAAAACACATCTGGGGATTCAAAAAAGAACACCAACTACAACAACGTGCACATGACTGTAATTCAGTGACCCAGAGTATGGCAGAAATGTCAGTACTGCTGTTCTACGTGATGAGTGAACTGCCTACAACAACTTGTAGCACGTCTGAGCTTTTTGTGTAGTTTATTAAATACCCGTATTCATCACATAGCAGCAGAAATGTTTCATATGTTTCATCTAGAGTCTCTGATTTGACAGAGAAGCTGCGTGTAATTTTACACATGGATGTAACAGCAGCATGACTTTGTTGATTATTCAAATCCTCAGGCTCGGCACAGGGTGGTCAGGATCTAATAGTGTATATTGTTCTATGATTTCTGAACATCAGACTGGAAAACTCTCACAGACAAATTCCAGGTTTAACAGTGAAGTCATCTGTTATTAATGCTGCTGTCCTCAGGATGAGTCCTGAGCTCCATCAAATCTGTTAGTACATTTTTATCACACACAAAAGTCCAAAGTACGAATCGAGTGTGTGTCCTATTTTTTCTGTCATGAAAATTGTTCCTACAGTGAGTTTTACCACTTCAAATCATGTTTAAAAATATATATATTTTTTGGCAGATAATCAATAGGAAAAGGATATAGGAAAGGATCTCTCTCTCTCTCTCTCTCTTAGTATATATCTACATATATATATATATATATATATATATATATATACATATATTCTATGAAGATTGCAATTGGTAACTGGTTTCAGTGTTGTGGCTGATTGGTGTAAAAATATAGATAGATACAACTAAATGTCCTTTTTTATATGTTAATTATAAATACAAATTTTCCGCAAATTTTCTGTAAATTTTAATTACTATGTGTAATTTGTCTGAAATTTAACATTTCAATTTGTCCTCATGTACTTAATATCCTTGTAACAACACAGTAACACAGCACACGGATGTAGTGATTAAAGAATTCAGAAGAAAAATGTAATCAAAACACAGCTCTAAATAGCAGTATATAAATGTATATAAATCCGTGTATATAAATCTAAATATAATATGCAACTGATGTGTAAACGCTCTTTTATGAGGATTCTAAAACTTCATTTCTGAAGTCTCAGCCCAAGATGCATAAATTCAAATCCAAACTTTTGATTCGGTTTGGAGTTTGTCTTCCACACAACTACAAGACAGAATGTCCATATGAAAAATAGAAATCACCTATTGAAGGACATTTGCCAGCCAGATTCTGTGGATTGCCACAGTCATGAAATCCCATGTCAAAGTTTGTTTTAATTATTCTTAGCAGGTGTTGCAGAACACGGTAAAGATAACAGAATCATCAACTGCATTTGCAAAACAATGCACATAATGTGACAGATTTGTCCATCATTTAAATGCCTATGCATAATTATGCTCCCGTTGAACGATTCTCCATAATTACTTCTGCCCTAATGCTGGCCAAGAATAGAACAGTGTACAGTAAACAATCAGTAAGAAAGTATATTTGCTGCACTCCAGTCTTTTTAACCTCCAATCTGAGAGGCCAAATGTATTTAAATCTGTATTGTATTTTCAAATTCTCATTTGGACATCACATTTTGAACAAACATGCACAAAATGCAGGAAATTATATCAAATCAACAAATGAAAATGAACCCATTCACACTGAGGCAAGGTGAAATGAGATGGCAGTTCGCCCCTGTACACATAAGTGTTTATGCTTTCCTTTTCTTTTCTTTTTATTCCTTTTATGCTGTGTGACCTCAAAGCCATTCATTATATACTTGAAAACTGCAAAAATTCAAACAGAAGTTTATGTCCTTAGAGATGCAAAACTTGTGATTAAACTAGTTCTGTTTTGTGTCTGGGTAAAAGATAAATACGGGTCCATTTGGCCTGAAGAAGCTGCTTAAGCTGTGGTCAAGCTCCAGTCAGTTTGTGGCAGCCCCACAGGGCCCACAAGGTCTGGCTGAGATGTTATGAGCTCCAGCATTGTCAATTTCTGATTCCTGTCTGGGAAAGGTAGAAGCAGACATTCTTTTTTTTCCCCCTTTGAGCAGGTGCCAACACCTGAAGGTAAACAATATACAGAGGGCAGCAGGGTCAGAGCAGTGTCTGGACTTAGCTTCTCCCCACAGACCAAACCTGTCAGAGCCTGGATCTGGCCTGTCTGGAGCACTGAGAGGAGCTGAGCCACCATGGCACACGGGCTTGACACCATATCTAGCAGCAGAGCGGGGATTGTCACAGAGAAGCGGGCTTCTTCCCTGAATCCAAGGCTTGGTTTCAGCATGCAAACCCTGTGCAGCAGGGCTCATGTTTTGGAGTCCCCTGCAGTCAGAGGCCAACTGCTTTGTGGGGCTAAAGAGCCAGCCGAATACACCCATAATTCCCTGCTAAAAATTTATGAATGAGGGAAGAGGACAGGGGGCTTGTGCTGGTTGATGGGGAGGTGCCCGGGTGTATCAAGGATGGGGACATCCAGAACCCTGTATCAACAGCATCATTTGTAGCCCAGCAGGTGCCCTCCCACACTGTAAACTGCTGTGGGGGCATGCAGGGCTGAAATAACAGTGGCTGTGTTCCTGCTGCAGAGCAGAGAAACAAAATACACTGTCAAAATAGTCAGTATCAGTATCAGAGTTATGGCGATCCATAAAACATGTGAAGAGGTAACTGAGTTGCCACACAGCCACCTCCTCTGAATAGACAGGGACACTGTGGGCTGAATAAAAATCCCATGAATGTTTTCCTTGAGTTAATAACTCAAGGAAAACATTCATAGGATTCCTATTCACACTACATCAACCACAAATACAGCTTTGAATATTTTCTCTCTTCATATTGGTCACTACTACAAGCAAATACACACATTCTGATCTGTCTGAAGATGTTATTTATCACATCATGCATTTCCTTCGAGTGGTGTTAATTGTTGTACATCCACTTTTTGTTCCAACCATAACAATTAAAAACTTGCAGTTTTTCACAGTTTTAAGAAAATCATTTTATTGCAATTTTCTCAGATTCAGTCAAATACATTAAAACCCACTGGCAGGTCAATTGGCCATTGACAGTTCATCATTCAGCAGGACAATGATCCTAAACATATGACCAAAGCAACCACAGAACTTCTCAGGGTGAAGAGGTGGAATATCTGCTGTTGCTCTAGTCAATCACCTGATCTCAGTCTGACTGAGCAGCAGTCCACTTGCTGAAGACCAGACTTGAGTCAGAGAGACTCCACAACCCACATGAGTTGAAGAAAGCTTCGGTAAGGCTCTGGGAGAGCATCACTAGGGAAGATACAAGCATCTGTTGATGTCTGGGGTCAAAGACCAGGTAGTCATAGACAACAAAGGGTTTTCCACAAAATATTAAATCTGATCATTATTCTTAACTTCAAATGTATCTGATCGATTACTTTTGAACCCCTAAACTTCAGGCACTATGTGTTTTAAGGGACTATACATCTTCCACACACTTCTTTCTATATTGCTGTGAACCTATTCAAATGAAAGCTAATTTAATTCCATTTCTGCAAGAAAACTGCAAGTTAATTAGCTTTATTAAACCCTGAGAAAGGCTGATGAAATTGACATGACTGTTCAGTTCTCGGTGACCTAAACTGTTTTTGTTTTTTTTTTACCTTGGGCAGTCTACAGCTTACTTTTGCATTGTTTAATGTAGCTTTTTCAAGAAAAAATGGAAAAATGGGAGTTTTCTAGAACTTCTTATTGGGGATGTATGTCATGACAGGAAGTATTTGGCTAAATGATAGATACTACATTAACAATCTAGAGGTCTGTCAGGCACATTTAAGGTAGTTTGACTTTCATTGACATTCTTATATATCTCTCCTATCTAAAAAACATTGATCCTAAAGTACCACATATGCTTATATTCAGCCCAAACTTAGCACTAGAACAATAAGAATGTCAGTCAGTTCAAATACCTATTTTCAAAACTGCTGAGATATTGTTAAAAAAAAAAAAAAAAAACACGTTATAAAAGTTTCTGGACAAGACATTTGAGCTTTGAACCTTGTAAACATAGGTACTGGCTAGACATAGACAGTGAAATGTTTCAGAAGATTCCTGTGGTTTGTTTACTAATGTGTTAGAACTTTGGAGTGTAGCCAGTGGCCTAAACAAAGATTATTGACAAGGCGGGTGTCAAGACATGTCAATAGTGCACCTCCCCAATGTCAGAGGTAGTGTACCATCTGTCTAGAAAGTCAATGTGGCCCTCTCTGCCCTCTGCACCCATCAGTAGGGAAAAGTCAGTGTTAATGGTAGGACAAGGAGAGACAGTAAAGGGCTTTTTAATGTTTATTCAAAATGTTGTGTTCAAATCCAAACATACAGTGGATAAAATTGCAATATCAGGATGAATAAAGTTGAATATTATTGGATCTCTATCTTGTAATTGTCACTCAAAACAGAATCTTCCTCTCCTGAGACGAATTTCTTTGTTCCGATGTTCAACATTGAAAACTTGGTCATTGCATCTGAGGTTGGACATCCAGGGCTCAAAATACTTTTTCTAGAACACAATGTGCAGTTGTAAGGTTTGAGTGCTTGGAATGATAGACAGACCTGGTTTACATTATTGGCACCCCTGAAATTTAAGATAGAAATCTAAACGAACCTGTGTCCCCTCCCACTCCTTTCCATCTCACTGGAAATGCAGAAACCCCAAATCCTTCACCACCAAGGTGAAGGACCTTCACCAAGTCCTGCGTCGTCCAGGTGAAGGCAAGTAATAATGATCCAGGAAGTTGGGTATCGCATCCCTGCAGAATCCTCCTCAGAGTAGCAAGTACAACTGGAACCCAAATTCTGGAAAAGGACAACAATAATATAGATCACATAATGCAAAAATCTGGGAGCATTATTCTTTATCACATCTCTTTGAAATCTACCTACCCCTTTTGGCAGAGATAGTTCACATCTGCTTGAAGGTAAAGGGAAGCCACAAAGTGGTGTTTGGCACAGGAAGTGTATAGGCCTTCGACCACCGGGCACTTCTTTATGCTTTACTCCCCTGCAAGAGCAGGCATCATGGCTGGAGGGCAGGGCTGGCTAGATGCCAAGGTAGCAACCTCGTATCTCTCACTTCCCATCAACTTGGAGAAACATTGCTAAGTATAAAATAAACAATATGACACCAAAAAAAGTATCTTGAAAATTGGTGATAGTGAACCTTAACTTTCAAGTCACTCAGCTCAAGATGGCAGTGGATCTCAACATGGCTGATCTGTGTGAACTATTCATAAAGAACAGGTTCATTTCTTGCAGATGGTCCCTGAACATAGCCATTTACTGTATCTGGCTTCATTTGAGGCATCTTTGTAAGCCAGTGCTAGTCTGTGAGCAGCAAATGCTGCAGAAACCAGCTCTGGAAAACCATCTTTGAACTGCTTTGCCACTACAATTTGCACAGCCTAGATTTAAGATGTAAATTTAGTATTGGGGGTGTAATTTTTGATCCTTTTTTAAAATGGGGGTCTGTAAAGACAGTTTAACTATTAGACCTACAGATTTCCCTCACTGGTTGAGCTGATCTCCGCTCTCCCCTGTGTGTTGAGAAAACACAGTACAGCCCAGATGTGAAACCTGGTAGCTAACGAGTCCTACCCGTTTCAAGAAGAAGGAGGAACATAGACCTTGCTTCTTTTAAAGTCGACTCACTAATTCTCCACTGAGCCAGATTTAGGTCGCCTCGCCAAAGACTAGCCATCTTGCCGAGAAGATACGTTAGCCGCTGGTAGCCGCTAACCAAAGCCACCTCGCCTGCACAAAGGACACTGAGGACGAACTAAACACACCACTTCACCTGCAAAGAGTAAGAGGCTCATAGCTCTGGGCAGATGTTAGTAATTAGTGTGTGTTAAACTGCTGCTGTTACAATATTGTGACAATATTGTTCGTGCTGTTGCTATTTAGTCACGTATGTCACCAGACTTAAGTGCACTGTTATTCGATCCGATAAATTTTGTCTCGCGATCGAGACTAGTACTTGCTGTTGTTAGTTAAAGGTCCAGACTCACGCTGCTCATCAGCTGAGCCGAGTGAGTTTCTGTGTAACACAGATAAACACTGCCCAACGATCATGATCGCCAGAACGTTGCTGCTGAACACTTCTACCTCCATCTTTCCTTACTAACACAAACCTTCTTATACACACACCTGAGCACAGGGAAGTTTGAACCACCCGCTCATCTGTTCTCCTTTGTTAAAGTCACGTTACTGACGAGACGCCATTACAGTGGACAGACTTCCTTCCTGCTGACCCTCACATGACGTAACTGTACCAACACACACACACACACACACACACACACACACACACATATATAAACGCCTGTATACACACAGACACACACACGCACACACACACTAATACTTGTTTGTGATCTGTAGTTGGTAGCCAGTAGTTGTAGCATATGATAAGATGTTAGACAGAAGTGATATTAATTGCAGATTGATGTTACTGGTGTTAATAAATCCTGTCATATCTTAACAGAAGTTGCCCTGTTTGCATATTGTGATACAAAGCTGGTTGACAGAGTCAGTGCCGACCTCCACTCCTTCTCTGTTCACTCTAGAATTACCAGGATTTCCCAAATATTGGCATTTCTAAGTGAACACCCCTTTAAAACTACATCCACCATTTGGTTATTGGTCCGGGTTTTCCCGGTAGTGCCTTGTTTATTGCTAATATCGATTAATAAGATTCATTAGTTTTTAATAATAATAAATAATTATCTTTGATAATTATTAATTATTGCTAAACCAAATTTCGCTCCTCCACTACACAACACTATATCACTGCTGCACCATCTGTCCTGAGACCATAGAGCCTGTCTACTGGAAGCCTCTCGCTTCTGTAGTACTCACATGATGGCAGTAACAATGCTGTAAGCTTTTCCATCTTCCAGAGTTACCAGGTCAAGGAAATGACTAAGAAAGCATCCATCTTAATCCAGGAGTCTAAAATAAAATGAACAGTTTTTCATGCAACAAGGCCTTAATCTTCATTTAAATGCACAGCATTCCTTCAAAAATACCTCATTTAACATGTAAATCCAGTTGGTGGCTTACGGACACATCTGTGGTTGCGTCAGCCTTGAGGCTGATTGCTTGAGATGACCTCATCTCTACTATCTGTGCAAGAATCTCCAGCATTTCATCCACCATTCTGTGTGACTGGTAATTGTTTCTTTGATCCAACTGAAAACAGCAAGTAATTTAAAATTTCTCTGGATCTCTGGTTAAAATTCTTAGTTTCACAAGCAGGAATTTGTAATAGGTTTACCTTCAGCCTCTCAAAGTAATCACAACCCAAAAGCTGAGCTAGAATTACCAGCTTAGTATAGTTGGTGTGATGAGCAATATCTTTTTTTACTAGCCAGTAGAGGCATCTGAATCCCCCTGTGGAGGCCTCATGCTCGATAATAATGATGGGCTCAAGACCCTGCATCAATGCATAGCCTAGACCAAGGACATAGAAATAATTTATTATATGGACTGAACATGGTTAAGAGGTTACAGAAATGAGCTTTACATTAAAAAAATATTTACAGTTGGGTCTAAAAGTCTAAAAGTCTGAGACCACATTCTCATTTTGGACCTCACTGTACCTGATGCAAGTGAGGCAGTTTCTTTATACTGTATAATTGAGGCTCTGAGGAGATGTTGTGCTCCGACATAATCCTTGCAGAATACAAGCACCCGAACTACTACAGACTTGTGTTGCCTGCACACTCAGCTAAAAATCCTGTAAAAAAAAAAAAAAAAGTTAATTCTTGGAAAAATAGGTTTTATTACTTATATAACCTTGCAAATGCCATAGGTGCCATGCTAGGTGAGTAGGGCCAAATTTGAGCTGTGGATTCGGAGCAAGTCACAGTTCCATTCTGAGATGGCAATTGAAAATGACGCATGGCTTTGAATACAGCATTTAAACAGTGGCATTCTCCTTGCTCTGACATACTCTGACTCTTTCCCTCTGTGTGAATGGGATACTCAGAGCTGTGCGGCTTGGTCACCTGCATTTCCTGCTGAGGCCATGCTGGGACATGCTGCTGGTTCTACCACAGCGGGACGCCCTGCTGCAGCTTCTCTCTCAGCGCTCCCACTACTTGTGCCAGCAGTTTCACTGGCCGACTGACATTGAGACCACGCTTGAATCTAGTGTCGCTATGCATTTCGTCTCACTATTGACTGCAATCGTAATTTCATGTCAAATTAAGTGCCGCATGTAATTATTGAGGCTTATGCATTAATTTCTTTGCCATTTCACGCTATATGCTAGCTTTGGCTAAGTTATTGTGCTTCTATTTTTCCTCATCCTCATGCTGTATTAAAATATTTTTAGATACTCACATCTGCTGTAGACTGTTGAAGGTTTTGGAAAAGGTTTTTTTTTAATGTTTAAGGAAAAAACCTTGCAAAGTTATCAAAGCGGTTTGGCGAAATTCCTGTTTTATCCCACCTGCAAGACAGCCTCGGAAGTTAATGCAAATACTTCTTAAGGGTGCCCAAACCTTTCTTGATTATTTACAAGCCCTATGTAAAAAACTATTACAACACCAGTAAAACAAAACATTAAAAGTAGTTGCTCTTTTAAATGTAGTGGCTGAATGGTGTGTGTGTGTGTGTGTGTACAATAGCCAATGTCAACAAGTTTGTTTCCTGATTGATAATTTAGTCAGCTGGCTAGCAAAAAAATTTATAGCCTGTAACATTATTCCTTGTACGTCACTTAACAGGGCCGGTCAAACTCTCAGTCTCAAACCGTTAGTAATGATACTGGTGTGTCCTGAAGCTGTCTCTGTCTCTGTTTCTTGTAAACGGTTGCAGTATATTGTTGTTAGTGACTTTAAACACAATGGAACTGCACCTAAGGCCTGTGTTAACCCCTTTCATGGACCAAATAGATGGTGTACACTCATCAGAGTTGAATAGTCACTTCTGCTGTTATTGTAAATATGCAGCTATAATAATTACTAATGAGGTAGCCTAGTTTTGAATGACAGATTACCTCTTGTCATTAGTATATAACATTTAAATAACTGAAGCCAACCAAAGGCTTTGTAAAGGCTTTTCCAGTTTTTTGAATCTCAGCATGAGATTCTCACCCTGGGCGGGTTGGATTGTTAACCACACCTGACATCACAGTGCCCATCTGCCTATTGGTGTAGTTGTTTTTGTGTGGTAACTCTTTCAGACTTTTTGACCCGACTATGATCTGACCAAGATCAAAACAATGTCTACTTAAAAGTATCTGTGGTTGATGTGTAGACATTACTATTTTCAAGGTAGCAATTATTGTAAATGTTATTTTACAGTATTAGTGTGCTCTAAGGCTGATGGGATGATGTTAGCTTTAAACTATTTAGTCATGAAGCAAAGTGCCCCTTGATGCATTCAATAGATGTTGAGATAATTTGGTCTGGGCTAAAGTCGTGAACCAACCAAGCAACGTTGCCATGCCTCGAGCCATGCTACTAATGTGGCCGTAAACAGTGTAAATTCATGTTTAATATCCACAGTATACAAGAAAATCGAGTACACTGCTGTGCAATATCACTAAAATGTTAAATGACCCAAATCCAAGTACAACAAAATGATTGAAGTATGTTCCCTGACTTGAATCCAACAGTAATATTGTGGTATTTAAAGTGGAAGTTAGAGCAACTAAACCCCTCCAGCAAAGGAGAAGGATCCGTGGAGAAGGGCAGAACATCTCTCCTCAGGTTCGCTTAAGAGTGATATCATCCATGTCCAGGGGGATCAAATCTGTCATTCAAAGTAAAGGCAGACAAACTAAACATAAGTAGAAAATAAAAGAATGGAATCTCACTAATTATAGTTTAACTAGTCCGACATTTCTGTCTTTCAAATTCACTGGCTTCATTCTTTTTAGGTTTTAGATAAAAGCTAATTTTATTAAACGAACAGGATTTGTAGTTACTTTACATTTTTGTTATATTGACCTGGGGCATACTCAGTGCCGTTGCATACGGTATTTGGAGTTAAGTTTGGATTTACAGTTGAAAACGAACTGCTGAACTTTCTGCTGTCTATCTTCGAGTTTGATCAAGAGAACTAACACCACTCACTGTATGTTACTGGCTTTGATGACTCTAACACGCTCGCATCAAAACCAACCAAGCTGCGGGTTTAAACTAATGGTGTCAGTTATTTTGAGGTTTTTCAACTCACCCTTACTGAACCCAACCCAGAGCAGGAAATTTCATATGTCCTCTGAGAGAAAAGCGAAACAGCAGAGTATCCCATTCCCAGCTAGGTGGCCAGTAGCATGGTCTGAGGGAGATTAGGGCTGCTTGTGTATCAGCTTTAAATTGGGGGACCGGACAAGCACCTCAGCCTGACCTTTTCACATCCCTGGTGGACCAATTGTCCTGCAAATCACTAACATGGCAAGGATCATGTTTGAGCAAGAGCTTAACAGCTCAGGAGGTCCGCAGGATGGCACTTGATGACTTATTAGAACCAGAACGAGATGTGTAGAATGGAGTAGCTTTGCTCAGTCCAACCCTCCATACGGCTGCAGATGGCTCACAGGCTTACCCTGTTCCCATGGTATTTGATTATTTTGTCATGTCGTAATACAGATGTGTGAGAATGCTGACAGCTACACTGTGTAAATGAGACAACTGGCTATATCAAATGGTGTTTAGTTATCTTTTCGGTGAGAGCATGTCTGCCCCTACTTTGGATTGTTCAGACTCTGGGGTGTTTTTCTCATTTGGGTTCATTTGGAGAGATTAGACCCATATGATTTGAACTCAAAGCCTATAGTTTGTTATTTGAGACAACTGGCTGATACAAAAGCCTTTTTTGTACTCTTCCTCTTCTCCTTCAGCCCTGCACATTCACTCCACAAATTTAGCTTTGCTCATGGTGGCTTGGAAAGAGCACTTTGGGCTTCAGCAAACTGAAAAAAAGGCTTTTTAAAAAGCTTTAACCCAGTGACAGATGTCTTGTAAGTCCTCGTATTCAGTCAAATGTTAGAGGAAAAGCAGTGTGGTTTATTACAACTTGGATTTAAAAATATACTGTAGGACTGAAAATAATTGTTTGAATTTTTTAAAATCTTGGATACAGGTTGAAAGCAAGTCTCCAGGTTATTAAATCATTTGAAACAAAGGCAAAAAGTGAAATTATTATTTATAGTGTCTCACTTTAAATCTCAAGCACAGATAGCAGCTTGAATTAATAGTTAAACATCCCTTATCAATGATGGCACATTGTTAGTAACATTATATGTGTTCTGATTTTCAATTATCCTCAATCAAGTTTTGGAGTTTTCCCTCCAAATAAAGGGGTGGCAAAGCATTCCTAGATTACAGAATTTACTTTCAATATGGCATTATTATTTCCAACAGAACCAATGGTCCTAGCAGTGATAAATGGCTTTGATCAGTGTTATAAACCCTTCTAGTATCCTGCTGTTAAATTTCCTCTAAACTAAACACTAATACTGTTTCAGAAACACTGTGAAAAAAATGTGAATTTGCGTAAGTGCCTAAATTTTAGATGTGTGGTATGAAGTCCAGTTAGAGAGAGGCAGTATTTCATTTCAGTTATTTCAAGTTCAAACTGTGGCCGCTCATTATTAGCATTTGAACCATGCCTCATAGTTCACCGATTTGTCTGGCTTCCTGCTACCTGACGAATGAAATTTATCTTATTTGTACAATAATCTAGCACTTTATATAATTACTGTGAGCAGCAAGTATTAAAACATCATAACATTTTTTTTCTCCTGTAATAGTTACATAAAACAAAATAATCCACGAGATGTATAGCTTACATACTAGGATGCATAATATGTCCTGTAGTGAGCATAACAAATGCTGGCCTGAAGTCAGAGCCCAATGCACCCTGGGACATCTTTTAGTTTCCAACCGCTGCCTCCAGCTCTCTGGATGACCAAATTCCAGAGTGTTGGAATTCACCTGATAATGGAAACTTTCCAACAAAATACAAGGTTTCATGGACATTAGAGGACAGAAATTGTCATCTGATAGCCAGCAGTTCCTTCTTTAAAGGCTTAGCATAACAAAGGGAACTGAGTGCAATTCTGAGTGCAGTCCTGACTGATCCTCATAGTCAGCTATTACCTCAAGCGTGTTTAACCGGTATGAACACCAGAAAAGTAAATTACCTGAAATAAGTCCATTATGCATAGCTAAGGTTACAGACTGTGATCCGATTTGTTTTGACATGTCTTCAGTGGCCAGACAGAGCGAGGGTGGAGACACACAGGCAGGTACTCTGCCTCTTCAGATTCATCACGTTCAAGACGCATTCCTCTGCAGAGCAGCTGTCATGATTCTTCTGCTGTGCAGTTTCCACTGACATGGCCCCAGCAACAGCAAAACATGTGTGTAGATGATCACTATTGTCCCTATTTAGACCTGAGAAGGAACCTCAGAAAAAAACATGATTTGACTTCTTTTGAAAATGGTTTAACAACGTGATGTGACCAGGATTGATCTTGACTAGACTGCATGATAATGTTCTGTGGGTTTTGCAATGTTTTGCTGTGGATCATGAGGTTTATAAGGTAATATTAAGCTACCCCACCTCACAGGAATGCCTAATATAAGATATACATCAACTAAAGTGACACTTCCCTTTCCAGGTTTTGTAGTATTTATAAAACAAAGCTCAGTGACACAAAACTAGAATAAATAGGCATATGTAAACTTGTGAAGATTTGTTTCCATTGCATGAATCACTTAGCTAATGCATCACCTGTGAAAACTCGATAATATTCAATACTTCTGTGGCAACTCAGCTTCTCTTTTCAATCACATAATTACTTAAAAAAAAACAACTACAATCAGGCCTGTGTCTGCATTTTAGGTCCCAAGTTTCTTACCACAGTAAAACCACAGAGTTAATCTGACTGAATTGCTATTTTGCTTAACTTCATTCATTCAGCCTCACAGTTATCCAGTTTACATTTATGAATCATCACGTATACACACACACACACACACACACACACACACACACACACACACACACACACACACAAATACATATCTATCTATCTATCTATCTATCTATCTATCTATCTATCTATCTATCTATCTATCTCTCTTTATATATATATATATATATATATATATATATATATATATATATGTGTGTGTGTGTATATATATATATATATATATATATATATATATATATATATATAGAGAGAGAGAGAGAGAGACAGAGAGAGAGAGAGAGACAGAGACAGAGAGAGAGACAGAGAGATTTTGGAGTCCTAGAGAAAGTGAGTAAACAGATCTTGAGTCAAGTTCCAAAAATAGTCTTATTTAAAAGTCTTAAAAGGGCTATTGATTAAATAATAACTGCCACTGAGCTTTCATGTCAACAGATCCATCTGCTCAACAACTCAGACGACTTCATATGCTGATGAAGACTTAGTGATATGGTTGAAAGGTGTTTAAAAACTTATAAGTGAACCTTGAAGAAACAATGAAGAGTTAGGATGTCATATTAGTCTCAGTATGACATTTTTTTCTGCTATCAAGACCATGGAGTCAGCTCAGAATGTTTCCACTCTGATTTTTAACCACACTCAGGGCAGAGCTTTAGAGTCTTTCAGCCTGTCTTTACGGGGGGTTGTAGTGGGGGAAAGGGCCCTCACAAAATCTAAAACAATATCAGAACCTCTGAGATTCTGTGTGTAACATGTCTACTTAGCTAACCTCATAATTAGCAGCTTGTTGGTAAATGAAGCAGCATCGGCTGCACTTACCGGTTTTAATGTTGTGGCTGATCATTGCATGTATGGGCCCCAGGTTTTTGTGCCATGTCCCTGTGCCCCTCCACGACTCTGGTCTAGACTGAAATATAACAACAACTATTGGAGGGATTTACATGACATTTTTTTCAAACATTCATGTTCCACACAGGATAAATTGAAATAAATTTAGTGATTCCTCGACTTTTTCTGTAATGTCATTATTAGGTCAAAACCTTTAGTTGGCCAGTAGTTTGTTTTATGAGCACAGATGCAGAACTAACAACATACCCGTCATAGCTATGTTTTGTGTTTAATACTATTTAGCAAATATTTGCATGCAAAAAAGACGTGTTAACCTTCAGCTTAAAACACTGCCGCAGACTCTTTGTTCTGGGGGAGAACATATCTGGTTCCAAGAATCTTTCACGATGGCTACAAAAATTCTCAAGTCATACCACCTTACTCACTTTCACTGACGTCAAAAATGACAACATAGAAAAGCTCAGGGATTTATACAAGATCTGGTGTAATTACAGGGTTTAGCACTAACGTGTAATTGCTGCATCTGGGACTACATTTGCAGACCTGAATCTGTGTAAAAGGTGACAGCCTGGGACTCAGCTGTGACCAACAGTGTTACTTGCATATTGATTCATGTTCAGGATCCCAAGTCATATGCAGGATCCGTGTTAGAAAATGTCATGCTGATGCTGCACTGTAAAACCCTCCGTACCCAGTCTGCAGTGTTAGCCAGATTGACAATCATAAGTGCACACTTCGCTCCCTGCTGTAGGTGGTCCACCGCTTGGCAGCAGATAAAAAGTCATTTTTTTACTTCCCCTGCAGTCTGAGATTAATTAAAATGCATGCAAGCTGTGCCTGTTTCTCTTCATAATTTATCCATAACCCGAGACACTAAATAATAATAATAATTCTGCTTTAAAGGGGATGTTACTTTGAAAAATTCATGCTAGATTAATTTAATGTCTGTTTGTGTCTTATTTCAAAGCCCAAGGCGCTCTCATGCACTTTGGTCGAACCCACAACTCTTAATAATGAAACTTCATTTTAGCTTCTGTATTGGCAGCATTATGTGTGTGTATGTGTGTGTGAGAATGTGGATATTCTGAATGTGCTTTGGGATTTTGTGTGTATGTGGGTGTGTAGGTGGGTGTCCTTGTTTGAAGTTGGGATCAATCCAGCAATTAAAGTAACAAACATTCTCCATATGGGGGGCATGCTGATGGGGGGGAAACAATTAAAAGATGTGTCAGGCTAAGCCAGGATCTTTTGGTCACGTGTGTTGAATTCAGTGAGTTAAAAACGTAGAAGAAAGGCCGACATAATGCTGGTGTTTAAAACAGTGAGATCGCAGTCTCTCCAGTTTTCCTGAGTAACTTGAGATTACAGACATTGCAGCCCACATTACATAAACAGCTTAACTTAAATGTCTGGAAGCTCCTGACAATAGCCCCTTTGTGTAGATAAATATAAGCTGCATATTCACAATGGCCTTTTAGCCAGACCAAAAATACAATCATATGTAGCTCCAAAGCTACCGCAGGTGACAGAGGCAGCAGCTTACCACAGACAAATAAAAGTAAGTGACCTGTTGGGGTGCTTTGCGTGCCGGCTGTGGAGGCGAGTTGTAAGGGCACAGAGTCTTTGCTGCAGCAGCTGCAGGTCTCAGCACTCTGGCTTGGTGTAGAAGCGGAGGATTGATGGGGAGGCCACCCAAGCCCCGCCAGGCTGTTTGTTAGTGTAAGGCATCTGCTCTGTTTGTCAGAGAGATGCCTCCGGCACCGCACCCGCCTCTTCCAACAACACAGCACTGTGCAGTGTGGCAGCAGGTCACCTCTGCAGGGCCTGCAGCAACTTAACACTGAGACACAGAGGGAGAAATACGGAAGAAACATTTCGCTGCGTTTCAGAGTACTGTAATTCTACCCACAGATACAAAGTTTCCTTAAATGGCTTTATTAGGACTTTATGCAGGAGAAACCTGCATTGAGTCACATTTTAAGTTTAGCTTTTATTCTTAGAGCATTAGCATCAATTACATTAGGAACAAAACTGCAACAAAAATACCCAGCCAGCATTTATGGAAATGCCTCCTTTTTTGACGATACTTGTACTGCATACTCCAAACAAATGTTGTCTGAACAAGAACATGATTTAGCTTATTCATCTGTGACTTAGAGATTCAGCAGTGAGCAAAAACTCTTAAAAACACATCAGTGAGCCACACTGTTGTTACACAGGGTGACATGTTTCTTCATTATGAAAAATATGGTCACAGTAGTTCCATTAGAATCAGCTCCACAGGCTAATAACAGCGATCACTATCACATACCCTGGAGAACAGTTCCTGCAAAGCAGAGGCAACTGCGCAGCCTCAGGAAAATAGTTCTCATTGTAAACAATTGCTGTTTATTCCGTCGTCTTTTAAACTTGGGCAGAGTTTTCTAAACATGTCATCCAGTTCAACATCGATGTGTTTTTGATTGTTTATGGACAACACCTGATCTCTATGGCACAGACCAGTAAGCTAGGTCAGGTTTTGGATACGCTTGTACACGGACAACAATTGTTAGCAGGACACATTCATTGTCATTTCGGTCTTTTCATGGGATTTTCAGACAATTAGAAACATGTAGAAATTTGCCAGCCTTATGCTATACAGTCATTTAAGTCTGAAAGAACCTGACCAAATTGACCTTTGTCCCTATATATTTTTGGTTACAATTTGGTAAATCAGTTCGGATGTTCAGTGTCCCCAAACGATGCATGCTTGTGACTTTGACTGTCCGTCAAGTACAACCATAAGATAAAAACTGTAACTTCCATAACACTTTGATTTTTTAAGAAATAGATTCAAAACTAGGTACATTCCCATCGGCTTTGTGTTTAGTGCTAAACGGGGCTGTCCCATTTTCCAAATAATCAAGTTGTAATTAATTTGATCTGTCACATACCTCATTCAAACTGATGTATGTGTAACCCATATAGCCTATCTTATTGACCTGGTGCCAATTAGAAAATGTTGTTGCACAGTTGTTGCGGTCTTCGTTGCCACGACGTGTGGTTACATTTCAAGCAGTAGACCAAAATGGACATACAACTTAAAGCATGCTGTTGGTGAAAAATAGAAAAAAGTAGTAGCAGTTTATACTGGAGCAGAAAGACCGGCAGTGTGAACAGCTAAACAGGTGTGTGTGTTTTGTAAATGAGCAAGAGACAAAAGAGGCAAGAAGCTACAGAGAGAAAGAGACTCAGGCAGTAAAAAGCCACAAAGAGACGACACACTGGAGGATTATATTGATCCGAGGCTGATTGAGTTCCAGATTACGTGATCTGATTTATTGACAGTGCGTATCATCAGTGTGAGTGATTACGGGCTGAGTGTGTGTGCAGTCATGCTGATCTCCACAAGCTCCGACGCTGCGTCTCGCTGGATGCCTGGTGGTTGTATATTCAGAGGATGGAACTTTGAGGCGGCATGTCAGAAAGTGGATGTCCGTCTGGCATCGGGGGACGCGCGGGGCATAGCATAGCCTGAACCCGAGCCTTCCCACTGGAGGATTGAGAAAACTTCGGTGCTGTTCACGCTCCACTGACTTTCTGTCTGCTTCCTCAGGAGTCGCTCTGTGATTGAGCGTGGTTGGAGTGGGAAAGTGTGTACATGTCCAGGCCACAGGAAACATGAAAATCTCAGTTTGCACTGTTCTGTGTGTTCGTGTTTCACACCCAATACTCTTGATCTGCTGTGAAGTGATTTAGGTCATTCCTCTACCTAACTCTCTGTCCCCTCTTCACTTACATGTACTTGTTTACACATATCAAGCTCTGGCTGAGAAAGCATATGTTTATTTTTTTCATGAAGCCCTCAATCCAAACATAAAGACATTCAGTTTCGTTTTACACTAGCTAAATACATAGTGGGAAAGAGACACCTCATTATTTTTTTTTTAATTTCATTTTATTCTGAAAAACAACCCCTGCAGTTAAAATTACAAATGAATGCTAATCGTCTTCTCAAGGTAAGCATTAAATGATGCTAAAATAAGCATGGAGTGACAGCAGAGGGATTTAATCTGCACTGTTAGGGGAATCTGCATGGTTTTCTAAAATAACAGGAATGCCTTAGGCGGTGGTGGAAGGATTCATTCATATCTGACACACACGCTGTGTGATGTGAAAATTTGAAATGATTTTGTTTTATAGACAAAGCTTTTATTCTGAAATTGTTAATACCCCAGGGTAATTACTAAGATCTGAGAGCATGGTAACAAACATTTAATGTTTTAGGAAGAGGAAATGAAGGTGAAAACCAATAAACCCTTGTCCTGGATTAACTTTGACCATCTGTACTCCTGTACCGTAGTTTTGAGCACATACAGTTTTTTCCTGTAAATGAGTGACATTGTTACTGACATTTTGGATGAGCTTACCATAGCTTTGACCCCCGAGTAACAGAGAAAAACCATCAATTTATTGATTTGCTCAAATTCCCAAAAATGACATATGTTTGTATCTGTCAGGAGCAAAGAGGTAAGCAATGTTACATTGTTTTAAGGCCAAGAGGTCAGGGGGGATGCATGGGTTGACTCTAACACAGGAGACTGTCGTGAGCATTGGTTTCTTTTAACCATGACAAATAATCTTAAGAAAGACAATTTTTTTATCCCAAACAAGAAAACCTCAAACCTGAAGTTTCTATCATCAGTACGACTCTGTTTGACCTTGAGTTAAGATTATGTTGTTAGATATGCTGTATTTTGAAGTTTAATCTGGGGACTGTTGTCTTGTTTCCCATCCGTCTTATCATCTGACTGCCCTCATTTTCTTTCCCTGTTGAACTTCACTGTAGAGGTGTCACCGTGTTCCCACATCTCAGCAGTTACTTTGGTGAGTACAATCTTATCGAAACTGACAAAACTGTATTTTTTTCAGGTATATATGCAAGTGTACAAGCTGGAGCATGCCTGTATCTCCCAAATGCCCTCTGCCTGTGTTTCTGTGTGTATGTCTGTCCCTGTGTGTGTGTGTGTGTGTGTGTGTGTGTGTGTGTTTGTGTGTGCGCGTGTGCATGTTATTTACCGTTCAGAGGAGAGAATTGATTAGGCACATTTCCTCCCAGTGATATCACAAAGTCCTTGACCTTGCAATCTCCCACACAGGTTAAAAGCAAACCCAGCACATGAAGAAAGCTCCAAGAGACCAAAGAATAAAGTTCAAAGCTGATTCACTGAAAATCAAAGAACTTTTGAATATGATTTTATGTAGGTCATCGTTACGATGTGTGTTTTTCTTTTTACTTCTTATTTTTTTCTTGGCTTGGCTCTGATTCTTTGCTATTTTAAAACCAGAGGAAACAAAACAAAACAAAAAAACCCATTAAACCCATCAGGTCTGATCCCCTCCAGTAAGAGTTTCGCACGTGCTGTTGTGGACATTTATTCACAAATTTCAAGAGACTCATTTTCTAACCAGGGACAAACCCTCCTTATATCGTCACAGACATTTGCTTCTCATGCGATGTTAAAAAGACTGGAGGGAAACAATAGGCACGGAGAAAAGGGAAAGTTTTTCTGTTGTCACCAAAGGGACTACCTACAGTGTTTGATTTCAGCCTGATAGGTGATCCTCCTGAGGCAGACGATTAATATTTAACTTGATAGTCTGCAGAGGGAAGCTTTGAGCAAAGTGACAACGCATAACAATTGAGGCAATTTAAACGTGCAAAACGAAACCATTGAAAACTGCTGATCATAAGTTATCTACGGGGCACGGAGAGGGCCTCTATGCTGGGCTATGGCCTCAACATTTAATTAAAAATGTGTCGTTTTATCCCCTCCCCACATATCTATAGCCTTTTGTGAAGCAGCCATGTTCATATCCATTACTTGTATGTGAAGTGAGGCTGCATGCTGCCTTGATATAGAGCATTCTCTGGCTGCCAGTTTCAATCAGAGAACGTATAATGTTTGCAATGCGTGTAACACTTGTAATTCCCTTTTAAATGATTGTTCATCCTTCACTAACCTCTGACCCCTTCTTTCCTTTCAACGTCTTCTAAGTAAAATCCAACCATCCCCTCCAAATTATTCCTGGAGGTTTTCCCCCCTGGGGAGGCTGACATTTTGCCCTTTCCATGCTCAGTCATATCTGGGAGTAAACATCCTGGTGAATGAAGGATGCTTCCAGCATTCAGGTTTCATCAAAGAAGAGCTGCACAAAAATGTGCACATATGAACACAAAACATGTCCATCATCATGTCAGAGCCCAGGCACAGGTTTTTGATATCAGTTCATGAATTTTTCAGTCAGAAATGCTGCCACTACAGCCTTACTTGATCTGTTTTCAGTCCTTTATGACCAGTAGTTTACGCTAATCTTAGTAAATTCACAGTTGTGCTAGTTACTCATTTAGATTTGGTCATTTACAAATGTAACTTATTAAGAATTTTCTCTTTCTTTTTCTGCTTTTGCCAATTCTTTGTTTACATGAATTCAAAACAGAAGACAAAAGAATGTACTGAATTTAGACTGGCATGCTACTGTCACGCAGTAGTTTATTATCTAACAGATAAATGCTGTATTTCAGTGTTTTTCAGTCAACTCCATTCACTGACCGCCTAACGACACAGAAAAAAACTTGGGAAATCATTGAAAATTTAGTGTTTCATCATGTTGTGTTTATCACAAATACCCAACGGATTCAAACAAATGTATTCATGACCTTAAAAACAGCATATGTGACACAATAAATTTATGCTGTTGTTCACATAGTAGCTTTTTCAGAGCTTTCAAACCCTGTTGAACATGATAACCCCTAGACCAACTTCCTTTGCTAAAGATGACAGTTGACATGCAGTTGAAAGCTTGAAAAAAACACCACTAAGCTGGTGATCGGGTCAAGAGTATTTTGTGACAAAGTGGTCTTTAAAACTGTCCCCATTGCTCTGACTATTCCACAGAATATGGCAGTTTTGATTTTCATTCAGCCCTTTTTCCTCGTGATTGTTCCTTTGGTAAAAACAAGTTTCAGTGAAAACTTTCAGAAAAAAACTGTTTGTTAGAGTAACAGAAGCAGGACAGAGATGTGGCTACTTAATTTTTCAATGCTGTGAGCACCATTAATAAAATTCAGTTCTCTCCACCATCGTGCTGGAATGGAGGCAGAAACCACAGGCGGGCATCTCCAAACATGGACAAATAAAACAGAAAATACCTGCATGGCTAGATCATGACTGAGAATGAGAAAGGGCTCTTTTCTCTCTCACCCTCATTTTGAGTGATGTGGCTCTTTAAGTAAAAGTAGGAATACTACAAAAACCAATATGCAATTCAGTAATAGAAAAGGTCTCAAAATAGAAATGCAAAGTGTTTTAACGTTCTACTTATCTCCCCACCTCTCAATTTTCACAAGTATTTTCCAAATTTCAGCTTCAACATTTTTATACCAGAACTGTAAAGGACACTAAACAGAAAAGTGACCATGGGTTTAGTATGCAGAGAAAGAGCAGCCTATTGACTAGTTCAATCTATATAATGAAAATTCTCTCTTTTCTCTATCGAGAAGAATTTGGCGGGGGCAAGGGGGTTGCCAAAACGAGCAGATTAGAGCCTGTCACTCTATCGCAGATTTTTTTGCAACTAATTTGCAATTATGTTACTGGGTCAATATTTGCATTGGCTGATATATTCTTTTCTCCTCTCCTTCCCTCTTTGTTAAACTGTCAGAAGCTGATGTCTTTGTCAGGGAAACTAGTGAATAGCCTCAGGATCTGGCTTCGCCTCCCGCCTTAGTAGGTTGCATTAAAGCCGAGATATAATTATGGGGAAAAAAAAAAGACGCCATCAGCTTCAGTAGAAATAATTGACACAGGCTGTACCAAAGAGGCATTATCGTGTCATTTGTGCTGAGTAGTGTTACCTTTTTAGTTCTCCAAGAGGTAGCATACATGGATGTATTTACACTACATGGAAAGTCCATTTCACCACCTTTCCTATGAATTATTACTTCCTTCAGGAGAGCTATATATATATTTTTACATTTGTTTTTTTTTTTAATTCATAAGCTTTTACTGAAATGCAAACGTTAAGGCTTCGTGATGGATTCCTCCTTTATCTGTTAGGACTTGCTACATGTCCAAGACCATAAACATTTATGTGGTCCTTCTGTGCATTTGAACTGTCAGCTACCAACCTCTCTCGCTCAAACCTTCCCGCTATGTTTCTGGTGCTGCAGCTCTAAAAATATCTGGAGGCCATCAGATTCTCAGCCCCCCCTCAAAGTCCTACTGGTGTAGCACGGAAAGGGCCATGAAACGTGCCGTTAGAGGGGTTTGAGGAAGACAGATAACCAGCGCCGGGCAGCGCAGAATGTGTGTGAGCAGCAGTGGGGTTTTGAGCAGAGAGATATCCAACTATCAAGTAGCCATTAGGAGGAGGTTGTCACAGATGAGGGGGGGGGTTTAGTGTGAAAGGCAGGCAGAGCAGCTTTGGGGTTGTTGGAGAGGAGTGATGCTCCTCTCAAATGGAACACTGGGGACGATTAATACATGACCAGAGGTATGGGTTGGGGTCATGAGGGGAGTTAATGCTGCTGATCAGGATCGCAGGGAGGCTCTGGGAGGCTGGTATTAGGGCAATTTAACACATGGGCGGACATACTCAACACCAGAATCAGACTGAAATAGGCCAGATTTATGCATTTGTTTGTAACCATTACAGAGAACCCGAACCCTGAGACCACTGCCTGTCCTGATCATCAGATCCTGTGACTGTCCCTGGGGTTTATGGGCCATATTCTTGTATTAAGTACATAGTTTACTCTATGCGTCAGCACCAACAAGTCAATGTATTTATCACTGAGAGGTTTATTATCTAAGATATTTGGGAAAAACAAACAATGCGGCACCTCTTTTCCCAGAAGACAATTTGACATGTAGGAATATCAGAGGTGTAAATAATAAAAAGAATGATGGACTTAAATCCATTTGCCTGCTGCAGTTTCAGGGGTTAGGTGTTGTTATTCTGGATCACTGAGGCCACTTCCTCTCTTGCTTCTATAGTAAGTAGCATTATCAACACTTTTCCCACTATGAAAAATCTAAATATCTGCTGTCAAAAAGAAAAAGGACTAAAAGAATTTTTGTCACAGATGTGAACTGTTACTAAGTCATTGATTTTTATGGCCAAGTCAAAGCAATGCAAAAAAATTAATAATTAATAAAATAATAATTTTAATTTAATTTCCGGCCAGTTTCTGCTCACACTTTCTCTCCTTTTGCTCGCTGTTGTTCCTCAGTCTGGTAGAGTAGACCATAATAATATTAATTAAAATAATTACTGC
This sequence comes from Istiophorus platypterus, assembly GCA_016859345.1. Lineage (NCBI taxonomy): Eukaryota > Metazoa > Chordata > Actinopteri > Istiophoriformes > Istiophoridae > Istiophorus > Istiophorus platypterus. Next base: position 2,533,028 of record CM029133.1, on the reverse strand, counting down.
TAACAAATGGCCTGAGCTGGCTGTCTGGCATGGTTTCTAATGGCAAAAATCTTTTTTTTCAAAGAAGGTAAGAAATTGTTCAACTTTTGTGACATTTCCAATTGTTTCATTCACAGTGTTTCTCATAAAATCATCGGTTTCAAGGTTTCAGAACCCCTGAGTGTTTACACCAGTCTAAAGTCTAAAGTTTTTTTTTTTATTATTATTATTCATAACCTTTGATGAGATGGAATTTGAATGAGATAATTCTATTTTCACCGTAGGGATTTCCTGGACAAAAAAAGCAAGCATGGTTAAAAGCTAAAATCCTTTACGTATGGCACATGACATTGTTACTGCACAAATGCACAAATGCAATGCCTCCAAAGTAACACCCAGACTATTCATATAACCAAGCATGCAAAGAACTTTGGTAATCTATCATTTTCTTAGTTTTTTTAGGAAATACTGAATATGGTCATTAACGCCTGTTTGGACACAATTCTGAGACAGAACTATTTAATTCTAAGGTCATGAAATGTCAGTGTGATTCTAAATACGATTTTTATTTCCACAACAAAACTGAACAAAGCTCTGGTTCTCCTTTCTGCTCTCTGTATGGGCTTTTTCCACTTTTTCTTCCATTAAAACCCGGCTGGGTCTAGAACTGAGATGACCCATGTCGGATAGTGAGGAATTTCTGGAACACAGCAGCCCCCAGATGCTCCCCAAAGAGCCGGATAAGCTCCTCTATCACAGAAGACATAAGCACCCACTTCAGTCTTCCTGTACTTGGAAAGGAGAATGCAAATGAGCAGGCTGTTCTCTGTAAATAAACAAGAGCTGGATAAACCCTCCAAATTCAGCAATTCATTCAGGAAACTCACCTCAGCTGCCTAATGAGCTAACTAATTTGTCTCAGATTCAGTTTTACAAGATGCAGCCCTGTTTGTGTTTATCTGATAGCACTTGTTTGGATAGGGAAGGGGTGGGTGAGTGTTGAGAAGGCTGATCATCATTCTACTCACCAGCTGGAGACCAGTAGGAGCTGGACAGACCTCCCTTCTCCTCATCCTCCCTCTCAGCACAGTTGTCCAACTGCGAGCCGTATATCCGCCAGCTCTCTGCCGATGTGGAAGGCAGTCATTACGAGAACAAGTGATTTCTCTTTCAGCCCGGTTCATGGGTCAATTGCTCTCTCCCTTTCTATTTCATGGCAGAGTTGGTGGGATTGAAGCTCTCCTCTAACCTGAGCTCCCCATTCCCACGCATTCTTTGGGGCTATTGAATCCTCCGGAGCCTCACAGTTTGCACTTGTGCTTTTGCAGCATTGTGTTTTACTTTATTGATCCTAACAAGGCGGCAATTTGTGTCATCCGAACAGGCCAAGCGCCCTGTTTGTCCAGATTTATGTGCCCTGCCTTCAGTGAAAATCCCTTCCCAGTAAAATCTTTAACACCCCTTGCTGTCCTCCTATTGAATAACTGTCAGCTGTCTTTTGAGGGCTTTACTCCTTTCTGTAGCCACAGAGGTCTCATCACACATAGCCTCAATAAATGCAAATACATAACTGGCCTTAAAAAAGGTGGGACCCTCTCTATTTTTTCGTGTGTATGTAGTCAACATGACAAAGCATAATACTCTTTTAATGAGGACTCAGGCTGGTGAGCATGCCAGGGTTTGTCGTCTCTCTCAGGAAGTCCAAAATAACACTTTTACTGCCAGTATCTTTCAAACAACAGATGGTTCACTCAATTTTTATATGTACAGTTTTATAGTGTTTCTGCTCTACTACAGAAACAGAGACAAAAACAGGAGATGAGAAAATGATAAGAAAATACACTTAATATAAACTAAACCAAGGTCAAAGTAAATATTAAGTTTAAACGTTTCTGGTGGTCTTTCATTATCAGGGACAGTTAAAAAATATGAAAGTTTACTGTTGATTTTTATAAAGATGTTGTTACATTAAGCATTAAGCAAAGCACATAAACAAAGCTGTCGGTTCTTTAATTGCAAGAAGTAAAATCCACAGGTGGTCCTCCATTTAAAAGCTTCGCAAATTCGAGTCTTTTCTTCTGCTAACACACGAGCAATGCTGTTAGCCTCCAATTATTACATTTGCTCAACAATTGAATCAGAGAAGCAAACAAACTCCATCCAACAGCTCAGCTCGGCTAATTAATCTGTCTCTTTTCTCATCAAGCAGAACAATCGTCTCGAAAACAAAACAAAAAAGGGCTTATTTCAATTCAATGAATTCTTGATATATATTCTTTTCCCAATTAATAATTGTCTTGTATTGGTTTTCATATAAGGGCCTACTACTTTTGCAGTTGATTTCATACCATATAACTTCATTTTAATCCATGTTAAATTTCCCAAAAACATAAGAACGTATTCATTTGCTCATCTAAAATTTTTCATGATAATAATTCATCACATTGTTAGACTCTAAATTAAGCTTAAGGGTCTGTGCTGGCCACAACTGTTTAGGATGCTGCTGCAGTGGAGCTACAAGAACTACTCTTTTCTTAAAGTATAAGTCAGGTATATTAAAACTAATTTGAGGAGCTGGTGACTTAATAGATCTCTCTCTCTTTTTTTAGTAGCCTAGCTGCTGTATTTGATACAATTATGATTGAATCATTTTTTATTTAAATAATAAAAGCAATATTGGACAAACCTTCTAACATCAGTGTCAAAATTAAGTTTTTAATCCAACTACACACCTATGTGTGTTGTTGTTGTGTTGTGTTGTTTTAATTCTTTATGTAGATTGTCAGTTCAAGAATTCCAAATATCAGAATTTAAAGGAAGATAGTTATCAGGAATCCAGTTTAAGATGTCTGTTACATTATCTTTTATGGCGGACAAACTAGTGGGGCTTTCAGGCTTTACCAGGACATATGGCTGTGTGTTGTCAGCATGAAGAATGATATTGTCTAGTGGAAGCAAATATAATGAACATAGAATTGGCCCTAAAAATAGAACCATGAGGCACTTCAGTTTGTACTGAGGAGCGGAGTGAAACTTGGACACCAATGGAAAAAACACATTTGTAGTTTAACAAGTTGAATGACCACTTCAGCGTCATCCCAGATAAAAAAAATGCACTGACAGAATCTATTAATAAGATTTTTCGATCAACTATCAAAGGCTGTTGTTAAGCAGTATGAGGGAGGAGTATTCACCTGATTCAGCAAGTGGATCAGATTTTACTTATAGGGAAGGCAAGTATCTAATGTTGCTACTCATTCAGTGTTGCTGTATATAATATAAGTAATTGCATGTGTGCTTCAAAAATGGAAAAAAGTGTGTTTTTCTATGTTGTTATTCAGTAATTTAATGTTATAAATAATTAATTCTGCCACCAGATCTTTACAAGGAAGGAAATCTGTAGCCATATAAACCGTTTAGATGTTTTTGCATTTTACTTCACTTTTATAATAAAACTTCCGGTTATTTTTTATTTTTTATTTATTTATTTTTTTTTTTATTGAATCTATCATAATTTATAGTTACATACATCCATTTATAGTAAATACAAGTCTGAATTGCACTGGATTATATTGCATTGTACGATTCGATGAATGCTTGGGATTCAGTTATGTAATTAATTCAAGATCAAGATAAAGCTGGTCTTAAATGTCTATTTAAATAAGATGAGAAAGCTGTTAACAAAAATCTGAAAAGCTCCCTTGGCCATTTTCATGCACTTTGAGACGGCCCCTAACTTCAGCTGTTCAGGGGGCATATCATGCAAAAATACAGGTGTTTTTCATGTTTGTTCAAAGCAAATTACCAGTGTATAACCAAATAATGTATTTTTATTCATTTACATCTGTACTCTAGGCATCCTGGTATATAAATAGGAGAGAAAAAGAAGCAAAGCATAAAAAATTAAAGCCAGGAAAAAATTGAAAACAAAAAGACAAAATACCTACTCCAGTTTCTGTGAGTCCATTTTTCTCAAAGCAGCTTCAGAGATCTCTTCAGCACTATGAAATTGAAGTATGTTGTTGTTTACTCACAGAACTCTCGCACTCCATACTGTAAGATTTGACTCACTGTTAGTTCATTGCCATCCTTTACATAAAACTGAGACACACAGTGCTGTCAATACACGACATAAGTTGTGTATTGACCCTCTCAGACACACAACTTTCTTTTTTTTCTTACAGTGTAAAAAAACAACCAGGTGTGGTCAACCTGGATCTCCAGTGTGCCGATGTGGGCATAGTTCTTGTGCTCCATATTGTTTGGGTTTGTCCATAATTATTCACTCAACACATCAAGGTAGGAGTGATCCCTGAGGAATTCGGACAACCCAGGCTTTCGTCATAGTACACTAATTAAGAGCATTGTTTTTTCACTTCTTTCCTTTACTTTTCCTTCTTCTCTTGCTCTACTTGTGGGTGAGGGGGTCAGTGCCTGTTATTCCCTCATCTTGTCCTTGTCCCAGCCGCCACCCCCCACCTCCATCCCCGCCCAGCACTGGCCCTCACGTCTGAGGGCATTTGTGTAAACACAGCTGTGTTGTTGACTTTAAAGCCTGTTGCTCCTTTGAAACCCGCTCCCTCCACTCTCTAAAATATTGGAGGCCATGCCCCCCCCCCGCAGTAAGAATGCACATGTATACTCTGTCAAACAATAGCCAGTCATTAAAGTTGCATCAGCCCTTGAAAATGTAACAGGATCTCCTTGAAGCTCAGGTGCGACAAGTCACACTGTGATTTAGCATCAACAAACAAGGACAAACTGCTCTGCTGAGAGAGAGACAGGCAATTTACACATCGTGTACACTAGTGGTAGCAAACTGCAACCTCTGCATACAGGAATCTTCAAGGGTGTTGAGGTCTGGTGACATTTTCACTGAGGGAAGAAGAGAGGAAGCTGGAGCTCATGAAAGGCCTTTTCTAAACAGACGTGCTTTATACTGTGTGTAATGCAACAGAATCATAAAGGGTCACCTCAGGTGCTGAATGATGTGTGCAAGCAACAGAAGTCAGCCCCTGTGCACCCGGAATGTGTGTGAGCACTTTTAAATCATACATTTCTTGAACAGCGTGGTTTGGGTCGAGCAACAGCCAGGAATTGCCTGACAAAGGTCGTGTCAAATTCAAATAGGTATATATACTGTTTTTAGTCATGCAAACGTAAAAATTAATTTTTCATATACAAGCACATTCATTCCCTCCAGTTTATTGTAATGGAAGCAGAAATCTCTGAGATATAAGTATCAAAACCTGGACAAATAAAAATGCCTGGCTAGATACCACTACAGGTAAGGAAGAATTTTTTTTTCTTCTCATTTAGGTGAACAGACGCTTTAATCTAATGATTCTAATTTCCGTAACATACAGCAATAACTGTGTGAAACCTCAGGGTAGTGACATCACTGAAAGCATTAAATGCGGTATATGGAGAAACCAATCTGGTGTGGCAGAAGTGTGCAAAACCTCCACAGAAATGAGCTCTGATTTCTCCGTTTTATTAATTAATAACATCCCAGGAAGCCAGAGGCATTAGGCAGATTATGGGGGCAGCGAACTCCGAAGGCATGCGTGAAACCCGACTCACCCAACCGGATCCAAGCACTCAGTGATGGCTGCAGAAACTGAGAAGCACGCTTAGCCTAGTTCAAACACAAACCGTAATTTGACGATATTCTGTATTCTCATATTTGGTTTGGACAGAGCCCAGGTGATTGATGTGGCAGCAAACCTGACTGAGAGAGGCTGTGTGTTGTGTTGATGGTCTATTTCACTCCATAATCAGGTGGGGGTGTGTGCATTTGTGTGTGTGTGTGTGTGATTGATTCTTCCAGTTGGTATGCCTTCCTCCAGTGCATGTGCATGTGTATCTACTGCTTCGGATTACCTGGCTGGTTAGGAAATGTCTCCCAGTTTGTGTTTTTCTTCCTGTAGGCAGATTCCCTCCCTGTGCCGAAAAGACGGATCACTCCATCTAAAATATTCAAATCAGTTCCACATAAAAAGAGTGCTGTTGCGGGGAAACTGAAAAAAAATATATCTATTTGATTTGGAATTGGGTCTGCAGCTCTGTATGCACACCACTTGCACAACACTTTCTTTGCGGATTGATATTTTATTCAGAGCCGCCAACACATTGCAGAAACGTTTGGGAGTAGCGATAGATGTCCTTTTCACTGCAGAAGGTATGAATCTGTTGTGTGGCTGCCTTGTAAATCCTGACTCCTCTGCTGAGTAAGGAAGCTTTCTCCCATTGCTATCAGGAAGTGCCATGTTATTTATTACTCTAGTCATTATTATATCATTATTACTATTATTACCTCTTAATAGCAGTTGTAGAAGTGGTATCTCTCAGCCCAAGCTTACTGTTTCTGTGTGCTTGCATGCAAAGAAACAGCATGTAAGCAAAGAAAAGTTTCCACTTGGTTTAAAGAAGCGGGAGTGTAGAGGAAAAATAGCTAAAGAGACTATGAATACCAGCTGTCACTTTCCAGAGGACATGCTAGAATGAGTTAGTTGATGAACAAGCACTGATAATCAGTAAGCAATCATGACATTCTATAGGGGTAGGAAAGACAAACAGTTAAAGGTAATGCAGGTGAGGCATAAAGATGCCCTGCTCAGATAGAACGTGGCATGTCACATGCAGAGCATCAAACCTCACACTGTCTGCATTCGTAACGTAATCCATCATTGGCGGTGATGTCGACACCAACAGCTGTGGGGCAGGAATTCTGTCTTGGTCAAATGGTAGAGACACTTTGTAGAATTTTCTGTTTGTGTTTGTGGCTTGGTATAAATAGTCTAAAGACAAGTTAAAAGGTTTGTAATGAAACCTGGTGGTCATGCAACCAATCTTGATAGTTCATACATAGTTCAAAGTTTTAGTTTTACTCTGGTAGTTCAAACCTTGGAGTTCTCGTTTCCATTTCTCTCAGTAATAATACTATTGTGAGATCTTAGAACACAGTATTGAAAATTGCTAAAAAAAAAAAAAAAAAAAAAGAACATAGGGCAGGTAACAAACCCTGAAATTGAATGAAAAACTGAAACGTTCCATGTTTAACCAAAGGTGCTTTAAACATCCCTCAGTCCCTCAGGTCAACGGAGTGATCAATAGCTTACCCAGGCTCAACTTATCACAAGGGCAGGTAAGTTATTTTTGCTAATTGATTTTGGAACATTACCTTCTATGCTGTTTTGGAACAAGCAAACTCCACATAGAACGGGGCTCCGATGGGGCCTCCACCTCACAAGCTGTCACTGGAACCATCGCTCCACTAGCCAAAATTTTATCACTTTTTCCAGCTGTGAGGAAAGTGATTAAGTGATCCAGTGTTTTCAGCATGCATGTACTTCTTCTTGTCAGTTTTTAACTGTGAATAAACTATATTCTAAAAATAGTGATCTTTGGACAGTGTCCTGTATTCAGTATAACGCTTAACATTCAGATTTTTACAAAGTAAATAAAACATGGTGTTTATTTGAGCCCTAAAGACAGAAATGATCAGGCTTTATTGGCAGTCCCTGGAAGTTATTCTTTTTTAGCTGAATATAGAGCAACTTCAGAGGCTATGAAGAATCCACAGGTATCATCTTCCATAGCAGGCTGACTCGGTATCAGGTGTGATATCGGAGTCAGCAGCGTTTCCATTCGGACGGAATATTTAACGTGTTTGATGTATGGTGGGCACCCATGTCTGTGTGCATTTCCCCCCAGCCTAAATAAATCCTGGTACAAGGATCTTATGTGAAGGGAAACAGAGATCTGCTCTAGAGATCATTGGTGGGGGTCTCCTGGGTCCAGTCGCGACGGCCTGCAGGAAGGAGGCCTGGCGTGGCAGCCATAATGACCAAACACCGTGCTGATTGGACATCTTGCATGCATTAAGGAGGGTTAGATGATGCACTGTGTCCTTCAGCCCGGGAGATCCAATAACAAAGCCAAGCTGTATGGGGTAAGGCGATCCCGGTGCAGGGCCACGGCTGCAGGCCGCTACCACTGCTCCCAAAGAAACACCTCTCTGTTCCACTGCCTTGAAAGAGGAGACCTTGAGATGAACACAGTGAACAGTCACATGTGAATGCAGACATGTGGAGAGCACCCAGGGCGACAAGGAAGAGCTGTTTTTTAGAACGTCTTTTCATGCCACAACAATCGGCTGCAAACTTTAAACAAGCAATGACTCTTTAGAATTTGAAAATCAGCAGAGTCTTATCTTGCACTGTAAATTAATTGACAGGTTATATCTACAGTAAACATATTTTTCCTGTGAATCACAATAAATGGATTCACATGAACATGTACAAGTTTTTAAGCAATAGGAAACAATAATCCCCCTTTTCTTAGGGTAAACTATGTGCATTTACATTTCTAATAGATTTTAATATCTATATAACATTTAATTGATAACATGATCAATCTGGCTCAGGAATAATTGTGTATGTGTGTGTGGTTGTTTGTGTGTGTGTGTGTGGTTGTTTGTGTGCATATGTGTGTATGTGTGGGTGTTTGTGTGTGTGGTTGTGTGTGTATGTTTGTGTGTATGTGTGTGGTTGTGTGTGTGCATGTGTGTGTACGTGTGTGTGTGTGCATGTGTGTGTGTGGTTGTACGTGTGTGTATATGTGTGTGTGTGTGTACGTGTGTGTACGTGTGTGTGTGTACGTGTGTGTGTGTATGTGTGTGTGTGTGTGGTTGTGTATGTGTGCGTGTGTGTGTGTGTGTGTGTATGTGTGGGTGTTTGTGTGTGGGTGTGTATGTGTGTGTGGGTGTGTGTGTGTGTGTGTGTGTGTGTGTGTTTGTTTGTGTGTGGGTGTGTGTGTACGTGTGTGTGTGTACGTGTGTGTGTGTGTGTGTGTGTGTGTGTGGTTGTGTGTGTGTGTGTGTGTGTGTGTGTGTATGTGTGGGTGTTTGTGTGTGGGTGTGTATGTGTGTGTGTGTGTGTGTGTGTGTGTGTGTGTGTGTGTGTGTTTGTTTGTGTGTGGGTGTGTGTGTGCGTGTGTGTGTGTTTGTTTGTGTGTGTGTTTGTGTGTGTTTGTTTGTGTGTGGGTGTGTGTGCATGTGTGTGTTTGTTAGTGTGTGTGTGTGTGTGTGTGTGTGTGTGTTTGTATGTGTGTGTGTGTGTGTGATGTTGTTTGTGTGTGTGTCCGTGTCCATGTGTGTGTGTGTGTACCTGTATGTATGCGTGTGTATGTTGGTACACGAGCTAACGAGCTCCATTTGGAGACACGTCATTCTCTTGCCTGCTATCGTGAGCCGTGGGTGCTGAGGGTGAAACAGATCACCACAACAGGTTGAGCTTTTAAATAGCACAACACATCTGACAGGATCCTGTATTTTCTGAGCTCCATCATGGGGCAGACTGCTACAGCTCAGCTGCATAGATTTTTTTGTCAGACTAATATGAGCAAAAAAGGGTCTCATTCCTGGCTCATGGAAGGATAACGAATTATACTGCAAATTTTTTTTTGAATTTCCGATTTATAACTCTCACAATTTCTTTTTTGCAACATTTGTCTCTTTTCTCTCAGGCTTAAGAGCCACAGCAGAGAAAACCACAACAATCATTTCAGCTACATCCTGAAATAAACTAGCATGCATAAAATAGGTTTTTCAAGTGAAAACAATGTTGTTTCTCAGCAGACATAATCCCTAGATAAATCAAGCACATTAAGGTTCACAGACAACAGGCCAACTTACAAGCCCCCTTGTAATTTCAAGACATTTTGTGTTTTACAGACACTAATGTTCTGAAATCACAGAAAACCTAAACCAGATCTCATCTGTCTGTGAATTTGAATAGTCGCTTTAGGAATACACTTTTAAATCTTCCCATTTTTCAAGTCTCTCTGAGCTTTTTAAGTTGCATATTAGAGAGGGAGGAAAAGATTGTTTGCCCTTTCAGCGCTTGTCAGAAGCTCTTCGGTGTCAGATCATCCTTCACCTCACACATGAGGAGGAAACAGGCAAACACCACTATAGCCTGTAGCGATGGAGGCATGGACAGTGATGAAGCTGCTGATATGGGCAATGATGACATGACAGAGACAATAGAATTTCCTGAGGTTGGTGATACTTTAGGTTGTGAAAGACTTGAGATGGCAGGCACAGATGCTTTTAACCTCCTTCCACATTATCTATTCTGATAGAAGAATATCAAGAAGTATGTGCTAATGCAATGTCACAGTTGTAAATTATACTTTGCAAACAATTGCCGGAGCTTGAAATTCCTGATTTGGAGCATCATAGACAGACTGTAAAATTAGAACTTAATGAAGATGTATAATGAGGGTCTGTTCAGTTACAGCATGGAAGACATATTGTTTTAAATATATTCAGTTTCGCTGAGCCCAGACTGGTTCATCTCGGTTTTGCTGTTCCTAGTAAAGAGCAGTTCTGTCAGCAAAAGTAACTCTAAAAGCCCTCTTGAACCTGCTGTCAGTAAGAGAGCATTGTAATGTGTCAAAAATGAACTTAGTTGGATATGTAAATGCGCTTGAGGAATGCAAGGAATGCTAAGAGTTTCTAAGAAAAAAACCCTTTTAAAGGAGTTGCCATCCTCGATCTCTATTATCTTTTATCAAGATGCCTTTGAAGTTTTGAATCCTCTTGGATGTGGCAAAGAGACACAAGCTCCTCGATGTGGACATGACATTGGGTGAGGTATTGCCTCGTAACAGCTCATCCGCTGACCCCTTGCAGTTATGCATGCACTGCAGGGAGTCTGATTAGTAGCTTTTGGACAAAGGAAAGTGTTTCTTCCTTGTAAGACTTAAAAGACACTGAGCAGTCTGGTTTTACCTTTACGATAGGTGAGACTGTGAAGGGGGGAGATAATTGGAATCGTGGGTGATGACTTACACATCTCATCTTTTTATTTTTGTCATTTTTTATTAACATTACAGGGAAATGGTGTATAAAACACCTTTCATTTTGTTTTTAGTGTTTTTTTTTTCAGTCCACAATTTACTTACAATTTCCCAGAAAGTTTGCTGGGAAGGACTATGTGATTTGGTGCTACTTACAACTCTGACCTGAGTTGGTTTTGTTCAGTTTGAAAGTACTTGTTGTTTTCCAGAGGAATTTCCTTAAAAGATCTTCTACATTGACTCTTTTGCTGCTGAATATATTTTTCCCCTTAATGTTTAATGCAACTCTCCCAGTGGAAAGAGGAATAAGTACATCTGACATCAAGTATTTATTTGGGCAAATAAATTTAAAATAAAGGAAGGATAAGTGAGGATGGAATTCCCCCTTTGAAGCCTCACACTGTAACAATTTCTCCCACTGTTGCATTAAAAGGCACTTTTTTAGGATGAGAGGGTTGAGGTTCATGCTGGACCTTAATGTTCTCAGTCTGAAGTTAAAGCACACACCATAGTGCAGCTGCATCTCTGAATTGGGAAACTTTTTTTCAGCCAGCGCTGAATCGAGTGACAAGTTTAGTGTGTGTACACTCAAAATCTCTAACCATCAGCTACCATAAACATAAATGTATACAAGCAAGAAAAAAAGTGCTTGACTAATGTGTGTGACTCTGTGTCTTAAAAAAAAAAAAAAACTTTAAAATCTAAATTTGGTCGACCCTCTACATGTTGCAGCAGCTCGTATGCCATCATTGTTTTAAAATACAGTACTAAGTTTTGGCTCTGGTGTAACATCAGACACAGCAATACTGACTTTTCCTTCACTCTGCTTTTAAATTAATGTGTATAATATCTGAGGAATATTCCACTACATTTTTCATCTAGTTTTTCTATGTATATTTTTCAAAATAGCTTATTAAAGGAACTGAAAAAAATGAAACACATGAAACATGTCCAGTTGATTAGTTTAACATGTAAGTTTAAAGTCTTGAATCGAATGTCATAGTGATGTAAGTACTCATGCACTCACCTTATAGGTGGGATTATAGTTTTGTTTCACAGTCTTGGTACATTTGCATTAATAGTGTTATTATTACCATTTTTATAAATTTATGGAAATTTAATAGATTGATACAGAACATATCTTTTTTTACTATTTTTTGAATGACATGTGAACTGGTTTACTCCTTTTTCAATTTATCAAGTAATCCATCAACAAAAAACTGGCATCTATTTACTCATTTAAATCCATGATCAAGCATAGCAAAAATGTTGTCTGATACTAGCGTCTAAAGTGTGATGATTTGCCATGTTTCTCTTTGTCATATCATTGTACATTAGACATCTTGTGTTTTGGACTCTTGGAACAGATCAAACAAGTTTAACGATTCACCTTGAAACTGTGACAGGCATTTTTACTATTTTCTACAGTTTTTAAGAAAATAATTAATCTATCAATCAAAAACGATAACTGATAAATTAACCACTAATGAAAGTAACTGTTAGTAGCAGCCCTAAAATTAAAGACTGAATTGAAGCTTTTTACATGTTTATTTCACTTAATTTGTTAATTAGATCTACCGTGTTTTTGTGCTGGTCCTCACCTTTCAACATAAAATAGACTTAACAGTACAGGAATACAGAAAATAACTATGAGTACTGAACAACTCAAAATTCTGAGGCAAAAAACAGTCAGATGTAAATATTATTTGCCTCAGAATATGGGGATTAAAGCAAAATGTTTCCTCACATTACTCTAATCCTCCTAGAATCTACATGTATATATTTAAGGACATGCAGGATAAGGGAAAACATCAACAGCTACCAGCTGACACTGTTCAGTATCTATTTTTTTTTTCAAACCTCATGTTTCTGCAGCCTCTACAGATATTGCAGAAAAAGCGTCATCTTTTTATGGCTGTAATCAGTTGGCAGCACTTTCCACCCAGCATCGCTTTGGATTATATATATCAGCCTTTTTAAACTCAAAAAGATCATATCTATCTAGTTACAAAATCTGTGTGAATTATGAGGGTGCACTTTATATGGAGCCTGTCTTGTAATGACATGCGTGGGAAAGAAAAATAGCAGCAGTACAGTTCCCATTCGGCCACAAACAAAAAAAAGAAACATACGTCTGGCCAATAATTATGTGGTGCAGAGCAGCAGATTTGGTTTGGGGGGAACAAAAGGTGTCTTTTCGTGAGATTTGTGTCTTGGCTCTGAGCTGACTTCTCTGCAAGGACCTATTGTTCTGTTACAGAGACAAGAGGCCTTGCTGAGACCAACAACCCCCCCCCCCCCCCCCCCAAAAGAGCTGAATGATAAGTAAGTGGTGTGCTGCACGAGCACCAGTTGATTCAATACAAAGCATTGTTTCTCTGATTGTTTTTCTGTTTTTAATTTCCAGGGGAAATAAAGACAGGAGAGATGTTGCTTTATGATAAAGGATAATATGTAAGAGTGGTTCTTTACACTTTTACTCCACTTCATGTCCAAGGACAGATTCGTACTTTAATCTACAAAGTAGCCAGGAGACAAGTGTAGCGGAATTAAAGGGCCACTGCAGTGATTTGGTATCATAGTCCCAGTATAGTTGGGAGACTTGTTGGAGACTAATTAAAAAAAGAATAGAGATTGTTCAAAATCAAAGAACCAGAGGCTGAGATATTCTGACTTTAAGTATGAATCAACAATCCAAGGAAACTATAGCCTATATTTCCCTTAATGCAACTCAATACCAGTTTTTTTACACCCCCCCCCATCTTGTAAATGCCTACATCTTTTGTACTCATCGGCCCTAGTTTGTTACACTATCTGTTAAAAATTGTCTCCAAACAGGAAATCAAGTGATGCCAGTCAATGTCACAATCGATGTTTCCTCAAACTTGACAAAGTAGTATATTGTGCTGCTAATATGTCGATACAGAAATTTCTTGTAATTGAGTGGTTTACCTTGTGGTATTAATTTTTACTTAAAGGTGCATAATTTGTTGTTGCCATTGTTGTTGTCTCTTTGTTTGTTTTTGAGTGGCAACGGAACAAGCTGTATGCAAAATACTGTAAAATTTTAAAACAACTAATGTGCTAGCAAAAGGTTACCTGTTCACACTTTCAGTAAGCATGGAGAAGCATTGACATCTATTTAGCCTGATCCTGATGAATGTAAGTCTCTGATTCTGTTGTGATCTCCACCTACTCCTGAAAAAAATATCCGACTCTTTAGCTGCTTTATGCTACAAGCTGTCACTCTGCAGTCACACCACCAAACCACTGGCTGGCCATGGGATTTATATGCCACTGTGTTGAATTTCTTCGCCACTGTTTTTCACAAGTTTGTTGGTGCACTTTGAACCCAGATGCATAAATTGGTCTTAAGAATGATCCCACTGGACAGAGTTATTTGTTCAAATGTTAAAATTAAAATACCAGTACCATTTAAAAATATGATTTTATTTTTAATAACAAAACAAATAAATTTTCTCCGGGTAAAAAATTTATCTTTGTTACCTTTCCCAAGAATTTTACATTGTTTGGTTGTCTCAGAATTAGCAGGATATCGAAAAAAAACAAAAGCATATACACTTATTTCGATAAAATTTGGTTTGGGATAGGGAGTAAAGGTTTTTGTTAATGAATACAGATCGAGGTGCATATCAAGAAATCTGTACAGTCTTAACATCAGAAAAAAAATCTAATATTCTCAAAAGTTTTGCAGTTACTGCCCTGTTTCTAATGATTGTTTTATTTCCTCAGTAGAATTTGTGAGCTGGTGATTGCAGTTTGGCATTGTGCTCATCAAGCTGCTGAATTGTGTTGTACTGAAGCCCCCTACAACCCACCCCTTCTATCCTTCAGATTCTTCATTCAGGACCGACCCCCACCCCCACCCAAGCCCTGACCCCCCCTCCACCCCCCCAAGCCCCCCAGCACTCGACCAATCCCCCCACCCCCCCCCACCAGCCCTCCATCCATCCCTGCCGGCTCTGGGCTGAATGAAAGAGAAAATAAAGAGATCTAAATGTCAGCAGGGAACTGAGTGCATTCCTCTCGCCATGTCCCGAGACCGGTCACCCAGAACAACTTGTGATCCTGGGACAAAGCTGACGACAGCAGGTGGCCATATAAAGAAATTTTCCTCCCAGAATTAGATCTTATCCTAGTGAAGTGCCATTGAGTCATAGATAATACCCCCACCTCTACCCCCCCATCCTGCTGAGTCCAGAAGGATTTTCATTTCAATTTCTTTACACAACGATGCTTTTCATCTTGACCAGGCTGAGATGACAGTGCTGCAGTTATGAAATAAATGGGAAGCAGTTGAAAGTCAGAATTATCCCCTGGACCTGCAACATGCTTGGAATGCCCTACTGTTTTCATTCATCTACATTTGTGACATTCTCAGATGTAACAGACATTCCTCTCTCTCTCACTTTCTCTCTCTCTCTCACACACACACACACACACACACACACACACACACACACACACACACACACACACACACACACACAAACACAACAAGCCTTAGTCCAAACGTGGCTAGTATTTTATAATTTCATCTCCTCTGTCTCCTTTTTCCCATCCCCTGTTTTCTAGCAGGCATATAAATGATGCATGAGGATGAAAATGCCACCTCCAAAATAAAGAGAAAGCAATTTTGTCACAGAGGGAAATGGTAATTTTCAACTTTTTTTTATTGTTCTCTGTGTTTAAGGCTTTACTGTCTGAGGTCTGATAGTGAAATACCAGCTCTTACAAAGGCCTGCATGCTTTAAAGTGTTAGATGAAGGCAAGATATAATTTACGCAGATGCTGCATGATGACCAGTGGCCATACTGTGGGATCTAAGGTGAGTTCTGTCTAAGTGACCCAATAATACTCACCTATCAACTCCATCCCTAGTATTAAATCAATACACTTTGTTTAAAAATCTTTGTTTTTTTCTAAAAAAAAGCATGTTAAAACTTGAGCCTTATTTTCATTTATGTTAAGCTTGTAATTCTCCAAAGTCAGGTCAAGTCAAATTTATGTATAAAAGTCCCAATGGGCTTAGCAATCTGTAGAGCATACAATACTCTTTGTCCTGCTCTTTCCTGACCCTCAAAATGGAGAAGGAAAAACTCCCCCAAAAAAAACCCTTTAAGGGGAAAAAATGGAAGGAAAACCTTTGGAAGAGCAACAGAGGAGGGATCCATCTTCCACAGTTAATTTACTGTATGGGCAATAAGAATCAAATTAGTTGTTGAAATTCAGGAAAATGACCACAGGGAACAAAAAATGTGATGTAGACAAGCAGTACACGCCAGTTGATCTAGATGAGCTAAAACTAAGTGTTCCCAGCATAGAGGGTGGGATCCCTATTGGGCCCCATAAGGAGTCATAAGATCATTAAAAAGTCATAAAAAAACTCACCAACCAAATGTATACATGGGTTACATAACATCATGTATACTTTTTGGTTCCTGTAATTTCTATAATGTTTTCAGGCCTCTAAACAACCTTCATATTAAACTCTGTTTGAAATGATGATAGCTCAAGTTCATACCAAGGCCGTAATGTTTCGAGCAGTCACACTTGGGAAATTCCTTATTCTAATAGGTCATCAGCCAAAAAGCTTTTGGATCCACTGATCTAAACCTGTTTATTTAGAAATGAAACCAAAAGTAAGCACACATGAAATGTTGATATTGATCTTTTATTGTACAGGGACCATATGCTGTAGGTCATTGGTCCGTACCCTTTGATACGGACCACAAGGGTTTTTTCCTGAATCAGTGCTCCTACAGAGGCAGCAACTTTATTTTAGCCCAGAAACCAATCTGTGTCCCTGTATTGGAATAATGTTGTGTGTCAGTCAGATTGTTGGTAGATTGATTAAACACAACTTATCTTGTGCAATACTTGAATGCAATATACACTAAAATAAAAACAATACTAAAACTAGAAACTGACTAAGGGCTGTGTTCAAGTCAGGGCTAAAGTAGTACCTTATAATGCAAAACCTGCTGTAGTTGATGTTGAACTTCAGTGGTGCCGATTCCCCATTGATTTTGATTGTTTCATGTCTGTAATCTATCTTTTGTTTGTGCCTTTTCTATTCTAGAATGACAAATTTGTTTGATGAGCCTCGATGGACCTTTTCAGTGGACGGTGGAGGTGATAATTTTATAATTGGCTTTAGAAATTATTCAAATTAAATTTTGCAAACCTGGGAGTTTAATCATCTGCCTTTCTTTCCACACCTGATGTCTCCATGTTCTCAGATTGTTGCCAACAAGATGGCCAAATGCACAATCACAAACCAAATGGTAATAGACCAGAGTTTTGTTTTAAAAATTACTCTGTATGTAATTAAGTGCTTGGTATTTCAGGCTTCATGGCAGAATAATGTTTGACTAAAATGACAGCCTCTGGTTTCTATATTACACCTATAAGCTTTCCCTCACAAAGACCAGCATAAGAACCAATTTGTGTTCAAAAATGAAAGCGTAGGCTTTGGAGGAAGAAAAAAAAGCTCAATCACAGGCTCATCAATATAATTTTTCATGGACGGCAGCACACAAGGCTTTTCTGCTTTTCACTGGCTGTTTCGATATCCCTTGATTCCGCTGAGTAGTCATTCTATTTTCTGATCCATGCCTGTTTTCCACTGTGACTCTCCGATTTACACAGCATGTAGACAACTTGTGACTTCACCCTGTAGACCGGAGTGAATATTTGAAAAGCTCAAACCACGGTTTCATTTTTCTGATGGATAGCTTTGCTGGGAACTGTAAACTGTGGTTTTGAATGCCTTTATGTGCTGAAAGCAAAGTTTGAAGTCTAATCTGTGGATGACTCATAAACCTAAAAGGCAAGCTTAGAGGAGCATAAAAGCTTGGAGCATGTTTCCTCGGAAGGCTGTTGTATCTACAGATAGGACCAAGCAGTTGTGTGTTTTGCTCAAGCTTAATGTCTTCAGGGTTCATTGAGATCCAAGAACATGTTCTTAACTTCAACCGAAGTCTCATGAAATATATTATCATGTTTCACTCCAAATTAGGTTTACCTCAAATGCAACACCAGCCAGCCAACTTTAGATCCACATGCATGTGTATGACATTATGTGGGTTAAACTCAGCTTTGACTTAAAATACATCTCACCACAGTATGAAAAAAATGTACTGTATGTTGCTGCTTTATGTGTTTTAAATTATCGCACATCAGTGGTGATGTCAGTCGTCTCCAGAATCCCAAGCTCGGAATCACTACATTGTCCATTGTAGAAACCCGCTATTTAATGATGTGACACAGTAATGGGATTACATCTCAACACTTCAAATTACAGTAATTACATTAGTTACTAATTCCAGTTACCCTGACCCAGTCTTCCCAGGGTTTCACTGGAGGATTAATATTTCTATTTGTAGAAAGCATGATGTTCTATGTACTAAACATGGAAGGTGAGATGTTTGGATAATGTAGCTAATTACTTTTGCTGGTGAATAATTGGAATGGTATTCAAATTAAATATACAGTGATAAGCAATAGTGTATCTTATCATCTTTGTTTCATCCTAATGATTGAATTAAGTGCAAACTAGCTGTTAAAGCTTCATAGTGGGCAACTATCGATCGCAGCCCAAGTAACATCGGAAATTATGTTTATGAAATTACACTTAAGACATTACGGGTTGTTTGTAGCCTCATTGTTTATTGGCTATCATGATATATAATGCTTTAATGTTGTGTCTTTTAGAGTTAAACTGGAGTTTGTGGCAGCTTGTGTTTAGCTGCGAATGGGAAGTAATTTCCTGACGAGTGAAAAAGAGTCAAAAGTGTCTCCACACAACTTCATTGCAGACATGGACCAGGAACAGAACTGCCTGTCAAACACTGAATAATTAACACTGTCAGAGAATGATCATGAGGAGATAAGATAGGAAAAATGCAAACAAACAAAAAAAAAAGCAGTATGAACACTTCAAAGAGCAAGTGTGTGAATGACGAACAGGGTTACAGAATGTCTGTTGGCAGCAGTCCCACAGATCGTATCATATTCATGCTACTTTATTCTTGGACCACATTTATCTGGGGAGGGTTTTCCTGACTGATTTCCCCTTAAATGAATTAATGGGAGTTAGAAATGCATCTCACTGAAATATAACATGTTTGTTGGTTATATTATTTTATTTATTTATTTATATGTATTTTAGTTAAATGTAACTTCAATTCATAATATTAAACATAGTATCTGCTATCAATGTTTTATTCAAAATGTTTCTAAATTCCAAAAAAATATAGATAAGTACTGGTTTATATATTTCAAGGAACTCGCCCTACACTGCTAGTTTTACAAAAGGAAAATAATAAGTGCTTTGTAAGTTTAATTAAATGCAGTATTGATGGTGTATCAATATGTTAGTGTATTTCTAAAGAGCAATGCATCATGAACAATGGTCACATGGGGCTCACGCCAGCCTATCTGCTTTCCAGGCCTCACCTTTCTTGGATCATTTGCTGGCTGACACCTGATACTTTCATGTCGCTAACTCGAAGGCTGCCCACAGTTGCCTTGCCAAATGGCCCGAGACCACCTATTCCGCAGGTCCCTATTGTGGATCGGTTGAACGTCCGCCAGGAGCAGACTCAGCCTAATTGACCCCATATGTTCTCCCAGAGTTCAGACCCGCTCACCAGCAACATCTATGGTCCGGCACCAAAATCGCTAAAATGTGGACTTCATGTGTGCATGGGTCTCAGCGATCAAAGACACAAAGATGGTATTGATCAGAAGGCAACAAGTCAAAGATAAAAGCAGCTGTGTTTATGTGGCCAAAAGAGACAATAGGGGTGAATACACTCAAATCCAGCCGTGTGGAAAAATGCTGTAAATAACATTACATGCATGAAATTAATAGAGTCATTTCAAAACATGAAAAGACACAAATTATTTTAATTTGTGGCAAATTATTGTGTGGAGTGTTTATCTTGTCTGCACAGTGTGTCCTGTAGCCTGTGCCATGTTCAAAGGCTGCTGTGGTGAGGGGCCTTAAAGAGACATGTCTGCCAGGGAGAAGGGACAAGCAGCAGTTGGCAGGACTGTTGGGAGTCAGTGATTATTGGCAGTTGCACAGTGTGGAGAGCTGCTGCTCTTCATAGCCTTCACTTCCAGTTGTAATTTATTTGCATGTTGTTGAGGGAATTTGCAGCTACAATCCGGGACATTTACTCTAAACAATTTTCATCTTTTTTACTCTATAGAAAATAAAAATAATTTATCAAGTTTTTTAGAGCTTTACTTTTGTTGGTCTGGCAATATAGATCCTTTCTGGGGGGGAAACAATAACAACCTACACACATGATATCATGTGTTTATGTTTCTGGCAGCAACTTAAGCCATGTATTTTGGATGCAATACAAAAAATATCCATCCTTACATATGTTATCCGGTGAGCCACGAAAATCTTATTTTCTTAAAACGATATTTGCATGTGAGGTCAGTTTATTTTCGATTTTTCCAATACTCTAAATTCCTTAAAATCAAGCTGTCCTTTTCTTTTTACAATAATCATGCAGCAATCTGCCTCATTATGTATTGTTCCAAGACATTTAAAGTGAAAAGTGAATATGGGGAAAACTGCATCCAGAACAATGTAGCTTTTGTGTTATTATACAGTCAGAAGATTTTTCTTGGCTGTGTGTGTCTATTGTTAAAAAATCCATTGCAAAAGCAAGAACCAGCAATGTGTTACTGTGTCTCTCAATAACTTCCTGACAACAGTTTTAGAACACCTCCATTTTTCTGAAAGTTTTACTATAATTTACACCATAATGTCTCAAAATGCTCATAATTTTTATTTATTTATTTATTTTTTTTAAGGAATCAATCTAAATTTCTGGACTCATTCAGCAGCTGAACAAACTCATATTGTTCTTTCTAAAATAGAAATTAAACATTCTTTTGAAAGTTCACCCCAACGCAGTGTTACAACTTCCTATAAGGCTAGAGACTGTCATGGATTTCTATCATGTGACGCCACAGTGTACTTCTATTCTTTGAATGTTTTCTGTCATTTTTGTTTGTTGTAGGATAAACCCCCTGAACAACCAGTTCTTTCTTCCTCTGTTACTTGCCTTTTTCTCTCCATTCTGACAGTAATCTAATTTCTGCAGTATAGTATTGTTCTAATAATTCATCTGAGGATGTAGTAACACAGAAAGAGGATTTGTAAGTGATCAACAAAAGCTAGGGCACCTGTAGTAAATGCTTCCAACAAAATTTAAGGCTAAATGTACTTCCATTGGTGCTGGAAAGTCTTTTTTTTTCTTTACATTGGCCAATCTCCTGCTTACTTTTGTGCCATTTAAGATTCTGTACTTGACCTGAACTGCTTAAATAGCATAGCAACTAGAAAATGGGTTCTTTTCTGAAAGTTTTGACCTGACAGCATTTAGACATGACAAAAAAATTTTACATCAAATTCAACATTAGGGTCAACTAAATAATTAAAATCCAAATAATTAAATACTTTGACATCTTTTTTATGGCTACTATTAAGAAGCAACAAGGAGGAATGTAATGACCTTAGTGTTTCTAAACAAAATACCATGGCCATAATAAGATATACATTTTAAACCAAGTTAGACATACAGTATATTGTTTTATTTCTAAAAAAGAAATAAATACCTGAGTAATCACCAAAAAAAGGTGGAAATTTTTTGGGACTATTTTCAGTGGTGGAGTAATCCATATTTGGTGCTCTAGCAAGTATATGGCATATGTGGGATTTAGTGAAAATAAACAACAGTGTGTGTGTTTGAGGTACTGAAGGAACATATCATCCAATACAACTACGTGGCTCATGGATGTGGATATTTTGCGATGCATGTACAGCATCACTGTACACTGACAGAGAACAGGGTAGTTATTGTGAGCACTGATACACAAGATGGCTGAGCATGGAAAGAAAGAGTGCCATCAACAGAAAAGCCAGACTCATAAAAGCATCCTTATCTGAAGACAAGCCATCATCATGTTGGTTTTCTTATTTGTTTTAACATGACCATAAGAATGTGTGTTTTGCGTGTGTGTGTGGGAGGGAGAGACAGGACTTCAAAAGGACCTACGAGTGCATACAAACAGCTCAACCTCTGTGGTAAACCTCCCATGGAGCGGGAGGAGAGCACCGAGTTTGCAAAATAGCTCCTCCAACAAACTGCTTCACAGGCAATCTGGAACAAATTGTGATCTAACTCTTGCTGGAATTTGCAGGGGCTGCCTATGAAAATATCAGCAATTGAAGAGGGGATTTCAGACTGAATACAAGTTAAAGTCTCTGTGTCATAGTGGCAGTCAAAGCTGTAAAAGTTCTCAAAGAGGAAAAGTAACTAAATCAAACCTAAAAAGTAGTGACATTTAGAATGCAACAAAATTGTCATTTTGTTGCATCTGAATAACAGTGCTCATTATAACACAGGAGAGGGCCTACATATATTTATGATAGTAGTTTCCTGCTTTCTTTTTTTTTTCTTTTTTTTACCATATGAACTGGTCCAAAATATCCATCACTCATTATTCGGTAAGTGTAAAGTGAATGTAATGGTTTATATTTTGGGACATAAGATCAAGTGGATGACACTGTCTGCCACATAACAATCATGAGAATGTGTTTGATAGGTGTAACCATCAAGTCTAACATCAGTTTGGAAGCCCTGAGCACCACAGCGTGCAGAGATATAATTGTATTACCACATCCCACACAAATATTCATTGAAAATGGCTCCCAAATGAGTATGCAAGATAAAGCCTCATGAACTTGTGACTCTCAGGGAGGAGATTAAATGAGAGGTGTTAACCAACTGGTTTCTGGAGAAATTACTACATGCAAAATATCCCTGGGAATGAGGATTCTGTTTTGAAAAGGCTATAACAAGACAATGTTTCAGTCCTGAAATCTGAGCCTTGAGTATGTTATATGAAATAAAAGTGACGAAAAATTGACCGCTTTAGTCCTGCTTACAGTCATAGCATGTGGCAGATGGTTTGCTACCCTGATCCTCTTCCTTATCATGGCCTGTGAGTACAGGAGCTCACCCACCAAGGTTCACTGGTGTCCTCATAACTATAACTATATGGTGAGCGAGTAATGGCCTTCAAGAAATAGGTCAACATTTTGTGGGCTTATTTTGTGCATTTTGTGCACTTATTTGCTTTCTCTCCTAGAGAGAGATGAGAAAATCAATATCAGTCAGCACATACTTAGCCTAGCTTAGCATAGTGAATGGAAGCAAAGGGAAACGTCTCACCTGGCACCAACCAAAAATGCACCAACCAGCATCTCTGGAGCACACTAATTAAAAAAGATGCACATATTTACTAACTTGAAACTACGGACAATTGGCAAACAACAGTCTGCATTAGTAGTTGTGTGAAGGTTCCTGAAATTATATTGTCAGAGTGAGTTTGTCAGATTTGGTGCAGAGACTTGTATTTAAACCTATGCTGAATGACGAAAATGACAATCTGCATTACAGCTGGCGATATTGTACAGAGGTGGATGGACCATCACAAAATACTTCCAGTACTAAAGGGAAATCCTGCTATATTTCAACCTGCCGTAGGTCCCATTAATGTGTTGGTTGGACCTGCCACTTAGCTCATAGAGAGTCATCACTCTGTTGTGATCTCATTAAGTCCAACAGCAAAGGGATCGACAATACATCCTTGTCAGCTTGCCGGATGACCTAACCAGTAGCGTCATTCATCCGCACACCTCTTTGTTTACCTGCATAAGTGTCTCACTGCAGTTATACTGTCTCCTATGGAAACTCAAAAAGCTGAATGCAATGGCGGATTATCTCGTGGATTATCATGAGGACAACCGTGAGTCATTTTACTTGAACATTGACCATACTTATTCAAACCAGTCCACAGACAAGGAACAAAATCAGATGAAGGGGAGACAGAGAATGGAGGAAGAGGAAGAAAAGCAACAAAGTACATTTTGCTACAGAGAATGGGACGTGTTGATGCCAGATGATGACAGAAAAAACAGATGTGGTTTGGAATGGACCCTTGTTTCCTGGATATTTTCAACGGATGTGGCATGACATAGAGCCACAATAGCCACATTATGGGAAATACAATAGGTTGAGGTTTTAACCCCCACCACCCACCCACCCCCAACAAAATACTAGCATTTGTACTTTTTTTTGTGTAAAGATTAAACAAAAGATACAAAGTGATAATTAGAGAAGTGTTGGTAGGTCTATTTTTTCCTATAAATTATTTTAACTGTTCATCTTATTTTATTCTATTTTTTTTTTTGTTGCTTTGCTTTTGTAATGAAGAAATTAATCCTCCATAGCACTGCACTGAATTTTGGAGAAGGTACATGTTTAGCATGTGTGGGACCCATTTGATTGTTTGTTATTGCCTGTTCTTGTCTTTAAACAATGCTCTAAGAGTCATGTAAGCTCTAACAGCTCATGGATCTGTGTTGCGAAAGAGACTGATGGAGGACTCATTCCTGTCCTGGGCCAGCGCATTCAAACGGTGAGCA
This sequence comes from Istiophorus platypterus, assembly GCA_016859345.1. Lineage (NCBI taxonomy): Eukaryota > Metazoa > Chordata > Actinopteri > Istiophoriformes > Istiophoridae > Istiophorus > Istiophorus platypterus. The sequence goes on along the minus strand of CM029133.1, from coordinate 2,508,640 downwards.
GCTCTGTTCCACTGACAGGGACTTGATAAATAGGTATTTAGGACAAGTGACCACAGCCCACGATGGATGGGACAGTGTGGTGTGTTTGGCTGCGGCACCTGTGCCCTGTCAGCCATGTGATGCTCCCCTGCTGAGATGTTTCCTGGTCACTTGACCATCACTCTTCTTCACATTGTAAAGCTTTTCTAAAGGTTTTATCCACACAACTGCTCAAATGAATATTGGTTCTTCCCAATCTCCCTACTCCTGTGTCACGTTTGTCATTTGTAAATAAAGTGTATCTATGGGCCTGGTGTAATGCAGGCCTGAAGTTGAGAAATAACAGGAGGTAATGTGCAGTAGTAGTTTCTTTTAAAGTGAGAAGACCTGGGTAGTTAGCATGATAGTGTGAAAGAAGCTTCAATAGATGATGTCTATGCCTCATGAATGCAACAAGGCAAAATTAAATGTAAATCTGCATATCTGGGTTTAAAACATAACTAGAGCTGTTGCTATATATCAATCTAGCGATGTATCAGCCCCAGATTATGTCCATCTGGACCGATCTGGATTTCTCTCTGAAATTTCTGCTTCCATCCCAGGGTCTATAGTTATATTGTTGCTCGTCAGTGAGCACCAGGTCCATATTTTTGTCTCTGAACAGGCGGGATGGCATGGGCCTGTTAACCTCACTGCGGCAACAAGATTCTGAGAAGCTGCATACTGTTACTCGACTCGTTACTTGTCCAGCAAGAAACAGTTTACATTAACTCCCACTTAGGTCCTTTTCATACCTGGGATTTATGTGCATCTTGGGTGATCCCTTCACAAGTGAGTGGTACAAGAATGAATGCACTCAAGATGCATTGAGGATCCGATCACTCAGACCATATTCATATGTGGTTTAGGTCGCATATGGCCACATTCTTTTAACAGTTTGTAAGCAAATGTGCCCTGAAAGTTTCTCCCATCTCAAAACAGGATCTCTGGAGCTCAGCCAGAGTGACCATCAGGTTCTTGTTAACCTCTGTTATCAAGGCCCTTCTCCCCTGACTGATCAGTTTGGCTAGGTGGCCAACTGTAGAAAGATTCCTGTTTTTTTCACATTTCTTTCATTGCAGAATTATTTAGGCCATTGTGCTCTTTGTGTGATGCCTCATCACAGTCCTGTCTTTGAGCCCTGTAGTCAGTTCCTTCAACCTCATGCTTAGATTTTGCTCTGATTGTCATCTCTGAGACCTCATATAGACTGGTTTGTGTCTTTCTTAATGAGGTCCAAACAACTAAGTTCACCACAGGTCAATGTGATGTTTCAGTTTTTCCATTTTAATAAATCTACAAAAAAAATTCTATAATTCTGTTTTCAGTTATGGGGTAGTGAGTGTACATTAATGAAATAATGAGCGAAAAAAATTACAATTCTATTTTGGCATAAAGATGCAAAATAACAAAATATGAAAAAGGTGAATGGGGTCTGAATACTTTCTGAATTCACTGTACATTTAGTGGTTCTAATGTTTCTTCCATAATAAATAAATCTTACACTGTATTATCACATTATTATTTGGAAATTACACATCATTAGGTGAGTACTGTACGATGGGTAAACACTTCCACAACTTCTAATGACCAAAATAAATATGTCAGGTGTGACAGGTAATCATCCAAAAGGCCAATAACAGTTCCATTCCTTCAGATGAATATGCCCACAACAGAAACGCAATCTTTAGTGTTAATATACATCTAGTGCAAATGCAAGGGAGTCTTAAGAACAGCATGAAGAAAAGCAACTTTCAGCATCTGGATGATTTCCAAGAACATGCAACTTTACAAACTGTAGGTTCACAACACAACTGCCAATAGTTATTAATCCTAACAAACTCTTAACTCCGGGCACATGAGTGGCAAAGCCGCTAATGCCTCCTCCAGTACAGGTTATTTTTATTTTAATCGGTATTGAAACAAGCAAGGTAACAAACACTCCAGCATTTAAGTTGGAAACCGCAGAAGAGGCAACACTGCTTAGACTTCAAATCTGTGAAATGGTAATCTCTTTTCATGGTCCAGGCCTCCTTGCTTTTGTCCTCAGAGGGACTCCCACTGAGAACCGTGACTTGATTTGAATAAGAGGCACAGAGTTGGCACCTCGCTGCAGCGGGAGGACTGTGAAGATAGAGTTAGAACAGATAGACAGGAAAAGATCTGCAGTTTGTCATGGCAAGGTTTCTCATTCAAAAACAGCTCCTCTTTGGGGAAATGTATTCATTCAAGTAGATTCTGACAACTTTGCACAGCAGCAGCTTCAAATGGAAAGGAGAGGCAATATTTGAAAAGTCTGATCTCAGGAAATCGTGAAATCACAATCTATTCAAATTGCTGTGGAGCAATCAGAAGCCTTGCTCAGTCTGTGGTTGCTTTACACCAAAGAAGGAAGAGAGGGACTAAATATCTACAGATGTAGGCTTCTCTGAAAAGAGTACCCACACGCCACATAAACTGCAAACTGTACTAATGGTTTAAAGAGATTGTTTTTACAGCATTTTGCTTGAGATTTTGCCTTATCAGGAGACAGTCCACCACTAAAACCAACATAACACTTGTAAAGTGATGTTCTGTTCTACTAGATTCTTCCTTTATCAATGGCTAAATTGTCTGAGATTGTTTTCCCAACATTCAAAAAAGGGTCACTTCTAGTCACTGACAATTATGCAACAATGGTAAATTCTAAATCCTAAGGTAAAAGTAGCTTAGATGAAGATTAGTCATAGTCAGTGAAGGGACTCGAATAAAGCCGTAATGAGAATGCGTTTATTGCTCAAAATTTAGGATTGTAAATCGTGAAGGCATCCTGTTTCAGAAAGATCTCTGATTTAAAGCTGCTTTGTTTTTTTGTTCTTTTTTTTGGGGGGGGGGGTGTTTTTTTTTTTGTTTTTTTTTTTTCAGTTTGTTTCATACAGTAGACCGAGTATGGCTGATTTTTTTTTTTATTATTTTTTTTTTTATGAAATTAGCTGCCTACTGCTCCTAAAAATGAGATTAATGAGAGCATTACTTATCTGTGAAAACAATGAGCTACTGTTGCACCAGTGTCGGATGTAGGAGATGACTGAGCAAACCAGTTGTAGATGCATGGAGATGAAACGACGACTTGGGCCAGAAGGCGCTCCCAAAAAAAAGCAAAAAACCGCACTCTGCCAAGGAGCCAGGCCTTTGGCCAAATGTTATTCTTTAAAGCTTGAATAAGAAGCAGGAGCAGTTGCATTGTGAGCTGTTATTGATTTTAATGCTGCAGTCACTCCGTTCTATCTCTTGAATATCTGTGTGTTTGGGGCACACTACAAGATGAAGAGGACCGTTACAGTCTTTCCAAGACCTCTGTCAGCCTGTCTTATTGATGCCCAAGCCACCACTGGCTTGCTGACTGATTGCTGGATGAACATTCCCCTGACTGATGTGACAGACAATTGGCCTGATGTTCCAGCCTCCCCCCTTCAACCCTTTCATACAGCAGGACTCAGGGTAGAAAGTGATGGTGAGTGGAGTGATGTGTTTTCACTGCAGCAACCCTGGAAACTGTCTTCAAAATTTTTAGGTTTTGGGGTTGATCCAGCAGGCTGGCTGGCATCAGCATCAGATTGATGCAACAGTTCCAGTGATGAAAAGGGACATTTTTTTGCCCCAAAAGATATTTTGTTGATGAATTCAAGCAGCAACAGAGCCTTTAGGGAATGGAATCAATGAACAGTTGTCTGCACACTTCATGGTTCATGCCTGCTGTTGCATTTGAACTCTTACAAAACAACCAGATTCTGTCAAGTCTAATACCATTGAAGGCATTCAGATTGTTCCCAGTGTCAGAGGGCTGATGAATAGTAAAAGAATGTGCATTATTTCTTATCCAGGGGCCACGGTATAATACCCTGTTGGTGCCGTTGCTTGCTTGTCAAAGCCATTGTGTTCACATTCATGTTGCCATGTCAAGTTCTTTCATTCCGGGTGTCAGGGGCTTCAGCAATCTGCTATTAAAGCTGTGTTATCAGGTGGAACCGGACCAAGGACGTGACAGTCCTCACAGCCTCTTCAGTCAACCAGATGGACAGGTGGAGAGGTAGGTTTGCTGCTGTCACCAAGGAAGAAGACGTCAGGACCAAAACCTGAGGTGCTGTGAGCTCCAGGTATGACCCAGTCAGTAATGTGGAATTCTGATAAGGAAAGGAAAGTGGGAGAGGAAAGGTTCAAGGCCTCAGCATGCTTCACATGAATTAATTTATACAGCATACCAACCACATCTAAAGGCAGAGGTTTCTATACTTTTTTTGAAAGGTCCCACTCAAACTCCTCCTATGACTCAAAGAGTTTTGTGTGATTTGCGTGTCTTTGTAGCCTTGACGTGCTGAATCAAACAGACGTAAGGGCGCACACTCACCTTGAAGGTGTCGCACACAGGAAAAGAGATTTAAATAGTTTCAGGAAAAATAAAGAAAAAGGGCTACTTTCAAACAAAATTAGTCTGTTCTGAAATTTAGAAAAATTCTTGGTAGCAGCTCCTCAATCCCACCACTAGGGAGATCGGACAAGCGCTTTGTTTCAAGCACAATGAGGCCTGTAGTGAAAAGATTTAATTTAAATATTAGATAATAAGAGATATTTTTTCCTCCGATGGTCTGCTCTAATATTCATGTTTTTTTATCGAATCATTTTATAGTGTTAATTTGGCCATTGGAATCGTTCTTACAGTGAGTGAAATTAAAAAGTACTGGAGTGTTACTGTTTCTAGCATAACTGTTCAAAAGTCTACAGCACCTGAACTAGCCAACGCCACCATGACTGAAAATGGCAGCACAGCTTGAACCTGAAATTGGCGTTGCAAAGAATGGCTCCCCATAGTCTTCAAATGATGTTATGAGCACCGAAATGTTGAGATCTAAATGATCAGTATATAGATTAATAAATATAGTGCATTAACCTAGTATATGAAATAGTGAGCAGACTTACAGGTCACGTACTGCCCTGATGAGGAGAATCCAAAAGACATAATACTTTACTGGTTTTATTTTATTATTCATTGTGTTTGTATATCACGCATCACTATGTACTGCAAGTACAAAAGTCATTTTGTGTACCACAATGACTTCTTTCATCAGTTTTTGTGATGTTTGGTGAGAACCTACCAAAAGTGTAAGGTGACAAAGTTAGATTCAACTAATAATTCACTTTGAGCATTAATAGTTGAGGATTGCCTTAATATGTATATATATTTTTTTAATATTAGTAGTAAGGATCACGGAATCATTTTCAGACAATATTTTATGTACTTTTCAGCAGAACAGCACTTAAAACTGCTGCCAGCCATTTTTGAGAAACTGGGTGTAACAATATAGATGCAGCCTAATATTTCCTTCATTGTGTACAAACATGATGTTTAACCTTGGCTTATTTCAGAAATAGGTCAAGTAATTCAAAAAACAAAAGCAGTACAGTGAGAATAGAACCCTCCAACAGAGGTATACATACACCATAATACATCAAATCTAAAATCAGAAAACCTCCACCTGCTGTGTTATGTGCCTTTTTTTGCCTATCAATGTTCCGATTTTCTTTGCATATGATCACAGCTGAGAGTGTGAATACAGTTCAATTATGCTGTTAAGATATCCACATCTAGGGATTCTGCAGGGTTTTACTGGAGACTACTGGAGGAGTCTACAATACCGCTCACCCCCGTTCAAAGCAAATGTAGAGACTATAACATCATTTGCACGTAATTTATATACATGATATTGGTTATTTATGATTTACATCAGATAATTGTTGTGATACCTCTCGAAAAACCATTGAAGAATTCAGCTACAATAACACAATCTCAAGTATATTTTTATAGGCAAATGATACATATTTCACGTCATTTATGAGCATCTTATTGTGTACACTAATGTCCTGTTGCACTGGTGCTTAAGACTCAGCTGCCTTTATCCTTTGTTAAACAGCCGTATCAACAAGATCATCCCCCTTTTTGCATCAACAGGGGGTTTTGCCCCAGTATGATCTGTCCAGCTAGTTGAATTGCTGCTGCTTGTCATGCTTCTCCACTGTGCTCCAGACTTCAAGGACCTTGTTCCTCTGTCAGGCCAGTCTCCACCAGCACAGGGCAGAACATTTCCAACATTTGAAAGCCAGGGAGAGATTTGGACTGCAGGCATCCTTCTGTTATAAAAAATCCCATACAAATGGGAAAAGCTCAAATGTATACAATGTCTAGCAACTAGTTCCATGTGTATTTGATTCTAGCAAACATAATTACTCTCAAAGAACATGGGGGGAACACTGGAGGTATCGATGCTGGTTAGCAGGGGCTGGGCGGCATCCAGCACATCATGTGTCTCAGGTCACTCTGGTACACCTACCTCTGGATCTGGCTGCCCAGGCTGAACCACCTCCTCCACAGATCCAATGTTTAATAATGTCTCCTGGCTGAACAGGTACTCGACCTGAGCAGCTCACTGGAAGGGACACCAGCAGGGGCCCGGAGATGTTGCAGTCTCACCGAAAACAGCTGCTGACAGTGGGTGTTGAGATGGTCTATAAGTGGCGCAGAATGATCCTCTGGTCCCATCTTTTAATAGGCTCTGAGCTCCTGTCCGAGATCCACCAAGCAATGCCACTTATTAGGTAAACCTGAAAGGACCGTGCTGCATAGTGGGGACCTCTGCATTGTAGAATAAAGCTCTAATGTTCCTGGGGGCAATTTGGCTTGCAATCATCTGTAAAATGCTATCCACACAATATACATATATATACAATATAGACATAGATACACAGATAAGTACACAGTTAGCTCCAACTCTTCTTGTTTTCACACCTTTAATTCACCAGAAAAAATAAAGCTGGGCAGGCCAGCAGCAACACCTGTAGAGGACTGTGGAGGTTTGGGCAAGATTACCTTCTCTCCTGATAGGCCTGGGGTTACTATCTGGTCCTGTCGCCATCAGTTCAGCCCACTGATGATTTAATAATTCATAATAATTACTAATAGTGTACAACAGGTCATTGATACCCCTTTTAGTATATGAGAAAGGGGAAAAAAGTGTCAAAGTAGGGTGACAACTGTTAAACCCTGACTACAGCTCCAGAGAGGAAGATGAAAAGAATTCTGAGGGAGAATTGTCATAACTCCTGGGCCTAGAGGACTGACTGTTTCCCATGCAGCTGACATTTTATCCTTTTTTTATAACTTTATACCCTTATACCTTTTTTCTCTTAGGCTAATTTTTAGTTTTTTTCCATATTGCAACACTCCATGAGTGTGCATATCATTTTTACACTCAGAATAAGTTTAAATCCCGAAAGATACCAGTAAAATATTAGGAATCAGAAACTCTTATTTTTCCTTGAAATAACAAGACTTCCATATTCCATAACCAGTAGTGATAGTAGTTATTTTTTAACAGAAGGGATGGCATCCCCCTCATTCCCTCATTCCCTCTCAAATTGCCTACTGCATACACCCCTACCATAACCATAGTCTGGGGGGCAGCCCTGTGTATGTTCATATCACTGGTGTTGTGTACTGTCTGAATATTTGGACACATTACATTCTGATACATTTTGTCAATGCTGTTTTTAAAACGTTCTTGCTAACTAACTAACGTTAGCTGTCAACAGAACTCTTAGATAGCTAGTGCTAACTAACATTAACACTGTAATGAAATGCCAGCAATATTATCTGCCTGCTGTTGTTATTGTAGCAATCTGCCTGCAAGAGCTGTATGGAGGCATCAGCAGTCAACAAACACCCCAACAGACTTTTCAGCATCACTGCCGACCTCAGCCATACAACTGTTTTGCTGAAATTCTACCAGCATTTCAAGTTTGCTACATGAGTGGAAGATACATTGGATTTTGCTCACATCCAAGCTGTTGCTGCTCATACAAGAGTGCACGTGCTTACCTTTAAGACTCTGTGGAGCTTGTATGTCTCGTCTTTGTTGCACTGAGGTCCATGAGGAGTGACATTTTGTTTAACTCTATGTATGTCAAGCATATGTGTGGAAATGACAATAATATTGAACCTGAACCCGAGTTATGGAAAAATGTCTGGAGATAAATGCAAAGAAAGAATGACCGTGAAAACACTGACATGTTTTCCACCTCCTGGGTGCTGCTCAACATCCTGTGGGCATGGAGATGAAAATAGAATAATTATTTATTAACACTGCAAAAGTGAGACAATTTTTCTTGTATTTATACATCGCTGCTATGGGCCATCACCAGCTGGTTTTGGTGTAATCACACCAGAGGCTGATCTCTTTTCCCACTCTTGGCCAGATGGAAGCCTGGGATCAGATCCATCTACACAACTAACACCTTCCTCCCAGACATGCCTCAGACTGATATGGTAAAGCCTGAACTATAAAAAACATAAAAGGAAGCTCTAACTCAGGCTACAGTGGGACTGAAGGATGTCCACTGATTCTGTTACTCTTACATATCTCTCGGACATCCGTTTTAATGTATGTCTTTCATTCTGTGCTGTTAATAGTAAAATCCCTCTAAAAATATTGTCTCTAAAATGACAGTAAACGAGATACCTCAATCATTTTTTTATGTCAATGGAAGTTTAGGCATTGGGAGTAATAATGAAAAGGGTGAGAAAGATATTACAGAGGTATCTCAGTTTGAGCTTAAAGACCAAAAATGTTCTGCATGAACATCATTCAATAGTTTGGGAAACATGGGGATTTACTAGGCAGCAAGTGCAATGCAAGTCAGCCGCAGTCATACATTGTCAATGGTTAAAACCAAATTAAATGTGAAAGAATTCAAATTTCTTGGCACTATAACCTCTGCTAACATTCAAATGGAAATTAATGTTTACAAAGTTGTAAGGGTGGTTGACGAGAGAAAAATTCTTTTGTGGAAGTTGAAAAACTTTAAAATCGAAGCAATGACCATATCATATATATCGATTGTGGAAAGTGTTTTAAACTTCTCTAACCCAGCCAGACTACTGAGTACTTTTATGATAATAAATCCTGAATTACTGAATTTGTGGACAATCAGTAACACAAAATATTTATCATCAAAATATTTATTATTACAGCTTTAGCCAAGAAATGTTTAAAAATGTACAGTTTTTTTTTCCTAATGTGCTAGATCAAATTCTGCAGATACAGTTTTGCATCCCTCAAAGATCTGTCAAAATATGATCAGATGTTGTATCTGATGTATAACAGATGTTGAAGGGTCTTGACTTTCACTCATTAGCATGGGGTCTGGCTGCTGGTGTCATCAACAGGGTCGTTTTCTTGTCCAGAGCCAAAGAAGACATCACCCTGATGAGTAAACTGAATTTTGTATTTAAAAGGGGCGAGCTGGTCCTTCAAAGCTGCTTTGTGAATAGACAGACAAAGCTGATAACGATAATACATATTGCTCATGGAAGCAATATAATAGAGGTCTGACAGCCTCTTGTGTCCTAAACCTACAGAGACACAACTGAAGGCTGCAAAGATAAGCCACATTGGTTGTGGTGCTTTGAAATCAATCCAAAAAATATACAGAAAACAACAGACTGACACACTATGAATACCAATATTATCTCAGTTTGTAGGAATTGTCATTGATATGGGACAATAACAGCTGTCGAAGATTCCCAGTCACAGAAGAAGATAGCCACCCGAAGAATCCCTGAAAGATGAGTCAAGGTCCCGAAGGAAATTTGTCTGGGATTCTTCTTTTACTCTCCTCCTTGAAAAAAGAAGGAAGGAAGGAAAATACATCAAAAAGAGAAATGAGGGCAGATGTAGGCCATGAGCCCAGGAGACGCTTAATCAAACTGCTGATGTCAGTTGTATGAGTGCAGATAGTGCTGATCTTAATTGTCGTCATTCTTTTTTTTTTTTTTTTTTTTGCCAGGGAATAAACAGAGAAACAGATCTGTTCTTCCTATAATCTATTCATTAAGATGAGTTGCTATTTGTCTGGCTTTATTACATGGTAAGAAAACCTTGGTAAGAGCAGGCATTTGCAAAAGAGCACCCAACATTACCTTCCTTGTTTATTTCCACCTGAAGCAAACCCCGGCTTTAGATGGTGTAATGGGGATCCACGGGCCGTCCTATGACACTAGCCTGGGTCCCATTTTTCAGAGTCAATTCAGCCATCCTGACGCGTAGTGCGCCAGCGAGGATGACCGAACAATGAAAATGACCAAGAAAGCAATGCTGCAATTCATCGGTGGCAGCTTTTCCCACCAGTTTTATCAGCAAACAGCCACTGAATATGCCATTAAACAAAGAGCCGTCTAAACAGGACCAACATGCCTAACGTCATTATGTCTGTGTCCTCTGCTACGCCACCAGGAAAAAAAGCACCAGCCTCATCTCAGGAACTCTTATGGGGATTAAACCATACCAGAATTCTGATCTTACTTGGACCACATCCCAGAAAGCAGTGGAGTTAATAGCCTTTCTCTCTATTGAATAATGCTTTGAATCTGTAATGTGGCGCATACACAGGAGTGCAGTTTAATGTTCCTCTTAGGGGACTTCATCTCCTCCACTACTGGGCAGTAAAAAGTGAGCTTACTTTTTCAAAATAAAGGTTTAGTTGAAAACACATTCCAGTTTTCCAGACAGTAATATACAGCATCTCCAAACATCATCACTACAGCCTCAGCACTGTACAGCAGTGCCTTATCTGACTTTCAACCCAATTCTCTTAAATAAAGGGGAGAAAGGGAACACAAATCTGCGGTGGTCCCAGAGAAGGTGCAAAAATGCCTGAAGAAATGTCCAGAAATGACCATTGTGCAATCAATAAAATATTTTCCTGAATCTCACAGGGGACTGAAAACCGAATAAATAAGCCAAAAACCTTAACACACTAAATAAATCAACCAAATCTCTGTAAGTCCCAGTATTCACAGTAAGGCAAAAACACTATACCTTTCCCCTTCCTTGCATGTAAGTACACAAATACTATTCATCTGCTGTAGATAAAAAAGTAAATTAAGATACATCAGTCAGTCTATTAGTATTTTAGAAGATTTCAAAATCCCAACAGCCACAGGATGGATTGTTATCTGGTAAAGACATTTTCCACACAGACTAGCCAGGTTTCAATCGATGTTTAGTGCAAATTTTAACTGAATCTCTTGAAAACCCACAAAGAAAATGCTAATGAATGTATGTTTCCATCCACTACTGTGAATATACACACTTAAAGGATGGGTTTGGGATTTTCAAGTAAAACAATATTGATGTGCACTCCAGCCTTGGCTGAGGCTCATATGAAACTTTAGCAGTTCCACTAAGCTATATCTATATATTCAATATCTTTCAAAGTTTTTCTAAATTTGCCTCTTTTTTCCCCTGGACAGTTACCTGCAGTTATCTCATAGGTTTGTTGATTTAACCAGCTTATGCTTCTACTTGATTGGATTGCTGGAGTTTTTCTGTAGTTTGTTGTTTTTGGACCAAAATAATTTGATAAAACCGCATCCAACTCTTGGGAGTTTGGATTATATCTGTGCATGGGTGACATATCAGAGTCAATCTAGCTTTTTCTCTTGTCCTCCAGACCTCCTTGTTTGTTCCTGCCTTATCTACACCTTATAGGACAAAACAAGTGATGAGCAATAGATTTCCCCTGAGAAATGATTATAGGACCAAGTTACCAGCAGTCAAATGGACATAAATACATCATTTTCAAAGCTAAAAGAATTATAAGTATGTGGAGCCCATTTTGCAGAGGATAATTACCATAGTAGGAGAGGTGCTGAAAGAAAAAGCCTGAAGAGCACAGCTGTGCCATCACCAGTTGAGCACGCAACAGCTGATGAGGGGGCAAGTGCAGATAAAAAGAATGGTCTGGATTATTATATATCAGTCAACCAAACTCCTAAAAGGTTCGGTGTTGCTAAAAAGGCTGCGACACTTCTAGTTGTGCGTGACAAGGTGAGGGTACATGTCATCTAGGCTCCTGTACTATTAACTGATTTTGTTTTTTTTTTGGATAAATTCTTGGCATCTTTTTAGCAGATCTCTAAAAGATTTGGATTTTTAAGGCCTGACATGCCACAAGTAAAGCACTTCAGATATGGAAGGATAACAACTGAGTCAGGAACAATGTAGAACTGAGAGGTGCTTCTAGTGGTGAGTCCATAACCCCCTAAAGTCGTTGTACCTGCTGATTCACAAAATCTTCAGACAATACATATATATCAACTGACATGTGGGATCCTTAGTCACACTAAACGGAGCGTCGATGCTGCTCTAGCCCTGCTTACCACAGCTTTTGAGCAATCCAGAGCTTCTTCTGAAGCTCTTCTGAAGTTCCTCTAAAGCTCTCAATTATGAGTTGGAAAGTTCACTGTTACACCACAATGACAAGATTGTTTCATTAGAAAACTCCTGCAAAGAACTCAGCTCATCATATACAGTTCACTGATAAAGATGAGGATTTGAAGACCCGCTCCCAATACTACAACCCCAGAGTTATTGGAAGCCCATAGAAGACAGTGATCCAGACCCAGGGCCTTAATTGCATGCTGTCATTAATGTCAGGACAAGGCGTGTGTTATTCGTCATGTCAAGCATCAGCTCTGTTTCCATGGACAAAAACTGTACACATTCCCAGAGTTGAACACTAATATTGCCAAGAAGAGAGCAGTCTTCTCTTAGTCAAACACAACATGAGGGTCAAACTGGTGAAGTTTTCACTGTGCTTCCCTGCATGTGTCCAGCTTGATTACAAGAGTGAGAAATTATTCTTTGTCTGTGCCAGAAACGCCCGGCACTGGTATGATGCCTTATTAGGCTTATTGGTTGGAATATGATGGGAGCTGGTAACCCGATTAGGGGGTCCAAAGTGTTCACCCATTTAAAGAGACTAAGACCAGTGTCCTAATATACATCTTCAAGAAAGATGGATTGACCAGGTTTTTAATACAAATTCTAAATCCAGGGGAGTAGCACAACAATAAGGTTTATTCCATTTAAAATCATTCCGGATATTAATGGTTGACAGTTTATTGTAGTATTGTAGTTGGCACTGTCTTTGAACAACCAGCAATATTAGTTAATGTTTATACTCCAAATTTTGACAATGCTGAACTTACAAACTATCTGCCTTCATTGATAGTTCTTGATTCCTGATGTTATGAACATTGGATATTCACCTATTCTTATTTCAGATTATGTTCATATAATATAGTTTAACAGAAGGTAAATGTTTCCTTTTATATCTATCTATCTATCTATATATATATATATATATATATATATATGGAACTATATATATGGAAACATTTATCTTATATTATTGACACATCCGACTTAAAAAATGTCTGTCTAACCTTAAATCCTGGTCCACTTGTTTTTTTCTTCCTCTCTGGCTGAGACAGTATTTGGCCTCTCCAGGCTACAGAGCCTCTGCTTGAGCCTGTCCACATGCCATCCAAGACTGTCGGGACCACCTGTTTCAAATAGCGGGTGGCTAATTCTAGTGGTGGTTTCAGACTCCCTCTCCATTACACTGCATCTGACAGACCACCAGCTCCACACCAACCAACCACTACCAGCATTCCACCCTCCATCCACACTCCCTCCTCACTTTTGCATGCCCCCCCCATCCAGTACCCTGTTATGGCATCCCCCCTTGATTGATGGAGTGTCCCTACACAGGGTTAATTTACACTCTTGAATAATGTATGGAATGATGCCACCACTCCATTCTGCAGCTCACCATGGGGTGAGGTTTCCATGTTGGGGGAATCAAGATGTTCTCCTTCTTCTTGCCACTTGTCCACTCAAATATAACACAGAAGAATGGGGAGCTTTTTTGGGAGATGACAGTTGGAGAGGCCAAAATGGTCTTTTGCTATTTATTATTGAGCCGGTGAGAAAGGTAAACATGATGAATTAGTAAAATGCAAAAAATTCCGACTCATATATATTTCACTCCCCTTTTATTTCCTTTGATTTTTTTTTTTTAAATCAAATAATGTTTTAAAATCTGTATTTTTACCTGAGACAGCCACCTTTTGCAGCCCATGCTATAATTCATTATCATTTAAGGGAATTACCAAATATATTTCATAGGTATTTCTGTGAAAATATTACATTCTAATCAGTGGAAAAATCCAATACAGAGTATTGATCTATTCGTCAGTGTTAATATTCACTGATTAACTTTTTTTCCAAAATAAGAATACAACTACATGTCACTAGGCAAGATACAGATACACAAAACCCAGAGTAAACCGGAACCAGAGAAAGCTAGAACAAGAATTCAAAAAGTTATTTACAGTGTATTAAAATAAAAGATTTGTCTTCTTTGAATAAATAGGAGCAATATGGCATCAATAGAAGACTTATATGCAGGCCAGAGGAGGGGGGAAATAACATTGTGGCTCCAAATAAGAACCTTGGGATGTTATTGTGGAGTTGAACCAAAAAGAGGTATTTACATAGACAATATTGGATAAAATATTTGGTAAATTAAAGGAATACACCATAACTACATACCATCCAACTTTCGGTTGGCTGACTGTAAGCTAATGGTTGGAACGGCTGCTGTCAACTGTCCAAATCTACATCTAGATGTTTGTAAATCAGGACTTTATTTGTGCCAGTTCCTGCCATTAGCTCCATCAAAATATGCTTGTGTTATTTCTGGAAATACCTTCAATACATCATAGCTAAAAAACCTGGGTTTTAAAAGGTTGCTGGGTGTTTTCATTTTGGGAAAATGGATGCTAAGCTCTGAATGTATTAGTAATACATTAGAGGTACACAGTATGCCACTGTGTTGCAAAGCCTTTTGACCTCCTGTCACACTTACCACATATACTATATATCTTACCTCAAAACAAACAAAAAAGAATATAAAAACAGCTTCATCATTGCTGGAGTACTCCCAGAAATGGGCTGGTACCTCCAGCCACCACTCCCATGCACCTCCTGCCAGTCTTTGATGTGTCGGGCTCTGAGGGAGGGGTCAACGTGTAAAGGACAAAAAGGACATGATGATGATTGATGGTGGCTCGGCCAGCCAGAAACTCGGGAACACCCCTAAAAGCCAACATGTGCCACTCTTTCAATGTGCGCGAGCCCCCCGCTATTCCTGTCCCCCTCTCTTCTGACTCTCCATTTTTCATATATGACAATTGTGCTGCTCAGCACTTTCCCAGCCCCGACTTCAGCCAGTTCCTATTGAGAGGGATGGGTCCCAGTGTCCAGACGGTGTAAAACATCACAAAGAGCTTATGCTCGACTACAATGTCAGCCACACTAAATCCTGTAGCTGAAGTTAAGGGTCTTCTGTAGGTTCTATCTTTGTTATAACTCATGTATATGTTTTGTAACATAAAATAAATCAGTTACATGATTTATGAACAGAGTATTTTCAAGAGCATCCTAAAGCTCCCTAGACTTAGTGCATAGGGAACTGATATAGCATTCCTATTGTGATTAAAAGCAACTTTATTTATCCCCATTACAGCAAATGTACTCTGTGTAGCAACTCCTAACACAGGACAATTATGTTACACAATGACAAACTATGTTAAAAACAAGGGAAAAAATCCCACTGACGAGACACTAACAAAAGAAGTAGCGGTGGAATAAGTCCTCTGCTGTCTATGAGCACAAACAAACAGTGTAGCTCATGAATCAAAAAATTACATTTTATTCCAAAAGAAAACATGATTTTCTCAAATGGAATTCTTATACAACTCACAATGATCAGATCAGTTTCTCATGTTTGGGAGTTTCCATTTAATTTTCCTACAGATTACATTAGAAGACAATGGCAGACTGGTGCAGGACATCATATAGAGGACAATATCTTAGAATCAGCTGTGTGGAATACATTCACTATTCTTAGCTGTAGAGAAAAACAATTTGAAATACTTCATATGCTGCATTTCTCACTATCACTGAGGGGACAAGCTGTGTTTAAACATATCTCAGAATGTTAAATGTAATTCAGAAATTGTACAAATGCACACATTTTTTTAACCACCCAGGGATACAGAAATTCAGGAGGAAGGTAGAAGATTAAGTGGTCACTCTGGCTGGAAATGGTGTAGTAATTCTATCATCCCCTTCAATGTATGATAGCTAGTTGGAATAATGTTTTCTGTACGTCAAACTTCAACTACCAGCCTCCAACAACTCAGATTTTATAGAGCCTCCCTCAGTGGAAGCTTGAGGGAGAATTTATCTCTGGGTATAATAGTGTGTGCAGGTAGTGTGATGGCTGCTGTGTTTTTGAGTATATTTTGTTAGGTTGGTTAGGATGGCAGTCTAGTTTGTATTCATTTCTGAATGGATGGATATATATTTCAAACTGTTAACCTCAACAAAAAGAAAATGAAAAAGAGAACAAAAGGAGAAAAGTAAATAATTAAAAACTCTTAATAAGATACAGTTCTAAACTGCTTTATAAAGCCTAGATGTCCTTTATATATAACTGGCAACACATGTATAAAATAACCCTGGAACAATGCGCAAATATCTGACAAGGCCAAAAAAATCCTACATGTCCATCTAGCTCTTATAATAGAAAAATGAAAAGAAAAAGGAAGTAGTCTGATAACATAATTTATTTATTTGTCAAAAACCATAGTAAGTAAAAATCTGTATGTAGTGCAGATTAAGCATTTTCTTTTGCTAGATTGTTATCTGATCTTGAACAAATTGTACAAACTCTTAGATTCATAAATACTTTTCCAAAAAAAATTGAAAACGTTGAAAAAGTACAAAAAGGCCTATCTGGCTATCTTAAGGGAAGTGATAAGAATCTTCCTTTATCTGCAGACACGGGTGAAAATATAAGCTCCTTGGTCGAGGTAACGGCGATTTAAAGTCCCCAGGAAATGGATATCACTCCTGGAGAACTTTCACTTCCTGGAAAATGCTGCATCTTTAAAGGTGACCTTATGTTTTATTGTTCATTATGAAATAATACCAAATAAAGCCATCATAAATTTTTACGCAATCCTGCCCTTCACACCAAATTGAACATTCATTATTTAAACTAATATTCAAATGGTTTACAATTTAGAATAATCCCTCTATGTATTATGTCCAGCCCAAATTTACTGATCCAATCAGAAATAAATCACTTTTAAGATGCATAAGTCAATATTCTTATTTAACAATGGATCAGATAACTGTGTAATCTGAAAGGGGATGAGCTCTTTGGAGCATTTAATCATCTTTCAGCTCTTATTTTGGTTCTAAGGCCTGCAACATTAATGCTTTGGATGAGTCAAGTTGCTCTCATCTATCTATTTCGATATTTCGAATTCAGTGGCAGCAGACAGGTGTTTAAACCCACTATACTCTACCTGCCTACCTACCTACCTACAGCAGGCAGACAAACTTAGAAACTAGCTGGTAAACAGAGCTAAAGACCTAGATATTTTCTTCCAGGAGCTGCTGTGATGAGGCCAAAATGGTGCCAAAAGAAGAAGGAATATTAAACTAACATTCATTGAATGCCTGGAAGCACAACTACAAATTTATGTTAATGTTACTCTGTTTATGCCTGATGTGTAAATAGAACTAAAGCTAGCCATAACACCTTTTGGAGGAGATAATATGTCAGTGCTGCCCTCAAGTGGCCCAAAAAATATGATTAAAAAAATGAATTAATGCAACTCTAAGAATGTACAGATGGGAATTTCAGTAGATCTTAATGTATGAATAATATGTCATTTTGAAAAAACAAGTAATAATTTCGAAAAATCCCAAAACCATTAAAGTAAGATAGTTTTCATCTATTTTAAGGAAATAGATAAGTGGTTTTTAGAACTTTTGTGTTCAGAAATTGTTCTGAAATGTTCTGAAAATGAGATCTGAAATTGGAAATGTTCTCTCTCCCCAGAGAAAACAAAACAAAAAAATTCCAAAGAAACAAAAGAAAAGGAAAGTTGAGAGTTATTGCCACTGGTAATTGAGTCCTTTTACAGCAGAGATGATGGGTTTATGTTGCTGGGTAAAGTGTCAATCTTGCAGCAGGGCTGTGTTTATTGTCCAGCTGAGAGACCACCAATCATCTCCCGGCTGATGCATTGTTACAGTCTGGGTATTGACATGCTTCATAAATCAGGGCTATTGGATTGCCAGCTGCTATTTTTACAGCCAGTGACATGACCTGCCTGCCAGGGGCCCTCACATCCTGGTGAGCTTGTATTGACCTGATGCTCTGAGGCAGGAGTGCCCACCATTATTTCTCCCACACAAAGCACACACATTCATAAGGCAGTGCATTATGCACACCCACACATTCCAGTATTCTGGCATGGTTTATTCTGTGAATTTTCTGAGGACTGGGTACTTAATGGTGGCACACAAATCTCTCCAATTTTTTCCCCAAACCTTATCTGTCAACAAGTCCTGCCTCCGTTACTGAGCAAGGGAACACAAGCTAAAACAAGACGCCTTCCATCTGTCCACAGCCATTATGCTTCCCATTAGATGGGACGTCTTCATTTCCATCGGGAGAGATGTGTGACTGGATTCAGCTAACTCCTGTGCAATGATGTAGAGAGACAGTAGATTGTCAGGTGTCCGGTTCCATTCACGCTACCTGGCCATCCATTTTCATTAGGCGTGTCAAGAAGCGGACAGCATATTTTCTATTGGACTTCCACACATAATTTGCTCCAAATACGAGGGGCTGCCATTAAAATGTGACAGCTTGCCTGGAGAAATGGGAGCAGGCGGGAGATTGAGTGGTTGCATGGTCACCTTTTTGGAAAAATCCCAGCAACAGACAAGCGAATGATTCCGCTAAGCAATTTTTTCTTCTAGTGAGATTCATGGTTGGCTCGGAGGTGTCATTTTGTCACACAATATGCATCTGTCAACTATTTAAGCAGGAGGAGATAGAGCAAATACAATTTATTAATCTGAGCTGATGGAAATTAAAAGAAAGCAAAGGCACGGCAATAGCACGACCCACCAGTTTTTCAAATTAAATGAAATATTTTACTGAGCTCACCTCAAAAAGAGAAAAATGATTTCTCATCCTTCATTTACAATAATATTGGTGGTTTGATTAACTAGAATAAAGTATCAAACACCAAATCCATTCATGTACCCGGGCAATCATTGAAAGTCTGATGTAGTGTACTTCTTCTACTAATAATCCAGGGATCCTGTAGCAGAACTCCCTAATGGCGTAGTCACAAAATTCCTTGTGTATAAATGTATATGAATTATGCTGTTTTCATAATAATTTAAACTGCTGAGAAATGCCATCAATTGGCACGTTAGTGGTCAGTTTGATCAGAGGTTAGCGACAAACATGTATATGAACATGTAGAGAACAGTTTCCCACAAATATAAGGTTGTTGATGGGACATTCTGAGCTTCAGTAATGACAATAAATATACCATTAAAGAAACAAACACATTAATGGGTTTTATGAACTGTTTTTCGTTGTCTTGATGGGTGAGTGTGATATCAATCTGAAGGTTTTTACCAAAGGGGCTCCGTACTCCAGAGTACAGAGGCTACAGGTGATACTGTATATACAGGAAGTATAATTTTGCCATGGAGTCAGTCACATAGCTGTGACTGCAGTGCTGATTTGTTTTTCATTTTTACTATATTTGTTTAAATTAAGCAAAGCTGCACCGTGGAAAGTCATGTCAGATTACTTTTGATGCTGATTAAAGCGATTGAAATTTACAATAATGAGTCACATAGGATGTTATAAGGATCAGATTTTTAGAATGATTTAGAGGGGACAGGGAGCATGATTCTTAGAGGACTAAGAACCTAAGAGGACTCTAGAGGACTCTAAGAATGCTAACATAAGCTAACACTGGAAAGAGGACGCCCTCCTGATTTCAGCAGTCTTTGTCTGACGACCGTCCTCTGGTTTTACTGAATTATCCCTCAGAAGTTGGGTTGAATTTAAATCCTTTCAGCAATATAAATCAGCTTTCTTTTTGCTTTTATGTTGCAACAAGTAGCATACCTGAAACAAATAAACTGGTTAAACTTTTAATACTAAAAAATTAGATTATGTTACCAGTCAACCAGCTTTCTTTTTGCATTGTGCTGTGTCTAACTTTGATAAAGCAGCTTTTATTTTTTTCCAACTGGAAGTAGCAGATCCAGCTGAAAAGACGGTATCATATATAGACGTAGTATATATCCTATCAACTTATAAAGCTTTCATGCTGAACATGTAGCATGGCACCTGATGTCATGATTCTGGTCAGCTTAAGGCCAATATTCACCCTCATTTTAGCTCGATATGTGGTCTCCATCAGCTCCTGAGATCTCTTGAGGGAGTAGCTCACTTAGTGTGTGTGCCATCATAATGAGTAACCCCTTTCATACTACATATTTGGTCCGGTTCCATTGATGATATAAAAATATTGATTAGTGAAGCTTTGAAGCTAATAAGATTCACAATCTTAAATTGTACTACAAGCCTTTGCACACAAGCTGATGTGGCAATCATCATCTAGCAGTGGACTGATCATTAATGTCGTGTGGCAGTTCCACTCAATGCAGCTCACATCCTGCTTTGTGACTACAGGGCCCCTCTGACATGTTATCTACACACTCTTCACAGACAGTTCTCCATTTAATGACTATCTATGCACTCACTCAAAGTCATCTTGCTAACATGTTTGCACTCAACCCAATTAATATGCCGTGACTTCACATGACTGCTGCTGACTTGGAATCAGATATCGGCCCTGCTAATTTGAACAACACCGCACACGGCAGCCACTTCCAGTTGTTGTCACAGATGTATTGATTGGGATTGGGGCACGAATAAAAATAGCTCAATATAGAGCATAGTGTTTGGAGTTTCTGAAGCACTTTGCTTGCTTGTCATGGTTAATTCTTAGTTGTTTTTTAAGATTATTTTTTGGTGACATTTCTGCTCTGCTGGACAGCGACAGCGGGAAGTGACAGCAGAGTTGGCATAGAGGGAAGGGATGACATGCAACAAAGGTCACGAGCAGGGGACATGTCATGTACCTCGACAAACTGTCAGGATGCCTCATTCATGCCTAAACTTACAGACATTTTGCATTGTTATTTCCTTTCAAACTTTCTATTCTATTTGATTTGCATTTTTCTTTTCTATGAGCCTTTCTCATCCCCTAACCTGTAATTTACTATCCCTTTAAGAAAGCATTTGCTTAGTTGATGGTGATATCAATTTCAAAAGCTAAAAATCCATTAGCACAGGTATAGAAATTTTTCTATTTGCTTAGCACAGAGTAGATTCTTAACAGAGCTGCACTGTGAAATAACAGACCAGCAATATAAACACATCAGCATACAGATATTATTCATGAACATAGCCCCTGGCTTTATCATTTATTTACATCCAGAGACAAAGTTCATTTTATTCAGTAATGAGTCAAATACATATCTGAGAAAAAAAGAAAAGCCACACATTCATTACAACAAAACAAGACAAATGTCATCCTGCTAATAAAATGATGTTTATCAGGTACAATGTTTACCATGTTCTCCATCTTAGTTTAGCATGTTAGCATGGTAATTTGCTAATTAGCACCAAACACAAAGTACAACTGAAGCCGATGGAAATGTCATCAGTTTTGCAGGCATCAGACATAGTGATCAGATGATGGTGCAA
Organism: Istiophorus platypterus; assembly: GCA_016859345.1. Lineage (NCBI taxonomy): Eukaryota > Metazoa > Chordata > Actinopteri > Istiophoriformes > Istiophoridae > Istiophorus > Istiophorus platypterus. The sequence continues at coordinate 2,487,013 of CM029133.1, read as the reverse complement.
GATGAAAAGTCAGAGGATCATCAAAATTCCCTGAGGGGAAGATGTCTGAACCAAAGTCATGGCAATGCATCTGGTAATTGTAAAGACAGTTCAGTGAAAATCATGAATGTGAAAATCACTATTTGTTCCTTTTATTTTTCCATTTGTGAGATTTGTAATCCATCATGACATGTTCTGATTACCAGAAGAAATTTCCTTGCATAATATTTAAGCTACAATGTGAAAATTGCATCCAGTATTTTAGGTTGTATTTGTAACAGCCTGAAAACAATTATTTTTGTTATTTAACCTCAACCATTCCATAACCTAATAATCTGCTTATGTGTTGACCATAAGCAGATGGCGTAGAAATTTTAGTTGTTTCTGTTGGGTTTTTTTTGATTGTGTAGTCTTGTAGGCTATCACTGCTTATGTTAAGTACCCAGTTTGACAATTTAATTAAACAACCCAGCGATGCTGCCCCTGAAACTGTAAAGGTTCCACTACAACAGACAATGGATTCAGTTGTGGGAGATTATAGACAGTGCAAAGTACCATGAATGAGTATGTTTTACATGTATTTTTTTGGAGGATTCCTTTAAGGCATGTACTATAATTATGTTTTGGCCATAGATAATCCAGATAAGCTACTAGTCATGTCCACTCAGAAGAAAACTGAACACAGGCATGTGGACAAGGTGCTGACTAAGGTCTCTGATCACACACAGGAGTGTTTTCAACAGAAGTGATTTAGCTTATCAGAAACAATATCATGGTATAGTAAATGATGTAATCCTATGAAGAATGCACTGATGGAAGTGAAAGCCAGATGTGGTGAATGTACAAAACAAATCATGTATAATGTGTACTGTCTTCTTATATTACTGGTGATAAGCCACATACCAACATGAGTTGATCCAAGATATTAATGAAAAATAACAGACATGCTTGCACAAGCCACAGAGAGTGCTCCCTGTTCCCTGCTACCATGTCCTCTATGCTTCATGCAAACATCGCATCCCAAATACTGTATAATTAAAAATAGGGTATGATGCGTGACTAGGACAGGAGAATGCATCGAAATGGACTCAGTGGTGCACACTGTGTAACATGCCATTTAGTAATTTCATGGTCAGGGCTCCTCTTTAAAAATGCTGTGTCATGAAAATAGAGCCCCAGGTGTTTGGAAAGCCATTCATGTTCACAGTGTAGATTTCTGTGGGATGTCTGGGTTAAAATGTCTCTTATTACCTAAAACCAAAAATGTAGCACTGTGCTGTTATCATGCTCCTCAATCTTTCTCTAAACATGTAAGTTTTACACATTATCTGCAAAGGTGGCTGAAACAAGCCCTGTGCGAAGGCTCCGTGTAAGCTGGCACCAGGTCCTGAAGGAAAATAGAACAGGCAGCAGTTTGGCCAACAGAAACAACTGACACCACTGCCACCGGACAGGATGACGGTGGAGCCCTCTGGGAGGTGGAGCAGAACTTCACAGGCAACTACAGCAGGCAGGTACATCATTTCTTTGGATGCTTTGTTTTGGGCAGAGGATGACGTTCCTGTATGTGTATGTTTGCATACAACCATGAAAGGCCACTGTAACACGGACAATGAAAGTCAGTCAAATAGACAGTAAAGTGAGGGAATGGCCGGCTGGGCGGTCTGACTACGCGCCTGTACCTAAGCATGACTTCGGTTTGTAGACTTTGGAGCAGCCTGATTTTGAATTAAATATTTCTCGTCCTAACATTTGAGGGGGGCTTCCTGGAAAACATCTGCAGCATGTTGAGCAGTAAACTATGGCAGTATTTACACAGCTAGATCAATAGAATTCAGCAGGGAACACCTCTCTATGACCCACGCTGGCAGATGGTGGATCTCTGTCACAAGGTCGGCGCTGGTTGGTCAATACATCTCATTCTTAGATCAAATCAATCCACTAATTAGGCTAGGTCATCTGTATGTGTAATTAGCTCAGTCATGATAACTGCTGGTTTGTAGATTTCAGATCAAGCTTCTGGTGGGGATCTAATCAACTGCAGAATGTGCTGAAGTAGTAGGTTTAATGTGGTGTAACTGAGCACACTAGCCTGAGGCCGGGTACTAGTACTGGATGGTTTTTGGAGAGTTTCAGTCAAAAATTAACTGAAATGTCCTTCATGAAATGCATTAACAGTTTCTCTTACATTAAACTACATATTATACTACATCAAACTACATAAATATATATATATATATATATATATATATAGAGAGAGAGAGAGAGAGACAGAGACAGAGACAGAGAGAATCTCTGTGTTCTGCATAAATTTGAGTAGGTTGTTTATGTCCATAGTGAAAGAACTGTATATAAGATGTAGCCCTTTAAACACAGAGTGAATATCCTTGACTGGTTAATACAATCACCTGATCTCAGTTCAACTGAGGAGCTTTCAACTTGATGAAGACCAGACTGAAGGCAGAAAGACCCCACGCAACAAGAACTGAGGGAGGCTGCATTGAAGCTCTGACAGATCATCACCAGGAAAGATACAAAGCATCTACTGATGTCTGTGGGTGAGGGACTTGCTTTTGAAACCCTTAACTTTGGAAACTCTGTGCTTAAAGGACTATGTATCCCACAAAGACATATATTTATGTAAACCTACTCAAATTAAAGCTGAGACTCGCCACTTTAACATGGTATCCATTATTTTATTTTGGAGTTTCCATTACACTTGGTGAAAACTTTCAAATCTCCTTTATATCCGGTCCTTGTGTCCTCATCAAATAAAAAGGAAAAAATTGCAAAAAATAGGTAACAAAAAGTAATGGGGCTAAGCCTGTGTGAGCTTGTGTGAATCCTGTCATGACTCTCATCATCCCATGTTTTCCTACTTGCCAAAAAAGTTATTAATAAATAGAAAATATAAATATTATCACACCATTCTGGGCAAATGTATCCCGTACAGGCAGCTGATTGGTGGACACTCACTCTGCTGCCAATAGAAAAAACTGTTCCTGTATGCAAACCAGCAGACACAAGGCCACATTGTTCAAAGGTCATGTCATTTCCAAAAGCCGTGACACACTTGTCACAATATGCATCATGCCTTGAAATTTATTCCAATTCAATTTTGAGGCACAGAGACAGGGAGGAAGAAGAACACGAGTGTGTACCACATGGATTCCTTTTTATGGCACAGAAACACTGAGACTTTTATGAAAAAGAATTTATCATGAGCTTGGAAAAGATCATCTATTTACTCAGTGGCTGTCATGCTGAGCAATAGCGAGGTGAGAATTTATTAATCTCTATGACAGTATACAGTATATGACCGTATAGTGTGATATTACACCAACACATGTACGTACTCGTCCTGGTTAAAATAAGAAGCATAAAGCAGCCAGGTAAATAATACATTTTGCAGGCGCATCGGTCCTGTAATGACATAGAGACACACTCTAAGCAACTGACAAAGTAAGAAAAAAAGCATTAAAATGTATTGAGGCCCAAATTCACCATGCATTCAGATGAACAGCTCAGAATAAAAGAGAATAAAGTGGGTACCCTTGGTTGGTATTTCTCAGTCTGCACAGGCTAATCGCTAACAGGCGGGTTGCTGAAACGAGGGCGATGTTGATCTTGATGTAAAAACGTGGGACTAGACTTATTCATGCTATATGAGCTTGGGGCAACAATGTTATACTGCTAAGTTACAATTCGAGATTTTTATTATAGATAAACACCTCGGACGGATGCAGTTCATAAAAAAAGTACTAAGAATTTATGTCGCAGTATCGAGTGTTGAGTGGGCCACATGTCAGGATTTTTAGCACCTCGTTAAAAGTCAGGCTCAACATGAATTATGCATGGATGAAATATTGTTCCCTGCCCTCGCCGGGTATATTGTCGGATACGGGGACAAATGTAAGAGCTACTTGAGCTGTTCCTTTTAGAGGCAGTTTACATATATAAACAGGGCTATGGGCGAATTAGGATCACACATGAATTACACAGGAGAGGTGTAAAGAATTTGTCATCAGGGGGTGAGTACTGCATGGAAAGGGCTGTGGTTTGTTGATACAAATCGGAGGAAAGCCCGTAGTAAACTCCAACCAACCCCAAGGTCTGACTTGAGATCTCCCTGCAGTCTGTAAATCAAGTTGCCGGGAATTCTTCGGATATGGCACTGAGTACATCACCTACATTACAAGATGCTGCTCACGTGGTGTAGTATGGGGGAAGACAAAAGCTTTTTTAAAAGTCATCTGGCTTTTTCATTTTTGTATAATCAGTCACAAGATATAGTTCTGGACACGGTCATATTCTTTTGTATAAGCTTTTGTATGACTGTAGGAGTAAAATATGATCAATCGTCTCAAAGGAAAAATTATGATTTACTGCAACATGGGTTTTATTTTTCATGGCTCTGGAGATAGATTCTGTCAGTTGTGATAACGCTGTAATCACAATAGTAAGTGCTGAGATTGTTTCACCACAACACCTCGAACACATCCTTGTCGCATTTTGATAAATTTAAAGTTATGAACAATATCGGGGGCAGAAAAATAACAGTGGATGTATGTACTGTCATTTTACATTTTAGTCCAATCATGCACATGCTTGTGAGTTCTGTGACTTTAACATACAGAGTGGGTTGTTACAGTTCAAAGAGACATACAGTATATTAATATACCGCAGGCTAACCACTAAATGCATTCAGTTCATTCGTATACAGAACTCATATCTGATTTTTTGATTTTTTTGCCCCGTGGAAAAGCTCTGCAACAGAAGTCATTTTATGGGAAACAAAGGTTCTATAAATATTAAATGAACTACGGTATCAAGTTAGTGAATTACATTGACCCTCACCTCAATTTTTTTTCTGTGGATGGATCCTGATGGAAAAAGACATTATTGTCTGCCTGTGTGTGGCTCAAGTGTTTGGTCATGTGCTCAATTACCAGAAAAGCACAGAGCAAAACCCCTGCTTTGCAATTCAAAACAAAAACACTGCTTGTCAGTTGTAGATGTGGAGTGGGATAACTGAGGGGGTGGAGGCTGGGATGGTGGGTGGTTCACCAGTTGTCAGCGCTCACGCCTGTGGTGAACCCATCTCGACAAATCATTTGTGTCAGCTGAGGGATGGAACGTGAGCCTCTGTTGTGGTTTTGAAGTACAGATCAATGTCAGGTGTGAAGCACTAGGTTGGTGCTATGAAGGGAAGAATGGTGGTGGTGGAGGCTGGTGGGGGCGGGGGCTTTGAAGGATTTAAATGACGTCGACTTCTTCCCCGGTTGACCTCTAGCAGACCTCGGCGCCTGAGACTGGTGAGAGTGGCAACGACGGAGCTGGAAGGAGGGAGAGGTGTCTGATTTCATCCGGTCGGGCCTGTTGCTTGGGAGCCTTGGAGTGCATGATTTCAGGGTCATAGGCTCATGTCTCAGGAGGGCCCCAGCTGCCTCCCTGCTGGCAATGATTTCCCCTGACACACAAACATCTCCTGCAAACACACACACACATACACACACACACACACACACGCACACGCACACACACACACACACACACACACACACCTACTGCACCTTAACTAGGGGGCAGGGACAGACATGTATGTAGAATTAGACTGCTCCAGTGTTTACACAGCAGGTCATGTGTGCCTAGACTATTTGATTTTACAGTCAAAATCAGAAGTCGGCGTGCTTTTTCTTTTAGTCAACAGTGCCATTGTTAGGCTAGTGATGCATTTAAATCAAATGAGCATTCATATAAATAAATTAATGATTATTACAGTGATAATTTGCTACTAAACAGAACCATTTGTGAAGTATGCAGCCATCAAATTCATGTTTTCTTTTCCACCATCATTGTTTGCTCTCTGTCATCTGATTTTGATTTTCCTACAATAATCTTGTCAATGCAGACTTGTAGAGCAGCCAACTCCCACATAGTTCAGATATCAGAGCTGACTCACCAGCACATGAAACCACCAGGACTCAGGGACAGACTTCTCCCAGGATCAGCATCCCTGAAAAATCAAATGCAGCTGAAAGCTCAAAAAAGCTAGTAAGTGGACTTTGAATTTTAATACTTTGTCCCACATATGATCCGACACTTAAAGAAAAATTTTCAAGCTAAGGAATGGGTAGCACAAGCTTCTATGTAGTTTGTGTGTCAAGTTCTTCATATACAGAAACTAGTAGTTTGTTTCAAATATGATCTTTTCTTACACTGGGTCGCTCCATTAAAACACAGGGAATGTCTTTGGTAGTAAAGACCTTAGGTTACTAAATGAGTCTCCAGAAAACATCTGCAGCACTGTGCAATAAAAAGAAATCAATTATGCAATGATGAAGAATCAAGAAAAGTTACACTGCTATCAAAAGCATTACCATAAAATGAATATATAAAATATTAAACTTAACTGGTAATCCTCTTTAAATCTAGGTATACACTTATACTGTGTGTGCTTCAGAGATTGTCTATATTCATGCCATTTAGAGTGAGAGGTACATATATTTGATTAAACAAGCTAACTGATGTTAATTGATCACTTGTGTCCCATTTACACTTGGCAGTAAAACTCCATTCTCACACAGCATTATTAACCCATTTACACTTGGCAGTTAAATATGATCTGTATCTGGATACCTGATCTGGATGAGAAAAAAAATGGATGATAATGGATAATGATAATGCATGAAGAATGCACTGGTGTTAGAGTGCAGTCGAATCAGCAAGATCACATTCAGAGGTGGTCAAGCCTGCATCTCAGTCAAGTGTAAATGTTATCCATGCAGTGTTACAAATTAAAAAAAAAAATACACCAAGCATTTAGTCATCACATAACATTATACATTATGGGCTGGAACCTGGTGCTACCAGCTACAGGTCATTTGTCATTCCCTTCCAAATGACCCATGTGAGTGTTTTCTGAGCTTTCGTCAGGACCACATGCAGTACTCTCATTTAAAAAAAAATCCTCAACATCGCTAATCTGGCATCTCTGTGATAAAGGTTGTGTCAGGTTTAGACAACTAAAACTATATTGGTTGTGGTTAGGGAAAGATTGTGGCTGTGGTTAAAAGAAACCATCATGGATGTAGGTAGGAGGCAAGGTGTGAATTGTGGTCCCCAGTGTCAAAGTTAGATGCTCAGAAACCAAAGCGCTCAACCTTCTCCGTGTTTTCCTGTGTTAAAACACACTGCTTCCACCCTTGCTTCTGACAGACAAGAGTCCTTATTTGCATGGCCACAAAGTGGTCACTTGTCAGGAAAACGTAAAATTTACCTGTCAGCTTAAATTAAATCCACATATAAAACACACTGGAGCCAATAGAGTAGTGACTGATTGTAAGGAACACTGTATTGACCTAATTATCACTTTCCCTATGCAGCCGCACAGAGTCACCTCCTGCACTGAGTAAAGCTAAATGTAAGTTTATTTAATGTAGAAATAGATGGAAAATGGAATCCCCAGCAACAAGTGCTGAACAATAGGTAGATGGCTATGAACATGAAGGTAGGGCAGTAATACTCATCTGTACAGCTGTATATAGCTGTTTATATACAGTACACACATACAGTAAGAGAGGTTAGAAATCTACAGTGGGAGAGTGGTCTCAGACTTTTGGACTGGTGTAGTGGAAACTGGGTGGGGAGGGAGTTATGAATACAGAGAGCAATAAGACCCCTTGACTTTGCTATGACTCCCAGAATCTGCTGCATTGAAGGTTCCCAAGAGCAACTGGGTCTGGAACAAACAGAACTCTTCCTAGAGCTGGCTGCCCGACCAAACAGAGCAATCAGGGGAGAAGGACCTTGGCAGAAAAAGTGACCGGGAACCCAATGGTCCCTCTGGCTGAGCTCAAGAGATCCTGTGTGGAGTTAGAAGAAACTTCCAGAAGGCGACCATCACTGCAGCCGGATGGAATTCTTTCCAATCAAGACTGATCCGTATGCCCTAAATTCTAGGTGTCATGTCTGGAGAAAACCAGCAATAGCTCATGATCGGCCCCATACCATCCCAATGGTGAAACATGATGGTGGTAGCTTCATATTGTGGGGGTGTTTGTGGGCCAAAGGTCCACCTTCCATTGGGACAATGGCCCTACAAACACAACCAAGAAATTGCAGGAGTTGCTAAGGTACGACTCTGTGAATGTCCTTGAGTGGCCAGCCAGACCCTGACTTGAATCCAATTGGACACCATTGGAGAGACCTGAAAATGTCCATCCACCAATGGTCCCCATCCAACCTGACAGACTGAGAGGATCTGCAGAGAAGAATGGCAGAAAATCCCCAATCCAGGTCTCCAAAGCATTTCGCGTCATAACCTGGAAGACTTGATGCTGTAACCACTGCTAAATGTGCTTCAACTAAGTAATGAGTAACTTTTTAATAAGTTTGCACACATTTCTAAAATTCTATTGTCACTTTGTCATTATGGGGTATTGAGTGCAGATTGATGGGGAAGGCATTAAAACAATTTTAGCACAAGGCTAAAACATAACAGAATGTGCAAAAAATGAAGGGGTCTGAAAAATTTCTGAATTCACTGTATGAACTGCATATCCTCATTTCCCCCTGATTTATACATCAGTAGTGTTTGAGAAGAAAATCTGCTCCATGGAAAAGAGGCAGCTATACTAACCATACTCAGCAGTGCAACGGTAGTTGCTTTCAGCAATAGTCAAACTCAATGACAGACAGAAAGTAACCTGATATGTTAAAGACTTATCCAGTTTAGAATGTCGTTTTTGGTTCTTCAAAATGGTTTAAATGTTTAAAATAAGGTACAAGAAGAAAAAGGTACATTTACTACGGTAACAGAGTTTTCACGTAACTAAGAAAGTAAAATAACAGGTATCAGAGAATAGCAATTTCCAGCAGTGCAGATACACAGGAACATGTTTTGTTGTGTGTGATGTATTTGATGCTGATATCGTCTCTCAGACCTCAGACCATGAGGGTATGTGAGGCTGTTTATCTCCCTTAGTGCCTTTTCCACTGCACAAGATGTGTGCTCTCAGCATGTCCTTTGGCCACTGCCCACATGTGGTGAGGTGAATTCTGTGCAACACACTTAAAGAATTCCGAACTGCACAGAGCAGGCTGAACCTTTGACCTTTAGCATCGACACTGTGCTGCTGTGCCGCTGCCAAGAAAGACATTTGAGGCTCTCAGATGAGTCACTGTAATGTCAAAACCTGCAATTTCCTGACGCTTAGCAATCTGTCAATCTCTCCTTGGTGAATTACGGTAAGGAACATTAATGAAATGCAGAAAAGGGAAACTATAATCTAGCTGTCTGTTTAGTCGGTAAACACAAAATATAGAACACGACCTAATCAAATGCATGCATGGATGAAGTGAGAAAAAATATTAGAGGATGAAAGACGAATAATTTTGATTTGAAATGTCCCAATGTGTTGGGCAGTAACACATTAGTAACATGTTACAGGGATGTGTACTTTACTCATCAACTGGTGTGAGGGATAAGAATTTGAAATATAGTAATTAGATTACTTTATCCCATTAATACTCCGTTACTCTGACAATTTGAAGTCAACGTGTTAGTTGTCCTACAGTGAGTTTGATATCACTTTTACCTGTAGCAGTTAACAGACAGTCCGGTACATGTTAGCTCAGTGCCACAGTTGAGAGTGCAAGGGGACAGTAAGCTCGCACCAGAATCAAAAAAATACAACTCCTGATAAATCCAAAATTCAAAAAGTTCCAAAGTTGTGGTTTCTTAGCTGGTTTGTTAAATCTGGCAAAGAATCCTTACTTTTCTTCAGAGCTGGAAGGTTTGTCAATCCATAGCCCACTATCAGCACGTGGTTTATTTGTTTGTTTTACCAAAATAGGCCAAAAAAAGCACTGCACACTACCTTCTCAACACCAAACAAAGAAAGTTAGCCACTTGCTGGTGAATATACTGGAACATTTAGCAACTAAAACAGAGTTATGTGGGAGTGACAAGGTGATGATATCACCTTGTCAGTGTTATCAACTGTAAGTTTTATCAACTTGTTCGCATTGCCCCAAAAAATCTGTTATTGTGGTTTTAAACTATGTACCATTGTAATTTTTTGCATCTTTTGCATCCAGTTTCTGGTCCCAAAGTACAAAAACATCATTAGAATATGGAGTCTTAGGGATTGTTATTTGTGTTTTTTGGCTTTCATGTAATCATCTGGCCTTTAAGTGAGTTTCCCAAGAAAAGGCCCACACAATCCAAACCGCAGATTACAAAGCAGTGATATATTATCTCCTCCCCAATGTTGCAGTTCTGTTCTAATTAGCAAGCTTACTTGTCCTATTATGAAAATATGAAATTAAATTCTAGTAAGAGCAGTGCCAGGAACTGTCAGTGTTCTTATAGCTCACTGTATGCCAATGAAAAAAATCATAAATTAACCAATATCCATTTAGGGTTTGCAGGTTATAGACTCAAGAGGGAAATTAATAAAGACAGCACTAAAGGAGACAATATGACCATAAAACATCTTGTATAGTTGCCTAGGACTCAAAAGGTGTCCAAGTGTCCTGCAATGTTCTTAAATATGGCACAAAATAGCAAAAATTAAGCAGTTCAGCAGCAAAGTGATGTCTTCATTAGACCCTGGAATGTAACACTGTAACTCGTAACTCTGGCCACTTGCAGCAACTGATTACATAATTTCACCATCATAAATGATGCGGAGGTTCCCCCCTGCTCATCTGTGGGAAATGGAGGGTCGCCTAAATGAAGACATGTAGCGATGAATATGCTAGAGCCATTACTCTGTCTTGGTGTGACCTTTACATGGGGGATGCAAGCAAAACATATGTTCCCTAACAAAAATGCTCTTTCTGCAGCTCCCATGCATCTCTTGGGTGTCATGAAGTCCTAGCCTTTGTTGTTTATGGTGACCCTTAGCTTTTCAAGACTGCCTCTGTGACAGCGAATTTTTTTGCCTCATTATGGTGATGAAATAAAAAGTGGGGCCAGATCTTCATATCCTTGCCGAATACAGATGCTGCCTGGAGAGCGGATAGGAAGGAAAACCCAAAATGTTTTTATACTGTTGGCACGCTCACTGCAAAGTCAAGGGGGAACATAAATAATAAGATTAAAAACTGCAACTGGCTGACTATCACCTCTGTCATGTTAAAGTATGAGTGTCAATCCTGGTTTTTCCCAGATATTAAGGTTTAAATCATCTATGATGGGCTAAATCTAATAAGTCTTTCACATCTTGTGGAGGCTGAATTGAAACAAAAATAATAAAGAATAAAATGAATATGCATTATTACTGTAAAATAATCAGATCCTATGTTTAACAATAGTATAACAAAGTCAATGCAGGGAAAGTTAATTAAGCAATGTAATCAATTACTCATTAAACATACTAATTTAAAGGTGTCAACATTGTTTTGTTGGTTACTAAACAGCTGTAGTATTTAATAGCATCATTCTTCATATTACTTTTCATTCCTCCATGTGCAGTATGGTCTAATAGGAGAGCTGTCTCAAAAGAATTATATTTCTATACAACTTTACTGCAACAGCAAATTAGTTTTGTATGAAACATAAATGTAATCGGACCACGTTTTCGTATTGACAGGATAATGATATATAATGATAATGATAATGATATGTTAATCTGATACTCAGATTACCTTGACAGATAGAAATATGTAAACATTCCTGGTATTTTAGTGAAGAATAGCTGCCCCCCCCCATCTCCAGCCTATGAGCCAGTCTAACATGATTCATTCCAGTCCTTCCATTGTACATGTTTGCATGTTTGCATGTTGATATGCTTTCCAGTCTGCTTGACTGAAATGAAAATCAGTCTAGTATTATGGTAAATTATGGCAGTTTTTATTAATAAATCCTCCTCCAAAATCTTCCTTCCTTCCTTGATAGCAAGAAGAAACTGCTGGTAACCCCTCTGGAGTCTTTGGCTAAGTATGCTGTTAGCATACAGAGGCTAAGTTTACAAAAATAACAGTGAAATGAATCCCTATATTAGACATTATCACCTCTGAACAGATAAATGTCATGTCAGAATAAAAATGTACTTTTGGGCTACTTAAAAAAAACAAATTCAAGGGAATGATTTGAATTATTTGAAAAATTAAAATAAAAACTTTTTCTCCTCTTCTCAAGTCAACATTTTTCAGAAATTCAATATTTCTTCTGTATTTATTCCATAATAGGAACAACTCTTTGACATCCAGCTATCCATTCTGTATCTTTATCCCCATTTTACTCAGTTAATGTTGCACTGGAATATATTGGGGTATGCACAGCCCCTGCTTTATTTGACGTGGACAAGATCTCCAAAAGCTGAAGAAATTTAACATAAGGGCTGTTTGTGAAACATGCAAAATGAATGAACATAAAACACCCATCACATTTACATAAAAAGAGTGTGTGTGTGTGTGTGTGTGTGTGTGTGTGTGTGTGTGTGTGTGTGTGTGTGTGTGCATATGTGTGCATGTGTGTGTGTGTGTGTGTTTGTACACTCTTTGATTTATCATTCATCTTTACAAAATTGGTAAATGTGGTCTTTATAGGCTTGAAAGAGCTGCATTCTGAAGCCTGTTAAGACATCCTGACACATCAAATATTCCTGTGATAGATAAGTGAGCAAGTTCCGTTGTCTTAAGAAATGAAACAAACTAATTCAGCTACATTAGATCAAATAACTGAAGAGTGAAATGGTCTGAAAGAAAAAGAGAAAGAAAGACTTCAGATGAGGGAACAGCAGGGAATTACTACAGTGAGAAGTCAGACTTGAGTTAGCCTCCATTTTTTAGCCACAAATGAGGAATAAAACAATTAAAGAATTTAGTATTTCAAAATGAAACTCACACTGACTGTACTGAAGAGCCATCTGGAGTTTTGAAACAGTCTTACTGGTTGATTAATATTGGTCATTTAATCTCCAACAGTTGGAGCAGCAACAAAGCAAAACCTTCTGTGCTCATCTTTAATGCTGAGAACATGCCAAAATTAATTTTCACCACGAGACGAGAGCTTCCAGAGAAGTTTCTGACAGTGGAATTACAGTTTCAAATTCAGGCACCGATTCAGGTAAGAAAAAAGAAACCATCAAATATAAAAAAAGCACATGTGAACAACAGTAAGGCGGAAGAAACCACATATTATACTGGAGGACTTGTGATGCAATATGGCAACCTGAGGTCTATTTGACCCATGAAGTCAACAGCATTGAAAACATTTTGGACATCATGGATAGTGGAGACACCAACAGCTTCAATGTGCTGGTTCTCTGGGATGGCAAGAGGTCATGGGAGCTGTGTTTTTTGTGTTTCTGTTCATTTAACTTGGTTTAAATCAAAGAGTGTTTGAATTCTTAGAGTATTGATGGTAAACCCGAGGGAAATATATCATCTCAGAAAGATAAATGAAAGAAGCCCTCAATGAGAGATTGCACAGCATGGAAATCTGTGTGGTCACCTATTTCCAAAAGAACCCAATCCACTTGAAACTCAAGAGACAATCTATCATGTGAAATAACCAAAACCAAATTGGCAGATTAATAAAATGTATTTTTAGGGCCTTTATCCAAGTTGCTGCAAGTTTGCTTTAACCCAAGCATGATAATGTCGCTAGGAACCGTTATTGTAGGGAAGCAAATGAAATAAACTGAGAGTATTGCAGACACATGCGATAAAAATGTTTCCTTATTAGGATGATAAAGAGTTTTTATCCCACCTGCTTTATTTTTCCAATAAAACATTCTTGTTAAAGCATATTAGCTGTATGTGAAAGCATTTTTTTCTTTAGGAAAAGGTTGCAGCCCAAACACAGTGGATGCTGAGTAAGCAAACGAGTTGTCATGTTGGATTCACCTGAACACAGCGCTGAAATTCATACTCCTCTCTCTTGCTCTTTGAAGTTCCTCCTTTTGGGTGTTTCATGATGTCTGTAGTAATGAACATGACTAATCACTTCCAAGTTAGCCTTGTCTCTTGGTACATGCCCTTAGAGAATACGCTGTAAGCGAAACTAGGTGTTGCTCATCTCGTTGATTTGGTTCACAAACATCAAATTATTTCACCCCGCTATCCGGTTGCATTCATTATTTAACAGCATTCCCCCACCACACCTCCCCTCCTCTCCATGCGCTGCATACGGATCCTTGTGAGTCTGACCTATATTGCATTTCAGGGGAGAGACAGTGGGTTTTTCATCAGCGGGATTTGAACGATTCCCCAGTGTGACCTCATCCTTATGACTGCATCCTCACCCCATTATCATGAAGTGACCCAGATTTTGATGAAATCCTGAGCCGAGAGAGACAGAGAATCGATATATGGCCATGCTGTTTTGGGGCGTGGATTGTAAATGCAGCTCCTACTGACTGACCACAGAGCAGGTTTTTCACTTAAGCTTAAAGCTTTCACTCTCATCCCTGTTTCACAAACCTTTAACAAAGATGGTGACAATTGGCTGTGGTGCACACACAGTGGTACTTTTGGGAGGTGAAGGTAGCAGGGGGTGGAGGGAGTTGCAAAGGAGTGTGTGAGATCAGTGGTAAATCCAGTGTAATCTCCTTCTAAGCTACAGACCTGCTCCATAGAGGCCCCATAAACAGGAGATCGACCGTTATGACTAGACTTTTCATCCGGGCAAAGGAGATTACATCTAAGGAATGCTCCACTTTCAGAAGTTCTGCACAGAGCTCCAACAATGCCTTATTCTAGTCACATCCGCATCAAGGAAATGCATCACAGACCTTCAGAACTAACACTTATATAATCTGCCTCAGCCCTGTATTTCAGCAGAGCTCAAGTGCACAGTTGAATCTGTTGGTGACAAGTTTGAATCTAAACTCAAAAAGTCTGAGCACTTTTCTGATATCAGCTTTCCTGAGGGCTCGACAGGAGCTAGGCCCCCAGTTTGAATAAATTCACGCAACAATAGCATCTCACACCTTATTCAAGTGACTGCACCCACAAGAGGTATATGACCCTCACATTAAAGGCAAAATGTAACCTCGCATACAGAATATCTCAGAATTTAGTAGAATTCATGGTCTCAAGAGAAATTATTAAAATTCTTTCCCTTCATTCTAGCACTAATATTAAGCTATAACTTCCACTTCTAGGTTGACCAAAAAGTAAGTCAATAAAGGATTCGGTATTTCCCTACAGGGTTTTATTTCTGGCAGTTTTGAGAAGGCTTCAACCACCTTTTGGGCTGTGTTAGCTCTGAATGTAACCAAAAAAAATGGCAGAAAATGCATAATTATGAACAATTAAATGAATAAACAAAATATCACATATCCCAGTAAGTAAAACATTTCCTGAGGGGTGCAGTATTTGCTGGAGGTGACTTGGGCGCATTACCTCAATGTATCCAAAGTCCTTGCTACAGCCCTGGTTAGTGCAGTACTGTGTTTTGGTCTGCGTTCTCTTTCTCTCTTTCATGGTGTCAACATTTTCTACTGTTTCAGCTTGGAAACAATGATAAAACTCTTGCACTGGCAAGAACTGTCCAGTTTTAGCCTCCTGTATTTTATCAAAGGAGGATCAAGATAGAAAATGATCACATTCACATGTGAATCTTTTACAGGTCAATAAAAACCTTATGAATATTTTAATCCCTTTCTTTGACAAGCAGGCACATTCCACATTCTTTCACTATATGCAGACATAGCAAACCTTTTGAAGCCCCTAGAAATTTTCCCTAATCCATATCTTCTTTGTATGTGGTCTAATTCATTTGTCATTGAGAGGTTAGATTTATAGTATACATATATGGAAAGACACCGAGGCAGAGAGCAGGTCAACGGGGAATACCCAGGCCCCAATATTGATGGGAAGGTTTTATTAATATGAGCAATGATCGAGAGCTGTCAGCAATGATGGATGTTGTTGGAGGTAAATGGTCAGACGGGTTCCTCGCCTCACTGTTCATCTGTCTCCAGAACAGCTGCTGTGCGTCTTGCCCAGAGGGGTGGGATGTGAACGCCGCCTGTAACCCCAACATTATTACAAGCTGTTTAGGGAAGAGCCAGCTCAGCAGCAACACTCATCCTCTGTGTGTGCTCAGCGGATGTTCCTTGTACCACTATGGCTGTGGTGGTTTAACTCACAATTACTCCGTTATGTTCAATTAGTCTTGTAATCACACAGTTGTAATTGCTACAGCCATCGCAGCTTATACTACAAAGCAACATTCGTCACAACATATTGATTGCATCTGTGCTGGATGGTCTTAATCATAGATCTCATTGCAACAAACTTCTTTTTTTCTACTTGACTGAATGCAATTGTCATCATACCGGTATGCTCATCATTAAACAATTGTTAGGGGGATTCCTTTTGCATAAAATGTCTAACGAGATATATAATTGAGTATAATTGAGATCACATGGTGATAAATGTTCATTGTTTACCAGGCAAGCCAGACAAAGCTGAGCCAGGGAGACTGATCCCGGCACAAACTGGGAGAGGAAATGTGGTTGGGGTAGCAGGTTATTTTTAAATGAGTCATGTATTGACAGTCTCCTTGCTGGCTCAGTAACAGCTTATTCAAGATGGAATGTTATTTTCATGTTCATGTTCATGTAAAATGTGCCCATATTGAAATAAAAAAGGTTTTTCTGAGCTATACAACACTTCACTTCCTTCTCGAGTTCATAAAATCCAAGATACACAAAATCAGAGAAAGAGACAATTTCTATTTGTTATTTTTCTCACAATAAATGTCATTTTATATCCCTTGCATAATCTTGGTTCACACATATATATCATGTATACCCTGAAAAAAACCTTACCCTAACCCACAGAGAATCATCAATGAACTTTTCACTTCTATATTAGCTCCACAAAACTTTTAGTCTCTTTTTGCCAACTGTCAAACTCTACTTTCACCATCCTTGTTTCGAATATCAGGGAGTTTTTTCAACAATACTTTCATGAACCCTCTGTACACCACCTGTCCAAAGGAGAAGGTTGAAAACTAGCTAACTAACCAAGACAATGGGAAAACTAGCTGCTGAAAGGCTAAATATTTTTCTCAGTGGAAACCAAAACAGAGCTACATTTGGCGTACATTCTTCTGGTGGACAAAAACATGACAAATGCATGCTAGTGCTCTTATATACCTGATGAATGTTTGAATGCTTAATTATTTACACATCTGCCATCACAACTTTACAGTTATGTAAATGTGGCTGAAAAAATGTTCAGTGTGGCTTTAAAGGGTCAAACAAATCACTCACATGCACACAAAAGTAAATATTTTCTAAGTTATCCAAGTGGTATCTGTCAACACATACATTTCTGATTGATGAGAGACATAAACAGGATTTTAAAAGAAGCTGCTGTTGAGTTTTTCCTGTGTGTGTATATATATTATGCTGCACTCTGCCTCATGACACCACACCATGGTTTTATATTAGATAAACTACCCTGCTAACCCAGCTTTGTTGGAAATGTTAGAGCAGATAGAATTATGACGATGGTGATGGAGATATAAGAGGGACAGTGCAGTAGTCTCCTTCCCGGCAGTGATGGGGTGGGTCAGGGCTGAATTGGCGCACTGCACATGCTTGGCCAGCGAAGGATGACTCTGATGGTCCTGAGCCTCATCTGAGAACGTGAGAGTTCGCCCGAGAACATGAGACTGAATGGAACAAAAATGAAGCAGAAAATTCATTAGCCATGCATACGTACTGGGTCCTATTCGTCATTTTCTGGCCGTCTGGTATATGTTATCATCATAAACTCCAGCAGATTAACTCTCCTACCCAGGGATGGGAGTGGAAAGTCATATTTTTCCCTTCACCATCCCATACTCACATCGCTCACTGGTGTCATTGTATTTAATAGCTTGTAGCGTGTTTAACTGATGTGCGATTTTATTGTGTTAAACTAGCTCATTTTTTCTCTCTTCAAGATCTTTTCTCTCCCTACTCCTCTGCCTCACATATTTTTTTCTATTTGTTGCAGGATGTCATGCAGAGGCCAGATATTTAAAGTAAAGAGAGCGAGGTTCTGAAGTGGTGCTCAAGAGAGATGTCTGCATAATTCCACCAGGCAGATGAATAGAATCTTTCAGTCTGCAGCCTGTCAATCCGATAGCTTTGAAGTGTGCCAACTTCACAAGAAATCCCAAACAAAAAGTGGCGAGGGGGGTGGAGTGGGGGCTAGAGATCCGGGGAGAGAAAAGTTGATGTCTGTATTCCACATAAGAATATGATGCTGTTTCCTCCAAAGCTTTTCAGCAGGAGCTTTATTTATGGGCCTAATGAGAAGCAGACATGGATCTAGAGGGAAAGGAATAGTTGAAATGTTCATGTTGATCACTCACAGCAGAATTATTGCGCCACAACAAGTCTGTTGTTAAAATTTGCATTTGTGGATTTTCAGATGGACATTTCAGCCCAGCAAAGTGCAGCGTCGTCAAGTAGGCACACTGGGGATGGAAACTGAATTGCTTAGCCAGAACTGAAGAGGGGGGAGGATTACAGAGTCACCCTACTTATGTTTCCACCCATGTTTCCGAAATTCCAGTTGTGCTATTTCACAACATCCAGTGTTTGTTTGTTTGTTTTAATCAAAGAGGTTTAGCTCAGGTTTCTCATTTGTTGGAAAACCTGTAGAGAATCCTGTTGTGACTGATCAGAGTGTTGACATTTAACATCTTGCCAGAGTCAAAGGAACAGATATGTTCTGTACAGTGGGGAGGCAAACAAAAGGACCCTTGACCCCCTGCAGACACTACAAGGGCAGGGGAGGGGAAGGTAACAGTGAGGAGAGCCCATTCCCTTATTATTCAGTTGAATGGTACAGGTGACATATGCAGATGGAAAAGTAACAGCAGCCTCCTTGTACGCTCCAGACACGGGTGGAGGTGGTGGTGTGTGTGTGTGTGTGTGTGTGTCTGTGTGTGTGTGCGTGTGTGTGTGTGCGTTGGGGGGGGGGGGGGGCTTGAAAACCTTTTCAAATTGCTCTAACTCCACAATAATTGAAAACTCATCTTTTTTTTCAGACTGCACTGAGTCCTTGAAGTGATATTCATTACATTGGACTTAAAGGAGTTCATCACAGAGGTACAAAGCTGATTTATTATGCACATCATTTCATGCATACCTCAGCACTGTTTATGGTTTTGCATAATTTCATTTTTTTAGTAGTTTTGTTTGGTCTACTAGGGAATACAAGACACTGAATCACTGTGTTAATCACAGCTGAGGAAAGTGATGTAAATGGAAGGCAAACACTGTGGCTCAGAGCCTCACTGATGTCTACTGTTAAACAAACTAATTAAACAACATGCTATACTGCAACATTGTAACTCCGCCGCTTCGATTTCACTACTGAAAGCCCATCTGAATGTATTTAGATTAAACTAATTTAAATACATTCAGATGTATTGTACTGTACTGTCTGTACATGTTAACAGCTTTAAAATCACATCATATTCATATAATATAATGTGATAATAATAATGCTTTTGTCCCCTGGAATCTTATATATCTGTATAGTTTCATATAGAATTATCCCCAATTGAAGAAACTTGCTGCTGTCAATGAATAATTCAACAACTCTGACAAAGTAGAGTTCAGATATATTGCATGGGAAACAGGGTTTTCTTCTCCTACTCATGCGCCACAGTTGAACTAAGACAAAGTAGGCCAATAACTTTCCCTGAAACTCCTTCATCCCATTAATGCATCTGCAAAGTCATTACAAGCTGCAAAACTCATTATTTTTGTGTTTACTTTACATTTCCTTATGTTTACATTTACTTATTTGGCAGAAGCTTTTATCCAAAGCGACATACAAGTCAGGCAAAATAGGGTCCAGTGTCTTGCCCAAAGGCAGTTTGGCACATGAACGGGAAGAGCCAGGGATAGAACCGCCAACCCTGTGGGCAGTGGAGCAATCAGTGTTTTACCTCGTGAGCCTTCCCCTCAGGTCTACGGAGTATCTTTTAGCATCTTTCATCTTAATGCTTTGGTTTTACGGACCTAAAGTTTAATGTTTTGTTTCAGTGTTCTCATCACTCTCATTTCCAGCCACAGCAGGCACATAGTTGTAGCAAGAAAGGTCTGATGAACCCACTTTACATTACCTGCCCTGCACCACATCATTGATAGACAAAGTTAGCAACTACCTTGAAAATATAATGAAGTGTCTGACAACTTAAAAGCCAGTTACAAATTGACGTAAGTTGGTCAAATCACCAAAAGAATGTAAATTAGAATACTTGAGTTTGTCGGGAGGAAAGAAACACAACATCTGCTGGATGTATTATTTATGTACAGGCAATACTGTGCTAGCAATATCTCAAACGTGTGATTTTGTGCTTGTTGTAGAGTTCTTTTAACATACGGAAAACATACTGAAAACATAAGCTCCATGGTAGTGGCAATAAAATAAACACTAATATGTTTAGATACCCCTTTTTTAATTCTAATCATTTTATTTTGTTGAAATGCAATATAAAACATCAAAGTGTGTTTCCAGCTGGCATCTTGTTTTGATTTAGTTTTAGTCTAAATTAATTTTGGTCTAGTTTTACCCAACAAATACTCAAAACAGTTAAATCTCATTTCGATGCGACATGTCTTGGAACTCACAAATTCCTCCTGATAGCAACACTGAAGATATGTGACTGAAAGTAACATTAATGTTACCTCCACATCCAAAGCACTGTATAGTTACATTAGCTTTATTCCCTCTTGATGAACATCTTACTGCTGCCTCATTTCTTTTCTTCTCTGCCTCTTTAAACCAGTCGTTCTGCTGTATCCGTTTTGATCTCTTTTGTCCATCATGGGTCAAACAATGTTATAGGAGTGCAAAGCTAAGTATTTTTTCTTTTTTGTAGTTTGAAGTTTAGATATGCCAAGCAATCACAACACCTTTTATAATGTCAAGAATTTGAGGCACTGCTTATGTCTGAATTCAATTCAGTCTTGAAGTCTCTTGGAATTACAGCTGCTGTTGGTTCAAACTTTTTCACCCATTTCTGTGTAAAATTAAATTTGTCTAAGTAGTGTAAAAAAGGTTAATACTGTTGCTTAGCAACAACTGCCTACTCCAGGATTATTGCATCAGTGATCCTGCCATCCCTTAATTAGGAAGTACCACTGCTTATCATAAGCTTGAGTTGAAATTGGTGCCTTCACCAAGAAAGCTTCATGTTTAGTAAGTTATTCTAATGATTCAGTGCATTCAGTCAAGCCTTCAGTGTTAAAGACTCTTACACATAGTGATCAACTCCAAAGAGCTTCAGAAAAGATTACGATTAAAATCAAGAGTTAAAGACACTCCAACCAGAGTTCAGAAAATACAGTAAAACAATATATAAAAACATTCCACTGTGATGAATGTCGCGTCCTCATGTCAAAGTCATTTCTCTTGAGAGTGTACAACACCTTATTACTGGGAAAACCCTATGTAATCCCCCTGACCTTGCTAAAATAAACAGTATATCATGTGTTGATATCATTATGTGTTCAGCTTTTGTCCAAGTGAAAGCTAGAAAATGATCATTAGACTAGACCATTGTTTATTTAATATTTCACTTTTTAGCAGCTTTTAAAGAACACCATTACCCACATGCTTATCACAGCCTGCTACCTAGGTCCAGTCTGTCCCTGTGTCCAGCCCCTGCTCCCTTTTCTCGAGCGATATTCTTCCCTTCGTCTTCCTGGGCCCGCCTTTCTCGACCTGCTCACCAGATGTCCTCGAACTTTCCCTTTCAAGGAGGGTTCAATGTACCCTATGCTAAAGGAGATAAGAAAGAAAGCAACGAAGCGCCTTCCCTAAGAGTTTAGAGAATTCGAGCAGCTCTTATCATGGCTGACACTTAGATATTACCAGGTCATTTTACTCAGTTAGGAACCATCACGATCAAGAACAGACTGTTCAACTGCAGCCCTGTGGTCCCCTGAAGTCTCCTCACCCACATGTCATCCCTATCAGCCTTGCACTACTTATACCAGTTGATTTCCTTTGTTCCTTACTAGAACATTTTAACCTGTTGTTTGTACCTGCCTGCCCTCCTGTATACCTGTCTACCTGCCTGTATACCTGTCTGACTGTAAGCCTGGTTTTTCGTACATTTGTCAATTAAATTTCCTTCACTGTGTTTGTTATTGCTGTACCCACCATTGAGGTTACCTATTTTTTCAAGGTGCATATAATAAAAGTCACAAAATAATTGCCTGAAAACAGGCTCTTGCGACTTTGGCGCTGCAAGGATATTGAACAAAACCAAGAAAACCAACTTCTGCATTGATCACCAGCATCATTGCTTGTGTGTGTGTGGGTGGAGTGAATGATCTTGTTGTTATCACAAAACCTTTGCTCAAACTAGTGGTTCTTTCACTGTTTCAAAAATCTTGACAGGGACCTAAACCAGCTGAAAATTTTGCAAGGGGAAAGCTTGCAGTTCAATGCTGTTCATCCCTAGACATCATATGATCAACAGCTCCTGTTTGGTCTCGCTATGATAAACAGCGAGCGCCCACTGTTTCCCTTGAGTGAATTAAGCATCCAGGTGGCTAACATTAACTCTGTCCATCGAAAATCAGAATGATAAACTTTCAATTTTGAAGTGCTTTTCTTTCAATTCGGTGTAGAAGAAATTCTTCTTGAATATTGAGAGTTGCTTATTCTCTGAAGAATCACAGACACAATGTGATTGTACCCTGAAAGAACTTCGAGGGTGTCTTGCCTTATATACCATCAGGTAAACAGAAGAACATCAGTTGCTGACCTCATGACAAGTTTTTCCACACAGTCTTACATCCAAGCTTTAATCATTCCTTACTCAGTGCCCCTTTAATGTTAAATCTCATTTGATGTTCAGTTGAATCTCATCTGACTTCCTAGCAGCTTAAACACAGAATCACAGAGGCATCATCACATCAATACATTGATGACTAAATCTAAACTGTTCATTTAAAAAAGTCAGTTTTTTGAGAAGGGCTGAAATGCATTTTGTAATGAGCTACTCCTTTTATTTTCATTGAAAGATTATCCTAGTGGAGGCTGTTCACATTTGCATATAAATATAAATTGAACCTGTGTGTACTTTCTACACTGACACAGATGAAAATGAAAAGATTATCTATCAAGGCTCAGCTCAGGGAAGGGAAGAGATTATGGGGCGAGATCAGGGGAAAGAAAAAGAAAGAGAAGGTGATGGAGATGGTGGTAGAGCAGTAGAGTCCTTCTGTTCGTCAATAAAAAAAAAAGATTGACCTGATCACCTTCACAACAAAGGCCTAATTAACACATGTGTTAACACAATTAACACAAATATTTACAGAATGTAGTGTTGATCATTCATTGCAATATTTAACCTGATTCTCTTTTCATGATATTTCATGAGGAATGCTACTGCCCACTGACATGGTTTTATAGCTGCTGTTATCCAATATTTGATTTCCAAACATTCTAAAATGCAAGCATGTGTATCGGGAAAATCACGTTTTTTTATTGAAGCTCAGTTCTTTGGATTTAGTATTTCTAAAACCCTGCATACGACCATGCAGCCCGTGTGTCTGTGTTTGGGTCAAGGACTTAATGAACTGTGACAAATATCAGCAGCTCACTGTTGGCTTAGACATAGCGGTAACAAAGGAAGGACTGATAAAAGATTCTTCTTGACAGCTTAGATAAAAGTCTTTTTAAGATGATGCTAGAAGAAAGTCCTAGCAGATATCAAGGGTAAGGAAAATACTAACTGTCACAATAACCTTCAACAATTACACATAGTGCTATGCTCATAAAAAAAAAAAAAAAAAAAAAAAAATTAAGGAAGATGTATTTTTGTTGTATGTTCACAAATTAATGGTGGTATCTTTATTTAATTCACAAAGGGTTCAAATTCTTATACCAGGTGCTATAGTAGATATTTATTTACCAGAGACTATGGATAATAAACCCCAGGATCATGTTTTAGGTTTTCAGGAATACTGATGAAAGAGATCTTCGATAAAAGATTGTAATGATTAGTACAAGCTAGTGAGTGTTGAACTGAACAGGGCATGTTTTATTGCTTATGAATTTATTTTTTTAATTTATAGGGGGAAAATTTCTTCTCTGAAAACTTACATATCCTCACATTGTTCTTGCTGTTCTCGACAGGATGCTTTATAAGACCGATTTACACTAGTCACGCACATGGCTGCCAGAAATTATATATCTAAGACTAGACAGTGTATATATATACTATCTCAAAATACACACTCACATTAGCTTGAGCAATCAAATCAAACATACATGCAAAATGGCCCACTGGCAATTTATTCTTCAGCTATTCTTATATTCAAGTGCTTAACAAGTTACCCTCTCAGAGGTTAAAGAGCCCTCCATTAATTCTCATAAGATATCTCCCCTTCCTGCACTCCATTTCTACAATATAACAAAAATGATCTGGCAGGTTGGTCAAATACAAGACAGCACACTGCTGCTCATCAACCATCCTTTGGAGCTTTTTCATTCTTTTATCAACCATGAAATGAATTATTTGTGTATAGAAAGTGTACAAGCAGAAGTCTGAAATATTTGTCAAATGCTAATGGAGTATCCTGCTCCTTGTGTCTAGTTTCCCTGCTCAAGCCCTTAATCATTTTCAAATTAAGTTTGGTATATCATTAACTTTATTGATTTCCAAGCTGAAATTGGGCTTTGCAGCAACAAACGATAGGACACAGGTCACAAGACAATGAACAACTGACACCCTGAAAGTTACAGGGTGTTAACTATTTTTGTGAACGGCTCAAATACCGTTTGTGTTGATCAGTTTGTGACAGAACGTGCAGTAGCAAAACAGACATGATTCCCTGATTGGGTTCCACAGTAGTACTGTGACATTGTGAGTTCTGCAGGATGATCCCCAATGTCAGCCTGGGTACCGTGAAAACGTTGCACTCTGTGTGACCCCTGGGATTGTCAGCAAGGTGCCGCTGATGCAGTGGTGGGCAGATTGCAGGCCTGCAGATTGGAGGCTGATTGACTGTGTTGAGATGTTGACAGCAAACGATTACCGTAAGAAAGGTTCATAAGCCACTAGCCAGCAAGAGATAGTGTGCTGAGATGTCAGAGCAAATCAGGGACAAGTGACAAATCTGGACACACACAGGTTTACAAATCCCAAAATATGATAAATACAGTATGTATGTTGGGGGGGGGGGTGTTATTATTGACCATTATCAAAAACTGAAGTAGTATTTCACAAGTTGCTGAGGTTGTTGGAGGCATCACTGCAGGGATGGTAATTTGGTCTGGTGGTTAGTCCACCACTTCAGGACAGAATGAAAAATCTCAACAACTATTAGAACACCATTAAATTCTCCATATATATCCATGGTGCCAAGAGGATGAATATTTGTGATTTTGGTGACCCCTTAACTTTTCATCTGGTGATAGCTATCAGCTGGATGGCAATGAATTCTGATACAAATATTCATGTTCCCTGAGGAAGAATCCAGTTGACTTTAGTGATTCCCAGACCTTACCTTTAATGTGGCCAGTAGGTCAAAGTTTTCACTTGTAATATGTAATGTTTCAACATTCACTATATGGATTGGCACAAATTTTCGTATAGACATAACCCAGGGGATAAATCCTACTTTTGTGATCCCTCAACCTTGCTTTAGCTACAACCATGAAGTCATTACTACAGTTTTCAGTGAAAAGTCTTTATTGCTATTGGATGGATTGCCATAGAATTTGGTAAACTTTCTGTTCTCCTCTGGATGAATTGTTATAACTTTGGTGTTCCTTTAACTTTTCAGTGCCACCATCTTGTCAACATCTTAATTTGACCAATACTTATGTCTCTGACCAAATAACTACAAAACTAATGACATTCCCATCAGCTTCAGCTACATTTTGTGTTTAGTACTAATTAGCAAATGTTAGCTTGTTGACATGTCTGTGTATGGTGATTTATTTCATTTCCTATTTTTTTACTAGTCTCTACTAGTCTACTACTCTACATTTTATGTCAATTACAGGCCCCAGAATCTGAACAAGAAGGCCGATTTGGGGATCAGTGACAGATTAGGTTTCTCAAGGATGTAGATTAGATAAAATCAGACAATAAAATCTGATGGATAACCATTGTTAATTACAAGCACGTTTTCTTCATATGCAATTATATTTGGATACACAGTGACAAAGTAAAATTCGTATTGTATCTTTAAAGCTGTTGGTGTTATATGTCACTTAAAATAAAAAAAAGAAAGGACATGAAAAACAGTTAGCTCATTCACTCATAAAAAACTACTTTCTTACCAATCTGATCCATGAAAAGTCAATAGCTTTCAGAAACAGACTAATTAAAGTTGCTTTGCTCTTTGATACAGTATAACAAAATATGAAGAAAATAATATAGTGTCTTACAAAAGTATAGTCCTCTGGTCATTTACAGCAGATTTACTGTTATCTAATGGAAGTAATAATCCTCCTTTTATTTAAGCATTATAGTAAGTGAAGAACCTCGGGTGGGTGTGGGGCTTAAACATAGGGCTTTTGAAGAGGCTTGGGACAACCTTCATCATAGTTACTGTATATGTATATATTCAAGATTCTGAAAATAGATTCATAACAATTTGCCTTGATTTCCAATCTTTTAGAACACATAGCCACCCACACATCTTTCCAGGCTTTAACATATTGCAATTACCAAACAGCTCATGTAAACTGTTGTTTTGGGGGAACACAGATCATTGTGAACCATGTAAATGCTTTAATTTATTACCTTAATCTGGTCAAGCAGGTTTAGCTCCTTGTCAAAGGACACATTAAGACACATTACTCTTAATGGGCCCATTGCTTGTGTGCAGCCAAGTATCTTTAATGAAGAGGGGAGTCTTACTAGCCAGAACCTTATACCTCTGGAAGCATTGCAAAAACATACAAATGCATACTGTTAAACTCTGAGACAAAAAAAGCTGTTTAAAATAAAATGTACTATACTCAAAAAATATTTTGTTATACATGACGAATGCTCAATATTATATTACCATAGTGTAACAAGTGTTATAATATACCAGAATACCTTTTTTTTTTATTATGGTTGTAAAATAAACTGAAAGACCCTTTTGGTATTTAATTGGCAGTCAGTGTGTAATTTCCAGTTTCACACTGCTCAAATAGAAAATTGCACACTAATACTCAAATAAAGTTGGAGGATGGATGGAGCAAAGTTAACTGACTTTGATGAGTTAAATTTGTAGAGCGAATAAAAAATACATAAAGAATGAAAAACAATCCAGACATACCCATGAGGGATTCCCACTGCTGTCTATTTCTTGTTTTTCCCATCCAATTTAACCAGCAACACATTAGCAAATATAATTACAGAAGTACCAGAATTCAAACACACAGGGGATAACAGATTAAGCTGCACTGATTTTCTTGGCGATTTTCTTGGTGATATTGGAATAAAAATGCCATTTCGGAAAAATGCTTCCCTATCTCCTGACTGAAAAATGAGATCAGGTAATTTACTGCTCAGCCACTCCAAAATTCATCCACAGATAACACCTAAATCCATTCTGAACCGCTTCCACTTGTTCATGACTCATTCAGAAGTTTATTGTGAGCACACATTTCACAGTCATATATAGATTTGTTGTTATATAGAGCTGCAGTGGCCCCAATGACTCAGCCCACAGAAACCTCTTTTGTTTGAAGTCTAAATGTACTGCTGCTCCATTTAATAAAGCAGAGCAAGGGCTTCTTCAGCCAGCTACAATCTCAAATGCAACACCAGCTAATTAGTCTGACAGCCTTAAGATGTCAGTCAGGCAGAATGGCAGCTTAGCAACAGCACTGTAAAAATACCTACACATGCTTAAGTCAAAGTCTGTCATAAATTAAACTGTTAGGAGTAAGAAATATCTGATAGACCCACTGTTTTCTAGCAAGCCAGAGTTAGGAACTAACTGGAGAACACAACCTTGAGCATGTAAGGGCCAGATGTTTCTCTCATAAACAAAGCAAAAAGGAGAGTGAATTTTGTTGCATGGACTCAAACAAAACTCCAAATGGATGCTAACATCTGTATGTCTGCTAGATGTAAAAATAGGCCGCTGTTGCATGTTAGCCATAACGGCTAACGTGTTAGCTGTTTGCTGTTAGCTACTGCTTTAATTTTTGTCTCTTGGTTTCAAATCGTGTTTAATTTTTATCCAAATTCTCTACTTACACCAGAGTGAGGCTTCTTTAATCTAGATTGGTTTATAAATATCACAAATGATGTGCAAATTTTACAGTATATTAACTAAATGGATGATCTCAGAGTGATTAAAAACGTTTGTTAGTAGCCTGAACAGATTTTATCATACATTAGGGACCAGTTCCCAGGATGCCATTTTGATCTCTGGAGGCTGTATCCATATGATTCTGGTTGCATGTATATGATTCCGTCCTCTTGTTTAACAATACCCTCAACTTAAATACCGCATCATATAGATGACATAACTGTTACTATCACTGTTCAGGTCCCACAGACGGTGATTAGTGTATCCTTCCCTTTGGGAAACCCTAGAGGAGAATTAACAAGCCACAACTACTCATAAGAAGGTAGTGCAGAAGGAAAATACAGTTCAGACTTTACAAAAAGCTGCTTTTGCAGACAGTGAAGAAGTTATAAGCTGAAAAAGCCTTTCTTTGTGGTGAAAGAGAATATGAAGGCAAACATGTCCCTGAAACGAACCAGTGCAGGGTTTAAAGGTACCTTCTGAAGTTGGAGCAATGTTTTAAAAACCGGGTCCCAATTTTCTTTTTCTTTTGTGCAAGGACGCACAAAAGGACATAATACACAATCAAGCAGATAGTTTCACACACACAGATTGAGTGTGTGAAACTAAGTCCATCTTTTAGCTTGTTTCCCGGAGGTGGAAATACTTGCAGTATCTGACCAATTTTAAAACATACAGCATGAAGAAGTGTAAGTAGAAGATTTTCTTCTACATCAGTCTGACAAACATCCGCTTCTCTTCACAGGGTGGTGCTAATTGGATCACTGCTCCTGCACAGCTCTGGAATTAGATTTTCATCTTACTGTAACAATAGTCATGGTGACTGGTCAGAATGTGTTTTCTTTTTTTATTTATAATGATATGATATCATAACAGAAGTTGTCTCAGTGTTAAAAAAATAAATGTATTAATACAATATCTTTTCATCTAAACACAGAGTCACTGTGCAGACTCATCTGGTCAGTTACACTATTACACACAGTCCAGTTATATATGACATGGTATTACTGTCGTGAGACAAGCCAACTATAACAAATTACATTATTGCTAAAACATTAATTATATAGCTGGGTGAAAAGTTGTATTTCAATATTTCCAGGCAAACAAAGTAAACAAAGTATTTTGATGTGTGTGGTGGATGCTGTGTTGTCAGGTCAAATGACCTCTGCAACAGTGACCCGAGCCAGAATAGATAAAACAAAGTAAGACTGACAGTTGGTGGCAATAGTGCATCCAAATCCAGAAATATGAACTACTCCTTTAAATGTAAATTTTTCAATACAATGTTAACCACAAATTAAATTCCATTTACCTTCATTGTAATGAAGTAACATATTTCAAAGATACAGATATTTCAGAACTTGTTCAAAAGCAGATATGTACATGGTCAGATGATATATAAGTACGAGAAAAATGTGTTTGGCTGACCCAACCCCTAAATTTGGAACTCTCTCTCTTTGTCTCTCTCTCTGTCTCTCTCTCTGTCTCTCTCTCTCTCTCATATTCTCATTTTCCATCCACCTTTAGCTCAGAGTCAGGTGCACTCTGGGGGAACAATATGGGGCCTGAGTGTGGCTAATGAAATATTTTCAGTGCAGTCAATTCTGCACTTAATGCCCACTCACTTCATTATCTCGCGGGTGGCCCATTCTCACTGTGCACCCAGGTCTAGCTTTACACAGCTGCCAACTCCATCTTACACCTCTGATGTGTAGGGCCAGCATATTCTGCAGATGGAACTGCCCGTTTCTATTTATACAAGGTGTTTATCTTTGCCAGGCTCTCAGCTTTATTCCTACCTGCAATTAGTTGCCAGGTTTGAAATGGTTCAACCTATAATTTCACAAACGCTTTCTGGCAAGAGGAAAGGGAGGAAAAAAATCACAAGGTGTTCCATTTTAACATGACCTCTGAGTGAATAATGGGGTTCTTCAAATTGGCATTCTCACACACCACACGATGCAGATTTAACACGGCTTTGCTCTCATCAGGTCCTCTGGCAAACAGGAATGTGATGCTTCTGGACACTGGTCATGGTTTAGCACGCTGTAAAAGTGGGTGGTATGTTCTCACTAAGTAATAAAAAGAGAATGTGAAATATCTTCAAACAAGTACACAAAATAAGAAATCACAATCTGGATCGTTGATCAAGCTGCCTCATATCAGTCTTCTTCTACCTCTAAGAATTTGCTTGGGTAGTTTTGGAGAAAACTGCTGTGTAAAATTCGACAGGACACTAGCATGTGTAAAGTAAATCCATAACATCACCACAAGAACTTTTCAATCCAGCTGGTACCCTTGGGTCTGAATCAGGGGTACGGTTACAGGACTTAGGAATCCTGTTACCAGTTAATAGGTAGCTGATAGGTACACATATGGTCTACTTGGATGTAGGCTACCAAGCTTTCTACAAATATAGTGCATCATTTTTAATCTAAGCTATTAGTCTAGCAGGTCTTGGGGCTAATGTTTTCTGCCTAGGGAATAGGAAAAACAAAGAAAAAAAGAAGAGGAAAAGAATAAAGGAGATTGAGGAGGAGAGGTAATAAATACAGAGCTTGCTAATTTATTATTCTAAACAATAAAATACAAAAATGCCAATCAAGCAATGGGAATCTGTTCACCAAAATATTTGATCTAACAATGTAGTATTTATTATTAAAGATGTAAAACGGAGGAGAAGAGAATGAGAAGAAAAATCAAGAGTGAAGCGTGGAGAGTGAAGTATTAAGTAAAACATAAAGAGAAGTAAGACAAGTGAAGAGAAGAGGAGGAGAAAGACTGGAAGAGAAAAAACATTATCAGTTAGGTTATTTTTTTTCAGTTTGCCTTCACAACAGAACAACAGTACACATGGTCTAACCAGAACGGTCCCCTTTTTTATTTCATTGATAAAAACATTGGATATCTTAATGAAATCTGGTCACCTTAATCTAATAATGACTGACCTTTCCTAAGTCTATTTTTCATTTCACTTCATAAAGTGTCCCATATCCAGATATTATCTGTAATACATTATATATATTTACCGTTAGCCACGTAAAATCCATGTGTACAATCCGCCTATGTTTTCCTGGCCACATGAAAATCAGAGTCAGTCCTCCTCCAGTCCAGAGGGTGGTGGTAATGCACCTGTAACTTCTGAACTTCTGCACTTCAGTATTTTTCTTTTATAACAGTGACTATTTAGCTAGCATAGCAACTAACAACTATCCATGAGCTACAATACTAAGAGATGAATGAATAATAATAAGAAACTATGAGCTAGTGAAAAGTTTTATTCTCTTCACAGCTCAAACTCATACCACTCCCTTGTTGGTTGAACTGATCAGCAATCAGATAAATGCTATAGCAGCTCAGTGCTTCTTGTATTTGATTGTGTGTAGAAATCTTTTACCTGTATTGAGAACAATAGCCCATTTTACTGTCCTTTTAGAGTAGCCCCAGTTGACTTTATCACAAAGTACAAAGGACACAGATCATGACTGTATTAAGAAAATCAGACAGTGAGTGGATATTTCCAAACACATCTTACTGACATAGTTGTACCATTAGAGGAGGAAAGATTATTTGCTGTATATGACTTGGAGAGACTGATGTATATACACCTTTTCAACATTCAGCTTAAATAGACTGAAGCCAGTCTCTTACCAACAGTCACTTTTAACGATGATCACAATTCCATAGCCTTAACCGATAAGATTTACTTGCTTAACCAAGTCTCATAGATTATAGAGATGCCAGATCAGAAAAAGTCATGTGAGTCATTTCTGTAATAGTCAAATGATGTCTTCCTGCCTGCAGGGGCCAACTGGAAAATTTGTAGTTTTCCTGAGGGATTTGAATGAAGTGGTGTGAATGTGCTTTATCTGATGTTACTGATCTTAATTTTTGGAATTACTGTTTTTGAAGTGGTGAAGCGGTATAGCACTGTGGGAAGACACTCCCCCCGTTTGGAAGTAATTCCAACATCAGCCGTACATCTGCTCTTAGCCGCAGACTCCACGCGGTTCTTAGATATGGCAGCAGCATTACTCTATGGACAGCAATGTCGGTGTGAGGCTAAATATTCTAAATATTTTAAATGAATGTAAGTTACCTGCTGTTGCGTTTTCCATGTAGTTAGACAGACATGAGGTGGTCCTATTTGAATTTTCAGTTCAGCTACCCTGAAGATACATAATTTACCAGAGGTTGCTACTTGATATTAAGCCAAAGGGAAAAAGAGTGATGGTAAAACAATAAATACTTGTATTTTAGTGCATCGAAAAGCCATTGTTAACATCATTTTGATAATACAAAATTACTCCTTGTTTCATCAAAATTTGATCCATTCAGTTCAACATTCAGAAACTCTATAAGAGCCTAGTCATGCATGTGGGAAGACATGAAGTCGGCCAGCTCATCCAGCAGAGTTCTCAAATGTGCATGATCTCAACCAGTTCTTCTTGAGAAGGTCTCTGATGTGCATGATCTACAGGTCCAGAAAAGCTGAAGTGTGAATAACCCTACAGAGCCTGTTTCAGCTTATGGTGAGCAGCTTTGGAAATTAATGCGGCTATATCTTTGAACAGTGTTTCCAATTTTCCTCAATGCATTCATGCTTGATATGCATGAATAATTGCCTGGCACCGACGTGTCCAACTCAGTCCTGAAGCTAATGTAGATGCTAGATGTTGGAAGCTTTAGAGAATGCTCCGGAACCCCCCGTGCTTAACATTTCATGGCAACCCATCCAACAGTTGTCCAGAAATTTCACTCTGAGCCACAAAAGTCAACCTCATGGTGGTGCCAGAGAAAAGTCAAGGGACAACTGAAATCCTTAAGTTTCATTTTCTGTAGACCACGAATGTCTTTATAAAATTTCATGGCAATCTGTTTGATAGTTGTTGAGAAATAGAAGATACCAACCTACATAGCCTTTGTTAGACACTGCCACCATCAGGGCAAAAACTCAATACAATATGATAAAAAACGTAACAACATAATTTTGTAGATATTTGTTAGGCCTGTCATCAGCAGACGTCTCTTTGATCTACTGGAACATAAGCCGACCATTGATCTTCCCTCAGTTAGCATTTCTAGGCGGCAGGGCCACTGACACTCCACTCGCCAGCCCACTAATCCCCTTGATTGACTTCATGTTAGGACCCTTAATTCTAGTCAATGCCACAGAGCTCCATTTCATGGGGATTAATTGTGCTTGGCATTCCAGGCAGAAGACTAAAGGCTCACAAGCCCGGAATATTCTGAGCAGGTTGCTTTAAATCCCTTTTGAGCGTGGCGCTGACTTTAATTCAATTTGAAAAACTGATAAAAGGCTGAGATTGATGAAGGCTGGATGGAATTCACTTTATTGCCATAAATTATAGGTATTAAGGTGGCTGAAGACTGCATTTATCAGTCATGTATTGCCTTTTAATAATATTTTTTGTGGCTGAGTCTTTGGAGACATAGCATGAATACAGCATTAGATATTGTTAAATTCCGTCAGAAGAGGGAGAAATCAGTACTGCAGATCTTTGGATCTTATCACCGCACCTGTTATGTGAACATCACTGGGCGTCTCAAAGGGGCTTTGGGTAATAGAAGATTTAGCATTGTATAATTGATTTCAGCTACTTTGCCTGAGCTATTTCATTTAAAGCTATGAAATGTTAAAACAATGTTTGACAGAAATAAAACCGCTTTTGAGCTAAGTTCCATAAAGCCAATTCACATATCATAATTCATTTCGCATCCCCTCACTTTTGTTTTTAGATTAACATTCTATTTGTTTATTTCTCTCCCTTGAGTTTAAAAGGAAAAAAATTCATCTCAAAAGTGTGGAAGTGTGTAGAAAGCACGGCGCTGGTGACAGCCTCCCGTTGGGTTTCTGACAGCGGGGATTTGTAGCACACCGGGGATGTGCAACAGTTAACAGCCCCTGGCATCATCTCCTGACAAGACCCACATTTTAAAATAAAGACCCAATCAGTTCTCATTGAGCAGCAGCCTACGGGTCATAAAGAGGTCTCATGCATTTTATTCCAGCCAAACATCATCGCAGCTGTGGGTTTTTACTCCAGCAAAACATAACAAGCATTTATTCACAGAAACCACAGCTTTCATCACTCTCTATTTAAAGTTGAGCATGAAAGTTTTAAAATTTGGTGTTGAAGTAGAAATAGTTGTTTTGTTTTTTTAAAATAGTCTTATTTGTTATCTTGCCGAGAATAAATTAGATTATCCAATATGCTGCTAACTTCTTGGTGCCAGATACCACAGGGCACCTTCAGAGGTCCTGTTGAGTCCATGCCTCAGCTGGTCAGAGCTGTTTTGGCAGAGCCTGGAGGACCAATGGTATATGAGGCAGAGGTGGTCATTTCCATACTGCTATTTCTATCAGTACAACAGCAGCATCACGTCTCACAATCAATAGTTATCATTCACTGATTACTTCCAGTCACTTTTGCTATGCTGTTCATTTGTTCACTGTTAAGCTACTGGAAGTAAAAGCAACAATTTTCGCAGATGTTTCACACCAAAAGCCTACAAGGAGTGGGCGGATTTACAGTATGTCTATTAAGCTGGAAGAATATTAATATTAAAACGTCCGTGCAGAAAGTTTCATTGACAACTTACCACTAGGGTGAAAAATGGCAGAAGAGAGCAGACTGGAATTGTGAATTATGATAAATAATTGTAATGAATAAGTATACATATGAAACTGTGACCTCCAAAACTCCTGTGGCATAATGGCTCATATGGTATATTTGGCATAATGTACATTAATCATACAATAAATTATTTGATTACAATGGCAGTGTTATGACATAATCACCACTCTGCTGCTCTGGGTGTTTAATAGACACAATTTTCATCACTAAATACCTATGAAAGCTTCCACTTTGCCATTTCTTTCAATCACTGTTACACTGCTTTAAGTAAAACCCAACACTTCTTTCAGACGTTTCAAATTAGAACAACTTTCCCAACCGGAAAGGGGATGATTAAGCCCTTTGGATAACTGGAAGCCTAGTAAAAATATGAATGGGAATATATATCATTTTCTTACTGTCGAAGAAAAATAAATGAAATGAACGAAACCAACAATGAATGTATCCTCCAAGCAAGTATTGTGCGTGTATATCAAAAGCCTGATATACAGTGTCTTATTTTCTTGTACCATAGAGTTTCATTGTTTTCCAAAAATTATGAAAAATAAGGAATTTAGCAACACTAGGTGACATGTTCCTTCATTACTTGAACACACACACACACACACACACACACTATAGTTTAGTTTTACTCAATCCCAGGTAAACATCTCTGCTGCTAAAAATATTCACTTGAGTACCAAATGTGGATCATCCACAACTGAAAAATAGTCCCCAACAAATTAACTATTTCCTCCTACATGGGATATATTTGTATTTGAAACTACAGTGGACTTCTTTTTTTCTTCATTAAGCTATATATTTGTGAGTAATTTTTTTATATCTTCAAAATGAACCAATGGGCTTTGGTTCATGTTTTGTTTTGGTGTTTTCATGTATATTGTTGACTTTAGAAAAAAAAATTAGATCTTGTCCTTTAATGTAAAACATCTGTGCAGGAAATTTGACCTTCATTTACAGGAGACAACAACAAACAGTAAACGGACCAACTGGAATTATTCATGATCCTTCATGGAAGTTTTGAGTTTATATTAGTAGCAAACATAACTGACATTAGATTTAAAACTGGAGTCTATCATAGAACAGACATGATAGTATTGATAACTCAAACCCACTGTTTTACAATTGGCAGACTCTTGATAAAACAGAGAAAAACACTGATCTTCTGTTTCTTTGTGATCACAACTTAATTATCTAATTTTCTTGTGATATTCAGGTCATATGTAACATTATGTTTAGCCCTGATTTTTGTATTATGCATTTGCATTTGTTTCTCAGTTCTAAAAGAAAAAGAAAGACACTGAAGTATTGATATATTGAAACTTATGATTCCATAAATGAGAAATTTGACCTGTGACCACTTTAAGAAAATGTTATTGTCTATATAATAGGGGTGTAAAAAATTAGCCAATATGTCAGAGATTTGGCTTAAATTTAAAAGAGCCATAAATCAGCCCCAATATCTACATTCAATTTTGGAAAAAATATTGCTACATCTGTCAAAAACTGACCTTTACAATTATCTCCCTTTGTCTAAACTGTTTTTGTGGTTTGTGTACGTTGTTGTACAGAATGTGACCTATGTCTCCAGACCTTGACATTGGCCAACCAATGCTATATTTGTTTGTGTTTGACACAGCAACAGAAATTATTAGGGAGATTACAAGAATAGCAGATTTTAAAAATTTGCCGTAATATTCTTTTATTTCTGATGCTTTATATTCATATCCCAGTGTCTGAAACATGTCAATCATGTGTGATCTGTCTCTTTTTTGATGATGGGTTCTTGATAAACTTCCACTCACAAGACCTCACAGTGAAGTGCTTTCATGTCAAGGACGGTCTATTTCATTATTATACTTTGGCTTCGATGCTCCAAGCTCTCCTAAACTGTTGAAAGCAGGCTGCCCGCGCTCCCTCTTAATCCACCCTGAGTGTTTGTCACTCTATTTTAAAGGCCGATACGATTGGGGGATTAAAAAGATTAGTAACTTTATAGAAAAGGTAACATTGGATGGACTTCTCCTCTGTAACATGGAGCCAGAAGATCTCATGCCATACTTAAGCATAACTGTAAGAAACAATAAACTGCTGTTGTCTGGCAAGGACCTTTGAAGAGGTACAAATTATCAGCCTGGGGTGTAAACTGTCGAGTTGCAAGTAAGAGTCATGGGTTAAGTGAAATGTTAAAGGGAAGTATTTACTTTGATTAAACACACAAGGCTGAGAACATGCACAGTTTTGGTAGTTGCCACACTTGCTAAAGTCTAACTAAAAATTTACCTGTCCTGTGTGGTCTTTTGAGAAAAAAGCATAATTTTGTATTTGATATTTTTAGATTTCATGATGGTGCTCCCTGTCTCTGCATTAACCTTTTTGTATATTGTTTTTGAGATAGAAAGATTATTTGCATATACTATATGTTTGCATAAAGGAGTAAAAGAGAAAAAAGTTGGTCTGGCTTGACCTGCAATTCATTGCACTGACAGTGCTACGTCACTGACACTAATGTAAATGTAAGTGTAATGAGTTTATCTGTAGGGAGGCCCCCCAGTCTGTTGTGGTAATAGAAATATTTGGCATGTTATGATCTCACAAAGGTTGCAAGAACTAGAAGACTCATGTTCAGACAATATTTAGAGACAATCATGCCACCAGGATGTAAAAGACCCCAGTCTTCCCAAAAACACCATTACACAACTTCAGCTTATTCACAACACTGCTGCCAGAACTGAACGCATACAATCCTGCTCTTTAATCTTTACACTGGCTTCCAGTTACCTGTGGAACGGATTTTAAAGTAATGCCGATAGTTTAAAAATCTCTCACATTATCATCAAATTATCTCAGGCCCGAATACATTTCTGATGTCCCTGAAGAATCTAAACTCGGCAGGGCTCTCAGATCTTTAGGAAGCAGCTAGCTGATAAAACCTCAAGTCACAGCCAAACAGGGTGAAGCTGCTTTTACTGTGATGCTGCACACAAATCAAACCAACTTCCTGATGATCTTGAATGCTACCCAGCTCTAGCCACCTTCAAATCAAAATGAACTCCATGTTTCTTTCACTGTATTTACAACTTATTACTGCACTGTAACTGTAAATCTGTTCTACTAATGTTTAAATCTACCTGTGCTCCATTTAATTTCATTTATGTTTTAGAGACATTCATTTTCTGTCTTAATTGATTTTATTCTAGTTTTTTTCGCTTATTATTTATTCTTTAATATCTAATACTTTCATGTGTAAAGCACTTTGAATTGCCTCTGTGTTTGAAATGTGTTGCTTGGATAATGCCGTCTTGCTTTGTCTCTGCCAGTGTTCACTGCTTTGAGTAAAATGTCTTGTATATGATAATTGTGTACCACCCTCACTGGCCATTAAGGAAATGAAATAAAAAACTTTGTTTGTTGGAGAGCAGGCGTCTGGGAGGCCTCTTGCCTTGATGTAGCAGCAGGTGCTAATGGACCCTCCAGTAATTTTACTAGCTACTGCCTGGCTGTGTCTGTCTACTCTTTGATGTTGATAAGAAGTGAACAGTGGGTTTAGCAGATCTGTTGCTGAAAACAGGAGCCACCTGCTCCTGGAAATGTTCTAATTCTTTGTGGGTCTGTCCCATTCTACTTCACACGATGTCTTGTGATCCATTGTTCAGGTTAAAAATGACTGATCAGTGGTAGATCAGAAGACACACACATGAATCATTTTTGACCACAGTCATAAGGATTTTGGGTGTAATTGACAATGTTTTCCTGCCCATAGGGACATCACTTCAGTCCTTCTGGAAGTTTCTACCAACTTCACACAAGATCTTTGGGGCTCAGCCAGAGGGACCATTGGGTTCTAGGTCAGCTCTCTTACCAAGGCCCTTCGCCCCAGTTCACTCAGTGTGGCCTGGCGTCCAGGTCTAGGGAGAGTCCTGGTCATTTCAAACTTCTCCCATTTCAGAATCACAGAGGCCACTGTGCTCTGAGGAATCTGGAATACAACTGATTTTTTTTTTTGTAGCCTTCTCCAGATTTCGGCTGCAGCACATTCTTGTCTTTGAGGGCCCCCATTTATCATATATTACACAAATGCACAAGGATGCAATTACAGTAAACAATCTTGTCAGCAGTTTCATATTCATCTAATTCTACTGATTCATAAATGGCGGTAATGTGCCAAGAAAGCAGCAGTGCACCAGCAAAAGGCAGGAAAAAAGAAGACCACGAGAAAATAACCACTAGTGTAAATAATGCAGGTTTCAAACTGTTCAAAAATCAGAAAATGTTTTACGAGGAACGAAATGAATTCAACGTATCTGTTGGACCTCAGCGATACAAGATACGTGGGTTTAGTGAGAAATACTGAATATAGACAAAAAGTCTGTTAATAAGGAAACTCCACATTAATAGCTTCAAAACTCAAGGGAAAGTAGCATATTTAGAGATTTTTTTTTAAAGTTAGTCATTTCATAGTTGGTTCCAATCTTTTTTTTCGGCCTTCTAAGAGTTTGTATGTCAATCTACTGACTCCATGGGTGGTTGTGAGTCACCGTCTCTTTTCTTCCTTAATCTTTCCTTTAAATCTTGATCCATTTGTACCTCTTTTTACCTGTGTGTCTGTCTTCACCGTTTTCACTGTATTCTAAGTTTCTCCACCTCTTCATAAACATGCATAAATACTGTTTCAGAATTTGAGAGGCTGGTAAACAGGGTTGCTGTGTTTTTAGTCTCCATGGCTACAATGACTTAGAAAAACTGTCATCTGAATAGCAACCTGTAAGTAACCTTTAGAACAGTTTCCTTCTGCCATAGAAAGGTTTTAAGTTTTCGGGCAAATCCCAGTCAAAGCTCAGATCAGGTCAAAGCAAGTCACAACTCCTTGAGGTTCCAGTAAAATCATTCTTCATGATCAAATTGCTACTCAGTTGCATGTCTTTCAAGTCTCAAAACTAGACTATTAAAATGATACAGCATTTGAATTTCTTTAAATAAATATAAATCAAAAAATTACCAAAGGACTTTGCGAATTTCAGGACTGAAGGGCTCCAAGCAAGACAGTTTACTTCCATCACGCCTCAAGCTGGCCATCATTGCTGAAGCTGATACAAAGCCTCTTGCTAGCTATATTTTTGACATGTGACATAGCAGCAGCAGGCGTTGTGGAGGGTCAGTGCTCTGTGAATGACTGCTGTACCCTGCTCATCTCTTTGAGCCCTGTAGTCAGTTCCTTCAACCTCATGCTTGGATTTTGCTCTGATATGCATTGTCATCTCTGAGACCTCATATAGACTGGTGTGTGATTTTACTAATCAGGTCCAGTCAACAGAATTCATCCAAGGTGGACTCCAATCAAAGTGTAGAAAGATTTCAAATGTGATCAAGATGTCAATGTGATATTTCAGTTTTACCTAATTTTAATAAATTTGCCAACATTTCTAAAATTCTGTTTTCACCTTGCCATTATGGGATACTGAGTTTGGACTGATGAGGGAAAAAAGTAATTCATTTTTCTTAACTTTATCATAAAGCCACAACATAACAAAATATGGAAATAAAGGGGTTGTAAAACTTTTGCACGCACTATATATAGGGTAGCAACATATGAAATGTTGGATTCATGATTATCTGCAGAAACTGACACTTAAAAGTGTATCCAGAGGCTGTATGTCAAATTAGAAATTTCAGTAACCACAACATACCGCCATTTATGCAATGAAAAAAAGAGAGGCTTTAAAGATATCTGCTCAAGACTTGCAAAAACTCAGCTTGTTTAAAGGGATATATAAATTAACATTTGTAAGCAATAAAGATCCAAGGCCAAGTGCTTACATTTGATAGCATGATGTTCTGCTGCTTTTATTTGCAGTGTCTGGTTGCATCTGTTGTAAGAATGACACACCGTGAGATGGAAATGTTTTCAGATGTGTACAAATTGAGATTTCTGGGAGAGGAATTCTGACAGCTTAATCAGGAGGGATGTCTGGATGCAAAAGGAAGGGGGAAAAATATATAAAAGTTTGGCACAAAGGACAGTCCTCAGAGGAAACCTTCATAATCTCCTTTTCTGCCTTCTCAACCCCTGAAAGAGAATCTATAAATATATGATGGGAGTGACACAGGGGAAGGAGGGAAACATGAACATCTCCTCACTCTTGAAGTTAGAGGTCAAAAATGTTTGTGGGCATAAAGGAGTGAGGAACGTGATGAATATAAGTAAATGTATATTTGTTGCAACGCCATAACTGCATTTCTTATCTTCTGATCATGGATTGAGACATGTTGCACCTGGAGATTCTGGCTGCCGCTGCTGCCGGAAGCCTTGAACCCACATAGGAATCTCAAACCTTTCATTTCACTTGCAGATTCAGGCCCAGTCATTTTCAGGAATCAATTAGAGCTGGTGCCGGCACAGTCCCATGTGTTAAGGGGATTAGTCGGTCACTCGCTCAGCTGCATCCAGCTCCGCCTGTTCTCGCAGCTTTACATGCTGAAACAGGCTTACTTTACACACAGGCAATATGAGGCAGATACAACAGATGGTAAGCAGAGATGGCTAAAATTGAGCCCACTCATCTTCCCTCCGTCACAAACTGAAATTCACAGAAATTATGTCTTTCTGTGAAGGAGATGAGCTTGGCTGTATTTGCAGCAGAAGCTGGAACTGGGCCATACCTGTTTTTCAACAGCATGCATTTTTTTTATTATGATAAATTCTTGTTGAAAAAGGATTAAGGGGATTACAGAGCAGTGACACCTGTCTCCAAGACAGAAGGGGTCAAAAGTTTAGCGCTACCCAGGAGTGTCGGGAGGTAGAGCTTCTTCCAAAACGGAGGCTGTGATGCTGTGCCAGAGCAACTGTGCTGCCCAACAGCCGGCCAGAGTGAAGAGCTTGGTGCATGGCAGGAGATAAAGACATCCTGCTGCTGGTCGATAATAAGAGGAGAGTGGACCGGGCTGACTGGCCGAGTCTCCAAGAATACAGACTGGTCCATGAAACATACACACACCACCCACGTGGTCAAGGGAGCAGCCAGGCTGTTTGATTCTCCTTGACAAGAACAACAAGTCAGCAAGTTTGAACAGTAACTCTGACAATGAAATCCTGGTTATGTTGTCAAGAGAGAGACCCAGTCTTTTCAGGGTGGGATTTTCTCCCACCAAACCCTTCTCTGTCCCCCAATATGATTTGAAAGGAAAGGTTCAGGTATGTTTTAAGTTTCTCTTACTTAAAACATACCTGAACCTTTCCTTACTTACATACAATGTGTATGTTGAAAGAGTTCTTCAGTTGTATTCTCCCAATTCTATTAAAGTTTCTATTCTAAACTTCAGCATAAGGCTTTAAAAGTCTTTGTTAGCCAAATCGAATGGGTGTCTTCGTCCTGGCAACTTAGCAAAAACAAAATAAAAAAACTACTAGGTGATTAATAGGACAGATGCATCTACAACGGTTCAGCAAGGAAATTCTGTCCATGTGAACAAAAAAGGGTGAATTTCATGCTAAAAAGGCCTTAACTTTGAAAGGTAAGCACTAAATAATTAGACAGACCAGCATAAAAAGGATCTAAGCTATAGTAGCTTAAAGGAAAAACTCCACTGAATCTCTTCATGAAGGACAGAAGCTGTAGTTAGCTCCATTTCATGGCAGTGACATCTGATTCCAAAGGTCACCTAGAGTCACAGCAAAAAAGGCATCAAAGCATCAAGAGAAACTTTTTAAACCATATAATCCACTTTTCCAAAATTGATCTGTGTGCTGTGTTTCCAAAACTGTTTAGTTTTTCTGCAACATAACAGTAAAAAAGTACATTACTGTCATGTTGTTGTAATGTCTCTTCCACCCTGTGGAATTTTGGCCACAGGTAGCATTATGGAGCTACAGAGGGCCCCCATTTATCATATATTACACAAATGCACAAGGATGCAATTACAGTAAACAATCTTGTCAGCAGTTTCATATTCATCTTATTCTACTGATTCATAAATGGCGGTAATGTGCCAAGAAAGCAGCAGTGCGCCAGCAAAAGGCAGGAAAAAAGAAGACCACGAGAAAATAACCACTAGTGTAAATAATGCAGGTTTCAAACTGTTCAAAAATCAGAAAATGTTTTACGAGGAACGAAATGAATTCAACGTATCTGTTGGACCTCAGCGATACAAGATACGTGGGTTTAGTGAGAAATACTGAATATAGACAAAAAGTCTGTTAATAAGGAAACTCCACATTAATAGCTTCAAAACTCAAGGGAAAGTAGCATATTTAGAGATTTTTTTTTAAAGTTAGTCATTTCATAGTTGGTTCCAATCTTTTTTTTCTGCCTTCTAAGAGTTTGTATGTCAATCTACTGACTCCATGGGTGGTTGTGAGTCACCGTCTCTTTTCTTCCTTAATCTTTCCTTTAAATCTTGATCCATTTGTACCTCTTTTTACCTGTGTGTCTGTCTTCACCGTTTTCACCGTATTCTAAGTTTCTCCACCTCTTCCTAAACATGCATAAATACTGTTTCAGAATTTGAGAGGCTGGTAAACAGGGTTGCTGTGTTTTTAGTCTCCATGGCTACGATGACTTAGAAAAACTGTCATCTGAATAGCAACCTGTAAGTAACCTTTAGAACAGTTTCCTTCTGCCATAGAAAGGTTTCAAGTTTTCGGGCAAATCCCAGTCAAAGCTCAGATCAGGTCAAAGCAAGTCACAACTCCTTGAGGTTCCAGTAAAATCATTCTTCATGATCAAATTTCTACTCAGTTGCATGTCTTTCAAGTCTCAAAACTAGACTATTAAAATGATACAGCATTTGAATTTCTTTAAATAAATATAAATCAAAAAATTACCAAAGGACTCTGCGAATTTCAGGACTGAAGGGCTCCAAGCAAGACAGTTTACTTCCATCACGCCTCAAGCTGGCCATCATTGCTGAAGCTGATACAAAGCCTCTTGCTAGCTATATTTTTGACATGTGACATAGCAGCAGCAGGCGTTGTGGAGGGTCAGTGCTCTGT
Organism: Istiophorus platypterus; assembly: GCA_016859345.1. Classification (NCBI taxonomy): domain Eukaryota; kingdom Metazoa; phylum Chordata; class Actinopteri; order Istiophoriformes; family Istiophoridae; genus Istiophorus; species Istiophorus platypterus. Next base: position 2,443,130 of record CM029133.1, on the reverse strand, counting down.
GAATGACTGCTGTACCCTGCTCATCTCTTTGAGATGCTGTTTCCACTGAAGAACACAGCTCCACCAATGGGTATGAAGCAGTTTACAGAGATGCCAAAAATACAGAATGTTTATAAAACCTCTTGCTTGACATGTGTCCATGTGCAGAGTATAGAGTATTGTAGCTGAGTATCAAGCATATCTGAATTCTGTATGAGTACAGTCATTCATTTGAATGTGTAAAAAATATCTGAACACAGATTTAATTTTTGAATCTGTAAGGAGATCTGTAGCTGTGCGTGACATTTTGTTAACACATGAAAAATATTTGCACAGATAACTTCCAGCTTGAGAGAGCATGAGGAGATTTGCAAAAAGGTTTGCAGTAACACATGTATCTGTGCGGGTGAAAAACATTCACATAGAAGTTAACAGCTACTAATTAAATAAAATGTGCAATTCAAAACCAGCAGAACAAGTACTTTTATCGCACATTTGACACATGTTCCTGAATGGCCAATGGGGAGGCTTAAATTAACATATCATTTGAATATCCAATCAGGAAGCCAGGAAGACCAACCTTCTTTGCTGTGATTCTGTTGCTACAACCAAACTTTGACGACTGCTCTATCCCACAGTGAGTTAGGTTAAGTTTGGTTAAAGACCTCAAGCTTTACTACCTATAATATAAGTTCATGGCCTCTTCATGGTTAGATGGTAAAAATTGCCAGCGCTGTCTGCTAATTTGCCCCTGCGTTCGGTAGCTAGCTAACATTAACATAGCTACATGGATTTTACTTAAAGAGATGGGAGCGGGATTGGGTTAGTTGAGCCCATTATGAGCTAACATTATGTGGGTTAGACGAACGAGCCAACATACTGTTACTGTTACCAGTACTCGCCATTATTTTTCTTCCGAGTCCGTTGTTCCAGCTTAACTGGTGATGTTCACAGGTGTGGACGTGGTATGTCGTTACCACGGTGACAGAGGTGTAGGCCGCCTGTGCCGATACACTGTCAGATCACCAGGTGAGGACTGAGCTGCAGCTCCGGTTCCCCTCGGGCCTCTGTCGCAGACAACGGAGCTGTTTACTGACCACTCTCTAAAGTCCCCTGATTTGGGTCAAGGAGTTTCAGTGCCTGAGAATTCTGTGAGCTGTTTGAAAAGCGCCTTTAATAGCCTCAGACAGGACAGGAAGTATCAAAACTGGTTGATCGTTCTCAACTTCGAGCGAGACTCAAGTGAATAACATACCATAGTTTTGAGAGAGACTAGCGGCTATTACATCATGACACACCACTGGCAAAGCTTACTTTAATCTAGACTCAACTAAAACTAAACTGAAATTCAGTCACTGTTCGGATACATTTTGCATAATTGGTGACTCTCGAACTTTTATTCATCTCTACACCATAGCTGATGCATTGCTCATACTGTCCCGTAAACTACCCCCTGACTTTCAGGGTTTTGCAGTACAGCTGCCAGTATAGCCACAATTGTCTCTAAAGCTGTTAGTATTGTATATCAGTATGTACAGTAATACCATATTTTGTCAGTTTGTTTAGTACCTGGAGTAAAGGGGTAGTGACTGCAAGTGTTGTTTACGCAAGGCTTGTAGAAGCATTTTAAATTCTATTATTATTCAGTGTTTACTAAAATATTACCCCAGCGAGTGTTGCTCATCTCCTTTCTCTCCTCAATCTCTCGGTAAAATACTTTGGAGGTCATCTGCATTAAAACGTTGTAATGATCATATTTCCAGTGGTTTGAATACTGCATGTATCGTTTTTTTTTGTTGTTTTTTTTGTGACCAAAAAGCAATGACAGGGATTTCGGAATGAAGACTACAAATCTTTCAATGCTTTATTGTCACTACTGATATGAATGTTTCAGTAGATCGTTCTGTTAAGTTCAAAAGGCTTAATATCATAAGGAGGACGAATGAGAATGTTTATTTCCTGGGTAGTCGACAATGTGTCCTCAAAAGCCAGCCCAGAGGCACATCTGTCTCAACCAGACGAATATCACCAGTTACCCGTTTTGGCCAACTTGTGCTTCTGCATTGAACCTACACCGTAGCCTACACCGTCGCCTGATGTGCACCCCCAAGAATGTACTGTAACTACACTAAAACTAACCGCTGTTCAACATCTATCAGCCCCGACTCCATCTAGATCTGCTCAGTTTCAGTCAGCATTGTTACTAATTGTGCCAAGAAAACAGTGGCAAAGAAACTCAGTGGCATATAAATGCCACCGCCAACTAGCGGTTTGGCGGTGTAACTGATGAGTGACGTAGACATTAACGCAGAAGAATAAATGCTCACGACGCCTTAGAAGACTTGAGTTCTCCAGTTTTTCTCCTGTTATGCTTTTTGAGAACTTTTCCAGTTCACAAGCCTGTTTGTAACTGGAATAGCGAAACGTCTTCACTTCAACCGTCTCTTCTCTGCTGAATGTGGGTGTGGAGGGTCCCTGCCCTCAGGGAAACACAGAGCAGAGGAGAGTAGAGAAACTAGTGCGACTGTCAATGACAGCAAAAAGTAGTAAATACTGTCACTCTGAGCTGAAATGAAACAAGGGCACGTAAATTAGGTTAATAACATGAATAAAAAATGTTGCTTCTTTCAGATTGGCGATGAAGGAGAGTCCCCTAAGGCAACTGTAGGGGAACACTGACCCACACAGGTTTTGATGGGTATTGCATGCAACAAATTTGAAATATTTCTCTCCACACCCAAGAGTAATAAATGAGCTCCAACACCCAAATGAGTTTTATATTCTAGCACTGCTAGAAGGTCTGAAACCAGAATTACCTAATTTGGATGTGAAAGCTCGCACCAGCCATTTATGGCCTCACAAAATCCAGGCCACATTGCCCGAGAAGGGGGCCCCAGAATTTAAATTGCAGTTATACCAGGGTTCTGGAGGTTCTCTCTGATTTCTAGATTTAGAAGAGAGTGTTGTGTGTTCATAAATACTGACCGAATTGTACTGGGAAGAACATACCATATGTTGCTACCCAAATTTATTAGCATCATCATGGCAACCTTAACTAGCCACACATATAGTAAAATCACAAGCCGTGTGTAATTAAAGTCATGGATGGTTTCCCATGGCAATTCAGATGCCTCCATCATAATATTATATATGCATACTATAATGACTTTATTGTCCCTAATGTAGCCTAGGCCACAGACAGCACCTCAACTCGAAGGCCAAAAGATGTATTAAAGCCCAAAGCAACTGCAGTAAAGTCAAAACCATAAAAACAGAATAAGTACACAGCATGATCACCAAAAGTCCATAACTGAAGTTTCATACATACAGCAGCAGAGTAGGAAAGAGGCTAAAGACATACGCACGCACACACACACACACACACACACACACACACACACATACAGACACACACACAGTTGGTGACTCTTGAACTATTCATCTCTAAACCAAGATTAAACTAGTTTCTCCAAACTTTTTGGCTTCAAATGTTTTAATTAAAATTAATGGTGTAGTCATGGTCACATTTCTCATGTCTATAAGTTAAAAGCCAAACAAAACACTAATTTTTCCCTCTAAACTTCTCATATGGTTTCACCTCATTGAAAGGTTCAGATGATCCAATACGTCACCAAAATGAAAACATTAGTGAAAGAGTCTAAAAATTGAAAAGAGATTGGTGAAGAACTTGTTTTTTGTTTATTTCCTCCCTCATGAATCCTCCGATGTGTGTGTGTGTGTGTGTGTGTGGGGGGGGGGGTCCAAAACCAAGAATCTGGTGAGTTTCTTTGATGGTGCCAACAGATATTGTTCTTAGTATAGTTCCCATTTCTGAAAAAGCAATCACATGGAAGTTTTTTCATGTGCCTTACCCATCACACAGTGACTTGACTGTCTGAGTGGAGTTTGTGTATTTATATACACAATCAATCTCCATGCATAGATTTAGAGTCAATCCCATTATGTCAATGGTCGCTATGTGTTCACAAATATTGATTTAACAAGCCAACAGCATAGTGACTGATTCTATCTGTACATGCAAAACTAAAATAACTTACCAACATCAATGCGCAATCATTTATCTCTCTTAGTCAAAAGTTGTGACTTTCCTCTGTGTGTGTAGTGCATAGGGCACATTTTCAGGTAACCTGGGAGCCAACAGCAGCAGTGAATTGTAAAAGAATTACCAATTTTTTCTCTTGTGGTAAAAGATTATGGAAAAAAAATGACAAAACAGAGAAACATAGGGATCAAGGCAAAAATTACATGGAACTCACATGTGAAAAAGACTGTTAGCAAAGTAAATCCTCATTTCTGGAGAGACAAAAAATTTCTTTCAAATTTACTAAAAGTAACCAAATAATGCTTGGTCAAACAGGGAGAGCAGAGCTGCTGGTTGCACCTTTTTATACATTAATGCATTTGTATCTTTCTACTTGTGGTCAGGTCACCACAGGTCAAAGGGAATAATCTGCTAATTTGTTTGTCGAAAACAGGGATACCTAAGGAACTGATTGTACAATTGAATGTACAACAGCTTAACCAAAATAAACAAAATATGGCCAATATCCGGGCTTTTGTTATATTTATACCATCTCTTACTGTCACTTATTGCTATCTTTACATGTAAATGTATTACATTATGTTTGACATTTTGAAAAATTGGGCACAAAAGCATAAGTACCATTTTCTCTTTCCATACATTGTATTGAACACTGATTATATTATCCGCTGGTATTCCAGCATCTGCAAGTACAGATGGTGGCTATTTGAATCTGAAGGTGACAAGGGGTCGACCACAGACCGAGGCACTGTCATCTCCTCGTCAGAGCGATGAATCAAAGTTGGGGACCAGAGCTCCACTGTCTGAAGTGTCAGGAGTCACTACAGCACCCTCCCAGTCAACATCTGGGGCTGCAAGGCCCAAAAGATAAAGGGAATAAAAGAGGCTTTGGGTTGCATACAAGATTTTGTCAAAGGCACAATTATAGGCAGAGACAATAACTGGAAAATGAATGGCTATATAACCTGAATGTATTCCTTTGCCTCGGGTGGATTTATAACTTCTCATTTACCAAAGCTGATCAGGACTGTGGCTGTCCCGTCTGCAGAGCACGATCACTCCAGCCTGCTCCGGATGTTTTGAGGGATGTGTGTGAGACATGGTAGAGAGCTGGAGTGAACCAGGAGGATGTGCAATGTGAGATGTTGAGCAGAACATCTTCATCAAGTGTCGGAAGCACATAATAGATGCAAATGACAGCTGTCAATCAACACACCACCTTGCCCGTTACATATCGAGCCACACTGGTATTTGTTGTATTGCCCATAAATCCCCCACTATACTCTTTCATATTTCTAGTCAATGTCCCCAGCTGCTTTGCTGTCATTGCATTTCATTTTGTTGGCTATAAATCATTACTTTAGGCTATCAAGTCATCACATTCACTGAACTGCTAATGTAGCACACACTAGCCATGTATTTCTTATGCATGCTATCTGACATGTACATGGGGAATCAGGTAGAACTATTGTTACTAATCTCTGCAAAACATCAACTAAGTAGCATACCTTTATAATTCAACACCATGTTCAGGGTTTTGCAACATAATGTTGACATCATCAATCTAGACATTTCTTCAAACCATGACAGGGAAGATTGTTCTATTCATAGCTGTTTAAACTACTGCATATTAACGTGACTGGCTAAAAACAAGCAGGCAGCCACCAACCTACTGACATTAGATCCAGAAGCTTAGCTTGATTTTCCACCTCCTGTAGACTTGTATTTCAGTGTTTTGGTGTCCAGACTTATTCCAGGTAACATTAAGTCTGTTTCTCAGGTGTTTGTTTGATTTGATTGATTAAGGATCGTATTTAAGTGTCACGGGTGTCACAGGTGGTCCAACAGCCTCCAGGAAAAACCTGCTAGAGAGGCACCGCCCCCAGTGCTGTGATTGGACAGCGAAATTTTGCTTCTGACTGGATTGTCATATGAAATGTTAATCTAAGCAAGCCCATTGGCTATTCAAGAAGAAGTGTCAAATGTTGGACAAAGCACCTCTGGTTTTGAATTGTACATGTAGATTCAAATCATAGCTGCAAACTTGGCATTAACATGTACAACTGAGTTCTGTGTGAACATTTTTCATCCACAACCTGCTAGATGTGTAACTGGCAAATCATTTTACAAATATTCTTAAGGCACTAAAACACTGAAAATTAGTTCTGCAAATCTTTTCATTTGTTAACAAGATTCAGCGCACAGCTACAGATCTTCTTACTTATTCAAATATTAAACCTATTTGTACAGGTATTTTTTACACATTCAAACATTTGAATTCATTTGATCAAAACCTTTTTACACATTCACATATTTGAATGTATCCATAGGAAATGTTTTCACACATTCAGATTTGGTGATATACCGCTATAACACCTTTGACCCAATTTTTTTCCTTGTTTTTCTTGTGTATTTTGTCTCTTCCAAATCTATCCAAAAATTGATCTTGTGTGTATTTAACTGATCCCAACTGAAAGTTTTCATTTCCACAATGCTTCAGAAGACATCTTCCCTGATGCTCATTACACTTATATTTGCATAATCATAAATGAAATGATTTATAAGTAATTTGCTTTCTTACCAAAAGAATTAAAATAACATCCCAGAATGAGTGTTTTTGGATACCTCATTTTGAATTAGTGCCCAAAGAGGCAAACATAAGTTCAGCTGAGCAGAATGTACTAAGAATAATCTGATAAAGCAGCTCCCACTACGGATCGCAGAGGTTTTTTAGTGTGTGGTGTTGTTAGTGGACATCAAACAGCTTTCTATTCTGTCTGTTTGTTAGTTTGTAGCAGATGAATATAGGCTATGGCTTGTTGGAGCTTACATTGGGGATTTATCCTCATTTTCAATCAGAAGTGGATGATTGCTTTTGACTGAGGCCTGCTTATGTACCAACTCATCACTTCTACTGAGGAAATACACTGAGTTTTAATGGTCATTATTGGACATGGACTGTTCAGCAGGTTTAGTCACCACGATATCAATAGATTTTTCCATCTCAGCCGATATTGACTGTTTTCCATTTTTAATAGGTACCAGGGCACAGTGGTGGGGAGGATGTGTTCTGTGTAACCCAGCATGGGACCTCTTCTGAGGCCCCCTGCAGTGAGATCCGCTAGCACACAACTCGAGCTTAATCAAAGTCTATGTCACACTCACACACACACACACACACACACACACACAGCCCTCCGACCTACAGCAGAAATACTGCATGTTCGTGGATCTACCAGTTGTATGCACATCCACAAAACCTTAGTGGGATAGGTACTGGGAAAGAATAAGTCTGTTACATTGCAATACAAAGAGAACCCACACTACCTCATGCAAATACCTGTAGGAGGAACATATAGCAAAATGACCCCTCATATCGTAACTATCTAAACACATTCGTATATATCAGGAAATCTTTATTACATGCAAAATGAAAACAAGCACTAATATGAATGGACATACACGTGTAATTCAAAAGGAAAACTGCACCAAAGCTGATCTATGACTCAGAAAAGGTAATAAAAGTAATGAGACAGTTTTTATAAAGGTGGGCGCATTGATTAACAAAACCGTAGGGGCAATGAGATTGAGTCTTTAAAACCCATTTATTTAATATTTGTGTCAAATATGATATAAAAAAAATGTTTATATAAATAGAGCAAAGCTGGGCTCAGACTACAGGAGAAAAAAAACGACTTTACGATCAGGTTGCATCTCACACATAAGGTGAAACTTCACACGCTACAGAATCTTATTAAGATCACCATTCCAGTGGTAGCACTCAGAGAGCAGCACACCACCTCATGTGAAATCATTTCATGTGATCTCATGGGGAAGCAGATGTTAACAAAATGGAGACTGAGATGCAACAGCTATGTATCAGTCTCAGCTATCAGCTATCTCCATCTCAGTTTTCCTGTACAACCTTAGAGCTTCTGGTTGTTTCGTGGTCCTAATTGCAAAGTCCTCTCATTCTCCTTGTAGACTTGTCTCTGTCATTGGCTATTGTGAATGGTCTAACATAATCATAAGCAAAATCATAATCATCTAGATCTCAACTCCTAAATATCAAACATGTTTTACATTATCAGTGCAGCCCTGATGTGTCTGCAAGCAGATCCAGAGGTTTAAGATTGTATTTCTAAAGCCCTCACATTCCAGATAATCTGGGCTGAGCATCAGTACTGAGCAAAGTCCCAGACCAGATTTCCTCTCCACTTGTTGGGAGGGCCTGAAACTCCAGTCTGATCCCTGCTTAAACCAGGTCGCTTGTGGCCAAGGGCAAGGCTTCATCCAAATATGTGTCTTGCCCACCCAATCAAAAGTATAAAAAAACTTTCTTGTTCAGCCAATGGAGAAATAGCCCAGCATTCTAACTTCTGATTGTGTAGGCAGCTTACAACCCGCCTCCAAAGTACCCCACTGCCCACTTCCTCTTCTTGTCTTGTTCAGACACAAACACAGAAAGCTGCTTTTCATACACAACTCAAACTTAATCAAAGTCTATGTCTCTCACACACACACACACAAACACACACACACACACACACACACACACACACACACACACACACACACACAAACACACACAGCCCTCCGACCTACAGCAGAAATACTGCATGTTCGTGGATCTACTAGTTGTATGCACATCCACAAAACCTTAGTGGGATAGGTACTGGGTAAGAATAAGTCTGTTACATTGCAATACAAAGAGAACCCACACTACGTCATGCAAATACCTGTAGGAGGAACATATAGCAAAATGACCCCTCACATCATAACTATCTAAACACATTCGTATATATCAGGAAATCTTTATTACATGCAAAATGAAAACAAGCACTAATATGAATGGACATACACGTGTAATTCAAAAGGAAAACTGCACCAAAGCTGATCTATGACTCAGAAAAGGTAATAAAAGTAATGAGACAGTTTTTATAAAGGTGGGCACATTGATTAACAAAATCGTAGGGGCAATGTCCGTTCAATATCAGAATTTTCTCTTTTTATCTCAATGTCCTGTATAAAGGGTACATGAAATGGGGGGACATTCTCCACTGATCCAGTGAGAAGCCAGCAATGGAGGTGGTCAAAGAGCCAAATTGACAGTTGTGACAAAGAGGGAGCTGGTATCGTGCCAAAAAGTGATCGTCTGCCAAAAATGAAAGTAGTAACGCATGCAGCCTGTTAAAGATGCATCGCCCAGTTTAAATATGTCTACAGCTTCTATCATCTGGATCAAACAGTCGTAATATGCAAATACACATAACTTTTGTCTATGGTAATAACAAAGATGTGTCTTTGGGAAACTTGAACACTTCTTATAACTGAATAATCACAAGTACGGCCAAGTTTTTGCAGTTTATAGCGTAATCAGACATGACATTATTATTTCTGATGTTTATATGTGTTTGGTATGTCTACTATACTTGTTTTTATTTTCAAACCTAAATTTTGATTAAAAGGATTAAGGATGGTTTTATATAAAATAACCCCTGCTATCTATCAGCTCATGATGATAAACAGCAATTGTATATAAAGTAGTTCAAACCATCTCCATCTTCAGCAGCTACAACAGTTACACGTTGGTACACACTGATGCTTCAGTATCAATCTTCTAATGATGTCAGATATAATAATGTATGAGTCAGACGGACCAAACCAGTACCATCACTTTAATACTTGAACTACATTTTGCTGCTAACACTTAAGAACAATTTTTAATGCAGGACTTTTTCTTGTGATGAAGTATCTTTACTTTGCTGTATTGGCACTTTTACTTAAGTAAAGGATTTTGAACCGCTATGAGATTTTCTTTAGCAGTCTATTTGCATTACTCAAATTTATGACTCAGCAAATTCCAGCCTTTGGAAGAAACTTTCTGCGAGTTCAAATCAACTCAGTTTGAGTGTTCCTTGGTAACCGTTGAATAAACTTTTGGGCAGAGTTAAAGTAACTTTTATCTCAGAGTGGATCTTTTCAGGATCTCTGCAAAATCCTTTGTCAGGACTTAAAACTAAACTGTGGGAGTTAAAACACTGATCCCATGCAAAGTAAAATACAGCTCTCATCTCTTGTTTTGTTGTGTTAACAGTCATCACTTAAAAAAAAACATATTGAGTACTACAAATACAAGTCTCCAATTGTTGTTTATCCACAACACCTGGTTTCTCTATCTCATACATTAAATTTGATATGCAACAAGTGGGTGTGGAGGATTTAGAGTTGTGAGTAACAACGGTAAAGTAAAAAGTAATGTAACACATTACTTTTGCTGATAAGTATAAGGTGATGTAATTACTTTTTCAATAAGTAATGTATAATATTACTGTTATTTATTACTAATGGAGACAAATGTTATAATTCATTCATCTCTTAAAAAATATGGCTTGCTAGAAAATATTAAGAAGTGGTTCCTATGCAACAGTGCAGCCAATAATCCAGTACTATGTATAATATGTGAAAATCTGACACATCTGGCCATTCATGCAAAGTTGAGTTATCTGCAATTACAGTTATTTACTAAAGTAGATTTTAGATGCAGAATTTCCACTTGTAGCACAGTGCTCCTACGTTGTGATATTGCTACTTTTACTGTAGTAAAGTATTTGATTACTTTGAATACTAGTGAAATCTTCACCTCCTAATAAATCATTCAGTGGTGTATCTCACACCTAGAGCTTATTTTAAAAATTCACCAGATTATATTCTCTTCTTGTGCAAGTAGTTAAACTGTACATTTAAAGTGTCCCTCAATTTACAGGGTAACCAAAGGAAATCTCTGTCCCTGAACAACACTTAGTATAACAATGAGTTGGATGAGACGACTATGAAAATGAACAGCTATTGATGTGTTACTTCCGAAATCTTTTCACATCATTTCAAAAACTAGTGATGGGAAAGATTCCCAAGGGCATCACTCAGTTTGACAGGTGCCAGTACTGATAACAACTGAAGTTTGTTCACTGGCTGAATAGCTACCAAGATTCGAGCTGGTATTGTGTGAGAGACAGTCATGCAATTGAGTGCGAAAAAATGGGGCTGATCAAAATAACACTCCATTGTTTTTTGTCACTTAGTCGAGATAAAACCTTTCTAGGACAAACACTCTTGACAGGTGCATATCAGTCTGGCATAATTGGATTTCACAGAACCCTTTTTGATTATTTTTTGCATTTATTTGATGGTGCAGAGCAAAAACGAAATACTGTGTGATGAGAAAGGTGATGGGATTCAGCTAGTTTTCCAGGCGGGTGTGATCCCAGGATTTTCTAGTTGGCAGGTATTCAGGCCAAAAATGGCAAGGAAAAAAAAAACGCAAAGGGCCGAATGGGCTGTGGCATGGTGTTACAGGTACCAGTGTGGCAATGAAACACGGTTAAAGAAGTCCAGGTTGAGTCACACTACAAAGTGGCAAAGTCCGGATTATCTGTGTTGACACAAAAACATAGAGATGCAGTATTTACTTGGAAGGCTCCGGTGTAAACTACTGTACCTGCTAGCTAACTGCCAGCACACTAGACGGCCCGTGTTGTATTGACTAGCTATTGCCAGTCAGGCAACTCTCAGAGCAAGCCGCCTTTCTCTCTGTTCGTTAGCAAACTAGGTAGTGGACGGCTTCAGTAAAAAAAACTACGACAGCTTTCTCTACGCCCCAGCTCTCTGTTCTCCGAAAGGTCGGGACTGTCATCGCCCACAAGTACATGTCACTGACACAAACACACACGTATCGTTCAAGTTGAAATTGTTGCGCATTTGTTTTTTGCAGATTAATATTAAGCCCACGAGTGAATCTGTTCATGGAATTCCCATTGAAATGAGATTAATTTTTTTGGGAGACATCTTTGTTGTTGTTCAGAAGTCAGTGTGGATGATTTACCACCTTGACAGTTATTGTCAAATGAATGGAGACAGTTCCTCAGACTTTCCCTGACCAGACTCTTTGAGTCATCTTGGGTTTCAAACTGGCAACTAAATGGCCGGACTACAAACCCTCAGTCTAAACCGAAAGAGAACTGTGGAAGCACTGAATTACCAGGCAGAATTGCTGAAGGGTCACCATGTTGTTAAGAGGTGATTTGGTCAATCATATCTCCTCTCATAACCACAACAAAGCAATGCAAAACCAATAGAAGTTCCATCTCATTTTACCCATATCCATCAATCACAATCTACTCAAACACACTGAATACTGTCCTTTGAGTGATTTTGCTTTGGAGCCAGATAATGTCATCTTGGCAAATTGCTCATCCTGGCAGCATAGCTCCTCTCACCCATCATTATATCAAATAAGACAAGCAGCTTACTATTCCTCTCATCTGGAGATACTGGGGTCAAGAAGCTGTATTGGCAGGAAGTAAACCTTAAACCACTAAAAGAAGCCACCACCTGCTAGCCATTGTTACCCCCTCAGGCGACCTTGGAGAGACGTTCAAAAGGCCAGCTACCAATGAATAGGAGCCTTCACGCGTCCAGTCTAAATACGATACGGGATCAGGCTCATAACATTAGACCTGCAAAGTAAATGCTAAGTGGTGCAGTATCTGATTATCTACCTCCTGCTGCTTCACACTGAGCATTAGCACTGCCTTAATCCAGTTACATCCACAGGGAAGAGTCTTAGATGCACATTGAGAGCAAATTAAAGTCTTTCCCATCATTCCACAGCGGGAGTGGGCGATGCCCCATCTGTATCTATGGAGACTGCTCAAACCGGACCTACAAACAAGCACCTGCAGACCGAAGGGCTCAGCCATTTCCCCTGTATGCACGGCTTCATGTGTCGTATCACCGACCTTAGGAGGTCAGTAGAGGCAGCCTGGTTCATTTCATACTGTCTGTGTTGGTCACGTTCGCTATATGTCATAATGAGGCCAGCTGACAGCATCACAGTATGATATTTAGTCCACGCTGGTTTGTGTGATTGTGTGCTTGAAGGGGTTTTTGACCTTGGAAGTCCAGCGTTACATGTGCTTCTCTTCCTGAATCATTGGTAACATGTTAAGCACACTGGGTCTCTTTCAGTCTGAGTCAGCTGGTGTTCACCATCAGCTGATAAAATCATATTGCATGTGTTATGTAAAGACTCTTATTGTTAGTCTTCAGATCCAGAGGCAGCCAGTTGTTTCTTGTAAAGATTTTTTTAAAACATGTTTGATATTTGTGACAGACACCCCCCACCAATGAGGTCACATTGTACTGTGGAGATAAAACAGTAGCTACACAGTACAGTCCTACACACCACTCCATCCAGGATCTCAAATTCAAATCCAAGGTGCAAATTTAAAACTGAATATATAAATTTTATATATTCAATATATAAAATATATATATATATTCAAAATATATATGTATATATGTGTATATACATATATATATATATATATATATGTATATATATATATATATACATATATATATATATATATATATATATATATATATATATATATATATATACACTCTTGCAGAAGATGTACCAACTTTTTTGTTTGGATGATGGTGGTGGAGAAGAACGCTGTTGAGCATGTTGGTCCAAAATCTCCCATAGATGTTTAACTGGGTTGAGATATGGTGACTGTGAAGGCCATAGCATATGATTCACATCATTTTCACACTCAAAGCATTCAGCAACCCTTCCCACCCTCTGGACAGGAGCATTATCATCCTGTTTCTCCATTCATTCTTCAGGGTTTTCCTTTATTTCGTCACCCATCTGTGTATGAATTAAGTGTATAAAATTAAATTTGACTGTCAAGCTTTCTTCTAGTGCTTACAGAGTCACTATTTACTACTAGTAGAAAAGTATTTAGAAACTCTATTTCACATTTTCCTTGTCAGGATTTCAAATGAACCAGGCCTGAATTGTACATGCATGGAATCAAATAAGTTATTTATATGTCCAGTTTAAAACAATGCAATTACATGAAAAGAAAAAAAACATTGTGGAGGAAAATAATAAATTCCTACAATATCACAGGACCCTACTTCTAAACCTACTACTAAATTTAAATGACAAACCACAATGACAAATTCCTCCTTAAAAAATAAGCACTTTATTCATAGCATATGAAATGTAAATAGAACTTATAACACAGACAGGATAATGTATTAAATCCATGTAAAGATTTTTTGTATACTGAAGTTGTGTTGGCTGGTGCTGGAGCTCCAGAAAACCAGAGTGGTCATCTTGACCTGTCTTCCTGTGGACACCTGGGAACTTCCAGTTGTCACTGGCTGCTGTGCTATCAGGCTGTCAACCGACTGACACACGACGCCTTACACAGGTGAGGGGAGTCTGGTGGGTCCAGGGACAAGGCATCAAACACCAGCCTCATCAGGTCACTCAGATAATCTGTGACACACGGCAGACTCAGTGTTACCGCTACATTATACTGTTTCATTAGGGCCATCTACTGTGGGTACAACTGCAGATCGATTTTAGATTTGAATAAAGGAGAAGCATCTACTTGTGAATGTGTGGTTGTCACAGTATTAATGTCATTTTTCCAGTAAGAGAAGTAGAAACCAAAATGACAGAACAAAGTTTGTGAGCCAATAAGTGATCTGCTCATCAAGGTAGGTGATATTTCTTGACATTTAAATATTTTTCTTCTTTTATTCACTTTCTCTAAAGACCAAGTCAGGTGTTGATCGAGCCTCATAAATATGAGTAAAAAGTTGTGACATTTAAAGAGTTTTTTTCAGCATGTAATCACCCTTGTCTGTTGGTTTGTTACAAGGAGGTAATGTAATCGCCTGTGCCTTTTTGTTGATTTGTTTGTTTCTCTGTCGGCAGGATTATGCAAAGGGAAGCAAACCTATTTGCATCGAACTTGGTGGAAGGACGGGGCACAGGCCAGGGAAGAACCCAGTACATTTTAGGGCACATCTGGATCATTTACTATGAATTTCAATTCTTTACCTCTCTTGTCAGTATTTGTAGTAATTCTACTGTGAATTTTTTTAGCATTGACGACCAAAAAAAAGAAGTGTAAACTTAAAAATATAAATAAATACAATTTTTATTTCTTTATTTTTAAATTGTATTTATAATAGTAACATACTTCAAGGAGGGGGGCTCTGAATCGACGTGTTGGTGCAGTAAAGTTGGAAGAGTCCTTCAGTATCAATGTAGCCAACTATCACGGCCGGCCTGCTGGCAAGCAGTGGCTGCTGAACGCTGTTGCCTCAGTGAGTTACACAGTCCAGGCAAAAATGCAGGGACTGTGTTGCTTTGTGAGGTCCAAAAAATACAAAGATATCGTGTTTAATGTTGCCTTCGTTCCTTCATAGCAACAACACAAACACTCTCTAACAGACATTGTGGTCCCTGCAGCCTGTACGTCATGGGCGTGCTCTGGTGCCCGAGTGTGCTGAATCTGGAGCGGGGGCCCAAAGCCACAATATATCTATGGACTTCCACAACATTCAAATATCAGAAAAAAAAAACTAGACTGAAACCCAGGCTTTTGTCTCATAGCTTTTTAACACATGTTCACCTGTTTTTGAACTTTGTCTAACATGACCATTCAACATCAAAACAGTGAATAAATGAGAGAAAATCACAAAAAGCTTCATGTGACCCCTTTAAAACTAGTTTCTCTTAACACTCAACATGCATGCATATCTGGTTATTTATTTAAATGAATGAGTGCATGTGCAAGCATTTTATCTGTGTAAATAAATTAATGGCCTTGTGAGTTATTAAAAGGCTGGCTGCCCACATCAGTCTGGGAGTGTCTCTAATCTCTTGACACCATGCACAGCACACAGATTCATGCTCCAACAAATCATCTTCGGGAAATGGCTGTGTCGCCACAATCTGATCGTTCCAACTTCGGCAGCCAAGCAGCCTCTTGAGTGGCTGATACCAGCTTGGAATTGAGTAACTGTTACTGTCAATGTGCTGTCACACTCGTCTCAGATTCTGCTCACATTACAGGGATGTGGGTGGTTGTGATAACAATCCTGAGCTGACACGCTGCCACACTCTGGATCACTCTGGGTAAGCCACTGGCTGCAGGTACAGTATTTCTCTTACAGATGTTAACAAAGTAAGCATAAGGCTCAACAGCTGAGCCACAGTATTAGAGCCTTAGGATCCAATATCTCTACCTTCTGGCCCTTCGCTGTGGAGCGTCGCTACATTTGATATCAAACTCATCGCTGTGGAGGACATTCTGGTATAAGTAAACATGTAAACCCTGGGACACACACAACATTTTACGCCTTGAGCAGGAAACATCTGTCACCGTGGACACTGATGGATTCCTTTCACAGTCATCAGCTAGTTTAATGTGATGAAAGAGAAATGGTTTGTAGATGGCTGTAAGACAAGAGCTGAAGCTGCAGTGCATCTTTTGAATAAATTGTGTGTTGTCCCCTTACAACCATGCTAAGATAACAAGCTAATGAATGTGCCAACAGACCATTATCAAGCTCATTAGATTGGAGAAACTTTATTTTTCCTCTTCAATGACATTTATTGGACAGAATGCACAGGGAGTATAAATAGAATGGAGGGGAGAAAACAGAGAAAAGCTTGGGGACAAAAGAACAAGATAATGAGCTGGGTAACACGTGTGGTAATTTCTTTTCTTTTAAATTATATAAGAAGTAAACTTTAGCAGCAAAGATAGGTTCGGTGTCTGTGGCTCTAGTCCTGTGTATCAGGCTGCGTCTGCTCTGCCTATTAAAATATGTTGACTTTACTACTTCATGCAAGATTTAATTGGATTTATCAAAATGAGCTCTAGATAGATAGTCAAGTTAGAAATGACAAAATGACAAAAATCCGGGGCGCCATTATAAAACCAAAAAAATATAAAATATGAATCTCTCCCTCATGGTTTCTGTTTTTTCTCAAAGGGGAACAAAGGACAAAGCACATTCAGTTGCAGTTGGACTTCAACATGCGAAGAAATGTAAAAATGCAGAAGGTTGGAAAGACAAAGTCCACATGATTGTTACGAATTAGGCTCTAAATATTCTATAATGTGGCTTTCTTAATCTTTTATGAAGAGAGACACACATTGCCCGATTGTGTTAGGGATAAAAGCTGGTGAGAAACACTGGGTAGTATTAAATTAATCGGATGGGTGTTAGTAGGGACTAGCATCTGTGCCAGCATCATGTAGAAGGGTTTTTATTGTCCACTTATTTTGGACAGTTGTTTATATGAGCTATCACAAACTGGCAGGGTCTAGAGTCCAGGGAGTGATCATACATCTGCATGGAACTCAGCAGAAAGGTCACAAAGTTCCTTTACTCTTCACTAACTTTTATTTTTATTGTAAAGCTGGTCAAGTCCAAACTTTTAACATCACTTATCTGCTGTGGTAGCATTTTTTTGGACTTATTGTTCCATTATGTATAAATATAATATAGCTTATGTTTGCTTGTCTGGCAGGGATCCCAGTCTGTCACAGTCTGTCACATTCTGTTATTGAAGTTGGTTCTCACTTGTTCCACCGTGCACATTTCCCATGTTTGGATATTCTGCTCCAGTAAGAGCAGAACTCAGAAGGACAATTGCTAACTAGAGTTAAAAAATTCTGAAACACTTTTTGGGCAGTTTAACCATTTCAACCACTGAGCTGTCTGAGGTGGGGTTTTTTTAGATTTTTTGTTTTTTTTGTTTTTTTTCCAGCGTATGGTTTAGTTTTCAGGGGTTGGAACATCACAGAGTTTGGCTTTTAGAGGAAGGTCAGTTACAGACTGCGTACTGAGATCAAACTCAAATACTATGCTGTTAGTGTATAAAAATATTCAAATTCATTTCACAAATCTGCAGAATCACCCGCGCATCCATCCAATTTCCACCATTTATCTGAGGTAGGGTCAGGGTGGCAGCAGGCTGAGTAAGGTAGGCTAGACTTTGTTCCCTCCAAGGGAGATCACAGGGCGAATCCCAAGTGAGATGAGATACCTCTTAATGTCTCCAGCATGATCTGCCTCCACCCTGGGGTCTCCTAGCAGTTGAACCTCCAAAGGAAGTCACCCAGGAGGCATCATGATTAACTATCTCAATGGGCTTCTTTTTATGCAAAGGAGTATTCAGCTCTACTCTGAGATCCCTCTAGACATCTCAGTTCTTTTTACTTAGACAGCAATTAAGAATCAGAAAAACTTGCCACAGGGAAATTGCTTTGTTACAAGTGCAGTTGGGAAAGAGGAAGTAAAAAGCATAAAAGTAAAAACAAATATAGAATTGTAATTAATAATAAATACACACTAAGTGAATAGGAAATTGTATAAATGCAAATGTGTAAAAAGTGTCGTGTCCAGTGTCATCTAATCAAAGTCCCCAGAGATCATTGGGCTGGAGAGTCTGGAGTCTGGTGGTAGTGGATGAGGTCATGTGGTTGCCTGGTTAGCAGAAGGGGGATGTAAACAACAACCAAGATGATGTAAACAGTGTGGATTTGTTGTGTAGCTGAATGTAAAAAACAGACCTAACAAAGCTAATTTCAGGTAACTCTCTCTACTGGCATGTTCAGAGAGGGCACAGCTTAAATAAGTCATTAGTACAAACTTTAAAAAGCATGAAAAAAGAAGAAAACTAAAAAGGATGGAAGAATAAGAGAACAAGCTGGAGCAAGTGCAGCTGCTTGCGTGTGCACCTGCAATCGTTTCTGGGGGGAGCAGGACTGCTTTTTCCCGCTGAAAACCACAACGCCAAACTCAGACGATCCGACTCTCATCTGAAACGCTTAACATTCAACTGAAAACTGCCCCAGCGTGTTCTGAATGTCACGGTCTGATGAAATCAGCAGTCCAATCGCTCTCCTCGGTGTCTGAAATTAAAATGGTGATGTGAAGGATTTTGTAACTTGAAAAAAACGACCTTTGACCCAAGTAAAACACCAAACACATCATTAGTTCTCAGTGGTATACATTTGATACACTCATCCTTACTCCTTCTTATGTGCAATATGAACTTTATGAATCTCATAACAAAGTGTAAACAAAAGTCCTAGTTTTGTTTATTTACTCTGGCTGCTTTTATTTGCTTCTTGATGTTTATTGGCTGAAGTTGTCACATTGAGGAGATCTGAAAAGAGTGCTTTGAAATTTCTTTATATATTCTAGCAGGAAATTTAAAAAAAGAAACAAAGCTGAATCAAACTGTCACATTTTCCATTTCTTGATCACGGTGCCCCCCCCCCCCCTGCCACTTTGCTTGGAAGCACAGCTCAGCTGTAAAAACAAAAGATTTGTTTCTTTCCACCAGCTTTTTTCAAAAATGACCACAAGCACAGACACCCACACGAGATCCCCTGCACACTAAAGTGAATATTAAATCAAATAATTGGATTTGCTCCCTAAGCCGTCACCACCCAGGAACTGACAATAACAGAGAGTAATAGAGGATCTCTGTATCTCTGGCCTCAGTGGGATTAAAAGAGGAGAAATTAATTGAATTCAAATTATATGTGTGTTAATCTTACTCAGAGAAAGACTGCAACCTTGAATGCAAAAAAAAATCATCTGTGAGCACTTCACAATGAAGTGTGAATTGCACTAAATGATAATCTGCCAAGTCTAATATGGATCTAGCGATAGAAGTAGGGTTCCCTATTGATGGAACGAGTGGAGTGAGTGTCTGAAATGTCAATCTGATCGTCAGTATGATTATCTCGTTAAAGCGAAGCTCCCTGGGATAGTCTCGGCTAAGTGAGCAGCAGGGCTCGCATAATGCCAAGAGAGATTAGTGCCGAAATTGAAACTAAAGATAGTTCGGTGTGGGCGGCTGTGTGTTACTCGCAGGGACGTGAAACTGACAGGGAATATTAGCCGCACGCTGTCACAGCAGGTACGGCTTCATCGAGGTGGAGATTATTCTAGGGCCATGCATGCTAATATGGTAGCCACGGAGACCAGAGCGAAAGTGTTGAGACGACCTTCAGGACACGCCTGGCAAGTTCACTACATGCTGGTGGCCAATTTTAGCTGAAGTGTTTGTGATCGTATAGATTTTAAATTATGGCCTGCCCCTGTGGGAAAATTGTCACCGTCAGCGCTCTGTCTACACTGAGGGAGACGGCGGAGGAAATGCGGAACACGATGCCATGTCACATACACACAGTGTTACGCACCTCAGCATCGTCATGGGGTGACGCTGTTATAATTTGTGTAGCTAGTTTCATTAGTAAAATGTCACCTAACGCTACTTCAATAGTGTCATCACACCATAATGCTATGATGGATCTAAATGACATTAGACTCTGATTCTACATTGGATGAGTCGACTAGCGTGGACTGGCCAGACATGCACCTATTTATTGATTATTAAACCTACACAACAGTAATCCTTTGATTATAGGACACAACCAAAGGAGGCGTCCTGTACTGAACAGTTTAGGGATGAAAACAAATTACATCCACACTGTATATTGTATGTACTTGTTTTCAAAGCAGTAATTTAGTGGTTATTATAAATGAAATCATTGTAGTTCATTACTTTGGAAATGATTGAATATATGGGCTGACATCAATCAAAATGCTGAAGTGACAATGAAACCAACTGATCATCATTTCATGAGATTCAGTCTCTCGCAGAGTTTCTATGTAAACCCTAATCTTTTCCAACCCTGCACACTCAAATCCCACTTAAAATTATTCTGGAGTTGGACACAGGTTCCTTGTTTAAAGAAAAAAATTTAGATTTTTTTTTTCCATTTTATTCCATTCTTTTTTCCTTTAAAGTTTCAGGGCAAAAATGTCAAATTTGGTTTGCACTGAAGAGGAAGGTCATCGGGTCATTCAAATCAAAAGGGTTCGTCCCCATATGAGTAAAGATGCGAGTCTTATGACAATGAATTCAGTCTACATTACACTCATTGTGCATTTTATTAGGAACACCATGCTAATACTGGTTGTGGCCTCCCTTTTCTTTCAAAACCACCTCAACTCTTTGTGCCATGGATTCCAAAACACTACGTTGTCATGACTGCACTAGATAATTATATATACACAGCATGTTCATGCTGTGAATCTCCCATTCTACCACATCCCAGTGGTTTTCTATTGGATTGCAAACTCTTGACTGGGGAGGCCACTGACGTTTACTGAACTCATCGTTATATTAATGACTCCAGTTTATAAATTTCGGTTATAAAGGGAAAAAAATGGTCAGAAACAGTACTCAGACAGGCTGTGACATTCAAACTATGATTGATTGGTATAAGAGGACCCAAAATGTTTCTAGAACCCCCCCCCCATTTCACCACCACCAGCTTGGACTGTTGACACAGGACAGGTTGGGTCAATGGATTCTTGCTGTTGATGCCAAAATCTGACCTGACCATCTGCTGCCTCAGCAGTGATCAAAATTCATCAGAGCAGGCTATGTTTTTTCCAGTCTTCAACACTCCAGTTTGGTGAACCTGTGCCCACTGCAGCCTCAGATTTCTGTTCTTGGCTGACAGGACTGGAACCTGACGTGGTCTCCTGGTGTTGTAGACCATCACCCCAAGGTTTTGATGTGTTTTTCAGCCTGGGATGCTTTTCTGTTCACTACAGTTGTAAAGAATGGTTATCTGAGTTACCGTAGCCTTTCTGTCAGCTCCAACCAGTATGGCCATTCTCCTCCGACCTCTCTCATCTCATCTCATCTTATCTCATCAATAGTTTCAGAAAAACTCAAACCCGCCTGCCTGGCACCAACAATCAAGCCAATTTCACTGAGATAACCTTTTTTCTCCATTCTGATGTCTGTGGTAAACATTCAACGAAGCTCCTGATCTCTATCTGCAGGATTTTATGCTTTATACAGCTGCTGCATGACTGGCTGATTGGAAAATGCATGGATAAGCAGGTGTATAGGTGTTTCTAATAAAGCGCTCAGTGAGTTTATAGGACTGCAAGACAAGAACAAAGTTGTTTTCTTTTTACATTTTGTTATGAGAGTGATAGACTGGAATGTTCATGGATGAGATGGGCACGTGGGTTGGGGTCCGCCAATTATATTTCGATATTTTTTGAGTGAGTTAAAAATGTGGGCCCGACGGTGGTGCTAGACAAACGGTCAGAGGGTCACTGAAAACACTTGAATTCATGACTGTCCACCTAAAAATTCAAGAAAATCTTTTCTCGATATCTTGTCAGTCACCAGAGTGTTGATCAAAGGGAAATGTAAATGTAAAGTTGGTGCTAGACAAAAGATCCAAAATCCTTCAATCATGACAAAAATTCAGACCATATTCCAGGGTAATCTGGGCCCTATTTGCTGAAATTATCTACCACTTATAAAAAGAGTTGGACAGACAGACTTAAAAACATTGCTATCTTTTGGCCACTTTACATTAGCAATTGCATCAGGTCAACAACATCTTGCTTTAAAAAGTTGATATTCATAATCCCACACAGTCGTTCTGGAGCTGAATCCTGGAAGAAGGAGGAAAATTGAGAAGCACCATCTTCCTCCCCTACCTCAGTTCTCATTAATGTCAATTTCATAGTGCTGGTCCCGGGGCAACGCTCTCCAAAAATGTGTGTCAAGAATGTAGTCGCATTCTGAATACAGTTCCAGACATCAAACGACTTCTAAGATAAGGCTGTTTTCATAAACTTTTCACCACACCAATTTGATGAACTTTTACCCTCATGCCCTTTGGACCTTAAACATGTGCCAACCTCGAGATGGTAGAGCAGGGATGTGTGTTAACTGGGAATGAGAAAGCTTTGGATGTGAGAGGAATTTACAGTTAAACAACACAGGGAATGAAAATGTTGCTGTTGAGGAAAAAATTTGCTGAGTAACTTTTTAAACCACTGGCATGTGTCCCGCCAGTAGGCGTATATGGATTTGTCGCAGAAGGGAATATTTCTGCAGCGGTAATATTTCAACAAGGGGTGAAATTCAGGTCGTTGGTAGTGTGTTTTTGCATGAGAGTATGTGTGAGTGTGTTCGTCATCCCCCCATCCGCAGAAATCCTCAGATGCATTTTTCTGAGACTTTTCACACTTAGTGCTGTTCTCTGTCTGCCTGTCCTTTTCCAGTCCACACTGTGACAGCAAATCCTGCAGTGCTCTCTCTAATTTGGTTGCCATGGTCACACTGAGGTTGGGGTTTTTGCTCGTGACACTTTGGAGCTGCCATTTAGTCTGTCAAAAAGGGATATGACTAAGTTGTGGTGTGTGTTGTGGGTGCATGTGTGTGCGTGTGTGTGTGCGCGTGCATGCGTGTGTGCATATGTGTTTTTTCCCAGTGTACAGCTTGGCAGGGGATGAACTTTGAGCCCCCTAGTAGTAGCACCTAGTAGTAGCACCTACCCAGCAGACAAAACAGATTTACACCCAGCAGACTCCAGACCCATGTAGATTGCAGCTTTAAGGGCTTTACAGACAACACATAACAGCTGCCTGGTGATCATTCATTTTCAATGATGGGTCAGATATCATAGGAGGCAGGCGCTGGCAATATGGCAGACAAAGCAACTAGGCTCAATCTCCGTTGGCACACAGCAAGAGCTGAATCATATTGAACTCAAGACACCAGGACACGAAGATTACCAACACTATTAAACATTTAGTGGAAGACAGGTTGACTGAACAAGTCAATTAGTGTCTTTCAGCACAGAGTTTGAAAAATGGTGGTAGTGTTCACCATGGTCTTAGACGGGCTATGGGGCATCTTGTTACCCCCCATTGTTCCCACTCTCTGTGCAATGTGTAAGTATTAGTTAATAATTATAAATTAGTTTAATTAAAAACAAATATATTTAGGAGTATGCACCATATAAAAAACAATTAAAAATCTGAAATTCATAAAGCTGCAGTATTTAACTTTTTTCTAATATTTTTGTAGTTAAATTATGCTCCAAATCGTATCTTAATATGTATAAGTGCTCTCAAAGGCCTCTGTAACCCTGTATCACTGAACAGTCTGGTGGCAGTTTAGAGATATTTCCTTCTAAATTATGTGAAAGAGCCTCACCATTCTAACCAATCAGAGAAGGCCACAGTCAGGGGTTGGAGCCCACGGATGTGAGGAGGAGCAACGAGGTTTGAGTTTGAGTCTCATTCTAGAGCTAGCTGGGTTTCTAGAACTTGTTTTGGTCTTAAGGCCATCTACAACGTGGGACCACAAGATTAGGTAATAATCCAGGCCCCTATTATTTCAGGTTCTAGTTTTAGTGGCATAGATAGTATTACCAAACAAGGTTTCAATTTATCAACCCCCCCCCAAAAAAAAAAATCAGCACAGAGAGCCGGGGGCTACTGGGGCCCCAGGGCAGTTGCCTGTTTTGTCTGATTGCTAATTCCGCCTCAAGTAAAACAGTGGGTCAACCAGAACGCTTTGATATTAATCCAGTCAATACAACAGGATTCTCTTGCAACAAAACAGATGTGTGCTGTGACTATCTCTATGATTACGGAACATAAAACACCACAAGCTAGTTTTTCTCCATGCACTGCTCAGAACAGAGGAACAAGAACCTATGAGGATGGTTGTTTTTAGTTAGCCTTACATTGTAAAGACAGAGAAACACAGCACATTGCTTGAGTTTGTCACACAATAATTCCATGAGAAATAGAAAAAGGCTCAAATACATTCTCAGAGCAGCCGCATGACCCACTTTATTCTCCTCTTCAGACAGAAGTGGTCAGATGTGGATGCTAATTCAGTCTAAAAATAAACCTGAGTGAAATCCTTCATGTCGCAAGTAGATCAAATAGACTGTTGTAGTGTCAGCCACAGGTTAGAATCCTTTGAGGCTAGTCTTCTTTACTATAACTGATTGGACGTGTAGTAAATCAAAAGGCATTCTGAAGGATACATTTGAGTATTTGCTGTCTAAAGAACTCAAAATCATCAGCAAGGAATTTCTTAGGAAAGCCAATCCATGATTGTGTTGAGTGTAGGCTTTGGCAGCACTCGGAGTTCAACACACAATAACCGTAGTTACATGCATTAAAAGGACAAAGTAGACGCCCGGGTCACGTTCACGAGCGTTTACCGATTGGCTGCACTTGTCTGTTGGTGATGACAGACGATGCCTGATTTGTTCTCACAGTAACGAATTTATAGCAACCAGGAGCACGGCAAGTGTTTCATCTCCCACCTCATAAAGTGATACAATTGTAATATTCAGATCAATATTTATAATTGCGTCAATAATATTAAAATATATTTATATTACTAATGGGAAAATAGTTAAGCCTAATCTGTATTTTGTCCTTTTACCTAAATAGTAACTCCAGTGAGAAACAAGAGGAAAAACATCAGCAGCCACCAGATCAGGCTGTTGTTACTAATGACAAAGAAAACTATATTCAGGATGAATAAAGGTATGAAAACATAAAAAGACCACACACTACCGCAACGTAATTTACTGTCAGAGAAAGCAAAAGCAGCCCCCCCCCCCTGTTTCTCACATTGGATTTTTTATTGTAAAGGTGTCACAATTGGATGAAAAGCTGTTAACTAGAGCCAACCTCTTACCTGTAAATTTTCCTATTAAGAGTGTTGTGTGATTCATAATGAGGCACTGTGTCAGTCACTATTAAAAGACTGCCCTTGGATGGTCACAGGTACATAGGCTTACCTCAGCATTTAGCAGTTAAGGCTGTTATGCACCAACACTCTCTTCTCTTGCTCTGAACCATGACCATCAAAGTGTTCTATTCTTACATATTCACCCAGGGTTTATCTTACGACACTACAATGTGAAATGAGCTTTCAGTATTTGGTGTTTCTTGTAATCCTTCCCCATTTCATAATGGTGGTCTCAGCTTATTTTCACATTTGATTTATTGCTTACAAGGTGAGAAACTCATTCTAACAGGATATATATATATATATATATATATATATATATATATATATGCCACATTGCAGCCTATTTATAAAGTTTTAAAGTGGGTGTCTTGTTTGTTCTTTTACACCTGATTGTAGGGGATGTATTCTAGTAAACTTCCAAGTCATGTATGGGATTGATGTGAGGAAAAACCCCTGAGATCCAAATAGGAGTAGAACTGAGAGCAAAGAAATGGATATTGAAACAGAAAGTAGATTATGGGCTCGAACAAACTTAGACTTCTTTCTGTAATTCTGCTTAATGATGCGCTACAGTTTCACTGATTTGCTGCAACACAAATATACATGTCCCTGTTTTAATTATATAGATAGACACTGATGAAACTAAAGAGGTGAACTAGGCTGAGGACACAGATACAGACAGACTTGAAGGGAAACCATTGCCTTTGTATGGTGTATAATTCATTTGACTGAATAGCAACAAGCTGCTAATCACTCTTCCAGGCAGTATTTGAATTGTTTCTAGAATTCATGGTCTTTTGTAACCAAATTTACACTATTGAAGTATAGATTCTATAATGACAGCTGAAGTTTGTGAGGAAAAACTTTATCAGAAACACCTTTTCATGTTACAGTCCACAACAACAACAACAAAGTATATTCTCTTTCCACTCTCTGTAACTATAAGTTAGTAACTCTGGAGGCAGGGAGATTAGAATTCAAACAAGACAGCACAGCAGCAAATACAACACCAGACATATTTTAATTTTAGTGGCTTTTCTTCTTTCACTGGATCTTTTCAAAATAAAATCCTGTAGTTCTGAGTTAATTATACAGACTCTGGGGACTTTAATTAGAGTTTTAAAATTTCTGGTGAAACTGGAGCAGAAAACAAAGCTAGGCAACATTACTCTGCTCTGCCCACCTGTGGTTATGTGTATGCTCTTGCATGACTAAGAACATCCGGCACTCTCATATTAAACTAACATTTGCAAATTGGTTTTGATTTTGTGTTCCGTTGCGCTGCGTTACCTTTCCTCACCTTGTGTGCTGCTTTTGTCCTGCATCTTTATTCAGCAAGGGGCTGGATGTCCACTACACCATATCCATTCTTTGCTTTGCTCAGCCTCAACCATAAAAAAGGTCAGAAAAGAGACTGTTCTCAGTGAAGGCAGAATCTCCTTTAATGTGCCGCATCAGAAATAGGTTCGAATTCAAAGTGTAAATTGCCAACATATGCGGGGAAAATGTAATTTTTCTTGTATGAAAATTATCCAGTGAACTTTTTCTCTTATTGAAATATTACTGACTTAAGGGAAGTGGCTTCTATACAGAAAGACATGTAAGACAGGGATTTATTTTAAGCAACAAGTTTTCATGCTTCTTGAAGGCTTAACTATTAACTAGCTCTGTGACATTCCTCAGAGAAAAGCATCTTGGATTGAGAGATCGCCAGAATTTATACTTCAGTTTGTTCTCTGTGGGCCCCCCTCTGAATTCTTGACATTTCTTGACCCTGATTTTTGAGTTTGGAGCTATGATTAGGGTTCCCAGTGGAACAGCTTCAAACGCAGACAGGCTGCAGTTGCCCAACAAGGCTCTCTGGTTTTCGGTGCTCCTCCAAGCCAGTCAATCTCTCTTTTGGACATAGAAATAGAAATCTCAATCTGTTTCTAATTGTAGCTGCTCAAAGGCCTGCCCATGCCACAAGCATGTAGGCAGGGAATCAGTGGAGCTATGCAAAGCTCTGACAAACCTCACTGATTAAAAAATAATTACTATCTGACTGCAATATTTTGACATTATTCCAGAGAGAGAATGATTGGCAGACTTACCAGTTTCTCTAATTCAAAAAGCATTACTCTGAAACGGCATTTCTTACACTATACACTTAAGTGCATATGTGTGTGTATGTATGGAAATTAAAGATTTAACCACACGCAGTGGTGAAATAAGTATACTCTAACTAAGAGTTTTCATGATGAGTAGATTTATTCAAGTTCAAAACTTAAAGCTGCACTAATTAATATTTTTACTTTACAATGGATCAAATAACTGTGTAATGTAATAGGGGTCAAGTCATTGTGATGAACCTACAGAGAATTATCACCAACTGTACAGTTCACCCCAGCTCCAGAGAGCACTTTAGCATGTTTGAGCTCATTGTTTTGTTTTATGGCCTATGCCTTTACTGTGTTGTTAAGATAAATCCACTGTCCGCTACTGGCCAGGCACCATCTGGCAAGAGACACAACGTTGGCAACTAGCTGCTGAACATAGTGGAGCATTTAGCAGCTAGAGAGGCAGATATTTTTCTCAAGAGTTGGTAGAGGCCAAAAACAGAGCTGAAAAAGAGTGAATATTGGACTAAAAATTGTGTGATTTTCAGCTTGTGGAGTTCTGCCCCCAAGCAGGCAAAAAAAGATTAATCCAGCTTTGAGTGACTCTGAAATTTTTTATTTGATTCTTTTCATTTTTTGTTAAGTAACACTTCTACTTCACAGCATTTCTATACTGCTTTTTTTACTCCACTATATTTCACGGTTACTGCAGGCTAAGATTGTAAATACAAAACTTATAACTATTAACATATAACAGATTAATTGTAAACTACATACATATGAATTATGTAAATATAACTAAATATGACTGCTGTCGTACTAATGCACCG
This sequence comes from Istiophorus platypterus, assembly GCA_016859345.1. Taxonomy (NCBI): domain Eukaryota; kingdom Metazoa; phylum Chordata; class Actinopteri; order Istiophoriformes; family Istiophoridae; genus Istiophorus; species Istiophorus platypterus. The sequence continues at coordinate 2,414,648 of CM029133.1, read as the reverse complement.
ATAATAATCATCCAAATTAAAATATAGCATCCTGACAGGAGCCATTTCACATTACTAATACTCATACATGACGATTTAAGTTCATTTTTACAACTTCTGTACTCTTGATTTAAAGTTTTGAATATTTTGGTATTTTCACATTGTGTTAATGCTATTTTCACTCAACTAAAGACTATGAGTGCTTCTTCCACTGTGTTTTAGATTGTTGATTGTATTTTTATTGTTGGTTTCCCTTCATTTCAGTATCACATGTTACATGATATATACATATAAAATGATACAATCATTTATCATTTCATATTTACTTTCATGCAAAATGACCTTATTGTATTTAGATAATAGAGGGATTTGAAAAAAAAAATGTACCCCTGATCCATGCTGCATTCATGTGCTGGTAGAAGGCTCTGAAATCTGAGAATCATGAGAGTTGGCTGCAGAACAGAGTTCTATTGACAAACTCTGTTGTGGGAGAGTCAAACCCAGCAGACACACACCACACAAATGTGGATGTGATGAAAATGAGAATGTGAATAAGGCAGTATTAAAAGTGTTATGTCTCCATGTTGAACTGCATGACCTTTGGCGTTATTTTACAAACAAAACGTTTTGTAAATATAATGGAGATGGATGAATGCTAGATGAGAGTTTATTCAACAATCCATCTATCTGCAGCCAAGCTTTCTCTTCACTTTTTTTAGATTATTTAAAAAAAAAAAAATCCGTCAACTCATCCAGAATTTCGCAAGGATCCCTGCACTGTTTTGGAAAAAAATGAAGATAAGTCTTTCCTGTATGTACAGTTCTTTTTGATTTTTGTTTTTACAAAGATGTTTTTACAAAGATAAAATAACCTATGTATATTCTTACTATGGTCTTCTATTTTCTTTTAAACTCATTAAATTTGGCTGTAATTTTCACAGAGTATTTATACTCTATTAAGCACCACAGGAAGAGGTCAATTAAACCACAGAGCCCCCTGGACTAAAGAGACTTGGGGGGGGGGGCGTCCTTCACTTGGATTTGATGAATGGCTGCCCCCAGAACTTCTCATTTCACACTGAAGGTCAATTATTTCTATGATATTATAGGCATAAATTAAAGCCTTCTTCATTTTTCTCACGAACACATCAAAGACAGAGAGCAAGGATCCTGTGGGTATTAAAACTTGATTTAGATCAAGCTGATCTGAATCCACTGAACGAAGACAATATTTTTAAGTGCAATACTGGGATAAGAGAAAAGCTTTCTGGGGATAGCTTTTAGTATTTCAGACATGCATTTCAAGATGGCTTCTTAACACTTTCAAGATAACAATAGCAGGCTAAGCCAGTGACCATTAAGTTTGCACAAGGTGAAGAATGACCAGATAATGTTGATCAGGCAGATAATTAGCCAGGTCATTAGCAATGATACACAGCTCCTGGTACATCAAAGCCTATGTTACTAGCTGGTCAGGCACTTGAACAGCTGAAGCCGAGCAGCTGTTAGGGGGAAAAAAAGGACAAGGGAGCAGAAATCAATACTATATTACCTTGGCTAAACTTGCATAACCACTGTCCCATTGCTCAGTGCAGCTAGAGTGCAGCACACTGGGCCCAAGGTAAACACGGTTCATAACCAGATATAAGAAAATACCAAAGGCATGAGAGATAAAACATGTAAAATTTGACCTTTAGCGTCACACCTCTAACCATTAGGCAGAATCGAATTATATAAAAACAATTTGATTAAAAAGGAAATACTGTGACTGATTAAAGTTGATTTTACCTTTCTAACCATGGGACCAATATGATATTATGGGATGGCTTTTATTTAACCTTCCACCTTTAAGGAGATTCCACACGTCATGTCTACACATTTCACTTTTTGCATGTCCTTTAACAAGGATTAAGTTGTAGGGAACTCCAAATACAAATAGGCATCGGTCACGGTTGTGAGATCTCTGCGTAAAAGGAAACGCCGTCTCTGCATAAGAAGAAGTCCGTAGAGTCTAAATGGCATGAAATGACAGGCAAAAAGCTATTGAGAGATCCAGCAATGGCTCAGTGCCAGGGTTCAACCCTTGGCAAACCCACTGATTGTTGGTGATAAAAAATAAGAACAACCCTAGGTTTCTTTTCAACACAGTAACCAGGCTGACTGAGAGTCATAGCTCGATTGATCCATGTATTCCTATAGCTCCCAGGAGTGATGATTTTATGATCTTCATTGATAAACCTCTAAATATTAGAGCCATAATTCACCATCTCCTGCCCTCAACCTGCAGTGATTTATCCTCAAACACAGGAACCTTAGAAGCAGCTGGAAAACCCTATAAATACTTAGACAGTTTCTCTCCTATCGACCTTCGCCAACTAACTTCAACAATCTCTTCATCTAAACCATCAACCTGTCTCTTAGACCCAAACTAGGCTGCTGAAGGAAGTTTTACCCTTAGTTAGGACTTCTGTACTAGATATAACAATCTTTATTTTTAGTAATTTGTCTTTTTTAACGAGCTATGTACCACAGTCCTTTAAAGTAGCTGTAATTACACCCCTTTTTAAAAACCCCACTCTTGATCAGGTGTTTTAGCCAACTATAGACTCATATCTAACCTTCCCTTTCTCTCTAACATCATTGAGAAATCAGTTGCCAACCAGTTGTGTGACTTTTTACAGAACAGTAATTTATTCAGGGTTTTTCTGTCAGGATTTAAAGTTCATCATAGCAAAAAGACAGCACTGGCGAAAGTTACAAATGATCTTCTAATTGCATCGGACAAAGGACTTGTCTCCGTACTTGTCCTGTTAGATCTTAGTGCCGCATTTGACATCACTGACCATCACATCTTATTACAGAGGCTGGAACATTTAATTAAATGTTAAAGGCATTTAAAGAACTGCACTAAGCTGGTTTAAGTCCTATTCATTGCGCTCTTGGGACCCGAGCTCATGAATGTGTGATTGAACACTGTAATATCTAAATTAGAAAACTGTCAATTCAAAGACATCAATTGAATTCTTTAGAATTTCATAGAGCTATAGTAAATCCTCTCACATCTCTCAAACCTAACATTACCACTTAAAGACTGAGAGGCTCTGAGGGCATCAACATACCTTTGGGGAAAACAGCAATGCCAAAGGAACACATTGACTTTAATACAAGTCAGCAAGTTGTTTATAACATAATACTTCATTCATTTATTAGGGCACCAAAACTAAGCTAAGCCTCTGCACTTTCTAAGACAACATGGTGGCTTGACTAAGTGGGGCAGATGCCACTCCTTGCTTTTAACAAGAGACCGCTCACGGTTACTAACGGTATCCATGTGCTCTTTGGTCCAGCAGCTGCAGTGTGAATACACAGGTTTATTCTGGGCTACTGGAAAAACAAAGGCATATTTCTATATGTCCCTCTTTGAATTTTCCGTTCTCCTTTTTAGGTGCTCTTTTCTTTGCAGTCTTTGACGGAAAACATCTTGGTCCTAGACTAATGATAATGTTCTCACATGGCATTATCGATAAGTCTTCAAAATTAAAAGACAACACACATTGTTTGTCCATTATCTCCAGAGCAACACATAGAGACACACCTATATGAGGCCAATATCTACCATGTGATCCCACTATGCTTCAGGTTTAGTTAGGTTTTGGCATAATACGCAAATTCAGTTCAGTTCAATTCAATTCTATTTATTTAGCACCATATTATAACAGATGTTATCAAAGCTGGTTAGATTTAGGGAAAGATTGTGGTTTGGGTTAAAATGACTGCATCATTAAGGTCAAGGCATCTTCTAAGTTGCAGTAATAAACACATGGTTAGGCTCAGGGAACGGTTATGGTTTTTAGGAAAAAAAAAACATGGTTGGTTTGAAATGGGACATGAGCAGCGGTCTCCCATGTTAAAGTCTGCCCCCAGACTGGGCATTTGTTGAAACAACTGATTGTTCTTCTCTGGAGGTCAGTCCCTGGTCTGGAGATGATGCAGAGCAACCAGAATATCACTTCTGGGAAGCAGCAGATTAGTAAATTCAAATCATTTAAGTACTAAACACAATTATATTCACCTACACTGTTCTGGGAAAATAAAAGTAAAATTCATTGTATTGTCTCAATACTATAACAGTATACATAGAACAGAGACAAAATGTGTTTGTTTTTGTTTTTCTTTCTTTGTAATTTAAGTAGACTGACCTTTTAAGGCTGCATTAAAAGCCTTAAAAGTTACATGTGTCCTGTTGGCATACAGCATCCATTTTCACTGACTGTGTTGTATTAGGGACTGATCACTGACATACAAAGCAAAAAAACCCCACTAAAGTCATTGCATTTTTCAGTACATTTCTCACTACGAGTTAAAGAAAGAATTCATTACACTCCATGATGAAATTTAAAGTCAGTCCTTGTAAAACACAGAAGAAATGAAAAACAATCAGTAATTAATTTGCAATTAACATTCCCAGTATAAGGAAAATGAGTTGATGTAAAAGGATACAACTCTCCCTTTAAAGTTAGTTGCAGATAATTAATAAGCATGATTACCAAACCTAAAAGCCATCCACACTAATAATATTCAGCTGAGCCTCGTCTATTTTTCTAAATACATGTTCATTAATACTGGCATCAGTCTAACTTCACTTCCTACCTGATTTTTGTGGATTTGACAACACTGTTCATCCTACAACAGTGCATGATGAATGGGCAATCTGTGGTAATGATACATGCCAGAGATTGCTCTGCCTAGAAACACAGCAGAAGTATTACTTTTTAATTTGATTTATTGCGCTTTACTCTGAGCATATGTGAGGGCTAAAAGAATCCACACCCACACAGAGGAACACCTGGCACTTTTCCTCCTATAACTGCCTAAACACACACACCACAAAGATGAACAAATAAGCCGGTAAACAGTACTAGCGGGATTATGTTTCATGCCCCATGTGGTAGTCAAACAGTGTCAATCATTTCCCCGAATATGTTCGAAATGTTTTTGACTCGCTGGTGGCTGCAGAGAAACAACATGTTGTGTACAGAATGGGACACCAGCAAGCCAGCTGGTCTGTTCCCCCCCTGCCTCCCCACACAGGCAGAAGTGCCACTGCAGTTTTCACCTCCGCGGTGTGAACTGAGCAGCTCTTCCTTTATGGGGAAACATCTTTCTCAACACGTCCACTGTCATGCTCACATCTTCTATCGCTTGTCAGTATGATATTCACCTGGGAGACGGGGGGGCTATAGAATGACAGTCTGTCAGGAGAAGAGTCAAGCTGACCAGTGGAAGAAAAAGAGAGAGAGAGAGAGAGAGAGCTCTGGTTCTCTTCTCTCCCTGCCTCCATCTGCCTTTGATAGAAGCAGTGATGGAGCCTGTAACAAGCTGCATTTGAATATTTTAAAGAGGGCATCCATGACTTTTGATGTATAGACCTTCATGTAAATGAAGTAGAAGATACAGAGGTCCCACCAGGGACTGGATCCCTTTATTCTTCACACTGGATTTTTTTTTTCTTTTTAATAAATCGAAATGAACTCTTCACACTCCCTTTGAGAACCCCACCCCCCACCCCCACCCCCAAAAACTGCTGAGTGCAGCGTCAAACTACTCTACCTCCCACATATGAGTGCATTTATGAGCCTGGGCATTTGTGCAGGGTGATTTTGCTGTGTGTGTGTGTGTGTGTGTGTGTGTGTGTGTGTGTGTGTGTGTGTGTGTGTGTGTGTGTGTGTGTGTGTGTGTGTGTGTGTGTTAGTGTGTGGCCCGTATATACCCACAAGAAAAGAAAATCAACGAGCTAATTGTGCATGTTGTCTGAGGGTTAACAATGAAATGCAGTGGTATTAGGCTTAGGTTACAGGTAATTTCAGGATTGGTGGTAAGTAAAATGATAACACTTAGAGGGGAGTAAAGAGCCAAGTGACTTTTAGTCCAATAAACATTTCTTAAAAGCTGAGCTCCTCTGGAGGCAGAGTTAATCTCTGCTGTTAGGTTAAAGTAAAAATCAAAGACCTCTTCAAAATTTGCTCTTGAATATAATAACATATGTTATTATGGTAAACAGACCTTGAATAAAATTTAGAAAAGCATTTTATGCCAACTGTTTCACATATTGAGTTGTTAAATAACATTAGCTATTCATGCAGTAACTTAACCCTGGCTATCAAGCCATTAAACACCTTGTCGAACTCATTAGCAAACTAATGTGAGCGAATCAAGTCATAAAAACATTAAAAATCATCATATCACTATCAAAAGTTATTTATTTGACCTAAAATTATTCTACCTGTTAGAGCTGAATACTATCTGAGAGCTATTAGAAAAGGTTGAGGAACTGCTCACCCCTCTTGCTGCTTTCTTCTTCCAAGTGTGGTTTGAACTGGCCAGGGGAAAAAATACATATAAGTGCTATTCCCACAATCTAGATGGAAAACTGACAGAAAGTAGTGAAGAGGATACTCTCTGTGGTGCTTCTGTTGAAGTTTACTTGCAGCTGAGAAGGAACTATGGCCCATTTGTGTTTTGTAGGAAGAAAAACATCTGTTGAGCATTCTCTCTCCAGGTGGGAGGTGTTAAGGGGCCATGGAGGATCCTTTGTTTTATGGATAACCAGGAATTTATGTTGAGAGATGGGATGTGTCGTCTTTCTGGATATCCTAGAGTCCACAATGATGTCCTCAGTTTTTGTGGTGTTCAGGACCAGATTATTTTTGGATATAAGTCCCAATATGGTGAGGTCTTCAGCAAGTGGATGGAGGTTGCAGTCATGGATGAGGAGAGTGAGGAGGGCGAGACTGAGCATTCGGCCCCATGACGGACCTGTGCTCAGAATGAGGATCAAAGATGTGCGCCTGTCTATTCTGACACTTTGTGTTTGTGGTCTCTTGGCGATGGCCTGGATGTGAGATACTACAAGCCTCTCAAATCAGTCCATAACAACTATTGTTAGTTCTACCAAGAACAGAGTCAGTAAGGGCTTTCATTAAATCTTTTAACTGCTGTCTTTTTGGGCTGCTGTAGGCAGAGGTTAAAGATGCTGGTGAACATCGCTGCCAGTTGGTCACTTCACCAAACGTCTGGTTTGGTGATGTCTATTTTCAACAGAGTGTATCTCACCTGGTGGTGATGAGTATGTTCTCGTCCTTGGCAGTTGTCAATAATTCCTATTCTGCTGTTTTAGTTTTCAAGCGCACAAAGAACTTGTTCAGAGCGTCAGGGAGAGCAATGTCATGGCCGATCTGTTAGGGGCTGCTCTGTAGTCTGTTACGGTTTTGAATAACTCACTACACGCTACGGGGGTTGTTGTTTTCAAAGTGCCCTTCGATGCACTGCTTGTACTTGCGCTTAGAATCTCAAATGCCCAACTTCAGTTCTCTCCAGGAATTCCTGTAGGCCAGCGTTTTGCCTGTCCTGAAGGCAGCATCTCGTACCCTGAGCAGAGACCATAATTTTCAGCCCAACCATGGTTTTTGGTTTGGAAACACCTTGATGGTTTGGGTGGTCATTACTGTCCCAGTACAGAAGTTGATGTAGGCCAAGACAGATAAGATGTATTCTTGCATGTCCTCTCCCTGTGCTAACACTTCCTAGTCTGTGTTTTCATAGCTGTCCTGCCATAATCAGGGGACATTCTCGCTCCAGGCTTGGTCCATTTTAACAGCTGGTCTGATTCTACAGATTCAAGGTTTGTAGGACGGAGTAATTTCCAGTGAAATATGGTCCGATAAACCAATGTATGGAGATGCCGCAGCTTTGTATGCTCCTAGGATATTTGTATAAAATAGGTCAAGATTTTTTTTTGTCTCTGGTTGGAAAATTAACATTTTTTGTGGAGGTTGGGCAGTATTGTCTTTAATTCTGTGTGAGTAAAGTCTCCTGCCTCACTCCCAACACCCTCTAGATGTGCATTCAGTTGGTTATTGATAGAGCTTTGCAGTTCCTCCAGGGCTATCTTAGCTTCAGCATGTGATGTTATGTAAACAGCTTTGATTGTGATGGCAGTAAACTCTCTCTCACTTAAGGAGGGGTCTGCATTTCAAAGCCGGGTAATCTATGTCCAGGGAACAGTGTGTCTCAATAGTGTCCATAGCTGTAAACCAATCATTATTAACATATATACACACTCCTCCACCTTTACTCTTACTAGAGCCTGCAGTCCTGTCTGCTCCGTGAACCGCTAGTTCAATAGCCACATGGAATGATACTGTACAGCTGAGTCTTTGTAATGATCATCACATAACTATCTGTGCTGTGCAAAGTCATCCTCGGACCTATTCTGTCCATCTTGTTCACATGTAACCAGGAGTTCGTAGCAAAGACTTTCAGCAGGGCCAGTCCATGCGGGAAAGGTTGGCCCTCAGCCTCACTCGGAGGACCTTCTCCTGTCTCGCTTCTGGTCTTGCATTTGAAAATGGGTCAAGGTAAGTTTCTTTAAACCTGTATGAAAGGATATTTTCTGGACACTTTCTATGACGAATGTGTTAGCAAACAGGGCAAAAATAAATAGATAAATAAATTTTAGCAGCCGGTTACATTTTGCTACACTGAAAATGCAAACATAATTCTCGAGAGACTATCTGATTGATTTCTGTTATCGTCCACCTCACATAATTCTAACACATAAGACACTGACTATGAATAAGTTAGTATTCAGTATTTCACAATAAATGGCAGAGCCATTGCCAGTCCCCTGATGTAAGAGCTATGAAAAATAGATACAGGCTGAGGAGATGACCAAAGATAATGGGTTTAATGTGAATCAGGTGTACAGGCAAGACATTTAGCTCAACATTCTTTCTGGGTTCAGTGATTTCCACCAGTACTCCCACACAGGATGACCAGGAGTCTATTTCCAGACACTTGAACTGCAAGCTTTTCTCACTATGCAAAAAAAAAAAAAAAAATCTTAGCTAAGGCTCAGTCATGCATAAACATGAAGATGGAAAGTATTGCCACATTTTTATATATTGATACAAGAGTTGAGGAGGAGAAAAAAAGTGCCTCTGAGAGCTGACCCTTCCATTTCTGATAGTTAGCCTGCAGCTCCATATGTCAAATATGTTGTATGTCAGCATAGAGAGCTTGATGTCAGGCTGTTGTTTTTTTCCATGAACTAGGGGGGAAGGGTCTCCCAGGCATAAACCACTCATTCTGAACTTATTTATATTCACGTTTACATAAATAAGTATAAGTTCAGATATCACAACTTCACAGGGAAATAATTTTACAGCCTTGTCAAAATAAGACTGCAATTAGTAATTTCATCCTCATTTATTGAGGGCTCTTAAATGCTACACATTCCTGTCTGTGTTTCATTACCAATCCTACATGGTGCAAAACAAAAGCTTTAACGGACTCAAAAATTGTTCCCCCTAACTGCAGGGCCATGACTCAAAAGCAGCAGAGCGAGAGTAATTACAGGTATTGATTCACGGCTCCAGTTATATGAGGAAAAAATCTGACCTATGCAGACTATACTAGTTTTCTATTCCCTCTCGGTGTTTTCTTTTCCAGAATGCAAAAGATTCATGAAATAGCCATATAGCGTGAACGGCACCTTATTTTTATTGTCTCCTTTTACTGGCTGTGAGAAGAGAGTCAGATTTTGCTTTTGACCACCCAGCCAAAGGAGAACTCTCAAACCACGTGGAGTATAAAACAGTGGGCCCCTGGGCACAGACACATAAAGGCCCACCGCCCCTCCTACATAGGAGAGGGACACCGAGACTAAAAGAGTCACAGAGTGACGAGTCATTTGCTGTCATTTTGGAGCTCTTTGGGGCATTTTGTGTCTCTTTGCAGTCATTTCTCATCTCTTGAAGATTTTTTTGGTGTCTCTATGGGGACATTTTACATCTATTTGTATTTCTTTTGTGTCTTTCTGTGTTCATTTTGTGTTTCTCTGTAGTTGATTTACATCTCTTTGTAGTCATATTGTGCCTCTTTGTGGTTATCTTGTGTCTCTTTATAGTCATTTTGTATGTTTTTTGTCATCATTTGTGTCTCTTTGTGGTAATTTTGTCTCTTTGTAGTTGATTTGTGTCTCTTTATGGTTATTATGTCTCCGTAGGCTAATTCAGGAATCCATCTAAGCTCTCGAGCTAGGGTGCCATATGACTTGCAAATGAGAAACTCATCATGGTTTAACATAAGGATGCGCGCTCCCACTCTAACAGAGTCTTTCAAGCTGTCCACATGGTCGGTCAAGAAAATCCTTCAGGAGGTAGCTAGGAACACCAGAGACATCCTGGGATAGAGGCAATAATGCCGTCACCGGGGATGCCAGAGGAAATTCTGATGCTCTCGTTTTCAGTCAATTGCCAGAAAAGCTGGATTCCTGCGGCTGCGCTCAATTGTGTGTATCTATCCAGACTGTACACTACAGAAAATGCAGTAAAACTCTAAAACCTTTAGGCTCTAAAACCAAAAGTCAGTATGTTGTATTGTGTAAGAAACACACTCTGGTCTTGATTAGACTGCACTGCTCTCAGAATTTCAAAATTTGATGGAGCTTTCAAGGCAGCGCAGTAGAAGAAAGAAAATCTCTTGGGGGTCTACTTGGTTCTATGAAGGTTAAATAAATTGAAAAATCTGAACAATTTGTGACTTTAGACAAGGCTTCAAGCAGCCTCTGTGCTCAAACTCATTCCCAGTCACGCAGTTAATTGTGTACCTATATAAAGTGTGTGTGACAGTGGCTTTAGCCTACTATGAGACCACCTGTCTTCTGGAGAGTTAGGAGTTTCAGAGCATGGGTATTTTTATTATCTGTTTTCAGTCTATGAAAGGATAACAAGCTTTTCAAATTCTCTACTGTCTGGTTAGTACAACCGTAGTGTATGTTAATGCTCCACTTATCCCCAAAGATGGAAAGACAGATCACCCTAGAGGTGATAAACAAATTAATTAGTCTACCGGACTGGTGAAAAATTATGCAATTTTATTGAAAGACAAACCTTGGCACGCTGTTAGAGAGCCACAAAAATACTGGAAAGCCTGTTGGTAAACCAGCGAAGCCTTTTAATAAAACTGTGGCCAGGTGGATTACTGTTATGTAGAAAAGAGTATCCTACACTGAGACTGAATCCATCTTTTTTTTTTTTTACCTCAAAACTGCATAAATCTGCCCATTAACAAGAGTATATCTAAAGCATTTTAATTGGATTTAAGAGGGTAATTACAAGATATATTATTCGGTTGTAATATATTCAGGTTTTTAGCTTTTAAGGGGTAAAAAAAAAAAAAAAAAATCTCATCCCTTCATTCATATCTTAAAAGGGCCATAATTTTTCAATTACACAAAAATAGATGACCGTCATGCTACTTGTTAAATTTCATGGTGCTGTTACCTCTTAAAAACTTATTAAATTGTGGAGATAATCCATTAAAACCCCCTAAATATGTTTCTAGCCATTAATTTATCCATTAAAAAACCTTGAATGTGGAGCGAACTTCAAAACTTACATTTCAACTGAAAAATTAAGGCCAGTTAAATGTAGAAATGAAGGTGTACCTGTAATGTTGTTTTTGTCAAATTTTCATGGTATTTTGACCCTTCTAACCCATTCAACATGATAAGTATGTAGAGTAAGTACAAATTGAAATTGATAGTAAATATTCCAAACTAATGAGTAAATGAAGGGGGAAATTGTATGATTCCTAAAGGTAATTTGCAAACCAAAAGAAATGCAGAATTTTTGTCAAGGTAACATTCTGTTAAATTTGGGCGCCTGTCAATGGCATCATATCCCCTTTGCGCATTTGTCAGCATTGTCATCATCAGCAAGAAGCCTCAAAATGGACTTTTTACCCAATTTTAAGCCACATCTTTATGATCTTGGTCAGTTTTTACCATATTTTAACCAGATGAAGGATTTTAGTCACTGGACATCCATGGATAATTTGGCTCCTGGTAAAAACCTCCTGAATGATTAACACCAAAGAAGAGACCCCTAGTGGCAGATAATCACAGTTTCTGCATACGTACTAAAATTTGTTTGAAATTAATGATTTTTTTAAAAGGTTTTGTTATTCATTTTTCAAAGGACTCAAGGTGCCATTTAAGGAAGTGTTGTTTCATTAATAAGCATTACTGCCTAGCTAGCTAGCTACTATTTATATAGTCACATTTGGTGACCTTATCTATGGAAACTATATGCTGATGCTGTATGCTATATGGTCTGTATGCTAACACCTATGATATTACTGTGGCTATTGGCTTCAGATATTCCAGTTGATTTGTGTCTTTAGAGAAAACTGACACCAGGATTCACATGATGAGGCTGAAAAAACAATATGACTTTATGCTCACAACAGCTCAGTTAATCATGGTCAGCATTTAACACAACTTGAAAATCTGTGTTAAACATCTATTTATGGTGCTCAAGTTAGTGGTTTCCTATGAATGGCTGTTTTATTGAACCAACCTTTGTTAACCTGCTGTTATTTAAGCAATATACACATTGTGTTTCTCCAAATAATGAGATAGGTTGATCAGTGATCAGTTCTCCAAGGTAAGAATTTATTGATCCGGGGCGAGAAGATCAATTGTTATAACAGCACAGGGAACAGGCCAGAAGCAGTAGATCCAGAAGGCTTTCATCAATACACACACACACATACACACACACACACACACTCACATATATATGTGTGTCTGTGTGTGTTCGTGCGTGTGTGTGTGTGTGTGTGTATGTATATTTAGCTGTGTCCCCAGTCATCAGTGCATACAGTCATAGGAAATGTACTCAAGTACTGTTACTTTAAAGAATGAAAAAGAGGGATCATACCATACCGTTATTAAATCAAAGCCAATAAATTCCTTCTCTATAAACTGGCATGCACCTACAACTAATTAATTATATATATGTATAAAGTGCCTTCCTCAGTATATCATTACTAGAATATACTTCAAAGAGAAGAAAACCACCACAGCGGGTACGCTTTATGTAGCAATTTATACTTCATAAATCAAATAGCCTGCCACTTCTTGTAGAGTATACATTAGTGACCATAGCATCTTACTGTAAATAATGCAGAGATGTATAAAAGCTGGTATCTGAAATGATTCCATCATGGATTGCACTGCATTGTTGTGGATTTTTGTGCTGTTCACAAACTGCCGGGCCCAGCACAGGTGCAACCACGCCCCTTGCACGCCCTGATTCTGGGTCGGTGAACGTGCATCCCTGATGTATTCATTGAGATCCTACAGAATATGAGCTGAGAGCAGATGAAAGTGTCACCTGTCTGGACCTGGGGCATCACCCTCCCGTGGCTGCAGACGCATCAGCAGCCTCTTCTCTGCTGCAGCTGCTGGTTTGGCTCCTTTTCTTTTGATAGTGTCTTACATGCTTCATCATGAATTTTTTTTCAAATTTTGTTCTTACTATCTAATGAGTGTAATCAAAATGTGATGCAAATGTAGGTAAAGAACCTTATATGAAAAATACTCAAAGTAAAATGACAGATTTTTTTTTTTAATTCTCCAAGTACCAATACAGTAACAAGTAACAAGAGTAAATGTCATGCATTACTTCCATTCCTGGCCACAGTATATTATATAACAATACACCATAATACGATAATATTGTTTTATATTAAAAGGGAAATGATACAATAGACGCAATGTCAAATGTCAAAGTTATGACTTGGGAATGCCAAATAATCTTTACAAATAGGCATCAAAATGAAGAGAATTTAAAAGGTTTTTTATTTTGAAATGCCACCAGTCCACAACCTATTTTGATACTTTTTCTCTGTGGATTGCATTGTAGAAGTGCATGGCCCCTAACATCACACTGAGAAGTCTTCTGTATTTAGTATGCATACCTTTGGCTCGACTATCCTTAGTCACTTTGCCAGTGTGAACACGCTGCATGCTGAGAATTACAGAAACCTAGTGAGTAGTGAGGTTTACGCTCATCATGAAATCCTCAAGGGAATACAACTGACTTCCTCTACATTAATTATCATTTTCTCTTTTAATTTCCCGATCTGGAACTTGATTTTAATCTTATCACGCCCCTACAAAAACAAAAAAGACTTAGGCTAATGTAGAACATGCAGCTGATTCTAGAGATCATGGATTGTGTGCAGTTACTTGTGTATAAACCTAAGATGGGGGGATGATACAGAGGCTCCAAAGCTTGTTTCACTCCTGGGAAGAGCAGTGTTTCAACACACTGTCTCTGAGATTGTTTTAAATGAACCACACCACTCATGACGTCCGAAGCGTCGAATGTCACTGCTGCCTCCGAAAGAAAGTTGTTTTTTTTTTCTTCTAAACTATGTGATCTACTATGACAGGCATCAGTGGGGTGAGAAGACAGGACAATAATCCACCTGATACTAGGTAGCAATGTAATAGAACTAATTGGTTGATTTAATGAATATCAGTCTCCAATCACATTGTATGTGAACTGTTATATAGGAAATGATATTTTGTGGCTGATGCATTTATTAGTGATCTTACATTTTGCAAAGAAACATCAACATTTAATCCAGCACTTCTGAACAAAAGTATCACAGATTTAAAAACATGCAGGCTCTTTGGACTTCAAAATTGTTAAAATCAGAGAAGTGCTGTAGTTCTGAAGGACTGCTATAAATTTTGCAAACCACTAGATGTAGCTGCACTCGCTTCGTTTGAGGCCCGAGGCTACAAATCTTTTTTTTTTTTTTTTTCGCACAAATAAACAGAAAGTCCCAGAATGTCATTAGGATTCTTCTGCTCATCACTGGCACAAGACAGAGTTGATCATCAGGAATCCTCAGGGACTTGATAGGGTGAAAAGTCAAGTTTTGGATTTATTCATCAGTAAATACAACATATTTCTTAACGATCATCAGCTCCTATTCAGCTCAACCACTGTCAGTATTCATTATTATTTTCTGATTGGTTTATCACCACTGATTTAAAGTGGATCATTAGATATACAATTTTGCTCTTATTCAAGCTTTTTTCAAATAGATGTTTTACTGTTATCCTGGCTCACTTTCTGGTGGCCATTTGTGCGACAGGATAATATGTACTCATCATCCAAGGTCCCTCACCCACAACAGTACCATGACATCTGCTGATGGAATTTGTCTCTTTCCCAGTATGACAGATCCAAGCAATCTGGAGCCCAAGGACACGGGACATAGACCTTGCCAAAGGAAAATGATAGACTCATCCTCTTATGAACGAGGACTGAAGCAGCAAATTACTTTTCAAAACATTTATCTTTCCTTTCCTTTCCGTTCCTTTCCTTTCCTTTGCCTTCCTTTTGTATCCTTTCCTTTCCTTCTCTTTCCTTTCCTTTTGTATCCTTTCCTTTCCTTTCCTATCCTTTCCTTTCCTTTCCTTTCCTTTCTTTTCCTTTCCTTTCCTTTCCTTTCGTATCCTTGTGTTTCCTTTCCTTTCAGTTTCCCTCATGTTCCCCTTTACTTCCATTCCCTTTTCCATCTCCTTACCACAAAACTTGCTCATAGGTCAAATTTTTCAGCTGAAATAACATCAATGACTTGTTGGTGAGAAAACTGAAAGCTGTTTTATAAGATTTCTTCAGATGAACTGGTATTTTTATTCAACTGGATTAAATGACCTTGTAGGAAGCCTTTGTGTTATGAGGTCAAAGAGTGTTCCCAAAAAGGAAAACTTTTAGTGTAATTATTTGAGCCTATGTATGTGGATGGCTGTCATTTTACTGCACACTCATTACACTTGGCAGTAGTGTCTACAGCCATAACCTCTCCAGCTATAGCAGGACTTGGACAGCAGATGCATTCTCCCTATTCCTCTCTCTCAGATTGTCTGCTTCATCCCAGCTTCCAGCTTCTGTTGCCAGCCACTCAGTCTGATTCACCACATACGGTACTCAGACTGAAATACTGTTAAATTAGCTAAGCATACTGTAAAATGACTCACATGCATATGTAAGCATATAATGTGCGTATATGTCTGTGTGTGTATATATATATATTGGAACATTTTATACATATCTATATCGATATTTATTTATTTATTTATTTTTATATATACTTATATATACATTTATTTATACTTGTTTGTTCTTGCACAGTTCTTTGCACAGAAATGTTGTGTGTGTGTGTGTGTGTGTGTGGGGGGGGGGGGGTCTCTACAATATGCTGACTGTGGCCTGAATAAATAAGTTCCACCTACATGTGGCCACTACCATCAACAACTATAATCACTGTCAGAGAGTCACCACCAGCCACTTCCACCTCGAGGAATCAGAGAGAGATAAGAAAGAGATGTCAACGCCACTGGGAGGCAGGGAGAGTCTGAGGATCCACCTGGAGCTGCCTGGTGTCAGTATCAGGCCTCATGCCAGCTCTGCCTCTGTACCTGCTGTATTTTTAGCCTGAAAAGATGGGATGCAACACTGAGTCAGATTTGGATTGGCTGAACTTTCATAACTTGAATAAACAGCATCATATCGTGAAAAATCTGAGTGTTTACCTGCATTCAGAGGAAAGATAGGGTTTATTACAGCCTGGGTTGTATTTTCCATCTGTTCTTTTTTTTTATTAATGCCCTCAAAATAGGTCCAACATAAACAGGAGCAGTCAAATGAAGTTGCACAGAAAATTGAATATCCTCTAGTTTAGTCAAATTTATTTGGTAGAGAGAACAAAGGATACAGGAAAAATGATAACCCAAACTCACCATTATAAATCATATAAAGATACTGTGGTGCATGACAGCACTTTCCTACTGAGACATCCAGGAGACACAGAGCAACGTTCATTTGCAATCGAGGTATATATAGATATAAAAACAAAATTCACTCTCTTTTTTAGCTCTGTTTTGGTCTCTTTCAACTCCTGAGAAAGCTACCTGGCTCTTTAGCTATTAAGTATTAGCAGCACTGTCTGTCTGCTGCTTGGTGTTGTAGGCAGGCTAAAGTTGGATTTTAGACCTTTTTAGCTGAAAACAGCTGCTGAAAGTGACACTGATGAGGATAGTGAGCCTGAACCTGAATAATAAAGTGAGAGGCCACAAAAATCAAAGCAAAGAGCTGAAAGACCCTAAAAAATGATGTAGAGCAGAGGGGGACTGCAGAGTTGGGTCCATTATTACAAGCATCTTCTTTCATATTGCACAAGGATTTGACACATAGTTAATATGTTAATATATGTGTCTAAACTGTGTGACTTCAGACAGGGGATCTATCTATGTGATGGCAATGCAGCAGGATGAAAAGAAAAATCATTAGCAATGCATCTTTCATTAAATAGTTAAATTCCAACTTGGACCTAAATTAAAACTTTGTATAATTGTATGCTTTGAACAAAGCCCTTGTGATATCATCAAATAATGTCTGAAATCCCCTCCAACTGCACCATTTTAATGTCCAAACTGGTGGCAAAAGCAACAATCGTACTCACTTCACACAGTCACTGGCCATGTGAACAGAGGTGAGAACGAAAGCAGGATTTAATTAAGGTGTTGGGCCACCACAAGCTGCCAATGCAGCTTCAGTGCTGCTGGACTCAACTGGAGGGATGAATTCCTTTCTTTCAGAGGATATTTCCTAATTTGGTGTTTTGATGATGGTGGTGGAGAGTGCTGTCCAACAGCTGCGTCCAAAATCCCTCTTAGGTGTTCAAATGATTGAGGTCTGTTGACCACAAACGCCATAACATATGATTCACAACATTCTCATTACTCAAACCATTCATTGACCCCTTTTTCCATGCGTGGAGGCATCTGCATTTGCTTTTTTTCTCCAGTCATTTACTCAGGGTTATTCTTTAATTTGTCACTTGTCTGTTGTTTGTTACAATCATAATGCAGTTTTAAGTAGCTTCTATAAATCCAAGGAGGCACTGTCTTTTAAGTCAGGGGGTGGGCAGGAAATCTCATTGCTGAGCTGCTCGACTTTGTAGTAACCAAGTTATTACAGGGCATATAACTACGTATTTGTTGCGTATCCTGACTCTTCCAAGAAGCCTGGTTTCCTTTTGTCCATGTAAACCCACTGAATGTAACTTTTCACATGCATTTAAGAAAACAAAAAGAATAAATATTACCAATTTTGTTGGTTGTTTTTTTTTCTGTGACATCTTCAAAGCAAATTTTCTACCCAATCAACAGTAAAGTATCTTACGTTCAGCTGTTTGAAACCACAGGAGGGAAGTGGTCGCCGCTGCGGAGACAAATGTGTTTACTAAAGGAACTCAACTTGATTACAATTCAGAGAGGCAGTCCCACAATGCTTATTCACTGTGGCAAAATGACCCAAATTTTGTCAGGGAAGCTTTGCTTTGAAGTTGAAATTAGACTGGAGGAACTTTTATTCTTCCTTCTAGATGGGGGAGGCTTATCAAACACTTTTTTAAAATTTATTACTCAATATTAAAGCTTTTGAAGGTTCAATTAGCCACATCTCTGGTCTTGTCATAAAGGTACTTTAGACTTAGATTTAATAGAGGGTCATAGAGAGATTAACTGTAGCCTGGCCTGTGACATAAACAGGCTGTTAGAGTTGCTTCTGGCCACCATCTCGTACGATGCATGGCAGCATATTTCAAGAAAACAAGCATGTTGTAAAACATTCCGCAAATGACATTATTCCGGCCCAGACCATCAAACAGCTACATAGACCATGGAGCATCTGGATGTTGAATGTGTGCACAGATCCAGTCTGAGTCCAGTCTGTTCAAGGCAACACTAGTCACAGTTATTATCTGTGCAAATAATGAATTCATCTTTAATCTTCAGATCTCTTTACAGCCTCAGCTTCTGCCAAGTTTCAAAAAGCAGATTAAGTCTGAAGTCCTCTGTTCATTTTGTAATTTCCCTTTTAAGTAAATGATCTTGTGTTTTAAATTGTTGAGAATAAAACATAAGAAGATAAAGACACATTGTAGTCCTAAAGGATAAATAGCAAAATGGTGAAAAAAGTCAGACAAGACACTATAAAAAAATTACTGAAATGTAAGTATATTAACTCATTAATGTACTTAAGGACCATTTGAGGTACTTGTGATTTCCTAAATGATTTCCATCTAAAGAAGATTAATTTATATTTATACTAAGACTAAAACTTTTACTTGACTAAAATTTTAATTAACAATGTTATACATTTTGTACATCTACCTTTACTAATGTAAAGGACCTGAATACTCCCTCTACCACCGCTGACTGTACTAAACAGGTAATGAGGCTGATTTACCATCTTTTAATTGCATTGAAATTTTTCAGAACCTTTGCACATTTGTATTATTTCATTTCAATTTATTTTTATGGCACAGGTGCAAAGCATGGATGGATGTCATAAACCACAAAGCTAAAACTGGATTTAGACACACCGACATAACAACGGGACACATACAAAACAGTGTCACCATTAAAATACCATAAAACCTAATGAGGAAGCACCTGATAATTTTTTGTCTACAGGACTTATTCCAAAGTTAAATTCAAAATTGTTAACAAATTGCTTTAGAGATCAGTTGCTTCCGAGAACATTTCCAGAGAGCTGCAGTAGCGTAAAAAAAATTATTTTTGCACATGGTACTTGTGCTTATACTTGAACTATGTCTTAATGCATAATTATGCCAGGGATATTAATTTTAATGGGGCCCCAAGAAGGCTTAACCTGTTTTATGTAGGAGTTTTCATTTCCTACCTTTATATTACTATAAAACTCTCCATTCTGCATTCACTCTGACTGTACGGATACAAACCTGTGAGAATTTACTGGCAGATTAATATATTCACTCGGCTACATACACATATTGTTGCACACAATAAACACGGTAAACCTGTGTACACACCGGCATTAAGTTGATTATTAACCGATTACATTCATCTTCCTTCAGATAGTTGCAGAAAAGACCAGGTTAATATTTGTCAGCTGCACTGAGGAACTGGAAGAAGTTGTTTAATTAATACTGAGTCCAACACAATCAAACCTGTTTGGCAGATTCCATTAAAAGGCCTTACAGGGGGGAATTTTACAAAGGCCCTCCTTAATGCTATTTAGAATGATCGAATAAACAAATGGCTCAGACTGGGACATTTCCTCTGATCCATTTTCTCCATTCTCATGGACCCATACACTCCTTTGAAACCAGTCTTAAGCCCATCCATGAAATACTTTAATCTTGTAATTTTCCTTTACCTTGAGTGGTCATTTAAATGAGAGCTTGAAGGCAGATATTATGTGGAGAGAAAATCATATAATATATCCCAAAGTTTAAACAAATCTATTTACAACTTATCTCTGGATTCTAAAACGTAGCTTGAGGCTACTGATTAGTTTCTTCTTCAGTCTCACAGAAAGTGACTATTTCATTAAACTGGTAGACCCGGCAAAAGCCCCACTGTATACTGATATAGAAGCTGGCCATGGAGAGGTTATTTTAAAAAGTCCCTCATCACAGCAGCCTATTAGACGAGACATGGCTCTGAGACATGGTTCACTTTTGCCACAGACAGAGGGACAGATTTCTCATTGAGATTGTGCTTTTTTAAAAATTAACTTGCAATTAATTACATATAGGCCTGCAGTGAATATGCATATGACATATAATTACAGTGCTTCACTCCTACCAGGTCTTTGCTGACATGATGAAGAGCTTCATACAAAACAGCACCATCTGTTACCTCTCTTCCTGGAAGGGACTCGATGGCTTGTAGTCTACTGCTACCTAGAGTTTACAGATCTGCACTGCAACTTGTGTTTGCTCCATTACTTCTGGATGGACAATATAACAGATAGATTTCTAAACTTTTCCATCAGCTGAAAAATGAAAACGTAAACTTGATACTATATTTATTTTTTTGTTTGTTTTTAAGGATATATTTGTTTTGATTAGTAGTTCTGATTAGTCCAGAATACAGGTAGTAGGTTAGTAGATTAGAATAGGTTAATGATAAAGGGTCAGTTCATTCTAAATAAAGAAGAGAGAGCACAATTTATGACATAGAGATTGATTATGCTTAGACGTTTTTTTTAATAGTTTTCTTATTATGCCCATATCTACTATTAATGCTCCTGTTCTTCAGATAATGTGTATGCATTAACTAAATCATTAAAAGATGACTAGGAGGATATTTTTTTAATTCATAGTGAGCTCACCTGCTGGTCTCCTGGTCCAGTCTACCTGTACTGTCGTGAATTCATTCGTTAATTCTGTAGCGATAGAAAAATGGATTGAACACAGACTGTGGCACTGCGTCCCTGCGACAAACGGAGGGAGGAGGAAGTTTGGCCCTCGTCGCTCACCGTCTGCGTCACCGTATGTTGACGTGTGGCTGAGCGGAGCGCTGCTGTCCGTCCAGCCTGCTAACGCTAGCCGGTGCTTTCACACAGTGAACGGTTACCCAAGGCACCGACGGCCGACTGTCGGTACTGACACAAACTCCTGACAATGGCAGCTGACTGGGAAGAAATTCGTCGGCTCGCCGCTGACTTCCAGAGAGCACAGTTTGCTGAATCAGTGCAAAGGTAAAACGCCGCAAGCAGCAGTTAGCAGCAAAGCTAATGGTGGCTAACATTAAACTGTCATTTAAAAGTGACTCTAACCCTGTAAGTTGTCAGTCGTTTCCTTTGTGTTAACAGCTGTCGGTAGCAAGCACAACGGCAAAAAGGTGTGTCTTGCTCACAGGTAATGACATTCGTGTGAACTTTCCACAGGCTGTCGGAGAGGAATTGTATTGAAATTATTGCTAAACTGGTCCAGGACAAGAAACTGGATGTGGTGCACACACTTGATGGAAAGGAGTACATCACCCCGGCGCAGATCAGCAGGGAGATCCGGGACGAGCTCTACGTCCATGGAGGTTAGTGTAGCAGAAATGTCGCTGTCATCTACTGAGCAGGTTGAGAATGAAGCTTTTACACACTTTCCTAAAAACAGTCATATAACTTCGGTGCTGTTAAACAACTCTACTCACCTATTTCAGTCTCTGTCAAACTCAACATGTATAAACCTTTACATCAGATGGACTATCGTCTTCTGTCCTATATTCAGGAGTAGACATGATAACATTGAATCCATCCTGTCGTTTTTTTTTTCCCAGGGCGAATCAACATCGTGGATCTCCAGCAGGTGTGTGTCAACAGGTTTAAATATTCCTCTGACAGCTGTGTGTTACTAGTTGTGTCCTGTGCCGTATGTCAGCAACAATCTGAGGTCCAGAAAAATGTCCATTATTAAAACATCTCAGAAATGTTGTCATGATCTTCTTCCTTCCAGATTATCAATGTGGACTGGGTCCATGTTGAGAATAGAGCAAGTGACATCGCAAAGTGTGATAAAGGGGTTCAGCTTGTGCTGGGTCAACTCATTGATGAGTGAGTATAGTACTATTACCACACTAGTACTGGAGTTGATTCATTTTTATATATACCGAATGATGACACTAATATGGCATATTTTGACTCTTGCCATTGAAAGACATTTGGTCTGTTTCTAGAATAGAAATGAAACATAAGTCACTAGAGCTAACAATTAAAAACATATATAAGACATAATCTCTCCAGACACTTTATATTTTGGTTTGAGCCAGTGTCAGTGCATAGATTGAAATTTTGGCTTTGTCTCAGTGACAAAATCGACTGTTAACAACCAATAAATCTGAAGATTTTATGAGTCATCAGGTGGCAGAGTAGGAGATGATACAAGACCAATATATAAGACAGACAAACAATGATTTATAAAAATCCACTCCCCATTTTCACTATTTCTGAATTTAATATCCGGACCAGTGGCCATAACTATAGTGACATGGAAATTAAAAAATGATAAACATATGGTTCATGGCAATAGGCCAGTAAATATAAATATCTTTTTACAGTCATTGTAGTATTCATATATATGACTGTATGCATATATATATATACATATATTGTGGCTGATTGGCCTGTGCGCTCTGTTGGTTTTGATACAGACTGGAGAGTATCAGAGCCCTAAATGAACTTAGATTGACTTTAAATATACATATTGACATACCTGCTACATTTACATCTAGGAGGAGGCAAGTCCTGCAATGGAGGGTAAGAGAAAGAAATGGAAAAAGTTCCAGTGAAGGTCTAAAGGGTTTGCCGCTGCTAGGAAACTAACTGGTTAAACCTAAACTGAAGCAGGGATTTCGATTATCTTGTGTTTTCTGCAGCACTTACCTGAACCGTTTAGCTGAGGAGGTGAATGACAAACTGCAGGAGGCTGGTCTGATCACTATCGCAGAACTTTGCAAAAGCTACGACCTCCCAGGAGATTTCTTAACCGAGGTGAGATGCACTGCAGATTGTCATTACCTGCCTGTGTTTGCCAAAGAGGTAATCTCATGACACATTAAGCAATAAGTCGTGTCTTCTTTGTATTTAGATGACTTATTCCTCTTGGCTCTTTACCTGGGATTCTTTCACATAAACTGATTAGCCCATGCTGTATACAGCATTCAGCCAAGACATTTACTTTTTTGGCTGACTTTACTGTTGAGAAAAATACAACATGTTTTTGCTTTCCAATATATTTCAGGAGCTGTCGAAGCGTCTTGGGAAGCTAATCCAGGGAGAAATGGACCAGTACAACAGGGGAGTCATATTTACTCCGGCTTTTGTTGCTCGACACAAAGCCAGAATACGAGGGCTTTTCAGCGCCATCACGAGGTGAACATTATTATGTTATTTTTTATGTAGTCACAAATTACCTTGTAAGCAGAAATTAATTTATTAAAAGGCTACCCATGCCTGTCATACCTGCCAGTGATAGTCTGCCTTTCTTCACAAGGGAAAAACATTTTTTTAAGCTTTGTGGGAGCCAAGTTCTGTGTGTTTTCTCAAAAGAACATTCAGACACTTGAGCTCGTTCTCATACTTGTACTGAGTGAAAGACTACCCTCCAATCTCTCCCTCCAACAGACTTGTGCAATAAAAGCTGTTATCACTTAGCATAACATATATGCAATTACCATACTTACAATAACACGTGTGTTGAATATTAGATTAACCACACTGTTTCAACTAACTAGTAAATAAGTTTCACAAAAAAAGAAGGAACTACCTTATCAGTATGAATTAACTAACTTCCTTAGCAACATAGCTCCTACACTAGTTTAACTTGACAATCATAATGTTTTAATATTAATTAATTTGGGATTTTAATATGATACCAAAAATAACAATAAAAACTAAATAACCTATTCCTTTTTATTTATGCCACCTCCTTGGGAGCTGTATTGATATTTCCTAATTGTTTCCAGAGCCTAATACAATAATTGAAACTTAAATTTTTTGTGTTTTCATCTGCTAATGTGTCACTTCAGAACTTGAAGCTCTGTAGTGTGACATTAGTCATTTTAGTGTCGGGTAACATTTTTGTGACTTAAACTTTAATGCAAACAGAACGGAGCAGGTTGCCTTATATAGAAATTTTTCTAATCATATCATAGCACATCTAACAAATGTGTAATTACTCATGAACAGATGGTCTTGATATATTTGGAACAAGGAAATTTAGGCCTGCTTTGTGAAATTCAGAAAGTTTGGTGCATCTGACTTGGAGCACTGAGATATAGGAGAGGAATACAGAAATGCTCATGCATGAGACCCATTGTTAATCTTAATCCCATTGTTTTGTTTTTCATACTGATTACTCTCCTGCTTTTCTTTATTCTGCAGGCCGACACCCGTCAGCAGTATGATAGGAACTTTTGGATTTCAAGAGCACCTTCTGTATTGTAAGGAGAAACTTCTCTGGTAGCCTTGTATTTTCCTGGGTTGATATACAGTGTGTTTCAGTCAGATGGATTTTGTTGTTTCCAGCTGTCCTGGAGGAGCTGGTGAATACTGGACGCCTGAAGGGAAGTGTGGTTGGAGGGCGACAGGATAAAGCTGTGTACATCCCTGATATTTACTCCAAAACGCAGAATGCCTGGGTCGACTCTTTCCTCCAGCAGAATGGATATTTAGGTATGTTCTCTTGTTGTTGTTGTTGTTGTTTTAATCACATATATGCTCCTCATAAGAATCTTCATAAAAACTTTGATAAGACCAGGTCAAGTTAATTCAAGCACCAACAAAGCAATTTACCTATAACTGCATTGATGCTTAAAAGACTTGGAACCTTTAAGGCTGTGATTACACTCAGACTGTATTAACTTGATTTTTTTGCAAGCTTGCTTTTATGCCTTCAAGATCTTTAATGGAGAACTGGGGGAAAATAAACTGAGATGTTGTCAGAGCATATTTGAGGCTCTGATTTAATTTTCAGTTTAATAAAATATACTTTAATACACCCATGGGGAAACTTGTCTTGAGCTCTGGAGTTCCACAAAAAACTAATCCAATATACAATTCAAAGACATAAAACAATAAAAAAAAGATTTAAAAAAACAGAACTTAAAAAGTTATTTTAGTTTCAGTTTTATTGTATCTTTGCAGAGATTTTGTTACACATAGTTTCGTGAATTTGAAAAGCACAAGTTCTTCATCATTTCAGGACACATTAAATTATTTAAGGTTACCACAAAGTATCAAAGAACAAAAAAAAGGGTCACAAAGTGTATCACTATTTGGTTTTAATTTTAGTGGTCTCTGGGGGGGACTGGACAGTGCTGCGATGTTCATAAATTTTCTCTCATTGCCAAAGTAATGGTGACAACAAAGTAGTTTATTTACCACTGATCAGCGTGATTCTGCATATCCTTTTAATAGTCTCGGTACCTTGTCAAATTTATATCATTCAGGATAGGGAAGCCTTTTTCAAAATTTCCTGTGAACTTTGCGTAAAATTGAACCTTTCTCAGCTGCTCCAAGTCACACCAAAGCAAGACTTTCAGGTCTTAAGTCACAGGAGGAGACATAAGGATGTTGCATGGATGTACCATTCAGTGAATGGCAGCCTATTCAACCATCAGTGTTTGACTCTCAATGTGTGTTACAACAGCTAAGGTGATACCACTTAGAGATTCCAAGAACTCTGATTGGTCAGCTTGGGCTACTTGTATTTCCTACTAAAAGTTTCTCGGATGGTACAGATTGTTGAGATTGAAGACAAGATGAAACCGGTATATTTATGCTTATTAGTAACACCTATAACACATCACGTTTTTATTATAATATATTTTCATTTTAGTTATCGTAGATCTGTCTAACAAAGCCATATCCACTGTTAAACTCTTGCTCACTTTGATCACTGCTCTTTAATGAAGTGAACAGAACAACATCAATGGAATGGCTGCGTGGAATAGTCTGGCATTCAGTAATTGAATGAGTCGCTCATATCACAAAGTGAATGAATAAATCTAAATTCATTTACGGGGAGAATAGAAATAAAGCATGGCAAGGCTCAATCATGTATAAATCACCTGTAGTATCAGTGTTGCAGTGTGAAGTGTAATTGATGAAGTCTTCCTCCTGCAGAGTTTGACGCGTTGGTCCGACTTGGGATCCCTGACCCCTCGAGCTACATTAAGAAACGCTTCAAGTCCAAGAAGCTGCTGTTCCTCCAAGCGGCATGCGTGGGTCAGGCTCTGGTCGACCAGGTGGAGGCATCTGTGGAGGAGGCTGTCAACTCTGCAGCATGGACTGATATACAGGTGCTCACACCACACTGGAGTTAACTTTCAATATTTTTGTTTAAAAACAGTCTGTTGGGTTTCTTGCTGTCATTATCCTTCTTTCTTTTCTTTTTTTTTTTTTTTTAGCCAATTCTGCCCAGCTGCCTGTCGATGGAGGATGTGGGGATGTTGATCAACCAGGCCATGAGGAATGCTGACGTCCAGTCCTCTGCTAGAGTGCTTGGAGGCACAGTTGTCGTCAGCGAAAAATTTATCAGCAATTGTCTCTCGTTATTTGATGAGTCCATGCAGCAGAAAGCTCAGAAGGTCTCCCATTGTCACACATTTTTGAGTATTCATATCCGATAAAACACTTGAAACGCTGAAATTAATGTGTGTCTGTTTTTCTGCAATGTGGTCTCTTAGGAAATCAAGAACAATCCAGTCTTTCTGATAACCGAAGATAATCTGAGGCAAGCATCCATGATGACGGAGAGCTCAGCACCTTCTAAAAAGGAAAAGAGAGAAGCTGAACGCAGGAAGAGGGCTACAGGTTTGTTGAAACAACCCCACCTCACCCTGAGACAGAACATGCGTGTTATTTATCTTGGATTATACATCAGCTGTTAACTGTCTGTCTCTCAGAGGGCAGCAGCAGCGTGAAAGCAGGCGGCGGAGGCAACGCCAGAGAAATCCGGACTCGTAAAACCAAGAAGAAAGGCAGGAAAGACGAGGACAGCGATGAGGAGACCGGATCTTCACAGCAAAGTACGCTTTATCTTCACAGGGACATAATGTCTCTGTATGCACATTAAACCATACCAATGAGGCATCTCACTGTAACAAGTGCATAACGGCTGCTCGGCTAGAAATCTCTCCCCTTGGTTGTTAAGCTTTTTTTTTTCATGGAAGACAGAGTGAAATGTACTATCCCTGTGAGACTAATTAGATTGTGTATTACCTTTGCCAAGATCGCAGCAAACAGACTGAAGCCCCCTTTATGGCCCAAGAGGAGATAGTAGCTGTTTTAGAGGCGAGAGTGAGCGACTGCCCCGAGGAAATCCTCTCTGAGCTGGCAGAGAATTTAGTAAGGTAAGACAAAGGTTTCTGTCTGAAGATAGTTTTCTCTCCTGGAGCCTCTCCACAGAGAACTGAGAGCAATAGGTCCTTTCTCTCACTGTTAATGCCTCTGCAGGCCTCTGACTAAAGCCTACCAGGAGGTCCTGCGGACGGTGTTCATGTCCTCCACCAGCTCTCCCTCAGGGGCCAACAAGAAGAAGAGCATGAAGGATCTACAGGAGGAGATCTCCAACCTGTACAACAACATCCGGCTCTTTGAAAAAGGCACCAAGTTCTTCTCCGGTAAATCCTGCTCTTGCCACTAAAGTTGACTTCATCAAAATTCAGAAATGATCAGCACCTTAATATTAAGAATTCCAAAAAACACAATTAAAATTTTCCCAGATCAAACCCAAAATAACAAAAGAACACAAAGTCTCCAGCGCTCTGTTCTTCACTTGTACTCATCATGTGAACATTTCAGTCCTAAGACAAACCGCCTGAATATATGACAAACACAATCAAAATTCACACATCATATACACAGTAATTCTACTCTTTTCAGGGATATTATCTCCAATGTCCATCAAGGACAAACAAGACATACAGTAAATTCATTTACAGTCACATACGAATATTTGCTCCTCATTACTCATGATTACATAAGTGTGAAATAGCTACAGCGACGATAAGGATAATGATAGTAATGATATGCTTTATTTAGTATGTAGCACTTTTCAAGAACAAGTTTACAAAGCGTTTCATAGACAAACAGAAAATACAAAATGCAGTTACAAAATAGAATAAATACAGTGCAATCGAGAACTAGAATGGAAATGAATAACATTCTATAGAAAAGCAATAAAAATAACAATAAAAGCAAATTAAAAGCCAGTTTATAAAAATCAGTCATAGTGAGTAGTACTTTTACCCAGAAAAAGTAAGTGTAGGTCAACTTCCCAGCTCATTCTCGAGTACACCAGAGCAAACTGCATTTTCTGATGAAGACCTTGAGATGCAGTTGAAAGCTGCACGTAAAAGAAACTAGTAAAGGGAATGAACTTCTTTGTGTCAAACTGTGACTGTGCTGCAAATTGTGTGATATCCATATTGAGGCATGTCAGATTGTGAGGTGATAGTCTGATAAAACTGTAGCAGTGTAATTTAAATTTTTTTTTTAAAGTAGAAGCAGAGAAAAATTGTCAGCTCCTGTCATTGATCTATACCACCATGGTTTTTAAAAAATGCACTATGCTTGTTCATAGTGCTGGCTTTTTAAACTTCATTCAAAAATGTTGCATCAGCCAGTGTGTCCTGGATCATTCCGTGTCGTATTCCCAGTAATTGGTTTGTAAATGACAGACGTAGGCACAGTCACACTGTGAGCTTATAGACCTAAATTTCATACGGACAGAATTTTGAGCAGGTTATCTCAAAGCTCTAAATGCACCACTGGTGGATATGTTTGGCAGTCTCATCTATGAGCATTATGATGGACTGACAACAACCACTCTGGTGTCTGACTGGGGGAATGCAAAATCACACAACATACAGGGGCTTTAACTGATTCTGAAAATTACAGCACATGACACCTGCCCTGCAAGAACAGCCCAGGCTTTAAACGTCCAACCTAACAGACGCATATTGTTCATGCAGATGAAACCCAGGTCCACATTGCCAAGCACATGCTAAAGACTTTGTGCACGGACGTCACCAACATCTTGGTCAACTTCCTGGCAGCTGACCTGATGATGTCTGTGGAGAACCCAAGCTCCATCACCAATGAGGTCAGAAAACACTCCCAGTGTAACTTTTTTTAATGTCCTATGTGTTTGACATGAAAAGAGAAAAACCTTTAATATGCTGGGTTCCAGGAAGAGATAATAAACCAGAGAGGCCAAAATCAGATTTAGATCAGGTTAGAGTTGATTAACAGGGTATTTCCCGGCTCAAAATGAGGCAGAGGTGGTACCATTCTGATGATGTGCTCACACATGCATGTGTGCTGATCCTTCATCTGGCTCAAGCAATGTATTGTATGAATTGCAGTGAATGCTGAGGATTTTAAAAAAGGACAATAGTAAAATATTAAGAGACTTCACTTCTGCATTTTTCACAATGTCATGACATTTTCATGACTAAGTTAAATGATTCATTAAAAAAAATGATCCATAGATCATTCTAGAATGGAAATAATCTTTTCTTTCAGCCCTGCAACAAACATTTGATACCTTTGTCTCACATTTACAAGCACATTGATTATGTCTATTGAATTTTTAAAATCTGAACCAGTTGAATATTTTTCCAATTGATATTAGGTTGAATTAGATCATTTTCTACATTTTTTTTAATTTCTGTTTTGTTGATGATTTGGTCATGTTTTCTTCCAAAATTATGCTTGATTACAGTGTGGAGACAATTAATGCCCCAAAGTCCACAACAAAGAACGATGTCTTTGAATAAAAATCACTGTGTGTTCGCTTTGATGAAATAGTATCTGAAATAAACAAACTTTAATTATACCAGGTCTCAGGAGGATTTTTAGATTGAAATTTCTTTGAGAAAGATGGATAAAAAAAATTAATACACTCCTAATGACTTGGCAAATGAATACCCTTGTCTTGACCCCTCATCCTATCATGCCGTCTTACTCTGGCCTTCTCCATTGCCGACCCCTTCCACCTCCAGTTGATGTGCACTACTTTCAGACGTCGTTATGAGCACAAATTATGAGAGTGGCACTGCCTGAGACATTCCTGCTGAAGGGAACGATCTTGGTTTGGGCAGTATTCCTAGAGGAAAATAGCAAAATCCCTTTTCTTCCTCTTTGGCAGTTTTGACAGCACCTTCCTGTTGCACAGTGATGTTTACAGTATATCACCACTACATCTACCTAATGCTGCAATTTTCAGAAATCAACCAAATACAGTGCTTAATTGAAAAGTGTTTTCCATGAAGACACCTCTCAGAGTTTTGTCAAGAGCTTCAGGCAGTGTGAAATTTGACAGAGGCAGATGCTTCATAATTCTCAGTGCAGGAAAAACCCTGACCAAGACCTTGGGTCATTGGTTGAAATGCACTCTGGGACATGTTTGAGTTGTTCATCTCAAGTGTGTCTGATGTGTTGCCGCAGGTCAGAGTGAAGATTTTGGGCAAACTGTCAGATGAGACCAAAGGGCCGCTCGTGAAACTGCACAACTGCCTGAACGGCAAAGTAAGAATATTTCATGTCAGTCGTGTGATCAGATGATGGTTTTGGTTTGCAGGATAGAATGTAAATACGGTGTCTTGTATTCATTATAGACCACTGAGGACTTTCTGACCAACATAGAGGCCTGTGCTGAGGTTTGTGGATTCATGCTGAAGAAGGGAGACAAGAAAAAGGAGAGGTAGTGAAAACTCTAATTTTGTCGTCTTCTTTTTTTTCAACTTATAGTTCTTAATGACTTACCTGTGACTGTACCGTGTGTGTTTGTGCCTTGTTTGCAGGCAGGCACTGTTCCTGCACCGCCAGGCTCTCACTGAACAGCTCAAGGAGGCCGAGGACCCAGCTCTGGTTCTCCACCTGACCAGCGTGCTGCTGTTCCAGGCCAGCATCCACTGCATGCTGCATGCTCCAGGACGCTGTGTGCCTCAGATCATTGGCACACTCACAGGCCGGATACCTACGGTATGTCTGATACCCTCTGACTGCTCCCTGCCACCAGTAATATCACTATGCCATTATAGCATACTGGTTTTAAGCTTGCTCTGTCAAAATGAACATTACGACATTATGACTTACTAATTAGAAGCAAAGGCCACAAACTCAAAAAAGTAAAAAATAATTACCTCCGAATTACTGAATTAATAAGAAAATAATCTCTATATTATCCATAATAACATAACTGGTATGTCTTGTTACTTCAAAAAACTCTTGAATGGTAGTTTGGTGGTTGAAATTT
Organism: Istiophorus platypterus; assembly: GCA_016859345.1. Classification (NCBI taxonomy): domain Eukaryota; kingdom Metazoa; phylum Chordata; class Actinopteri; order Istiophoriformes; family Istiophoridae; genus Istiophorus; species Istiophorus platypterus. The sequence continues at coordinate 2,383,148 of CM029133.1, read as the reverse complement.
TTTGAGTAACACTAAAACATGAAATGAATTATTGTTATTTTATTTATTAAATGACAGGACAAATAAACACTTTAGCGAGGAAAAGGAAATTTAGAATTTTGGGGGAAATGTTAAAAATCATTTCTATTTGAGGATCACAAATGTATGTTTGGGTAAAGTCAATGAAAAAAACTTTTTGAAAGTGGAAAGATTAGTTTCATTTAGTGTATTGATTGTCCTCTCAAAGATAGGAGTAGAAACATGTGTACATATGTTAGTGTTTTCAAAAGAATTCCATCATCCATAACTAGCAGGGTGGAAGCTGGGGGTCTGATACTGATAAAAGGGTCATTTTGTGCTAAAATGTGGTGTAGGTACTTTTTCTTTAACATCAAAATTTGATTGAACAATGAAGGATGCAGTGCCATGAACTGTATACAGTCCAGATTACAGGTATTTGAACATTTTTGTTCTTCAATCACATTCAATCTGAAATGAAGAAATGGAGACGGCATTAAAGTCTCAGCTTTAATATGAGGAGATATACATTGATATAGAGAGAGTCTCTCTGCCTTTAGTCTGGTATTCACCAAGTGGCCTGCTGCTCAGCTGGACTGAGACCAGGTGATAGATTCAGACAGTCGCAGATATTCCACCTCCTACCTCTGGAAGCTCTTCGGTTGCTTTGGCGTCTGTTTAGGACCGTTTTCCTGATAAATGATAAAATGTCCTCCAGTGATTTTGGATATATTTGACTGAATCTGAGCCTAGAATTCTCCTTTTAAACCTCAGCATTCATCCTGTTGCTTCCATCAGCAGTGAAATCATCAACAAATACCAGTGTGCCAGTTCCAATGGAGCCATACAAGCCTGAGCCATAACAGAACCACCGCCATGTTTGACAGACAAGGTGGCGGTTTTGGGTCATGAGCCGTTCCTTTTTTCCATGATTTCCTCTTCCCGTAATTTTGACAGATGGTGATTTTTGTTTCATCCGTCCATAGAACTCTGTTCCACAACTCCACCAGTTTCCTTTTGTGTGTTTTTTGAACTGCAGCCTGGCCTGTCTATTTTTGAGGTTTACCAGAGGTATGAATCTTGTGGTGAATCATCTGTGCTTGTGTTCATGAAGTCAACGATCAAGATTTTCTTGATCAGGAGACATGTCTGCCTACATCCTGGAAGCATTCTTCACATGCTTTGCAGTCATAAAGGGGTTTTATTCTTCACCTTGCAAATGATTTTCTACTCATCCCCAGGACTCACACTCATTGGTCCTGTATACATCTGCTTTTTAAAAATGTACCCAACTGTTGTTTTTGCCAACCATCTATTTTTGATGTCTGACTGGTAGATTTTGGCATTGTTGAGCCTCATTATATATCTTCTTCACTTGCTTGGTCACCTCTTCAACCCTAATATTAACAGACAACTTCTAAATGGCTACTCTCAACTCACTGTCAACTCTGAGCCGTGGCTGGACTGTATGACGAAAAAGTTTGTTTGAGTGTTCCTCCTGTCCATAGCGGCTGTGAATTTTTATTTATTTCTTATTTTTTTGATGCAACTCCGCAGAGTCCTTGTTCTGTGCAAAAATGCACTTTATTCTGCTAATGTTCATGTGGAGCTCGGCCAGTCTGAGCTGTCCAACTCAAGGAAGCATCTTTAGCCAGGTTGTAAGAAAACACTGTCTGTTGAAAAGAGGGAATTTTATTCTGTAAAGGAACAGTAACAGACTGCTGAAGCAGGACAGGGGCTGTTTACTGTTGATCTAGAGACAGGTGTGTGAAAACCTACAACAGTGCATCTTTATCTTTATAATCATAGACATGTTTATTCTTACTTCAATGTGGTCTAAATGCGTCAGCGAATGCTGGCACTACGCTGTTTCGTCTTCAGATTGTTTACATCCGTTTTTCAGGCACGGCAGCTGATGGTAATCTCCATCTGCCGTGTTTTCAGTTTAAACGGCGTTTGTTTGATGAGTTAAACTGCTGAAATGTTTGCTCGTGTCCATATGTGGTTGCAGGAGCAGCAGCAGCTGCTGTCTTCCTACCAGGGCCTGGTGGTGAAACAGCTGGTGAGCCAGAGTCAGGGTAGGAAGCGGGAGGAGGCTGAGGGCGAGGTCGGTGAGACGGAGGAGCAGGACGAGGAGGCCAGGAGTGTCCGCGCGCAGCTCATGGCCCTGACACCTCAGGTGAAGGAGCTGGTGCTGTCCCAGAGAAAGACGTCTGTCAACGAGGACTGATCCTGTCAAAGATTAGAGAAGTGAATGTGGAACTGACTTACATGTCCTGATAAATACTTTTAAATTGCTAAATCCGCTGTTAATACTATATTTTTGTGATCTATCCATGTGGACATAATTCTAAATTATTAAAGTAAATTCCTGTGTGGGATGTCTCGCTGTAAACCCAATTAACATGAACATCTTCAATGAGGTTCTGATTGCCACGCATTCATTAAAAGCTCACCTCTTCCTCCCTCACATGCTCCCTCAATTTATTCATCATCAAGGGTTGCAGACTTATTTAGCTCTATGACCTCAATGTTGACTCTTGTCTCCGGAGCAGCACAAATGTTTGTACAAAGACCTGGAAAATTAACCTGGACAGTTCGTTCTCACCTTGGAAACAGCTGTGGACAAGGCGACTTGCTTGTGTTGGTGCTTTCTGGTCACAGTAAACTCAATCTCCCGATGACAACCATGACCATTACGTTGAAAAGCCTCAGAAGAAGCGAACACGCGGACCTGTAATTGAGATTAAATCGTCAACCTCAACTTCTAAGTAAGTTTTTAAGTCCAGGAAAAGTTCAGATTCATGAAAAGTTCAAAATCTACAGTTCTTCAATGTTCACACTCCTAATGATGATTTCATGGTGCAGTTGAAAGGTTAAAAGTAAGATTTTAATTGATCAAAGCCTGAGAAAGCATTAAAATGAAATCAGTAATTTCTACCTCTAATGGAAAGATTTATTGGTAAAGCCAATTACATATTTAATGTTGGGAACATGCTATAATTTCACATGTGGTCACAGTTGTTAGGAAAAATCTTGGAAATCATTTAGTCACAGCAGCATAGTACTTCTGTGAGACCAAGAAACAGGACACTGGAAAACATGAACAGTTTGTCTCCCTCTTTTGGCAACTCGTGGAACCTCGTATACTGTTTATGTCAAGGTTTGAATTTGTAAGTGCAGGTTCACCTTTGTGACACTGGGGGGCAACAACAGCCAACTAAACCCAGAGTAACGATCCAGTTTCAGGAGGCCAGGAAAAGATGATCTGCCTGACATTTGTCTCCATATGAACCAGACACCACAATTATGGTCACAGTATTGAAGATACATATGCAACATGGTCAAATGTCCGAACATTAGACTCGTATTTGACAAACACTGTAAAACCTTGAGCAATAATCTGCCATTATAGTCTTATTTTCGGGATTCTCAGTCTCAGGTTTCCTGGGGAAAGCCTGATTCTACTGGATTCAAACTCTCCCCCAGATTTTGAAGCCTGGCTGGAAAGATTGTGCTAAAAATTCCAATTCCAGTTCACCCTAAAGCTGTTGGATGAGGATGAGGATGAGGTCAGGGCTTCAGGTCAGGCCAGTCACTCGTACCAAACTGAGGAAACCAGGTAAGGAATTTCCCAGAGCACACTGTTGTGTGGTAGGGAACGTTGGGAGAAGCACGGCCAGGGACCTTTAGACAGCTGTTGGCCTTGTGGCTTCCTCTTGAGGCTTTCCTCTTCTTCAGTGACATCTAGGGATTTGCAGAAATTACAGAAGCCAGAGTTCAGTCGCCACATCTCTTGTTCACTCGTTTTCTATATTTGTTATAAAAGTCTAACAATTAATATAATGTAAATCACTAACTCTGATCATTCCAAGTGCACTGATGTAAAGTCTCATGTAAATATGTAAATGGGTTCAAATGTAATTTGCAGCAATAAAAGGAAACAAAATGGCAGTTTGCTGCCTGATTTTGGGAAAGTGCTTGTGAATGTCGGGTATTTTGTGGATGTGAAAAGTGTATCTGTATTCTCAAAAAAAGGTTTTCAATAAAAACACAGTGGCTTTAGATGGTTTCTTTGCTGGCTGACTACTTCTCCAGCCTTGGAAAAGATCCTTTCACATGGCACTGAGGATGCTAGTGAGCAAAAATCTTGCATAGCAACCTGAAATGATTATCTGCACCCCTGACTTTTAAGTACAGAATTTAGAATGTGTTCAGAAATAAATGCAGATTAATACATTTTGTATAATCAGACTATTTAATAAAATGTCCAAACTTAATGAGCAACAAAAAATGTGCTTTCATATAGTAAAATAAAAAATATAGACATAAAATGTGCACTTCACACCCTTATTCATCCTTTTGATGAATTTATATTAGTTCCCAAGACAAAATAAAAACAAATTGGACTCAACTGCTTAATTGTCGTTTTTCACGTGACCAGATTCATCCAATGAATTATGGCTTTGCTGCATAAAAAGGGGCTGATTGTTTACAGTTTCTTTTTCACAATAGCAAAGACAAGAGAGCTTCAGAATGCTATTAGGATTATCAAGAAGTTTCAAAGTTATAAAGCTGTTAAGACGTTTCCAGAATGTGGAGGTAAGAAGAAACTCGAGAGAAATCTGTGAAGGTTGATATGGAATGTGGAAAAAAAACACCATCCAAGACACCTAAAGAGCTTCAGGCTGATCTGGATCAGTCTAGACTGGCGGTTTCAGCCTGGACCAGACTCAACACACTCTACCAATTAGGGCTCCTTGATTGAAGGCCGAGGAGAAGACATAACTGTCCTGTCCTGAGGTCAGCGACATTGCTCATTGCTGGTGATACTGCCTGCAGCGATGGAGCTGGCACCAGGTGGGCCAGTCAGTCTTTCAGCTGCAGCCTTGACGCCGGGGTCTAGTAGTGTGGACAAGGACAGGGTAGCAATTTACTCTGATACTGAGAGTTTTTCATGTAGATTTTTGTTTTCACATTTTGTTTTATTGGCCAGTTTGTTTCCAGTTTCATTCCTCACCACTACACACTGAGTGGCTGTATGATATTTTAATGTCTGACTCATGTACACTTTTTTCCCTCCTATAATTCTATAGTGGCTTGGTAGAAAAGCCAAAGCACTTGAAGCCAGAATCAGTTCATGTGTCTTAGCAGCAGAGAAGGGAATGGGGTCAACATTTAAAGTAGCAAGAGCTGCTCTCAGTTTTTCCTGCTGGTAATAAATCCTCTGCAACACTGAAAATTTGCTGCTCTATGGCTTAAACGACTTAGTGACCATGCAGTTATGGATACTGACGTGGGTAGAAAAATTTAGATTGTGAATTAGAATATGAAAACTTTCAGAAAGTTCGACTTCCAGCATAAGCCTGACTATTGCACTGAGGTTGCAGTGTTGCCAAAAGTTCATGATTTACATTAGGGTGCCTCAACACTGAAATGTTTTTTTTATTATTTGCCAAATTGCAAGTTCACAGCCAAACCAAACCTTAGAATAAAAAAGCACATTCACAATAGTGAAATGTTACAATTAAGACAATATATAATAAAAGCTGGCTAAAACTATTCACTTCAGACAAAAACAGTTATATTTTTTTATTTTGGGTCGAAATGTTCCCACACTTTTCTTTCCATCCGTACTTTCCATGATACATCTCTGACATACTGAGCACTGAGGGTATTAAATACACAACTGCATCCTTCATGTACCTTTTATCTTAATAGTTATTGGATAACGCCAAATGTTTGAATTGCTGAAACCCCTCCCGCCCACCCTGGTGATTCAGTGACGTTTGAAACTTCAGTCATGTGGCACAGGCAGTTTGATACAAGCTTCAGCACACTGGTTCAAACCAGTGTGCTGAAGCTTGTATCAAACTGCACCTACACTGAGAGCAGCTCTTGCTACTTTAAATGTTGACCCCATTCCCTTCTCTGCTGCTAAGACACATGAACTGATTCTGGCTTCAAGTGCTCTGGCTTTTCTAACAAGCCCATATAGAATTATAGGAGGGAAAAAAGTGTACATGAGTCAGACATTAAATATCATACAGCCACTCAGTGTGTAGTATCAAACTATCAAACTGGTTTGAACCAGTGTGCTTCGTGCAATTGAAACGAGGCCCTACCTACTGCTACCTTAGTTATATTATGTTGCAGGTCCCCATCTGCTGCCGTTTTTGCCCAGTTTTCCCTCTAAGTGCTTGCCATATTAACATTCTTAAGACACTGCTGCTTGTAACCATTTTGAAATAATTTTAACCAACTGGTCTCTGTAATGTTGCTCTTATTCTCTTCATTTTATTTAGTGTAGCTTAGTGATTTAAGGCACTGACATGCACTGTTTGCTGTGTGAGTGAGTTCAGTTGACTTTGACTGGACTAGTGTTGAGTATATGGTAGCACCCCTAGACAATCTAGTGTAGCCTGGAGCCTTAATTACTGGCCAACGCCCATGTAGGTTTAGTTTTGGTTTGTTGATTCTTTGTTATATAACTTTCATTTGTAAAATATTTTGATCATATTTTGAAGTATGATTTGTAATTAGAGAATGCTTTGTTTAGGGAGGATTTCCCCTGGTGGCATAGTTGGTTCACTTTCTAATGCAACCATTAAAAATAGTTATCTCCAATCTTACTCCCTCCACCACAATTGTCTTTACAAAAAAAAAAAAAAAAGCATAACACCACAGTTTCCTTTTATTAGAACTTTCATTAACAAAACCCCAAAAGTGCACTGATGTATGTGGCCAGAGGGGGTCAGTTATCTTCGGCTGTGTAGTCTAAATGTTTTATCGGGGGCAAACTTTTATTCTAAATTTTTGTCTAAGTAATGTAACTTTTCCAAACAGTGAAAATTTTGGAATTGTTAAACATATTTTAATACTGCAATACATAGTAAAAACTCATCAAAGCTGCTCTAGTGAGTAGCAGATATGACAGTTGATGTAAGCAGGGGATTTTTATATTCCTATTATTGCTATGATAATAACAATATTAATAAGAGGAAGAAGAAGAAATCCTAAAATAAATGGCAGCCAGTGCAAGGATGCTAAATCAGGGGTCATATGAACACAATTTTATGGGATGAATAAGAAGCTGAGCTGCAGTATTTTGAACCAACAGTAGATGGTGGATTGATTTCTGACTAAGAGAGGTATATGGGGAATTGCAGTAGTTGAGGAGGGAAGAAATAAAAGTATGGAGGAGTTTCTTCAGAACTGAGTCTGAAATAAAAGACCCAGCCTTGGCAATATTTATCAGTGATAAAAACATGAACAGCTTTCCCTACCTGGGGTTCTTAACATAAGTCCTGGTGAAAATCACACCAAGATTTTTTGCTGATGACTTCACCAAGTAAAATGACCTCAGTATCTTTATGATTCAATTTGAAGAAGTTGTCTGACTTCCAGTATTTTATTTCAGCAGACACTTGTAGAGGTTGCTATCTTAGACTAGACAGTTTATTTGCGGATGATGTCACCGAGAGCATAGACATGGAAAATAAAGTGGGACCTAGAATTGAACCTTGGGGGATCCCTTAGAAAAGGTTTGTTGGGGACGAAACTGAGACAGCCATTAATAAAAGATCTAAACCAGTTTAAAGACACATCACAGATCCCTGCCTACTTCTCCAGCCTGTCAAAGAGTACATTATGATCTACTGAGTCTAAAGCAGTGCTGGGGTCCAAAAGAACTAAGGTGGCACATTACTAGCATCTTCAGCCAATAGAAGGTCTTTACGAACTTTAAGAAGAGCTGTCTCAGTACTGTGTAAAAGATCAAAAGCCAGACTGGATAGATTTGAATAGATTATTATCAGTTAAATGTACTTGGAATAGTTTGAACACAACTTTTTTAAGGATCTTGCGTAAAAAGTCTTTAGATCAGTCTTAAGTTCTCAAGGATGGTGGGATCTAAGTTGGGTTCTTTAAGGAGTGCAGAGCCAGAGGTCAGTGAGCTATTTACAATTTATAAAATCCTTCTGTTGTCTTGTAGGGACCACATCCAAAGGGCAAGATGAAAACTTGATGTGTCTAATTATATCATTTATTCATCAACTTTATAGACAAAACTTTTAAATCTTTGAGATGTCACGGTGGAATAAAAAATTGCTCACGCATCATTAACTGCAGCATTGTATTTCTTCATTGCATCTTTCATAAGCTTAAAATGAACGTGGAGTTTGCAAGCTCTCCATTTACATTCCTCTTTGCAAACCTCTGTCTTTAGGGAGCGGACGTGGTCACTGAACCATGGAGGGAATTCTGAAGATGACTTACTTCCTGTTCTGACTGGGGCAACTAAAAACCAATGTTGCTTGGTAGTGGACTCCAAAAGAGTTCACCAGAAGGTCAGTATCAGGGAGGAGGTGCAGATAAGATTGGAGGGATGAAAATGCACATGAAAAGATTCAAGCTGTTGAGTCCATGATATGAGAGTGAATGGAGGCCAATTTAATTTTTGGAGGCAGAGGATAATATAATTATGCCAATATATTTATGAAAGGTTTGAAGATGAATATATACAGTATACCACAAAAAATGTTTTTTTTTCTCTATGTTATAATGTTGGTTTCAATATAGAGATGATATATTTTTCATATTTTAGGTACTGTTGACAAATTGGAGGCTTACAATATACAACTAAATACTAGTATGCCGGTTATGAAATTATCATTAGAGAACAGAAGAGAATCTGTGTCATTCCTCGGTGTGCTTGTAAAGAAAACTGAACATCTTAATTGTTGAGAGCAAATAGAATTTCGAGCATGGACTTGATATTTGAAGAACAAGCTATGGATGTGTGATCATTTCAAAGATAGATGCTATATTGTTCGGGTTGTCATGAACGGTTGTGATCTAGTGAAAAAATGTAGGCAGAAAGAGTTTATCCGCCCTTAAACCTGACTCTGAGAGAGACTAAAAAATTGTGTTGGCAACTAAATTTTCCCTGTTATAAATCATTCACATATTATATCCAGTGACCTTTCCATAGACCATTCTTTTAAAGATTTGCCAGTTTTGCCAATAATCTTGCAAAGAACCTAAGGGCTATGAACTGCTATGAACCACCTCCAAATATTCTATCTAACCTTTTTTTCTATGTCTGCAGAAAAGCTCCTAAAAAAAACCAATAAGTCCTGCGACCTTTTTTTAACGGTCACTGGTTGTCTGAATGATCGATATCCTCACTAAATGGTAAACTGGAGCTGGTTACTTTCTCACGTTTTGAATGCTAAGTCCTCCTTTAAAGTGGATTCTGACATGTGACTGCACTTTGTGCTGTGTGGAGGCAGACACATTGTCTGCATCCTGGCATAGGACTAGGCCGGTGAGGAGGATATGCATTCGTGAGATCATCATACACACAAGCACATGCTCCACATCGCCATGGAAACAGGCATCTCCTCACAGAAGCCAGATTCTTTCCATTTCTTTTTGCTGCCTGTTTACCACCAAGGGTTTGGCAGGGAACAGATGTCAAATGAGGAATTTCATTCTAAAATAAGAGATTCAAATAAAGAGCCTCCTACTCTCAGAATATGATTCATACCCATAAAAAATACTGGTGCAAAATGAAAACCAAACTAGTCCATTCAGGCTACAGAAATATAGATTCATGAATAGCTCACACCTCTTTCTTTTTTGTTTCCAACCTAGCATATACAATGCAATGGAAATGGAAAAAGTATTACGATCCTCACTTAATCTGTAATTTAAATGGAAAACACTTCAGATGCTATCATTAAAATGACAACTGAGTTATTCCAAACAAAGAAGACCTATATTCAGTTTCAATGTTGCAATTTAACAGATATGGGACTCTAAGCTGACTTCATATTTCATACCCACTAAAGATCCTACACCTAAAACATTCAAAAGTTCTGCTCTGTATCACTTGCACGGGTTGCACTGTTGATTACATTGGCAAACCTGAATTCTGCTTCATCACCAGATAAAGTGAACACACACAAGGACCCAACACTGCTGTGTATAAATATTTGAAAAGAGTGAAAATGTCTAGGATGTCCTGTTTTTGTCCAACAGTCCAAAACCCAAAGATAATCAGTTACAGTGATAGAAAACATAGTAAATCACTGAATCCTAAAGTTCAAATGGCTAGAGCCAAAGACTCCTCAAAAAAACTCAAAATGATTAATCAATTAGAAAAATGTATTAAGATTAATTTTACTTTGATCAGCTAATCAGCTAATTCATGAATTGGTTCACCATGACAGTTCTTTCTCTGCTTATCCTTTAAGTATTTAAAATGAAAAAAATATATAAAATGCTATTTGCTCAGTGTTTCAGTGCACTAGTTGAATAATTATGTTTATTTTTAGTGAAAACATCTTATATTACCATAAATTAGTCAATATTAATCACATTTGGCCCCAGTGAGAATCTGCCATTATTAATAGCAGTCAGTTCCACACACACTCTCCCAATTATACTACACAGGACTATGTAAGTGGCTCATACACTCAATATATTCCAGTTTTATCCAGTCAATAATTGATGCTGTTTATGTAAAACCTGAAAAGGCCCTTATAAATCCATCTGTACACCACGTACTAATGATTATTGGGACACTGGGTGACTCTGGTTCCCTTGGCAGCGCATAGCAACAACATTATGTATAAAACCATTTCTAGAATCCTGTGTCAGCCTGAGAAATGACAGTGCTTATATTGATTCAGGAGCTAATAGCCCATTGTTCAAGCTGTACAATCTTAAATTTTTTCTTGATCTTTTATTCCTCCCCTTGCGAGATACAGTATGATTACCACAGGCAACAAGAGGATGCCTTGATCTTCTCCAAAGAAAAAAAATATATTCCAAGGCATCTACTGTACATTTCATAGAGTAAGGACTCTTCTCAGGAGATGTCTACAGGTTTACCCAGAAATCCTAAAGCCTGTTCCCATTAGGATCAGTTTCACAACACGGCAGGTGTGAATGCGAAAATCTGCTCCTTTTAGTGAAACATCACAGCCTCAAGAGACGGCACTTATACAGTATCTCATGTTGAAGTGGATAAATTGACTGCGAAATGAGGGGAAAAATAAACATGGCTATAAGTTTCAAATCGTCAATGGTGCAGTTCACTGTGCCCACTAAGTTTAATTTCAGTCTTGTGAAATTCACTTTGAAATCACTGTCATTTACGCACAAAAAAACATGATTTACATAAATCTTCCTTGTCTTGATGTAAACAACATATAAGTTTAGTAAGCCAACGATACTGATACCATATTAATCCATTTAAAAAAGAGGTCATGCCAAAGGAAATTAAAGCTTTTTCCATAATGTTGCCAATATTTTCTTGAATATGTCAAGCTCTTTCAATTTCCCTTTTTTGAATTTTCCCAAATCTCTGCACACCTGTCTATGAGAGTCTCATTAGTTTTTGGAAACTTGTATTTTGTCCAAAAGGCAGAAAGCTAAAACCTAATTCATGATTGTGTGAGGGTGAAAAATTAAATGATAGATCAATGAGGAATAGTTTAGGGCAAAACTAGCTGTGGGAATACCAGGCCTTTATTCTTAGGTTCAGAACCAGGAAACACACATCTGGCATCTGGTAACGTCAGTCACAGATTCTCCACCTGTGTAACCGATAAACAACAATTATGGACCATGAAACAGAGCGACATTAAAATGATAGAATAACACACAGTAATGTAACCACAAGTGCCTCGTTGACTTTATCCTATTTCCTTGGGTGAACATCACTTCATCCACCATCACCACACGTCCTCCCGAGACATCTGCAAGTTCCTGTTGCTTAGTAATAGTCTTCAGTGCTATGATTAAAGTGAGCCTCAAAGCTCTGGGCATGCTCATTACTCACTGGTTGCATAATGAATCCCAGGGAGGAAGCTGATTAAGAACACCATCTTTCATAATGACACGTCTGGAGCAAATCAAAATCTTCCCGTCTCGGTGCTCGCTGGACGTATTCATACCTGTCCCGGCTGCAGCGGTGCACCAGGGTCACTAGGGGTGAAGTTGGTCTGTGCACAAAAAACAACCTGCTGACCTTTTCCTGGACAGGCGGAATTTACACATGATGCTAGAAGCTGCCAGCAACCTCATTTGCTCTGCTTTCATGTCTCACTGTCCACGCAGATTAACTCCTCTTTGATGTGTCTGTTGGGCTGACATGAAGGTGGGCAGCTTTGAAAGGCATAATATTCCAAATTAAATGCTGACTTACAATCATATTCATTATGCATGCAACATAACTTGGGTGGGCAGTTGTGCCAGCAGGTGTCATTGTAGACTTTGGTAAATGTAAATTTTCTATTCTATAATATTGATAAAAGTATTGAAATTTATTTTTTAACATACTGTATCTTTACATTCACTGGATCTAACCAAAGCACACTGCATATCCCAGAGGCCTAACGCACATATGGAATGCATTTCCCTCCTCAAGTAACATTTTTAAGCACTAAAGTTTCTAAAACCTGCTTTCTTTGAATCAGTTGTGAAATGTCCCCCCTCAATTTAAAATCTATTTCTAAGACATTAACAAAGTCTAGGATGGTTCAGCAACTCAAACAGTTCTGAGGTTTTCACATTAAAACATATTTCAGTAAAGTGAACAAACAGATAAATAACTACAAATTTATAGGCTGGATTAAAAAAGGGTAAATCATCTTCCTAAGTGACCACACCCATGAAAAATAGTAACAGAAAAGTGGTGAAAGGTTTGATAAGACTGACACAGAAAAGACTTGTACATTGACAAGTTTCTTAAATTGTTGCAAAAACACTTGCTTCTAGCTACCACTACCACAGCTGCTGTTTCAACTGAAAATGCCTACAATCGACAGATGTGTTACATGCCTCTGATTGGTTAGGCTAAAACAAAACAGCACAGGCAGAGAAAAACCGAATCTACGAATATACACCATATAAGCACATTATCAGCCAACGGCATTCACTTTGACCACATCTGTGGTGCAAAACATTGTAAGCAGCATTCTGAGCAAACACTTCCTGCGAAAAAGCCAAAGCAGTGAGACTGTGCACAGATCTGAGGCTGGTTGTCAGGCACAGCAGCTAATAGCAGCAGCCCCCTGGCATTTCTGTTATCACTACAATGCACAACTCGCTGTTGACTCGACTGAGGAGTGTGACTGGCAGGCCTGGTCAAAGTGCAGGCAGGCTTTAGGGAGAACCATTGTATGCAAGAGTTGTGCATCTGTTGCCCTCGCGGAAGCGTTTGGAGGAGAAGACGACAGGAAGTCAAGTCCCTGAGTGGAAAGAGGAGACACGGATGATGCTCTGGAAGGAGGATAATTAATGCAGAGCTTGGACGGAGGCTTTACATAAACACCACACTCCCAGGTGTGATGCCTTACATATACAAGGATGTTTTTACATTCACAAAGAATCCAATATGCTTTAATACCCCAAACAAAAATCAATCAAAAATTAGATTTGCGGTTGCGATTTACATTTAGATTTTTAAGGATCAGTTGGGAACTCATCATAACAAAACTATGAGTACATGAATCCAACAGGAAATATAGTCTTGTGTCATACTGCAACATCAATAATGTAATTGGTTCTTATTAATGTTGGGAATACAGATATGGATCATACACAGCATGAGGTGTTTACGCGACTCCGTATCCGAGCTTATGGAGGCACAGGCTTATCCAAATATTTAGGCATCCAGATTATATGGATATCATGTAAACACATTAAGTGTCTTCTGGAAGATGGGGACACACAAGAGGATAGACATTTGCCTTTAACATGGGACTACATCACGTACAGGTTATAATACCAGCTGCAAGTCAGCATTCGTTGTCCTGACACTGAAAAGACATTTTAGACAACACTTCACTCTAGTAAGCTTTTAAAGAAGGTATTCTATCACAGTATATTTAATTAAACATAAATGATGACATTTTACATTTTCTTGGCTAAAGACCTTTTGAAATGTTATAGCAGGAAAAGCACAAGGTGTAAATTATCAAATGAATGGTGGCCAAGTGACATTTGGCTGCTGGTGAGGTCCTGCCACTGTCCATTCTGGCTAATTACCACACCATCATGGCTTACTCAGGCACGTGGATAGAACCAGACCATTGTTCATTTTGTTCACCTAGTGTGAGTGGGCTAGTGATAGTAGTAGTGAACTCCGGTAGCTCTTCTCCCTACTGTTCCACTTACTTTCCCCTGGCATTTTGTTCACTATTACATCCCCGTTCATTCCATGATGAGTTATTGTTGTTATCACTGTTGTCGTAGAAGTAAAATAAAGCCCTCTGACCTAATGGGTTGGCAAAGTTAATATCTTAGTTCAGTTGCTAAGAGGTATATTCACACAGTTTATTCAAAGGATATCAACTTTACATCAGCTACTGGCTACTCATTTTTTTGTGGAACAATTATTACCTTGACCGAGGAAGTTAAATAAAGCTGAAAGGTGCAACGCAGCTCATAAGCTGCGGTAGCTTCCTCTAGTTTGGACTTTCCAGCTCTCCCTGCCCACAGAGTTCAGCTCTGAGAAGATGGTTTGCCATTGGTCAAGGGCCCAAATTCGTGTCAAAGTTCATCAAAGTTCATCAAAGCTCAACTCCACGGGGAACAAGATTGATTTTGCATCTTCAAGTGGATCCTCTGATCATGAGCATTAAACTGGAATGAACTGCTTTCACCACAAAATTTCATCATATTAAATCCTGGTTTGCTGAAGCCTTAACGAGACAAAATTCAAAAATAACATTGATATATTGCAAATGGAAAAAAATTCAGCTCTACAACATGACTTTGCTCAATGGTATTTTGTCATTTGCTTCTGTCTATATAAGGAAGGTAATAATCTAATATCATTGGTTCTCCAAATATTTGTTTTTAGCTGCCATAAATTACCACTTTTAGACTGTTTTAGACAGCAGATACAGCTCAAAAGTTTTAAATATATTAAGGGAGCATGTAGGGAGATGAGCATGGAACAGACCAACAGTTATGATGGCATACTTTGTAAAACAGTAATAATGGGATCTGAATTTTTTTTGTACGATAATAAATTAACCATTAAACTTTTTCTTGAAATCACTACGTTTTTCAGTGAGGGCTGTAGTAGATATTGATTTATCCTACAAAATGGAAAGTAAACAATGGGAACACATTTCTTCTTTTCAGAAAGACAGATGAAAGAAACCCTGAGAGAGTATGCAGTGACTTACACAGAACAGTGGAGCAGGAGCTCGTCCAAAGTGGACACTGGGAGGTTTTCTCCTGGTATTAATTAAAATCACGTCCAAACCTACCATGATCTCATAGAAAGGATGAATGACTGATCAATGAAACGACATACAAACAAAAACCCCACTTAAAACAGGTTACCAAGGTAAGAAATGTCTATATTTTTTATTACATTCAACAGTACAGTACACTGAAATTGCACATTTTCACCATATAGCAGCATTCTGACTGGCAAAGGAACTAATCAAGAGGCACATCCAAAACAAAAAAATCAAACACATGTTCAAATGTGTCATGGCCACTTTCTGACCAAATTCACATTCCATTTAAGCCGTTAATTTACATGCCTTGTAAAACAACTTATACGCAGCTACAAAAAAAAAAAAATTGTCCTCTCCTAATAACTCATAACTCCAGTGGCATGAAAAGACATACGGTCAAGTCAAACCCAGCAGTGCCTGGCTTCTTAGCCCAATATTAAAGGAAAAATTCATCCGTGGATACTCAGTGCAGTTGAGCAGTTATAAAGAGTTTTCATTTGTTTTTGTATGATTTCCTTCAGTCGACAACTTCACTTAGAGGTTTCTTTTATTACCCAGAATGACACCGTAATGTATGACCCTCAGAAAAAGAAGGGTGCGCCTTGGGTTGTGTGGGTGGAAAAAGAGCCGGTGCTAGAGTGATAGCACAGGACCAAGACAGGGCAGGTTTATCCATGGTTGAGTTCTTGGCATTAAATGTCATGTTGCTGCACTGCATTCTGGTCTACCGAGCAGGGCTGGCTATCCAATTCAAATAACTTTTGTACCAACAGATATATGCTGGCTGAACCAAGTATTACAGTCAAGTACTGTCAATGATTAATAATTTCATTATTTTGTTGACTAACTCTCAGTCCCCATTGTCAATAATAAGTAATATTTTTTCCTGTAGGATTGTTATCTACAAATACCAAATCAAAGACAAATGTACTTGTTGTCTGGTCTGCTATTTTAGACCCTTTCAGATGGAGACTAAACAGCCAGAACAGCTGCCTTTGAGGTTGGTCATTCTAGATATATGACGACCTGAACAACTCAGAATCTTCACAGATTCAGAGGCAACTGGACTTCCAGTGTGGCCTAGACATTGAGCTCAGCGTTTGCATTGAGATCAAAGTCTGAAAAATAACTATTTGTTGGATCCAGTAGATACTCACCAGACCAATCACGTATTGTTCCTATTCTGAGGGTTCCTACTCAAGAATGCAAAAAAAAAAAGTTTACCATCACTCAAGTTTTGCAGCAATGCAACATGATCTGGCAGTGTACTGCCATGGCCAATCCAATACGCAGCACACACTGGTAGATTACTCTGTCATGAGAATGGCATACCTCTACTGTTGACCTCACAACAGACAGGATACAGGAGATGATTTCTGTTGTGATAACCTTCCAGAGTAGGAACAGGTAGTGAACCTCAATACCTTTAAGTGCGAACGAGATTGTGTTCAGAACGTTATCAAAATCTGTCACCTACCGGAATGTCTGGTCTGACTCGTTGTTTATTCGTAGACAGACATGTTTAGTTATTCTTTGACCTAATTGTACCTTGAACATTAGAGAACACATCCGTGATGGAATATTCTTACCTCCAGGTTCACTTTTGACAGCATTCCAAAGCCTGAACAGTGACGGGGTCACAGTCTCCCCGCCATTAACAGTTCAACCACTTGTTACAGAACTTCCATTCATAGGTCACATGATGACACCGGAGCAAGTTCCACTCACTTACGAAGGCCATGGGATACACTAAAAGTTCCACAGAAGGCTAGTAAGTAAACCTCGAGTTTAGAATATTTCATCAAGGACCAAAAGTTCCTGATTTAGATCTAACATTTGCCAACATGTTTGGCTTCTTTTGTTTGTTTTTTTTAACATGTATATTCCTCAAAGTAAGGTAGTAGGAAGTGTTGTTTTGGCATTGGTAGAGAAAACCAAGGTACTGTAACAGAACAAGTATCAACCAATTTTGAACACTACCCAGCCCTATTTCCAAGTTGTAAAATCCTGGCGTCTAGTATTTTAAACCAGTGTGCACTGTTTTGGCATCTGATGAGCTGTAAAACTTATGGATGTTTGACTTTCAGCATTTTATTTCATCTTCAAACTGGTCCCTGTAGCAACACGCCCACATCAACACTGCGCCTTGCCATTTTTAATGCAGTGCTACTTTCAGTCTTAACACTTGCTGGGAGATGTATACCATCAAACAGCAAAACAGGCCTGCGGTTGCAAAGTACATTATGTAAAGATGTGGATTTCTTTTCTTTTTGTTTGTTTGTTTGTTTTTTTAGCATTGTTTAGGTGTTTTGAGGGTGGATTTTTTTTCCCCTTTAAACAACAGAGCGATGCTCTCCACACACATACACTGCGCTTGGCTGTATGCGCCTCTTCGTGTTTCCTGGCAGCTGAGGAAGAAACTTAAAGTACTTGGGCATCAGATCAAGGCAGGCGTCGCGGAACTTCTTGATCCGCCAGTAGTAAATGAGAGGGTTGAGGGCTGACTTGAGGTAGCACAACCACAGGACCCATGTGCTGATTTGAAAAAAGCTGTCTTTATGGTAGAACCCATTGCTAAAGGTAGTTATCAGACTGTAGGCAGTGAAAGGTGCCCAGCACACTGTAAACACAGAGAAGAGGATGAGGATGGTGGTGAAGGCACGGGTCTTGAAGCTCATGTCTATGTTCATTTGGAAGGGCCTCTGGAGGCTCAGCAGGCCCAGTTTGCTGGCCTGGCTCAGACAGATGCCGTCCGGGTGGCTGTGGATGCGGATTGCGTTGTGTCGGATGGTGTTCAGGATCCCCATGAATGTGTACAGCATCACCATGAAAGGCATGAAGAAGAAGACTAGCATCAGGATCAATACATAGGCATGGTAGCTAGGCTCAATGCTGTAGCCAAATACACACTGAGGGGCCCTAGGAGGGATCTGTAGAGGGGGGGAACCAACAGCCAGGGGAAACGAGAAAATGAAAGACAGCATCCATGTGACCACGATGAGCACTTTAGCTCTCTGTGGGCTCAGCTTATCTTGTTTCTGGACAATAATAAGAAAACGATCTATGCTTATTATAAGCAGCACCGCCACACCTTCCATCACAAAGAACCAAAAGAGCATGGCTGACACCCGACAGAAAAGGTCTCCAAAAATCCAGTCGGTGGTCACGACAGTCACCAGAGCAAAGGGCATGTTCAGGATGGCCAGCATCATATCTGCAAATGCCAGGCTTGCCAGGAGGATGTTGATGGCTGAGCGCATGGCCGATCTCTGGTACACCATCAGGCACACCACCACGTTTCCCAACAGGGCCACCAGTAGGATGGCAACCATGACGAAGCAAAAGAAAACCTGCAGCGGTAGGCTGACACCCTGCAGACTCTCCAGGGGCTCCGCTGTCGGTGTAACTGGCTCCGGAGGCGAATGGGAGCCCAGTGAAACATTCGCCATGGAGATATTCTCCATCGACAACCTCTCAGAAAGGTTTAGCAACCCCATAAAGAGGCAGCGGAGACTAGCGTCATTGTCTCTTGCCTCTGGAAGGGGAACAGTAGCGGAGTGAACCATTCTTCCCCAGGGTGAGCAGGCATCTTTGCTGGTGAGCTCACTCCAAACATGATGCTTTGGATGTGGGTATTCCCAGGCTGATGCAACGGGGTGGCGTCTTCATGGCTCCTAGACCCTATGACATACACAAAAATGAAGTGAATGCTGAGAAAATTAATTTAAAAAAAGGTTATGTGAAAGGGCATTATTAAAGCAGATTAAACCAGTATCATTTCCATCAAATTCCCCTTGGAGTTGCAATTACAGCAAGCTGTAATCCAGTCGGCTACAAGCCTGCATCTCTCCAAATAATTCACATGACCCTGATCTCTCTAAAAGCCACAGAGTCACAAAAAGGAAACAAAAAAGGTGTTTTCATTTAGACTGCGACAATTTCTGGATGTTTTACATGCAAACTACTGTCTTTCTTTTAACAGAGGCCAATCACAATTTGTTCAACTTACAGAGCAAAACGTGTTTCATCTTCTCTCTGATAATGAGAAAAATATCAATACGAATTTCATTTCTGTTCATTAAAGGCAAATACAGGGTTTCTTTGTCCACAAGCATCTGCTTGATGCAAATTTCATCGTCTGTCCCAATTCTTCATGGGTTTGTGTGGACCCTGTGAAGCACAAAATCTGAGTCTGCATGGGATGTCCACATTGGGAGCACGTCAACTGCGCATGTGCCCGCCAAGTTACCCAAGTTACCATTGGTATGTTTTGTTTATCTCGCATCCATGGTCCTATTCTTTTTAAGTGGTCACACAACCCCCCACCCCCCCCAAGTAAAACAAAGTTTCCATTCTTATTGCATGAGGTTGCCATCAAGTTTTCTGGCATGCATGTGTGTGTGTCTGTAATCATATCCCCAATTATAGTATGAACAGAAGAGCATCCATGTCCCCGTCCACAGTCCACGACCGTCTGACGGTGAGTAGAACAGTGAACTAGATATGAGGACACAGTGAGCTTAGATCGACATAGATCCTGGGAAAAGGAGGAAACAAAAGACCTGACTTTTTCCACAGCTACCTGCTCCAATAAAGCTGATTTATAAACATTTCAGTATTTATCTCAGTAAGAAAGGGAATAAGTGCATTTCAAATGCTGAAATAAAATGAAATTATAAAATAATAACAAACCATTTGTAAAAAAAACGAAAAAACAAAACAATCTTCTCTGCGTGAAATGTAAAAAGAAATCATGTCAAAGTGCTTTACTTACCTGCTGCCAGTAACCAACAGTCTGTATTCAACCAGGGACAAGTCAAATACTGCAATAAAAACCCTTATCACTTGTACAAACATGGGACACGGCATAGTTCAGACTGCCTGGTATCATTTACAATGACTAAGCAGCAAATGCCAAATAATAAATGCGCTGTAGAAAAGAGTCCATTTGTAAGTGCTTAAAAAGATTAATTTCAACATAAATTGAGCAGTTTCATTCATTTATTAAAAAAAATAGCCAGTTAATCCAATTATAATCAATTATTTTGAGAGTGGTGCATGTCAGCCTTTTATACAGCCATGCTAAAACTCAGGTTGGCCCCTGCTTTGATACCTGGATATGTAGCTATTCACCATTCGGTCAGGAGAGAAAAGCTGTAGTAAGGAGGAAAAAAAAAGAAAAAAAATAGACTGGCAGCAACGAAGCTGAGAAGACGTTGCTTTATTCATATGGTGATGACAACTGCATTGTCTGCTGCAATTACCCACTGCTTCATCACAATTAAGACCTGGTGAACAAGTAAATAAGATATTTTTTTTCTTGCCCAACTTCCCGCTCCACTCAGTTCACACACATACACAGCTCATTTTCTAAGGACGTGGGTTTTTGTCGATCGCAATTGCCAACATGCTGTGAAGCAGCCTGCAATAACAGGGAAAGTAATGCCTCATCTGTTTCCCTTCCTTTAGGGGTGGCCTGACCTGAACAGTTAAAACAGCCACTGAAGCCCTCTAGCAATCAACCTGCAGTAAAAAAAAAAAAAAGAAAAAAAAAAAAAGCACTTGCTGTTCTGAAAGACTGGGAATTGTTCAGGTACTCTACACGACAACCCAATCATGCAATGGACAGCTGTAGGGAGAAAAAGCTGACAGCTTTCCAGCCTCATCTTGTGACCTTGATTTGCTAGTAAGAGCTCTTAAGAGACAACAGGGTCCTGCCAACCATGTCACTGATGGTGTGCACTGAAAGATTTACTAGTTTATGTGAAAAACAACTTGTCAGAGGGTACCGTGTTTACTGATAAACAACACTGATGTGTCTGTGAGAGAAATACTAGTCTGTCTCTCTAAATGACATGATTTCTGCATAATTTAACAGTGTAAGAATCAATGGAGGTAAATAGTTAAATTTGTAACATATAATGCACTGATGACTAAAAGAGCATGGCTGATCTGCCATAATCTGCCATAACACATAATACAGGCTTGGATTGATTTCAGTCTCAGATCACAGTCATATAGAGGCCTAAATAAACAGAATTACTGAAAGACTATCATTGAATAGCTAACTGTGAAACTAGGTATCTCTCTTTCAAAATCTGAACTACTTCATTAAGAAGGAAAAAGAATAAATATTCGATTATTTATCATCCGTTCAAATCAAAATTTCGGTGTATGAGTGCAACATGACACGGTCGTTCAGCCAATGTTAAGTGTTTGTGAAATAAACTGTCTGAGCCCGCGCGTCTGGTTTCCTTGTCAGTAAACAAGACTGATGCTGTTCTATTTGCTAATACAAAATGGAGAAAACTAGCCAGTCGAGCTGAGCAGGTAATTATAACCTAGCCAAACCTTTTGAGAAGTACTGAGAGGAAGCATATGGATTAAACAAACAAACAAAAAAAAGTAGATAAAGGCTGATGGCTGGCTGCAAATGAACATGTTAACTCTACAAACTCTAGTTTAAGGTAAGTGGATTATATGTTCATTCCACATTGTTTACATTAATTTTTTTGACAAAGTGAGGCACCACTGCAACTACTACTTAAAAGTTTGATTAATTTTTAACAACACTGAATTTATAGTGTTCAAATATTTAAATTTTTACTCTTGAATTCTGCTTTAAATATTAACCAAATCCAATAACAGTGACAAACGTTTCCTATTTAACCTAACTTGATTATGTGGTTTTTAAAATATCCCACATTCAAATTTGACAACCCTTGTTAAAAAATAAATTAATAATAATAATAATAATTACATTCATGTTTTTGAAATTGCCAAATTTATGTTCTGGAATTTCTGTAAGGGGAAATTAAAACTACACAAATTCAGACGGATGGTTAAAACTGAAACATGTTAATGCTGTAAATCCAGTGGCACTGAAACCTCAGCATAATCATTCAGTGGTGATTATTAGTTTTCTGACAGTAAGTACTTGATCAATAAGCTGGTCGGTGGCCTTATGTTAGACAAACGGCGGTGGAGATTCAGGCTTCGTTCTCCTCGGAAGGCAAATCACATGCAAGCGTTTCGACAGCTGGTTGATAACAGACCTGTGAGAGAAGCTCACAACTGCTCTGGAAACGGACCCAAATGTTTGGGAAAACCGGGGCCAAGTAAAAAGACCATGATCGACCACCGACCGAGAGCAGCCCGGGCCGGAGCCCGCAGCCCGCAGCCCGCGGCTCGTCGTGTCCGCCGCTCCTTTCAACAGCCTCGAAAACGGTCGAGTGCTCGCCCGGAGTTTACATCTCTCAGCGGGGGGTTAAGGATCCGAGCCGACGTCGGCATTTAGCGAACGTTTTACGGGGAATCCTATTTTAACAGCGCCGTGGTTGTGTCGGATGGTTTCCAGGGATTTTACCTGCTCCAGTCCCCCACGTCGAGGCTGAGGGGCTCAGTCCTCAGGACGCTGCATCTCGAAACGCTTTCTCCTCCTCGCTGGTCAGGACACAAGACAGTTGTTCCTCGGCAGGAGAAGCAGGAGAAGCAGGAGAAGCAGGAGAAGTCTCGGTTTAAAAAGTCAGATCTGTGGCTGTTTAATGAGCAGTCACAGCCGACGGCGCCGCCACCTACACAAGTGAAGCCGGAGAAAAAGTGAAATCCGCATCTGGTCGGTCTGGTGCTTTGTTTCCAGGAGAGCAGGAGAAAGACGGAACCGACTGTCCACGTTTTTAAACGGGCTGATGAACTGTTGATGGCTGGCGTTTGCCGGACCTGTGGACCTCCGCCGTCCTCCGCCGTCCTCCGCCGACCTCCACCATCCTCCCCCGCCGAGCGGACCGGGCCGTCTGCTGCACGGAGCCGCGTTATCGCTTCACCGTTGCATGCTACGCTCACTCGGCGCTACCTGCGTCAAGGTGACCACAGTGACGACCACCACGTCCTGTCGGGCTTTTCAAAGTTATTGCCCGATTTTCTTTTTTTAAATGTTTCCTTTTAGAAACAGAAGACACTGCTGCCGATATCAACACCGCGTGGAGGCTATTTGTTTGACTCTGCATCACATTAATCTACGTGAAAGGACAATTTAATGTGGTAAAGAGCACAAAGAGTGTATTTGCAATAGAAAATGCCAAAAAAATTATGTAATTTTTGATCCTTGCTGTGAGAAAACAACAAATAAAACCGTCAGAGGAAATTCCTACATACACCAGCATGCATATCGAAAAGAAAACATTTTTTACATACCCCAGCTAATAATTATCTTTTTTTTCTTTTTGGATTCTCTAATATTACACTGTTTCGATACTACACCTTTTTGGCTGTTTCTCCTTACTTATATAAAACCTCTGCTTTATTCTGAAAGCGGAGCGGCACAGCTTCCGGCGCCGTCTGGACCGTTTGACGCAGCTTGTAGTCCGGTAATAGCTGACACCGAGAGAAGCCAGGAACGTGGGAAAAGTGGACTTTTACTCGGCTCATTTCCAGCCTCGTCCAGTTGACTCACTGGACAAACTGGACAAACTGGGCAAACTGGGCACAGTGGGGACAGTTTGCATGGCCAGGAATTACTCTTTTGTGCACCTGTGTCTTGTAGGTGATAAAGATGACAAATGGAGCTTGTTATTGCAAAAGTAGGCTCACTCATATTATTATTGACTGGGTTTTTAAAGCATGGCTGGGACATGACAATTATTTCTAATATTTTTCCAAAACACCACTTAGAACACTGGTTACAGGCCTTGACTAACTCGACAACACAAGAAATAGGAAGAAAACAATCATTTTATTCCCAAAAAAGTGTGCGTATATGCAGCGCAATGGTGCAAGTGCCAAAAGTTCATTCTTCTCATTTATAATACTTTGTTGTTCAGACACATTACCTCCTTTTTAAGTTTAATTAAAGAGCTCCGGTGATGCCAGCATTTTCAAACTGCCAGACTGCTTCCTGGACCATGTTAATAAGTGCGTTTCCCAACTCCCACATCAGTGGCATTAAAACAGAAACAATAGAATTCCACTGATATTGTCTGCTTTTCTATCTGGCAGTTCCCAGTATCTTAAAGAAAATGATATTTGAATTCAAAGTAAAAACTGAGTGATCACTGGTTAATCAGAAGTTGCTTGGTCAAAGGTTCCTGTATTCCTGTATGTATAGCTATGGCCTCATCTGCCAGATTAAGAGACACTTTTTTTTACCAGGCTTTTCCTTTTATGCAGAAAATAAGGCCTTTTTTCACAGGAGACTGAAAATATTTCACATTTGTTCAACATAAATTTCAACAGTTAACATCACAGTTGTGAGTGGTCAAAATTCCTTTTTCTTTCTTCTTCCTTTCACATGTAATAGGCCTGTTGTCCCAGAAGACATTTTGAGATGTCACCCTGGGCACGACAGCTGCAGTTTGCATGTTCTCTTCACCTAGGGGCAGTATTTAATGTCACAAGGTCACACTGTATGTACTGGGATGTAAACAAGCCTTGTAATCACATTGTTATCTACAGCAGATTTATGACTAATTATATAAACGTTTCGATATATACTATGAAAGAGAAAACTTTCTTCAAAATCATATCGCAAGGAGGCTGGATTCGGCTCAGGAGCCATTATTTACCAACCTCTGCAAAATGGACAAACTATTTAGATTAGTGGAAGAGAATAATCAGTCTGTGTTTGCTACAGACCTCATTCATTTCTTTATCAGAGAACAAGTGCAGCATATCCATCAGAAATCTGCCATGGGAACCATGAGCTGAGCTACAGTAAGGTCTGTGTTAGCTTACACAAAGGCATCAACACTGGATGGATGGACACAAATGACAGAGCTAACAGATGCTATTTTTGTCTTGTAACACATAGTCAGCTTTTAGGCGACATGTATACAGTATATCATATATATGTCTGTGAGCCAAAAAACTGACTGTGTAGGTATATACAAGACTGCTCATTTAAACTAATGCCTGGAGGAAAACATGCTGATGTCCTTCATTGATAGTGTTGAATCGAATGGCTAAATACAGTTTCCACTGGACAGATAGACATACAATTGCCCAGCCATCTACAGTCATCTCCACAGTAAAGGATTAGTTCATCATTTTGGAAATGAGCCTTTTTGATTTTTTTCCAAGAGTAAGACGAGAAGGTCAATATCAGTCTTTTGTCTGTGCATTAAGTTTGGTGGAATAACTGACATTAGATCAATGGTGGTCAAAGTGGAAGCGGATCATGGTCAAAGGGGAGCCAAATGTTAGTAGTTTAAATACCGCTAAGTTGGGTTTACTATAAAAGTAACATATTGTACAAGATAAAACTTTTTGTGTGTAAACTCCTAAACTTCACAGTATAGTGATTTAGTAAATGTACTTAATTGCTTTGCACCAATGAGTCTGGATGTTGTATTTAGCCAATATCTTAACATTAAGACTGGAATCAGGGAAACAGGGTCTATGTGCTGGAACAATTTCTTGGCCAACAACAGTTTACAGTTTATCCATCCACCCTGCCCTTCTGTGTTTGTGTCTCTAGCTTTACTCCAGGTTGCCACATACGCTGGGAGGCACAGGTTTTGGTTTTGGTTTCTGTTTAGCATCATGGTACCAAACCTGGCAGCCTTACTGTGACACCATACGTCACAGCAACGTGCACAGATTAAACTAACGAGATAGGTGTTAATTACAGACATTTGGTGCTGTTGGTGGGAAAACTAGACAGAGCTGGGTAGCTGTTTCCCTCTACTTCCATTCTCTATGCTTAACTAGGCAAATCACATCCTGACTCAGGCTCTGTACTTAATGTAGGAACAGGAGATTAATATCCATCTCATTATAGGAGGCAAAACTAATAAGTTAAAGTGTATATCACAAAATGTTGAACAATTCCTTTAAAGTAGAGTTTCTAAATTTTAAAGAAACAATGCTATATTCTAAGATCAAATATTTCTTAAATACAGTTATTAATTCATTTTATCAATTTATAGTTTTCTTTGAATGTTTCACGATTATCAATAAATCAGCTCTGATATTAACCAACCCTAAACTGGGTCCAAACCCCAAGCTTGAGAAACTCTGCCTTATCATTTCCAAAAAGCTCACTCTGCCAATGCCAGTATATTAGCGTACATAGATAAATCAGGTGATATTTTGTCTTTTATTTGCCATTCACCAACAGTCAACTCCTAAGAGGCCTTTATCTGCCTGGCATCTTCAGTCTTGGGCGGTATGATCTGAACCTGGAAGGGGATGAAGAACTCCAGAAGAGCCTTCGTGTCTTTCAAGTCAAGAGAATATTCCTGAGCGACCTTTTCCGGCGTCCAGGTCTGAGGCTGACGCTGGTGGCTGCTGAGGGCCTTCAGAGCCTCAGCGATGGTCAGTTTGCCCTTGGCAACATCAGTGAGCTCTACCAGGCCGTAGGGGTCCCCCGGTAGACTGAACCTGAGCGGTCGGCGCTCCACCTCCTCACGCTGTGTCACTTCCTTTGATGCCTGAGGGAGGATCAAGGAAATGAATACATACATAAATACACACTTGACTGTGAAGAGATTTTCTCATGATTAACACTTTGTTTTTATCTCAAAAACTATTTGCCGGATGTTTCTGGTCCTCAGTGACTCATGTACTTTCTTCTTCAGGAAGCACCATCACAGGCCATATTTTAAAAACAGCTTTAAACAAATTTAAATCTGCACTTATCAGTATTTTCATAAAAGCAATGGGTCAGCTGACCATGTATTATGGACTGAAACATGCCTCCAAAATAATGCTAATGTTCCTCTGTGTCTGCTGGAAGTAAATACAGGCAGCTGTTTACCAACAAATTAGCTTTATTAGAATTTTGGGGCCATCATTTTCAAATGTGTGATTTTTTTTTTTTTTTGGCCTATTGTGTAGATCTGCTCTTAAGTAGGTAAAAATGGTTTATGCTTTAAGTAACACTGTGGACCAATGGTGCTAAACTTGAGGATCCTGATGTTTTTGCTGCAAGTAACAAAAAGCAAAATTTTGTTGCATATACAGGGTTACACACACTTCAAATCAGCGCTTTCATGTGCATATCAGTGCTTCAGTGCATTTTATCATTTGAACTGTTTTTAGGGTAACCACCTAGAGTTTAAAGTGAATTGGGCATGTCGGTTGTCTTTTTTGAAATTTGGGATTTTCAAAAATATCCAACGTGACATCGCTCATGGTTTTGTTCTTTTTTCCTCCCACAATGCCGTTTGCTGTCTGTCCATAGTGTTTGATCAGATGTCGGGACTTAGTCAGAAACAGCTTCCTACAAAGCAAAAGCAGTGACTCTGCCTCGAACGGCTGTAGCTACAGACTCAGTGAGGGCTCCGTAACAGCTCTGCCTCACCCTGTTGTGTGAAAGGTGGAGTAAAGGTGACTGAAATGACTGGAAATGTCCATATTCTACCTATAGCCCGGCAAGTAAACAGCATTATAATTCAGTCAATTCAGAATGGAATAAAATGAAGCACTGTCCATCATTAAAGCCACTGACTTGAATGGCTACAGAGTGAGTGTCCCATACTGACCTCTGCTGCTGCTGCTGCCGCTGCCGGATCTTTCGACTCCACATACACGGACTTCAGGAGGGCCAGCAGAGGGTCGTTCTTCTGGTTCACTGGATCCACTGATGCTGCTGATCAAAAACAGGGAAGCAGAGATGAATCAGAGGGACTCTGGGTCTGATGGATCAACCTCGTCATGACCCCTGGAGACACAGTTACACAAGACAGCGGAGGTCGGACACTCACCTGCGGAGCCGGCGGCCGGGGCCGGGGCCGGGGCCGGGGCCGGGGTCGGGGGCGGGAGGTCGGCGGCGTGTCGCGGCGCCGCCCGCGGCTTCTCCTTGGAGATCTCACGGAAAACGCGGTTTTCTAGGTTGAAATTTCGGAACATACGCGCAACCCGTGCCCCCATGGTGACGGGATACCGGTCCGCTGACAATAAAGTTTAGTCAAACTATCGACGGTGAGCGAGCAGGCTCATAAGACGATGAAAAGGCGAACAAAAAAAACAGCAACGCTGTGTGGTGGTGGTGGTTCGTCGTCGTCGTCCTTCTTCTTCTTCTTCTTCTTCTTCTTCTTCTTCTTCTGCTGCTTTTTCTGCTGCTGCTTCTTCTTCTTCTTCTTCTGCTGCTGCTGCTTTTTCTTTCCTTCTTCTTCTTCTTCTTCTTCTTCTTCTTCTTCTTCTTTTCCTTCTTGGTCTTCTTCTTCTTCTTCTTCTTCTGCTGCTCTTCTGCTGCTTTTTCTGCTGCTTCTTCTTCTTCTTCTTCTTCTGCTGCTGCTGCTTTTTCTTTCCTTCTTCTTCTTCTTCTTCTTCTTCTTCTTCTTCTTTTCCTTCTTGGTCTTCTTCTTCTTCTTCTTCTTCTGCTGCTTTTTCTGCTGCTTCTTCTTCTTCTTCTTCTTCTGCTGCTGCTGCTTTTTCTTTCCTTCTTCTTCTTCTTCTTCTTCTTCTTCTTCTTCTTTTCCTTCTTGGTCTTCTTCTTCTTCTTCTTCTTCTTCTTCTGCTGCTGCTTTTTCTGCTGCTTCTTCTTCTTCTTCTTCTTCTTCTGCTGCTGCTGCTTTTTCTTTTCTTCTTCTTCTCCTTCTTCTTCTTCTTCTTCTTCTTTTCCTTCTTGGTCTTCTTCTTCTTCGGGTTTTAACGGAAGCTCGTATCTTAAATGTCTCACTACCGCCACCTCCCGGAGGTAGCTCAGTCCCATAGCTTCCAGTGGGACAGGTTTTCCTCATTGGGAAGCGGATCATCTTCTGCCCGGGCCCCTGTCAACACTCTCCCGTCTACTCTGTCCTCCTGCTTCTGTCAGCCCTGATCTTTTCTCTCTCCCATCATGGCCTCTCTCTCTCTTACACATTTCCTTGCCATTGACAAGTACATGCTCTACAGTTTCTGATAGTAACGTGAAGTGTAAAGCTAATTGTAACGTCCTCTTGATTGTGTCCTCTGTCCATTGCCTTCCCTGCTTCTCCAGCTCCGTTTTGAATGGAATGTAAATGTCTTCCTCTTGTCTCCTGATCCCACTGCTGCTGCCACTCACCGTTCATTTCTTGTGCCCTCTCCTTGTGAATTTGAGAGACTGATACTGGACTCCGTGTTTTCTTTATTAACAGCTAGTTTGGCTAGTTTGTTCCTTATCTCATTTCCTATAATGTTGGTATGAGCGGGGGCCCAAATGAATATGACCTCAGCCCCTTGAGTCCTTATTACTGTGTGTTTTGGTATTATTTCATAAAGCAAATCCTGATGGTTCCTGGCCGTACCTGACATGAAACTGGCACATTACAGAGTAGGACTTTTTTAGGTTTGCTTTGTTCAACCCATTCCAAATGTTCTTGGATCCTCGGATCCATCTGTAAAAACCTGCACATATTCTTTATACTTAGATTCCTCATTCCTGCCTTCTAGTATCCACACAGGGATTAGAAGCCATATACATTCACCCGCTGTTTCATCTCCTGTGAGACAAAAGCTAATGTTTGCTCTCTCTCCCTTTCCCAGCCGGCCTGTAACACTCTTTTGGAAAGATGACCATCTCCATGCCCCGTCTGATTCATCCAGTGGTTACGAGCAGCTGTCTCTGACCGAGACTCTGTGGCTATTCTCCTGCCTCAACTTGAAGTGCACACAGCGGCGATGTTCTCACTCCCCTAAACACACTCTTAAACCCTGAGCCTGTTTTATGTTCATTTTCACAAGTGCAGATGTTGCTGCTGATCCTTAAACCACACTGCCAAGGTCTAGCCTTGATCTTTTTAGAGCTACATATATATTTTCTAGTGATGCAGTATCAGCTCCCCACTCCTCTCCTGTGAGAGATCTCATAATATATATCACTTGTTTACACTTATCTTCTTCATTACTAATATGCTCTCTCCATGTTAATCTCGACTCAGAACAGTCCATATCAATTTCTATATAAAAAACATGTCATTTACCATCAGAGAAACTAAAGTGGGAATTACAATACTCCCCTGGGGTTTTCCAATC
This sequence comes from Istiophorus platypterus, assembly GCA_016859345.1. Classification (NCBI taxonomy): domain Eukaryota; kingdom Metazoa; phylum Chordata; class Actinopteri; order Istiophoriformes; family Istiophoridae; genus Istiophorus; species Istiophorus platypterus. The sequence goes on along the minus strand of CM029133.1, from coordinate 2,352,948 downwards.
TCTACAATTTATTTGACTGATAGTTCTGACCCTATTTACACCAGGAATGATCATCCACTCATAAAGTCCATGATCCAGTTGAAAACTCTCCCTCCAACTCCCATATCATTATAAACAGCCCCTCTCTCCCTAACATGTCACACTGTCTCTTTATTTACATGGGCTTTTCTTACTTCAACTTCCAGACACAAAATTGGATCCAAAGTGCCCCTCCCTCCCCTAAATCCACTCTGGTATGTAGCCATCATACCTCTTTTCTCCAAGAAATACTTTCGCCTCTCACTGACCATCTGTTCCATCAATTTACAGATATGCGATGTGAAGGCAGAAGCCCTGTAGTTTGCTGGCTTCCTGGCATCCGTCCCATGTTTCCTTATTGGAATAATTATTGCATCCTTCCAACTCTCTGGGACTTCCCACACTTTATTAAATAACATAAACAATTTCTCCAGCCCCTCCATACTTAAACGTTTCAACATGATGTGGCATATGTCACCTCTCCCTGGTGCAGTCTTCCCAGTTTTAGTCAGTACCTTATGTATTCCTCCCACAATAAATGGGAATTTTCTTTATCTTCAGTGCTCTTTTTTCTTCCTGCCTTCTCCTCCCTCTTCAGACAAATGATTGTAACTGTGTGCTGCAACAAAAGCGTTTACCATCATCTCAGCCTTATACTTGGTCACCGCAACCTCATTTCCACTACTCAGAGTGGGATAACTCCGCTCCCTCCTGCCCCTGCCCATTTAATCGGCCCCTGTACCTCTTCTACCTGAGGGTTGTTCCTGATTGAGTTGCAGTAATTTCTCCAGTAGTACCGTTGTGCACGTCTTATATGTCTTATTTTTTATCATTACTACTGCCTGAGCTTGTTTGTACTGAATTGTAAGTTGTATTATGTGGTCTTTTCACTAGATTAAATGCTTTATTTCTATTTCTCACTGCTACTTTACATTTGTCATCCCACCAAGGGCCTCTTGTGTTTGTCCTTACTTTAAGCAATGGTTTCTTATATTATGCCTTTTCCTATTATATTATCAGATGTTTCTATGTCTATAGTATAATCAATCCATTACTTCTATCACTCTCTCTCTGAAATTTCTTCCAATCAGCCTTCCCTCTCCTGCCTTCTGTAGCCAGCGATGTAGAAATGTGTTGACTTTACACAAGACTGGCTAATCGTCACTTCCTATGGTTTCTTCTTGATACACACTCCAGTCACACAGTGACAGATCAGTGTGCTGTTGACGTCAATCCTTGCTCTAGTTTCATTATTTAAGTAAAGTTTTTTCCATCCAACAACTCTTCTTTTACTTGACCATAACTATCCATTCTCCCAATCCTCCATAACTTGTTTATGTGCATCTATATCCCAAAACCATGCATCATTATTTCTATTCTGTCCCACTATCTCTTCAAGTTTGTCTAACTGCTTACTTGTTCCTCTCACACTTCTAACACAATGTATTCCTGTTCATTCCCACTGTCTAGTGCTCTGTAGAAATCCTCTGCCTTACAAACATGACCCATCCTCCACCTCCACCATCCTTCCAATCCTGCATAACTGCCTTATATCCACATAAGACAAAAATCCAAGTCCGGCCTCAGCCAAGATTCTCGAATGCATCTAATATCCGTTTTGTTTTGTTTTTTTCTCTTTTGTTGGCCATAATCGATTTTAAGTCTTTTCCATTTGTAATCAGGCTTCTTGCATTCAGGAGAAGGAGTAAATTATTAATAGTATCAACCCACACATGCCGCTCATTCCGTGCTCCTTCCCATTTCACTGCTATCACGTCCAAGTATTGCACTACTGCTTTGATAATAATCTGGATTCTTTCTGTTTTAGATGTGGATTGATCGCTCCTGCTGTCAACGTCTCCAGTTTCTTCTTTTCTCTCCAAATATTTCTCTGCTCAGGTCATTCCTCTGTATTTCTCTCTTTTTCACATTCTCTGGTCTTAATCTGTTCTTTTTCTAACCTCTTTAACTGCCTCTGGACAAGAAACTGTTTCCTTCACCTTTATTTGCCGCACCCTCACCTCTCATACCGTCTCTGTGATTAACTCCACAGTTACAACACTCTGGCCTCACTCCCTCTCCACCCCTCCCATATTTGCTCCCCACCACACCTAGAACATCTTCTCTCTCTTTTACATAACTCAGCCACGAGCCCAAATTCCTGTCAGTTACGGCAATTCCTCGGTTCAGGTATGTAGTCTCCACTCCGTCTCCATTTCATAACACCCCCTGTCATTCTTTTAGCACTTTTTACTGACCTATTCCACACCCTCCAGTTCTCCACCAGTTCCTTCATACCCACCGTCTCTCGAAGACGTTACCCCTTTGCAACCAACAACCCTCTTCTTTCCCGCTCTTACTACTGTGGCTACTCTAACTTTTCCAACACGATTCCTTTTCTTTCACTTCTCCCTCTTCTGTATTAAGGCCTAAGCACAATACCATCCCAAAACATTCTGCATATTTTCCCCCTCCAACTTGCTTTCTAATGACCTTTGTTAGATTCAATGGATTAACTGACTTTTCATCTCTCTCTCTCCACATTAAGAAATCCTACCTCTGTGTTATTCTCCTCGCCCACTCTTTCCTCCATCTCCATTTGACTAGAGACGTGTCCCTTTTCAGCATCTTGTGGTTGTTTGGCCTCATGGATCTTTTCCTTCTAACCAGTTCCTCCCCTTCACTCCTGCTCCTCTCACCTTCCTCACTAAACTCCATACAGTTGCTGTCACCATCCATCTACCTCCCTGCCTCCATCAACAACCTGTACGGCCGTCGGTCGTTATTCTTTCACACAACACTCAGTCTTAGCTGCAACATGTCCTGATGTCCGCAGATGAGAAGTATGATATAGTATGCAAGTCAGAAATCTGACTTAAATCAAGATGGCAAGTCAAAACTTTAGTATAATAATTTTGGTGTCTTATGTCTTCATTAAACTTAGGTGGTTTCAGATGATATCTTTGAGGATACCATGAGGTTGCTCTATATTGCCTAAGAATGCAATTCTAAAACAGAAAACGAACGGAAAACTTGGCTCAGTGGTTTATGGCACTACTGTACCATATAACTGCATCATTGCTCAGTCATATCATGCGGAAGAATGGTGTCTATTTCTCTAGTAGAGTCGCAGAGACTTGGAGAATCAATGCCAAGATTCATTAGTCGGGCAATTGTCCCTCTCAGCCTCTGAAAACAAAGAACTATATACAAGAATGGCTGTAATTCCTAAATGGTTAATGTGATATTTTTGTTGAGGATTTATTTTAAAGAATGAAATAAGTAAGGCAGATGCATTGCCAGCAGGTGGCAGTATGTGACGTCTGAACACATTCAAAGCTTAAAAAGAAAACAAAAAAACCCACAAAAAGTCCTAACCTTTTTCTTTCTGGGTTCAGTTTTTATTAGTTCAGGTTCAAATGCAAACATGGCTCCAGTCTGTTTGTTACAATGAGGTTTTATTTCTTAGTGAAACAAAGTAAATCCATCAGCTCTCCCTTCCAGCCTCTAGTGTTAAGACCGGGCTGGACAACCCCTTTCATTGTGAAGGAAGCAGCATGGGGCACATCTGGAGGTGATTATCTGTTCAATCATAACAAAACAACCCACAGCATTTTTGTGAGGAGAGGAATGGAAAGATATTCTTCTCATTTCAATCACTTAGTAGAGCAGGACTCCTGAGTTAGGAGCTGATGAGAGTCACAAAGTCAATGAAAGGTTCTCAGCCACTGGTGCTTCGTTATGTCAGAGCTCTGGTAACAGCTGTTTTAAATCTGAATAAAAAAAATAGTAATAATAATAATAATAATAGAAAAAAAGTGCTGTGAAAATGAACTTATTCTGTGGATGATGAACAAACAGTACCTTAAACAGTTACTTTGCTTTTGCGTCAGAGTATTTTTGATGACTGTTTATAATTCATATACAGTTTTTTTATTCAGAAGAATCAACTGAAGGAGCTCTGAGGCACGTTGATGCATGTAGGGTGAGGAGGGTGAAGAGTTGAGTGTCTAGACTGTGTCGACCTGGGAAGTCACAACAGATGTCTTTCAGTATTGTCACTCAATAAATAAAACCTTCTACTTCAGAAATACCGAGGAAATCTGTGCGTCTGCTGCAGATTTTTCTTTATAAAGACAAAAGATTTTTTACAGTGGGGCACTGATTCCATTAGTAAGTTGTTGCGTGTCTACGAACAACAAGGTTAACATGTTTATATGTTAAAAAAAAATACTTTAGGGCTAGTATGACTAGTGAACCACTGCTATGTTGGCCAAGAGAGCTCAACACGCTGGAATTAAGTGGATATGGTTGGTGATATTTTATTGTCAACAAATCCTATGTGCAGAACTGAACCAACAATTAAAATGTTCCGCTAAAAAGTATTGTGTGTTTAGCAAAAGTCGGCTGTATCCTATTCATCTGTGCCACATAGCTCCATTGTTAAAATACATCAGGAACCCACACTATTGCACTGGGTGTCATGGTCCTTCATTACCATGAACAAACACTGTAGTTTATTTTGAATCAGTCCCACATGCCCACAGTAAATACTCACTACAGCACAAACGTGGATTATTCCACCACTGAAAATAGTCCCCAAACACATGTGGTCCTGTCGAAGTAAAGTTTGCTAAAAACCACACTGCCCAGCTGTTTTTAAAATGAAACTCTATATTTGGGAACATTTTTAATGATTTGTGTCTCCAGTAGGAACCAATGAAAGAATTTTAAGTATTTAGAGAAAGACCAACACATCGTTGGTTTTGGTATGTTAATCTGACTTTTTTTGGCGGACAGAAAAATAGAGAAAAACATTTGAACCTTTGAGAGAACACAATGAAAATAATGCCACCACTTGGACGACACATGTAGCATTCAGGATTGGATGCTTTAAATAAGCAAAGCACAAGTAAATTCTGAGGAAATTCTCAACTGTGACCAGTATGCAACATGGTGAAATGTGCTGACACACTGAAATCACAAGCAGATTAAGAGAAGTGACTTGCACCTGTAAGTTGTTACACTTGACACAACTGAACTAGACGACAACACAATCATAGTTTACAAGGGTCATTAATCATATTTCCGTATTTCCGGTTTGTATTAAACGTTCACATCAACTCCAACTCACTATCACAACTGGGAAACTTTTGACTTTTCAAAAGGCTCTGATATATTTCACTTGGTACTTCTTATGCAGAAGCCACCTCACAGCTATAAAACCCGAATCTGTTAGATACAGTGTACCTTACCTTTTTCATGTTTTGATTTTCCTACTCTAACTTTTCGAAATGTCTTCTTTGAAAAAGGCCTATAAACAAGATGTCAACATATTTGTCAGATTTTCATGTCCCCCAGAAATTTGCTTCTGTGTTCTGCAGGATTTGCACTGTTCCTGTCTTGGCTTGTATTTTCTTTGATTCAAAGCCCTTGTTCAGAATCCCAGACCAAATCCAATTTTTTGGACTGTCCAGATTGTATCCAGACTGATTTTACAACATCTGGAAAGGAAAAAAATTACATGAAATGCAATTTTTTGGGAACCGTATCAAAACCACATTGTGAGGTGGTTTGAAATGCGATTCCAATCTAATCTCTATGTACGCTCCTCAGTCCGGACGCTCTGGCTGCTCAAATTGGATTTGAAGTTATTTTTTGAATCACTTGCAATGACACACAGCGACAAGGACAAATCCAGAGTGAAGGCACGTAGATACATGTATATACTGAGGTCTACTTTGTTACAACAGCAATCCATGCAGATACTGTAGGTTGGTAATATTTGGACACACCAATCAGATCTGATCACTTGCAAATAACGGTGTGAACAGTCTGCCCAAATAATCTGATTTGAGAGACAAATAAGATTTGCCTGAAGTATGAGCAAAGCTGCAGTTTCAAGGTTTGTTAAAAGATATGATAAATGTGTTGTCAAGGTGGTTCAGGTCTTCATTTGCTTGTTTTAGATAGAGTTTCAATGCTCTCCACTGTATTATCCATATTTTTACCTACATTTTTGAGTTCACACATTCCTTAGACACAATACACAATGAATGCACACCTAATGCATGTGGTAATTTTATTCACAAATGGTAAAAAAGAGACCATAAAAATATATCTTGCTTTCACATATATACATTTAAATGTATTTCTATGAACTATGTAGACAGGACAAATCTCAAGTACAGCTGTGGCGACTGCATTATAGTGGCTAACCTTGAGATCTTTGATACAAGGCAGGACCTCTGAACACTACAAAGAACAAACTTCACACAGACTCAGTTCTAAAGCTCCACAGAAGCTTATTACATCAGAGGTGATCTGGTTTCATCTAGGCAATTCATCAATTCCTATTTGGAATTAGTTGTTTTTCCTGAACACCCATTAGGTAGATTTTACAAGTATCAGAGCCACTGTTAGAAAGAGAAAATCTGAGATTTTAAGAAAAAAAAAAACCCATAATATTTTGAACAAAGAACTCCTGATATTAGGGGAATAAAGTTGTGATTTTGAGAAAAAAGTAATAAAATTATCAAAATAAAAGTCAGAACTTTATGAGAACAAAGTTGGAATTTTTAGATTCTATCCATAGGCCCACTGAGGCAGACTTGTGATTTTGTATTATATAAATAAAAATGACTCAACCAGAAAAAAGAGAATAAAAGTCGCAATATTAAAATAATAGAGACAATACTGAGAAATCATCAAGTCACATCTTTATGAGTATGAAGTCGTAATTTAGAGAAAGTCATGTTACACAAAAAGACATAATTAAGATTTTAAAATGTCATAAAATTACAATAAAAAAAGGTCATAAAATCCAGAGAATAAAGTCATAATATTTTAGGAAAATTTTGATATAAAAATAAAGAAAATAAGATTCATAATATTATGAATATAAGATGATATTTTTTGGGGGGGGAAAGCAATAATATTACAAGCATAAAAGAGATAAGGAACAAAATTGTAATTTAATGTGAAAAACTGTCACTTCCAATCCCATGATGGAACTGGTTTCATTTTGTTTTACTTTCCTAAAATCAATGAGTTCAGTTCTTTTACGTCCCACACTTGTAAAAGCTGACAGACGGCATAAGAATAAGATATAAAAAGTACTTGAAGAAGCATCTTGTAAAATTATGACTTTTTTTTTCTTTTATAACAGAGATTTATCAATATTAAATTTTTTTTCCTACAAATGTAGAAATTTAGTCTTGAAACTTTTTCTTGTAAAATTATGACTTTATTCTTCTAACATTACACCTTTTTAGCAAAATATTTGAAATTCTCTTTTCATGAAATCTCAGATTTTTTTTCCTACTAGAGGCCTTAATATTCTGTTGCAAGAACTGGCTCAGACTGAGGTGTGGGGTGCATTTAGTTCACCATGAACAACAGCTCATTGGGTCTGTAGCTAGACAACCCCCCCATCCACTCTTGGTGTTAACACTGTGTGTGAGAGCAGGAGGAGTAGAGATACAGTAAGATGAAGCAGTCGATCAGGAGGATGGTGTAGAAACACCTCTGCGTGTGCAAGCTTCGACCCCTCTGAAAGCGAGTTAGTAGCACAGCCAGCAGTAAGAAGAACGTGGCAGTATTCAGAAGGAGGAAGAGTCTTATATAGGAGGCTGTGCTGGGGAGACCTTCGCTCCCTGCTGTGGCCACCATGTGAACCTCTTTGAATTTTCGGCCCTTGACAAAGCCTCCCTTCCTGTTTTTGCGTCCATCTGTATAATCCATAAAGGCCCGTGAGTCTGCATCTCCCTCTTCTGGACTGTCCTCATATGTACGTTTAGAAGTTTTCTGTCTCTCCTTCTTTTCACTCACTTCAATCTGTGCAAAAATGTCAGGTAGACTCTCAGAAAGCTTCTCCCCAAGGTTAATTTTCTTCCCCCCTTTACCCTTGCCCTGCTTCTTGGACATAGCGAACATCTTCTCAATGACCTCCTCTGTCTTCTTTTTGTCAGAGAACTGGAGGAGGCGCTCTGCAGTCTTACGGAAGTTGGCAGTGTTGAGAACCCGTCCAAGGATGTGTCTCTCCATCTGCTGGAAGACAGGCTTGACGTGCTGGAGGTTGTCTTCCATAACATTGACATACTCCTCTACTTCCTCCGGTGAGCTGTCTGCAACAACCGCCGCCTTCTCGAATACAATCTTCTTGTGGTCCATGAGCACCATGGAGAACAAAGGCTTACTGGTGACCTCTCCGGTCAGTAAGTAGATGGTGTAGGTGTGATCCTTGGTGGCTAGGTAAATATCCACTCTCTGGTCATCACCACGGAGGCTGAAGCTCTGTACATCCACCCCTGGTCCAAAAAAAATGTAGGCCACCCTCGTGTGAGGATACCTCAATGGCATTGTGACATTCACATAGTTAGAGCCATTGTATGGGTACCCTCGAGGGTAATTCCAGTAACCTATCATTGCTTTGTTACTGTAGCCAGTGTCATCCATCCAGAACATCTTATACTTGTCCTCACCGTGTAATACAAATGCTCCATGAACACCATCTATTTTTGTGCCCTGGAACGGCAGCTCGGTGTTGTGAAAGAAGGCACTCATGGCCCTGGTCTGGCTGTCAGGATCCAGGTGGATGTGGTCCACAAGGAGCAGGAGCTGTGGGTGAAGAAGGAGCAGGTTCCTCTGGAAGTTTTTGATCTTCAGCTCTGGATTATAAGCTGAATGTCCCTCGCCACGGATGAAGACCATTCCCTGTCTCAGCATAGCAGCTTCTACTCTGCCCTGGGCATCAGCTGCCAGCCCCACCTTGTACTTCAACCACTTTGAGTCACAGGCTTCTGTAACCTGTCCAGCCCACGGCTTAAAGCAACTCCCTGAGACAGCTGAGCCAAACAACACAGCATTGTTCAACAAAGTGTACTTGGGTCCATATAATGCCTCTGTGATGAATGGGACACCATTGGGTGCAAAGGTGAAAGTGTTCTGATCTGGATGCTCGTGGCCAGCGTTAAAATTCCTCCACCCTTTGATCCATTCTTTGTACTTATTCCTGTGAACAATGTCGAAGATGGCGCGTCCTCCCAGCTTCCCGGACTTGAAGGAGACAAAGGTGTTGTTGGTGCCTGCAGGTAAAGCACTGCCGTACGTGACTACACCCCAGTCTTCAAAGTAGTGGAGTTGGGATGTTCCGAAATCTGACGGTGGCTCGGGGATCAGGCTTGGGTCATACCTGCAGAATACAATGACAACACCTATGTCAGATGAATAGAGTACTTGTATATACATCAGATTCAAAAGCGAAATCCACTGACAGGTCTAGAACAATGAAACAAAATTACAAGTGAGAAAGTGACCCAATGATTAGTGAAAAAAATAACGGAAAAATAAATTATGAAAAAGATTGTTGGATTAAAATATCTGAACCTTGTGAGTCCTTTTATTGAAGAAATGTAAACCCTGAGCAAACATATATAAAAGTGCAGGGCACATCACTGATAGATGGTAACCTTTTTAGGGTGGATATCCTCTTTACAATTAGCTCAACGTAAAAAAAACTGCAGTAAATATTTCCCATTATTAAAATAAATTTAACAGCTTACCAGATGAACTCTGTATGGAGAGTACACCATCGCTGGCCCTTTCCAGCTTGCCCTGGTCCTTCTATCACCCTGTTTTGATGAATCAGATCTGCCAGCCAATTTCCACTGCCATTACGCAACACATAGCGGTCCAAGAAGACCAGCTGGCTTTCCGGCCCATAGAACCAGTTGTAGTTGGAGTCCGCAATGGCTACAGTCCGCTGAAATCCTGGTGAGATAGTGAAAACACAGAGTGAACATCTTCAGTGGTGGGCGGTCGTAGTGGTGTCATGCAGAAATTATACAGAAATGACTCCCCTATCCATATAATGAAAACCTTGTACTCTGGCTGTGAGAAGGTTCGTAGAAACCATCTATACCAACTGCAGTATGTAATAACAATCATTCATTTCTCAACTGAAAATAATTTTACAGAAAACTGAAACGGACACTGTAGTAAGTAAAGTCTGTTTGCACTACTCCTATAACATTGGCTAAACAATGAACAAATTCTTTGAGATCTTTATTGCAGGATTTGACAAATGCTATTGCAGGTTAAGCAGGGATTTATTTGCAATGGCCATGTTGAAATGAGCAGTGTTGCTAGCATTCATTACTGGTTTGGAGCTATGACGTCAGCTGCCTGGTTTAGCATTTGCTTCTGGTCAACAGTATATAAACACACACACAAATAGTGAGAGTACAGCAATCATCCACCTGACACTTCAACTACCTTCTGTGCTCACACTTCAACGTACATTCAAACCTGCTTCAACTAACACATGAATTGACGGACACTTCCTCCAGGTCTTGAACTTCCTCCATCATTTCCAACTCTTTTTATCACTTTCATATCAGCTAACACTTCAGTTCCTTTCAGTAATCTTCAACTGTGTTGGTGCCACTCTTTTTACCATTTGCTTCCTGTCATCTGTATGGCAACACACAAACATATACAAGTAGATACAAGCAGAAACACACACAGACAGGGAGAGAGCAATCATAAACCTGACACCTCCACTCTGTTCAGGACTTGCACTTCAAGTGACACCGGAATTGACAGTATGGACAGTACTGTTTTTTTGTTTGTTTTGTTTTTTAACCTGTTTGATGCTTATACTTCATGCTTTGTTTGACACTCTTTCAGCTGTAATTTCAACTGCCACTTTAACTTCCTTCAGTGCTTCAACTTTAGCTTCAACTTCACTTCTTTCAGTGCAGTTTTTTGGCAAAAGTGAGGAAACGTTATTTTTCATGAGAAAATTTCACCTCATCTAGTGTTATCAAATTCTTACTAACATTTGCTTTCCATCATCTGCATGCAAACACATAACCAAGAACACACACAGTGAATGGACAGCATCACGGGTTGCTAAGGGGGCAGTTGAGGATAATCTGGCCTTGTCTTCCAGCCTGCCGGAGTGAGAAAGCTGCTATTGTGGGTATGGTTCTGAGGCTCTCCTGGCTCCTGTAATTAGAGGTCCTGTCTGAATGCAGCACTGCCATTCAGACATAATACAGAAACGGTTGGCGGGGGGCTGTGAAATGTCCGAGCTTGACCTAGTAGGAGCCCCTCCTCTGCTGCTGCCCTTCTCTTGACCTTCTGATGAAACTTCCAGGACACCACAGATCCCTGCAGGTCTCAGCTCAGCTTTGAAAGGCATCCAGGAAGGTAATAACTGCATGCATGCATACCCCATGTCAGCTGAGCAGAGAAGCTACTCTCCAACACGGCAGGCTATGATCATTTTCATGGCCAGTCTAACCCATCCAACTCTTGGCACAGAACATTCATAGCAGTAGGGACGAGCTCGACGTGTCCGCAATTCACACCTAAGTAATCACTTACTCAAGGATTGTTTGATTGTTCTTTTGCACTAAATATATCTAAATATATCCATTTAGTGGAAAATTGTGTCAAATACATTGTGGTCATAGCCGGTGAAGTGACAGTTACCGGGCAGGATGGTCCTGTAGAGGAAGGCAAAGTGTTTAAGGAGCCATGGGTGGTCAAAGTGGTTGATGGCGAAGTGGCGCTGCACCAGGAACATGTACTGGAACAGGGAGCGGGTGGTGTAAGTCCCATAGGCCACTCCTTCATACAGGGAGCCGTCCGTCACGTCCTGCAGAAGGACCATGGATTTCTCCATGATGGACAGGACCTGCTTGGTCCACAGGTAGGCCTCCTGAAGGTAACCTGAAAAACAAGAAGTTGATCCATGAAAGTTTTTATAAATACAGTCTAAGACACCTAGTCCAGCCAATGTTTTCGCTGTTTCCTATTGAAGTTGCTTGGTATAGTCATTTCCCATTGTGTTTTAGACGTTTGCCTGAAAGTAGATTTATTTAATTTCAATTTGATAGGAAAGTCAACTTTCAAAGAATGGAAACTCACTTATTTTCAGCGGGTCTACTCTCATTTATTTTTATCATTTTGCAGGAATTTTATGACTTTGTTTGATGGGGATAGTGACCATAAGGAAATATGGAGGAGAAGAGTATTGGAGTGACATGCACCAAATGGTCCAGCCAGCCGGGAGTCAAACTGGGGACTCACTGCTCAGGGTATTTACAGCCATTAAGAGTGTGCCCTAACCACTTGGCTATTGGGTTGCCACAGGTCTTCTTTTATTTTTCGCCAGTGTTAATTTACTGTTGCATGGTAATACAGGGAAGGTTCAATCTCACTTACAAATGCACTAAAAATCTCAAGTGTCTTTGGTTGTCTGGAAGGTGAAAAATAAGCTAGAAGAGTTTTTCTTGAGGAAAGTGCAGTGTGATCACCGCCAGAAGCTTCAGTTTAAAGCGCTGATTTTGACCTCAATATATGTATTGTCAAAGTACGAACTGATAATTATGTTCAAATTCAAGAATCAGCCAAGGTAAATTATTGCAAGACATTTAAATTTTTCAAACGTGAAATGCTTGAAGTGCAACTCTTGTGCGTTTTTTATGTATTCGTACATAGAATACATAAAATACTCATAACATTTGATCCAGACAGACCATTGGTAACCTCATCAAATGAATACTGAAATCTGTTTGGATGATGTCGGGCAAGATTTCTGGAGAAAGATCAGGGATTATTCAGGTTAGTTTTCAGGGATGAAAGGTCAAATATTTCATATGTGTTGGACCGTCGGATTTGGTGGGAACTGCACTGAGTCCTTCAGATGTAAGTATGAGTTTAATCAGTCCAGTTCCTATCAAGGAAAAAACTTTAGGGTGAGTACCAACTTTAGGGTGTTTACCAAATTTGGTGAGGACTTGGCTGAAGTTGTCAGAGAGGACAGAAAAATTTATGGGCAGGCTAGTTAGGTGGAAATGGACCTAAATGATCTAAAGAATCTATTGAAAATACAATCTTGCCTCTACAAGTTAAGGTTCAAGGACAAGAAGTTAACGGTTGCTACTAGCCACATAGTGGTGCCAGTGATATCACTTTTGAATCAGAGAGGCAGAAAACCTATGGGAACATATCTCCTGTTACATGTACAATCATTGAGGTACAGTTAGTTTTTATGTGTTTTAGCCAAGACCCATTTAAAGGTGCTGACAAGTATGTACAACATACTGTATCGGGCCAATAGTAGATTTCTACTGCTTTAGACAAACAGGGAGGGCAGTAATCCCCTGGGGAAGCAGGGCCCTTGAAAGTTCTTGGATTATTGAGAATATGTTCTCGGCAAGACTTGAAGTGAAAGGCAGTGCCTCACAAAGCAAGCAGGGCCTCATGTTATAGAGTATGAGTGTATGTCTAATGTCACTGATGGAATAAATGGAAAAACAGTGTTACAGCAAACAACATCTTCTTAGTCCGTTACCTAAAGAAACCTTCCGTACAAAACATTTAGCTGTGGCTATGGAAAGCATGACACCACTGTGGCACACTACACCATGTATACTCTCTCTCTCACACACATACACCCCAGATCCCACACATAGAGTTTACTATGAGAACAAGTGACCACATAAACACTCCAGCCACAGCTCTTTGAGGAATCCCGGGGCCATCAGCAGCAGGCGGTTGGGTGGGTCTGGGCCCCAGGTCCGCCCACTGTAGCCGTCCCCCAATAGTGTTTGGTTTGGGCCTGGGGACGGCTGGCCTACACAGAGCAGGTATTTACCATCAAACAGGAACTCTTGGCATGCACAAAGACCACATTTACACAAACACAGCTTTGCCAGCGCTCACACAGTCGAGGGCCACACTTCAGAGCAGCATAAACCTTGAGATGCGTCAGTCACTTTACTCAAAAGAAAAAACATAGTAAAAACATAGTATGAACATTTGAACAGATTAAGTCCATAAATTTGCAGGTTTGCTTAAATAAACAGGATTTGTCAGTGGACTAACATATCATCATGTTGCTCAACAATCATATAAAACTTTTACGATTTATCCATTTAACGGTGCATTAATTATTTTTTGCCAAGTTTAAGACATATCATCATCTAATCATTTGGATGTCGCATGACAATTGTTACTCTATGATTTGCCCAGCTTTCAACTCTGTTCTGCTCTTCAAGTCCTAAGAAGAAAAACAACTCTCTTTTAAGCTTGCTTAGGTGAGCATGCTAGTGTCTAACTTACGTCTGTTAGCTACCTGGAGATGGGCATTTAGTGCTCTGCGGTTTATCAACTTTTTCACTGAACACTTTTCAGCAATAGCAGCTATTAACGATGGGTTTCCTCGTGTTGTTGGTAACAGCCATTCACTGTTGAGTGAAAAGTCATTCAAGCCACTTAAATGAAAATTGCACAGCTGGTGTATGAGCCAGAAAAAGTTTAGTAGCTTCCAGGTTTCCTTCCACATTTTGTGGCCCACTTCACATTCCCACACTGGCCCCACCTGCATGTTCCTGCTTGGCCCACAGACAAAAACAACTCACTTTTGTAGTCTTGTAGATTTTACAAATATAAAAACTTTCATGGATTAAAAATTCATAAGAGAAAGATTTGCAGTTGTTAGTGTCCTGTTACAGTTTTATAAATGCCTCTTTTACAGCGGCGGTCTATGGGGAAAATGCTTTTTGAGCAGAAGGGGATTTTTTTTGTTCCAGTGGTCAGTTGGACAGGTGAGACTGAGTGGCAGTGCCATCCAGCTCTTTTAATACAATAATAGGTACAGTTCATAAATCTAGCTTCAGCTCCAGTGTCCTCCGTTTTCCTAGAGTCTAATAATGTGGCTAGCTTCTTTAATGACTAGCAGAGAGGATAATGCTGCTCCTAGGCTTAGGGTTTGGGTCTGACTGTCTCCCATGCTGTTGGGTGCTGGTCCTGGACATCGAGTTCCCTCCTTCAGCACACATCATGCCTACAAGCTTAAAGTGCTGGGAACCAAGATCGTAAGTTAATTCTTCAGAGCAGCGTCAACCTGCTGTCCAAAGGAGGGTAAAAGATCCAAGGATTTATTTCCATTAATGCGCTTTATCTCAACCTGTGCTCCCTCAGTTGGTCTCCACATCACAATGTCACATGCTGTTGGTGGAGGGCAATCGCATCTTATGTTACATTGAGTTTTGAAAATATATCTATTGAGTGGTGGGAGATATACAGTTTTTGGTTGGGTTGTTCATACCAATATTTTCTTTAGGAATCACTGGGCAGGACATCATTATACAGCCTTGTGACTGGTTCCTGAACCATGAGCATCCCTATTATAAGTAATGTTGCAACATTGTGTCTAAGGTATTTCTCTCGTTTGCTGTAGACATAGGATCTTTGCTGTGCTTTTTAAGCCAGTTTAACATCTTACTGGTTCATTACTTTTAATCAACTGATGCACATGTAGGCTACATGCTGTTATTCATTATTCTATTGAAGCGCAGATTTACTGGACTGTTACCTGCTGCACACAATTTTCTCTCAATTGCCTAGAAAAAAAGTCAAACTTTTAAACTAGAAACACTTGAGGAAAGCACTGATCCCTGGACAGGGATCAGTAATGTCCATTAAACCGCTAAACTATAATTAGTTTAGTTTTAATCTGTTTGAAGTTGTTACACATGCTAACTTGGTGACAATTACAGGATCATGCTCAATGGTAAAACGTAGCCTAATAGTAGCAATGGTAGAAACTTGAGTCAGTGATCTGACTCAGTACTGTCAGTTTGCATACCTATCTAAAGTTTGCTAACATTAACTAAGACTACCCAGCGTTTGCTACTGGTCATAACAGAAGTCTATAACAGCAAACCCCTGAGTGAAACTACTGAACAAGGGTGCATTTAAGAACTGACTGCAACAGCATGGCTGGTTTTTGTTTTCACCTTGTGAGTCTGCATGTGTGTGTGTGTGTGTGTGACATCATGGCAAAACATGGTCCTGAAGACACCTACTGTAGCAGGAACTACCACAGACATGGTGTGACCCAGAACGTCAACATGTTGACAGGCATTGCGGCTGCTGTGATCCCATCACAAAATGGTCTCTAGTTGTTTATGAATTCAACTGTTATTTTTGCTTGACCATGATTGTGTTACTGCTTCTTTCCAAAGTTACATAGACTTGCTTTAGATTAGAATCAGTGACAGATTCCCTTTTTTAAAAGTAGTAAAGCTACAGCAAACTACATTTTTTTCTTTAAAGCAGCAGCTATATCTTAAGTTTCTCAGAACAGCTAACTTGACACACTGAAACTAGTCATGAAGATACCACCTGTTAATTAACATTATTACATTTTAAATCATTATTATTATTATTATTATTATTATTATTATATTATTATTATTATCATCATTATTATTAAGCTAGTTTCTAGCCTTTTTATCCTTTAAATAAAATAAAGTGATGTGTCTTTTGTTCAGACTAACATGCTACTTAATGATACAAAAAAATGGTTGATACTGGAGACATAATTATATAATGTTCAATATCATGTAATTTTAAGCTACTTCAGTGCTACTGGAAAATGTGTATATCTCTGTGTATACGTTGCATTGCTGCTTTCTGCATGAGGTCTGAGAAAGGAAGAGCATCAACTTCAAGGATTTTGATATTTGAAATATTCTTACTCTTCACTTAAATTACACATCTGGCACAAGGGAGCATGAGATTAGTGTCTTTTATTTGACTTCCAAATTTCTTAACAGGATGCCAAGCTGTTCCATGATAAGCACCTAAGACCATGTGTACATTGACAGTAACCTATGCACTGCTCTGGTAGACACGACAGTGTGGGTGGTCAGTGCGAAGGGTGCGACAGACAGAGGAGATGAGGTTCACTACAGATGAGCAGTATTTAAACTGTGCACTGGTCTTGTGCTTCTAGGCTCCAACAAGCAAACACCTGCATCTGGAATGCAGGTCTCCTCTAAGCTGTTGCTTCATTCTTATCGGGTAATCTAAATGAACCAAGTCAGTCAGAGCCTCTGAAGAACCAAACACACGTGACAGCAAAAATATTTTATGTTTCAGTGGGTGTCACATAAACTGTATGAACATTTTACTTAAGGGCACAAAATGATGAAAAAATGAAACTTGGTCTGAAATGTCAACAGTGGGCTTAAATCTTGTGACAGGTACCATTAAAGGGGAAGAAAAAAAACAGCTGGTTCTTTATTTCCGGCAGTTCTTACTGGAAAAATTTCCATCTATTCACAGCCATTCTGACAGAATAATATTTGGACGTAATGCCATCGCTTTGCACAGGGAATGAATGACATATACATGAAAATGGAAACCAGCCAGGCCTCTGCACAGCGTTAGATGTGACGGCTGAGTTAGGCTGCTAAACAAAGCAGGCGAAACAAGATTTCTTTTTTTTTTGATCGTTGCAAATGTATTGCATGTTAACAATCTATTAAGAAACTTTTTTCTCACCCCTGCTACGTGTGAAAGAACCATTTCTGCATGAAGTCTCCAGTAAAGCACACATTAACAAATAAAATCTGTCATAAACAAAGCGCCGAAGCAATGGCTCAACAGAATCTTTTCCCCAGGTAACACACGGACCGGCTGAACTGGAGAAAACTCACTTTTTCCTGGGCTCCACACAAAATGAAATGAAGCAAAAAGAGGTCAGGCTATGACTCTCCTGAGTGTTCACAGAGCTTTGTCCCTGTTGTTGGCCAGTGCAAAAAAAGCCTCAAATAAAACCACTGTGACCACAGCAGTTCCCAGTAAGCCAGCTGTCATTTGGTTCACATCAGGACTGGATCTTTTGTACCAGAAATCAAATCCTTGTAAGCAAAACAAGCTGCACGGCAGGGATTCACCTTCTGATGGGCCTGTCTCTGCTGCTGCTTGGTGCAGGATACTGAGGCAAAAAAAAAGAATAAGCTGGGAATCAGATCCCACAAAGGAAATGCTGGAGAGAATAAGTAAAGGAGAATGTGGAGAATGTGACAGTTATGTGGAGAATCTCATCTGGAGAACAACTACAAAGGCTGACAGCACTGAGGTTCGAGTCAGTTCCTCTCATAAGAAAACTGGACCTGGCAAGTCTCACCCTGACAGTAATTAATTAATGTCGTTCATTATGAGACACAACTTCATTCAAAACATGTGAACCATGACTTCACAGATCAAATGTGCTGGACTAAATGCTGTCTGACAGAGTAAACCTAATTTCCACCTTTTTTGAGTTGATTAAATTTCCTGATTTCTATAATCCAAAGAGAAAACCCTTTTATACCACTGGATGGCAGTGGTATAAATGCAGCAAGGGTCCCAGTTTGATGCCTCTAATAGAGGGTACCTGCTGAGGTGAGATCCGATCACAGGTGGTCACTGAAGATGCACAGGGAGACACATTCTAATGCGCAGCCACATGCAGTGCGAACTGACTTACTTGGAGCTGTCCACTTAAGAAACATGTCAATGCAAGGTACAAACAGGGGGTTTGACTCCTGAAACTGATGTGACATGGGGACGTATCAATCTGTCAATGTTGTTGAGACCACAGTGGTCTCTGTGTGTATATAGGGCCATATGACTGAATGTGGCAGTGCACAGCGCTGACCTAACGTGATGCATGCTGGACTAAGAATGCCTGCTGGGTAGAAATTCTGCCTGACTTTCGGTGGTGCTGCAGAGCTTCCCCCTGTCACATGACATTTTAGACTTGGGAGGAAAAGGCGGCTGCAGGTGCTCTCCCCTGTCTGCACCAACTGGGAACCAGCTCCGTGATGACAGAACTTTGCCCTGATTGGCTTGAGGCTTCACTCACACATGTGACTTGTTCTATGTTTTTAATTCCAAGAACTGAAACAATTTAAAAACAGTTTAGTTAAAAAGGTATAAGATATCTATGATATCTATCTGCTAATATAACGTGAAATGCATGAAAAGCAGAAAATGCAACTTCAGGGACATTTTATGTTAAACTATTCACATTTCTCCAAAACTGAAGCAAAAGTGGTTAAAAGTTCAAATAAATTTTGAAATAATGAAGTCAAACGTCGTTGAACTGACACTGACTCTCTATGTAGCCTTTGTATTGAACTGATGCCACAAACGTTTTATGTAGGCTGTTGTTGGGAGCTAATTATCTATTAGCTTCAATTAGCAAAATTATCTTTAATACCTCAACACTGCAACAAACCATGTAACAACTAAACTCTTGTGAGACAGTAAATCAGTGAAAAAGTGAATTAAATATTCTGGCTAAATGAGTAACAAGTGAGCCAATTCTCAGAGAAGTTCTGGCAACTCTCTCAAAGGGAGAGTAGCAAACATGGTCCAAAAAGTTGCTGCATCTGTCACCAATACCCTTTAAATGGCAGCTAAAGGATTAGTGAAATCATCTGAGAAAAGAATTATGGAGATAAATGTGAAAGAGTATATCTAGAATGAAGCTACAATTCTACTGTAATCTGAAAATACAGCATCCATGTAAAGCCGTTTGATGATTTTGTTACTTATCATCTCCAATACTCTATCCTGAGCATGGTGAGAATCCCCGAAGATCCAATAGTCCAACTAAAAGCTGGAATGAGTCAAGAAACCTAATATCAGACACACATGGGATCTATCTGGTTTTGATGCAGGAATTTTGGTTCATTGGCGGTAAGGGGGTTGCTGAAAACACTGGATAACATCCTCTAAGGACCATCGTAATTGAAACCAAATTTCTTGGCACTCTTGAAAGTTGTTTGCTGAACATCCTTAAGCCCTGCAGCAAGGGGAAAAACAAAACCACATCATAAAGACATGAATCACCAACCTTGGGTCATGTAAACCAGGCTTCCAGTGAGCAGGGCCACACAGTTGGTGGGCTGGTGGTTGTGCAGGTACTGGAACCCCCAGCCTCGGACGTAAGACTTCTCGTACATCAGGCGCGACGCGTTGCCAATCACCTGGAGGAAGCGCTCCTGTTGGCCCTTGCTCAGGTACTCATACAGGAAGTCGTAAGCGGTGGCGAACCCAACCAAAGAGTGTGCTAAAGGAACTTCATCCCAAGGGGCATCTTTGACCAGCCTGCAGCAGAGACAATAACACAAGACTGAAGAAAAGGCTAATAGACATGGATTTAAAAAGTACAAAACAAAACAAAAAAAAAAAAACATGCAATGGTAAGCAGGTGTGAAATTCTCACTCTTTAAATAAAACCCAAATGCTATGTCATGAACAAGAAACCTTTCCTGTTTAAAGCCTTTTAATTAGCCAGAACATAGCTGTAAAATGTCAATTCACTTTGATAGCAAAAATAAAGATGCTAAGCAGGATTTTACATCACAAAGCTGCACCAATAAAGAGTAAAAAGAGGAGTAAAAAGCTTAGCATTTGCAGATTCTCTCCCAGTTAACAGGCATTAGGATTCAAGAATGCTGACTTCTGTGAATTTTAAGAGTGCAAAGCGTCAGTGTCCCGCATTTTACAATCATTCTGGTTTCTTTAATTAAATAGAATGAACTTCAGATGTGGTGTTGAAGCCGAGCATTGTATCTTAAACTGCCATGATTTCACACAGTGATTCGCTGATACATGCAGAAGGGTTCTGTTGCCATCAAACAACGCAGCAAAGTCATGACTAGTCTAATCACTAGTCTAGCCGCTGTTAGTTCATGCTTCATTTCAAAGGCATTCATGAAAAAGTGAAACTCAATCTTGTTGTTGCTACAGCGCCTGATATTGGAAGTTAAAATCTTCACGAACTTGACAAAGTTAAGCTACAAATGAGTTCTTAGCTTTCAACAAACAAAAGCTCCCATGACCATTAAAGAACAACCACAGTACATTTCAAGCTGCTGTTATTCTCCATAAATGTGTTCAATGGGACCCTTATGGGTAATGCTAATTTTACACTCCAGAAACACAGACCCAATCGGAAGACCCATTTGAACAACTTATATCAGGGCCTGCTACTGTTGCAGAGAATCATTTCAAAAGCTCGTCTCTGAGTCATGAGTAACACAGGTAAACACAAAGAGTAGCATCCTAGACAGAGCAGCCATTGTGGCTAACTTCCCGCCTGACCGAACCACCCTGCCACCCGCTTCCCTGAACGAGGCTGACTTTGGTTATAATGTCTTCCGAGGGAACACCCTCTTCTCATGTCTAATGTTGAATCTTTCCAGCTGTCCAGCTGTAATCTCTGCTGCCTCAAAAGCAGTTTGACTAGCTGGTGACTTTAAACCCACAGTGGCCTGGGACTTGTAGTAATGCTGTTTGTTAAGGCCACTAAAAAGAGAAATATCAAACACACTAACACGTTACAATGTTTTACCATCCTGGTCTTGACTGCTGAGCCCAGCAGGTAGAATATGACACATATTAATAAACACAAACTTATTTTTGATGTATATTTAAGGATATCAGTGATAACAACATAGATTAACAAGTAAAATCAGAGGTGGAACAACTTATCTTTGTAGGATATTAGAACAAAATTGTATTATATTTCAACAGCTTCTTTAGACTGTCACTAGCCAATCAATATCAATCGGAATATATTCCAATGAGGGAATAAATTTGTGGTATCCCAGTACTAAAGCAGCTGTTATCCTGCTGCTAACACTCTGGTTGCTCCTCCCTAGTTGTTTACAAATATAATAAAGTGCCCCCCCCCCCAAAAAAAAAGCCTGAAAACAGATGTGATCTAAATGAACTGGATCCATGCAGTGTTCTATGATTTGATTAATGCTGCTTTCTGTTGCCACCCCTTAAACATTTTAAGTAGAGATGAACAAGTTGAGAACACATGTAAAGGATCTCCGAGACATCCCTCACTATGACTACTACCATAACCCTGACTGGTACTACTATTATTACTATTGCTGCAGATGTCTTATGCTAAATAATTCTTCAGTGATTGCTACAAGTATCTAATTTAACTGGACTGTACCAAACTGACCCCGTTTGGATCTAGTTTGACTTTGTTTACTTCTTGGTTTACCGTTATTGTTGCTTTGTTGGGATAGTAATATTGCTATAACGTTTTCTATAGATTAATACTATAGTTTTAATATACTGTAGACATTTGCAAATACTGTGAAATAGCACTGAACATAAAAAGGAAAAGGTTATTCCACCCAAAAACCCTACCGGACAACTTATTAAAACCTATGCAGTTTCGTCCAAACTCCAAACTAGACAAATGGCCGGAATATTTTGTAATTTTTGTATTGCTATTTCGTTGTGATTTTAATTGAAGTTTCTTTCTTTCATCTGAAACATATCTATTATTTCTAATTTCACTTCAGCTGTCATTAGACCGAAGCTCCAGGGCATCCTACACATAATTAAACACATAACAGACTACATCTGTGATATTCAGGCAGTTTCATCCATTTCATTTGGACATTACATTATATACCCTTCTTAAGTGGCGGCTGCCTAGTCAAACAAACACCAAAGGTATTTAAAAACCTATTTATGTTGCTTTTTATCCACATGGCAAAAGGGAAAACTCCTATTAAATTACTGCCATGTCACTGGTAGATTGCATTTTGAATGATTCCAAAGAGAACAAAATCTCACTTCTGTGTGTTTGCAGACTACGTAAAAAAGGGGGGAAAAAAGGAGAAGGCACCAGTTTGCCACAAAGTAGAATTTCCCCACTGGAACATGGTTGGCGGACTTGTTGCAGACATAATTGAAGGTCAGGAATACCACAGCTGACCACAGAAGCCCTCAGAGATTCAGTGACCAGTGCGGCCGAAGGGAAAACTCACTGTGTTCTTAAGACGTGAAAACACATGCTCAGTGGCTTCTTGTTTCTGTGCTGCGGCACACACACTGATATAGTGAAAAATGCATAATACCACGACATCTGAAAGCCCCCAGGAATGGGCTGCTGGAAAATCCCCTTCCTTCTGTTCAATGGCTGGAGGGAATGCAGCCGCCATACTGCAAACCGAGAGGGATTAAGCTGCTCGACTCGCCTCCCTCTCCACATGACGGAGTAGGAGGGGGGGGAGGGTTTGCACTTGTAAGAGAGTGGATTGTCCCACAGTTCAGCCAAAAATTAATTAATCTCGTACCTGACATGCAGTTCAAAACAAACACGTATATCTATATCAGCAGAATGACGAGGGACAACTGTGTGTTCATACTTTGAGAAACATGACAGGTGAGTGTATCCAGCCAACTGGGAAAGAAACCTCTGGGTTGCAGCTGGGTAGTAGTAAGGTGCAATCTTTCGATTTTCAAGTGTTATTTCTCTAATACTTGTTTCAGAAAGGAGAAATCAGTGTGGAAGATTAAGATTGGTGATGAAATGAAAAACAACCAACGCAGTGTTAATTGAATCTTACAAAAAACTTCTATTGCATCAAAAATATTCGGTGAAATATAAGATGTGCCGAATAACTTTTTTTTTTTTCCATGTATTATATACAAATGAACATCTGTTACATTCAAGTTCTCACAATGATAATAAAGCCCCTCAGCACCAGGTAAAATTTTATCTGTCCCTTAGTATAGCGGAGTTTTAAATTTGGTGTATGTGTCGACAGTTCCAGAGCTGATGAGGGGAGCAACCATAGTGATGGCAAAGGAGCAGGCTACAGCATCTAGGCTCCATGGCCGAAAGAAGCGTCCAAGAAAAGTTTCTGAAGAAACTCTGGATTCAGAGGAAGGATTAGAGTCTAAAAAAGAAAGTGATCACCAGCGAGGACCAACGCAGATCACCACTGGTGTGGCTTTTCCTCATTGGAGAGTGCTGAAAGAGGACACAGGACTGAGGGCGGACATGGACAGGTAGGTGTTTGTGAGATGTTTGGAGAAAGCTTCCGTCAGCCCGAATGACAAATTATTGCCTTAGAACTGTGGAAATGTCTCTGTTCCGATCCTTTTTCGTGTAATTAGTCTCACTGCCAGAAGGGGCAGTCAAAAATTCAAAATAATAATAATAATACAATAATCAATACTTAGGTTATGTATCAGTCTCCATCCATATAAGGATCAGACTCAGTAAATGCAGATGCCAGATGTTAAAGGGCTTGGAACAGGATTTGGGACAAAAACACTTGATTGGGGCATCTTTATTTTTTATGGTTAATAATGTTGCTGTTTTTTTGTGATTGGATGAATTTTGTTTTTTCTATATAACTGCACAGTAATTGATGTTTCTAGATTTCTTGGCAATCCAAATTAAAATATAGCTGATGAGAAAGTTGGGTAAATTGGTGGCAGTTGAGTGCTAATTCTGTGACTTTATGTGAATGAACAGTAAAAGGTTGCCATGGATCCCAACATTGGATGCAACTATTCTCCAAGAATCATTTCTGAGACCTTCACTTCTTCAGTCTTTTGAATAAAAGCTGTGGAGAACTTGGACGCAGTGAATGGCTGAAATCCCCTTCTCAGCCATTTTGTACTTGCCAGCCAGCACTAATGTTCAATGAGCTTAATCAAATTGTAAGAGGAATACAGGAGCACTGTTGACAGCAGATACTAGCATGAAGTTCAGCCACAATTGACTCTGAAAAGCCCACGGCTGTTCCAGATTGAGTCATCTGACATTTTGAATGTACTTCTCACTGTGTAAAATAGGTTGAAGCTGATTTTTTAATATTTTCTTTTCATTTTTTGCTAATGATTTCTACATATTAGAAAAACATATATCTGTTATTAAAATCAATGTAACAAAGCTGTAGTGTTCTGTTGCAGCTCAGAATTATACGTGTTTCAGGAAATACTCTACATCTAGATAGACGGTACTCTATTCTGTTATCTGTGCAATCAGTTTAAACAGGATGTATGGTATTTACATATATGTTATTGTGAAATAACAGGGGGGAGATGAGACCTTTGATAATGAGCTACACTTGAAAGGAAACCCAGGGAGCACCGACCACCCCAGCCCCACAAAATTTAGCTGCCAAAACCCTGGCTTTGCCCCATCTATCAAAAAACCTCCCCAAACACCTTGAGGTGCTTAGACTGAGTAATGGAGTGTATTTTTAGACTCACACAGGAAGTCACAGCGGCCGGCACAAATGTGTATTCTGACTGCTGTTTACCTGAGAAGCTGCACAAATAGCGGTTCAATTTCAGTCAATAAAGAGCTTTTTAATGAGGGGAAATCATGCCATTCAAAGCCTACAGCTCAAACGGCTTATGTATTGCAATAGCTGCTGTCTACAAAAAGGGTTATGTCTATAGTGTTCATAAGCCCTTATTTACCATTCACTGTTTTGTTGCTTCCAATGGTGGTGATGGAAATGTTCCACACCCCAAAGTTATCTCAGAGGTCGAGAGTTGTGACACTGATCTTGTCACCCATTTGTTTCCAAATTTTTTTTTCATTATGGTTTGAAATGCATAAATACACTATTTTCTGAGAGCTGTGTTCAAACACTTGCACACCATACTCAACTCGTTTAAAAACTGCACACCCTCAGATTCCATACGTAGAGAGGTAATGGAGAACTACTAAAAGGTTTAGTGACTCATGTGTGCATGGCACTTACAGGCATTTAGCCCGACCCACACAAGGCAGGATGGGAAATGCGTTCGCAAGTGAAGTAGATATGTCAAACAATGTATTTCACTTACCTTTCTAGTTGTATCTACCCATGCAACCACATCTGTCAGATTTCAGTTCACATCCCAGTTTTATGGGGTCAAGAGAAATGTTTCTGATGCTTGCAGTTGGTAAAAATTATGTTTTTTTAAGGTTGGATTATTGGCAACAAAAACCACTGGACTCCCAAAGGACCCATGTCCACCGTGTCGCAGTTGGTTTGTGGTAAAATCAATAGTTGTAACGTTGTTTATGAGGTTATGCACAACTGTAGTATCATATAAACTGACATGACAAGTGCAGTTCCTGCTTTATTACCTAAACATAAAACCAATCTAACATCATCAACATCAACTAGAATTTAACAGTTTAGATGATGTCGTGCTTACGTGTTGCATATTTCAAAAATTAAATCTTGTTAAATCAGATTGCTACACAGTTAACTTCACATCCAAGCAATACATTACACCAGTGGTTTCCCACCCGGGGTCGGGAGGCTTCCGAGGGGAAAAGGGGAAATTTCAAGGGTCGTGAGATGATCTTTAGGAAAGGAAAACAGAAAAAAAAAAAAAATTCCACATCACAACTATGTGCTTTGCTTTACCGTCCTTTTAAATTACTGGATCATTTCAGTTCTATAGGCCTTTAAAACCTATTCAAATAAATCAACCTTGGTTGACTGTTCACAGCTTGTAAATATTTGCAACGTGGGAATTTTCAGTATTTTCTGACAATTCATAAAAAAAAAAAAAAATTATTGACAGATCAATGAACATTTAAAAAATAACTGTTAGTTGCAATCCTATGCACAAATATACAAACTTAAACTTACCGTGCTCAAATCTAAAGTGTAAACTCCTTAAAATTACAGACTTGTAAAGACATTTCTAGACAGTTAATTAAGGAAAAATAAGACTATTAAGTGACCTGCAGGAACAATTAAAGCAAAGACCCTGTCTGGGACTTTGGGCTCACATCTGAACATTTCATTTCCTTTCATCAGGGGGTGCATGTTCAGCAGACAGCTGTTAAACATATTTCCTGTACCACAGACTAATCGGACCACAATGCATCTTTACCAGAGCTCTTCCCACAGAGGAAAGAGAACACTCTAGAGATGGGACGAGGCTAGAAAGCCTCTGAGGGGGAGGATTCAGCATTAATACCCTGTTGGTGCACACGTGGGGGTGAAAAGAGAGATCAGGTACCATCCGTAAACTCAACTAACCAGATTTCTATTTTTCTCTGTAAATGGAGGAAAACTGGCTGGTTCAAGTTTCTTTTGTAGAACTTTTCACAACAAGCAGGCAGCGGAACATGGCCCCAAATTCATTGAATCACATTAAATAGAAGAAATAATAAAAAAGACAGAAAATCTACCAACTAGGCTGAGCCGCCATCCTCTCCATGTAGTCCTTGGCTAGGTCCAGGGCCCCGGCCCTGTGGGGGTACAGCAGGCAGAACATGGAGAGCACACCCAAGTTGTTTCCGTAGACCTCGTTCCAGCGGGCGCTGAACTCCACGGGGCTCCAGGGGGGCAGGTACTCTTCTGGGTGCTCCAGCATGGTTTCCCCGGCATCACGGATCCTCCTCGCCATGTCCTGGTGGGTCCCTGCTGCTGCGTACTGCAGCTCCTCCACGTCCCCCCGACTGAAGTACAACATGGGATGCCCATCGTAGTTGCCTCCCATGAAGGCGATTCCTTCATTGAGGTCCACTTCCGCTGCTGCTGCCACCAGTGGGGCGAGCAGGGGCCACAGCAGACTTATGAAAAACACTGTGGGGGCCCCGCGGGTGTGGGTTCTCATCGTCTCATCAGAGAGGAGACTGTGGCATTGCCGAAGGAGCTCAGCTGAGTGGGAATAGAAAGGGAAGAAAGGGATTTGAGAAAGCCAGCCCATATTCTGCACAGCCTTTCTTACAAAAGCCCAGCATTCCTGGAATAATTAGATACAGCTGTAGTTCTGATGATGCAGGCTTTCCATACTGATGTAGGCCGTTATTGAGCAGCACAGTTAAAAAGAACAGCGCAATATAAAGTACTGTCAGATGAAATAGGAGTAATTGCTGTTAAAACATAGGCAGGTTTACATTTCCTCAAAATTCTTTATATTTTAAGAGAGTTCAGTGATAACCTCCTGCTATTTACCATAAGCATGTTACAAATCATGAGGATGTGTCACGCCTCTGCACAGCGTGTTACCCAATATTCACTTGTCAAGGATTATTTCTGAGTTGAACTTTGAGAAAAGTCTAGCCGTGCACGCCTAGATGTCCAGACGAGCAGACCCGGAGGTCATAAACGGCCCGTTCCCGCCGTAACATTTCTCTGGTCAACCGAGACAGGCTCTCGACCAAACTGCTGCGCTTCACAGAAAGACAGGAGTTGGCCCGGTGTCTCTGCTCCGAACATGAGGGTACATTCCATGACCTTAGCGGAGCTTTTGGCAAAGGCCCGGTGGAAAACCATTTGGTTGTGATTTAAACGACGTCTAGACTGGACTCTGCTCTAAGGCCTTCTTCGGACTGCCAGCGCGAACCCCATTTTTTGGTGTATCCAGATTGTATCCGGATTGATTTTAGAAAGCCTGGGCCACAAAAAAAAAAACCCAAAAGAAAAACACAACAACACATGATACACGATATTTGAGAATCGGATCCAAACCACATATTGAGCCCTGACCACTCAAATCTGATTTCAAAGTGTCTTTTGCGTTAATCGCAAACTGTATATAATGACAACTTGAAATCCAGCGTGACGGAGTGAGCAGAATCCATGCAGCCACCGGCAGAGCGCTATCAGAGTGTAGTTTTTGGACGCCACGGAGAACAACTTGACATTGCGATTGTTTGGAGTGTGAGGTGATGGACATCAATTTCTCAGGCTTCCGCGTTTGTGTTTGTATTGTGTTTGATAAACAGGGAAAGGTACATAAAAGTGGTTCCTCTCCTTAAATTAATTATGAGATTTGGCCTTGTGAGGTGGCAAAAACAAAACCATTGAGACAGCTCTGGACTAAATTATAACAAGGAAGCTGTAACTGTGTCATGAGGCAAAACTGAATTAGCATTATCTTAAACCAATCTGCTTTAAGCCATATCACTAAATTAAATGGATAACATTTATGTAGGGACTCATAGTATGTCTGAGCTACTCAATCTACTTGATCATTACAGTCACGGCCACACCTCAGCTTTTAGAAATACTGTGGCTCCAAGTTCATATCATATTTACTTTCCTTAAATTACATAGTGGTGACAGGATAAGTCATTTAATTGATTAAGTCATCTGACAGATAATTAAAACTACAGCCGCTTCGATGGGAGGATTTTCCGATTGTCTCCGCTTGATAAAACAGCAAATTATACATCTAAAATATCACAGTGAACTCTAAGACAGATTATAGACTAATGAATGAAACAATAAAGGGATGAGTGGATAATGAAAGTGGCTGCAGCCCTAAAAACAGATTTCTTGAAACAAAGATCTACATATATTTTTTTCAGAGCTTATCTCAACCATGAAGTTTCTAGAAGAGAAATACTGAGGCCTTTATAGGTCAGGTGACACATCTCAGTACCTTCTGAAATCCAACCAAAATGTATGAGTAACACAGGATATTGAAAAGTGTCATGTTTCAGAAGCTGGTACTGGAGTCTCGGTCAGATTCTTCCCAATATTCCCATCAGACATTTTCTAGTATATTCTGTTCCAAACTATATTTATATTCCCCAAAGTAGGGCATCATGTGTCCGCACCGCTATCCCTCACTCTTTACTGATCGATTTTACATTGACCTAACAATACTCACATTTAAGAATACTGAGTGAAGACAAACATAGAAGAATCGGCTTGTAAATCAATGAACAGTTAGTACTAAATAATGACTTTTAACTAAATAATCTGCTCCTCCGATGTTTGATAACTTGGATTTCCAGAACAAACACGGAACATGACCTCAGAGCCCTCGACGCTGGCTAAGGTCCTGGTCCAAGTGTTTCTGTGCTTCTCAGCTACAGACATTATTCACCATATGGTTCTGGAGACTGGTTCTGGCAGAGTCTGTCCTGGGTGTCACAGCTGTAACACCAGAGCAGGGACCTCCGAGTTCGTGCCTCTAATTCTGCATGAATGCTTTTCTTCGTTTTATCGCTCAGGGGAATGTTCTAGTCAAATGGGGAAAAGACAACTAAACCAAACCCTGTTCTCGTTGTAAAAAAATAATAAGTCAATGTCAATGAAACTTTAAAACAAGATTTGCACTTTCCCCTGGGCCTCAACTGTCTCCACGTCAGACTTCCTGTGGTTAGAGACCATGAAATGCTCTTCAAATAAATATTTCTCAGTGATTTATATCTATCACACTGTTCCACAGCTTGAAAACGGTGCGGGAGCAGAGGCGCTGTCAGCCGCCAGAAAGCGTCCTGGGTCCAGCCAGAGCAGGCTCCGCGTCCTGCGCCGCTACATGGCACCAAGACCCGGACTCTCCGCCGAGTTCTCCCTCTTATCGGGCTCATTAGGAGCCACATGTCAGGCGTCGATGAATCGCTCTCGACCCAGCGGTGAACTCTTTGTTTGTCTTTGTCCTTTTGAACCTTTTTTTAACAATAACGATCATCGATGGTGTTGAGGACCTGCGCACAAAAGTCGCCTTGTTCCTTGCGACCGAGGGAGGGACGTGGGAGCAGAGGGGAGAGGAGCTTTACTTACCCCGTCAGAAGCGCTGCCCGCGGCTCCGCATGTCCGTCCTCGCAAGGGTCATTTCATCCGCCGCCGCCGCAGAGGTTCCACGATGCGCCTCGGAAGTTATTATTAGTAATATTATTATTATTGTTGTTATTATTATTTATTTATTTATGACTTTTTTCAGAGGCGAAGCAGAGTCAGGGAGCCGAGGGAAGGAATGTGTGAGTGAGGAGGGAGCGTCATGCTGAATGAGGAGGGGCAGCAGGGGAGGGGGCTTAAAGGAGACCTCATGAATCAAGGGCCCCCTCCCTCCCCGATGGTCCCAGCCCCGAGTGAGAAGCAGCAGACGAAGACGGAAACCGACGCTGACAGGAGATAACGGGACGCGACGGGAGTCCGCTCTCACCGCGACCCCAACGCCTCCGGGCGGGTTTAGGCTCCGGGGTCCGCGGACGTGTGAAGGCTGAGCCCCCGGAGCTCGGTCCGCCCCGGCCCGTGCTCCAGGGCCAGTCTGCCGGGAGGTCGATCGCATCTCAGGGGTTTCACCGGGGCTTCCAGGGTCCAGGGACAGAAGGGGAAAGAGGGGAAAGGGGGGAAAAACCGGGCGGCTCGCTCGATAAAAGTCCTGCTCCGGTCACATTCACGCCAAGAACCCGTGAAACCGAGACAGCGGGACTTTTGAAAGAGGAGTCAACGCGTCCTTCCTTCCATAAGTAGACCGTGTATTTATAATAAAAAGGTAACTGAGGCCGCCTCAGAAAAAGGGCCCCTAACTACACTAAAGACAACCCTGCAGCGCTGGGGTCCGTTTTCATCAGCCCCTCGGTCAGACGGAGGGCTCAGTGGGGCCCCGTTCACAGACACGGTGATGGACCGGTCTACTCGGCCCCGTCTCCTCTGGGTCCTCGAAAACGAGCACACGAAGCCTCACTCCGGTTCTAGGATTAATAAACGCAATGTTTCAGTTTGACATCCGCCCTGTGTGTAGACGGGTAACAGAGTTTCAGTCAAATTAGTCGTGTTCTGTGGGTTGGTTACACCGCTGCACATTTATTTATATAGTGCTAAATCATTACAGGAGACAGCTCAGGACAGTTTTCATACAGGGCAGGTCTGAACTCTTTACACCATCATTTACAAAGACCCAACATTCTCCCATGAGCAAACAGGAGGCAAGAGGGGGCAGGAGGAAAGAGAACATAGCCCAATGCGAGGCCCACACATAGATGTGCAGTAATAATAATAATAACAATAATTATTGTTATTGTTATTATTATTATTATTATTATTATTATTATTATTATTATCACCACAATCACAGATCCAGTATGCATGTATGACAGTGCCCTCTATAGTAACTATGTCCATGTGTTTCTTAGGTGTTTGGGGCCAAGTGCAATAACTTTAGTTTTGTCTGAAAGTTGCTCATCATCCAGACCTTTGTGTCCTTAAGGCATGTTTGAAGTTAAGCTGAGTGGCTGCTTTCAGCTGGCTTCATTGATAAATAAAACTGGATATCATCCATTTTACGATTGAAGTTTATGGAATGTTTCCTAAAATATTGCCTAAGGGAATACTATATAAGCTGAATAGAACGGGTCCAAGCACAGAACCTTTTGGATCTCGGTGTCTAACGTTTGTGTATATGGAGAATGCATCGCTAATGTACACAAACTGGAAACTGATGAATAAGACTTAAACCAGCTTCGTGCAGTTCCTTTAATGACAATTAAACGCTCCACTCTCTGTAATAAGATGTGAAGGTCAATAGTGTGAAATGCAGCACTAAGATCTAACAAAAAAAGTACAGAGACAAGTCTTTTGTCTGATGTAGTTAGATCATTTGTAACCTTCACCAGTGCTGTCTCAGTGCTATGATGCCTCTAAATCCTGATTTAAAGTCCTCAGATAAAATTTTGTTTGGTAGAAAGTCATGCAACTGGTTGATGACAGCTTCCTCAAGGACCTTAGAGAGAAAGGGAGGGTTAGATAGAGATCTATAGTCAGCAAAAGACCTTCCTGGGAGTCTTCCAGATCGGTGGAATGCAATGTTCTTTTAAATATTTGTGTTATTTGCTTAATTTGCTGGTTTGATAATTTAAAGGTACAAGGTCTTTGTTTTCTGATGTTCACAAAGAAAACTCAGAAAAAAGAAACCCTTATGTAAGAAAATTGTAGAACATTTTATTTAATTGACAGTTTTCAACACTCGAACACAGAACTGACTTTTCCCTGTGTTTTCAAGGACTTAAGAACACAAAGTAATCCAACATAAGGCAAATGTGCATTTCAAATTTTCTAGGTCAGATGAAAAAAAAAAGAAAAAAAGATAAGAGTACAATCACCACAGCTGTATGCATAAAACACTTGTACACACAGCACACGTAATAATTCACTTTGGATGACCAATCTCGCATACATGGTGACAGCTTGTTATAGGCAAAATATTCTCTCTTCATTTGTGAGATGATGGTCATCTTAAAGGAACACATTTACATTTTGAAATCCTCTTGTTTAATGATTTACTCTTTAATGATTTACCGGCCAAATGAGAAGACTGAAAACCAGTAGCATCTCTGTGTGCATAGCATAGGATGGTTCTGGGATGTTTAGCTCAGCTTAACACAAAGACCGACTAGCTAGAAAAAGCCAAAAAGCTGGTCTGGCTGTGTCATAAATACTTTTAAAAAACTCTCAAGCAGTTTTATTTACTTGTTGAATCTCCTTTATGTAAAACTGGAACGTGAAAAAAAAATAAACAGTTGTTTTTTTATGAGTTTAGAATGATCTGTAGCTGTACTTAGCTCATTTGTGAGCTAAGGAGAGCTATCAAATTTTTATTTAAAGTTCAAACAGCAGCTCAGCAATTGAAAGAAATTGAAGATATTTAGTGCGGAAGAACTGGCAGGTCTATCTTATGCTCCAGTGGTGGAAGTATGTAAAACACATGGTTAGTCTGTTCTACTGCCTGTTCCTCAGTAAACTAGGCTAATTTTTGTTTCCTTTGCTATTGCAACATAAACTTACTAACCGTGCTGAAAAGATGACACCAAACCAAGTGATATGGAAGAATTTTGGATTTGGCACTTCAGTTCTCCAAGCTGTGGACAATGATAAAGGTCTATGCTGATTTGTTCAAATTATTCAAAACAATTATTTGTTGGTGATTATTCGTTGTCCTTGTGCCAGGCTTACACCAAAATCAAAAAAGGACAGCAACCTTCAAATCCAAACTGGATGTGTATAAATTTAGATCCCCACTGAACCAAGAACAGTCTGACTTTTTGTTTTTTAAACTTGATCTGAGTAGACCAAGAATTGACCCAGGAATAATAGTTAACAGCGAGTATGCTTGGATCCACTTAGGTGTTATATGGACATGCAGACCTAAGACTTGGGAACTGAGTGGGTACACTGTAAGTAGACTGAATATAATTTGGACCTGGCGCAACCCAGGTTGGTTTGCAGTTATTACCAACCAAGTGAATCAATGAAGACTTAAAGAATTCACACAGTACTATCTCTGTTGTTAATCAAACCCAGGTAACTCAGGAAGTGACTCTTAAAGTAGTGACAAGCTTGCTAGCTATAAAGATGGTATGTTTTGTCACAAGTTGTATCTTCTACTTTGGACAGAGGTTAAAGCTTTTTGCCATGCTTCCAGTCTAACTGCTAAGTCATGCTAAACACTTTCCGCATGCACCGAGACGAACCTGATATCAATCCTCTGTGACGAGAAAACATCTGCAGATTTTTCCCAACCCGAGTGTTCCTCAAATATTATGGCACAACTTGTCAATGCACACCGACGAAACAACCATTCAAAAGTCGGTTAGAGCATACTTCAATCTGGTACTGCATATAAATGAAGCACAAGTAGTCCACATTTTTACACAATCACTCAAAGAGCACGTGTCACTGTTGCACCAAAATAATACAAAGAACATCTAGCATAGTCTTTATCATCCATTATTATTGTTTCCCAAAGCTGTGTTTTTTGAGACAGCCAACACTAAAGACAGCATAGTGCCAGTTCTTTAGCAACAATGGCCTGAAGATCAACACCTTCCACAAAACCAACGAGGGGGAAACATTTGACCTTAAACCTCATATTAGGGTTACTTAAATGCGTACAGTGAGATTGTATTTAAAAAAAGAAAACTTCACAATAACAGTGTTATACAGAAATACTGCCACAATGATTTCAAGGGATTCTTAGGGACAAACACACTGTGACCATCCTGGTTCTGCTTACAGCTGTTAACATTCTTGAGGTAATCACTTTAGGGAAAAAGAGGTGGTAAAATGTTCTTTTTATTTTGGAAAAGTCTTGAGAATTTAGATTTTAAAACAATCTACCATAGAAAATAACGGGGTTTTCACACCTTAAACGATAAAAACACTACATCTCCTATTAGTACTGTATGTAGACGCACGCACACACACTTATTTTGTCGTATTTCCACGTATATGGTACACTAAACCACAAAACAACGTTCAAATATAGGCGTTATTACAGAGATACTGTGGCTTACATTCACATGGTTTCTCTGGATGGGTGAGGAGTGTATGCTTCCTGTGCTCCACAGATGGCGGTGGGGGTCATGTGGTAAACTACAGGCAAAAATGGAGGCACATTCCTCCTCTCCTGAGGCAGAGGGGTAAGGGAGGACTTTTTTTTTTTTTCTTTTCAAACTTTTTCCTTTTTTCTTTTTATGACAGACTCTCGCACCTCTTCAGCAAAGACTCCGGGGGCCTGGGGTAGTAGCCAGTGGTGCAGGGCTTGTCAGGAGAAAACCTGGGGAATTTGTAATCCAGAGGGAGATCTAGGAAGTGCAAGATCAAACAGCAAAGTCAACTGCAAGTTATGTATTATGTACACAGGCTACCAGCACATTTTTTAAGCTACTGTTGCTATGCCGCAAACACTCAAGAATGATGATTTATTATTCAGTGGAAATGCACACTTTGTTCTTAACAACAGGTGTTAATCAGTCATTCCAGAGACTGTTGAACTCACCAGTGTTTGATCTTCTACCTCCAAAGACACAAATCTTGCATACAACAAACGTAAATTACAGGCCTATGAAACTCAAGAAGTTTGAAAAAGATGCAACACAATCCTTGGAGTGTGTGTGTGTGGGGGGGGGGGGTGTAATCCCCTATACCCTCAAGAAATCCAGAAGATCAGAATTAAGATTTCCTGGCAACTGCTAATTAGAGAAGCACTAGGCCAACAGATTGCAGCAACAGTGTTTGGTGAAACTGGGGAAATTCAAACCAAAAACAGACTAAGCAGATGATCCCAGTGTGAAAACAGCCTCAAGCTCATCATTATATGGGAGACTGATGCTACTCTCCCAGGAACTGCTCAGCAACAGCAGCGGCTGGAGCTAATTCTAACTTTTGCTAACTTTGTCTGTCTCTGATGTGATAAATAAAGACGGAGATAATGACTGACGTGGGAATGGAGATTCTTTTTAAACTGCTAAACATTTAATATCTTTTTGTTTTTTCTTGTTTGTACACCATGAATTTGAATCTTAAACATGTACTGTCAACCTTCTGGGTGTATTTAAAAGAACATACCACCAAACTTTTCATCTGTGCCTCTCTGAAGAAAATCAAATGTGTCTTTGTTTCTACCACTATGCTAATAAGTGGAGGGCAGTAAGTATGTCACCTATTTTATTTATCTGAACTGCATAGAAAACCAGGCCTTTATTGGAAACACGTTTATGTTATAGCATGATCTTTTTTCCTTATTTTTTTGTTTTATAATTATACTAGAAATAACTACACATACAGGCCATCATGTCCTCATTATTCCAGTGCCATTTTAAACTCGCATTAATCAAAAAGCCTTAGGTAGGCTACAGACTGTACAAAACATATATAACTAGATCTAAACAATGGGAACTCTTAGCTTTAGGCTTTAGCCTCTTTACCCTTTCTGCCTGTTTGTTTTAGATTTTTTTGATTTTAAAATTTTATTGCTCACTTTTGAAAAAGCGGATGACCTGACAAACAGCCACACTGCTGGACCAGTGGTCTCTCTCCGATTCAAAAGTCAAGGCTATGAATCAGGAGACTGATCCAGGCCATTGAACTCAGGAATGATCTGCCTCGGAAGACCCACTCAGTTGAAGTAGCATCTTCTTTTAAATCACTTCTTAAATAATACATTTATAGTATCGTTTATGCTAATATAAGGTCCTTTTTTTTTCTTTTAAGCCTGTCCTGCATGTAATCTGTATTCTATTACATTTCTTGTCTGTGTCTTCTCTTTTTTTATGATGTAAAGTACCTAAGACCTTTTTGTTTGATTTTGCTTTGTGAAACCGTAAAGCCCTTGTAATATCTTAAAAAAAAGTTTAGTGTTATTTTCATAGTTTGTTTCTTGCTTTCCGATCGCCATCTCCATACAGTGTCCTGCTTCTTCTCGCTGTGCGCATACCTGCTATGTGCTCAACACTAGGGATGGCCACAGTGCTGTATTTGTGAATGCAGTGGCAGCACCAGGTCAGTTTCTGGGTCTCCTCATCCCCTCCTCCACCTCTATGTACGTCGACAAAATAAGAGCCCCACTGGTTGGACACGGCAGAGGGTGACTTCATGCCCTGCTCCTGTTGAGACAATCCACACACAAACCAAACTATGTGACTCTGTGTTAAGATGCATTTTCAGGCAAGTGCAGACCTGATTAAAGGAAGTGGCAATTCTACCCTGAGCACAAGGGAACACAGGGAGACTTCAAACTGGCTAAACCGGGGCAGCTTTGAGGGTTATTTCCTACAGAATGATTAGTTCTGAGAAATCCCCAGTTCGCTTATTCACAACCACTCATACAAAATCAGTAGATTTTATAGGCAGAAAATGCTGATAAGCAGCAACTGTCATGAGAACAGGATGTAGAAAGAAGAACATGATAAGATAAAACCCCTCAAGCCCTAGTGATAAATTAGTTCTTTGCACAATATCATCTAACCTCATCAGCAACTGTTGCACAATCTAGGTACGGCAAGAGAAAAAAAAAGCTAAGTTAAATGAAATGGAAATTTGTGCCACATACCTCTAAATATAATATTTGTAAAAGAATCAAAAACAGAATTAATCAGAATTTCCTGAGGTTTCTAGAGAAGGCAAAATGGAGAAAATGGAAAATGCTGTAACACATACCTCTTATTCAAGGATTGGGAACTCTTCTTTTGGAAAGTTTTCTCGGTCTTCCAGACCACAACTGTTCCTGGTAACTTTTTCTGTTAACATTTCTTAATTACACTGCACACTGAGGAAACAGCTACTGTAAAACACTAAAACACTTCTTACAGCCTTCTCCTGCTTTGTGAGCATCAATTGTTTAATTTTCATAGAGCTAGACAGCCGCTTAGAGGATTCAATGGCTGCTGATTGTTGGGACAAGGTTTGGAGAGTCAGAGTACTTATAAAGCTTTGATCTATATCCTGAATAAAGTTATGTTTGATGATCCATCTCTCCTTTAATCCATTTTAGCTGCTTATCCAGGGCCAGATTGCAAAGACATGCAGGCAAACAAAGTAGTCCAGATCTCCCTTTCCCTAGCGGCATCTTCTAGCAATCTAGTGGGGTCCAAGTGTTCCCAAACCAGATGAGTTATATAATCTCAGCAGTGAATTCTGGGTCTTTCCTGGGTTTCCTACCAGTTGGCCATGCTCTGATAAACCTCCTAAGGGAAGCACCCTGGATGCATTCTTATCAGATGCCTGAACAACCTAAACTGGCTCATTTTAATGCAAAGGAGAATAAGCTCTATTCCAAACTCCGTCCAAAACTCTGAGGCTGAGGCCCAGCTACACTTAACCTAACAGGGGATTTTGTTGAGCGGTGGAAGGAAACCTTTGAGGAATTGGTGTTTGATCAAAATACTACAAACTAACACAAATTTAGTAGGATTCTATCATAGGAGCACTGTTTGCACTGGCCATAATGGGAACTTGGAGTTGAAAGCTGAGGCAGTAGGGCAGTATCTTGTTTGGGGGGGGGATTTGTGCCCTGCACTTCCTAACCAGTTAATCTGGCCATGGCTGAGGCCAGATTAACTGGACTCAGCAACTATTTTGATGGGAACAATGTTATTGTAACCAATAGGAAAATGGTCAGAACTATAACAATGAAACCAAAGTTATAATGTAAACTGAAATTATAATTATCCTTTAAAGCAGAGTTATTCAGAGGCCAAGTACTATATCCTCCCTGCCTTGGATGACTTGGACTTGAGTTTAGCCCTGTACAACTACTTAACTACATCTCCTCCTCCTTTTACAGCTGTGAAACAATTTAAACAACATCCCAAGACTTCCCTCTGTGTTTTGGGGAAAAAAAAATGCTCTACTAATGGTCTTGTGTGACTTTATGATTCTCAGGATCACAGAAAATCATTGTCAGACTCCCAAAGGACAGACTAAAAGCGAGGATCAAAGGGGATGCAGCAGAACCAGAGATATCATCTTTTTTATTCCACACATTCTTCTTCCTTGTCAAAACCTATCACCCGCATTACCCACAATGTAGCGCAACCACATACAGCCCTGTTTAAAGGTTAGGGTGTGTTTTGTCTCTAGTGGCTAATGTAGCCTGGAGCCTCTATCCTCAAGCAGACATGAGGAACTAACTACAGAGGCCTGGTAAAGTTATTTCTTTCTTTTCCCCAGATTTTTATTTTTTATTTTTTTTTTTATTTTAACTTGTAGTCCTCAGACCCTACTGATGCTGACTCAAGTGACATTACTTTCACACAGCTGGCTCTGGAGCTACAAAAGGCTTTATACAACTTTTTTTCACATATGCCATAGTAATCCACAACACCTGGAATAGACTTTGATGTATAAAATCAACCGAGTCGACCTTTAACGTGTCTTTTCTAGATGCTGGGATTTAAAAATGTTGCAGGCACTGCCTCTGAGCACATCTTTAACGTTAACGTGTGTCTACATGCTATACTCTATAGGTGTCTCGTTTATTTGTGACCACGAACTTATCCGCAACACTCTCTGGGAACTAAGATACACCTTCAAACATGCACTGGATGTTGCAAAAGGAGCGTATAGGCATGTATAGACTCACACAAAGGGTATGTGGTGGCAGCAGCCAAGAGGAAGGTTGAACAGGCTCACAGAGGTGGGGGTGGGGGCTAGAGAGTGAGGGATTTGGAAGGTGGGGGGGGGCTGCTAAACGGAAACAGCTGCTTCGGTGAACTTACCTCAAACTTTCCCTTTTTCTCCAGCGGCTCCGCTTGGGCCTCGTTAGACATGGCTGCGTCGCTCTTCGGGATCCCCTCCCCCTCCATTTCCTCCACTATCATAACGGTTTCCCACTTCCCAAAGCTGCTGGCAGGAAACATGTCTGACCTCATGCTATCTCCAAAATACACTACCTGCAGGGTAAAGAGAAGAAGGTGACAGACAGGCTTTGTTTATTGTGGACTGAAACACAGTGTTTAAATGCCATGGGGGAAAAAACGCACAGAATTCTTCTCTCAAAAGCAGTCAAAGTTAGTAAAGCTGGCAAATGTCTTATGTGCACCCCTCCCCAGGGGTGAACTAGACCAGACACCATGAGTCTGCAAAACCCATTACAACCTCTCTGACCATCGCATCTCTTTTGTCCTCCACGTCTGGAAAAAAAAAAGCAAGTTGGGGCAGGCTTTATTGGGACGCATTCCAAAAGTTATGTGCAGGCACATACTGCTCAGAGCTTCAAATCCCGTTTCTACAACTATTTTTTTATTTCTTTCTTCAAATGGGAAAGGGAATGCTGTAAGGAGGGGAGATTGCAGGAGATTAAACTGAAAAGACAGAGAAGTTCTTCCTGTGCTCTGACACTGAACACAGGAAAAAGCTTTTACAGTCACAACAGGATACAGGAGTGAAAGACAAGAGGCCAGTTTAGAAGAATACTAAAAACATCTTTTTTTAAAAATTCAACTTTTTATCAGCTTTTTACACAAATTACACATAACGTTTTAAACAAATGAAAAAGAAACAAAAATGAATGCCGAGATAAGTGATATAAGTGATAGATAAATGAGTTGCCTATTAAAATCATTACTGCTACTACCACCCCTGAATAAACTGTGCAGAGCTTTGAAAAGACTGTACTGTTTATGCAAGGTTCTGATTTTCTGCCCATCTGTCTCAATACAATATTTACATGCTAGTTGTGGATGGAGAGATCTGCTCACTGTCATAACTTTTCCTCTTCAACAACACTATCAGTAATAGTGGAAAAATCTCTTATCGGGCTTCAGTAGTCTGACTTTGACAGGTCCAGTGGGGTTAGTGTCTTTGTCCCTGGGGTTACATATGTGACTACTAAGGGGGCAAGGAAACACAACCACGGAACGCAAAGATGGCATCTTGTCCTAAAACCAACAGCGTAGTGTGATTTTAACTTTGGTGCTCACCCATCTGATTTGGCCAACTCAACACCCTGAAAGCCTCTTATTAGCCTCGGATTAACTTTAGAATGCATCTGTGGACAAAATGAGGACTGAGGACTTTGTCCCCCATTCTTTATGGTAAAGCTGCACAATAAAGAAATCACTCCACAGCCACTGAGGAGAGATTACAGCGAGCAACAAGTCGATCACTATGCATATGACATGTGAGTGGTCCATGGAGATAAGTTTGAAAAAAACAAAAAAACAAAAACCCAAAACCCAAAACAATACAATCCTCTCCCATAACTACAAGTTATCTTGCAATCTAAGATTGACAAACCATTTCTGAATGCAGAGTCTACAGCTTTATGTGATGGGTAAACTGTAATTGTTCTACTGTTCCAGGGAACCACGGCATTCCAGTGTTTTCTGTCAGTATGAAATGCAGCACAAAATTAGCACCCCTTTCTTGTCTTGTGACATAATCCAGTTTAAATGTTTTTTTTGCATTATCATTACACATTAATGTGATTAATTTGAATAGTCCGCACTATATTTTCTTATAACGATAAGAAAACCCTGGCACAATTGATGCAGATGTTCAAATGTTTAATTATGTGTTCTGATATAGCATGTCTTCCACTACACTTGAATAAATGTTTATGAAGTTAGAAAAATTCCAATAAATTAAAAACAAAATGCTAAATCATACAACCACTTATAAAATAAACCTCTACTGTGTCGGTGAGAAATATTTGCCTAAGCCTAAGCTCACATTTAGTGAGCTCAAGGCTGAAAATTTTAATTTTTCTGACTTTTTTTTCTGAACTTTTCTGAACTTTTCTGACTTTCTGAAAAAAAACCCAACTTTTAATCTCAATGAAATCTGAAGACCTGAACCTTGCATTCAGACTCACTCATTTGTGTGAAACATGCAAGTTGCTGGGGAGCGTCATCCATTGAAAACCATGGCCTTAATCCTCATCTGGAATCTTTAGGATGGAGTTTTACGGAGGCTGCATCAGGATGTAAGGCGTTCCAATAGCTGCCTGTGCTTCCCTCCCCCGCACAGAACTGAGCTGCGTCTCAGGCAGACCGTAGCACATGTAAACAAACAGTTGGGTTTATCTGGGCCACTGCAGGCCAGGCCAAAGGGGAGGGGGGTGTCTTAGGAATATCATATTTCCACCAGGCTTCCTGGAACTGTCCACAGCTGGACCTCGTACCCCAAAAACCCTGCACCTCTCATTGCTCAGCAAGCGCTGTTGCCAGAATCATGGGATCGCTATGTTACAAATATTTACAGTGGCCAAGGAATCCAGCACAGCAGCAACATATCATAACAGAGACTCACTGTGGGCGGATAAAGTTACATTAGCCTGAATAAGACTGAGCTCTGCATGAGTCAAAGCCCCATGAAGTGAATCAGACTGCAGGCTGCAGTTAAATCAGCAGGGCAGACCCCGCTCTGGTGCTTCAGAACGCATCACATGACACTCATCAGCTTCTAATTGCATCCTTTAGTCGTCCTCAACAGTGGAACAGTGGAGCTTATACTGGCACCGGCTGAAAATGACATCAATGTTATCGAAACGCTCCCCAGGAACAGCCTCAAAGCCCAAAGTTCTTACTGTTACACATGGAAGTTTACTGAACACATTCAAATAAATTCCAAGGTTACATAAGGTTTAGTATGTGATACACAGTTGGTAGTTAATGCATGTAGAGGTGTTTGTTCTATTAAAGATTCTCATCTTTGTTAAGATCTGGGCATTTAATCTGCAAAGTCTTCAGAGAGGGAAAATCCACTGATAGATTTGGTTTATTTTACTTCTCCCCAACGTAGTTTTACTACTGCCAAGATTTTTCTTGGAACACAGTAGGACACCATGGATGAGGAGGACTCCTTCCCAGATTTCCACATTTGATGTACATATGTATTAAGACAAATGGTGCAAATGGCACAATAGTTTTCTGTGAATCAAGACTAGAGCCAAAGAAATGAAATCTTTGGAATTCAAAAACAAACAAACAAACAAAAAAAACACGAGGACCAGAGATTTGATGTGGAAAGAGACGTCTTAGGTTTGACCTTGTACATGACAAGGATGAAAGAAAATAAAACAGTGATGGGCTGGCATGTATATTCAAAGAACATAGGCATTTTATGAGAACTATGCACTGAAAGGACTTGGCCCCAGTTAAACTGTGTAAATCACTATACAGCTTTATTCCAGTTTTATTTCTCTGCATTCTGAGACTTGTAATGTCCTTGAAAGACTTATGAGCTGACTTGGACTTGCTCCAAAAGTTTTAAGAGCAGCTCTGCTAAATACTAACTTTTAAAATGTGTAAAAGTTGCAGTAAGCACTATCTTTGGTCTAAATTAGATAAGTCTAGGATAGAAATGTAATTTTACCAGGAAACTGTGCTTTTTTAGCAGGACATCTCTCCATCAGAACCCACAACATGACAGCTCAAATGTTTAGATGAAATAAATGAGTGTGCAACATTTTTTCACGGTGTTAATGCTGGTCTCAACAGAACCTTAGTGAGATGTCAGTGATAAAGAACTAATGTAGACAAGTAGATGGTAAAGACAGTCCACCTTCTAAGTCAAAACAGGGACGATTATACAGTGGACAGGCCAGAGACTGGACTCCTGCGGCACTACATCAATAAGCCTTGATGTGATCTGATACAACAACTTATTACTGTATGTCTATTTGTCTGTCCTCTGCTATCAGAAACAGCTTATTGTCGCTTTAAGATGACATGTAATGTGGGTGTGTGTCCTCATCCA
Source organism: Istiophorus platypterus (assembly GCA_016859345.1). Taxonomy (NCBI): domain Eukaryota; kingdom Metazoa; phylum Chordata; class Actinopteri; order Istiophoriformes; family Istiophoridae; genus Istiophorus; species Istiophorus platypterus. Next base: position 2,309,566 of record CM029133.1, on the reverse strand, counting down.
TTATCAGTTCATCACTCAAAAGAGCAGTTAAAGCCAAGCTAGGCCCCTGTTATACAAAACCGCAGGCATGCAAAGGGGCCTTAATGAGCCCATTGTACAGAACACTGTGTGGGACCTGGAGCCCTGGCAGAGGAGGGGATCCACAAGACGGCAGTGCAAAACCCCATTTTGTCTCCTATTCAGTCCTAAAATTCTGCCAACAGAGTAAAATCATTACACATTTTCAACTCAGTTCAGTTGAGGCCATTATGGATAGAAAACAGGAAAAAGTTATGTATGTTCTTACATTAACTTAAATTATCTGCATTTTTTAAAAAAGCTCAGTTTTGTCACAACTTTCAAATTGTTTGACTCATTTCACAATGAACGATCAGTATTGAGAAATAATTTTTAAATATTTTTAGAGACAAGACATGAGATGGGGAAGTGTTAGACTGAAAGATCCAGCACTAGATATTTTTTAAGGACTAATTTATTTGGCTTTCTAAAATGTCAGCAAATTTGTTCAAAATTAGGAAATTATTAACCTGTAAAACAAGGCTTCATTTGTTTTTTAATCTCTTCCTAAGGACTCTTCTGTTGCCGATAAAAACAGCACAGGCACATCTTTAGGACCAGAACTAGCCATACTCGGTATGATCGTGTCCCTCAGCCCTGCCATGACCCCATCAGTTTCAGCACCGTGCTGAGCGATCATTGTAATCTTTCCTGAATGCCTGCATTCAGCCCACTTGCATTAAGGCTTATCAGGTGAAAGTGGAGAAAACTGAAAACACAGAGTGCCTCGGGTCACCATGGAGGAGCGTTTAAAATAGCTATAAGCGCAGGTTGATATTGAATTCCGCGAGAGCTTTCTCCACGTGGCTGAGGAACAGAAGGGGCATTGAGCGGGAGGGGAAGGAGGGAGGGGGAGAGGGAGCTGTGGATATGGAGGGCGACGAGTATTGTTGGGTGGACTTGGGGGGTGGTTGATGCAGCTCTGCATGTGCCTGATCTATCAGGTTTGGTTTTTTTTTAAAGGCATCATTTGTTTTTTTTATTATTTAATACTGTGAGATACTGCAATAGCACCAAGCTTTACACAGTTTGAACTGTCATTGTTACCAGACATATTACCTGCTACTAACCTGGGTATGACTGGTAGCTGGAGCAAAGGGAATTGAAATTCATCAGGAACTTCCGTGCTAAGTGCTCCTATACACAAGCAAGTGGCACCGCAAATTAATCTAAACTCAAACTCCAAAAAAGTTAAAAGTTAATCATCAGATTTTCAGTTAATCTGCCAATTAACTTTTCAATTAATTGCTTGATCTATTGAATTCAAATCTTCAAACAACTTTTTTGTCCAACTAATACTAAAACCCAAAGAACAGAGATAAGCAGAAAATCCTTACACTGTAGAAACTACAACCAGAGAGTGAAAATAGTTTTTGACTGAAAAATAACTGGAAAGATTTATTGATATCAAAACAATTGCAGATTAAATTTCTTTGATTGAATAATCAATAAATTGTCTAACTGCTGTCTAACTGTTTCAGCTCTGATTGTTAGCGATTCTTTGTGGGATTAGTTACCTAGCTAATGTGGCAGTCGAGCCAACGGTGACATCCCAGCTAGCCGGCACCAGGCTGTTAGTAGTCTGCAAACTGTCTCATCAGTCTAGCTGGCTTGCTAACTGCCATGTTAACAAGCTGACTAGCACTGTTGCTGACCATATGAAAATAAAAGGAGGAGTTGACGGTGTAAATTTACCCGTGGAAATTAAAATATGTTGCAATGGGCATAAAAGAGATGCACATATTTACTGCTACATTTTTTTTTTTTGTACTTGGCTCAGGTTCAGACTACTGACGACTCAGATGAATCAGCATTATCTTCAGATCTAGTTGCTGTAACATTATTGTTCCCTTTTTTATTTGTTTTTTTTCCTGTTATACAGTTATGTAACTTAGAAAAAAATGTAGTACACTATTACAAAATTCCTAGCAAAGTCAAAGATGATAAAGCAATTGAATCTTGAAATCAGAATGTTACCATTCTGTCCATATTACCTCTATTACACAAGACTCAAGAAAAAGCCAACCTTTTTTTAGGTTGTTGGCCCCCTCGGTTTTTGTCTACCGGGAAGATGAAGAAAGAAAAAATGAAGAAAGAAAGGGCTGCATTATTCAGAGGAAGTTGGTATGAGGGGATTTGGCTGCAGGGCTTGTCCCGTTTTATCAGTGAACTCCCGGCTTGCTGGCACACAGGAGCCTTGTCAACAGCCGTGCCAAGGGCCACGTTCCTCCTCTCCATCACACCAGTGTGAATCTCCCTGTGCTGATTTATCATGAAGCCCTCATGTCTTTCAGCCGCTGCCAAAACCAAAGTTGGGATCAACCTCAAAGTGAGCCGGAGATGTCCTCCAGCCAGAGGTCTGACTGCTTGCTCCTGTGATATATGAGGCGGCTGGCGTACCTTAGGCTCCGGTTTCCCCGTCATGGTCTTGAGAAGCTCGTGGAGGTGCGGCCAGTTGCCCTGGGAGTACCAGCCGGGTTTGTCAAGCAGAGGTAGACCCTCTCTCTCCTCCACATCATTCACTGGAGGAAAGGAAAATAAAATAAAATCAGGCTACATGGTCGCCATAGTTTGATCAGACAGCCAGCGGCTCCCAGACCACACAGCCTCCAGTCATCCAGCACCGAACCTCACCACAGCACTCAGCAGCAGGCTCACAAGGAGATAGCAGAGGCAGAGTGTGACTAATATTGACAGTGAGACTGCTCCCAATATCCCCACTGAGGCCGCTTCTCCTAAGCTACGGGTTAGGACCCTTTAGTGGATAAAGAAGTTATATTTCAGTGGTTCCAAGATGATTAAACAACAGAGAAGCAGAAAAAACTTCTGCAATGCAAAATATATTTTTTTAAGATTTTGCTTTAATCTTTACCTTTACCTAATTATTTTACATTCCTAGTGCTGTTATAATAATACAGCAGTGATGAACCAGTGATGAACTAAAGATTGGCTTCCTCTTAAGCAATGTCATAAATAACGTGTTACAGTCTTTATTCTTTGCTGTATTGTGCTTTTCTTCCTTTGTGTTTTTATAACTCAGTCCTGGCGAGCGTAGTTAATTTCATCAACGACCAAGACCAAAAATATTTTGTTGAATACCTTACTTCCATAATTAAGCTTATTTCCATAAATGATAGTGTGAAGACAGACAAATGGACAAATCAACCAATTACCATTTAAATCTAGTCAACATCTTGACACGTCTGTGGAGTCACACATTGGGAAACCTCAAGCAGCAGCTGCTTCAGTGATTCATTTTTGTCTACACAGGATACCCTCAGGCACAGTATTAAGGGTAGGTCACCTGCGTTTTGGCAGCACTCACACAATCACGTTGGTTATGCAAAATGGAAAAAAAAATAGACTAGGAGTACAAGAACACTTTTGTTGTGTTTACCCTCACATAGTGTGAGTGATCATTTGATTGTAATAGAAGCTCCTCTCCTCCTCCTCACTGTTGAGTGAGACGGACGACTGAAAAATGCAGCTGAAGTGCCTCCTGTCGGTACCGGGGATTCCCTCCAGAAAATATTTACATTTCAAGAAACTACAGCTGTTATACAAAGGGCCAATAAATCGATAGATTCTAAAATACATTATTAATGCTGGCCCGTTCAGACTTAGCAGTGCCCCTCCTGTTTCAAACCAATGCCGCCACCACACACCACGTTTGAGGACTGAGTGCTTTCAAAACCTCACATTTACCCTCCAAAACTGTTGGAGCCATGCGTTCAGCCATGCAAAACACCCAGTCATACTGGGCTCCCCAAGCTTATGAATAATGACTGAGGACTTTCCATTCATTAGCTACAAGTTTTATGTTTGTGTAGAGGAAAAAGTGATTCAGGGGAATGAGTCCAGAAAAGTACAACGAAGTGTAGGAGGGCAGTTTCTTCTGGTTTCATTCATTCAACAACCAAACAATAATTTAACTAACTAACTCACTTAAGTTGACAATTTACACAAAGTTCCAAAATTACAAAGTGAAAAGATGTCTTAACAGGTAAGGAGGTGTCTCAAATCCTTCCCTATTTGCTCTATAGAGGACTGTATTTACTGTCTGCCACTTTGAGTACCCCGATTCTTAGTCTGTCAATGTATCCGCTATGTAGTGCCCTTAAAAAATCCACTATAAAACAACAAAACAGCAGTGTGCATGGCATGTTTGCCAACAAAGCCACAATGCAATGTGGCACATTTTATGGATGCAAATAGTGAACGTTGTTCGACTCCTAAGATAGCAGTGTTGCACCGCAGAATCAAAAGAAGGCATTGGAGTAGATGGTCTGTATGATGGCGATGAAGAGGGAGAGGCCGGAAATGCAATTCCATCAAGCCGACAAATCACATTTCTTGTGGACCGCCGCGCCAAGACACGTAGTTACATTTTTGTGGGAGGTGTGCGTCAGGCTACAGCATAGGGTTGATGCAGAAGCATAAAGTGTCCACTATGTAGTGAGTGGTGAAGGACTGAAAAAGGGATTGATTTGGGCTTTGCAGAATGGAAATTCTCTGACTTCAAAACAAAGAGCTGAGTAGTGCAATTTCAAATTTTTGATTAACAATTTCAAAACAGACATTTAACCTAATCAGTAATTATGACAAGTCACTTGTTGCTAAATTGATATTTTCTGTAATTACACCACTGATGAAAGATTCAGTCCTAATATCTTGTGGTTACTTACTGGCTTACTTGCTTTTTTTCCTGATGGGTGATGACACCCAGACACATGAATGAGTTATATTAGACTGACACAAACTTGTTATAGGTGCTTTTTAACACCTAGATCAGAATGGTCTGGTTTGTGGTGCTTCTTTCAGCGATAACTATGGCTTATTTCAAAGTGCCTGTCAAAAGCCACTTAGATTAGACAAGACACAGAGACAGTGAAATCTGGTATGCAATTACATGTGTAATTACCATGATTACACTGGAACTGCTGAAGCATCCCTTCTGAATCATTAGCTCCATGTTACCGTTGCCAAAAAGTTTTTGTTATATTCAAAATGATTTAAACACCTCATGTTAGTCACCCAAGTTCAATTCTGTGCAGTATTTCTAACCTAGGAATCAATAGACCACCTTCTTTCAAGTGGGTAATTGCTCCTCTCCAACGGCAACAATCTTTAAGTTGACTGATTGGTATTTAAGAGCAGCAGGATAAAAGAAAGATCCTCAACCTCAAAGAAAAAAACAGTGTTCTACAAAGTATAGGGCCCCGCAGGTTCAAACTGAGGTTAAATATGCTACAAATATTGTGACGGGAGAGAGTGAAAGAACAGTGATGAGCACCTGCATATGTGATAGTGTACACACACACACACACACACACACACACACACACACACACACTCACACTCACACACTCACACTCACACTCACACTCACACTCACACTCACACTCACACTCACACTCACACTCACACTCACACACTCACAATAACAGCTGTGAGGACCCTGGACTCTGAGAGGGAGAGGAATGAGTGGTATGTGGTCTGGAGCGCAAACTGCAGCTTAGATGAACAGCAGCTTTGAAGATGACCTGAGGCTTTTTCACAGAAATAAAAGATGATAATGATAGACAAGACCTCCTGGAGCTTGAGATTATGAAATGATTTATGTATCCCCTTAATCCGATATGTCACTGATTACAGCACATTTTAAAAGATCATCTTAAAGGTTTTCCACTATTTCATTTCTTAGCCCAGGGTTAACCTAAACCATAAACCAAAGAAAGCAAACCATTCACAGCACAAGACAACAATTTATTGAAAGGCTATTGCCCATTTGACAAGTGAAATTGCCCCTTTACACCCCATCTAAACGCACACTGGAGTGGTAGTTAAAAACACGGGGTCTCAGGTATGTTTTTATTTGGACGTCACAATTCTCTCTGCTTTTATTCTACTAACACACAAATGAACCCAGAGCCCACAATGGGCCACAGAGGGATTCTTTTTTCTGAGCTACTTTTGACTTTCCTTACAATAAATTTGTATTCAGTAACAATTATTTTAGTTTCCACGACTCACAGGAAAAGTTAGTGTGTTTGTCCAGTTTAGTTGTAATACACTGCAGTAATACACTTGCTCTTCAGATAGCTCAGAAAAGAAAGATGATACGATGCTTTACCTGATGCTTTTTTACTTCTTACTCCTATCAGAAGGCTGAGCGCCAAAAGTGTACAAGCCACCTGTGAGCGCAGTTTCTCTGCTCGGCTGTGCTGAGTGAATATGTGGCTGTGGATGTGGTTATTGCTTGGACTATGGCTATATTTGTAAGAGAATAAATGTTTCTATGGATATTGCCATGGTAGCTGTACTGTGACTACTGTTTACTCATCCTATTGACATTTGCCAAGAAAGCATTTGTTCAGCCACATGGAATTTGAACCCTTATGGCCTAAGATATGACCGTTGTCTTACCAACACACCACAGAGAAACAGGAACACAATAGGTATACTACAACAGTCCGTAAGCACAAAAGTGTCATTTGACTGCACACATACTACCCCTACATGTACTTGGCGTTACACCTTTGATAATGGTAGGGTTCGCTATCTATGAAGCTGTATCACTGATGAACAGCTGGGCACCGAGCATCTGGCAGTGGGTGAAATTGAAGTGCAAAGGAACATGAAACATCTGTCAGAGTTAGGGTTAAGGTTTAAGTGACTGAGATAAATGTTTTTTTAAATGTAAACTGATTTATCAACCGTCATGTGAATGAAAAACCTGCTTTCCATAACCAGTGAAGGGCATTGGAGAAACCTGATTTTCCCAGGTAAATTTCTCTGCTGTGTATATATGCCCAACTTTATGCCTTTTTTTCATATAAAGCCTCCTCCAGTTACCTGGAAACCCTGATTTCTCTGAGTAACCTAGTAGCTCAGGTGCATTTAAATGCAAAAATAAAGGAGGGGCCTACCCCAGGTTCTTCTACCATTGGGCCCTGCCAGGAAACCTCCAGAAGGCCTAAAACCACAAACTGTCTACTTTTGCTGCGAAGGAGCAGTAGCAACTCTACTCCCGCTGTCTGATCTCCTTAAACCTGAAGTATAGCCCCTTGCAGACATGCACATGGACGGCTGCGGACACCATGGACGTTATTTTTTATTATACTACTTCTAGTCTACTTGGATCCACTTAGTGCAGACCTCGGACCCCAGCAGATCCTTGCATACTTTATGGATGCGGAAAGTATAACACAAGCCCTGCCCTGTCTCAAAGGTGAGCACGACTACTATGGAAACTCAGCTGCCTGTATCTGCCATCTCATTCTTTTGGTCTCTACCCAAAGTTCATGACCATAGATTGGGGGTGGAACAAAGACTGACTGGTAAATCGAAAGCTTTGCCTTCCAGCTCAGCTCTCTACCCCACACAGCGGTGTAGTACAAACCTCAAATTACTACTGGAACGCCACATATTTAAGACATATTTGTAAAATGAAGCCCAGTGTTAACACAACTATAAGCCCTGGGTTATATGAGTTTCACAGACAAGCTGATCCGTATATTCATTTGCTATAGCTACCAGTCTTGTCTTGTGTTCAAGGGGGCTGGAGTCTATCCCAGCATGCACTGAGGGTGACACTGGGCATACCTGGACAGGTTACCTTCTATCACACCTGCCGATAATTTATAGACCAATTTTCATGCCTTCATGTCTTCAGACTGTGGGAGGAATCCCACACACTTGACAGAAAATGTAAACTACAAACTGAAATGCAGCAGATTATGATTCAATTACTATCAGAAGATGCAGTTCTCCTAAAATTTTTTACTAGAAGATATATAGATGTATACACTCCCTACAAGTACATCATCACATTAACTGATCATGCTTTAATCGTAAGCCTTAAAGTAGCAAACTATCAGTGTCAAATTCTACTAAATAAACTTTATTGGCTAATAAATGAAAAAAAAAAAAAAAAATTCTAAGCATAAACAATAACAAGTGATGTTTCCAACTGAGAGAAGGCAGAGAAGGCCAGGAGAAGAGCAGATGCTTTTTTCTGCCAACGTGGCAGGAACAGCAAGGGAAGAGAGAGAGAGAGAGAGAGAGAGAGAGAGAGAGAGAGAGAGAGAGAGAGAGAGAGAGAGAGAGAGAGAGAGAGAGAGAGAGAGAGAGGAGAATATTTTAGCAAGTAGATCATCCCGTCTTCACATATAATACATCCCCTGTGTTATTTCTGGCAGGAAGACAATCCAGATGAGGAGAGCATTCCAGCAGGCTGCCCCTGTGCACACCTTCAACACCAGCATCCAGAATCAGATGCCTGAGCTAATGAGGGAGGGGAGAAGGCTTCTGAAGGTAAATGGGGTTATGTGGACTGCTGATGGCAGGATCTGAGCCAAGGAAATGCTGACAGATGACATTAATATCACAACTAACAGCTGCTGGGAATCTTCATAGTAAATGTAGAATTTGAGATTATATTTAGACCGACCACTAATTCGCTACAGCATATATAAATATTACTAGAGATAATGTAGATGTCTAAAAAGCACTGCTCCATCAAAGGATCAGTTCACTCATATAAAAAAAAAACACATCTCATACCATAGATGCTACCTAGCCATGCAGATAAGTTTGATTTTATTTGCCCAGGTTGAAAACATCCATGAGGTTTCTTCTTCCTGGGATTTTGTTTGCACTCTAAAAATACGTCATATTAAATTAACATTTTATTACATTTTCTAACTCAAGGTAACTTACATAAGTTGGGTGAGATGAAATGACCAATATCAATCTCATATCTGTGTGTTTCTGTAAGTAATTAGCTCCAGCCAGATCACATATGCACAGGTTTTGGTGAATGTACAGGCACAATGGTACCAAACCTAGAAAACTCACTGCAATAACAAGACACTGTGATGCTACACAAAGTCAATTTGCTCAACTGTTGTTCACTAAGAAATTTTTATGACACATAACTCCCCCTAAAACCCCAAAACATCCTTTTCAAAACTCAAATGAGATACAACATTACAAAAGACAAACTGTTAACTCCTACTGGCGGGGCGACTGTGGCTCAGGAGGTAGAGTGAGTCGTCCACTCCTCCAGTCTGCATGTCGAAGTGCCTTTGGCCAAGACACAAAAATAGTGACTGAAACTCAGCCTATTAAGATGACATGTTAACCAGCGGTCATCTCCAAGCTGCTTCTCTGCTGCTAAAATCCTTGATTTTTATAACTATGATATTGCCTAACAGAATCACCAGAAACAAGTTGAAGACAATGTCTGTGCTGTGATTTCAGCTTTATCTACTTGTGAAATGATCACTCAGATTCACATCTATGTCAACTACTTTGCAGTCAGTTGAATGAGACGCTCAGAGAGATGTACCTGCAGAGGGACAGCCTGCCCTCACATTCGCTGGTCATTACTGCCATTGTCAATTATGGAAAGTAACTTAGGTTTGACAGAAAAATTGCTGAATTTGTGGACACACAAACTGGCCAAAAGGGTCTGAAAAGCTGGTACATATAGGGGCAAAGGTGCCAAGTTAGCAACATTGCCTGTGGGGAAACGTCAACATTTTGCTGACCGACCGACGCTGTAATGTCAGCCCCATGTTGCACAGCATTCAGCTGACTAATGACATGACTTAATTATGCACTCAGTCAGTCACGTACATTCATATTAATATGGCTGCCCCCCCTGTTGTGGACCAGCCAATAACTCCACATTCAAAACTGGTCAGTACAATTTTACACAAAAATACTGAATATGGCTAAAATAAAAGAATTGTCCACATATCACTTTGGTCCACCATGTCGTACAAATAATATAGATTTTATTAATTATTGCCAGATAGTGATTAGTTGTGTAGTCTTAATCCAATCCAAGTATTCTCCATCATGTTGTTTGTGCTAACTGTTTGAATGGAAAGTCAACTCTCAGAGGCATCAAAACATTTTTTTTTTCATTTATGCGTTCTGAAATAATCAGATATGTGATTTATCATTGACATAACATAAATCAGCATCAACTTGATGCTATATTAATGGTTTGAGTCATGTATCAAGCAAAAATATAAAATGTTTTGTTGTTCAAGCTTTTCAAAAATTTTCCTTTGTTTAATATTTTTGATATCAAAGAATATCTTTTTGGACAACTGGTTGGACAAAAAGTGATTAGAAGATGTCTGCTTGGGTTCTGTAAAATTATAATGGACATTGTTTCATTCATGCGTTTAAAGTACTCACCCAGGGTCCTGAAGGGCCTCTGCTGGGGCACCAAGGAGAAGAAACCAGGCTTCAGGGCATTTGTGATGATGATGTCAAATAGCTCTTCGAAATCCTTCCTGTTACAGCCAGAAAAACTACATTAATGTCGGTGGCTGAAGTATGAAGGAAGATTTATGGACAGAATTCAAATACACTGAGTTACACAAGCAAAAATAGCTTGTGAATACAAACTTTCTCAAAGATTGAAAGAATGTTGCAATAAACTGTTTACGCATACAGCAGCGTAGGAATAAGGAATGCTTAGTCTGATAAAGTAAACACTATATGCACAATATACAGTCCCATGGAGCTACAGTCATGAAGACAAGGGAGCTGGATGGTCTCAAAGGAGACTTACAGTATATGATATACAGCATGTACCGTATATACTGTACTGTGTACAGTTTATGGAAAAAGAACCTCTATGCAATCTTCCAATATGGTGACAGGCAAGCTACAGTCCTATAAGAGAAGGACATTTAACTGGGAACTTATAATCTAATCAGTTAGATGTATGAAAATGTGAATGTGCATACTGAGTAATTAGGGTATAGACTGATTCGACAGTTTGCTCATGACTATTTAGAATGCTAATTTAGGATATATTTGTAACAATATCACAACTTATATGACTTCAATTATACTTGCCATTAAATTGTATCTTACTTTGTGTTTTGCCTTAACTTGTATTTAAATAAAAAGAAACAAGTGTAGAAATTAAAAAATTAGAAGTTAAAATTTTCTAATGAAGGTGAAGTATTTAGCAGATGTTTAATAGGCTGGGCACCAGAATATTTACAGATGTTTAATTGTACATAGAAATAATTTTGGGCAGATTCAAAATTCATAAAAAGGTTTCATGCCTTTAATAAAGGCACTGGATAGATGACAGCGAAAAAGGTGAAGGAGATATAGAGAAAGACATGCAATAAGACTCAAACCTGAGGGACATTTATTTTATGTGGGAAGTGCCTTAAAGCTCTAAACATCCAGAACAATCCTTTATGACAGAATAAAACAATATGAAGACGTGTTGTTCTTAGTTTTTCCTATCTAAAATTCAAATTCCAGGCTCAAGCAATTCTCACCTTCACTTTATCTGCATCATTACTGAAAGCAGAATAGGCATTTAATGCAAGTTAAGTAGGTTTTCAGAGCCTATTTATATACAAGTGTTTTGCTTTAACCTCTCATTATAAAGTAAATGTTGATTGCATGATGTAACGGCTATAGAATGAGTATACCATTAATATCTAGATTGGTTCCCTATAAGCCTATCTTTTACCATGCAATTCTGTCTGCCACCCGGTGCAAAATCTCCCTGGAAAATGATGGCTTGATTTACGGAACAAAGAAAGTACAGCTTCCATTGTACAAGCAGAAGAGGAAAAGGATAGTTTTTCCCCGGTAGCTATTGGTAGCTTCCCCAGCTAGCCAAAATGGCGGATGGTGGAACAACCAGAATAACTGTGGACACTCTAACTGGCGAAGGAGAAAGAGCAAGAGAGGGAAAGGAGGGTAAGGAGGGCGTAAAGGGAGATTGACTGAAAATGGGGTAAAACAGTAGTGAACCTCAGATGGAGATTCACTTGATGGAGAGAGCTCTGGGACTTGAACAGCTTCAAAACCTACATTCAGTGAATGTTATTTCTACAAGATCAGTAAGAGACAAAACCTGCCCACTTATCAATACCGCTAGGCGTTTTAATCTGCCTTTTTTTCATAGCACTGCTGTAGTTACTTGTGTGCACGAGGCAATAGTCAATCTATGCATATAATATAATATATAATTTCAAAGTGTTTCTTGTCCTGTGTTGTTAATAGCCACTAGGCTCACAGGACCGCCAACAGTAGTAGCACTTAGAAACAACAGGGGGGAAAAGGTTGTCTACTTACTGAATCATAATATTATTTCAATTTAACCCTAAAACAACATTTATGAGTTTATAAATTACATGTACAGTCACTTTATTGCACTATCTTTTGACCCTGGTCCCATTTTATGGTGTTCATTACAACAGAAATTACTTTGCCTTTTCCAGAGAAATTCGATTAACTCGCTCCGCTAAAGCACACCCATGAATTACAGGCTGCAGGAAACCACAATGCCAGCAACAACAATGTGTTGTTGCTATGATGGAAGGAAGGCAACATTAGACACCAGTGGATAGAAGTTTTACTTTGTTGGACCTCATACTGCAGTAGCATTACAACTCCTACATTACTGTCCGGACTATGCATTTCATGAGGTCCCCCCCAGTTCAGCAACGGCCACCTGCCATCTGACTGTATTGGACTGTTGGTTATGCTACTACTGAAAGACAGGCAGTTGTGTTGATTTAGAACCCAAAACTTTAAGCATATCACTAACAAGTCGTTTCTTTGTGGCTCATTATCAACATTTCATCCATAACAGTGACTAACTGGTGATGAGATTGCATCTCTACTCAACTGTGCCTGCAAATATGGCCAAAACTGCTCCTTTTCTCTCCAAACGGGACTAAAAAAAATTATCAAATCAGTTATAAAATTTTTGAAATTTGTCCTTTTCTCATGTCAGTTTCCCAGAAGAAAATATGCAAACATATTGTAAACATGCATACATGTGAGTATTTAAAGCTGCTCTAACCAGCATTATTTTTACAATGAGTATCAAAGTTCATTTGCGACTTTGAAGTTAGTAGTTTGACGCTTACCACTCACTAACTTGAAAGGCAAGTAGTTTTCAAATTTTAAGTAGGCTAGTTTATGTTTGGGAAAAGGTTACTGAGTGGACCCTGAGTTAAGATTATACACCTAGCAGCTAGCTGTCCTGAACCAAGAGTTGGTGGAGACCAAAAAGCAGTTAAAAGGGGAGTGAATACTGGAGTTGTCAGGCAATAACATTACCCCATGTCTGCTGGATGTGTAAATAGGCAACTGTTGCTCACAACAATTTAGCGATAACAATTTTAGAAGGTGATAATATGTTACATGTTGTGTTATGTATCTTGTTCTGCTGCCAACATGTTCCCCAAAAAAAAAACAACCACAAAATAAAAACCTAGATATAAGGAGGACAACCAACATCCAATTAACTAAGTTGGTTCTACTAAGTCAAATTTCCCTATTTGGTAAGGTTCATGGTAACTAGAATACCAGATGTAAGACTCAGCACTTGATTTTATCAAAATCAACAACTGTCAAATCAATAAACTATCTTGCACTCCAGCATTAAATGACCTTATCCGGTCAGGCCAAACAACAACAGCCTCTCTGGCCAGATTGTTGGGCGTTGGTCAGTAGTGTACTGTCAGACAGCTTTGGCCTTGTTGTGCTACTTCTGACAGCTGACTGTCACTGGCTCACAGCCAGTTTCAGCACACTGAAGTGGCTGTGGGTGAATGACCATTTTCTCTGGAAGAGGAATGTACTGTGTAGTGAGGCATGAGAGTCCGGTTTTCGCAAAAAAGCAATTTCTCAACATTAAAGTGGTGACGTGACACAGTAAAGGATCCGAGAAGATTTGGCTACTGTGTTCCCTGAATTTAATAAGCACTTCCTTGAAGAAGAGGTAGGTACACCTTGAGTGTTTAAAACAGGAAGGATCTTAAAGGTGGCCACCCCAATCCAAGAACAGCCCACATCTCCAAAAACAAATTCTAGCAAGATGAAGCTGGCCTAATGTCCTTCTTTAGTTATAACATCATAAATCTGCATGCGCTGACCATATAAAGCATTGATTCGAATATTATTTTCAGCACACACTAATACACAGTCAGGACTCTTGCTGCTCTCCTTAGGAGACAACGCATGCTGCAGTGTTAAGAGGTCATGGACACAAGAGGGGAGAGGGCAGCCGGTGAAACAGCAGGGGAGCAGGGGAGCAGGGGAAAGAGGTGAGGAACAACAGGAATGTCCAGGCTGCTCACTGCTCACAGGAAACTTTGAGAGGGGGTGACGTGGGGGGAGGCGTTGGCTCCAGAGTAAGACTGCCTTGACTTGAACTGTGTTTTGGTTATACAGAGAACAATCGCCTAACAGCACGAAAAGTGAAAAGCAGACCACCTCACTGGGTGAGTTCAGTGTAAGATAACAACACCTCAAAAAGAATGACAGAGGCTTATGTTTGTTCGACCACAGCAGCAACATGGACACTGTGTTTTTTCAAGGCCCTCTTGTGGCTTGATCGAGGTTATAACGGGGCTTAGGCTACAAAAATAAGACTAAACCACACAGTGTGCACTGCAAACAGAGAGAGGTCAGCGATTAACAAAGTTATTGTTAAACTACAAAAAGCCCACTTAGAGAATAATTCCTGATGCTGCACATCTACAGCTATAAAATGAAGTGCTGACTATTTCATCTGGACTGGTAACAAATAGCTAAATATGAGCAGATGGACTCCATTTACTGTATATCTTAGCAAATAAGGAAATCTGATTCAGTGAAAGTAGTGTATTTAAATGGCAAACACACTGGTTTTTGGTTGTCTTCTTGTCCCAATCAATTTCTAAAGTTGTCATAGCTACTATGTTGTTAGCAAACAGTTGCCTATTTACACAGCCAGCAAACATAAGGCAATGTTCATATACATCTGTCCGTGTGTTGCTTGATTCTAAAACTAGCTTGCCTGAAATTTGAAAACCACTCAGCTTTTGGGTTGGTAAATGGTAAGGTTAGTGGTGAGGTTCAAACTACTATCGCCAAAGTCAAGAATGATATAGTGTGAACTGTGGGGCCTTACATACATAGGTGTGTGCCTTTCTAAATATCCAATCCAGTTCTAGACACAACTCAAAATTAAAGCAAACAAGAAGGACGTGGCCACAATTTGGAGCTGCAGCAAAAGGGTCTGAAAATTCTGAAAATTAGAGATTTAAGTTTTATTTTTAAACACATTTGCATACATTTCTAAAACCTGATTTCAATTTGCCATTATGGGCTATTAATGGTAGATTGATGGGGAAAGACTAAAATCTTAAAATCTGATCCATTTAAATGAAATCTACAACTGAATATACTTGGCCCAAATTCTTTCTGAAGCCACTGTGTATCGCATATACGTGTGTTGATTATGGTAACGCAAGATAGACATGTGAGCCATTGTTGACTAAAGGAATGACTGATGGCATGTGACAGCTGTAAGGAATGTTCTGAGCTGAGGGGAAAGCAAAAACCGCCAGCATGGGCTGAGCAGACATTCAGGTTATAAATCCTGTGGGGGCCGTTACGGTGAGCACTGCAGACCAGGTTCTGCTTTTATTAAGGAGGGCGCCAGTCTGTAGTCCCAGTGTGAGCAGGCCTACCCCAGGATGTGTTCACAGATGAGCCTGCAGTAGTCGCTGTGAGAGCTAGTGATGAGGAGGAGGACCTTGCCGGCATTCTTCATGCTGTGCAGCCAGGTCTTGACTGAGTCAGAGCAGGGCTGCAGGTACCGGCCTGGGTCCCTCTTCACACTGGGGAAGTAAGTCCCTGCATCCTCTGTACAGAGATATGAAAACAGTTAGATTTGCTTTGATCTTAAATATGCATTTAAGACTACACCAAGGGGATTATCATGCTCTGTGACAAGTATAATTCTTTATGTCAAGTACCATTTTTGTAAACTCTAGTGAACAGGCAAATTTGAGCCATTAACCTGTTGTAAAATGTTGTGACAGTGCCCCTTTGAGGGAACAGAAAGCAGGAGGGTCCAAAAGAGTGTTATTTTTAATATTTTTATTTGAACAAAAAAAGTAGTGTGTGTATGGTATGTTCTCTATTTTCTGCAAACAGTACCAAAGCAATGACTCATATTTTTCAGTGATGATGCATTATGCTAATGATTAGCAAGTGTTTGAAATCTCAGTTTACTGTTCAGTACAGACTGAAATACTGAGTATCTGTCATACACAGAGTTGTTAATGAATGAACAAGGGAGTGGTTAAGGACATAGTCACAGTCTTTTGCATAAACTTGGTTAGTATATAGTCCGGTTACTGACCAAGCTAGATAACTTGCCAGCTAGCTTGGTGGGTTATTGGGGCAGGTTAGTACTAGTACGATGGGGGCTAGCTCAATACTAACTCAACAGAAAGTAGCACAGTAGAGCAATACATTTGGGTAAATGAATGCTAATATATATATATATATATATACACATATATACACATATATACATATATATATATATACACATATACATATATATATGTGTGTATATATATATATATATATATATATATATATAAATCTAAACTTGTCTCTGTCGAGCTCTATGAGCTAGGGGCCGGTGTATGTCTAATGTCTCGTGTATGTCTTTGTTGTATTCTGCTTAATTCTCCACATTTGCATTCACAGAGGTAAAGGAGATCTCAGGGTCACGTTCCCCACTTCTGAGGCACCATCTGGTGGCTCTCCTCCCTTTGAAGCCTCCCAGCTGCCCTTCAACACATCTTGTCAGCATGCAGTACAGAGCTAAATATGGCAGCGCTCTGATGCTCTGTTACAAAATCCCAGTCCATCACAGACTATAACTCCTGACCTTATGTTCTCAGCTGAATGCAAACACTCATGAATAAAACATAACCTATGATTAGCAGTATATAATGGCACATGCCTATGTGAACCCTAGGTCACAAGATAGTGTAATTTCTCTCTGAACTGAGAGTATGTGTGTAGAAAGTATGTGACAAAATGGTATCTTGAGGGTTTGCAATTACAGGGAACTCCTTATGAGCTACACAGAAAAGCACAGCTCTCTCCTCCTGTGAGTATATTCAAATGGCATGATGTAAAGCACCGAGCAAAATCTGGATTCAACCTTGAGACATGTTCAACTTTATCAAAACAGAAAAATTAAGCTGCCTATATGTGGTATTTGCTCTCAAGCTGAATAGTGAATAAGTGAGAAGTGGCGTTGCTTCTTTCTCAAGCAAGAGAAAAGAGGGTTTAGAAAAACAGGGCAGGGTGCAGATGAGTGGTGTGTATTCATTAGCGTAGGTGTTTACCTTGGCAGGAAGTGCTGGCCTCTCAGGAGCATCAGGGCTCTCAGAGCGACATAGACACAGTTAAAGACTTTGCTTACACTATGCAAAAACTATCCTAATTCTGGTTTGTTTTTTTCATTGCCGATACAAAGTTCCGATGTTCCCAGCCTATCAAAAGTCCAGTGTTCATTTTATCCCACATTAACCAGAAAACAAAGCCCAGTTTGACCAACAGATCCGAGAATCTATAGAATTAACAGATACCAAAATACTGCTTTCTTTTATCTTTTGTCATGACCAAAGCGAGGTAAAGGGTAGATATAACATGCTGATATTACAAAGCAATCTACCAGGAATGTACTGTTGAACGTATGCCAAAGGCCACTGCTGTACCTTGCTAGATGACATCATGTTGCATCACTTTGCATTGGTATCATCTTTCTTGTCTTCTCTTCACCGATGGACTGGGCTGCATTTTTTCAAAAAGGCCCAAAGTCATTCTGACACAGTCTTAGGCCCTATTGTCAGCAGGGCAAAACAATAGAGCCTGCAGCACTACTACTGAGCTAGTACAGTGTTCATGTTATACAGTGCAGACGGTAAATAAAGTGTCAGGAATCACCAGCCATGCCAGCCGCCAGTTGGTAATTTCATGTTGGAGAAATCAGGATTTTCTGACAGTCTTTATTCTGGTCTAAACAACATTAATTTGAAATCTTCCAAGGACCTCTGTTGGATGTCATCCCATCTCTCTCCTAGTGTTTTGCTTTTTGAGGCCTGTCTATCAAACAAAGACAGTCCAAAACATATTTCTCTTATTCCTTTCATTCCCGTAAAATTTGTCACCCTGATATAAAAATTGTAGAAATGAGATTAGACGACTGGACCCTCACTTAATTTGAATAAACATCTGGACTGCTGATCTGTAAGTCGGATTGTATCTTATGGCACCTCTGTTTTAAAGTTTTAGTCTTCTTTGGATGGCCTCTTGATCCTGATGTAAACAAACTGGTGTGGCATGCTAACACAGCCAGAAAGAAAAAGTTCATTACATGTCATCAGAGAAATTTATAGAGGCTGACTGTGTCTTTTTCCTATTTTGTTTAGTTGAGCACAATGCTCTTACCTCCTGTGACACTGGAAATGAAAAAGCAGTCTCTTGGCTTCTTTGAAATAGCTAAAGAACAACTAAAGAACTAGCTAAAGAACAACGACTCACTTCTTGTGCATGAGCCTAAAACATAGATGATGGATTCCAGCAGCTCAAGAAATCCTGCTGTAAGTGTTTGAAAAGTGTGGATATGCTGACTCCCTGTGGTGGAACATAGGACTAGCCTTAGGAAGGAAAATGCTCATGTTGATTTTCTGGAGGCAGTAGAGGTTTCTATCCAGAAGATGACGACAAACACAAACAACTAAAGGCTTTGATCCCAATCAGGAGGCCAAAATTCACACATTTTGAAAATGTCCCAGATGTAAGCATCCGGGCCTGCTATGAAACAAAGTCCTTTTGAAGTTTTAATTGCGTCCACAGACCATTTCACCTTCAGTTAAACAGAAAAAGCAGATCATGCTGACCAATGTTTGGTCCTCAGGTTGAGGGGGGTTCCACCTCTGGGACCCTGCAGTAGAAAGCCCATCCTGCCTCATTACCCACAGCCAGGGAGGTCAACCGTGGGAGACTAAGAGAGCTCCCGTGCCAGCAAACCCACATGTAGCAGTATGTGTTAGAGGAGGAACAACTGACCTTGCCATCATCCTTTGTGTAACATTCAAAGAATCAAATTCCATACTGCAGAAATACGGAGCAGAAGGCTGCTTTATTTCACCAGGACATGAATTTACCACCCAAATACACAGCTGACCCAAGAGCCAGAGAATGGGTCGTAGCAAATTAAAACACTCTATCAAGGAATACATAACAAACAAAGGAATCAATGGTTCCACCAAGGCTGTTCAATGTAGGTGTTACAATTTCTTTTTTGTGTCTTGATTTCTGAATTTTGACAAAACTACTTCAGTTCTGCCTCTTGGACAAATGATGAAACATCTTTAAAAAATCATATCCCTTCACCTAGATTTCTTATACTAATTTGTTTTAGTGGAAATTTAAAATGACTAATTTTTCATGTCATGTTTTAATTATACATTGCTTTTTATTATTATTGGGAGCATCTGCTTTTATTTTGAAAAGGTGACTGGGAAGACTGGCATGAAAGATCAAGAGACCAGAGAGGAATATGACTCCCAACAAAATCTTTGGCCTCGCTTTAAACAAAGGCTGCAGCTACATGGGATACAGTAAGAACATACCTCTGGGTGACCTATTGGCCTGTTTGTGTAAGCTTGATGGAGAGGTCTCTCAGCGTCAGAGAGGCATGTCATTAGGAGAGCATGGGTGAATATCAAAAAGATTGGTTTGGAACCCTGATCTGACCTCAGCGTAAACTCCCAAAGACAACTTCCTATTCGGACAAATACTTTCCTATCGTGTGTTATCTCTTCAGCCCTCTTTCTGGCATTAGGCTGAGAGAAGAGCCAGATTGACACTGTGGTGCATTTTGAGACCGAGCAACATGTGAAGCGCCAAAGAGAAGAGCATATTTAAAACACTGCTTGGGCCTTCACCAGTGCCAGCTTACTACAGCTTGTGCGTGTGCGGTAGAGTAAGATGTGCCTCTGCAAGATTTGGCTGTGAATGTGGGGCTGAAGTGTCCCGAGGGCCTGCAGGCCTGTGGCTGGGCACTGTGCCGTACAGGCTGGGCGCCGGGCCGGCTGGAGGACTGCCCAGCATCAGAGAGGGAACCACAACCAGCAGAAGCTCAATCTCTCTCACACATCAAAGCGGCCTGACAGGATACACAAATCAACAGTTGCATTGCAAATTAGGGCAAAGCACGGGAGCGTTTCACAAACAGCCACACCAAAAGTGATGAGGGGGCAGAATCTTGAGGCACATTTGTTTTCTTTATCTCTGAGTTAATCAGTGGGGAAGATAAAGGTTATCCTAACAAGTTTGAAAAAGGATGCATTTATTACTTTTCTCATTATACTTAATGGGCATTGAGCTCTGCATTTATAAGAGGCACAGAGAGGATATCCAAAAAAAAGCTATAATCTAAAGTGTTTTCTCTTAAAAAAAAAAAGGCATTCAGAAAAATGATGTTTTCCAGCACCTGTTGCAACCACGTAGAACACACTGGTCAGGCCATTTTGTCTGTCTGTTTTTAGCAGAACAACCGCTAATTGCTGCGTCATGTCTCTCATGGTGCACACGTTTTTGTTTTTTGGGGTTTATTTTATGTCTTTGGTCAGTAACAAAGGAGGAGAGTCTCGAAATGTTAACAACACAACAATAAAATATGTAAAATTAAAAAAAAAAACAAAAAAAACAAAAAAACAATAAAAACCCTTTCAAAACAGGGGATGTCGAGGAAGAAGAGAAATACTCCCCAGGTGCAAGATCTTTCAACAAGAAACATCCAGTTGTGTTTTGTTAATGGCAATGCTGACACCTTTTGAATTTGCTGCCACTCTCATTTGTCCCCCTGACTGGCTGACTCTTTCCTTGGCATAGCAACTGAGGCTCATGGGTACTGTAATACTGAGCTGTCCTCAATGCCAAATTGACAGATAAACATGATTTTTCAGAAACAAAGGTGAAATAACAGAAATTGGTGATCATTATATACACCTATAGGATGAAGTTGTTTTTATGTCACACCTGCAAGGAAAGGTGATGCTCTGGTTTTGGATACTTTATGTATTTTTTCATCTGCCAGAGGATTCAAAGCAGAGCTATAGACTCTTTTTAAAACTGATTAGTTTTTGTCATATAATATAGGGTTTATTGAACAAACAAACAATAATAGAAGCAGTAAGACCACTACTCAAATGCAATTCCAAGGGTTTGTAAAGCAGATGTTATTAGTCATTGAAGGTTCACTGTATCAAATGCTTTGAAACGGTGAACCATTTTCAACACAATTGCTTCATGGTGATTCAATGCTTAAGAAAGCTTGGTTTCCCCATCATCACAGCCTAGCTTTGTTGATGGTGTCTTCCAAAGCTTCTGTCTGTCAAATCTTCTGCATTTAACAGAACATATTTACAATGTAAATAAATACAATGTGATTAAACAAGCAGCTGGCCTCTGGTTTGGTGGTATTTACTGATCACTCACATTTACATAAGTCCTGGTGACTGAATGCAGCACTCCAGAAGTTCTGTTGTTACAGCCTTGTTTCACCTTCAAATAATGTTGTCTTGTAAGGTTAGTGTCCCCTTAGGTTATAGTTTTGCACTGTGGTTGTTACTAGTTTGGTTAAGTGTTGAATTGAGATTAAGTATCGCAAAAGTAACTGGCTTAGGGTTGGAGCCCCGTTGGTTTCAGGTCAAGGTAAGAAGAAAAAAAAACACGCTTTGATGGGGGAACAAAGTTCTACACAGCATCTGCAGCTTCACACACCCTCACATTTTAGAGAAAAACACAGGTCATTCCTGAATGAAAGCAAACCAGAGAGGCTAGCTAGTCACATAAGAACATTCAAAATATAATAAGACAACTTTGTTACCAAAGGAAGTATTCCTCGTATTTGGTTAAGGCTAGTCACCTCCCCCACCCTCAGGCCGGCACCAGAGTAATATACACTGCAGAACAGTCTGGCCAATGAATGCACAGAGATGAAACTGAAATCCACCTCTAATCCAACCTCTGGTAAAACACCAGTGTAGCTGAACCATCAAAGCGCTTTAGTAAGAAAATACCAACTGTAATGTAACTGAATTCTGAGCATCAGTCTCAATTTGGATCGTTGGTTTAAGGAAGTTACAGAAATTCACACAAATACGCGACAGTCTGCAATACACTACAATAAAGTCTGCACCTGGGCAGCTGGGTAGATGTAGTTGCCATTCATGTGTTAATTTTTGTGAAATTACTTTTTGGTTCTGGTACAGGACTATCGCAACCATGTTTTTAATCCAAGCCACAGTGCTCTCATTGGCTCATTTGTCCCTACAACTGGGGGAAACGACTGTTAATGTGCAAAGCACCAGGCCCATTTCAATCTATAAAATCAAAGAATCAGTGGTCTGGAACCAAACTAAAATACAATATACCTTTTACAAAAGCACTGAAATATTCACATGTGGTCTCCCTTTGAGCTATTTTTTGATGAACGTGGTACCATCAAGTGGCAGGGAAACTCTCCTTGGTTCCCCAGGCGAGCAGGCAGACTTTCTCTTTAAAGATTTCTATTTCAAAGATTTTTTTGGGAAGAAATGTTAACGAACTGGATTGAAAAGGTGACACGAAGAACAATGGCGATACAGTGGTTTTTGGACACCCTTGTGCAGATCATTGTGGGGGACAGTGATGCCAGTTGCACAGTCACTATCCCGTCTGAGCAAACGTGAGGGACACTGTGATCTGTCATTACAGCAAACCAGAGCTATATTTAGCTAGAGCTATCTCAAGAAAACTGTGAGGATTCATACATCAAGGTTTGATCTCTGGAGGACCATATCTTATATGTTGGACCATATCCCCATACAAGGTAAAATAACTAACTTGACATTATACATTCATTTTTGCAACATTTTTGCCTTAATTGGGGTACAAGCATCCAAATAAAACAGACAAATATTTCTTACTAAAAACATATTCCTGAACTATTTAAACAAAAGTTTAAAACACAACAAAACACATTTATCTTTAAATTGCCCTTCATCTTAAATATATTTAAGTTTTTCTATCTGGGCTGAATCCTGCCAACTCCGACAACAATAAAGCACAGAAAGCAAAAAGTCTAAAACCCTGAGCAAGTCCAGCCAGGTTTTTTTTAATCATAGAGGGTTTTATGGCACTCACTGAGATGAACAATCCTCCCATCTCAAGGTGCAATCTCCATAAACAATAGCTTACCATCAGGCCATCAGAAGCATGCTGGGAGTCATCTTCCTAGGGGACTCCTTGGAGACAATACATGTTTACCACAAGGTGCAAGCCACTGGCAACATGAAAAAATAGAAAGGCCAGGTTAGACTTTGCCAGAAAACATCTAAAAAAGCCTGCCCAGTTCTGGGCAGATGATTCTGTGGACAGATGAATCTAAGATTAGCTTGTACCAGAATGATGGGAAGAGAAGAGTAGGGAGAAGGAAAGGTCCACAGCTACCACATCATCTGTCAAACTTGGTGGAGAGAGTTATATGGCATTGGCATGTATGGATGCCAATGGAACTGGGTCACTGGTGTTTATTGCTGATGCTATTGCTGATAGAAGAAGCAGGATGAATTCCGATTTGTATCTGATCAAAGCACTTTAGACTACAAGCATCCATACACACACGCATTCATTCACTATACAGCACATTCTATACACACTCACAAAACAATGGTACATCGGGTCAATTTGGATTGGGGATCAAGCCACCGACCTTATGGTGGTGGTGATCCACTCAACCACCTGAGCCACAGCGGCCCCAAAACATACTGTGAAACAACCCAAGAAGTTCTCCAGGTAAAAAAAAAATGGAATAGTCCTCAACTGCCAAGTCAGTTACCTGAAGTCTAGCCAATTGAGTATGCTATACACTTACTGAAGAAAAAACTGAAGGAAGAAAGACCCTTAAACGAGTACCAACTCTAGCAAGTCAGGAAACTCAGAATGTATTCAGTCATGGACTACAAATAATTTTCATCCAAGTATGAAAAATAACCCTTATTAATACAATTATGTTGATTTCTCCAATTACTTCTGACCCCTTGAAAATGAGAGATTATGTATAAAAATAGCTGTAATCCCTAAACGGTGAATGTAATGTTTTTGAAAGTGCTGAAAAGACTTCACTTCTACACTAGACTAGACTACACTTGATTTGTTCGTATTAAATCAGTTGTGATTGCGTACAGAGGCAAAACTGCAAAAGTTGTGTCACTGTCCAAATATTTATATACAATATATATATATACATATATACACATTTATACATATGCACATATATATAATATACATATATATATACACAAATATACATATACACATATACACATATATATATATATATATATATATATATATATATATATATATATATATATACACATATATATATATATAT
The DNA here is from genome assembly GCA_016859345.1 of Istiophorus platypterus. Lineage (NCBI taxonomy): Eukaryota > Metazoa > Chordata > Actinopteri > Istiophoriformes > Istiophoridae > Istiophorus > Istiophorus platypterus. The sequence goes on along the minus strand of CM029133.1, from coordinate 2,285,199 downwards.
ATATATATACACATATATATATATATATATATTTCTATCATTTAGAATTTTAATCAAAACAATTATTTTTTTCCTTTTTTTCTTTTTTCTCTGTCTTATCTTTAGTTGCATAAGTCCAGCAAATTTTTGAGTGGCTATCTGACCACCCGTGCAAACAACCCAACAAACACACCCAAATCCAGTCCAAATGTACAGTTTGTAGCCCTTTCATGGCCACAGTGACCATTTCTCTTGGTGTGATGTAGTATATTGCTGCAAACAGAGGTTACTGCAGGACACTTGATGAATTGGAGAAAGAGACCTTTAGTTGGCCATGTCACAAGAGGAGATGCTAAAAAAGACAAGGAAAATACTGACATGTTTCCGATCAAGGGCCACAGGCCTGTACTTATTATATGAGATTATTCACTTGCCTGCGTCTTGATCTTTATATAGACATCACTGTCGGTCCGAATCTATGTGCATCCCTACAGTACAACACAATGTTTTTTATGTTGCCACGCTGTAGCCCAACATGGCAACCACCTCACAAACCCAATGTGTTGTCCACAACCGCAATAACAGTGAGGCGGGCTAGTAAAGGCTTTTTAAGTTGACTGCAACTACTGTTATTTCAGAACAGAACAACATTACGAAAGGTCTCTGGTGTTATAAGCTTTCATTAGATGCCAAGTGTCACTGCATAGTTCCACAGCAGTCTGTTGTTTATATGATACTGTACACAATGTGCCTCAACTGTTATTGTTGCATGCAAAACACAAATTTAGCTTATCTGAGAGCAAACAGGCTAGATCAAAGCACAAGCATTGCTATAACATCATTTAGCAAGTTAGACATAACAGTGTACATCCACACCCTGAGTCGTGACGTCTCAGCGTGGAACATACTATATGTATTCATGTGTTACAAAGCTGTAAGAGAACGATAAAGGGCCTTTAATACCAAACAGATCATTTTATACATGAAAATAGGTTGACGCTGAATTCAACAAAGGAGAAATGGCATTTATATTTCAATGGATTGATTTGTTGTGTTTATGTGTAATCGTGTCCTCAGAGATAGAGACAGAGACAGTAAATGTAAATGTAAATTTTCCCTTTCCTGAACACACACATTGAGCACACTGGGAGCAAAAAGATGTAAACAGAAAGACATCTAACTCTATCATGTCCCACTATTCATTAAACCGATGGACGGCCTCCACGCCATCCACCAGTTTCAATCCAGCATGGATATGTCGTGGTTTGCTAGAGGTGATATTTTGACCAACCTTGAGGCACATGGTTGACAACAGCAAAAGACCACTCTGGGTTCCACTCCTGTCATCCAAGAACAGAAATCTGAGGCTGCAGTGGACAAAGGCTCGTGCAAACTGGACACAGCCTGGTCTGATGAATCTCATTTCGAGCGAATCAACTCTTTAAAAGTCTTTAAATCCACATGACCTCATCACCCTAGACATGTACCCCATAAAGAAAATCTTCATCACAACCAGTGGTGTGGGCCCATTTTAAATGCAAACAAAGACATCAAACTAACTCAACTTGCCACTTTCCAGACTAATTTAGGCCCAGTACTTTTGGCATGGATGACTTCATCATAAATCTTTATGAAGCTGTAAAAACTTGGATACAGTTGCTATGTCAACATGAGTGGCAAATGTATATACTCACTTCTTGAAAAGGTCATTTAACCCAACGCTCTGTGTTTGATATATGGGAAAAACATCTACTGTGACGAAATTAGCATCACCATGGAGATCAAAGTTTCAAAGTCAGTCAAAAATACTGCAACTGATTTCAATAATAAGACAATGAAGGTGTATAACAGAGTAGATTGCTGATTCATAAACTGTCTCTAGAAAAGCTAGTGACCTATCAGACAGGGATTTTGGTAAATTGTGGAAAAACTGCAAAGAGACTTTACTGTGGAGGAGAATGAAACAACAAACCGCAGCTTTATGGTTAAAGTAGGCTCCACTGCATCCAGAAGGCAGCCAGGCTATCAGGCATAGGAAGTTCAAGACAATTACCCTGAGCGGAGCTAAACAAATTCAGCAGTTAATTTAGCAGTGGACACTGAGGTGAATGAGTGGTTGGAGACATTGTGGATTTGATGAGAGCATTTTGGTATTTTTGCATCTTAATACCATGTTTGAAGTGAAACTACTGACTTTAAAGCTGTCTTATTTTGGATTTGGTGGATTACCATAAAACCAGTGCACATGTCCCTTCACTATGGCTGCCCCCTGTTTTTTGAGAAAATTAGGCATTACTTTTCTTCAGTTACTCCACCTTTCCTCTGAGGTATTCACTAACTGTGACAGCTGAGTCACATGTATGCATATCGCTAATGAAATGCTTTTGTTGAAGCATTTATAACAAAACTAAATCTAGTGGTTTTAAAAAATGTTCAATATAAAGTCAGTTCCCTTTACTTCTTCCCATCATTCTCAGCAGCAGCTTCTCTGTCTTGCCCCTCAAGTGTGCATTACAACAAATGTGTGTTGTCCAGATATGCGTAGCCAAAGGCCCAAAAAAATGTTTTATTTTGATTTCAGCAAAAGTTTCAGAAAATGAAAATATGAATATATGAATATATATATATATATACATATATATATATATATACATACACACACACATATATACACACATATATACATACATATATACACATACATACATATATAGCTAGTTCACGAATTGAGGTTAAATTTATCTTTTATAAATGTTGGTTTATCCAGGCTCTCAAGGGCCTGGTATATTGGAGTGCATCTATTGTCACATCAGGTGTGGAGAGGTAAGAATGTACGCCAGAAATGCCTTAGAAATTTTCCTCGCAGGCTCTATTATTTTCTTCCTTCACACAACTACTTCCATCACTTTTCAACTAACCAACAACTAAGTACAAATCCATGAATTTTTCTGAAAAGAGCCATAAAGAGTGAGCCATGCTAGAGACCTAGAGATCTAGAGTTCTGGGAGAGAGATCAGGCAAGAAGTGTGATGGAGCCAGAGAGAGGCCATGAAGGAGAGCTTTCCATCCTGCCTCCAAATGTGACAACTCAGAAGAGGTACTGTCAGCCTCAGTTCAGACATGGTCACAAACCTAATTCTCTCTCAATTCTACAGCTTAAAAAGTATTTCAGTTACGGTTTATTTTTTTTCAGTTATCTGTTCTTGTCTGTTTGATATCTGTTCCATTTCCACTATTATCCACACAAGCGCAGCACATAAGGATTAAGGAGATTTAGACACAATACCCTGTAAATTACACCCCTCAGTGTAGTGTCAAAAACATAAGATTAAATGCCATAAAACTGTCCAGCAGTAACATTTGGGAATATGAAGCCCCCATTTAGGGAAGAGCAGAAACCATTAAGACTGTGTTTATATGCCTTAGCAAAGCTGAATGATTGCGGCGCCTGAGTTTTGTATCACTTTTCCAAAGCCTCACTGTGTTCTTTCATGTACCCCCCTAAACAACAAACTTTGATGTGTTTTTTTCATTTTTTTCAACAATATAAATGACTGCAGCCAAAAACTACAAAAAGAGCATGGAACTACTTGAAGAATTTCACAGCAATGCTGATTAAATAGATAGAAATCTGATGCTTAACTACCATATCCAGATGTTGCCCTTTTTGTGATGCAGAAGCCTAAATAAAAAGAAAAACACTATCAAGCCAAATTTGCTTTATTCATAATTAGTGATGGAGTGCATATTAAATCTTATTTAAGTCACTCTAAGGGCTATAATTGCTTTTACTACTTCCAAGTTCATGTCCATTTGCACTATCTAATCATCAGCTGTTGAAGAAATCAAAATAAAGATATTTATACTGCTAGTGAGATAAACACCATTCGTGACTTACTCGTTATTCATTTGCACTGAATGTTGCTGGGTCTCTCTGGAGTGGAGGAGTAAAAAAAGAGCAAAGGGCCTCTTAACCTCCTTACGCATTCTTCCCACTGTGCTAAGAATGGTTCTCAGGGATCTTTCCCAGTCCAACACCTAAAATAAAATCAAAACCGAGAAAAACAACAACAGACCTTAGCCAGAGGAGCAGCCCGGTGAGGGAAATCCACACAGATCTCAGTATATTTAGGACAGAGGCCACCAGGGCTGATAAATACCGGCTTCAAAATACCATAGAGGCCTCTTAAAGCACATATTCATATGCCAGGACCCGAGTTCAGTCATGGTATGTTAATAAAAATAAATGTCAGGTGAAGTTGAAGAGTTTGGGTGTGACTATTTATGGATAAGAGACGGTTCTCTCCTCTATTAAAAGGATTCCTCACTGCACCAATCTTTATGGCACCAATCTATATGACAACGTCTTCCCTTGGACCCACTATTTGAGGTCCACAAAGAAATCCTGTAAAGCCTAGATTCTGTCTGGACCCCTTCTCCATCTAATGATTCCTCTGGATGCTTACACTAAATTTTTAGAGAGAGATGTGAGTACTTTGTTCTGACATCTTAGTACTTCTTCTCTGCAATAGTTATTGTATGTAAGGAAAGCGGCATATCAGCAGACCAACAGCCACAGCTGTGGCTCCCTTGTCCACTAATACATGTTTTAACCAGTACTTGCAGCTCACAACAAATCAGATTTAACTTTGGCAACTGATTTCGATTTAGTTTTAGTCCTTCGATGAGAATATATATCATATATAGTCAAGTTTTAGTCGTTTAGGTTTTTTAAATTTTAGTCTAGTTTTAAACTAGAAATATTATTCTAATTTTGTCGTGTGTTTTTATCATTTATGTCTTCAATGTTCTTTGTGGCTACAGCTGTTGCCATCTATGCTCTGTACAGTTACCATGGTTACAAGTGTTGTCTACTGTGAGGTGTTGGAAAAGGCTCCGGTTACTTGTTCACATATTACATCCATAACACTTTGCTCCACAGCAATACAGCAGTAAACCCATTTGGGATTTCCAAAATAAGCATGTTTAAACAGAACTGCTCCCCCACTGTTTCAACATTACTCCTCATATAACATTACCAAAGTCCTTATCAGCAAGTCTCGCCACTTGGCAGCCATCTTGGCAGCCATCTTGGCAACCCTGCCAGGCAGCTCATTATGGGATAACAAGACCAGACCCATATCTAAATGAATGGGGAGAGAGACTTTACAACACTTTTAATAGTCATTGGCACATAAAAACTGCATTTATAGAATCACCTGTCAAGTCTGATAAAAACCACTTAAAAGGTTTGCTGACTTTTCCCAAAAATAAGGTTTAGAACATTTCCCCCCACACAGGTTCCACCTCTGCAATGTACTTGCAAGACTTTACTTGCAACAGTGCAACGACATGTCACTGATTAGCTTTCAGGGGGAAGTAAAGGGATTTGTGTCATACAAACTCCATCTTTGGCATTGTGGATTTTTCTATTCAAATTACTTTAAGTTGATTCTTTCTTCTCTTATTATATCCCAGACATTACTACAGCTATCTGTTCTTTGTCTGCTAGAGATCACTGATTAATCCCTAAGCTGCAAATACTCAGTTGTTCACTATACTACTGTTCATTCTCAAGGTTTAGCCTGAGAGGAAAAGTTAAAACATAAAGTAGCAATAGCATGGTGATATTCCCTCAGTGATTATCTGGAGGAAAATTTAGATGACCTCTCTTATTCATTCCAATAGTAATGCGAAATAGCTGACTGAAAGTAAAGTAAAAATGTTTGTTCCAGCGGATTTGATGCTGACAAGAATTCTCAGTGTACCGCAGATGAATTTAGTTCATAAATCTGTTTCTTCCAAGAACTGGTAATGTCAGATAACATTACTGATAGAAACAGATTATTACTGGATGCAAGATGCTTCTTATGAATGGTAGTGCAAAAGGTCAAGATGCTTAAAGAATGTTTTTCAGTAGAGGGTACTTTTCTACTAATAAGGAGCTACAGTGTGTTTGCCTTTCACATTATCATTGTTTTTATTTGTTGATGAAACCTGAAACACATCTCATTACAGTTCTTATTTTCAAAGCTTACTTTGTGTTTATTTTCCGTCTCAATTAAGATTTCAAAAAGGTAGTTGAAAATATTTTTTGTGACTGGTGAAACATAATGAGAAAGATTATGCATTAATCACTATAAATGGAATGGGAAATAGTTATGGAAGAAAATTATTGCCATAATAATTTGAATTATATCAGTTACTTTACAGCAAGGGAAATTCTCAATAATCAATTTCAAAAACTTTACTTTAAATGCCTAATATTCAAATGTTTCTCTATCTAAATAAGCTAGATTCAAATTTAAAAGTTCAAGTCAAATGTAAAGCACTGGTAACTTAAATAGGCATGGTCAAATTCAGACAATTAATATTAAAGAAATAAAACTCAGATTGGACCATCTTGGAAAAAAGGAAAAAAATTGGTTGTGAATGAAATGAATCTGATCCCTGAGCAGGTAAGTCCCCAGAAATGGACGAAGACATGGATCAAAAGACCAAAAACAGAAGACTGTTAATGTCAATGAAACCAGGTACAAATCCAAATACATATGAACATATCCTAAAGTCTATGTAGAGTAAAGCTGTCACCAGAACTACACACACATCATTTTATATTTTATATTTTATATACATGTATGTGTATGTGTATATATATATATATACATACATACATATATATATATATACATATACATATACATATATATATATATATATATATATACATATACATATATATATATATATATATATATATATATATATATATACATACATACATATACACACATATATACATATACATATATATATACACATTCATACATACATATATATATATATATATATACATATATACTTATATATACACATATATATACACATATACACACATATATACATATACATATATATACATATACACATACACATATATACATATATATATATATACATATATGTGTGTGTATGTATGTATGTTTTTTATATATATAATATATACATATATAATTAAGATAAATTCAAATATTCATATTTTTTAGATATATTCATAGTGTATATATTTTTAATAATTATTTAAATTCAGAAAAATGTTAAGAAATAGTGAACATTTCAAATGTACTGCAACAAGTTTTGGTTTTGTCACCTTCGATTCAGTTGACAGAATCTAGGATTTTTTTCATAACACAACAACGCGTCACACGATAGGTGTGGCTCCAACCCTTGACCAGAAATGTAACCCAAGCCCATTTTCCTCTTCAGAGTCTCACTTTAAGTTTCCATAGTGTCTCAAAATCAATAAAAAAAAGTGCACAGATGACTCTTAAACATGTTTACCTAGGATGTCTGCAGGGGCTGCCAGCATCATTCGTTTCATTGTTGTCTCTCTGCACCATAATTATTTTGAGCTCTGCGTAATTTGGTAAACACCGGCGTTCCTTCCAGAAAACATAAACATAATACTATTGGACTTGGTGTAGACGTTTGGTTTGGCCTCTAGCTCATTTTCTCACCACTAACACCAACTCCATAGTCAGTCAGCAACGGGCCTGAGTTGCAATGGAAGACCAAGGGACTGTGAGGAGGGACATTCACTATGAGGGGGATAGGAAATCCTGTACATTGGATATGTTTACAGAATAGGAACCACAGAAGCAGATGGCAAAAGCCTAATGAGAACCATTAACAGAATGCGTGGAATCTTTATCATAATGCTTGTAGAATGCACTTTGTAACAGATTTTTGCTCTCTGAATGTGCCTAAAGAGTACAATGATGAGCAACACTTTAGTTTGCAACAGGTCACTTGCTGTAAAACTGCAAGAATATCAGAGAAGGATACATTTGTTGTGGTTTTGGAGTAAAGGAGCTGTTTTTCACAAAGTGGGTAAGCAGCCTTATCTTTGCCGGTAACTTTTCCATCTTCAGCTCATATGTTTCAGTGCTGTTATTATCGGATTAGCTCGACGTTGCTCTCTAGTGTCTTTCTCCATTTTCATTTATTAGAGTAGTTTACTGACAGGTCAATGAGGCAGCAATAGGTCAAGTTAATAGTGAATTTTAAGAGTGCCCTCTGCTGGACCACAAGGCAAACTATTTCAATCAGCCTTTTCTTCTCATAGACTGTGTATTTCAAATTCGAACAGATCACTACCGTTTGAATATCAAATTGTTTCCCACGTACAAATGCGATTTTGAATAAAAAAAGGTGACAGCCCTATTGCAAGTATTGTTAATCATCCATATACTGTGCTGCATACTGCTATGGCGTCAGTAAGTATACAGTATAAAATGTTGCATTGAAAAGCGTCTTAGCTGGAAAGCTAACAGAGACAAAGTTAGCTAGCTAAAGATAATTACAAGTTCACAGATACCATGCTTTTATCTTTATAAAATTACTTTAATCCATAAAGGTACAGTATGTAGGATTTAGGGGAACCTATTAGCAGAAATTCATTTTGATATCCACGTTTCATTAGTTTTAGCTTAGAATGCGCCCTTAATACCTACATAGGGAGGAAGTCCTCACCAATGTTTTAGTGCCATATTTCTATGGTGGTCCAGAATGGACAAACCAAACATTGACTCTTTCACATTACCTGAAGGCCACCATAGGTTCTCCTGCACACTTGAAAAAGAAGGGGTGAGGGGAGGGGTATTCAGTTGGTCGCTGCCAACCACGCAGCTAAATGCCACTAAATACTGGTCCTTTAAATGCATGTCTTTTCACAAAGTAATATGATGGAATTCACTGATTATTATGTACCTTTTGCATTTTGTAGCTTTATTACTAAATATCTCCTTTAAAATTTACTAATCATCATCACTAGCTTTCAGGGCCATTTTTGAAGCTAGTAACTAGACTTTCATCAGCTTATCAAGTAAAATGAGCTAGTGAAGCTAAGCTTTTTGCTTATAAACTTATATAAAGTTATATAAGGTTTTTTGTTCTTTTTTCACACAATTGTAATTGTCTGTCTTATTTCTTGATGTAATCAGTTATATCTTTGACTAATCTAATAATCTTTTGCTGCCTTTTGTCAGTGTTGGGCCCCATAATTTCGACACCAGGCACATGGAAAAATATGTGCAACATATGACATCATAGACCACGATGTGGGGTTGTGTAAGAGCATTAAGCTGCTGGGATAGACATACTGCAATACCACCCCTGTCAAAGATGATGATAATGAGCTGGCGTGGGAGGTACATTCAAATTGAAAAGAACTGCACTTTATAGCAATTACTTAGCTTTGATTAAGATAACTGGCTTTAAAGTAACCCATTATGTGCTCCTAAAATAAATCCTAAAATGAGAGTAAAATCTGATTTGTTAACCAAAAAAGTTCAGCATCTCTGGCTTTAATTTTTTTTCTCATGGGACCAACTTTTCCAGCATATGACTTGGGTGAGATCTTGTCAAGCTGAATAAAGAAAAAAAAATCCAGAAGGAAGCAGTGAAGGTTTTTGGTTGCTATTCTGAATTTCAGTTGGCCTCTGGTTGGTCAAGCCTCCGACCATGATTTTTGTCTTTTGGTCTCTGTAATTGCAGCTAACACTCAGCAAGGAGGTCCAGCTTTAGTCCTCCCATTCATAAAGCTCTAACTGCCTCTTAGTGGCGTATTCGGTTTATTAAAACGTTAAATCTGAGCCATCGTCACTTCCCAGCTCAAACATTCTATCTTTAGCTCCCGCTTTCCACTCTTCCTGCTCCCTTAGGTACATCAACCTGCAATTATTTTCTTCCTTCTCTCAGACATCATGGCATCCTAAAATCTCCGGAGCCAAATGGAGAGGGACAGTCCAAAAACAGAAATAAACAATTAAAAAGGCATTTTAAAAAAGAAGAAAATTGATGATAATAACAATGCCATTATAACTTTAGAAGCTGGTAACATGCCATGTCACGTTGTATTTATGGCTTGTTCTGCCACCCTCCAGTGGCCAAACAACAGATCCCTATCAAAAATTGCATTAATTTATGCAACAACTGATTATCAGTTAATATAGGGTTTTATTGTTTGAAAAATGGGAGAAAAGCATATAAGTTTAGAGAAACATTGTATGACAATAAATCACAAATACAATAGGTAATCCTATAAAAAGGATTATCAAATGCTCATTTCATTTTCTCACCATCTATGACCAGGATGCAAAATATATTTCTTCAGGATCATTTAGATACACAGATGTGACTTGTGCATATGCACTGTGTCAAGATAATGTGGAAAACAGAGGATGTTGCCATCACCAGAGTTAATTAAAGCCACTGAAGGAGCATTAACTTGTGTCTGAAGTGCAGCAGTAGCATATAAAGATGTTTGGTGGGGGGGGGTGCAAAATGATGGTTACAGAAGACCCTTTCCAGAAATACCACCAACCCTGCCATTGTGGGTGCATGGAAAGAGAATGTGAACGACTCCATATCACACTGTGTCAGCATTGGTTTTCATACAGTCCATCTCCCCTTCTAATTACATGTTTGTGCACCATGAATTGCCTTTTTCCTATTGACAGCATGAGCTTACCGAGAAACAGCATGTGAATCTAAGTAGCGGTTTAAATTAAACCTCACAGTGGCCAAATTTAGATAGGCAGGCATTAATATTGCAACGCCAAAAAAGAAAAAAATGATTCAAATGAAATAAAAAGCAGCCGAGCCACTATGTGGTCACAGCCACTTTCATGGGGAGATGCAGTGGCATATCTGCAGCTTAGAAAGTTGTTAAATGGCGACTCCACCCCCACACTACTCTGTCATTTAATTCAGAGTTTACCAAAGATGCCCATGGCTTACTGAGCACAGATCCGTGGCTTGTGAGATGTTGGAAGTTTAAATGATATGGGCAAAGGGAAGAAGGTCTTTCTTCCAAAACCTGAGATCTAATTCAACCATCAGGACTTTCATATACTGTGGACATGAGGTTGATGAAGATCAGCTTGTTCACTCCTTTTGGCAATGGAAATTACATTTGATCTCACGTTCAATCATCAAGATTCAAATACTTTCAAACATCATAATTTTAATTTCTTTCCTTATTTTCTCGTTTTTTTTTTATTTTCTTATTGCTTATTTTATTAATTTATCTGTTTTGTTCTTTGTGAATCTCTGTAGATCAGTGAGGTCTTATCTTATTTTGAAACAAATGTAGAGTATTCTTAAATCGAATTGTTAGATTTTTTTTCTCTTGTTTAAAGGATTGGATTTTGACTCATAATTTAAAAAAAAAACAAGCAGATTTGTTTGAAAGAATGTAGGTGTTTCATTTCATTTCAATTCATTTCACATTTTGTAAAAAAAATCTCCTCGGCCTGACTGTACCATATCTTACGTATTTGTGCTTGTATTACTATTGGGGCTGAATATCTGGCACAATTACAACAGTAAATTCAAAAAGGATATAAACAAATCACTGAGAATAAAACCTTTTACAAAACCTTTGCGAACTTCTGGCTCCGCTGCCAAGCAGCCAACAGGGATCCCAGGAGGTCACTACACCCGGCCAAGATCAGTCTGGCACATAAGCCCCCACAAACCACAATATGCCGTTTTCTACACTTGAGTTTTGATTAAACAATTAAGATATGATATGTTCATTAAAGAGCTTTTGAGGTGCTGTTAGGTGAATTTTGTTTCCTTTGGACTGATTCAGACAGGCTATTTCCCCATTTTGCATGAGGTTCCGGTAAACTAAGCTAAGTGGCTGCTGGCTGTAGGTTTAAATTTAGCATACAGACCTGAGAGTGGTATCAATATTGTCATCTAATTCATAAAGGAAGCAAATAAGCACATTCCAAAAATGTCAAACAACTTCATTAAAGGCTACCCTGTGTAGAAACCAATAGTGTAAATGGTGTCGGAGCAATGTTTTGTCATACACAAGCTCGAGGACAGCTATGTACATGCGTGTGCATTTGGGTGACACAATGCAAAGTACTGTTGATGGTTTCATGTTAATCACCTGGTAGGGAGTTGCTAAGAGATGCAGTAATTCACAAACAAAAGGCAGACTGCTAGTAGGGAACCTTGGACATAAATAATGCATGTTTCAGATTCTTCCGAATATCGGCTCTGCTAATGTTTTATGAGAAGGTAAATAGATTTAATGTGTTTGTCAGGTCTCAAGTACATAAACATCATGTTCTGGTGAGAAACAGTTGACTGCAAACAGAATTTTGATCTTTACAGAAAGGTACACAGGTACACATTTTTATGTTTTATGGAAAAAAAGAGGTATTTTAACAGAACCACTTGAAAAAAATCATTTTTAGACAAATGTTTAGTATCTATTGGGATAAATGTACAGTTAACACAGAATTGGACCTTGGAGAATGTATTTTTTATTTTACTTCATTTGAATATGATTGTGTTCTTATTAATGAAAGCCCACCAATGAATTAGTAAGGTCATAATAGATTCCAATAGTTAACTGTATACACTTCGGAACATATTTTTTTACTCAATGCACACATATTAAATAACAAAATTTATGGCATTTCATAGGCTGTATAGTGCATCTTTATAATCACATCTTCAAAAATGTTTTGTTGGTTTGGTTATGTTATATGTTTATGTAGAAAAAGAGGTAAAAAGGAGAAAAATATTTCCCATTTTTGCTATTTGTAATCAGTTCTTCTACTGCTCTCACTCTGTGAACCAGAACTGCAGACCAGAGGCTGCTCACAGGATGAAGCCATTAGCAACTAGACAACACCTCACTTCTGCCTCCTGGTGGCCTAAAGCTGCACTTTGGATCAAATCAGCAGCTCACCACATGCCACAAAGACAATACACACAAAAAACCCTGCCTTCGTCTTTACTATGTCAAATTTAAAACTGAACACACATAAACAGGTGCTGAGTTTAGAAATGCATCTAAATTAGTCAACACTGCCTGCTGTTTTTATAGCCCTGAATTTACAAATAAAAAGAGATTCTAAAACATTTCAGCATTTAATAAAAGCTGCCTGTAATTTCAGAATTTACCAAGAGTGAAAATAGCTATCTGGTACATGTAGTCTACCGCAGCCTCACTGGTACAGAGCCTTCAGACTGGAGGAAAATATTGTCAGAATCACACATTCTTTACTTTTCCAGAAAACCACTCAGTGACAAGCCACTTGGTCAATTACTTGATGGCTTTAGACAAATAAAACTATGTTTGAGCAGCTAAAAATGCAAAAAAAAAAATGGGACACTAAGGCACTTTAGCAATCCTGACTCAACTGTCAAACAGCACAAATGGCGATTAAGGTGTCAGATGTAAGGTTTAACAAACACTTTTAGGTTTGCAAAACAACCTGCAACAAAATTTAACTACAAATCATCCAAAAAGGATAAATCAAAAAATTAACTTCTTAAAATGTCAACCAAAGGGAATCAAACAGGAATCCCTTCACTGCTGCTCTGTTCATACAGATAAAGCGAGATGAAGAGAGAGGGGACAGGGAGGAGAAGGGAGGACCATCACCCTGGAGTGACATGCCTCCTGAGGACATGGCACCCATCATTAAAGATGACATCAGAGCAGGGAGGGCCCTCCACGCGAGGTAGATCCTTCAAGATGCTGGAGAGCGGGTTGGTATAAATACCTTGAGCCCAGTGCCCTGGGAAGCACCAGCTGCCACTCAGACAGACAGCCTCCACAACTAAGGATATAACTGCAGCGTGCTGGGACAGCAGCCTTCCAACACCCCCCCACTGTTTCTTTGGAGCGTAAACCTTCCTGGTAAGATGGCTTTTTTTCCTGATTTCAGCTCAGGGCTATGAGGGACTCCCAACTGGAGCCTGGGTCTAACTCAAGAGAAGAGTTGATGATGGAGTATTACAAGTGTAATGAGCCATGTGCTATGGCTGATATTAGAATGAATGCTTTTTAATTGTGGGAGATCTTTGGACAAATAAGGCATCAATTGTATTGTTACAACAACAAAATATCCTTTGACAACTAGTTCCAGATACTATGTACCATAGATGCTCACTTCAGGACTGAATATGACCTGGCCAGTTTAGAAATTAAAATTTTCTATATTCATTTTGCATCTATCTCCTCATTCTGACTGATTAAGTGATGCACCAGCAACATTGCACTTCTGCAAAATGCACCACTTTCAAGTGTGAGAGAAATGCAGCGACACACGTGCTATGCCACTCAGATTATGATGCATGGCCCTTTGATGGCCAACTTTTATCAGAGACAAAGAGCAACACTGCTTCTTATAAACAGATTTTATCTTTGCAGGTTTGGCTTCACAAGATGGACCTGAGGGTAACAAGCCTTCTCCTTGTCCTCCTCGCTTTGGCTGAGGCAACCCCTGACAGGTACTACCATAAAGTGAGCAAGACCAACTACCCCGTCAAGAGTCATGGTGAGTCCCATACGTCTCTTCACACAAGTATTGTTCATGTGAAAACAAGTGATAACAATCGTAATACACTGGTAATAAGAGAGATGCTTCAATTATTACAAGTTAAGATGGTTCAAATTCAACTGGGTGAATAAGCATGGACAGAAAAAAGATTCTTGCATCTATTCTCTTTGTGTATAATTATTAAACCCTTGCTAAGCCAATGATTCATTTTAATCAATGCAGGCTGCACAGCAAAACTGCTTTCAGAGTATATCAGTTCCATTATCCTTCAGTTTAAAAATGAAAAACAAATCAAAACAAATGAGACTGAAAAAAACTGCACCAGTTTGCACTTCAAGATAGATTTCTGGTGGAATTTATAGAACATATGCTTTCAGATTTTCAATTATAACTGGTGATGCTGGGAAGCAAGCAGGCACCCTCCAAAGTTGTTTTAAAGCAGTCTACAAATGAAATATCAAGTTAGAGTTATAATCAAATTATTCTCACAACTTGAATCCCTAATCTGAAAATGTGGCCCTCATAAATACGGCATAATTTTCTCTTGACAAGAAAAATAAGGGACATTTCTTAATTAACTACAAATTCAAGTTGTAATTACCATCACCACTCCTCCTTTTCCTAAAATTCACCCTTATGCAACCTGCAGAATCAGTAAATGAGAGCTTCAAAGCACCATGCTTCCTTCATTAACTGTCACCAAGGTGCACATCAAGCAGGACCAGCAAAAAAAAAAAAAAAAAAAAAAAAAATACAAATTAGGGGCAATGGCGTTTCTGGCGGGAGGATGTGTAAGACTGTATTTCATAACCCAACTAAACAATTAATCAAATTTTGCATTCAGCAGTTGAGAGCATTCTGTTCTCTGATGTGGTTTGACTGTTAGTCTCGACATAAAACAGAACAGAAAGTTGACAATGAGAGTTTGAATTTGACAAATCTCTAAAACAGATGCTGTTACCACATTGCAGACACACCCTATGAAACTACTGTACGGTATTAAAATCATGTCGCACAATAAGAATGAAAAAGACAAACAAACCACAGACTGTGGAGGAATGCTCACCCAAACTAAAACGGTAAATCTAACAAACAAACCACTGTAAATCAACTGTAACTTCACTCTGATAATAAAGTTAGTTTTTTTTCAAAAATAAAAGGAACAAAAGAATTACAGAAAAAAATGACACACAAACAACCAAACTTAAATAGATAGTAGTAGTGCACTAAATGTAAGTGTAATAATACTTTGAAGGTCATGGTTCAGCTCCTGGGTCAGCTACTGTGGTCAGTATCACCACATCCAGTTTGTGGTGTTTCTGGCTGCCAAAAGGTCTGGTTCTGGCACAAATATCTCCTGTTGGGTTTCAGGCGTAGCCTTATGTGGTTTGAAAATGACAACCCTGTCACAGCAGTTTATTCTCATCAAAAACCATTTCAAAAGATAGGCTAACCCTACAGGATTTGTTTCTTTCACAGGCTGTGCTCCTCTTTTGGCAATGAACATCCAGAATTATGACGTATACAGGAATGCAGCGTGATAATAATTTTATCACAGATGCTGTTTGGTGCTTGGTTAAAAAAATAAGGATAGTTCCTAGACTATATTCTATATGCATATTTAATGTTAAAGCCCTGATAGATTCATTTTCATTTTTTCATTTCATTGCAATACCAAAGTTCTATCTATATTCTTTATTTAAGATAACTCAACTCAAAAATAGGTTTAATATCACATTTGCGCTATGTAAATTAGCCTTAAGCCAACTAATGGAAAACATTTAAGGGGAACATTTATGTTTCATTTCATAAGTCATCCCTTACAAATAAATTAAAATCCAACACAACTTATTTAGAGAGAAAACAACTGGAAGACTTGTTTAGTCACTGACAATGAATCAAGTTTGAGTCGAGCAAGTAACTTGTTGCATGTCTTTCCCAATCTCTTTGGCCCCTCTTTTCCTGTGGTCTCTCTACTGTTAAATTTGAATAAAAGCATAACATTTTAAAAAAGAGAGAAAAAAACAATGTCTCCATTGCCAAATGTTGGTTATAAGGTAGAGTTACCCTTTGTAGACTTAACTGATACAGATAAGTGTGCAAACCTCTACTAAAATAACAAAATTACATTATATACCTATTTAGAGCATAAACCTGCCTTAGTCTTACCTTGTCCATGAACTCAAAACTATGTGGTGGGAAATGCATCAGATGAAACTTGCAGACCACAAACTTCACATTCAAGACCATGGGCATTGCAGGAAATTAAAGGGTGCTGTATAGAGTGGGCAAATTAAACTGAAATGCAAAGAAGCTAGAGTACTGGTCCCACGCCAGCAGACACAAGTTTGGTAAGAACATCACCTCAGACCGGTGGTGCTGTGAAGACTATGATAAGGAGAAAGTAGTGCTGTCCCCACAACACATCCCACAATCATAGGGAGTAGTGTTCTACATCAGTTTGTTGTCTTTGGGTTATACATGGACCGAGGAGGCTTCTTATGTAAATGATGAAAAGGAACAAAGAGTCAGAGAATGTGGAGGGAAATGCTGCAAAAGGAAGCCATTTCTTTATCATATACACTCAATTTCAGTTTGTCATTTCTTTAGGGAGAACTAATCATATCTTTATGTCTGTATCAATTGTTGTATGCTATTTTTTCTATTTTCCATATCCTTCATGTATTATGTGGAATAGTATGCAATACCCTTCTTACATCGAAGCTCAGACTGACAGTTTACTAAATCCAAAGCTAAAATCAAACTGAACCAAGCCAATCTAACAAAGACAGGAGAAAGGTGACATTATTACCTATGCATCATATAACCTGAATAACTTTATCACATGTATCTGTATTTCTTTAATTCATAGCCGTTGCAGGTGAGCCAGGTCAACCAGGTCCTCCAGGTGAACCAGGACCAATGGGACCAATGGGACCCCCTGGAAAGAGTGGCATAGGACATAATGGACCACCAGGCCCACAAGGACCTCCCGGACCCGCTGGCTACTCTCAAGCAGGTAAACCTGGTTCCCCAGGTGCCCCTGGAAAGCCAGGTACCCCTGGTATTCCTGGTGAGAGAGGTGCACCTGGCCCAGCAGGAGCAATGGGTCCCAGAGGTGCACCTGGTATATCCGGAACACCTGGACCTGCTGGACTTTCCTCTGTTGGAAAACCTGGACCAGCTGGCATTCCTGGACCAATGGGACATAGAGGAGAGCCTGGCCTGAAAGGACATCCTGGTATTCCTGGACTTCCTGGCTCCAAAGGAGAGAGAGGTATTGGAGTTCCTGGTGTTCAAGGACCACCAGGTGCAGTTGGACCAATGGGTCCATCCGGTATGCCTGGCAAACCTGGAGTTGGTAAACCTGGTGTGCCTGGCTATCCTGGAGAATCAGGCAAGGCTGGTATGCCAGGAAGAGATGGTGCTCCCGGGCCAATGGGTATGCCAGGGCCAAAGGGTCACACTGGGGCTCCAGGCATAGGTGCAACAGGAAAACCAGGCCAGAATGGTACCCCGGGTATGAATGGACCTATGGGACCTAAAGGTCCACAAGGTCCTGCTGGTCAGCCAGGCTCCCCTGGTATGCCAGGTATTGGCAAAACAGGTGAACCTGGAATACCAGGCAGCAGAGGAGCCCCCGGCACTCCAGGAACCACTGGTCAGAAGGGAGAGCCAGGCCCAACTGGGTTTACTGGTCAGCCAGGTGCTCCTGGCCCTATGGGCCCCGCTGGTCCACAGGGCATAAGAGGATTCCAGGGAGAGGCAGGCCCAGCAGGACCCAAAGGTGACACTGGTATGGTTGGTGCACCAGGCGCAAGGGGAACCAAAGGTGACCAGGGAGCTCAGGGTTTCACTGGAAAACCAGGCATTCCTGGGGCAGTAGGTCCTCAAGGACTTCCAGGTCATACTGGCCCTATGGGTCCAAAGGGTGCACAAGGCCATGCTGGTGCCCCTGGACTCCCAGGTTCAAATGGCGCCCAAGGACCAAAAGGACACACAGGCATCCCAGGAGCACCAGGAAAAAGTGGTGAGAACGGAAGGCCAGGACCCATGGGACCAGTTGGGCCCCCTGGTCAATCAGGTCCCCCTGGACTTAAGGGCCATCCAGGTCTTCCAGGCCCACCTGGCCCAGCTGGCTTAACAGCTAAGGGCATTACCGGTCCTCAAGGTCTACCTGGAATTCCAGGTGCCAGAGGTCAAGATGGTTTTCCAGGGCCTACAGGTCCTCCTGGTCCACCTGGCCCACCAGGAGAGGTGGTCTACTACCAAGAGAAGAGCATGCCAATCAAGTCCCATGAGGTTGTGATGTCTCACGAGATGATGAAGGCCCCCATGTCTGCCTTTAGTGCTGTGCTGACCGTTGCCTACCCCGCAGCTGCTACCCCTATTCAGTTCAACCAGGTTCTGTACAATGGGGAGCAGCATTATGATGCCCACACCGGTGTGTTTACCTGCCAGGTCCCAGGACTCTACTATTTCAGTTATCATGTTCATGTCAATGGTGCCAATGCACTGGTGGCCCTCTACAAAAATGAGGAGCCAGTTGTTTTCTCCTATGATGAGTACAACAAGGGCTTCCTGGATCAGATGTCAGGCAGTGCTGTTCTTATGCTGCATGCTGGTGACAGAGTCTATGTCCAGGTCCCTGATGAGGAGAGTAATGGTATATTTGCAGCAGATAATGTTCACTGCGCTTTCTCTGGGTTCTTGATTGCCTCAACGTGATTTCATAAATCCAAATAAACCTCAAAACATTACAAACAAAGAACTACTCAGAGAAATATTTCAGTTTACAAATTCCAAATTGAGATTGTAGCTTAATCAAAAATGTGGATGTAATTTTTACAAGTTTAACTGCCTCAATCAAATCTTTTCAATAATGGAAAAAGTCTATAATTTGCTAAAAAATTATTTGACTAACAGAGTTATTAATGCTGACTAAAACATTGAAATATATGGTTCAAATTGATCCCATTCCCCCAGTTCATCTTGTGTGTGCCTTGGCAATTTTAGGAAACATGAAAAAATATTGGAAGATAACTTAAATGGTGCTCTACAACTGCCTGTAACATTTACAGCACGTCTTTTATTTGTGTTTATTTTTATTAATGTCTGTTGTTTAAGGATATTCCAGTAATATATATACAAAACACACAAAAAAACTGTTGAACTATATGTTATCAGAGATCAGCACATTCTCACAAGCACTGTGACCAACAAAAACAAAGATGAGAAATTCAAACTGCATATTTTTTTTTCCAAACAAATATGTCCCATTGGATGTGTTAAGTTATGTATTACTGACCAAACACAGAATAAAAGTTGTAGTCTGAAAAAGAAAAATACCCTCTGTGTATTGTGTGTGTTATTCTTTCTTACGAATTGGTCCTTGATAAGAAGACAATAGAAATGAGCTGTAAGCTGAAATGTGTGTGGCTTTAGAATGAAAAACATACCTTTAAATGCAGATGTGTTGTAATTATGGTCAATGGCAGCAACCATGTCCTTCCAAAAGTCAGAATTCACCTCATTTCCTCGCTGTTAACACAAGCATGAAGTTATGTTTTAATATGTTTTTCCACATTTGAGTACCAACCATTAATATGAAGCCACATAATCTTATTTCAAATAGTACCTTATGCAACATGTCCACTACTCTTCCACAGAGAAGAGCCCCAGGCAGATCAAAGTAGTTGTCATAGAAATAGTAATTTGCTACAAAGACCAAAAAAAAGATCAGTAAATCAATTAAATCTTTTGAACGGTGAAGTGAAAAAAATCCCAGACAATGCACATTAGCAGAGGTAAAAGCCACAGCATACAGCTACAGGAATTAAAGATAGATATGAACATCATACCAGATCTTGTGAAGGAGGTATTGAGACTGTTGAAGTGCTTCCACTCCCTTTTAGGACCATAATGTTTGATGATCTCTTCTGTGCTGAGGTCATAGGTTCCATGTGTTGCTCTAATAAAGCAAGGAATAAAACTTTGCTATTTTCCCACTTTAAATGTTTCTGAAAACAACAACAACCTTCACAAAGTGAAGAGATGTTTTTGGAGGAAGATAAAATGCATTTTATGTATAAATAGCATACCGCAAGACAGTTCCATCTTCAGCCAGCTTCACAAGGTTTCCATCCTCTAGATCCACCACCAGCCCCTTAAAACTAGACACAAAATTCAGCATGTTATAAATACAGTACAAAGTCAGGAACCCAGATCATCACTGCTGCCCTGTACTCAGCCTGGACAACTCAGTGCCAGCCATTCCTGAAGAGTTACATTCTAGCTTATATCAAATGTTCCGATCTAAAGGGTAAAAATTTTACCCGACAGGAGTCTGGTAACAATAAAGCCCTATTTATAATTCTGAACCGAACTGATGCTGTAGATAAGGCGTAGGTGAGGCGTAGGTAAGGCGTAGGTAAGGTGTAGGTACGGCACAGGTACGGCACAGGTACGGCCTAACCATGTACCGTATTCCTGAACCTAAACCTCATGGCATGACAGACCGCAACAGCTGTGATTGGTCCACTTGGCGACATGTCTCCTCAATGTCTCTCAGTGGCCGGACAAGCACAGAAAACTAAACCTCCTTCTGCCTCAGTGAGTTGGTGGTACGCTGCACCTCCTCCCACATCCATCTTTACTGCGTTGCAGTAATTTCAGTGAAAGTCACTTTTGTTCAACATTTATTAGCTCCAACTCCAACATAATCCACTCAGTTTCATTTGCCATTACACACACCTTGGCAAAGAGACCCTACTGCCAACTATCATTTTGGCGATGTAATATTCAATACTGTTGTGAGCATTTATAATCACAGCGTTGAGCATTTATATTCAAATACTATTAAATTTTTTTTTTTTTTTTCAGGTTTTATTGCCAAAGCCTTTAAACTCAGTATCAGTTTTGGCCTTGTCAAGTGGGCTAAAATAACAACATTTATTCGCATTAAAATGCCAACTTCAAGGGATAGCATGTCACCTTTCTTCTACTGTATATCTTTTAAGTGACATCAGGGTCTTTTGTATATTAGATCCACTCAATCAAGAACATTTTTATTTTCATTGTTTGAGAATTAAGTCCTTGTTCACTTTTTATTTTTTTTCTAATTTACTTATCCAGACAAAAGAGTTCATCTGTGCATCGGTGTTTTTTATGTGTGCGTACACCCTAAATTCAATCTGCTCAGTAACAACAATATCTCTGGGCACTAAAAGCATTTAAAGAAACATTTCAGGAATTCTTTCAGTTTAGGCCTGGCAGACTGACACCCAGTTGTGAATACGGAGCAAAGGCCTACAAACACTCAAAGAAACTAGGAGAGAGGCACATTTCTCAGTGATGGACAATATAATCAAGGATTGTATTGTTTTAGCCATTGGTATCAATGACAATAGTCTTAATATCCCTGAAAGAGAAATAGGTATTCATTTAACCTGTGTCTGTCACAGTTCCCCTCTAGGCTTAGGAAAACTGCTGCTGCTGACTCACCAGAAATCCCAGGTAGCAGGGGTTAGGTTCAGTAGGTCCTTGTCATAGCCTTTATGCTCCACCAGATACCTGGCAAAGCTCTCATAGATGAGCTGCAAAAAGAAAGAGGAAATAACATCACTCACCAGAACGAGCAGCACAGCCATAATATAAATGACATCAGCAATGGGAAGCAACCATGTGTAACTAAATGCCTTGAAAGTACAGGCTTTTCTTCCAAATCAAAGACTGCACTGGATCCTTTTCCAGATCATTTCCTCCTGCCAATTTTGTCTGACTGCTGCTTCGTGCTCGGCAGGTCGAGCACTGTAGGCTTAGCTTTTTTGCTATAGTTAGCATTGGACAGAATAGAGGAGAATTTATTGGTCAAAAAAATAAAACAATTAGGTATGGAGGGTAAAATCCTCCACACACTTGAGGACAATACATACTTCAGTGTTACAGTTTTTGCAATTGCTCACTCTGAGTTCACTTATTCAAAACTCTTCATACAGTCAGCACGATAGCAGTCAATGTGGACTAAACTGTGGATCACATGCTTTTAGACAAAATGCATTCAATGACCACATCTTTTAAAATGCACGATCGGTTTTCTTGCTCAAACTCAATCAACACCAATACTCTGTGTTTACACTCCGTTTTGCACACTGTCGTAAAAACTATTTGATTTACTTTCCTCTTTTTATTACATGCTGAGTTCTATGATATACTTGTGCAAGGCTAAGAAAAAGGAGCAGCTGAGACAGAGTCCAGAACATTTTGTAACTGTATGGCACAATGTGGCGTTTGATCACTCCCTGCCAGTCACAGAGTGGTTCACAGCCCATCCCAGGGCTCAACACTTCGGCCTCAGCCCTACTCTCCATTCCTCAGCTCTATAGAGGAATTCTTCTTCCTCACAGTGGTGGAAAGTGTATGACCACCGCCCACATGATCAGATGTCTCTCCTTCCTGGCTGCAACGAATGCTGGATGCCTGGGCATCCAGCATTGCAGAAGTGCAGAAGTTTTCCAGGGATGGATCAGGCTGTGATAAAATTATTTCTCAAGTTTATTAAAGAGAGGACATAAGGTGTGATGTGGAGGAGAACTTGAGGCAGAAGACAAGGTTGACCAGTCCTGCCGTAGTTCTATATCTGCAGCTATCCTATACAAGTATGTATACACTTAGGTTCATAAATATTTGGACAGTGACAGAACTTTTGTAATTTTGTATCTGTACACAACCACAACAAATCTGAAACCAACGAATCAGGAGGTGTAGACTTTCAGCTTTAATTCAAGGGGTTTCACAAAATATTACATGAACTGTTTAGGAATTACAGCGATTTAAATACATTGTCTCGCATTTACTGAATGTTAATGTGTTACTGTCCAAATATCTATAAAACTAACTCAATGTATAGTGAGTATGATTCATTTTATATTGTTTTACTGGAATCACTGAAGCAGATTGAAACATTTCTGATTAATTTCTATTATATATACTGAGAGATAGCAATTTATGCAGTACAGAAATGACTTTTGTTTGCTTTAAGTTAGTCTTCGTTTGTGCTCAATACTGTAAATAAATCAGAGCTACTCTAAAGACAATTGTGGAGCATACTGTAATGCTACCAGCTGTTAAATTGGTTTCAGGTCAGTGCGTCTGAGAGAACAATTTTTCTTGATTTTGTCAGTGTTTTGGCTGCATCATTGCATTTTGGGCGTAAGATGAACTGTTGTTCTAAGCTACACGTTGGTAAAGACGACTGTGTCGAAAGTGCTGCAAAGTCTTGCCTGGTATAGAAAACTATGTGTTAGCAGATTGACATTATACACAGGCATTGAATCCAACCGCTAGTATGAAAAATACTGATTTGTCCAGCTTTAAGTTTAATCGGTTTATTACAGTCATTTTATGAGCAACAAAGAACTAGTTGTTACTCTTTAGTGGAAAATGAGCATCCCAATAATATTTATTCTGCATTATGCATTGGTCCTTAACATTCACTGAATTTTAAGAGAACTATTTAGCATGACTGCATGTGCATAGTGACAGGTTTTTCAATTTAATCAATCAACTTATCAAAGAAGCGCTATCAGGTGTCGTCAACTAAGAATTTGTTTTTCTGGGGATCCCTATCCTACTCTACTGAAATGACAGGATTGGTAGCTATAGATGTGACATATGGGACGAGAGAGAGCATATATAAATTAAAATAAATAAATAAATAAAACCTCCTGGTCGGATAAAACCAGAGCAAAAATGCTCGGATGGAATTCAGTCATTTATTTACCGTCACCCAGTGTCACAGGATCCAGGGACTGTGGCTCCTAATAATAGTAAATGCGGGATGATACGTGGAGCTGCCGCTGCCGACGGGCCTCGGAGGGGGATTTAAACCCTGAGTGTATGAGAATCAGCGCCGACGTTCAGCCTGTGAGTCACGCAGAGCGACTGCAGCACCGGGAGCATCATCGACATCGACCCACCGGGCGCAGCAACACGCGTTTCCACCCGGTGTTTATCCACAGGGCGACGCCGATCAGGCCACCGACACTGGGGCGTGTCGGCAGCTCCGAGCTGCGGCTGGGTTTTTTTTTTCCCAATATTATTGTTGGTTTTGCGGATCGAAGCGTCACGGCCACCGTATGATTATGTATCGGAGCTAGCTGCCCCCGCAACACACGCACGCACGCACACGCACACGCACGCAAACACACACGCACACACACACACACACACACACACACACGCACACGCTCACCCTGGAGGTCTCCTTCAGATGGTAGCGGCACAGCGTGTGGTCCAGGTCGAAGCCGATCACATCACAGTCAGACAGGCTGAAGTACTCGCTCATCGTGGCTGAGGCTGCGGCGACCGCGGGGGAAAAGCTGCTCCGGACCCCGACGCTAGTCGGCTCCGATGAACATGTGCTACCGATGTGTCAATGTCAGCGAGCGGCGGCGGGGATGGGACCGCGCTCCGGACGCCGTCCCCTCAGTCCTGGCGAGCGGGGCCGCGAAAACGAGCCGCCGAAGCCGTTTCCCCGGAGCCGAGCCGACGAGCAGCGGACGGGTCGCGTCGGGACGTTGCCCTAATGGAAGCGGGAGCTAAAGTCCCGTCGCCGGCAGGAGGCGGCAGAGAGGCGGCGGCGAGCGCGGGAGCGTGCGGTGCTTCCGGGAGGGGGACGAAGCCGTAATGGACGGTGCATGTGCGCGGAGGGAATCGTGGAAGGCGCATTCGGTTTTGCCGGGATGAATACAGCTGCTGGGAGGCGAACACGGGTCCCTGCTGTGTCCCCTGCTGATGTTAAGTCTTTGTTGTACTAAATAGAAAATGTAATCAAACCATTTTTTTATTCCTCTCCTCCCTTTTGGAGAGAAACCAGAGGGAGAGGAAAACGCCTCTTTCTTAACCTGTTTGTCAAGTCACTGTTTAGTCACTGTTAAAAAAAACAAAACAAACAAACCATTGACTGTGGCCTCTGAGGGATTTCAATGCGGCAGTGTTTGCTACTTAGTACTGTACTGAAGCACAAATTTGAGGTACTTGTACTTAGCTTGGGTATTTTCTTTTCACACAACTGACTTCTACTCCAATTTTCAGAGGGAAAAGTTGCACTGGTTGCACTTCAATTTATTTGAGATTTATTTATTAGTTACTTTGCAAATCAGGATTTTTGCATTTGAACCATATGAAGAGATAAATCCAAATACCCAGCATTATATACAAATATAGCTGAAACGATTAGTCGATCAAGTGATTAGTCGACTGACAGAAAACCGCTAACTACTTCATTCATCGTCGGGTTGTTTTTCAGGCAGTTTCATATTTCCAGCTTCTCAAATGGGAAGATCTGCTGCTTCTCTTTTTCTCATGTTAGCCTGATGGAGGGGCTAAGATTTACGTTAGTCACATAAAACCATGTGAAACAGATTGTAATATAATATAGCCTCTGAAA
Organism: Istiophorus platypterus; assembly: GCA_016859345.1. Classification (NCBI taxonomy): domain Eukaryota; kingdom Metazoa; phylum Chordata; class Actinopteri; order Istiophoriformes; family Istiophoridae; genus Istiophorus; species Istiophorus platypterus. The sequence continues at coordinate 2,259,396 of CM029133.1, read as the reverse complement.
TAAAACTGAAAACATAAACCTCTCCTGCGCTGCCAGTGTAAGTGTTTGATTTTTGTGATTAATATATGCATAAACTTATACTTCCTTCTAAACAAATGCATAAAATATAGAGAAGATATTTTAAAAAGTTATTATCCAGTAATTAGTAACTCCTTGCTCACACAACGGTATGGTTACTTGATGTTAACAACAAAATCCCTATATATTTTTTTTCACACCTTACTGAAGTAGCAAATGCCAACATCTTTACAAAGGTCTTGACATAAAGTTGTATCTGCCCAATGATATGTGAAAATATCACTCTTTGTGTAGCTTTTGTGGATTTTTATTTCACTTACAGCAAGTGTTTCACACAGAACATCATTTTACTTCCTCGTTCTGAGCCAAAAAAGGTGGATTAACTGTAAAAGCAGTCACCTAATTCTACACAAATGAGGTAGAAGAGGAGGTGAGGCATCTCACATATGTGACCCTTTTTCCCCTTGGCTCGCAGTCCTGGGTCCCCAAAATGTGAAGTTCGCACCTGGACCCTCTTGCAATTGTGCCTGAACTCTGAAGTTTGCCACTTGCACTGGGGGACTAGATTCAGGACCTCTGCTTTTACCAAAAGAATAAATAAATCTGGACATATTGTTATCATTGCTGATATGACACCAATGTTGAATTTTCTTGATTGTCTGGTACATAAGTGACTTCCTGTCACTCCTCATGCTCTGGTGCGAAATGTGTCTGCAATAATATTCTATTTATAAAATTAAGCTGTTCAAATATTGACTTCATTGATGGTGGTGACTGGAATTTAAGTACAAATTTAGTTTCCTGAAGTTGAGCAATCAGTTTCTGCTCATTCATAATTGAACATCTAGTTAATCGTCACAATGATAATAATGATAATGTGCAAGCCCAATTCTATTGAAGGAAAATGTAGGAATGATAGAATAAAAAGTCTCATCTATGGTTTGGTCTTTTGATTAATCACATACTGTTTTTTGTCTTCATTTAGGTACAACATTCACTAAAACAAGTTGTGTGCTTCTGACTTACACAGTGGCCCCTGTGTTCGTCCCCAGGGCCTTTTATTACTGTACAGGCCATGATTTTACTTATTATGTCATAAATTTGATTTATTATCTCATAAATTCACAATAGATTCATAATGCCTTATATATTTTACTTGCTATCTCAGAATTTTGACACATCATCCCTTGTGATTGTGCCATTATAATTTTTGTGAGAACACTTGATCTATGTAATCCGTGGTTTCCATCATGATCTCATAGTTATGGGGGGAAAATGTCATAAAAATAAACCATAAGAGAAACTGATGACACATTTCTTCCGACCCGAGCCCGTCCTGAGTAACCTGTTGCTCCTCCACCTGTCGGCTGCGGCCCACGGACGCTGTTCTCCACCGTGGTCGCCAGAGGGTGAATGACTGCGCCTCGGAGGACAGGTGAGCCGCTCCTCATTCCTCAGTCCTCATTCCTCAACAGGTGCAGGTGATTGGCAAACTGCAGCGTGACCCGTCAGGTCCCGACCCGGGTATCACCAGGAAACCTGACATTTAAGAGGCGGCCGCTGCCCGTCGCGTGTTCAGTCGGCCGGGGCTGAGCGCTAAGGCCGGGGACCACCACCACCTGCTCTCTGACCCGGGGGTTCTTAAAACGAGCCTTTTTCTTATGGAGTCTGGACTATGAGCGAGGAGAAGGGAGGATTTCCCCGAACCGTTTCCGTCTGTAACCCTCACACGGGATGGCCTGCTGTAACTGCTCCATGGAGATCCAGAAGAGGTTCTCTGCCTGTTGGCAGGGTTTCCTGGCGTGTTTTAAAAAACCGGGCCGGTCCGAAGAACGGACCGGGCGAGAGGAGAACCGGGATACGGTTTTGGAAAACCCCGGTGCCGTTACCAACACGGAGCCCGCAGGCTTCCACTTAAAAAGATCCCTACCGCCGCTGCCGGGCGACAAGGCAGGGGACTACTACATCGCCCTGTACGACTACTCCGCCCGCACCGAGGAGGACCTGAGCTTCAACACCGGGGACAAGTTAGAGGCTCTGGACAAAGGCGCTGGCGAATGGTGGTTCGCCAGAGCCCTGACCGGGGTCTCGGCCTCCAAACAGGGATACATCCCCGCTAATTATGTGGCACCTGTGGAGAGTATCGATGCTGAACCGTGAGTGTCGTCGCTCCCCATCAGTCTTCCTTCGTGCGGTGTCTGATAATAAAGATCCCCTTGTAAACTCGGAATCCCAGGCCGGCACTTTATTTTTCAACTACATTATTGTCTAAGATTGGTGCTGTGTTTGGAGTGAAAAATATAAAATCATTTAAGGACCATAGACATATGTAAAATGTGATAACAGGCCACATTTTCCGTCTCTGGCGTTTGTAAATGTTTTTCCGCCTTGAGTTAACCTGGTTAATAATTCTCAGTGACCAGGAAATTCTGTGTTTTCAGATTAATAATTCACAGGAAGGTAGACCTCAAACATGGCATCACACGCAATGCACAAAAATACCTTAGCTGACGTTCAGGGGCTGGTAAAGGACTCTGACAACATATTTTGTGACCAGAGACAGAAACTGGTTTTGCAGCAAAGTTGAGCTTAGCTGCAGGTCGCCTTGACATATTTAGATATTATATAATTACCAGAGAGGTAACTATTACATTGTCATGAATAAAAAAAAAAAGCAAGGGCCATCATTTTCTTTGTCGTCATATGATCCTTTGGAAAAAGCAATGTCACAGTAAGAAGTCCTATAGGTTTTGGGGCATTCTCAGCCGACTTGTAATCTCAGGGAAACGATAAATCCTGTTCGGTTCACAAGGAAAGTTTTTATTCCTTCCATCCGTCCAGGCGTTGCTTGTGTCATAGTTTTACTAAGTCACAGACTTGATGGACAGGATACAAAACTACATGGAGAGGAATTTGTTACCTAGCACACCAACATAGGATCATATCACATACGCTTTACCTTTCCATTCTACCTGTAATGATAAATATAACAATATCCTAATACATCAGTGCATCATAATTTAATTCTTGTGTTGACTCCCTCCATAATAGTAGATAGACTTAAGTAATTACCAGGTAAAGATTCTGGACTTGTAGACTAAGATTTCATAGTTTTCTTGAGCCATTCTTAGTTTATTCAGGGCCAGAGTAACCTGCTAGGGGCCCCTGATAGACCCCTCCGCATCTATATACTTGTCAGTTGTTAGTTTGGGGTTATTTGATTGAGCAGGAAATTGTTTAATATAATCCATCATACAAGATCGATATGGAAGCAAATAATAAGGGAATTAAGAGATAATCATAGTGTCATTTTTTAAATCTTTTGTAATGTGACCAAATCTAAGGAGAAGACCAAAACCAATACAATTTGTCCATCTGTCAACACTGTCGTACTTTTGCTAGCCTGTCTCTCTCAGCCCTGAGCACATCGGTTCCTACAGCAAATGTGATGTTTACAAAAGGGTCATGAATATACGCTTTCATTTATAATAAATGCTAAATCATCTCTTACAACATCTGGGCATTGTAGTGTAGAACAAATGTAACAGAGAGACAAGGAAATAGCTGACTTGTTTGGGACTATTTCCCGCAGCAGATTAATCCACATCCTTGGCTAAGTCAGTATTTTCAGCAACAGGATATTGTGTGTGTGTGTGTGTGTGTGTGTGTGTGTGTGTGTGTGTGAGAGTGAGAGAGAGAGTGTGGCTGAATCAAAATAAACCATGTGTGTTCATGGTGATAAAGGAACATGTCACCCAGTGCAACAGTGTGAATCACTGATGTGTTTTTAATAGTTTTTGGAAACAAGCGACCTCTATGGCTCAGAGGGATCACAGAGGCTCTGGATAAACACAACATGTTCATTAGTAAGATACATTCATAGTTATCTCAGGACCCTCTGGATTTTTTGACAAAAATGAAAAGTAAAATATCACCAGACTCGTCTTTTAACACTATATTCTAAACATGTTTGGGTAAAAATTACGTTCTAATGTTGTGTGTAGTGATGAAGACAGTGTTATTAAGACACTGAACAATGAACCGTTGCCTCCCTGACAGTTTGGTGCTTTTTTTAAAAATTTCCTAATTATTATGTGTATTCAGAAAAGCCTGAAATGTGTCTGACTAGCTCTGCCTTTTTTTTTTTTTTTTTTTGCCTAAACTCTGATTTGTAGATGGTATTTTCCGGACACCAAAAGGCTGGATGCAGAGAAGATGCTGCTGGCCGGAGGGAACCAGCACAGAGCCTTCCTCATCAGAAACTGTGAAAGTCAGAAAGGAGAGCTCTCCCTCTCAGGTGAGCCAACATGAGACGTCACGTTAGCAACATCCGCTTTGAATAAATTCCCCCACTGAAACCACACACTCATTCAAGTCCATCTCCTGCCTTTTTTTCAGTTTTTTGAACATCAAAGCAGGATTATGCAACTTTTAAAAGATGAAATGGCACAACTTCTGTCAAACAAAAAGTTGAGATCATAAGTAATAAAACAGTTTAATTTAGCCGTGAATTTAGGGATTCTGCATGCTGCAGATGACTGAAGGAGTAATTAATGTGAATAATGAGATGTCTCATAATGACTTTAAGTTTCCTTTTAGAAGTGATGGGAAGGTTTGGGCATTCAGATGGACGTCCAAGGCTATGCACCTTTTCCAAGAATGCAAATAAAAGAAGAATTAATAGGAAAATATGGCAGTTTGCGGGTTCTAACCCGAGTTAATTAAAGGGTTTTTAAAAAAGAGCAAATGGTAATGCAATGGAAGATGCTAATATGTTGCGAAGCCTGTTTCTGTTTATTGCTCTTTTCACATGTGTATAAATTCAGTATTAAGTGTACTTAAGGTTGTTGAAGGCTGTTCAAGGGATTGGAAAAATGGTTTGAACTAGCAAAAAATCCTTTATCTAAACTATTCATAAATATTCTCAGCCTTGATAATCAATATAGCCAATAACTCTGTGGCTAAAATAAATAACAAGGGAGAAAATCTGCCTAGTGCCTTTTGAGATGGAGAAACAGTTTATGGACTAGTTTTTCAGAAAACACAGCTGTTGAGATCAATGTTAAAGGTTCTGGCTGCCTTACGAAAGAGTGGCCCAAAACCAAAGTCTTTCAGAGCTTTGAATAAAAACGAATATTCGAGTGAGTCCAGGCTTTAAAGAAACCTAGAAAAAGGACGAGACCATCGTCATTCATAAATTAACTGTAATCAAGCATATCGAGGACTACTCATGTATGGTTATGATTATACCTGACTTTAATTAAAGATGACTGGTATTCCCCAATAACCTTAAAGGCTCATGTTGGTGGATATACACTCAGATATGGTCAGGCTTTCTCTTATATGTGTTCCAAATACATGTTGCAATTACTTGTCGGTATTTTGAAATTTATTTGTCAAAGCTTAATTTTAATATGTATGAGTATACCTCAGAAATTAGTACTTGTGTATTTTTAAAATAAACAAAATATGTTCATCAAGTCTAATCTATAAAACAGTATCACTAATCTATGTGTAAGCCCTGTAACATACTTAATGACTTTAGATTTTTTTTTAAAAAATGAACCAGTGTCTGAGTTTATAGGGATAAGTTTAGGATAAGTGAATCATGAAACTTGTTCAAACAGTTTCACAGTAGTCCTATACAAAACATACACACATCTACCATTAGAACCAACAACAGATATAGCATAAGCCAGTTTTACCTCTCCATGGTTCCTCTGAATCAATGATCCTAAATATGTAACAAATTTCAGCCCTGGTTCGGCCGGGGGCCACTCTGTGTGGCGTCTGCATTTTCTCCTCGTACTGGCGTCAGGTACCTCTGGGTTCTTTGGCCCCCTCCAAAGTCAAAACACATGCAGGTTTATTGGTGACTCTAAGTTGCCCGTAGGTGTGAACATGAGTGTGAGTGGTTGGCATTAAATGGCATTAAAATTGTTTTATAAATAAAATGAAAAGCTAAGGATAATGGCTTTTATTAACTACACATAATGATGGAGGAACCCAGAAAAGAACTGTTCTCTCCCTTCACCAAGCTCCTCTTCACCAAAAAGTGAAGTCAGTCATTGTGGTCAAAATTTCAGAGGTACGACTTGAGTTATGAGCCAGTATGTGATGAGCACACACACACATTAATAATTGCACACTGAAAGTGCTGCCATTTGTACCCCCTTTACTGGACATGAAGGAAAACTGGTGTATGTGGTCAGAACACAGTGCGGGATGTCTCCACCGAGTTTAATCTGGATTGTTCTAAGACACCTTGAGTTTTGGCTGTTTTCCTGCCATTCCCTGCACCTAGTGACATGTTCTGATTGCTGGAGGCAGTGTTTTTTGATCCATTGTGATAAAATATTGTATCTCAGTCCCATATTGGTTGTTGATGTAGTCGAAATAGGTCTATTCACATGACTTTGTTTCACATTATGCAAATTAGTAAATAATCCATCATGGTGGCCTTCATTGCCCAAGAGGCTTTTTGCAGAGTTGTGGACGTGAGTAAAATTTGAATTCAATAGGACACGCAGTGTTGAGTTTTCATTTTATGACTGTTAATTATAGCACCACGATTGGGCCAACTGGGATCATATTTTTAGTGAGAAACCCTATCCCTCAACCTTTTACCTCTTTGGGGTTAGAACCTTGATAACAGTGTTGGGGAGTCGTAAACTACATTATACTAGTAGTTTAACTACATTTTGCAGTAGTGATTAAAGTAGCTATATTATTTGCCATTTTTTATTCAATTAACTACTAAAACTACAAGCCATAAAGGGAAAAAAGGGTTTTTTTCCTAAAATTTTATTTAACCTTTGTTTTTCTACTGTAACTGAAGCCTCTCTGATCAGCCTCAAGTCCTTTTCTTTTTCATTTCATTTCGTTCTGACCGCTGTTAAGGCACCAGGCAGTCACCACCACACATTTCACCTTTGTGTAGTGCACGTTTAAAGGGCTGGTGTTGCTCACACAGTGACCACATCCTCAAGAATAAACCTCCTGAATCTCAGCGTGAGGAAGAATCATGTCGGGCAGCTTTACTCTTCTTCCCATGTGAAGTAACCGGTAGCTTACAAAGCTTAATGTAGCCTCTCAAACACTAATATAACACACCCTGGCTCAGTTTGTTCCATTCAGGGGTTTTTGGTGCTCCTGCCTGGCTTAGTGGTCAGTGTTACATTAGTTACTGTCAACCAACTTTACATAGATATTACGGTTAACCTGGCTCTGCTGAATCACTTCTCTAACTTTTAGTCATCAGTAATTGTGATACTGTTGGTCTACAGTCATTTAGGCTGTTGGCCACTGTTTGGGAAAAGTTAGCCTCATAAGCTCATTTAAACATGGATTAAAAAAAAAATTAAAAAAATAAATTGTTGTAACTGTTCCAGTGTTAGCTAGCCAGTTAATGTTTATCTACTGCTTAAAATAGAACCAGACAAAAACAGAACACTTGCTTTATGCACCTGAATAATTATTAATCCAGAATGACAGAAGGCCACTTGTACTACTTTCAGCTGTACAATACTTTGACACAACCAGCAGCTTTGATACAATTTTTAATAGCACCTTAGCTTTACAACATCTTCTTATCAGTATCTTTGTCACATGAGGTCATGCTGGTTCCTACTGGCTGTGAGCCTCTCTGCCATAAACACGCATTTCATCCTCCGAGTGATTCAGAGGTTCCCTCAGTTGACTCAAATGATTGATGGTTGTCAGGTCTCCAAGTTAGCTAAATAGAGTTCACTGCTTCCATAAATGCAGCATGATAACTTTATCTCTCTCTCTTCTGCTCCGTCATTTCACTGGCCTTGCTCTTTCCATCATAGCTGAATTCTTTCCATTCTGATTCATTACAGTTAGTTGATAATGTAGGGCATTTCACAGCCACTAACCCTGGGTTAATTCATTAATCAGGTCAACATTTGTTGAAGGATAATTCTGGTATTATAAATCCTGGGCCTTATTTTTCCTTTTTTGGGGGGGGGGGGTTAAATGATTAATAGGGACAAAAATATTGTATTTGTCCAGTATTGAGGCAACAAAGAAACAGCTGCACTGTAATCTAAAGGTTTATTCATCTGCATCAACGTACATCCATTAAAAGTTAGGTTCAGTTTGGTTCAGAAGGGTCTGACAACATCATGGAAAGGATCCCTACATAGACTTGGGTCTAATATGTAGCAGATGTGTCGCGCTGAAATCTCAAGGGATGTGAAGTGAGGAAAACAGTGTAATGACGTGCCACACTTTTCAAAGCTTTCACAGACTAACTTTGGGGGACGGGGACATGCTGAAATTGTGGCTGGTTGTGCTACAAATAGATGAAAACACTTCTATCACACTTCTGTCTACACTGCGCCTTGCAGCCCCTCGGGTTTGCAGTGACCATTTTGACGGGGATGGCTACTGCAATTAAAAATAGGAAAAGAAAGCAAAGCCATAGTTTCTCTCTACTATAGACAGAGTGGAGGTAATGGACCTGACGTCAGTTCAAACAAAGACAGGGCAGGATAGCAGCAAAATCGATCATTTAATAAACCAGTGGCATGTACAAACTATCGTCAGAGTCTTGACTCATTAGAAAACAATTAAACAGATCCATTTCCCCTTTTCATCAGTTAACTGTCATAATTAAGGAACAAGTAATATCAACGAGCTTAGAATATCAGGGTAATTTTTTGCCAGCGTGTGTGTGCGTGCATGGTGGGTTTTTTTTTTGTTTGTTTGGTTTTTTTTTGGGGGGGGGGTTGTTTTTTTTTTCAAAAAAAAAAAACATATTTATGATTACCTAATATATGACCTAATGTTACAAGACCATTGTCTACATTTGCAAATCCTATTTTATATCCTACAGTGGGAGATATTTGAGAGTACTGATTATTATTATTATTATTATTATTATTATTATTATTATTATTACTATTACTATTGCTACTACTCATTTGAGGTGAGTTTGCCTTTGTAAATATCAGTAAACACATCCCCCTGTACAAAAAATACAGGCCATGAAAGGGATTTACAATAGAAATCGATGAAGTGAACTGTGAACAAAAATGTCTGTAGGGATCATTTCCATCATGTCATGCACTAGTAGACCAATCTGAGCATGTCAGTGGCAAACAAAAGAACTTATAGTCGACTTACTTTGGCACAGACAAATAAACCTCTTGATTAAATTGCAATTGTCTCATGGTTGCTGGTAATAGTGTTCTCACTCTATATTCTAGCTGTTCCATACTTTTTGAATTGATCATTTAGACCCAAAATGATGGGAAAATGGGGCCGGGGGGGTTTAAAAATACCAGAATTAATTTAGGAACACCACTGATCTGGAAAAATGCTGGGAAAAAGTCATGAAAACAGTTGTTCTATCACAACACAAAATGAACATAGCTAATACTATTAAAATACTTCAAGTGTTCAGTGGGTTTCAGTGATTATGTTCTTCATGAACTCTCCATCACTTTGTATATGCGAAAATGCAGGAATTTAAACTTTTTCTGTCAGATTTCTTAATGGACGTCTGCATAGAAACTCAACCAAAACCTTGCACCTCCTGAATTCTCACATTGTGAGTCAGTTAATTGACAACAACATGTATTTTGTGTATCTGTATAGAACATTCATGGTGAGTTCTTTAAGCTGCACTAATCAATGTTTGACCAAATGACCATGTGATGTGAAAGCTGCCGCTCATAGTGACTAACCCAAGAAGAATTATCACCAACTTGCGCAGTCCTACCATTCTGTTCAACCTACAACTGGAACTGTTATCAGTAGAAATTAAAAAAAGAAAAAAAAAACATGAAAAACTTGTGTTAGCTTGCTTTGATTAAAAACCTTATGACCACTGTGCCATGAGGAAACCCTCATTGTTAAATTCCTGACTCCTGAGTATATGACTGGATGCTGACTTGTCTTTCAGTGCTGGACAATGGGAGGGTGAAGCATTACAAGCTGAAAAAACTAGAGAACGGTCACTACTTTGTGTCAAGGACGAGATCCTTTCAGACACTGAGGGAGTTAGTGGAACATTACTCCAGACAGCCTGATGGGCTCTGTGTGCGTCTGGGTGAACCATGCAAAAAGGTAAAACACACCCCATCATACCACATGAACTAAACACACCCTGTTTATTCTCCTAAAATCCATTATTTGGTTCACTCATTTATATAGTAAAGACAAATCATCATCTCAGTAAATGGTCACTCTTCCCTTGTCTTGTAGATGGAGGTCCCACAGACTCACGGTCTGTCCTACAACACAGTGGACCATTGGGAGATCGACCGCAACTCCATCCGACTGCTGAGGAAGCTGGGAGCCGGTCAGTTCGGCGAAGTCTTCGAGGGCGTGTGGAACGAAACCACAGCGGTTGCAGTGAAGACGCTAAAACCTGGTACACAAAATAATCTTATTCATTTGTACAGCACCAATAAAAACTAAGTCAAAGTCAGAGTTGATTACACACATCATATCAACAGCAAAATTAAATAATCTACAGCTAATTTGGTGTGATCTTTCTGCTGATGCCAGTTTAAGATTGTAGCTTCGGCATTCTAAACAATGTCTTCTTGTCCTGACCTGTTCAAAACAAGCGAGCTCCCAGAGATTACCCCTGGGTCCTGGGACCCTTGAAAGCAATAACTTTGATGAAATAAAACCCAAAGTCCATTTACTTGCTTTTCTCAGAGCTTTCTTGAACATCTTACAGTCTTCATCAGCAAATGGAGTTTGCTCAGTTGTTGTGTTGGTTCAAGTGTCATCACACGTCCAGAGTGTGGAGTTTCGGTTGTGCGATAACAGGTGGTTGTATATGGCGAAGACTTTGACTCATTCAAGTTTTAATTGCCTTTAGGAAGTTTTAAATCCTGAGACATCCAACTGTCAGTAAGGAAGTTGATGAGAGCCTGGAAAAATTTTCAGGTTCCTGGTTTTAACCAGAGGGTGTATCTGATAATATCTGTATTATCTCTGCTTCATTGGAAGGATAAATTTTGGCGGCCCATTTTGTTACCAAGAGAATTGTACCTAATTTATGGCCACAAAAGAATTTCCTATTGTCACTGAGGAGGATGAGTATATGATGAGTATCTGATGAGTATCAGTCAAACATCATCTGCTGAAGTCTGAGGTTTTAGTCCACTAGGCTATCATTGGCACTTGTCTGGAAAATTCTAATCTTGTGGTTTACTGGGCACTTGCTAATGACTAATAGTATTTATTATGGGCTAATTTGTCAGCATTCAAAGTTAAGTAAAATTCTGTATTGTGAATATCCTTTGATAGAGTTGCATTTGTTGCAGAAACGGATCTTTGATTGGAAAATAAGCTGGATAGTTCTACATCTACTGGTAACCAGACCCAAACAAATCAAGTACAATTATAGCACCTATCCATTAACAGAAAATCCAAGAATTTTTGTATGAGGGAGTGCACAGACACTACACCACATAATGTGTATTGCCAAAGCTGTCATCAATCTTCCAAAACAATTAGAGTGATTGCCCTCACCTCTCCCAGGTACCATGGATACTGAGGATTTCCTGAGAGAGGCTCAGATCATGAAGAGGCTGCGGCATGCCAAGCTGATCCAGCTGTATGCCGTCTGCACCATGGAGGAGCCCATCTACATCATCACCGAGCTGATGAAGAACGGCAGCCTGCTGGAGTACCTCCAGAGTAAGACAGCCTTGTTTTCATCTCATAATCCTCTGATTATGAGCTACTGCTACTCTATGACGGGAGCAGAGTCTAGTGCTACTGGTGCTGTAGCTCTTTTAAACCTAAAGCTGACCTTTATCCCCATCCACATATATTTCACATCATAACATATTTTTATGTAGTCTTATCCAGCAGCCTTCAAAAAACTGTTTCTATCGTTAACTTTTTTGAGATGTTAATACTTTAGGCAAGATTTGTTCTTAAAGGTTGATAGATTAAGCAGGATTTAAAAAATCAAAATGTGATGCTCTATAGTCATGTTTTTCAGACTTCTGGTTTAATGATTCTGTTTAAATATATTTTAAAGAAAGAATTCTGTGGATTGAACTCTGAGCCTGACTGAGAATTTACTGATGAATTCAGTCCAGAATAAGAACGTGTAATAATGTTCCCCTGGTTTTATCTCTTGGAATAGAACCCGTATGACGTGACATGTTGAGATGATATTGAGGAAGACAATTGTTTCAGTTGCTTTCATTCACAGTTGGTAGTATTGAGTGATCTTAGGTTTGTGTGTGGGTGTGGCTGTGTTTTTGAAATAAAAATCTCATATAAAAAGAGTTGCATGTGTTCAAGCATTGTAATAATACAGTGGCTTCAGAACATATTCACTCTCTTCCACTCCTTCGCTTTTTAAAAAAAATCAACAACTGAAATTTCTCATTTAAAAAAATATTCAGAATATTTTTGCTGTAAAACTCCAAACTGTTGTCAGGTTATTTTTGTTTGCTTTAAATATCCTTGCGATGTGTCTAGAAGTTGACTAGAGTCCACCCGTGGAAAACTGAATTTATTGGACAGAGGAAGTTACAGACCTGTGTGTCAGGACATAAACTAAGCCATGAAGTCCAAGGACGTCTCTGTAGACCTCTGAAATAAATAGATCAGGTTTTAAGGGTATAAACTATTTCTAAAGCTCTGAGGGTTCCCAGGAGAACATTGGCCTCAATAACTGAGATAAGGAAGAAGTGTGGAACCACCAGGACTCTTCCTGGAGTTGAAGAGAAAGAAGAGTCTTGGTCAGGGAGGGTACCAAACACCCAACAGTCCCTCTGACAGAGTTTCAGAAGTCCTCTGCAGAGATGGAGAACCTGCTGGAAGGATGACCATCTCAGCAGCTCTGCATCAATCAGGTCTTTATGGTAAAGAGACTCAACAGAAACCACTTTAAGTAGGAAGGCAGGTGACAGTCTGTTTACAGTTTGTCAAACAGCATTTATAGGACTCTGAGAGCAGGAGGAGAAAGATTCCCTGATTCTCTGGGCAGCATTTAAATCTGCATTTTGTGGGTTTGGGTGAAGTATCTGACTGTCCTTGACTGGCCCAGCCAAAGGCCATAGAACATCAGAGGAGAAACCTGGAGATGAAAGTTCACAGAAGCTTCCAATCCAGTCTGATGGAGTCTCAGATGATCTGACAGGAAGAACAAGAAAAACTGTCCAGAGGTCAAAGGAGGTTAAATAAGTCTGACTTAGTTACCATGGAACTTGTCACTCCAGGCTAGACTGGTCCCAGTCAGGTTAGTTTTGAGGCTTTGCTTCATCTCAGCTTAACCAGCTTTACCATCATTCTGCAACACTGAAACAAAAGTGTTCCTCCACAGAGTCTCCTCAGCATTCCCCTCAGTGTTTGAATAACTCTGAAAGAAGTAAAGTCAAACTGCAGCCACATCAAGTTTGTGACAGTTTGACCCACTGTAGACAGCAGTTACTGGCAGATTAAAAAGGGGAGCCCATATCCGCACAGTATGCAGTTCACTTACAGTTACTTACAGTTTACCTACAGTATGCTTGTCCATTTTCTCTAATTTTTAATTGTCATGTAGGTAAAAGTATTGAAATGAAGCATACACCCTGAAATACAGGAATTCTTTACTAGTGTTAAAGCCTGAGCTATCATTTGTCTCCAACCTGCAGTCATTACGATGCTGATTAGTAATTTTTTCATTTGGTTGAACTCTGACCTTTTGTACTCGTGACGTACGTTTCACTTACCTCTTAGGCGGGTGTGTTGAGCTGTAGTGCGAGAGATGTGGTGTCACTTCCATTTACAGCGATGGTCACTCTGAGCAGCACTCATATAGAACTGAGGGAGACAGTCTGTGTGGTGACCCATGTCAGCCATAATTCCCCAAACAGCCCGGGGATGTGACCCATCATGTTCAAAGACACACAAATATAAAGTTTAACACATCCTGTTCACTTAAGCTGCCTCCTCTCTATGTGTTTTTTAAACTTTTAATTATGGTAGTGCACACTATAAAAAGTATGCTAGAGTTAGACATAATCCCTGGTCATTTGTTAATCAACCCGAGTCAATGTAGTCTTCAGGGGAAATCTAATCTTGCAAATTTAAACTCTTGTGTAGGTGAATGCGATGTGTACAGGATTTATTCACTTAACTACTTGAACAAAAGTCATTTTTTATAGAATATTTGTGATTAAAAATTGGGTTAAACAATTGGTAAAAAAAAAATAGCATTTTACATTTGTTATATTTAAAGACTGAACAGTTTAAGGTGAACATCTAATGGAAATTTGTTTCGACTATTGCAGCTGCAATTTGAATTGCTATCATTATCATAAAATCTATCAATATATCTGCTGCGAATTAAGCCTGCATTTCACAAGACATTACATTTCTCAATCATTTATATAAGAAAATATTGGCTTTAAAAAGTGGTGTCACATTTATCAAGAGCAGCTATAGAGCTGGAAAATCATAACCCTGGATCCTGCAGGCCCAGATTAACAGTTTGAATGGTTTTTATCTGGACTAGTAAAAAAAAAGTTTGAAAAAAATCTCAGGGTGTACAACTTTTTATATGCTGATATACAAGCACAAGACTCCACAACAAAGCAAATAAGTTGGATAATTTTCTTAAAAAAAAAAAAAAAAACTTTTTCCGGTTTCTTTCTTTGCAACATTTCATACTTGAATCACAAAGGCACTGTGACTCACTATGTGGCCTTCTGCCATGATTACAGAGGATAAGGGCACCACGCTAAGGATCTCCGACCAGATCGAGATGGCAGCCCAGGTGGCCGCGGGAATGGCCTTCCTAGAGTTACAGAGCTACATCCACAGGGACCTGGCAGCCCGGAACGTCCTGGTGGGGGAGAACAACATCTGTAAGGTGGCAGACTTTGGCCTGGCCAGGGTCTTCATGGTGGGTTTGAGTGTCATAGTTCTTCTCACTAATCACAAAAAATATAGATGTACAGCAGACTATGGAAATACTCTGGTAAATGAATCTTTTGATCATGCATTATTGCAGCATAATAAATACACAACCTACGCCACAAATTTTGTGTCACTTCAGATGAAGCACTGACCCACTGAAAGCAAACATCTGTATTGTGTGTCTGGTTCTGTCACTAGAAAGAGAACGAGAGTGTGTATGAAGCCAAGGAAGGCACAAAGTTCCCTGTGAAGTGGACGGCTCCAGAGGCCATCCATGCTAACAAGTTCACCATAAAATCCGATGTTTGGTCCTTTGGAATTCTGCTGTATGAGATCATGACATTCGCCCAGATGCCTTATCCAGGTAATCCCTTTTATCAACCCCGTCTATCAACCTTATCTATGTTAAAAAGTGTGATTCTTATATAACCTAACGAAAATTGTGAAAACCTTCAACGCTAACACGCTGCTGAAGGGCACAAAATAAGTCTCACCTGTTAGACCTGTGATCATGTCCCTTTGTGATTCCAGCCATGACGAACTACCAGGTGGTGCAGAGGGTTCCCCAGGGCTACCGGATGCCGTGCCCCCCCAACTGCCCCAAAGTCATGCACGACATCATGATGGACTGCTGGAAGGAGAAAGAGCAGGACCGGCCCACGTTCGAGACCCTGCAGTGGAAGCTGGAGGACTTCTTCGACCTGGACGTGACCTCGTATGATGATGCCAGCCGTTACTAGCCGCACACGGGCCAGGAAGCCACGTGTGGAAAGAAAGAAACTCTTTACGCGCCAAAACATATTCCAACTCACTTGAATACAAATATGAACATACACTGATATTTTTATGAAGTAACAGATTCAGATTAATTTAACTTACTACAGTCAGATAAAGGATCTGTAAAGTTTTATATGTATGTAACAGAATACTGTGAGTGTAACTGAGGAGGATCTTAACTACAGCAACGGTTGTTCTCGCTTTGTGTGGCAGCTGAATGCAGCTTTAGCTTTCTGACAATCTGGACAAACCAGTTCTTCCTGCACCCGGCATAGCTCGCATTGTTTCCCCTGGTTACCTGCCGAGCTTTTACCAGAAAATACTTGAGATTATCTGACCAATGTTCACCTGTGCTCAGTCTGTTTGGCCTCGCGTCTTAGCTGACTCAGTCTAAGTCATTCCTGATTGAACATGTACCGTGACTATCTCATGTCATCTTAATGTTGTTCAGCAGTCGGCAATTGCATTTGCCAGCAGTAGTCAGACAGGCCAATTTGATCAAAAAGTAGCAATGTTATTTCCTCATTAACAAACTGCTACTGCTTTTCTTGCATAAAAATAACTTCATCCTAGGGTCAAGTCCACGCCATTTTCTCTTCAGGCCCCTATGTGCTACAAGAGACCTGAAAACAAAAGAACAGCAGCGTCAGTGATGAGTACATTAGATTTTTCATTGTCTGAAAACTTTCACTGTTTTCTCGCGCTGCATTAACGTGAACACTCACATGTAAAACATCAGAATCTGAAGCCGTAAGTCTTTGTTTCCTCCGGTCAGGCGGGGATCAGCACCCAAAGTTTTAGTGGCAGGCTAGCAGTTGTGTTTTAGCAAGGAGACGTTTCCTATTAATATCGTTAGGTTTTGGTACTGAATATATTTATCCTTGTCCCTTCAACCCTTTTTTTACTCCATCGATCCTTTGGCTGCTATGAGCTGCAGGTGTATGGCTGTGCATCTTGTGGTGCTAAATAAACAGTGGAAGTCGGAAAATCTAATCTAGTGTGAATGAGCTACATAGAAAAAATGCAGTTAGCTTTGGTTTTGGATGGAGATACACAGATAAGCCTCAGATTTGGCCATTAAAGGTTGCTGTCATATCTTTGACATCTCTTAAATGTTTGTTAGAAGATTGTTGAATTGCAACACCAGTTGTTATTTTGAGTGCACACAAATTACTTGTTTTGTTTTTTATTTCCTTGTTACTGGTTGTGCCACAGTAGTTTTTGCAGTCCAGTGTATGAAAGCTTTTTTTTTTTTTTTCTCTTTGGGACCCTAAATCATCTTGACCTCCCACCTCACACCACTACACCCTAAACCTCAGTGCAACCACACTGGTCTGCTTTCATAACAGAGCACACTCATTTAAAAGCATTTGATTCGTCGGTCTTACTCCTTACGCTACAGTTTAAATGGCTCCATGACTGAACAATGTTGGACTGGAAATAATCCCTCCTATCCTATGATTTTTTGTTTTGTTTTTTATTGCAGAGCTGCTCTCAGATCTGTGGCAGCATCCATTTTTCCAGACCATCAGTAGCTACAGCAGATCAGAGACCGATGCTTGACACATTTACTTCAGTTGTTAAACAAGGTGGATCATCTCATGCTCTGATTTTGTATCTTGTTTTTTTTTTCAATTGTCATAAACAAATCCCTTTTTAATTGTATATTATAACCATGCCAGTGTTTATATGTAATAATATTGTGTTTTAACATAATTATTCTTTCATTTGTAACATAATTAAATGAATCGTATTTAGTATGATCTCGGCACTGTTATTTCATGGGAGTAAGTCTAAACCTTGTGTTTTGAATTTGGTCTTGATTTTGGCAGAAATATCACAGGACATAAAAAATGGGAAAATGATTTGTACGAGTAAAGCAGATGTGGTTAAGATCAATACAAATAATACATTTAGATGCAAGTAAATTTATCTAACTAGGTTTTATAGATGTCAGCAGACTGTAGAGTTTTAATTGTCATGTACCCTGTCTATGGATCACCCTACCAGCTGAGTCATTTAAACTTTAAAGCTTTAAACACTTTTTTTTTCCCTTTCAGTAAGATTTATATTCTTACATCTACCCTGATGTCAACACATCTATTGCTATTTTCCCTCCAGTGGACTGTTCTCACTCCGTGTTTGTATCAAGCTTAAGGCCTCGGTAATTTAAGTCCATATCAGACCTCCTGACAACAAAAACAAAAAAACCTTCCCTCACTCAGTCCCTTTGTTCGACCACACATGGCCAAGCTTTGTGTCCACCTCTATGCTCTCTTTCTGTCTTTTCTGTCGCCAGGTCTCTCTCTTTCTCCTCGTCCTTCGCCCAGTACTCGGGTCCCATCGTTGCTTCAGATCTTTGTCCACCAGGACACTTGCCCAGCGTTTGCTCCTGCGACTAACTGTTTGAGCCTTTGTCAACTAATGTCTCTTTTTCATCTGTAGAAATCATCTCCCTGAGTCGACCCCCTTGTGTGGATGTGTAATCTGTCCTCTTTCTAGGTCTCCATGGTATTGGGGAGGTTGTAATGTCCAGGTCCTTCCAGTCTTCTCTATTCACTTTCTTTGCATATTGCACTTTATTTAGATTATGACCATACTATTTTTATCTCTGTCTATTCTATGTATATCTATTTCATGTCTGTCAGTCATGGAAGAAGGATTGCTAATCTGTTGCTCTTCCTCAGATTTCTTTTTAATTAGTTTTATATTATACAAATTGTAAAAACCAATAAGACAAATTTTTTGATTTTGGATAAACTAAAATAAATAGATAAACAAATAAATAAATCATGCTCACAATCAAACCTTGAACTGAAATTTCATATGAAAATGTAAGGGGTTTTTTTTGTTTGTTTGTTTTACAGTGGGGCTTATAGATATAAAATTCCCTTGACCTGACATAAATACTCTATTTTGTAATTAGAATTACTTAGTTTTGCAAAAAATTCAAATTTCTGTTTTTTTTTTTTAAGCAAGGTTTCAAACTGAATAATTCTAATTTAAATATTTTCAAAAGTGACATTTTTGTTTTGAATTAGTCTTTCATGTAATTTTTTAAAACATTTACATGTTTGAGATGCACTTCATACAGCTTCATACAGCTTCATACAGCTTAGCAGTCATTTATGAATCATCAGAGAATCATCAGTATTAAATGAACAAGTAATATTTGATGCCACATTTGGAAAATTCACATAAGCTACCATCAATTTTAGTAAAAAAATCCACTGGTTTTCTAGAAAAACTTGATAAACTGTACATTGTTTCACAGTTTAGATGTAATTCCCCACTTTTGCCACATGGTGGCGCTGCCACTCTCCTATTGACTCTCGTGTCCTCCTGCTAGTCCGCAGGGCTCAGAGAGCCGTACCCTGAAATCACACCGATGACATTTAAGAGACATAAGTGAAAATCTCTGTCTGCTGTTGTATGGACTTATAAGTGGTTTAAAGCTGTCCAGATACTGGTTTACTGGGGACAACCGCTTTGGACAATTTCTTTGGGTAAACTGAGACTGTATGTTACATAACTGTTACTGTTAAAAAAAAATTTAGAGAATTGCTGTGGTTCCCCTCAGGAACATGTCGGACCACCAGAGCTGATGTTATCCAGAGTGTGTCAAAGAACAGTGATCATTTTCTGTTTCTTCTGTAAGAATCTTCCAGAGCTTCTTCAGTCTTTAGACCTGCACTGTCTGAATTTTAGCACTTGAGTTTAGGTGCAAAGGGCAAATACTGCACCAAAATATGTATAATGAGAAATTTCAGGATATTGAAAGTGTGTTTTATCCTCTTGACACAATGTGAAAAACCTGGATGCAAAAACAGAGGTTCCATTCGAACTCAGGTATATTTTTTATGAGGTAAAAGAAGGTTTTGCTCCCCAGACAAAGTCTTCTGTGTGTCCCACAGCAGCCACAAAGCTTAATTCATCGTCAGCAAGATTTGATAATTTATCATTACCAATGAAACAATGAGATTGATGAGACAGGTTAAGTCGCCAGTCAAGAGTCCACAAGAAATTTCTCCCGTTTGTATTTATTCCAATAACTGAAGCTTATTGTCAAATAAGCACAGATTTATAGTTGCTCTTTTCCACTCTATTAAAAACCTTTGGTCTAATATTTCTGTTATAAATACAACAGGGGACATTGTGGTAGCTCCAACTTCATTTAACATCCTCCCTTCTCCACTGGTCCACTCCAGCAGATGGCGACAATTTGACAATGTGCTGTTGAGACTTAGCCCTGTGGTAACTATCACAGAGGCAGTAGACCTTTAATGTTATAACCAACTCAAGACAATACTTTATTATGTTTATGAAAATAGGAATGAATGTACATTCATCACAATCCCCCCCAGGGAGGATGACTCAGAATTTACTGATGAAGGCAAAGGTGCACATTTTACAATAGTCTCTCTTCGAAGGCCTTCATTGTGGTGCACTCCTCTACACATCAGCTGTGGTTGTATATGTTAGCATGTTAACATCCAGACATTTAGCATTTAGTTAGTGTCAGCCACAGCTGTCCCTGTCAATCTCTGCTGTACTTTAACCTTCACATGCTAAAATGCAAACATAGGCATTTTAACATGCTCATGTTAAATACATTTGTCAGTAGACTGTTCCTCATACATGTAGATTTACAGCCTTGCCTGAAATAGTCTACAACAACCAAAAATATTAAAGGGATAGCTACATCAGTATCAGTTGAAAAAAATCATTTCACGGTTCATTTTATTGCTCAAACGTGATGATGCACTGTGCTCCGTGCTCCTCCTCTTCCTCTCCATCTGTACACATTGAATATCCCAACAATGCTCCTTACTAACTATACTTCTTCTCTCTCCCGTAATTTTTCGCTTCCTCGTCTCTCTCCTTTCTCCTCCTCTTCCTCGTCTCTCTCGTCTCTCTCCTCCTGTTGTTTTCTGCAGGTTTTTCTGCCTCTGATGCTCCATAGTCTAGATCCAGGACCGTAGAACCACCTACTGCCCCATGATCCTGCTCAACACCCAGTGCTTCAGTACTTGTGATTATCATTATTATTATCATATGTAGTCTTACTAGTATTACAATTAGCCCTATTATTCTAATTATTAGTTTTTATTATTAGTCTTATTAGTATCATATACTTTATTTGGTACATATAGTGTGCTATGTTCTATTTCATCCCTCATGCAGCATTGTCAGTGGGTTTACAGACTGCAAAAAGAAAAGTAATCAAAAAGCGTAAGGAGTCAACACGATAGTTCCATTGCAAACTGGCTCAAGCAATGGGATGAGAAGGGAGTCCACACAAGGGTTCTACTTAGAACAAATGGAATTATCAGAACTAAATGTAACACAAATGAACAATGAGAATCATCAATGTTAGCCATGAGAACAGTGCATAGATGAGTGGCAGATGTGCTGAGGAGGTTCAGAGGCAAAAGAAGAGGATGAAAGGTTGAGATCAGCAGCTGGAAGCAAGAGGTCAAGTGAGCACGTGGGCCAGCCTTCATAGTGTTGAAAGCCCGGGTCAACTGCATCAGCAGATGACCCTCCCATGCAGCGAATTTCCTGCAGAGGTCGGCAAGGTCAGGTTGTTAGATTGGCCTATCTAAAACTCATTCAGTCTATCAAAATAATAGCGACACTTCTCGGTATATGCTGGTATAATTCAGCAGTTCAATATGGTGAATGTTGCTGCCTAAATGATCATAAGGTTGATCATTTGCACCAAAAATAAAACTAGAGCCTTCATGAGGGGACAACTTATTGCAAGAATGTTTCACTAGACAGCCTTAGTTTTGGCTGGGTGGACCTGATACTCTGGCAACTGAGTGTGTGTTTTCTTGGTCCAACAGTACTTTTTTAACCTAAAAGAGGAAGAGCAGACGATATACAGTGTGCCATTGATCCCATGTCACATGGGATCAATGGTTGAGATAAAAAGCATTCTACAACTTTTACATGTTCATGTGATCAAGGCAGTTGTATGATTACAGAACTGCTTGTCTGAAGTTTAAAAAAAAGTCTCGTGATGACATAATACCACAATATCCCTTACAGAGCTGGCAAAGTGTAAAAAAAGTCTTATTTATGCTTTATACCTATTATGTCACACAACATTACGAGACCGTTTCTATGCCAACATTATGCATAGTTATTACCGATAACAATAACAACAATAATGAATTCAAAAATAATAACAACAACAGCAATAACGATAACAACAACAACAACAACAACAACAACAACAACAATAATATGCTATTATTATTGTTGTTGTTGTTGTTGTTATTTATACTGATTCAGTGTGACTTTTCCTTTTGTGAATATCAGAACTATACGACCTTTTAGTGGACGTACTTTTACATGGACAAATCTTTACACTGCAACCACGGTACAGAACACAGGGTAATCAATTCCACACAATTTTTCTGTTTTGATCATTCAGACCCCAAAGACTGGAGAGAATAGGGCCCAGGTTTAGCATGATCTTTTAAAGACGGATTTCTTCCTCCAGCAGAATCCCTGGTGCTGCAACCAGTTGCAATGTAACCAGTTGCTCTCTCCACCGAGATGGCAGACCCTGAATAAGGCGCAATAATAATTCAAGCCTGGTTCTTACTCTAACATGTTGAAAGTGATTGTTGCTCTACGCCACATTATGCTACAAAGCTGACTTCCTGCAGCACTGTGGGTTCAGAAGCCGACAATCATTTGGTTCAGAAAGCCTCAGTACAACACACATGAGTCTGGATGCATCTTAATTCATCGGAGAAGCTGCACCAGAATGTTCAAAAGCTTTTTAAAAACATTTCACAGAGATAAACTATTTGCATAATTTGGATAATGAATAAATAGCAGTGCAAAAATAATCCATCTCCCTTTTAGTGTCTCAGATACAAATAAGGCTGAGGATCTGCCTTGGAAAGCACCTGTCTTTTTCCATTAAAAAGTGTATTTTTCCCCATTTACCATAATGCTTCACAATAACAAGAGTGTGTTCTGATGCAACCCTGTAAAAACCACAGCAGATTTGCCCATGGTCATAAATTACAAGCAGACAATGGGTGATTGCCTCTCAAAGGGAAAACAAGTGGATGAGACAGGTTTAGTGAGAATTATTCAAATGAATTGCTCTTGTTTGCATAGAGAAAAGGGGATTTTTGAAAAGACGGGCTGCCGAGAACGGGACGGGTAATTCCTTTTGCAGCCAACATATTTATGAGCACAGAGTTAATTCCCATATTCACAGGAGACATGTCAAGACTCGGGATGTGCTTCTCCTCCTCGTGTCTGCATGCATCTACGTATGATTGACTGTGACTAAACCCCAGTGTACAGTTAGATCCGTAACTATCTGAGTAGTGACACTCTTTTCTTTTTTTTTGTAATTTCACCCCCACCAATTAGGATGGTGTACAGGTGATGGATGTGGAACGAAGCATAAAGATGTGACTGATGTGTAGAGTTTCAGCTTTAGTTCATTTAATTAAATTAACCATTTTGGAATCACAGCTATCTTTATAAATACTCCCTCATTTTCAGGGGCTCAAAAGTCATTGCACAATTGACAAGATGTGGCCTGTCTCCTCCTCATTTCACGACAAATGAAGCAGATAAAAGTGTTGACTTTGCATTTGGTAGCCATTCATGGGGGCTTTTAATATGCGATCCAAAGAGGTGTCGGTGTAAATGAACGACCAGGACCGCAACATTGACTCCGTTAAGAGCAGAGGGGGAGGACTCTGTATTTACCGACACAATGAGAGGTGCTCGCAGAGTCGCATTGTAGATAGCTACTGCTCACTCTGACGGTTACACACAGGCCCTTTCACCTGCTAGGAGAGCTAACAGCAGTGTTTACTATGGCTGTCCACATCTCATCTGATGCTAATATTAGCACAGCTCTCAGCTACCTTCACTGCACTGTATACAAACACCAGAGGGCATATCCTGAAGGAGTCCATATCATCACTGGGGACTTTAATCAGGCAGTCTTAAAGACTGCACTTCCTAAATTCACACAACATGTGAAGTGATGCAACAGAGGGAGTAATGCACTCGGTCATGTGGACTCTAATATTAAGCAGTGCCCCTTCCACTGAGAATATCTGACCACATTTCACCGCTCCTCGTCCCGGCCTACACCTGCCTCAGGAGGAAAACAAAGCCCTCTCTACAAACTATCAGCTATCAGTGCCTGACCTGAGGGAACTCTCTCCCGACTACACCAGGACCTGGAAGAACACACACAAACTGTTCTGTGTTACACTGCGAGCTGCGTAGATTAACTTCCCCGGGAAGAAGCGCGTCCGGGTATGTCCAAACCAGAAACCCTGGATGACCCTGGTTGAAGTCCGCATAATCCTCAAAGCTCCTGATATGGCCGTGAGAGCTGACCTCAAAACAGCCGTCAAAGAGGTCAAACGGGTCTACACAAGCAAAACTGAGGACCATTTGACGGACAACAGCAACACAGGACAGACATGGCAGGGAGCACAGAAAATTACAAACTCTAAGGGCAGCATCACCACCATCTCTAACACTAGCACTTCACTGGCAGAGGAGCTCAGCTGCTTCTTTGCATGGTTCAAAGTGAGAATTCCCCTCTCACACACATCAACTCCTGTTACAGGCTTCAAGGCACTGGCTGCACAGGAACAGGGGGTGAGACAGGCATCCAGAACGGTGAGCCCAAGGAAGGCTGCAGGCCCCACAGGGGTACCCGGGATGGTTCTCAAGGCCTGTGCCTATGAGCTTGTGGCTGTCTTCACTAACATCTTCAATCTGTCCCTTGCACATGCTATTGTCCCTCCCTGCCTGAAATCAGCTATTATCATCCCAGTCCCAAAAAAGTCTCTTTCATACAATTTAAATGGCTACAGGCTTGTCGCTCTCACTCCCATTGTTACAAAGTGCCTTGAAAGACTTGTACCAAGGCATTTTAAGCCTGCCCCCCCCCCCGCCTTGTCCCTCATCAATTTGCATACAGGGAAAACAGGTCCACGGAGGATGCAACCACCTTAGCTCTTCACAAGGCACTAGAGCATCTGGAACACAGACGGCCCTATGTCCGGATGCTCCTCCTTAATTACAGCTCTGCGTTCAATACAATCATACCATCATACTGATAAGAAAACTGCTCCATCTTTGCCTTTCCAATCAACTCTGCACCGGGATTATTGACTTTCTCACAAATCGCCTTCAGTCTGTCAAGCTCGGCCCCCACCTCTCCTCCTCTCTCAGCACTTGCTCCCCATCTTTGTGTGCTGACTCCACTACTGTACTCACTTTACACATATGACTGTACACTCACCCATTCCTCAAACTCCATTATACAATTTGCATATGACACAACAATGAATCTGCTTACCCTGGATGAGATAGAGAAACTAACATTGTGGTGCTCTGCAAACAATCTCACCCTGAACACAAAGAAAACTAAAGAGCTCATCCTTGGCTTCAGGAAGTGCAGAGCTGAACACCCTCTCATCTTTATGGGACTGCGTGGAAATAGTTCATAGCTTTAAATTTCTGGGGACCAACATATCAGAACACCTCTCGTGGTCAATCAACATCACAGCTGCTGTGAAAAAGGCACAGCGGCTGCACTTCCTTTGGGTCCTGGGGAAAAAACTTTGTGTGAAAAGCCGCTGGTGGCCTCTCTACCCCAGCGGGCATCCCAACATACTGCCTCTCACTGTGGTATTTGGGCTGTTGTGGTCTGTTTGGTCTGAAAAAAATGCACTACAGAGGGTCATCACAGAAAATCATCAGCTGCCCTCCTCCATCACTTCAGGACACTGGGGACACCTGCTACCCCTCCCGAGCAAAGAATGTCATCAAGGACCCTTCTCATCCCAGCTGCCACCTGCTTGACCTCCTGCCCTCAGGGAGGCGATGCAGGTCATTTAAAACACCAACCATTAGACTCTTCAGCAGTTTCCTTCCCCAAGCAATAGAATCAAAAAACACACACAGTGACTCTGCAACCCACATTAAAACCTTAAACTTCATTAACTATTATCTATTATACAACCATTCTGTTTTATTTATTACTCAATCCATGCAACATATTTTATATGATTGTGTAAGGCACTTTTATCTGCCTCGTTTTATTGTTTATGGACTCATGATTGGTATGTGATGTAGAATGGGAATGATTGTGAGTACTGCTGGTACGGGCACTTGCAATTTCGTTGTATGCTGCATTCAATGACAGTGAAGGCTTTGACTTGAATTGAGGCCATCATTAGGCTGAAAAAAACCCCAAACCTATCAGACAGATGGGAGAATCTTTAGGAACAGCCAAATTAAATAAAACCGCATGACCTGAAGGAACACAGAAAACAGCTAAAGTGGATGAACACAGAATTCTTTCCTTGGTGAAGAGAAATGCTCCACAGAAATTGCCCTGGTCAAGAATCCTCTCCAGGAGGAAGGCATATCATTGTCAAAGTCTATAATCAAGAGACACCTTCACAAATGTAAATACAGAGGGTTTACTACAAGGTGCAAACCACTGGTCACAATTAAGAACAGAAATGCCAGATTAGACTTTGTCAGAAAACATCGAAAAAAGCCTGAACAGTTCTGGGACAAGATTCTTTGGACAGATGAAACCAACCGATGTTTATTGACGATGTGACTGCTGATAGAAGCAGCAGGATGAATCCTGAAGTGTACAGGGCTCGACTATCTGCTCAGATTCAGCCAAATGCTGCAGAACTGACAGCACGATGCTTCACAGTAGAGACGGATAATGACCCAAAACATACTTCCAAAGTAACCCAAGAGCTTGTCAGGGCAAAGAATTGGAATATTCTTCAATGGCCAAGTCAGTCACCTGACCTCAGTGCAGTTGAGTATGCTTTTCTCTTCCTTAAGACAAAACTGAGGGCAGAAAGACCCACTAAAAAGCAGCAACTGAAGGCAGCTGCTGTGAAGGCCTGGGAAAGCATCTCAGGGGAGGACTTTTAGATTTCTTTGGTTTTCCAAATACCTTTAAGCCTCTGGAAATTAGGGACTATGTGTAAAAATGTTGTAAAAATGTTCCTAAATGCAAATGAAATATCCCTGTATGTGGATAATGCAGAAACACAATGCCGAATATACTGGTTAGTGAATAAACTGAGATTTACATGTTTTACCACCTGTATATCTTAACAGAGACAGAGACATTGACACTATACTGAGGTTAAGATCCTTTTACATGGTGTTTTGAGGTTATCAGCATGAGAGCTTGTTTTTTTCATTTTGTTGTGCAAACCTAAAACTGAGACCTGAGACATAGACCAGCTGGTTCTGTCAGACGTTGATGGAAAGTAAAATTAGCTTTACGCTCATGATGCATCAATAAGGTTCAACATTTTACATTAGGTTTGATATTTTCCACTCCAAATCCATTCTAAATCAAATAAATTAATGAATAATTAACTTAAATGCTTATGTTTTTTGCTTTTTATCAAAGAACCAGATTTTTAATAATATAGTTAGTAATCTTATTGTGAAGTAATGAATTAACTAGCTTCGGTTTAATTGACACAGTGAAATGGTAGTCAGAGACAAGAGAAAAGGATTTTAATCAATAAATCATACTTGAAAACAATCTAACCCAAAACCAGATGCAACAAAATGCCCTAAATTCCTCCCGAAAGCTGATCATCACCTATCAGCTTTGTGGAAGCAGCAGAAGTCTAGTCCACTACTACTAAACTCTAACTGAGGTGCTCACATAAAAGTCACATTCACTGCTGTACAAAAAGGCAAGGCTTTGAGTGAGAAAAGCGAAACCTGAGTAAGCATCCTGCCATCAGCCAACGTGATCTCTGAACAGTCAATCAATCATATAAAATCTAACAGAAGATATGAATTAGGCAGTGTATCAAAGCAGAGGAAAGCATCTGATCATCATCATGGAGGGAAACAAGCAGAGCCTGGCCAGTTGTCCTGCTAACTGTCAAACATCTGCATCATAAAAGGAACAGGTGAGTGTCTTATATTGTAATTGTTCCTTTCTGAGGCTATGCTCCATATAGCTTTAATGCACCTTGAGTGATGTACAGCCTACTTACAGACAGGAAAGATGTGTGTGTGTGTGTGTGTGTGTGTGTGTGTGTGTGTGTTACTGTGTGTGTGTGTATCTCATGTTCTCTTATCATTCCATGGCTGTGTCCAAAATCACTCCTTCACACGTTCACTACTCCCTATTTGGAGGGATGGACATTCAATAGTGTAAGCAACAGAAAGCAGTAAATTCAGACTTAGGACACTTACCAACTATTATCCTTTTGCATTGCTATGCAATATTAGATAGGTGGTTAAAGAAAAACTCACACCAGCCCATCAGACACCAGCCATCACGTCATGGTCAAAATCAGTGGGATCCCATTTTTGACTGGATGATTGTGTGAATGCGCAGTTGTGCGGGTGTTCCTAATAAAGTGCTCAGTGATTGTATAAACTGCATACACATGTTGGTCCCAACCAATTTCTGACTGTAAGCTGAAAGAACTGCATAATGGAATGTTTAATGTAGAAAACTACTAGATAAATTGTTGAAAATATTAGCTAAAAGTCACTGAGAAATGTTGCAACTATTCCCAATTTTCTACAATTAATAGCATCTGATTTAAAATCAATTCAAAAGAAGACATTTAGAATATGACAGGTGGTGGTGGTGTTGGTTTTCATGAGTTCATCTGACAGCACTACAGGAGATCATCTGACATAAATGGGAACCACTGATACAAAGGGGCTTTATAATTGCTGATGATCAACAACACTTCAAGTAGTCAGCTTTCCTTTATTTGTCCTTGTGGATGCAACCTGTGAACACGCTCGGAGTCCAGCTGGCTGAGGGATGAGCATGTCCTTGGGGTCAGTTTAGCATAGGGAGGCTGAAACATTGCAACAGTGAGTGTAATTACATTTGTGGCGTGGGGCTGGGTGAGGTCCAGGAAGCCAGTTCCGTTGGGGTCGGAGCGTGCCGCCGTGGGGGTGACATGATGGATGTGCCCCTCCCCGGCTACTCACATTGATCCCTCAAACTCTAATGGCCCAGGGAGAGGGGCAGTACGGGAGAATCTTCTCAGAGATGGATGGCCTGTACCTGGAGTCCCGAGCCCTTCTTTCTGAGCCCGGACCATCACGTCTTCATCAGCCATCGATTGGCAGTGGCAATATAAATGCTTCTCTGTGGTCGCTATAAGATGAGCATGGAAAAGGGAGTGGGGGGGCTCCTTTTTAGCAGAAGCTTGGCGTTCATTAGAAAAGCCACAGTGGCACTGACCTGACATTAGTACCTCCATATTTAATTATCTGTACTCTGTCGGGGAGCAGCACACACTGGATTCTGTTAAGGCAAAGCCAGAGCTACAGGACAGGGCAGGACCTGGTTTGATCAAAGGGTAGAAATGAAGTCTGCTTGGCATCTGTCTTCTGATGTCCCATACTGGGGGTTATCTCTAACTTTATAGAGGAAACAGAATAGTACATGTCAGGCTAATGGTTCAGTCAGTGTTGCAAGGAGAACCCTGATCCGTTTCAAAGTCAAAAGTCCTGTATTTGAAATTATAATCAATTAATCTCAAGCTGCACTCTTCACTGATGGAGCTCCTCAGCCTGTTTTAGCTCATTGTTTTAGTTTTTCAGCCTGATAACTTTGCTGTCATAAACCTCATTTATAGCAGCAGGCAAAATGTTTTCAGGAAAGAAGCCCTTGGAAAAACCCCAACATGGTCACAACGGCCCATCAACCAAATAGCCAACACATAAAGTTAGCAGCTAGCTGGTGAACATAGTGGAGCTTTTAGCAGCTAAAGAGCCAGAACAGAGCTAAAATGCGAGTGAATATTAGACTCACATTCATCCAATGGACAGAGACACGACTTCAAACATATGTTCAAATACATGTTGCTGTCATGATTCTGCTGAATGTGTAAATAAACAGCTACTTGCAAAAATGTTCTTTGTAACAACTTTATAAAGTGATAATATGTCACTGCTGTGTTCACAGCCATCAAGAGGCACAAACAAAAAACAAACAAATGAAAGAATGCACCTTCAAATTGAAGTACATTATTTGCTTTGCCAGTAGCATAATGCAGAACGGTTCTTTCTGAATGTTACATCATCATATAAATATATTATTATGTAATTATTATTATTATTATTATTATTATATCATAATTGTTATCACTATTATTATTATCATCATTAGTGCATTTTGCACAACGAGCAGCATTAAATTAGTAGTTGGAGGGCTTTGTAAGTTTTAAAATTTCAAACAAGAATTAGATCAAATAGAATAAACACACTTAGGGATAGAACAACAAATTACTACTGATAATTAAAAACTGAATGGGAATAAATACACACATATACAAAGATAGATGCAAACTTGTAGAACGAGAGGATTTTCTTTTTAAAAAGTATGTATTTTTGTGCTCATTTGGTTCATTCACCTGAGCTTCTGTTGCCTTCACACCTGCCCCTCATCCCCCCTGTCAGCCTGTCAGTATAACAATGAACAGCAAAACATTAGCAGCATTTACCAGTTAATCGTTCAAACCTCAATCTTTTCTGAACTAATTTCTGACATCATCAACTAGTAGCATTAGAAAACACTAAAGCAAATCCAGGACCTGGTCCTAAAAAATGAAACAGAAACAGACACATAAACAGACACGGAAACAAACACAGAAACAGACACAGAAACAGACACAGAGATAGACACAGAACACCTTGAAGTAAACATAGTAAAAATATCTACCTGTGAAATAAAAATACTGGGTGTGATAGTACATCCAGTGAAAAGTATAAAAATGTTGCTATTTTCAAAAGAATATAAAATGATGAAAAGTAATATACCTTATTTTTTATTCATTTGCAATAGGTTTTAACACTTTCCCATAAAAAATTAAGAAATCCTTCTTGGGATAATGTACAGTTAAAATATCTTTAAAAATTATGTTTTTCAGCTCTAAAGCTTTACTGGCAAAATCTGAGGAATCCAGTTTTTTATGCAGGACAATATAACTTGTAGATGTGATACAATTAAACAGAATAAAAAAATGTGTCAAGAAAGTGGAAACTACTAATTTTTTTCTCATTTGTTTTCAATTTTTTTAAATGATTACTGTAAAAGATTAAGCAGCAACTGCTTGCATGAATGAGGGTTTCTCGAATGCTCAGTAAAAATTACAACCCATTCCAGTGAAAAAAAAGCAACTGGTGATGCTTAAAACACACGTACAGAAAATCTGATATAATGATGAAATTTAGGTCAACTTCAAAAATTCCAAATTAAAGAAGTATTTGGAGTAAAGCTATAGAATTTTGAATGATCTCACTGAGTTTAATATTTTGCATAGTTTTGCAGATTCTTTTTTCAAGAAAATCCATCTAATATATATGTATATATATATATATATATATATATATATATATATATATATACATATAAAAACACAAACAATATACAATATCTCCCTCTAAAATTTTTGGGGTAAATGTTAAAATTTATGAAATATATGTAGTTGTAACAACAAAGAAGAGTATGAAATGTAAATGTACTTCAGACTTCTGAACCCTATAGCACTCACCCCCCCCCCATGCTATTTTTACTCCACCACTATGCTTTGTAATTTAAAGCCTGGCTTTAAAGATTCATGCTCTGATTGATGAATGTAGATACAGAAATAATAAGCCTAAAGTCTAATTTTATTCTTTTCACAATTCCTCCCCCGTAGCAGAATCCCTCTCTATTTAAACATTTAGAGCATCCGTTCTTTTCACCCACATCCTCAATTAAAGATCAAAATCTATGCATTTTAATTGGATTTATATTAGCCCGTTTAATGCCTTGTGTCATTAAAGTTTTATCCATAATTTGAAAATAGGATTCATCTTAGTGAGAATGTCTCCAGACGACACTCTGGTTAAATGGGGCCGGTGACATTGGGGAGGTGTCTTTTTTTTTTTTTTTTTTTTGTCCAGACCTGGTGACACTTGTGCAGCACTAAGAAGTGAGTCAAGGTGTCACCTCAGGGTGCAACAGTGCGACAGTGCCCACCTGCTCCATTCACAGGCCACTGAACATGCACAGGCCCGGTATAGGGGGAGTCGCTGTCTCCTGGGAGCTCATGGTTCTTGTCCCTGCTTAGTGTTATTGTTTGTTATCTCTGGTAAAACACTAATGAGGAGCAGCAAATTTGTCATTTCTAATAGGGCTGTCAATTTTTATTGGAAATTCAAAAAAAAAAAACATATTCACATGCTAACATACACAAATGGATTACCGATGTTAATTAATGTATTATTACCAAATAGAAAAGATAGAAACTAACTAACTTTAACACAACCTGGCAACCTGTTATTAAGACTTATAACTGATCTAAACCAAACTAATTTTAATAACATATTATTAAGCAGTTAATAAAAGGTAACATTGATAATTGGACTGTTAAACTTAGTTAAAGATCAATGAACATTAATTTGGTGTAACTAATAGCTTTATTAGTGTTAATACATTGTTTGGATTCCTTAGGTAATAAACTTTATTGTTTCAATATTAATCTATATCACAGTTTTACCATAAATATTATAAAGTTTTATCAGAGAGCCACATGGGACAAAATTGAGTTCATGGCACCAGGTAATGCGAGGCAGTTCTTTGTGTTGACATATGTCCACAGTGTAGCAGGACTCAGGCCTTGTCAGAGGCCACGGGGCTCATCAGTGACAGCCATGTTGGACTCACAGTTTGTGTTCAGCCCAGCTTTCTCACCTCCTCTGTCAAGGTTTCATTCTCATGCAGAGCGATTGTTGCGAAGGGGGCTAAATTACCCAGAATCCCACTGTGTTACCATATGCTCCAACCGCTTTGTCAGAAGCTCACGTCGAGGAACGGTCTGCTGCCAACAGTCTGAGATCAAAGGCAAAAGTCCTGGAGATAAAAGTCGATTAGTTCAGGGAAAGTGACACACCATTGCTGAGCTTTGTGGTGTCAGAAACCCAGATTGTGCATTAATTGAAGAAAACGTTGTGAATGGTTCTATTTCTTACCAACTTCCTACTTCAAAATCAGATTTCTCTCCTTTCTGATTAGCATGAAGGTAATTATTAACATTACTGAAAACAAATCTTGGCCGAAATCTCAAAGCCTGACAGAGCACCCCTGCTTCTCCGCAGAGCTTGGACTGCACTGGCTCTCCATAAAGGGCTTATCAGCCTCTACCAATCTGAAAAATGAACTTGACAACAGATGCTTGTGTTCCTCCTAGAAATTAAATACCTGAACAACAGCCAGGAGTGTCCCTTTTCACCTCTGGACGATAAACTGCCTGCTTTGCCAAGCGCTCGCTGACATTGGCCCAGATGTCCGGGTCTATCAAAACGTGTTCAAGGACTGCCGTGGCCGTAGACAGAGCTGGCCAAGAAAGCACTCGGATTTTCTAATGTGCCGCGGCTCTTTGTGAATAAAAAGAGGTTGCCCTTCATTATGGACGTCCTCTCCCTTTTCTTCCGCCTGAACGAGCAGAACATGTCACGGTCAGAGGTAGGGGTGGGTATATTTATATTTCTTTATGTTCTTAACTGACTAGCTGCTGTTTCAAATCTTCTGTTTGTGCTTCAATGTGAAATTGAATAGCCCAGCGGCTGTCTGTGTATCATAGATATTGGAGATATTTGCATCACGCAAGTACTGTGGGGACACAAGCTGACCCGATCAAAGATAAAAATCAAATCTAATATTGTAGTTTTGTTACTTGTGTAGATTTTGGTGAGATAAAAACAGCATTGCCAAGATTAAAGCCTTTTTACATCGCATCTAATATTTCTCTGTCCGCATATGAAGAGATTGAACTAGTCAGTTCAAGTAATCTCCACCCTAAATGTGATTACAAAAAAAATATTGGACCATTTGTATTCTGAGTTTGTCGGGGCCTCCATCTTGCCCTAGAAGCACAGAGGAAAAATGATCGATTATGTTATGCGGTGGACCTTTGTCTCTCCAGCTCCCAGAAATGAAAATAGGCAATCCTCCATCAGACCAGCGCCAGCGACTGCTTCCCAGGGCCTGAATATATGATTACAATGCGCTGACTCCATTTATCTGAATACCTCCTATTCAGCAGTGTGGATTGGAGTGTGCTACTTCCTCCCCAAAAAACTGCAGCCCAGAAAATTCCTCACAGGCTGTCCCAAATCCTCTTAATGCAATCAATCCTGCTTTTGCTCATTCCACTTCATTGTCTCTTTATTTCAGCACTTTCCTGCATGGGGAAGCTTGATTGATTCGGCTCTCAAGGATGGGAGACAGGAAAATTGGGGGGGGGCTAGGCAAAGTGTTTCGAAGCGTCGCATAAACTCTGACACAGACAAATGGCTCGGGCCGGATTGGATGAATCGTTTGACTTTTGGAATATTGCGCCAGCCTCCATTCAGACGAGCAGCCTCGTCATGCTTCTTCTCCTGCTGGATAATATGATGACAAGCACATCTGTTCTCCTCTGGCCCGTAGCATGGAGCCGGAGCAAACGATGAGCAAACCCACAGGGATTGTTTTAAATTTTCAAGGAGTGGTGCTACAGTAAGCTCTTTGGTATTTCCTGAATTATAAATTACAAATTTAATTAATAATTTTAGTTAATAAATTGATTGTATAATAAATTGAGAGTCTGGCATTCTGAGTAAGAGGGAAATGTCTTACCCAGCAACAGATTAGATGTGTATAAATTTTATTGCTTTGTATCCACAGTGGAGATAAGTTTTTTTGTTGTTCCAGTAGAATGAAATAGTCTTTCAACATTGCTAAAGTTTGTCTACTTGAACCTACTTTCTTATTTAATACAGGTGGAAATGCAAATGAAAATTGAGACTCAACAGTTAGCATTGTAGATGTATTGTGTTCAATACAGAGATATTTATATGAAAGTGAAACGATTCGTCTTCCTAGAAGTACAAAGCTGTCGTACTAATACCTTGTGCAGTGCTGTGCAAAAGTTCAAGACACTTTAGATCTTTACCCATGTGAGAACAAAGTATCCTCATCTATACTTTCTAAAAGTTTGTTTCTTATACTTGAGTATACTTGAGCACTCTGCTGGTTTTGACTTCCTTTTTGAGAAGTCCTTATTCCTGCATTTGCCTCATATGGTAACTTTAACCTTGGACTCAGATGATGCAGTGAACACAGCTGTAACAGTATATGTCAGAAACGAAGGAATGAATAGCTCTCATTTCATTGTTTCCCTTGAAAATTGTACAAATTAAAAGTAGTACACTAATGTTGCTTAAGCAGTTTTAACTTTGATTTTATGCCTTTTAGAGATTAGCTAAACTTCTACTTACTAACCTATTTACAGTAGCTACTGATGAGGGGTGCCCAACCTTTTTCATGCCAGTGTAAATGATGAAGAAGAACAGCAAACCTATGTGAGTTACTATCTAGAACTATATTTATATACGGCATCTAAAGTTAAATCTTTCATTCGACGCTAAGTGCAACCCTACAGAACAACAAGTCTCAGGAATTCAATTTCATTTATCCAAGATTCATAAAAATGCTCACACTGAATCATTCTGTCAAAAGGAGCAACACTGTACTTTTTCAGTTGATGCTGGTGCTGCATCTGGATTCTAAAGTCCTGGATCCTGAAAACCCTGGAACGTGAGTTACCCTGAGAACTAGCCAAAGCCTGTTCTGGTTCCTCCTTCACACTTTCCACCTAATTAACCAGCCTGGATGAAAATCTGAGAACAGATAGATAATTCTAGGGCAGTCTGTGAATCACACGTAAAGAAAAGGGCAGAACATGTTTCAGGTGGAACAGTCCTAACGCATCAAACACCATGCAGGTGGAATTGGACAGAAGCAAAAAACGCACTCTTCATAGCTGATGAAAATATTTGATTGTTGTGAGTGTTTATTGAATTTGTATTTTAGCAAACAAAACAGTAGAAACATTTATAAGTACTGAAAGTGTTAAATATAACACAGAAGGTAATATGGAAGATAACAATATGTTATTTTGTCTTTGTTTTTCAGTAAAAAGAATTAATAAGAGATCCTCTGTGCAGATAGAAAACCTTCACAGCTGTATTAAAAAGATATCTGCACATATTTGGTACCATGATAAATGTGATAATCAGTTGCGATACTGATCTTGGTTCATATCACTCAGACTATTTACCAGCACCATGAAAGTTTGTGACCCTTTTTTGGACCTATTTTAAACTTTAAATGTCTTATAACATCAACAATTTGCTTCAGTGTGTTTGTGTTTTTTGGATCTTTGCTTTTTCATTCAATGTAATTCTGCCTGATAACCATAATTCCAAGGTTACCGTTCTAATCATTTAATATGACCTATCAAGATGTATTAGAACATGTTAAAAAAGAGTGCATAATATTTTAAAGTGGGTATTTATAAATCATTTATCATATTTATTTACTGTTCTACACAAGTTATTAAATATCAGTCAAGTCCTCTTTTTTTTTAATCCACATTTGTACCTTGTTCCCCCATATCACAGCATTAGCATCTAAAGTGCTACATATGTTCTCACCATCCATTCATTACCTAAACCTGCTGTTCCTTTGCAGGGTCATGGGGCCTGGAGCATGTCCCAG
This sequence comes from Istiophorus platypterus, assembly GCA_016859345.1. Taxonomy (NCBI): domain Eukaryota; kingdom Metazoa; phylum Chordata; class Actinopteri; order Istiophoriformes; family Istiophoridae; genus Istiophorus; species Istiophorus platypterus. Next base: position 2,223,059 of record CM029133.1, on the reverse strand, counting down.
TACTCACTGGGCGAGAGGCACAGTGTAGCCTAGTTAGTTCACCAGTCTGTCACGCTTACTGTCACACTCCTAAAATTTATCGAACAGGGGCTGATGTTACTTCTCGGACACATGTCAAATGCCAATACTTTCTATGTTTTGTTGAACAATTTATTCATATATCACTGCACTTAATTCAGCTATGTGGAGAGAGATGTGAAATCATCAGAAACAAAGTCGATTATCAGGAAAAAGACAGCACTTCAGTTACATTATAATGTCAATTCATGTTGGAATATTTGGGCAGAGACCCCCTCTGTGTGCCAACTGCTGACACTATGGTAAACATGCACAGCTGACCCCTAGGACATAATGGAACACCACAACAACAATGGCACCAATAAATAATTTTGCATGAGCTTTCAACATCCAAAAAAAAAAAGAAAATCTCCTTGGACAGAAGGTGTTGAAGCACTAGGATAACAAATCCAAAAACACTCTCTCTGTATTAAATGTTTTCCTAGATTTCTCCTCCTGAGGGAATCTGAACAACCTCAGCACTCATAAAACAAAGCTCATTAACATTATGAGTTTAACCACTTAAGTGACTGCCGACTGGGGATCTTTCTAACATGATTCTGAACAGATTATTTGTGTTCACAATACTAATTTCCGAGTACGACTGTAGCTGCACTACATGCAAAGACCTCTAACTACAATATCTACAAAATATTGGAGTTGCCCCCCAAAAATCTGCATAAGAGCATATTTTATTGAAGCAACTTTCTTTAAAATTCTGACACCAGCAGATATTCCAGTAAAAATCCCAGTCTTATGCAAAGAAATGTGAGTAAAATAATAAAACACAAGTGATGCTAGATGTGATTTTACATTTAGTGTAAATCTTCCTGCCAGATTGAGAAGGAACGAACTGACCCCTACTCAGAAAGTGACACTGTAAGTCACACAGTTAGGACAAGGAAACTTCCCAGGGGGAAAGTTTGCAAGGAAATGCGGTGGTGCTATGTGCATGTCACGTTTGACAAGACAGTCTCTCGAACCAGAGGTAGGCAGGTAGAGCTGGGGGGTGATTCGGATGTTAATGAGAGACAACAACACGATCTCCAATCAAAACCTTTCAGGGAACATTTTTTTTCAAAATTAGGAGAAATAGGATATCAGAGACGGCTTGGAGATGAGGATATGGATACGGACGAGAGGAATAAAGAACAACTGTAGCTTACTTTGTTCCAGAGTCTTCTGGAAATCCATTTTATGTTGCTACCCAAATGTATCTAAACATACCATCAAAATTAAGTTATTTCCCAAAGAAATTTTAATTTTAAGTAATGACACCTTGAACTGCTACTGAAACTGGTTGACATTTTTCAATAGAAATGAAATTAAAGAGAAAAAATGACACTGGATCAAATGGCTCTGTAGATGTTCTGATGAAGATAATCAGTAGCCAAAAACATTTCTCTCTTCTATTTTATAATAATGCATTCAAAGATGTATTCACTTTAAATAATTCAACATATTTCAATATGCTGCTGTTCTCTCTATTGGATTGTGGAGACAATTGAAACAGAAAACCTGTGTACATGACCTCTGATTTTTGACTGAACACCACGACCCTCAGATATTTTTATCTGTGTGTTGTCATTGTCATTATTCTTCCATGTTGAAGTTTGATGTGCTCTCTGTTCTGCTTCATTTGTTCAACTACCGCTCTCCTCACAGCTTCTTTTACAGCTGATGTTGATGGCTGGGGAGAATTCATCTATTTCAGTATCTTGAGGAAACAGGAGAGATATCACAATCAAAAATTTTTAACTGGGGTTGTCTCAGTTTTCTATGATCAGAAATTTCAGCCATGGGAATAATGTGAAAAATCCCACAAGTCCTCACAGATATTACATAGAACCATATATCATCTCCTTGAAGTGGCTGATTTTTTTTTTTATAGTATGGAAATTATCAAAAAAAAAGACCATCAGAATTTATGGCAATTTATTTGGGAATGTTACCCTGACTGGATGCCAATGCAAGTGTCGGGGTGTTCATTTGTGGTGGCTGTAGGGAGGGAAAGCTGAGCTGGCAGCTACAGTAAAACCTGTGTATGCATTTACCAGTGTTAGTCATGTCCTGTAGCTCAACAGATGAAGGGACCCACATGATAAGATTTCACATTGTGTGTGTGATGGAAGTTTCACTATCTTGGATTCAAGTAAATTACAACAGATTCCATTGTGACCCAGAATTGTTTCTCCAATGAATCAATAAATTCTCTATTTTCTGTTGGATCTTTGGAGCTGTGAGGATATGATGGCCCAACATAGATGTAGAATATTTACTGAAATGGATTAAGCTTTGATAGATTTTGGCACCTTTATTTTGAAATATCTTCTAGGTCACCAATGTAATACGCTCTTACTACTGTTTAACTACTCAGTCAATCCTCTGTAGAGGAGCAAGCAGTCAAAAGTTTCTCATTAATATACCATGTTATTAAGCTTTATAACAGTTATAATATACCAGATTGACTTTAACATTAAATCTGCATTATTCTATCTTTAATAGCTTTTCAAATGGCTACAAACCCTCTTTCTCTGTGATTCTTTGAGGCAGGGGAAAGTCCCCATCTCGTTGTTCTTCATGACTAATCTTTTCACATCCACCCCCCCAGGGAAATGTTGGTCCTTATTTCTAGTAGTTGAGACATGCATATTTATCCTCAGCACATATCATGCAACCTACCTTAAAATAATGCTTTAAAATATTCCAGAAAGGGAGAACCATCCTAGTGCCTGGAGAAGCACAATGGGTGCTCTCCATGTTAATACTTCCATATTTTTTGGGGAGAAAAAAAAAATCTGTATTTTTTTTTTTGCGGGAAGCAAAGCAACACCACAGACGTAAGACTAGAACTCTCCTGTCATGTTTCTGATTATAATATATTGTTTTCTAATAAATATTTGGAATGCACTCTGACGAAGGAAAATATGAATAAAGTTATTGTCTGGACATGAAATAATAACCTAAGTTATTAACAGGGGATAAAGTGGGATTTGAGAGTGGATCAGGTTGGTCCATGAGGGTTGGTAACATACATCAGTGCACACATGCCACACACTGTTATTTGCACACAGAATGACAGGCACCCAGAGATGGGCAGTAAAGTGACAGCAGGGCCACTAAAAACTACCATCGCTTGGACGGTCCAGTGGCCCATATTATCAGTTATTTACTTCTGGTCCCACTTTAATACCTGGTTTGTTTTACACCTGTGACAATCTTTGGCCATTATAAAAAGCCAGCATAACAGTGGAACATGTTTCAGTAATAAAACTGCCTTACTATAATAATGATTATTATCATATATAGTATATTTTTCATTATTTTTTTTATACAAATATCAGCTTTATCACCAGGTCCAAATGTTATCATACTTATGAAATGCAAACTGGAGCCACTGGACTGCTGCTAATGCTAACTATAAAAAGGAACAGATGCTAAATGAAGTCCTAATTATACTAGTCACATTTGAAGATTCAGTGTTAACAAAAACCATCATTAGCTCAATTAATTTAGCTTACATGTGCTAAATTGTGGAAGACCTGCTTTCATGTTGAATTTTTAACGAAATTTATACTTACTGTTTCCTGGTAAAGATAATGACAGTTGTGAAAATTTTATGTTTAACAAGACATAAGAGGAAAAAAAGTAGGCCTTTTGAGCAATGCACTTGAACTGGATGCTTTCCATAGAGTTTTGGGACATGCTGCTAATAAGGAATTACAGTTGTCTAGTCTAAAGGTAACAGATGCATGGACATGTTTTCCAGCATCAATTTTCACAACATTGTTGCAGGTACTGTTTTATGTGTAAGACCAAGGACATATCCCTGTCAAAAACGACCCTAAGGTTCCTTACAGTACAAATGGAGGCAAAGGTAATACTCTCCAAAGTAATATATGTTTAGCTATGTTTTTCTGTGATGTTTAGGGCCAAATACAATAACTTCAGTTTTGTCTTAGTTCAGAAGCAAACAATTAGGTGATTCACAGGTTCATTCAGGCCTCTATGTCTGTGAGTGTGTCTAATCTAAATTCTCCAGATCCATCATGTTTGAATCACTTCTTACATCTGGTCTAAAAACACATGATCAGGGCATTACACAAATCGAACCCGATAGTAATCATAGCCCATGAATAAAATACAAGACAGCTCCAGTAACATCAGAACAAATTGTGTTTTCTTGCAGGATCAGTGTTAGCAGTTAAACTGGAGAGTGTAGCTACAAGATGATACAGCTGGTAAATTTTATGGAACTGATACAGAATGAGTGTGGCTAAAAGTAATGCAGTCTAACGCAGCAGCTCAGACCTCCCTGAATATAAGATGGGCAGACGAAATATGAGTAACAGTGGCAGGTAGTATTGTCAATATCATGTAATATTAACAGTTTCAATATTACACAATGAAATTAAACAGAACCACAAAATGCAGACTCAAGAATGACTATGAAGTTGATCAGACTGAACAAAAAAGACAACTTTAATGAAGGCAGGATTTTTTACAGGGCTGTTGTATTAGAGTGCATTAGTTGCACCTAATCAAGTGGGACCCAAATATTTCCTGGATTTTAATTTTTCTTCCCATCAATGGCTTAATGGCACTTCTTAGCCACAGGGATTCAGCATTCACCACACAATACAAGTAAAATTGCATTTACAAGTTTTCTATAAGTAGGGATGTGATCAGCAAATGACAAAAAAGCAGTAGCATCACACCTGACAACCCAACTCTTTGCTGTTACCATTATTGTGTTGATATGTGGCTAAGCTGCTACTTAGCTGCTGACACTAGGTAACATTATTAACCGTTTCCCCACAGAATTACATGGTTTATCCAGATCTAACTATTCACAAGAAATTCATACAAAATGTGCCAAGGGTTGAGGGACTAGTTTTGATCGTTTTGTTTTCAAGTTTCTCAGCATATTAATAGGGTATTGGCAAACCCTTCCATCCTTTACTAATGCTTTATGATCTCAGCTGAAAAAAAAGTTATAATAATATGTGTTTATACCATACTCTACTGTGTTTATACTACTCATGTTTGTGTATTTTAATGCAGAGCCAACATGGACTAAAACATTTCCTATTATAAAATAGCTAATTGAGGTTTGCACAGCTTTAGTTGGATGTATGCTCTTTGAGTGCATTCTAGTTTTAAATGGATCAAATAGTAGATTTTTCTCCAGACATTTTGAAAATCCACAAACATATCTTAAAACCGTCCAGTCTTGTGTTTTGAGTTTTGGTAGTGAGACTAACCTTAGCGCCTGACTCCACATGCTGGGTCAACCACAACAATACCTGCCACGTGTTTCACCGATAAATGTGTGTTCATGTCACATAAGTCTAGGTGCGGGCCGAGATATTGCATCTGCTGACTCAGCTGTATCATGCTCTTTCCCAGACTGAACCCCAGATGCATAATGCGATGCATCACTGGAGCCACGTGAGCTGTGGCTCCCTGCTGCGAAGGCGAGAATCAGCCTGTCATCTATGTAGGTCAGGATTTGCACCCCTCTCTCCCTGAACGGGTTCAGCTCCGTCTCCACACAGTTGGAGAAGGTGTGTAGAGCCAGAGAGTATCTGAGCAGGAGGAAAATACACTGAGCCCCCTCAACCACTGAAAAGTGCAGGTGCCTTCCGTGGCACGGCGTTATGGAGATGTGGAAGTATGTGTCTGTCAGATCTATGGATGTTATCCCGTCACGCAGCTCGAAACGTTCCAGCAGGTGTTTTCTTGTCAGCATATGAAATGGTCACTGCGTGGTGTGACTGTGTAAAAGGTTGGGAATGAAACACACAACCAGAGACTCCACTGAACTGGAAGTAACAAAAATGGAAGTCTTCCTCCACTTTTTTTCCATGACAAAACATGAGCAGTAGAGAGGAATGGTGGCACTTACTTAGCTAGTGAGACATAAATGGTTGATTAGCTGATGGCTGTGTTGTGACGATCGAACACTGCCTTCCCCTCCTTTGCCTCCCAGGTGAGGCATCTCTCATGGTCACTTGAGTTACCACCTCAAATAGCCTGTGTGTTAGTGCTAAGTGTGCTCCCCTCTCTCTCCCAGGTTAGGCAAGAGAGGGAGGGGGAAGAGCTGTCCCCTCCCGAGTGGGGAGCTCATTCGAGTTAACATCTGAAATAGCCCGTGTGTCAGAGTTATAAGCATCTCAGGGACCAAACTCCTTAGTGGAGATGCAACGCCTGGGGAGACGGTCTTTTTTAACAACAAAACTGAAGCACAAACAGGCCAGGCGCCCCCATGCAGAGGTGCCTGGGGGCCTTCCATGAAGGGCATGTTGCTCACCAGTGCTCAAAGCTGTTAATTGTCTTATGGTGTTTTCAAGCAGGATGTGAAGGGAATTTTGGACCTTGCACAATTGCATATAACATCAGTGTAATAATTAAAGTAGATGTGAACGTACAGATGCTAATTAACACTGGATGGCGCAAACTGAGGCAGAGACTTGATTCGAAGATGTGTCAGCTTCATTCATGTTGCTGGACTCAACATACAGAAGTAAATGCACAGAAACAAGAGAAAAAAAAGGAGGTCAACTGGAGGAAATAATTGAAAGTGTGCTCCTGGTATGTATCTATAACGCTAGGCTGGTGAATCCAAGTGCATAACACAGGGAGGTAAGGGGAATGGAGGAGAATAGAAAAATATCTATTGCAGGATTAAAGACATGACTGGGAGCTTGGGGGCTAGGCTTGTGGCTGGTTGTGCTGAGCAGGGGGAGTGGGGAGCCAGAGCTGAGCTGAGCAGAGTGCCCAGAGAGCAGGAAGCCAAGCCAAGTGGGGTCCAGGGCAGAGGAGCAGGGTCAGGAGGACAAAGGGCTGGAGACAGAGGCCTAAGCAGCACAGATGGGGCTGCAGAGAGAACAGACCAGTTTAGACAAGGGCTAAAAGGGAACAAGCAAAATATATCTTTCATTCTCGAATGCAGATGCAATGGTCAGGTATTACGATCTGGCAGGGGGTTAGTGGCAGAGCTGGGTATTTAATGGAGTCTTGATTAAAGGAGGGGATGCTGCTAAAGGGCTCTGCTCTGTTTCCAGCACACCTGTCTCCACTGAGAGAGGGAGAGAGACTGCAGGCTAGGCAGAGGTGGAGGACATGACAGTTAGCGGCAGCTAGTATCTTTACAGTCACACTGGCTGGGCCTGGCTTAGGCCTACTGATAAACTGCATCTGATGTTAAGCTATCTGAGTTTGAGAATGAACTCAGTGGGATGGGCCACAGTGCATAGCTTTAACAGCTGTGGAGATTTTGGAGGACATACAGTGATTTCCCTCTGATTCCAGTCTTTGTGCAAACCTAGGTTGAGCCAGACCCAGATGCACAGACATGACAATGATATCAATCTTCTCATCTGACGATAAGTAGGACAGAGAAACAAGTTCATTTCCCAAAATATAGAATTACATCTTTGAAAAAAGATTATCCAGATTCTAAATTCGATTACAGGCCTGTTTCTCACTGGAGACGTCAATTTTCTCCTACTGTGTTCCCAAAACAACACTGGATTTGCTTAATTTAGGTTCCTTACTGACAAGCTTGAACAACTGCTCCCCTAAAGCTACAGCAAACAGGCATCAGCAGGCCTTCAGCCACTGAAAAAATGGAGGGATTGTAAAGTCCTCTGTGCAAACATACTTACAGAATAGTTTGCCTTATTATGGAAATTGCAGTGGCATTGATTAACACCGTGTGCAGATTAGTCAGAGCGCTGAGAGGCTGCTGAGAGCCACACTGTGGGACAGAGACTTGGGGGCAATTAACAGCATTGACACCATTTTGTGTGTTGATCCTGAGCAGCAGGGTTTTTTTTCTTTTATAGAGAAATCCCACCAGCGCCAAGCAGCTCTACCTCACTAATCCTCCTCACGCTTTCCATTTTTAATGAACTTCATTTATTTTTGTTACAACCGCTCAAACATTTCAACAGGCCCTTTTTTGTTGCCTATTGGAAGAGGCTTAACTTGATGTATTTCAAATAATTGTGGGAACAGGGGCTTAGCCAAAATTAGCATGAAATCATTTCTGACCCCGTCCAGAAATGCAGCAAGGAGGGAATTAGAGGCAGGCAACACCGTGATGAAGACATCGTCTGGCTTTATGCTTTATAAAGAAAAAATAAACGTCTCCATGTTTATAGTTACACCTGTCTTTTCAATAGCTTCTAACCATGCAGTGCATAAATTCATCAACATCAGTTTTCAAATTTAATGAGCCAAGTTACAGTGTAATTTAACCAGACAGCAACTGGAAGGTTAGGAAGCCAAAGACTCGACTGAACTGGAAGTAACAACAATGGACATTTCCTCCACTTTTCTTTCCATGAGAAAACAAATTTGCCATCAGTTATCAAGTGGTGTATTTGTTAAATGTTGGTGGTGTAGGTGGTGGGTCTCTGGGTCACTTCATTACTGCTAATCATCAGAAATATGCAGCAAGTACAGTGGGAGGAACACTGAGTGCCTAAGTTGATGCTAATGGATCTGGAAGCAGCAGTTTTCTAACCTCTGCAGCCTGATAAATTTGATACTCTGACACTGTGAGACCCCACTGACAGTTTTTGGATGTCTAATTGGCTGAAGTTAAGTACATGCAAATTTATATCTATATATCTTATATGCCCCAATCTGCTTCAACCAGTGCTTGTTTTTAGGACTGTATGGCCAGAATTAATGCTTTTTCAAGAAATGAGCATATTCATTTTTTTGGCACAAGTGAAAGTCTCGTGTTTTTACAGTAAGTACTGTATTTTGATGGAGCTTAGCTCAGCTTAGCAAAAAGACTGAAAGCAGGGGGAAAGGCTCTAGCCTATGTCAAAGGGTAGTTAGCATGTCATGTCATTTGTCTAATCCACAGAAAAAAGCCTTGTGGTAAAGGGACAGTTTGCCAGACTACTTCCTTGCTTGACCAGTAAGTTTTTGAAGTCTCTGCTGGCATCTTCTCCCTGGCTTGCTTTTTTCCCTCCATTCCTGGTCTTTTTGCGAAGCTGAACTTCTCAGCTGCTGGCTCCAGCTTCATATTTGCAGACATGAGACAGGCAATGTATCAGTCTTTTCACGTAAAACTCAGACAAAAAGTGAAAAAAATGCATTTCTCAAAACCTACTTCTCTAAGGAATTAGCTGGTTCAGATGCTGTAGTTTGGCTTATTCTTGCACTAAACCTGGAAATTTTTCAATTGTCTTTTAAATATTTTGGCACAGTAGATGTAGCTTTTTCATGATAACAGCATCTTTCAAATTATTTTGGTGACCTAAGCTTTTGCTTTTGGGTTTTTTATGGGCACATATTAGTGTTTTTGTTTTTGTTTTTTTTTGTTTTTTTACTTATACGTGTATCAAAAAGATGGAGTTTCCCAAGTCAGAAATGTTTACATTACATAAATAAAAATTATATCAACAAAACCATACCCCTTTGTCTGAATAAAGACCCCTGATGCCAGAACCACCCTTTTATGCTAAAGAACTAGCATGCAAATGTATGCTGATGCTTGTGATGATGATGAAAAAGCACACATAGAAACAGTTCCTATATGATGCGCCTATTGGCAGGATGACAACATTTGACTCTGCCTTTCAAAACTGTTAAAACTCACCATAGAAAAAATAAATCTATTTTATGATGCATCAACGTAATTTACATTTTGTTTGGGTTTAAGCAAAAAAACAAAAACAAAAACAAATACCTGGTTGGGTTTAAAGAAAGATCATGTGCTGGATTAAAATGATGATTATAAAAACATCCTACCCCCTTAGAAATTGATGCTCCATAATTTAATGCTCAACCAATTCCTCCTTTGCCCCTATCATAATTATTACAGCTGCCTGAGGGCTTTGTCAGTTGGATGAAAACATACTGTATGTTGTTTCTGGGCACTTGATCAAACGACTCATGCTGTCTTCCTAGTTGGAGGCAGTCTCTGCAACTCTCTTGTTGGCCTTTCCTTTGGTTGTATATGTCGATCAGCCACAACATTAAAACAAGTAACTGGTTTGAAAAGATTCATAGTTCACTGGACCAGAACATTGTCAGAAGCAGTGAGGTATGAGTGGCACCAACAGCAGCTCAACGTAAAACAGTCAAAACTGTAGGAACAGAGCATAACGGTCTCAACTGCTCTGCTTGATTGACAAGTGATTTCTGGTAAGCTCAAAACTACATCAACAACAATCATGTGGCACCAAATAAATCAAATAAATCTGAATTCTGCAGCACACTAGGTCTAAATAGATTGGATAATAATACAAACAAATTAAAGAAGAATCATTCATGTTTCCCTCTAAAGTACAACTTTTAAGATGTACTAACATCTGTTAACTGCCAACGGTGCTTACAGCTCAGTGTTTTTCTGTTACAAGGCAGGCCCACAGTGCAATGCAATATTTATCGAGCCTTATGTTCCCCTTGTCTCGCCTTGCTCAAGGACAGAGGCAGAAATGTTTTGATGTGTACGGGCAGGAAGGCTGGAGTCTCTCACTAATGATCCAGCCAGCTGATAGGGGCCTTGGGGTTCTCTCTGCTTGCAGACTGTACCAGCGGATCGCAAATTAGGAGGGTTACCATTGAACTAATGAGGCCATATCGTCCAGACAAGGAGAACAAGAAAGAGAGGGAAGATGATAGATAAAAGTAGAGGAATAAAGACATCAGGGGAAGTGTTCGATGTTAGGCGGTTCAAAAAGAGTTAGAAGAATAGAAAACCAAAGTAACCAAACAATCACAATCCAGCTGAAACCTTAGTTGCAATGTAAAAGCCAGAAAATTATTTTTAAATTGGCAAAATGTTTATCGTCTGCTGTAAGGAGATGATAAGGATGAAATAAGACCATGGAACTTCTAGACTCTTTATTTCATAGCAGCCTCAACCACTTTGCTATGTTTGAAAATCTCTGGTAATTTTTCTTAAGAAAGATGAGATGATGCAATACATAAGCCTTCCACTGAACTACAGGTGGTGGAAGTGCCAAGATGTGCTGCAATATGTCAGCACAGGCATGGCATAGGACTGCAGGCTAGTAGAGATGGATGTAAACAACAGTGGATTTAAAACACTTCAAAAATCCACAAATCAGCTTTACATATTGTTTCTTGAGGAGGGAAATACACTTAACACATTTGTGAGGCCTCAAGGATACACACTGTGCATTTTGGAGAGTAACACTGAATTTAAAGAGAACTGTAAATGCGTACTTTTACAAGATACAGTAATGTATCCTATGATTCCCATTATGCAAAAATATTTAGTTTTAGAAACTCACCCATACTTATTCACAGCATAGCTCAGCATCTGCTGTTTCAGGTCTGACCATAATTTGTAAATCTGTCTCTCAAGCCCCCTAAATCACTGCAATGTCCCTTAAGTCAATTTTGAAATATCCAACATTTGCTTGTTCCAGTTTGATAAATATTAAGTTTTTTCCTGTGTATTGGATTATAATGAAAAAAAAATGATGGATTTTGGACTGTTGGTTGGACAAAACAATCTATGAATTTCATATAAAAGAAAAAAAAGATTGATTGATATTATAATTTTTACATTAATCAGAAAATAAAATAATCATTAGCAATAGTGAAGGAAGCACTGAAAAAAAAACAAAAATACCGATTTAAAGGCATTTATATGCCTTTAAATCCCTTTAAATGGCTTCTTGTAAATGGTATGTTACCATATTTCATACCATATTATCAGATTGTTAATACTGATGCATCAGTGCATAAGTAGCATTTAACTGTTGTAGCCATTCAAGGTGCAGATAGTTTAAATACAGTTAGATTCATTTATTCTAAAGAGGGGCCTGACCCCTAAACTGAGAAACATTGGACCAAATTACCTGAGGGTTTGTGAGGTGAATTTTTCTTCTGATCTTTGGTTTGTGAAATACTGGATAATTTGATGTCATTAGACATCTGCAAGTTATTCAAAGAATATTTAGGAAGGAAATCTTCCTTTGGTAGAACCTGTATCAGCTCATAGACATCTGAAAGCTGTGTTTTGTGATGCATATGTTTTTAATGTCAATATTTACTGGTATTTACATCTGTCAGGAAAATGTAGCGGAGTAAAAAGAGTAAAAAGAGCAATATTTTCCTCTGAAATATTGTTAAGAAAATAGTATCAATTAGCACAAAAAGGAAGGACTCAAATAAGTACTTAAGTGAAATACTGTGTAAATGTAATTAGTTACTTTTTTTATTTTTTTTACCACTGATCATTATTTGCATCCATACACATTAATTGTGTTGTGATACGGGTTTTTCTTCAGAATCTCTCCCGAAGCAGATGACTGATAACAGCTGAATGGCTTCAGAAAGCTGGAAAAGAGGAAACAATCCTTTTAAATATCTTTTGTTACAGAACAACCATTTATTTTCTTGGGTAAAGCAAAGAAAATCATCTGGGAAAGAAATATACCTACAGATGTTCCTGTCTGTTGCATTGGTTTGTCCAAGATCTCAACGCTCAAGCTCATCCAGTCCTAAACCTGCCACAGTTGGGACAGTGCTGCGTCGCTGTCAGTCATAAATGAGAGCAAAAGTAATTGTGCTTGATTAACCTGGCCCTTTGCCACATCATTAGATTGATGGATGAAAGTGGCAGATCAGACAGGAGAAGGTGGGAAGCACTTAAGCCATAAAGCAAGGTCGTTCTTACCATGTGACTGACTCATTTGCAGTGTTTGTTTCCACTTGCCTTGGCGCTGTGCTCGCAATGTCAATTGCATGAATGAGGGGCAGATATTTCACTTTCCTGGGTCACAGTCTACTTGACGGCCGCATTGTAAATGCAAATTGAAAACAGAGGACCATGAATCAGTATGCATATGTATTCACGCTCTATGGACAGCTGCAGTCGCTATCTGTTTCAGTGCCAAGAAAAGCCGCTATGTCAATCCTTTTATCACATTTATTCTGGGCTATCTGAGGAGCCGACCGCTCAAAGCAAGACAAATTTATCTTGGAGGAGTTTTTAAAAAAAGAACAAATTATGCAAGCTGATAAAAATAAGATGTCTAAGTTTAAAGCCGTCGCCTCTGCAAAGCCAATGTATGTCACTCTCATCTTTATCCATACTGCTCAAATATTTTAGCACTATGGTTATGTGTACTGTTTTTATGGTAACTATTCAGGGCCTGTGTTTATCAAGTGCTTCAGAATCCTCCTACCTCCGAGCAGGGACTCCTGTTTACCCACTGGTAGTATTTGACTAAAGTACATGTAGGAAAGCAGTGGTTCTCAACCTGGGGGCTACTTACCACTTAGGGGTCATGAGATCATTTCCATGGGTCACCAGATGGTTATAGCAAAAACAATAAAATAGCATGTTGAAAATAAAAAATATATTTCAGACTGGGGAATGGTTTTACATTACATCGCCTAAAGCAGTAATATATGTTGCATTAAAGTAGATTTTATGAGTGTGTTTGTGAGAGTCAAAAGTATGTGTTGACATAAAAGACAAATGAGTAACTTATTTAATATGCTGCATTGTTATAGATTCAACTTCCCCACAGTGGAGTAAAAATGTGAAAATTTTCTCCACCTCAAACAACTACAGCCAAAAAATTTCCCTAACAAACTAATTAAATACTAATTAAAATGCAATAATACAACATATAATCATATGATAGTCACTTGAGAACTTTTATGAATTCTGCCACATTCTCCCATACTCCTTAACCACAGCATTTACTGAGAAGTATTTGCAGAGGTAGTTAAGTACACCTTTGCAAGCCACTTTAGAGGCTTGAAAAAAAATCACCTTGATTTAAAGTAGAAGATAATAATGTGAGGAATTATCCTGTCAGTGCTATCCAAGCATAGTACTTAACACTGCCTTTTCTGCACATCCTTTATACATTGTCTTACATGAAGCAAAGGTGTTTCAGACCTCCTGCACGCCACTGAGAACATGAAAACGTTATATCCACTAATCACTTCCCCTATCAGGTAAACTGTGCTAAACATGTGTTAGCGGCACATGTAACCCATGTATGTAATATGAAGAAACATATAAATTATTAAAGCCCTGCATTGGCAAATCAGTCTAAGCCTCTATAGCAATGCCAAGAGCTCTGTGAGACTGCAAAAAAAACAGTGCTGCTTTAAGCTAGACACTAATGTCGGCATGCTAACAGCCTCTGATTGAAAAAAAAAAATGCTGATATTTAGCCGGTATAGTGTTTTCCACAATATTTAACATGTATCAGGTTTACCAGCATGTTTTATATATATATATATATATTTTGATTAGCACTAAACATGATGTAACGCTGACGCTGATGAGAATTTCATTACTGTTTGGTTATAAACCAAAATTGAAATTCAAACCAGATGATGCAACTAAATGACATTTTGGGGTTAAGTTAAATTAACAAAGATTATTATAATTCTCCTTGAGGGGGCAATCCATCCAATACTGGCTGTGAAATTTCACTAAAACTAAAAATGCCAATCTCATGATGACACTAGCGGAGAAGTCACAGGATCACTCCAGTCAGTAGGGTCATTCTCTGGGCACTATGAATATCTGTATAAAATTTCGTGGCTTGCCATTTGTTGTGCTTCAGAGCCTATTATGGGATTGGGTTATCAGCGAAAATGAATGGTCATTAAAGATAATCATTAATAATTATTAAGATTTAGATGAATATGATTAATCAAGATTAATAATAACAGGGCACCACTGGGAAAACCAAATAGTGGATTTAGTCTCAAAGGGGCGTTCACTTAGAAATACCAATATTTAGGAAATATTGGTAATTCTAGAGTGAACAGAGAAGGAGTGGAGGTCGGCACTGACTCTGTCAATCAGCTTTGTATCACAATATGCAAACAGGGTAACTTCTGTTTAAGATATGACAGGATTTATTAACATCAGTAACATCAATCTCCAATTAATATCACTTCTGTCTAACAGATCTTATCTTATGCTACAACTACTGGCTACCAACTACAGACCACAAACAAGTACTGGTGTGTGTTTGTGTGTGTTTGTTTGTGTGTGCGTGTGTACGGGCTTGGATATGTGTGTGTGCGCCCGAGGGGAGGCGGAGCAAGATGGCGGACATGACTCGTTACAGTTACGTCATGTGAGGGTCAGCTGGAAGGAAATCTGTCAAGTGTAATGGCAGCTTGTCGGTAACACATGACTTTAACAAAGGAGAACAGCTGAGCGGGAGGTTCAAAATTCCCTGCGCTCAGGTGTTTGTGTAAGAATGTGTGTGTTTGTGTTAGTAAGGAAAGGAAGAGGTAGAAGTGTTCAGCAGCAACGTTCTTGCGATTGTGATCGTTGGGCAGTGTTTATCTGTGTTACACAGAAACTCACTCGGCTCAGATGATGAGCGTCTCAAGTCTGGGCCTTTAACAGAAAGTTCTCACCTCGATCATGAGTGCAGAGCAGGACAGAATTTATCCGCTGCAGACAGATAAATTATAGTTCATTCATGTATAGTCATAAATGAATAAATAACAGCAGCACAACAATGTTCTCACGACAATTCAACAACTTCACACACACTAATTACTAACATCTGCCCAGAGCTATAAGCCTCTTACTCTCTTGCAGGTGAAGTGGTGTGTTTAATTCGTCCTCGGTGTCCTTTGTGCAGGCGAGGTGGCTACCAGTGGCTAACGTGTCTTCTCGGCGAGATGGCTAGTCTTTGGCGAGGCGACCTAAATCTGGCTCAGTGGAGAATTAGTGAGTCGACTTTAAAAGAAGCAAGGTCTATGTTCCTCCTTCTTCTTGAAACGGGTAGAACTCGTTAGCTACCAGGTTTCACATCCAGGCGAGAGGGTCAATCCGTGGTCTTGAACCGGGCTGTACTGTGTTTCATCGACGTACAGGGGGAGAGTGGAGATAAGCTCGGTCAGCGAGGGAAATCGGTAGGCCTGATAGTTAGTCAGTGTACACAGGAAACTCCTAACTAGGACTAGAGTGTTCACCACGTGGGACGGGGTCTAGTCTTAGGAGTGGCTATTGTTGCCACTTCCATCAGCGAGGAGTTCACTCTTGGTATTGAAGGTCCAAGCCAGAAGCCTGAGTTTTGGGAGTTTCGGCGTTAATATAACTTTGGGTGACGTCATGATTTGGGATTGACTGAGACGGATTTCACCCAAAGATAGCCATGGATTTTGGAGGAACCCCACTGGTCAGCTGATGCTGCGTGTGTTGGGGAGTCACTCATCTGGTCGGCTGGTCAGCTGAGACCACGTGTTGGGGGTTGCTCAGCTGAGTTCTTTGTCTACCTCAGGTAGCAACACGTGGCCATAGCTGGGTTCCAGGTCTGGGTGTGCCCGTAGGCCTTCGTTGTCTATAGTCTGTTGGTGAGGAACAACACCATCCATCACAGATACTTAAGTCTGGACCAAATTACTGAAGAAGCGAACTGTCAGAGAGACAGTGATGCGAGTATAACTAAAAAAAGACGGTAAATGTACAAATGGATGAACTGCATTTTTTTTTAAACCTCACCAGTGAAGGCAAAATGAATCAATAAAAAACTAAACCAAATAGTGATTTTTTTTGCTTACAAAATGATGGTTTTGAAAAACCAACAAGTTTATTCCTAGAATATTTCTCTTTCCACACAACTAGAATCATTGATATTTTCCAACATAGGAGTCATTTTCATATCTAAATAAGCTGCTAACATGTTTTTACTCGTTTCCCTTCAAGTATGACCAAATAGTGTCATTGAGAATTTTTGGCCAGTTAGGACTGCTTTCATAATCTGAGAGACTTTATCAATACAGGCCATAGCCCACAAACCCTCCTGCCTGTCATCTAAACCTTCTTTTTATCTAAAGATCACCAGAAATTTAACAACTGGTGCCTTTCCCAATACTGCCCATACATTTTTTTCATAAATTGAATTATGTTTCTATGTAAGGGTTATGGCAGTTAAAAAAATCAAAACAAAACATATAGCTAGAGTTAAAGCTTGATGAGACCTCATTTGAATGTAGATTCGGAAGCAATGCGCAGGCTGGGTCTGGAGCTCTGGCTGGAGCTCTGGCTGGAGAACTGGATTAAAATGCATATGCAGACATTAGGTAATTGGTCTGTGAGTATCTCCAGCAGTTGAGAATCCAGTGAGATATTCTGCCTGTGTGTCTGCTCTGCCTTCATTCAGGGAGGGAGCTTCGTCCAGGGAGTGTGCCATTACTGCTGTTTATGATGTGCTGGAGGGCAGCAGGATGCCGTTCAGCGCTTATGGTTTTTGTGTGGGAAGATTTTTAGGCGAAGGAGATTACACTGATCTAATTAATTACCATCGTAAAAAAAACAGCAAACATCATTAAAGTGTAATTCCATTAGAGCCTCTCATTCCACCAGTATTCATTAGGAGACAAGAGTGGGACATGGGAAGCGCCGAAGGAGAGAGCGTGCGCCCTGTCCACGCCTACACACTCACATGCACGCTCATACAGTGCATGCACCCTAAAATAAGTCTGGGAATGGTGTGCAAAATTCAGATCAGCCTCCTGCCTCAGATGGAGCGGAAAACAGTACAATTCACAGGCAAAATAACGAGAGATATCGGTGCTATATATGGATCCTGTAAGATCTTGACTTCACTGGATGAAAGGCAGGGGAACAGGCAGGGCGGGTCATCAGTGGGTCGCCGTGATAACTGTGCTTTTTCACAGACAATATGCCTCAACTTGCTGTATTAAGCCAATAAATCGCATCGAGCCAATAACAGTGGCACTTGCTAAAAACACAGCATGATCTCTCGCTTTCCTTCCATTAAAGAAAGATCCATGTTTGATTCAACATCTGTCTCATTTTTGTGGTGTTGGCTTAAATGTCTTCCACTCTCAGCTAAAGCAGCTGATATAGTTAGGTTGGCAGGTATGTAATTTTGAAACATTCTGAAAACTTTATGATCTCTTTTGTTTTGTACAAACACAGAGAAGTACCATTACTATGACAGCAACATAAGGTCTGATGTTCCTGCAGTGTCAGGCAAGTTACTCGAGAAATTTAACCACATGCTGACTACTTACCACTAATTGAAACAAAGGAAAACGCCAAACCTTAAAAAAATCACATCAAAAATATAAAGCAAGACAACAGAGTTTGTCAAGCAGCCAGCCAACACAAAGATTTCCAGGTATTCATCATCTAAAACACTGACAGTGAGGACACTTGAAACTAATAATGCCCCATCTCACAGGAAAAGTGTTTGCAGGCAACAAAGTACAGTAGGAGGGTCGTGTGTAAACTGCAGTGTTGTAAATGTGTCCGAAAGATAGTTGTCGTATTCGTTTTCCATTCATCTTCATTTTCTGTTGCAGATAAGCGGGTCGTTCTCTTTTTTTTATGTTTCTTACACTCTCTGACTTCCTGTTGGTGAAAACAGAGGAACAAAACCAAAAGACTGCTCTAATCTGCAACTTCAGATGCTTTAAGCGCACCCTTGACAGAGGCAGTAGTGAGAGGCGTGAACTTCAGAGCACAGTGTTCCTTCTCCTCACCTGCAGCCTCACACCGCCCTTCACTGTGGAGACCGGTAAAGATGATTGTTATTTGTAGACACTTTCAACCCTCTCACAGAGTGAAAAGTCTTATCAGCTGACCTATGAGATTATCTAGTTTGCCACTGATAAGCTCAGTGGAGCAGTCTACTTTGGTTAAGGTCACACTGGATTGCACTCATTTGGGCGCCTGTCTGTCCTCTTGTGGGACTCTGAAAAGGTTGCGAGGATATGGGGCCTCCACCCCAGGTATATTGCTTTTTTGTAGTTGACTTCTATCTCATCAGACTTTTATCACTTAATCCATCTACTTGACCTTTGGCGCAGTCGCCAAAACTATTTCTTTTAACAGATTTTGCATTGAGCCCTGTTGGATCTCAGAGGACAGCACCAGCCATTTCTGAATGATTAATGCCCTGCTTTGTTCTGCCTGAAAAAGCTTTTCTTACAAGCTCCATTCAGCTGGAGATTGGTGGAGGGGAGAAGCCCTGACAATACCACAGGAATAAATAACATTCTCACACGCTATAGTCATATCTGAAAGGCTATTGACAACCACAAAAAAAGGAATCTTTCGGGGCTATGATTCATTACCCTAAGAGTGGAATGTAAATTACCTGCAAGGTACTCTTATTTACTTCAATACAGTGAACTGCAGAGAAAGTGCCGGCAAGATGGATTCTTTCCACCTCGGTATTTCTTTACACATCAGTAAGACAAATGATCACACGCAACACAAGATGTCACAGAGCTGTGTTTCTGACACAGGAGGCAAAATCAGAAAAATGTATATAACAAACCAGCTCAAGCCCCTGAATACAAACAACACCAGTGCATCAATGCCCTTCTCAAATCCACCCTTTGTGATGGTCCATTATGTGTCCAATCTGTAGTGATGCAGTGGCCACTTTTCAAGACCATCTGGTCAAGTGTTGATTGTCCGAGGAATGAGACTGCTCAAGTGGCAGCAGACAACCTGTCGTTAGCGCCACCAGCAGAAGAGAGGAGGAGGGGTGGGCATCTCAGACCCTGATGCTGTGGTTAAGGGGTAGCAGAGGGGAAGGAATCTTAATATGAAGCTTTTTCACTGCTCTATACAAGTTTGTGTTATCTTCATTCCAGTGCAGCACTTCAGCTGAGGGAAGGGGGGGGGCAGGATGAAGAAGCCAAGCTCCAGTGCCCCCTCATGGAAGAAACAAGAGATCAGAACATTGCTTGGATTTGTACAGATATCTACAATAGCGAGATGCTGGGCCTCATGCAAGAGAATTTGTATTATAATGGATCCAGTACTTGTTGGATTGTAAAACAATGTCTGGACCTCCCTCCACCCACACCTTTCTGGCAGTTAAATTTAGCGGTCTGCCCCAGACCATGTTGTAACTCCATGAGGTCGACAGTTTAATACCCCCGCCCACTGAGGAACAAGTGAGGTTACTGAGGAACAAGTGAGGAAAGAATCAGGGATGACCTGCTAATTAATAAACCATTTATTAGTAGTTCCATAATTACTCAGAATTTAGGACCACACGGTAGATAATGATGAGCTACTAGAGAACACACAGGGAGATACTATAATGATGACTTATTAGTTAATAAATATATTTTAATTATCTGCGAAATAGTAATGACAACTTTCTGGATAAGTAGTTCTTGATATACTCTGAATCAGCCACCAAGCAGCACAAACCACTGATGACTCATTCATTACTCATCAGTTATTCTTTAACTATTCTCGCCCTGCACCGCCAAATAAAGTGATGCATCATACTGAGTAGTTACTGAGATGTTTTTCATTATTTCATCATTATATCGCAATAAGCTCCATAGAAATTAGAAAGAGCAGGTTTCCGAACATATATTTTAATAATATTCAGGCAATATATCTATTAACATTCAAATCCATGTTATGTTCTGCTCCCATGGCAAAAACTTAAAAATCAATGCAATGAGTATTGCTTGTTTAAATATCATTTTAGCTAAACCTGAAGATTTAACCATGGATCTGTCATGAAAGGCAATTAGAGAAAATTTTGAGTATTTCCAAAACAGTCCAGTGTCTTGCAAGAATAATACATACTTTAAAAAATAATTCAACTTTTAGAGAAACAGTATACTGGCAATATACACGCAGTGAAAGTTAAAATGATGTTTCTCCAAACAGATTTCTTATATGTGTTGTTTGGCAAAATGGTCATGTTACCATCCTACACACCAGGAGAGATGGACAGAAAAAAGTCACAGTGCTCAGTGGAATGATCCAGCACGTTTCCTTTATTGTTTTTTTTTCCTCACAGGATCCTCGAAGGCAAACATAAATCTGGCTTCAAACCTTCCTTTTTAATAAAGCTTATATTAGAACTCGCTTAGAACTCGCGCAGCCTGATCCATCCCCTAGTTATGCTGCTATAGGTCTAGACTCCTTGGAACTTCCCAAGATGCATTGAGCTCCTCTTTCCTCCTCTTCCTCTCTATCTGTGCACATTTATATCCATTATCTGTCCCACTAATAATTATAAATATTAGTCTTATTTTTGTTATTCTGAGTCTCTTTCTTGCTGAACCCAATCAGTCGAGGCGAGGTTCCTATTTGATAAAAAAGGAGTTTTTTCTCCCCACTGTTGCCCAGTGCTTGCTCATGGGAGAATATCAGGTCTCTGTAAACAGAATTATAAAGAGTAGACCCTCAGAAAACTACCATTATGATTTGGCGTTACATAATAAAGATAACTTGACAAGACTTATTATAAAATGTTATCGTATAAACACCCAAAACATTAAAAACTCATAATATATAATAACCATATTGTCAAACTTGATCAAGCTCAGCAAATTGGAAAGCTGTAATTTCACATGTAAAATGTTTTTAGTAGTTTATTTCCACAGCCATTTAACAAAACAAATCCTCTGACCTGAATGACCAAATAGGTCCTTTGGCCTAACCCTCTGATACAACCAGTGGGTATCTACTGAAATGTCAACCCTATGGCAGCATAATAACCACACAGCTGCCATGGTTGGGTTTAGGCACAAAAAAAACACTTGGTTAGGTTTATGAGGGGATCATAGTTTGGATTAAAATATATACATCCTTCATTACTATAATAACATGGTTAAGGTTCTACAACAGTCATGGTAAAAAGGAACAATGACAGCTGATTTTACATGGGAAACATGGAAAACATCCACACCAACCTCCTCCTAACACAGTCTTTGTTGTTCGTCATTCTATATCACCTGACTCCCTCCTTAACTCCTGTAATAACTTGTCTGGCCACTAAAGGTAACCTTATAATAAAGCATAACTTTGGGTTGCAATAAGCTGCTTGCAAGGACGACTTATGGGCTCGTTTTTTATGGGAGGACAGCATGTTTCTTTTGTTATCCCTCGTTACTTTTGATGTAAAGGATTTTGAGTTGAACAAAACTATATAAAACTTTGTGAATAATGTCAATTAATAATGTCATCATTATTAAAGCTTCATTTATGCCTTATATGGTACATTTTCACAAGTATCTGAATCTTCACAAGTATGTGAAAATATACTTTTCAAACTATGTAAAAATGTACCACACAAGTTGTGTTAAGGCCAACATGTTAACAAACAATTGCACAATGCACAGTCCTTAATAATGCACACCCAACACAAAGAGTAACATTAGCATTCATTTGGTGTCATTTTTCTTGTTACTTACCAAATCTACTACAAATGTTTTTGCTGCTTTTAGCTCTGTTTAAGTCTGACCCCTGAGAAAAATATCTGGCTCTTTAGCCTGCAAGATTAAAAGGAAGATTATGTGAAATGTACCACTGTGGTCACCAGCAAGTCACTAATTTTGTCTGCTGGGCAGGTTGTTTCCAATGGGTCTATCAGTGGAAAAAAAGAAGAAAATATAGACGATTAGAGCAGTGACAGTGAACCAAAACAATAGAGTTGCAGGCTGATTCTCTGTGGAGTTGATGATGAGCTCATCCTTCAAATTGCTCACAGTCAGTCCATTGTTAATGTGAAAATATTGACAAATGCAGCTCTGAGAGTACTTTCTGCCATTTAATAAAAGGAAGATTATGTGTACATAACTGTTACCCCAGTTCTGGACTGCTAGTAAATTTTGTTCATGCTTAAGTGGATATTCCAAATATGAGAAAAATCTGTGAATGGAACATGTTTTCTGAAATTACCTGTAAATTAAGAATAAATCTGTTTGCATGCCCTTTGTCTCTGGCCAGACTATCAAAAATATCAGACCTCCTCCTGTCTGGCCAGTCAAAGCCCTCTCTCATTAGTCCCCCAACTGAAGTGTGCAATATCTATAGCAGGAAGTGTGTGTGTTGGCAATGGAAAACGGGCCGGAGTGTCCGAGGGCACACAACTGATGGTCCATTTGGCATGGGCTTGAGGAGTCGATAAGGCGTGCTGAGTTCACTTATACATATTCTGATGTAAATGCCAGGGGAATATTTTATCCATTCAAAAAATGCTGGCAGAATGAATGCATATGGACGAGTTAATTCAATTTTTTAAAGATCGTATCAGGCTAAATTGTCAGTGCAGAAAGTGAAGTGTCCCATTGAATCCCTATGTCTGTCATCAAGCTGTCTGAAAAACTAAAAATTAATCATATGCAGCCTTCTTCCCTGGAATGTTTTCTTATTTATTTCCCTGTTTCTTTTTCCATTAATCCTGCCTTTCACTCACTCTTTGTTTTTGTGCTGGGATATTCAGCATTTATGACAGGTAATGTTGAATTTATTTCTAACCCAACTGAGGACAATGGTCTATTCAAAGGCGCTTTTTCTGTGGTATTAGATCACCATGATTCATCTTTGCCCACTGTAACAAGAATCTTGCCAAAGCCTTTCAGACTCTACAATGACTTTTGATTCTGTGATGTAATCACAGGTTTACAAGTCACATGTAATCAGATAAACATGTAGACATGTTACATGTTTAATCAGTTTGATTTTAATATCCCTGAAATCAGATTTGTGCCTGAGATAGATTTGATATATCTAATACCTCTGTCAATATCCAATAATGAGTCTGAATGTTATACTACACCAATCAGCCACAGCATTAAAACTAGTTACCAATGATTGCTAAGGAACAGAGTGCTACTAACAAATTAACACCATCTTGTAACCCCCAAATTCTGCATTGACCTTACAGTGCTGAGACTTGGCTGAGAGAGAATTATTATTAAAAAAATGTTTCTTCTTGTCAGTGTCTGGTTTAAACTTGCATAAAGATGCAATGTGGGTCTCTGATCTGGGAGATAAACAGTGTTCTTGACCAATACATGCGGAGAACAGACGAGGGGAAAATCCATCCTGACAGAGCCATATGTTAATGGAAACTGCTGTAATTAGGCATCTGGGGGACAGGGTGGGTTTATCTGCCTTCATATTTGGGTTTGATTGACAAACAGGAACCAGTGGGGAGGTACTGCCAAGCTGAGCAAGCGGAAGTGGCAGATGGGCGGGGGGGGGTACATTCCCTCGTATGTTGCGATCCGGTTCATTGTAGTGATGGGAATTATGGCTCTTTGAAGAGAGCTGGATCTAATGGCTCTGACCCTTTTCGAGAACTGCCCTGGATCGCAACTGTGGGCCAGCTCTAGTACAGCTGGATGTTGTGTTTTAAGGTAGATGTGAAGAATTTCTGTTGACTCTGCTTTAAATTCTATTTTTGATTTGCAAATATTGCACTCCGCTTTATTGCTGCTTTTATTGCTGAAAGGCATCCAAAAGCTGCTGCATTTTTGAGTTGGGCTCTTTCCTTTTTTTTTTTTTGGCCAAACACTGCTTCTTATGATTGGCTGGTTCTTATTGTTCATGTGATGGGGCAACAACGATAAAAAGAACGACTCTCACCAAGTATGACGCAGTTCTTTTTTTCATATCAAAGAGCGGCTGAAAGAATCGGGTTGTTTACGAGTGTAAAACATCACTAGTTCACCTGATTGTCTCCTGATAAGAAAACAGTCCAGACATGACTAAGCAGCCTCACTGAATGCTTAGATAACGAGGAGGATTCTTCATGCACACATCATTCCATGGACAGATAATGAGACATTGGGCTCTCAACGTTCCAGTATAGGAGGAAGACCCCAGAGACTGTAAGACCCTGTAGTAATTTTTTGTCTCTTTAAGGTCATTTTGTCTCCTTGCGGTAATTTTGTGTCTCTTTAGGGTGGATCAGAACATCACTACTTTTAACTGATCAAGGACAATCTGACAAGAAGTGTTACCAGTCACTTCCAAAAGTCGCTCAGGCCGAGGAACCCCCTGACCTCTTGGACCCTGTGCTGAATATACTGAGCTATGATTAATCCCTTCTATCTGCCTGCTCCATTTAGTCTACATGTCCTGATGTGTTAAATGTTAGGGAGGAAGAAGCGAGTCATGTGTATTAGTGTCACTTACACTAAACAGCCCTCTATTAGTCCTCCCCCTGCTTTTACTGTATGTGAGTCTTTGAGCCCACCATGCAAGAAGGACACTGGAGCTATTCCAGATCTATTAGGGTAGAAAAAATAATGTGCCTGAACTCTGCCAGACAAGAACGAGAAGAAGAGTGTTTGACCTTGACAGTGCTCTCCCTCCCCTCCAATGACACTGCCCTCCCTCGTCTTTGTAGAGTTTATGCAGGGGGTCACTTGCCTGTCCATCTTTGAAATGACACATAAGTCAGACTGGGAAAGAAATAAATTTGGCTCATTTATACAGAAAGGCAGAGATGGGATCCCCTCTCAATCATAGTGGCTGGCAGGACCATGCATCTTGGTGACACTTTGGAAACCTGCAAAAAAAACCGTCCCTCCTCGCGGAGGCATGTCTTTCAGTTCTATCCTCTCATGTCCATCCTTGGCGTAGGCCTTGACTTGCTGTCTCAGAGGACAGACACAGACTGACAGACAGAGACAGACAGAAAGGCGGACTGGGAGAAGAACGTGTGGCTATGTAATGCAGCGTTGGCCATCAGACGCCACAGTGACACCAGCCTCCCCACCCGGCTCCGTGCACTCAGGAGACAGCTTGCCGATTTCTCTCACTTCCACAGGCAGCTTTTATTTTCCACGCTACTGGAAACGGGACACTATCATCTGTTACTGAGATTCTGGGCTGTGTGGCCTATCTCTGTATGGGAAATTAAATGCAGTGCTTTACTGTTAAAAGCAGGAATACTGGTCTGTGGTCTGGTCTGTGATGGGCCAGCAAGTCTTATCTGAAGATTTACTGTTTGCCAATGTAATCTATCATTCATCCATTTCTATTCCGTGCATTGTTTCGATGGAAATTTGCCAGACAAACAGACATCTTCAGTGCCCATGAAAACTAATTTGACTCACTCTGAAGGTTTTCCTGTGTTTCCTTCTTACAATAGTGAATCAAAGTTGATTTAATGTGTTTTTTTGACACTGATCAACAGAAAAAGACCATTTGAAGTGAAACAGATCTCTATAAAGTGATACCAAATAAATTACAAATATGAAATACAAAATGTTTGCATGTGCAAGTCAGCTACAACTTTGAGCCTGTCTGGATGGCTCTCTACCAGCTTTATTGCACATTCTTCTTTGAAAAGCTGCTGGAGCTCTGTCTGTTGCTAGTCTGCTGCTCGTCTCATCTCTCTTCAAGTCCAGCTACATATGCACTGAGATCTGAACTCAGCCACTCCAGGACATAAATATTGATGTTTTGAGGCCATTCCCGTGAAGCTTGGGCTTTTTATGCTTAAACCTTTTGTCTCACTAAAAAACATGATGCCACCACCATGTTTCACAGTGGAGATGGTATGTTTATGATGATGTGCAGTGTTTGACTTCTAACCAAAAATGGAGTTTGATCTGATGGCCAAGAAGCTCAATTTGATCTGATCGGACCATGGAGTCTTCTTTCAGCTGACCTCAGAGTCTCCCCATGGCCTTTGGCAAACTATAGCTGAGATGTCAGGGGAGTTTTTTGTAAGGGTAACATTCTCTTTGCCAATGTCTCATAAAACTTGCATTGGTGAAGCACCCGACCAATTGTTATTGTAGACACGATCTCTCCAGTCTGAGCCTCTGAAGCCTGGAACTCCTTCAGACTTTTCATGGGTCTTGGTGGCCCTCATCACTAATCCCTCACTTCTTGTTTGCTCACTCAGTTTTTAAGGACAGCCTTAAAGACATTGATTTAGCTGTACTCAAGTGACTTGGAAATGTTCTTGTATCATTCCTCTGACCTGTGCTTTCCATCACTTTTTTTTGCTGAGCTGCTCAGGGTGTTTATTTAACCTCATTTTCAATTAAGGTATGTCCTATTAGAGGGCATGAATACTTGTGCAAAATTTGGATATGATATTTGTAATTGATCAAAATCAATTTAAATTACACAGCCTTTTTCTGTTCAGTCTACTGATTCCACTTTGTAAAATTATTACTCATAAAAGCTTCCAAGAGTTATGAATATCTTTTATAGGTGCAGCATACGCACATTTCAGTGATACATTTTTTTGTAGAGATTATGTGCAGAAAAATGTCTACAAAAATATGACTTTGTCAGTTTCTCACAGGTGTCAATTAAAGCCATTAAAAAACCTGTTATTACTCAGAGTGCTCATGATAGAGCATTCAGATCTAGTGATATAATAAAAGAGAAAGTCTTCCATCATCCACCCAATTAACTTTCATTCAAAATTAGAAGGTGTCAACAAAAAATATAGTTAAGGATGTGGAACCATTATAGTTAAAAGAAACAACACTAACTCAGTTTCGGTTTCACACTGGAAACCAACAGCATGAAAGTCCTGTGTTTGGTTGATCCATCTGTCAACCCCAACCCTCCCTCCTCCTAGGCAGACTTTGTCCCTCTATATACTAGGGACATACTAAATGTGGATCTGAACACATAACTTTACAGCCGCTCAACAGACATGCTCCACAGACATTTCAGAGCCCCCTCCTTGACATTTTTTATGGAGGAAAGATGTTTGGTTTCATTTAGCTTCATGGATAGGTATAATTGAGCATCATCTGGCTAAAAGTGGAAAATTATGTAGTGCTTCCTAATATTATTGCCAAAAGAAAGGAAGAATATGAGGTGAATATAATCTGTCCAAGCACAGAACCTTGTGGAACTCTAACTTTTTAATGAACGAAGGATTCATCTTTAACATGTGCAAACTGAAATTGATCTATTAAATAGGACTTAAATCACTTAGAGTGGTTCTTTTAATCCCAATTAAATGCTCCAGTCTCTGTAATGGGATGTCATTGTCAATAGTGTCAAATACAAATGTTGTCATTCTGAAAAACTTAAAATAAACTACTATATGTAGAAAGTAACACAACTGATTGTTAACAACTTTCTCAAGGATCTTAGAAATGAAAGGAAGTTTAGATATGGGTCTATAGTTGGCTAAAACATCTGGATCAAGAATAGGATTTTTAAGCAGTTTAATTACAGTAGTAGATAAGAAGTTTGCAGCTACTTTAAAGTACTGTGACACATAGCCAAATCTGGTAAGGAAGTACTAACTAAAAGTAAATCTTTTTTCAGCGGCCTAGTTCAGCTCTAAGAAACAAGTTGACGGTTTAAATGAAGAGTTTTTGAAGTTAGTTTGTAAAGGTTGATGGGGAAATACAGTCTAAATACGTATATATCTGTTATTATAGTTGTTTCGGTGCAGGTTGTGGTTAGGGGGTGAGGTAAGGAAGAGGTGAGTAGTATGTAGGAATGAAATAAAATATTAGCCCTAGAGGGAACACTCTGCCACAGCAGGTCTCATGAAGTCAATCTTACATTAGAAAACAGATGGTGGTTAAGCAAGCAAACATATGGAGAGGCAAAACAGTCCACAAACTAATTTATACATAGGAAAACAGACCTCAGAGATCGCATTAGGAAGAAATGAGAGCACTCTCAAAGCTGGTTAGGCTACATAGTTGGAAGAAGTCTCTTCTTCACCCAGCTTAAAGTGAGCTTAGCCCGGCTCAGATGCTTCACATACAACGATTACCTCTGACGCAGGATCCAGTCCAGGCGACAGATAGCCTGATGAATAAATGTCAGCCCAGTTTACAGTCATTCTCTGCTACGTAGTCAGTGAGGCAAGTTATCTATGTTTCTAAATGTTGAAGTGAAAGCTCAAACTGTATAGCAGGTGCACAGTCACTGACTGCTACCATTTGTTTATTAAGCTAATGTACATAAGTTGAGGTAGCTGTCTAATGCTTGACATTTACAATTTTTGGATGTTCTGATGTTTTTGTTTAGGAAGCACTTTGTTTAGATTTAATTATCTGCTAACTTGTGCTTTATTAGGTATATGTATTTTTTCTGCCATCATCAAGAATGGAAATTCCCTCAGTTCTTTGCTCTAATTGAATTATAGATTCACTTTATAGACTTTATAGATTTAAGTTATCCTTTTGCCATCCAAGTATGGGCATCACAATATTTATGGCTTCATGTCGCAGTGATCTCAAATCTAATTAATTTGAGAGGAAACATTTTACCATGACCAAAAGATGACTTTTCCAAATTTTAATAAACCATATATATATATATATATATATATATATATATATATATATATATATATATATATATATATATATATGTATATATATATATATAATCATTTAAGAGAATTGACAAGAAGTCTTCGTCTTCGCATACAAACAGGTCTTAAATTCATGATAAAATACAATCACTGGAATACTGTTGAAGCAATGGTTATATGTAGCCTAGACACTTTAACGACATTTAGCTCATTTTGAATTTATGGCCAGTAAATCCCTAAACTAGTGATTACTGGGCAAGTATGTCTACTAACAATAAAAATAAAATAAACATTAACTACAATGTCACTCAGTAGAGCCCATACCTCAGCCACTGCCATGTTAAATAAGATACACCAGACTTCAGAGAAAAAATATCTAATTTGTCTTCTGATTCCTCATAATTTAACAGGTTCTTCCCTGGCCCATTTGCCATCTCTCCAACAACTTCAGTGCAAAAAAGTTCTGTACATTTTACATAATCTTCCTGACAATGACACTAGCAAAAAACTAACAAGCAAATGAGGGTGAACACATAACTTTCTTGGCTGAAGAAATAATATTGAAAAAATATATACATATAACTTTGGCATTATTTTGGCACATATTTTACTCAACTAACCTCATGTTTGACTGCATTTGATTTGATTAAGCAGGATTTCATAACCGAAAGATTAAATTTTGTGTTGGCTGAAGAGTAGAAGTTATTTGAGGTTAATAAAATTTCCTTCATTAACACAATATTCCTCACACAATAAATATATGTGCCACATTAGCCCAGGAGACACTTTTTTCACACAATAACCATTAAGAATGTATAACAATATATATCTGACTGTTTTCTTGTTTTTTTTTTTTTTTTTTACAGTGAATAAAATTCATATTAATTTAAGAATGCTTTTTGATGTGAGCAATTTCTAATTTTCAATTGTAGGCAAATAAATCTGCTTCGTTGATGATGCAGAGTAAATGAAGATTGAAAATATAAAGTCTTTAACAACTCACACTATTGAAAACAATCAAAGTGTGTGGAAAACCACCCTGATGTATTTATTAGAAAGTCAAGAACAATAAAAACCAAAACCCATCACCACGGTTATTTCTGAAGAAAAAAATTTTTTTTTCCTCTTTTAAGCTTGTGTGCTTCCTCGGTATTAAACTATATGCTGTTTGCAGAGACTACAGACTCTAGATAATCCCAGTTCACACACATCATATGCTCCTAGCTCTCTGTTGGTTGTAAACAATTCACTGGTCTGGGGAGCAGAGGGTTGGTAACCAGGTAAAGGAGTCGAGCTGAGAAGGCTAGCCAGGAGCAAAGTAGACAGATGGCAAAAAGTCAGAAGAGGATCAGATGAGGAGGATGAGGGAACAAAAAGGGGGAGAGGGTATTTTGGAGAAGCTCAGCTGGGTGGAATCATGCTGAGAGACAGGAGAAGTGGCTGCTGGGGCTTTGCTCTCCCTAGCATCTACTCTCATTCTCCAGGGAGGAGGCAGGATGGAAAAACAGTCGGCTGTCTTTTTGTTTTTAGTTTGAAGCAAATTTTTTACTCCTGCTTATTAATCAACCTCAGACCTAAACTTGGTAACAACTAATTAGAAAGCCATATTCTTAGTCTTTTACATCCAAAATGGATAACCCAATGACCCTTTCTACTAGTTATGTCAGTTATGTCATCCACCTGCGCCCTACTCAGAAGTTTCATCTAAATTCTTTGAATTTCTATCTGAGTTAGTCCTTAGTTCAAATAAAGTAATTATATAGGGTGATCTCAATATTCATGTAAATTTTGAAAGTTATAGCCTTAGTTCTGCATTTAATTCACTATCAGATTTTGTTTTAACATATGGCATAATGGTCATTTTGTCTGACCATTCTTAGTAATACTTGAGTTTACAACAATGGACTACTCATTATTTTGGGAAAATTTCACTTCAGTAGATGTATGTATAATAAGGAAGTGACTTTCCACCAATCAAGAAGAATTTCACCCTCTGTAATGGCAGAACCCACTATTAAGTATAATTATTTGGAGGAAAATAAGAGCAACTCTTGGTTTATTTTCCACACCAACAGAGTCATAGCTCTATTGAGCCATGTATCAATTTGACTCTAAGTATTAATGACCTCATGAGCTTCTTTAATTATAAACTTGAAACCAGTGAAACTAGAGCAAAAAAAAGATCACCTGCTGCTGAAGAATAGTGGGAATGAGATCTGGTTGCTTTGTCCACTCAAACAGGTCAGAGTTCAGTAATGGCCATGATAGTGCCTTACCCTCAGATAAATCACCTGTAAATGTTTGCAAACCTCAGGAAACGCAGTAGTTGTTTGCAGGACCCAGAGCTAGCCAGCCAACCACCATTTTCACCTTGGAAAGGTTCATTTGAATAATGATTGCAGAAACAACAAAGTTGAAATATGAATATCAAAACTTTTCTGCTCAAACAAAAAAAGTTGCTTCTTGCAAGCCTCTGGAGAACAGTCCGGACATGCTGGATTTGTTGCCATCTGGTCTTTGAAAAAGTACGATATCATCAAGGTAAACAAAAACATATCTGTTCAGCTAAATATTGAGCACATCATCCACCAAGGCCTGGAACAAAGCAGCTGCATTAGTGACTCCAGATGGCACAACTAGATATTGATATTGGCCACTAGGGTTGTTGAACTCTGTCTTCCACCCATTCCCCTCCCTAATGTGAATTGAGTCATCAGTAAAAAAAAAAAACAAAAAAACCCAAAAACCCAGCCCAGCCGGGGAGGACAATGGATGGATGATGCCAGCTGCCAGGGTCTCACCAATGTACTTTTGCCTGGCCTTGGTCTCAGAGTCCAACATGGATCGAGGTTGTCTTTAGACAGACAGCATGACAATGTTGACTCCAGCACAGAAATACCCCTCTAAGGCCCAATCAACATGTGCCTCTGGCTTTAGGCCATAGCAGTGCCTCATCCTGTGCACTACCTTACCAACTAACTTGCACAGAGGTAGTTTGCATTACCTGACAAATGTTTTAATTAACCACTGCCTTGATGTTATTTACTTGCAAGGTTTTGTTTTGAAGCAGACATCCTGATACCACAGTGGTCAGTAGGGGTCGATGGTAGGACATAGCTTCCCCAGAGAAATTTTATTTTTTAATGTTAAACAATAATCTTCTGCAGGGAACAAAATCATATCGTCTGCCCTGTAAAATTAAAGCAATCATTGCTGTAAGCAGGAGGAGTGAGGGGAAAGAAGAACTGGCACATCAAGCGTAGAGATGGATTAAGGACTATGTAAGATGTTTCTGAAGAATGTGAGTGGAATGAAAGAAGTGGACATCTGGGCGATTATTTGATCATGGCACGCACACCCGTGAGTGCATTCCCATGTCCAACACCTTGGATTACAGCCCTACAGGTCATTGGCAGAGCTACTGTGTGAGTGTTTGAATTGGAAATCTATTCATCTATATTCCTCATATTGATTTGTGGTGGCTGCCCCCCCCCACACACACACACACAGACAAACACACCCTTCATTTCTTTCAGCAGCACAATACTGTTACTGATCATTAACAGGAAACAACCTGGCAAGCCTCAGCTTTGCTTTGTAAGCCCCTTTCGGTCTCATAAAGTCCCTCTCTTTTGCTAGTTGTGTGGCAACGAAGCTTCACACATGGAGTGAACAAAGCGTTTTCATTTGTCTGCGTCAACACATCCCAGTGCTGGCAGTCGGCTTCCCTGCCATGCTTCAGTGCACAGTGAGTGTAGAGAGGCTGGGAGCCATTTCCAGCCATCTCTCTGTAACAGAGACTCACTCCCAGTAATGAGACCATAAATGGAGCTGCCTAGCTTCTCATCCCTGCTGCATTCGCCTCCTCTTAAACACAGATCTCTAATATCTCAGGATGATGATAGCACTTTCTGCCTCCTGCCAGCTCTAAAGCATTGAAGGCTTTATCAAGGACCAGTGCAGTAAAAACACTGCTGCTATTTAACCTGACATATTTACTGGTAGATGAGGTACAATCCCACTGCCTACCCCAACAATACTGGTTACTACTGTACTTCTACCCCTATCACTACTACAGGTTAACCATAGTCTACAAGTTCACGTTAGCCCTGGTAACATTTGGAAATCCCTGGTAACTCCATATATTACAGGCCATAGATTAATGCTTGATTAATTTACCCTGATTGATTTTTTTAGCTGCAATTTTTACCTTCAATTACCATTTATTTTATTAAATAAAAAATTAAATTAAAACATTTTTAAAAGTTTAAATAGTTATATATGTGATATTGTTAGTCTAGTATATATAGAAAATATAGTCTACAAAAGTGGATGTTTTTTTATTTTTATTTGTTTCTATTGATGCTTGCATATGACATATGACTTTTGTCCTTTAAAATTTAAACAAAAAAAAAACATAAAAAAAACAAAAAATAAAAAATAAAAATACAGACAAATTAGAGCTAGATCCAGGCTGAAAAAAAAAATGAAAAAAATTTTTCTTTAAATATTCAATTTTCCTTTCCTTTTTTTCCTCCTGCTTCCTTGAAAAAGAATTCAGCTTTTAACAGCACATAACATTTTAATAATATATCATATCCATTTCTCTGCAAATGAAACACATTTTATTTTTCTCTTTCTTTTTCTCTTTTTTTTTTTTATTTTTTTTCTCTTTTAGATATCTTCTCACATTTCTAGTTGCTTCAAAAAAACAAAAAAAAAAAAAAAAAAAAAAAAAAAAAAAAAAAGAACTCCTGGGTCTCAGGATATTACTCTAATCTCTGTCATATCTCTATGCGTCTAAAAAAAAAAAAAAATAAAAAACTTTTCTTTTTTTTTTTTATTTTTGTTTAAAAATAATTTTTGCAAACAAAAAAAAGAGGGTTTTTTTTTTTTTTGTTTTTTTTTTTTTTTTTTTTTAACTTTTTTTCCATTCTTTCCTCTAATTTTCTTTAAATTTTCCTCCTTAGTATTGGTATTTTGATTTTGGTTCAATCTTTAGTATTATCAAACAACAAAAAAAAAAAAAACAAAGCAAATCAAATCGGTTTCCTTTTCAAAATTTTTTCTTCATTCAATTCAGTCTGTAAAAAAAAAAAAAGTTTGTTTGTGTTGTTTTCTGTTGTTTTTTTTTTTTTTTTTTCTGTTTTTTTTATTGAAAAAATTTTTAACTTTTTTTTACTTTTTTGTTTTTTTGAGAGATGTTGTTAAGTTGGGTTTGAGTTTTTTTTTTGCTCTAACATCTTATACAGTTACACACAAAAAATAAAAAATGATAGTAGTACAATGGGATTTTTTTGCTTTCCTTTTGTAGCAATGGGATTTGAAAAAAAAACAAAAGATGTGAGATGTGAGTGAAAGCTACTTTTTTTTTAATAGGGTTTAAAAAAAATATCACATTAACTTTTAGGAATTACAGACAATTTATTTTATTTTAGATGTGATTGGACAATTGGACAATGAGATTTTGAGTTCTCCCATTATTTTATTTCAATTATAAAAAAACAAATAAAAAAGGTAAAAAATGATTCTGTTTGATCACTTGTTAGCTTCACATTTTTATTTAATTTCATGAAAATTCAACAAATTTCAACAAAAAAAGAATGAGAAAATAAAGAGAAAAAAAGAAAAGAAAAAAGAAAAAAAAAAAAAAAAAAGAAAAAAAAAAAAGAGAAAAAATTTTAAAAAATTAAAAAAATAAAAAAAGGGATATGATACATGACCAACCACCCAACACATTATCTGTCAGACATTGCTCAGGCCGTGTTATAGAATGGATGTGCATATGAATGGAATGATATGGGGTCACGGTATCGATATGAATGCTGATATGATGGCTGGATGAATCCTATGATGTGTGAAGTGTGGCTCTACTCTCTAAGATTCTTCTGCAAAATCTCTGAAAACTGATAGATGGGCGCTACAAGTCACATGGATAATGAGCCAAAAACAAAAATGATGATGTTTGTTTTGTTTCAAATCCATCCGTGGTGGTGCCAAATTAAAAAAAAAACTGTCCCACTGTCCAAATATTTATGTACCTAAATGTATATGATTTTCATTGATACCAAAATGCAAAATACTTAGAATCTGAGTCACAGGAGTCACAGGTTTTGGACCAAGTCAAATGTTGATATTGAAATGTGATAAGTTATGCAAAAGGATTCCTTTTAAAGAATAAATTATTCTGATTAACCAGACTCAAGTCCTTAGGAAACTTCTTTAGTGACAAAGGTGTATTGTGAAGTTTTCTGTGAAATGATTTGTTTTCCGAAACTTTCAAAACTGTTGTTTTTAACTTGAGGTTTGACAGATTTTCATTCAGCACTGCAGTTGTTGAACACTGAAATGAAACATCTCTTTGAGTGATCAGGTTCAGTTCTCAAACTAAATGTGAGAAACAGTGTCTGATAAGTGGTGTGCTGAACATTATTTTCACTGAAGCTGAAAAATCCCCCTCTTCTCAATCAATTTGGTGTAAATTTTTTGATTTATATATCCTATTTAACATCAGAAATTAATAAGTAATTTCATTCTGCTATATGTTGTTGCTAATTGCTGGTCTTTGCTCCTGATTTTCCTTAATAAAACAGCTGATACAGTATTTGATAATTCTCATGGTATATTTATTAGTGCAGTAAAAAGAGTTCTGGAGAGAATCGTTAGGTGAAATAATTGCCAGAATCATGGCAGTTGCCCCATTGGTCACAGCGGATGAAACTCAATTCAGCTGGAGTATTGTTCTGTGCAGACGTCCTGCCACGACTCATCCTCCTGCTGCTGATAATAATGGGACGTCAAGCCCTTATTGGCCTGTCAGCTGTTACAGATGTGCTATCCCCTCCTGTAGGTCACCCCCAGGCTGCAGCAGCTGCCTCTATCTGCTCATTGCTCCTCACCTACCTTCACCCCATCCTTCTGTGGTGCCAGTGAACGCGAGCCAAACCTGCTAAGCCCCTTC
Organism: Istiophorus platypterus; assembly: GCA_016859345.1. Lineage (NCBI taxonomy): Eukaryota > Metazoa > Chordata > Actinopteri > Istiophoriformes > Istiophoridae > Istiophorus > Istiophorus platypterus. The sequence goes on along the minus strand of CM029133.1, from coordinate 2,186,984 downwards.
CAGTCAGTCATTCCTGCATCTGCCTGCCGCCTCAGGCAGGAGATGGGTGCTCATTTACAACTGTCACACATCATGGGGAAGCATTGCCACCACAAAGTGTTTGATAATCAAAATCCCATTACTGGTTTTTTGCCTTTGATTTCCCCAAAGTCTCTCTCAGACTGGAGATTTTCAGTAGCCAAGACTGATAGGGTGTGGCAGGAAGCTGCTGGCAGCAGGTGATGAATCCAAGGGATGTACGAGCCAGTGTGAGCTGTAATTTTATTAACTGCAGCCTGTGATGGATTATTCTCCCCTGATTCTGCCCCCAAAATAAATGTCTGCTGCATAAACAAGTCTTTAAAAAAACACAGGAACAAGGTGATGTTGTTGTTAACATTGTGCTGAATTCCCCTCTGTCTAATGAGCAAACAGCAGTGATGTGATCCATTTCCATGAGCTTTAGCCTCCATTTCTAGGGGAATTATGGGCCTTGGTACACCACAGGAAGAGGGCAAACTGATACTTAAGCATCAGTTTCTTCTGTATTCTACTTTCACTCTCTTTAATGTAGTTCTTCATACATTCCACTTGTCAGCGTATGCAGACCTGTCCATTCTTCTCTCCTGCTCCAAAATGTAATGCATTATTCCATCATCTCGGCTTGGATGCCAGCAAGATTACCACCATAAGTATTCTGCCAAGGCACTGGACTCATGTATAGATTGCAGGGAGCTTTCAACTGCCGTATTTGTTTTTTGTTTTACGAGAGCAAACTTCTTTTTCATGCATTTAAATGACTGTATACATTGTTCTCCTGTTTACTAAAATCTGTCTTCCTGACAGGTGAAAATGTCACAAACAAATACAAATACTTTGGGCCTATTGCTACAAAGCACAGGTATTATTACAATGCTCAAAGACGTTTCTCTCTGAAATCTCACTGAAATGAAACTTAAAGTATTTAACTTTGGTAGGAAAATGAATTCACAGTAAAACAGTCCTGTTAAAGTCATATTTTAATAGGAAAGTAGGAAAGAAGATTCCATGCACCTCAGTATTTGACCCCTGCTTTCACAGCAAGTGCAACATGGCACATAGCAGGGCCATTACTTTGAATGGATAGTGGGGCTGTACTCTCCTGAGCAGCTTTCAGTAGCAGAGCTGCACACAGTGCCCCAATTTTATACCAGCAAAGTTAAACTAAATTTGCTCACCTGAGGTTCTGGCACTGACAAAAGATAAAAGTAATGACAAGGAAAATGTCATCGTAGAGAAGAATGGAGGAATTTGTTTTGTGCGTCTGACCCTAACCCTCAGTTCTACCGGGACCTGGAAAAGAAATCTCAAGCATTGCAGAAAATATTAGAGAATAGGGATATCAGGTTAGAAATTGTAATTACACTCTGAGCTAGTCCATAGCCCTCTGCATTAGCTGCTTTATGGATATATAATGCCTTATATAACGCTAATAACTACACACATCTGGACATTTATTATGGAACTGTCACCAAACCATTATGAGAGGACTTAAATACTTTTGGCACTATTGTTGTTTTCAAAAAGAATGAGCCGTTTATGTGTTATTTTCTTTTTCTTTTTTCTACTGTCTTTACTATTTCATTTCATTCTCCTCATCCTCATCTTCCTTGTTTCTTGCAGCAGCAGACAGCAGGTCAATACAAAAGCTTTATATGTTAGAAAATTGTTTTCCCAATTAAGTTGCAGTGACAAACGCCATAGCTGCCTGGATTTTGTTCAGAGGCAACTTTTTTTTTTGTAGACAAAGTGCTACACTTATAGCTGCCTAAAAGTTGCAGGGATGTGATTGAGGTTCACGGCCACCACACAAAGTAGAGGGCTTTGGATCACTGTCATATTGGAAGGTGGACCTTCGGCCCACAAACACCCCCACAGCATGATGCTACCACCATCATGTTTCCCCATTGGCATGGTATTGGGCAGATGACGCATGGTGCCTGGTTTACACCAGACATGATTCTTGGAATTGAGGCCAAACAGTTCAAGCTTGGTTTCATCAGACCAGTGTATCTTGTTTCTTACAGTCTGGGAGTCATAGAGGTGCTTTTTGCAAAATCAAAGCAGCTTTCATGTGTCTTTCTCTGAGGAGAGGCTTCAGATGATTGCCGATTATATAACGGGGTTGGGCTAATATCCTACATAAAATGTGTATTATGGTTTCAATTCTCTAATGACAAAAATCCCTCGTGGCTTTCACAGCCATACCCCACCTCATATACTAGAACATACCTTATATCCCACCACATTACTTGAATAGCATACACTATCACATACATACTGTATCCTATAGCAGACTAAAGGGAGTCAGCTCCAGTCCAGCTGCAGAACAGTAATGATGCGTGGGCCTGATTACTGGACTAGGCAGCAGAGGAACAGATGATGAATGGCTTACCTATGGCCTGCATGAGACAATGGCCATTTGTGTTGATCAACATTTACAGTGCAATTAATTTCCTGAACTGCATTTGAATTAATGACGTGCCCTGACAGATATAAGGGAGGTACTACTGTGTGCATATTAAGCCCTCTGCTATAACGGATTTTAGGGTGTAAACCTTTTGCACTTCTATGTATAAGCTTGACAAATGATACTGAATCATCCTCTGAGCCGAGTTTTTTTTTTCTAATTTTGTCATATCACCGCTGCTAGGATTTCCATATCATCAGTAATAATGTCTGTGCATATCCTTGTAACTATTCTTCGATATAGGTCTATTCACCGAAATGACAGCAAAACCTCTGCTTCTTTTGTTCCTCTTTTTTCTCTGCATATTGCGTCCTGCATCCCTCTCCAGTCCTGTGAGTGGTGCAGTTAGGATGGGGTGTAGAGGCTACAGGGGACGTTATTAAAAGGTTTCACCAGAGGCCAGTGAATTAGCACTGCAGCTGAAGACACGGCGGGGGGGGGCATCACTTTATCTCTCCTGGGCTGGGGTCTCAGAAGTCATGAGGCTAGCATGCATTTCAGGAGCTTGAGTCTTTAATCACAGAGGAGGCATTCCTACTTTTTCTTCAGTCGCCTCATTGCTTACCCTTGGATCAACCAACTAATCTGCCAGCTTCCTGTCTGACCGGCTGCTGAGTCAGCTAATGAATGGTTGTCTGAAGATTTGCCCGCCTGACCCTCTGTGATTACACAAGTGCCACTGCCAGGGTTGTCGCCACCAGACATGGACTGAATTCCAAATGTTTTTTTCCGACCATATAGGATGAGTAGAACACAAGTAATTATGCAGGCTATTACATGATATTATGTAGTACATACTGTATACAGTTATGTGTTGTATGTAATTTATGTATCTTATGATAAAAATCTGATCTTTTGGGCTAAATATATAGTAGAAGTACTTGTAGAAGTATCAGTTGCACCTGGGGTGGTCACACTATGTGATAATTGAGATTTTAATGATTTCAATCAAGGTGGAATGACCTTTGTTTTATAATTTGTCACATGGACCTTTCTACTCTGTCTATAATGTTATTAATTGCCCATCACTGTAGAATTCTTTTCACATCTGCTGTAACATTTAAACAGGAAAACTGGCATAACATCTTATCAATATGTATTTCCCCTTTTTTCTTTAAAATTGATGAACATAGGCAGAAGCAGCAGTCTGGCTTCCTTACAGAACACAGCCTTCTGTGATATATTAATCATAGGACCCAAAAGTGGTAAAATAAAAGAGAAAATGAATAAAAGAAAGAATGCTCCAGGGTGAATTCTTGGGCCCAACCTTGCCATTACACAGATATCGCTACAACATTCTCTGAATCTTGACTGTAATTGTTTTCAGGTGTTGCTATACATGGCTCATTTATTTCCTGAATAAATCACACAGAGAGTCTTGAACTATTTTAATTGTATACCACAGCCTGGGGGGAAACAGATTTGATGGATTTCTTTCATGCTAGGCATCATGAACAATGAGACAGCGGCCCCTCTGAGGGAGGAGATAACACTGTCTCACTCTTTAAGGACTCTCATTAGGAGCATTTAAATGTACAATGAGAGACATTAGAAAACCAGAGGCGGCATATAACGATGAGCTTCTCCTTGACCAGGAGTGATCTGACCATGCTTGCCTGCTGTTAAGACTAATCTCTATCATCAACCCCATCCAAGCCATTACACCTCGGGGTCTCATTCAGCACCAAAATGCCGATTTATTCATTAGTTATAGATGAGCACTCAGAGTAAAGGTGTTTAATTTCACATTATTGCATTAATTGTGTAAGACTCCCTCTCACCGAGCAGCAGTTGATGTAAATGCTGATGCGAAGGACTAATGTAGAGGATTTCTCTGCACTCCATTGTTTTTTGGACCAGGCTATGTCTTGATTTATTCATCGGAACAGCATGTAATAATGTGAGTGAGAGTCACTGTCCTGATGACTAGAGTGCTATTTCACTTACTTTCACTCACAGACACTTTCTGTCTTTCTGCCTGTTTCATTCCCCATTCTCTCTTCTTCAGTCTGCAGTTCATGGGGGGATTTCAGGTTGCATTAAATCAACTACAAGGCCAAACAGCAAAGGTTGGAGGAGAGTGGAGGTGGAAGCCTCTTATGGCTGGCAAAAGAACTAAGTCAAATGAATAGGAAATTGATCAACACAGTGTCGGAACATGTGACCTTTTTGCAAATACAAACTGCTCTATCACCAGAGTCATGATAACTGTACAGGATGTGTAAAGGAACTGTAACCATACATATTCATCGCATCATATATCGACGCTCGTAATGTTTAATAATCAGATAAATCATGCAATTGGCTCTATTATTTAAAGCTACACTAGCAACAGAATGACCACCTGACCACAGGTCCCCTTCAGCTGCATGGTGCATTTTGGCATCTTTCCAGAATTGTTTTTAAATTAACGGCCTGAAATTTTGCTGTACCGATTGAGTCTCACCATTCTCATCAGCATTATTTCCAATCACAGCAACTAGTCGTCGTCAAGGCTCTGACAAACCCTGTCTAGCACCTAACAGCATACAGACACAGTTAGAGCCTAGCTAGTAAACATAGTGGAACATTTAGCTGCTGGTATTTTTCTCAGGATATTTTTCTCAACCAATCAAAACACAGCTAAAAAGAGTGAACCTTTGATCTACCTTTGTTATATCACCAGAAACACTTAACAAAATGAATGGAAATAACTCTTTGCTAACATGTATGCAAGAATTTCAGGATTTTTCCCTGCCCCTAAGTAGATGGGAAAAAAAAGCAAAACAAAACTATATTGCCCAAAGAAACAACTAGGCTAATGGATGATTGGGAAATGAAAATAATATTGCCCAACCATCTCAGAAATAAGTAGAGTAATAAAATCAGAACTAATAAGTAATATTAGTTAAAGAGAAGTATCTATCAAACGTGTTTTAAAATCAATACCATTATCTACTACAAGCTACTGGTCATACTGGTTATGAAAAGGATTAGGGCATGTAGGAAAAAAGTGGAGGGTCACAACTGACATCATATTAGGGGAGAGAGGTTCATAATTGACTTGTGATATGCCGATTTGACAGATCTCCAAGATACCAGGAGAGAAGCAGAGATAAGTGCCACATTGGGAAACTCCCAGAGGGATGAATTGCCTGATTGTTGTTTGGAAGGTTAAGTTTTGGAACTTTGTCATCCATCCTTGGACGCAGAAAATAAAATCTTAATTTCATCAACACCAGAGGAGCAGGCTGAAAGAAGCTAGGCCAGAACCACCAGCAGACCCTTGAGAGGACATCAAGTCCTGTGGAGGATACAGAGTCCAGTCCTGCAGCTATGGTTTAGTCAAACGTATACCTCAAGAACGGACAAAAGGAACATCCTTAACATTTCATAGTGTATAACACCAGTAAGACCATCAGCAAAACCCTCAATTTGTCATGGCTGTTGGTAGGAGCACAGGTAGGGAAGACCTAAGTGCAGATTCACAGGGAGGCTGGTGCAGTGAAGGACAGGTTCGACAGGACATTAACAAAGAATCAGGGAGCTGATTGGGGGAAAAGTCTGGTATAAATACTGGGGAGCAGAATAGGGAAATGGAAACAAAAAACAGGTGAGCAGGTGGGTCTGGAAAACGGAAAAATGTCCAGTGACATCTAGTGGCTGGGTGGAATATGACAGGAGGCCAATAAACAAGCGTACAGTAGTAAACAAGGATACATTTTACTGCATATGAATTAAACATTTCATTTAATAGAGAAAAATGCTTTATTTCTACTTTCAAAAGTTATATAGTCTCCATGGACTTACATAGAACAGATATTACCATAGGTTATGTAGCTACCAGCAGATATACAAGAAGGATATGCTAATGTCAACCAGTGGTTTTCAGCACATGGCCTTCATCCGTGTTTTTACATCATAAATAAAAAACATAGCTTAGACACCAAAAAATGCAACAAAATAAAAATCCTTAGAATTACCAATTCCCCAATAAGGACTAGAAAAAGAACCTCTGGAGGACAAAAAGGACTTTCAGGTAACTTTTGTAGTTTTCACCATGATATATGTGGAGGCGGGAATGGGTAAACCAGTGGTGTCGGATTTTTGGACCCCACTGTTTGTGTATATACATATATATATATATATATATATATATATATATATATATATATATATATATATATATATGTAAATACTGTATGTAATATTGGTAAAGGGTTTTAAAATGTCATTAGCAGGGTCTCATGCTAGCTAGCATGATGCAGAAATGATAAAAATGAATTGATTTCTAATCAGACAAAGTCTCAAGTCACATGGAGAAAGACAAAGCAAATGTGACAAGTGAGCAAAATGAAGTCTCAGAAAGCAGCAATCAATTATCCAGACAAAGACACTGCAGAGGAGACTAACAGACAGACTGCAGGTGGCCAGAGTGAAAACAGAAAGATACAAGCCATACATGATGAGCAAAGGGAATTTTGAGAAAAATTGACAATTGTCCTCCATGGAACCAAACCCTTGTGTTTAATGTGCATTCAAACCTGCTCTGGATTCTGAGAAGTAACCTGGAGCGCCATTTCCACACCACCCGTCAAAAATTCAATGAAACGCATCCACCTAGGAGTAACCTCAGGAAAAGAAAAAATGGAGCAGTTTGCTTTGTGAGCTGCACTATCTATAGAATAACTTCTACAGCAGTGTTTATTTGAGGCGTCTTTTGGAACTTGGCCAGATCAAATAAAAAAACCTTCTAAGATTCAGATTTAATAAAAGACTGTTTTGGTTATCGCAGATATATTGTTCATAGACTTTGACAGCAAGGATGCAATTGTAAAGCACATAATGGGGTTGCAATTGTTCACTTGAAGCGTTATAAGGTGGATAAAACATGTCAGTAAAGATACAAGTGACCGGTTACCTGTTGATATGCCAGTATATGTCAAATATATACATACAAACACACACCATTCAGCCCTGAGGGTAGTCAGCAGCTCCTGACACTGGCTCCCTTCCACTGCGAGGGAACAGGGTCATGTTCAGTGATTCGTTCACTGACCTTCTACACAATAAATGTGAGCCCCACGCGAGAGTCAGCGACTCAACCTGCCGGAATCAGGCCCAGCAAGATCTAGAGTAATGCCAAACGGTAGATCAGTAAAACAAAAAAAGACTTAAAGTCATTAAAAACCAGTGTCCATCTCTATTATTGAGCAAGGGAACATGTGGGCTACAAAGGTCAGTCACCTTAAAACTCATCCCGATTGTATTTACGTAGGGCCTGCATGATGTCTGAGGTTTTCTTCCAATTTCTTCACATTCAATGCCAGTCAGCCCCCACTTGTGCCTGATGTAATGCAAAGTGACAGTTGGATAAATGATTTTGCAGCACTCAGCTGATTTATGGATAATTACTGCAAAATTGTTGATGTTTTCAGTCAACTCCATTCTCAGTTCTAGAATAATGATGAGTTAAGGGGCAAGAGGCCGTGTCTCAGGCATCCACAACAAAAAATTGTTTTCTTTTTTCTTTTTGTTGTCTTGATTATCATTTCACCCACTTTTTTGCCCTTACCCATGAATTAATATAAAGACATTTTTTACCAGTTATAATGTACACACACATCATTTTTCTGTGTTAACCACATGTATCCAAGTCAGTGCAGGACTCTGAGGCCCTGTGCTGATATGCTGGGAATAAAATGCAGACTCTTCCCGGACATCAGTATTACCTTTTTGTCAAAGAGGAACCTTGTAGACAGATGAGTAGTAGCAGTACGCTCTTATCTCTAAAAAGTAAAAGAAACTGAGTGAAGATAAGATAAAGAATATTGCTACATGGTCTGTTAAATGTCTTATGCTTGAGTCTTGGAGACAAATCAAAAAGCGAAGTCACAGAATGGAAACAGCAGGTAAAACTCATCGATGTGACAGCAACTGAAGCCACAAGCACCATTTTATTCTCATATTATTTGACAACAGGTTCAGTATGGAGCTAACTTTAGCATAAAAACGGTTTCACTTCAGACGCCTCAATCAGCAGCGCTCTCGTGCTCTGTTTAAGTGTTAGACAAGCAAGTCAAGTCGATTGTCTTGATCTGGGTTTCTGGCTCTTCTTCTTTTCCTTGCTCTCTTTGCCATGCCAAGATGTCTTTTCATTCAGGTGAACTGGGACGTATTTACTCATGGTGATTAATCTGTTTCGGCAAGATTAGTTTCACAGTGCTCGTATTTTCTGAGGTGGCTCTGACGGCATTTTTCAGTCTTTGCACGAGCTTTTTTCCGATGGGAAATGCACCAAAGGCTTTGCTGTCATTACCGCAGCCTCACACGAAGGTTGTGAGGATTAATGCTACATTGTCACCTCAAACAGGTGTTCGGGCGCATACGGGGAAAGGAGATAGCGCACACACTGCTTAGACACTCTGACCCAAATTAATCATTCAGTGCCCGTGCTTCAAAATGCACCTCTTGCACTTAAGCTATTGCGGTCGGTGCAGGGCAGTGGTCTGTTTGGAGGAAAGTACCCTGCTCCTCAGACTGCATTGTCTGCACAGTAAAGGTCTGGGAAGCAGACGCTGTTGGATCTCATTCTTTACCTGTAATGAAATGGCCATGCATGGCTTGCTGGAGCTGGTTCATGGTTCACTTATACCACATTTGGACCCGCTGAGCACTGCAAATATTTGAAATGTCAATCCATTTGATAATGTCAGTAGGCCTCAAAAAAGCAGACTCCGCACTACAGGCAACTCATACTGTTGAATAATAGCGACACTCTCCTCCCTCTTCCCCTGGTTTTCTCTCTTTTGCCTGTTTACTAATCCTCCCCTCTGTAGCTACTTCAGTCCAGATTAGCAGCTGAAAGCAGGGAGCAGACCAGGCAGGGCCCGGTTGGCTGCTCATCCCTCTGTAGCCCACAGTGAAGATGGCAATAGAGTTTATAATAATCCAGGGCGGGATATTTACCTCTAAATACCATGATGTTATATTACTTGGCCGCTGCTGGGAAGATAATTGTCAGATTAAAGAAATCTCATTTATATTAGTACACATGTGTCACAGGAGAAAATTCAATGTTCCATTCAAATGGTGACTTTAGGCGTCTCAATGCATGTGATGGTTATCTTCAGTGTGTGTGTTCTTTGTGCAGTTTTAGTTAATTCTCGTCCATGTGTAAACAGATGTAGAGATACAACAATAAAATGTTTTTCTTTATTTTTCACCTATAGATGCGTGTAGAAATGAAAGGGCACAGCCACAGTGCTCCTTGTCATAGATTGCCCAAGACTCTGGACTGTACTGAAAGGATGAACACCATTCTTCAGAGATATTCCCTCATTTGTTTCTAACATTAATGGGGAGCACAATCTAAAAACCCGAATCCCAGTGTTGAGTTGGTTTGAAGTCTGGTGACTATGAAGGCCACAGCAGACAATACAGATCACTGTCATACTCAAACCATTCAGTGAATCCTAGTCTTGTGTAAGAGCTTCCACATTCTTTGTATTCAACTCCTTTATTATTCCACACTTGTCAAAAAATGTGTTTTTGGAAGGAGACAGCTCATATAGGCAAGATATCTTAATCAGTAGATAAGATATCTTGCCTATATGAGCTGTCTCCTTCCAAAAAAAACACATTTTTTGACAAGTGTGGAATAATAAAGGAGTTAGATAAAGGATAAAGGTTAGATAAAGGAGTAGATAGGAGTAGATAAAGGAGTAGATAATCATAGTAAACTATGACGAAGTTCAATATTATATTCAAATGCTTCACTTTTTGTGTAAAGAAAGTAAAACTATACTTCAGCCTAATTCATATTTTACCGTTTGAATAAAATGTTTTTGGACATATTTGTGGAAATAGCGTTGAGCCTCTTTGAAGGTGTTTCCTTCAGCAACTGCATGGTAATTGCTCGGAGGCACTCTGTCAACTTCTGCCATGTGCTACTGACTGCATTTCCTGCATTTTATTTTTCCTACTCAGATTAAACACATCAATCTTTCCCCATTTATCCAACAAGTTCACATAGCATAAGCTATCGACCATCACTGATTTAAGCTATCTGTCCTATTACGACACTGAAGTTGTCCTTCAGTCCAACAAGCGTTTTGCTTTTTGTTCCTTCACTGTTATATTCAAGCTTCATGGTAGAGAATCATGAACATGTTTCCATCTTTCTCTGCTTGAGGAAGAAAGTTTCTCTGTGCTCACCTTTTTCCATAAGGGAGAAGGAGTAGACTAAGTTCTTAAGCATTTTCCACCGTGTAAGTGAACTGATTCTCAAGACGTTGCTTTCATGTCTGTTACTTCAGCAACTAGTGTGGGCCAATATCAAGAATCTCAGTTCTGTGTCCATCTTGCATTATACATGGGTATTTAGCTAATATCCGCCATGGAAAAAAATGAATGACCAGACCATCATAACTAGCATGGTCGAAACTCTGACCTGATCAAAATCTGGTCTGAATCCACCTCCAACATTTACTGAAACTTTGTCCTCAGTGTATTTTAACTTTGAGTCTTCTTTAGCCCTTTTTTCTGACAAACATTATACTGTATTAAAAGAAACATAGATGAAGGACTGTAATAGTTCTGATTTAGAAAACTGCTATAATACAACTGGGATAATAATTATAGGTTATCTCAGGGCACTTTTCATATACAGCAGGTCTAAACTATTATTCTTTATAATTATTATTTACAGAGACAACATTCTCCCATGATCAAGAACTTGGTGACAGGCAACTAAAAACTCCCTTTTGGCAGCTAGAAATGTTGAACATAGCCAGGCTAATGACAATAATAATAATAAAGATAATATTGATAATAATTGAAACAGCTGTTGTGGAGCAGGATCATGGTGGCAGTAGGTGGTCTGCAGTCATGGATCCAGACTCTTCAGAGTCATCAGTCAGAAAAACCTGCAGGAGGACGACAGGAGGAAAGAGGAGAGAGATGAGGAAGCACAAAACGCAGATTCACATGGTAACTGATGGTTTTGTCAACTTGCTACTGTAAAAACATCTCTAAATACCTCAGATTTTCTTTGAGACAGAATGTGAAAAGCACCAGAATGTGATGTGGTGCAGAACTGGCAGACATGCTGCTGCAGAAACCTGGACACAGACCAAGCGTCTGTCCTTTGCCATTGTAGTGCGATTGCAAGTGCTACTCATCCCAACACAGGACTATATAAGGATCAGGCTTCTAAATAAATCTATATGATGCCTGTACTTCTAGTGGATTTTTAAAAAATCTATTCCTAATTTTAAAAACATGGGAGGCCATAGACCTAATGACAGATTTATACAGTTTTTAATATTTTACTTGTAAGAATTCACACACCTGACGATTCTGCTAAGATGCAGGACCACATACTTGGTTTGAACCAGACTGGCCACTCCAGGGACTTGTGATCTCACAGAAACTTGTGCGATTAAACATGACTTCAGAGTGAAACCAACATGGAGGCAGGGACGTCACTGTCAGCTGGTCGCACTTGTTTGTGCTATGTTTTGAACAGTTTGAAAATTTGGAATAAGCCATGGCTGAAAAAAACAAAATGTGTGAGCCATACTGATGTTTTTTTGCAGCACGAGCTGGAAATGAAATAAATTTTAATTGTTAGTCTCAAATGGGGCTGGAGGGGGAGTGAAACCTCTGTACTTTAGAAATGTAGTCATTCTTATACACTCTCTGTTCTCTGTCATGGAGATGCTGTTCCATATTGATATTACCATGCTTAGATGAAGGTTACTGTCAATTTCTGGGTAGAAAAATATCATATGTGACATGTGTCCTTCAGTACCCTGCCTTAAATAACTGTGCAGGATTCTGATCCAACATTCTGATAGAGGTCCGTACTGATGGTGGTGAGGTAGTGGCTGCATATGTATTAAGGGGTTGGAGTCTGTACAGGTGGAGTAGGGGGACAAGTACTGTTGGTGATGGCAGATACAGGGATGGCATTGGAACTGTCTGGTCACACTCCTGGTCCCTATAGAAATGTTTTCCACTCATAATCTTTCTTTTTAGCTTTGTCTTAATCACAAGGTGTTTTTTTCCTCTGTTACTCGATTCCCGAATGTACCATCACAGTAAGCAGCTAGCATCTGGAACGTAACTGACATCTCCTGTAAGAAATCAATTCAAGGGCATCAACAGCTTGGCCTCTGTTGTGCTTTTTTACAGGCTGGGGAGTGTAGGTGCAAAGGATATTCAGATTTTTGGTGTTTGTAAATGACTAATAATTACATTAGCATTAAATCCATCTCAGGGGACTACCCTTAAAAAGGGAAAGACAATTTAAGTCTCATAAATTATCAGTCTCACAGATAAATAACCACAAATTTTGGATTTTAAATTAATAATCAAATCATCAAAATAAATGGATAATCCATTTAAATTATTAGTTCTAGTGTAATTATATAACAACTAGGTCTATAACACCAATGAAATTACAATCAAATGGAGGCAACAAGAGCATTTTACTTAAAATACACTTTACCTTACTTAGTGGCATCAATAAAAACAGGCAGGATAACAGTTTATTCCATAGAAACTATTTAAGGAAACAATTAATACTAATTGTCAAAATAATACTAATATTGAATACAATCAATGATGTACTGCAGTGTAATAATCAAGGCGCAGATGTTATTGTGCAGTATTGAAGTTAGGTAGAAGCATGTGTGTCAGAGTGGGTGTGTCAGCGTCTGTGCATGTTTGAAAATGGATATTGTGTCCACAGAAAAGAAGATGGGGGGGGGGCGCTTGCGACACGCACAGTCGAGCAGTGTGTTTGTGTGTAAGTGTAGTGTAATCTGCAAAGGTCGGTGCAAGGTGCCAGCAAGAAGGTGGGTGGTGGGTGGGAATGGGGTGTGTGTGGTGTGTGAGCGTTGGGGGGGCAGCAGAAAGCGGGTGTGCGGCTGAGGTAGACAAAGGATCACTCTAACAAACCCCCACTGACCCTTAGGTTCAAACAGCTGCAGTTTGTGTGTAACAAGATTAAGACAAAGGGAGTTAGAGGCTTAAAGGTCATGTGCCACTGATGCATACAAATTTAATGAAAACAGAACAAAAAAAATGTTTCATATATTTTCACAACACCAAGCATTTGCATACTGTAATTGTAATTATATCTCCTAGTCTAATCTTTATATGTATATCCTACGCTCTCTGGGAATAGTAGTGAAACACAATGCTCAAAGGCAACTGTAAATAGCAGCACTCTACCTCTGTTTCAGGGTCAGTGCTTTGTCCTCAGTCCCATTGGATTTTGGTTTCATGATTTTGAATACTGGGTTTGTAGGAATGTTGAACTAGAATTCACTTCCTCAACTGTAATCAAGCACACCTCAGGTAGTATAAAGTAAATACTTTCCGGAACAAGCTTTACCAATACATTAATTTAATTCTCTATATGACACACAATGTTAGACCTAACAGCTACATGCTAAAGCTACACAATTAGCATTTTTGCTTACCTTTTACACCCAAAGCCAAAGCATTTTTTTGCCCAATTCTTTTTATGGTTTGTTCTGCTGTGGTCACACAAGACATTAAAATAGCATTCATGCTGTTGCCATAGTTCCACGAGCTTGTCCTCACATTCAACTGTCCATCCGGGTTGGGAGACAGAACTGTTGGCAGCCATGTTTCTGTTCTACACAAGTCCACAAAATCCGGTTTTGTGCCTGCACTGGTTAATGCTCCATACCCCTTTGCTGTTCGTTTCACACGAAAGGATTTCAAGAAAAACAGGCCTAGATTCATATTTGTGGAGACTCGGATGCAGTTGTTACAATTAAAGTCGTGTCTGTGTGCTTCTTATCTACAGGATCGTTTGGTCAGATAATCGGCTCAGACCAGCACTGAGTCAGGAGTGCCCCCGCGTCTGCCGGCAGCGGAAAATCAGACCCTAAATCTGCTCAATTATCCTCTAGTGTGGGGCCAGCGTTAGCTGAACTCCATTTTTTTACCTGTAGCTATAAGACAAATAATATTCATTGTCGTCTTTACAAACTTTCTCATCAATGTTTACAATTCATTCAAAGTCAGACACACACTGTTTATCATCTTGAATACAAATTTCAACATAATGTGTGGAAAAAGATGAACCGCAAACCCACAGCCAGCCATCTCAGTCCCTTGCACACAGTTAATGATAATGACGACAGACATATTAATCTCTCAATTGCAGAATGCGAGTGCACCCGAGGCATTCACAGATCAAAGAGAAATATTGGTCTCGGTTTTCATTTGGTGCATCTCATCAGGCCTCTGACAGAGATATGAACAACTGAGGCCCAATAAGTTTCCCCCAGGCCCATTTCCCTTCTTCATTCATCTCCTTAATAGAGGCAATAACAGCACATTCAAAGTGACGACGCATCGCACAGTGAGATTAAAAAGCCCTGCCATCCCTATGCACAAGTGTTTAACATGCCATACACAGACCTGGAGATAACGCACAAATAAATAAACAGCAGCGGGGGAAAATGACCCCTGTACTATTTAGAAATATCATCTTTATCACAGACAGAAACCCAAACTTATCAACAGGAAATTCAAGAAAGAGCACAAGATGAGCGCAGCATGTACCTTTTACCGAAGTTTTTAATGAGAGACTATATTAAAATGATAAGGTAAACTTCAAAATGACAAAAAGTCCACAATAGTATAATCATTTTCATACTGTTCAATAGGCTTCCATATTTTTGCTTTTAAGTTTTTCTTCATGAGTAGAGCATATATTATAGAAAGGAATGGATGTCATAACAATACCAGCAGATAAATAAATCAACACTCTGAAGCTTATTGTAAAGTGCTGAGAAGAAACATCAATAGTCGGTCACCTTTAATCATTACTGCGCACTCGCAGCAATATGCTTCACAGCTTTAGATATAAAATAAAATAAAATAAAAATTAATCATTTAATCTATATTTTCAGCTGCAGTTTATTCTCCTCAGAAGAAAAAGAGCTGACAATAAATCAAAGATAACTGTAAATGACAGACTACTTTTTCAGTAAAGAAGCAAAAACAACAATATCAGGACTCTTTCAATGAAGCATTTTAAACAGCTTTAGTTCATTGACAATAAAGTAACCAATATATGTTCAAAGCTTCTGCTTGATTAACGTCATTGTGGAAATTATGGTTACCAACTTGTCAGACTGCTTTACCATTTTTGGGGGTTTTTTTGGTTAAAGAACACGTCAATGTTTCCCTCACTAGTTACAAAACTCAAAAATTGTCATCGACACAATCTGATTTCATGAGGCTATAGGGAGCAAAGCTACCTAAATCTGACTGCTGAACTGTCTGTACAGTCTGTTTTTGTGCCATTGACAGCCATTAAGCTGGTTAAACCGATATTCAGATGATAGCTATAGCTAGCTAGCAGTGTATGCCTACTACTTATGTGCTGTTTGTTCATGTACCAGGAATTCAGTACTTCATTGCCTTATTCCAAATCCATCTCCCTTTTCCTCTTGTCTCTATTCATTCATGAACTGGAGTCACAAATAGTCCAGACCGAAAGTATTTGGACAGTTACACATTTTCTGTTGTACAGGCTCTGTGCTTGAGCAAACCCAAATTAGAAATAAGATAATGGAGATAATATCAAAATGACAGATCTCAGTTTAAAATTGAGTAGGTTTATATCAATGTTATAAGAACTGTGCAGTAGATAAAGCCCTTTAAACATAGAGGCCAAATTGCATTGGTCCAAAACCAACTGGGCACTTTGCTACTACATGATTCTTGGGCAGCTGATTGCTGTTTCAAAATTAAATCATGCACAAAAGACCTCACACGTGGCTCAGAGTTGACTGAGAGTTGTCATTTAGATTAAGGTGGACTTGTCTGTCAGTATAAAGAGTAAAGAGGTGACCATGCAGGTGAAGAAGACAGTAATGAAGCTTAAAAATGGCTTAAAAAAGTGATGTCAAAGGTAGCTGGGTATATTTTTAAAAAAACAAGTTTGACAGGAAAAATAGAAAATGACAAACGACCTGGTAGACTGAGGAGCACGAGTCTTGTGGATGAGCAGAAAATCATCTGCATGGTGAAGAAAAAAACACTTTATGACTGCACAGCAAGTCAAGAACACGCTCCAGGATGTAGGCAGACATGTTTACTTTTTAATGATCAAGAGAAGACTTCAGGACCAGAACCACAGGGGATTCACCTCACGATGCAAACCCCTGGTAAACATCAAAAACAGACAGGCCAGGCTGCAGTTCACAAAACACACAAAAGGAAACCGGTGGAGTTGTGGAACAGAGTTCTATGGACGGATGAAACAAAAACCACCATCTGTCAAAATGATGGAAAGAGCAAAGTCTGGAGAAAAAAAAACAGCTCATGACCCAAATCATAAGCATCAGGATGAATGCAAATGGCCATGGGAGCAATCAGTGCTCTGATTTAGTCAGATACATCATAACTCATTGGAGGAGATTTCATCCTAAAGCAGGATGACACACATGAACACACGGCCAATGCAACCACATTCCACTTTCTGGACTAAATGCGAGGTTGCCAGGCAAACAGCAGAGACAACAGGAAGTGATTAAGCCCAGCCAGGAAATATTCTTTGGCCTCAACATGTCATGTGCGTATACACCCCATCCCCAGTTTTGCACAGTTTAAACAAACACAATCATGTGTTAATTAGTGAAGTGAACAGGTGCTGTTTGGTTGGATTTAGTTATTTTGGAAGGAGCTAGGCTGGTTATCCCAACAGTGTCACCCATAGGGAAAGGCCCTATTCTAACTGCTGTTGCCAAATACCATCTTTCTTGTCATTCAGCTGCGAAGGAACGGCAGCAGAACGCCGAGATGGATCTGCATTAGATTCGTGTCGACAGACAGGCCAGCAGTTGCCGGTCTCCTGGGTGGCTGGTGTTCGCGGTGAGCACACACAGACGGCTGCCGTGATTGGATTCAGATCAGGTGTCTCAGAGAGGCTGAAATCCATGGCAATGAGCGGTTCCTCGGAGACCCGGATCCGTGTGGATCCATCTCTTCCTGCGGCCGCTGGAGTTTACACAGCAGCAGAACAGACAGAGGGGCTGGCTCTGTGTGGAGCCGCTGACCCACAAGGTTTATTTCCTGTCACCAGAGTCACATCTTTGTTTAAAGCTGACATTTTAAGGAGCTAAGCTATTTCATCCTTACGTTCAACTTGAATGCCAGTAGTGACACACAGACTGTATGTGAATAATAGAAAATAATGCTGCATTTTCTTGGATCCCTCTCCTTCTGAAGCAGCTGCTTTGTCTTTCTTCACTGCACCTTCTTAGATCAGTTGGCTGTCAAATTGCTGCTCATTGTTGTAATATCTTTTCCTCAAATTTCCTGTTGGATCCAGAAATGCTTTGTTTTGTTCCAAACGAACCCCTGTTAAAATCACAACACACTTACTTTTACTATGTGTCGTATGAACACATGATGGATAGTGTCCTGTCTTTATTCTGAGCCTTGTTTGCTTTGTGTCCACAAAGTATTCTTTTTTGTTTTGTTTTTTTAAGCCTTTATCATAGACCACACAGAGTTGATGGGAAACAAATATCTCTGGTTCCACTTCACAGACTTGTACCAGAGCTGTTTCTGTTGGTGGTCAGCGTCTTAACCTCTAAGTCAAAGGGGCGCACCACATAAGATGCTGTTAAGCCCATGACGGTGGAGGAGGTATATCAGGATGTACTGTAACATCAGCAGCACTCCAACAATAAGGTTTTGAAGAAAAACAAATCATCTATGATTTTATGCTGTGATCTCAACAGAAAAATATAGTAATTTTTAGCATCTACTTGGTTGTGTTAAATTCTACATTCTCCAGAGAGATATTCTGGTGTCTGCTGCGGATGACTTGGATCAGGATCTTATCTTACCCCCAGGAGTCCTCCTACATGGCACTAAAAGCTCCTGACAGAGTTTCCTTTTGAGACCTTTTCACAAAGCTGTTGACAGCAATTTATAGTCAGAAACAAAGTCCTAAGCAAAAAGAAGGACCAGGATTGACCCTGTTTCATCAATACATACTGCGAGAACAGATTAATTTGAATTATAGATAGACAGATCAAATCATCAGACTTTGATGTGGTAATTCTACATAAAGCAACAATTTTACTGGGTAATCAGACTACGGCTGTGAAATTACCTTAATTTATGTTTTAGATGGTTATTACCTCTGCCAAGGATGTTATGTAATCAACAATATCTGTTTATTTTGTATTTCTCCATTTGTCAGCAGGATTAAACACAAAATACTGAATGAATCTGCACCCAACTTGGTGGATGGATGGGCCATGAGCCACGGCAGAACCACTGAATTTTGGGGCAGACCTGGATCATTTAACAGGAATTTGAATTTTTTCCTCTGAAGTGTGGTGTATGTTCTTTGACATTGTCCTTGGCCAAGGTCTGCGCTCTGCTGAGCGCATTCCTTAATTTAATGTGCAGTTAATGAACTGTCAAACAAATTGGGGTCTGAAGAGCACATTTTTTGGGTTGATGAATAATTCTGTCAGACTGCTGAGGCTGACATAATCAGTGCTGCCAACTGTATTTTTCTAGTGTCCTATTTTCCCAGCATACTGTCATCTGTGGTGTTATTTAATTGTTGAATCTCATTCAAATGACCACTGTCTAAAATACTGCATGGGTTAAAAGTTCTTTAACATTGTATTTCATAAAAAAGGCTCATTACGTGCTGACTGATGGCCTCTAACTTGCCTCAAACCTAGGACCAACTTTTATTCCCGAAATGCTTAGTAAATTATTTCAGTCTGACCTACAGATAAGACCTGACCTAGTGGATATACTTTTTAATCCTCTAGGTACACAAAGATCATGCAGGCAAGTACATATGAAAACCAGGCCACTCATGTTGCAGCTGATTGTGCTTATGTACTCTTTGTTAGAACTGTGAATGTCATTAGCCTAATATTGTACCAGAGGGCTTGAATTGGAAGGAGCCTACTAGACAACAGGGACTTGGAGTCACAAAACTCTATGTAGATTCAAAAGAAAATCTGTGTGTACACACAAAAACTGAAATATGCATGAAATATGCATTCTTTTCAGTACTGCACTGTTTAATAAATCTCAATCTGCCTGCTTCACCAGTCGTTAGACCAGAGCAATTTTAACAACTGTGTTGGATGAGCTAGGTTCTTAAACAGCACCAGTGTACCTGTTATTTAACCCTGTCATTGCACGTGGCTGTGGCTATTTATAGTGCAAACATTAATTCATCCACCACAGACGTCTTTGATATCTAAAAATATCATAAGGGAAAAACAGGGATTGAGTCTATAGCCATTATCAAAAAGGACTTTACAAAGTTCTTCATAGTAAAGGATAAAATATATGATTACAAACATTGGGAAATTATTGCTCTAACATAAATATAAGGAAAAATCATCACACATACAGAATGAATTACAAGATCATTCATTATTGATCTTCCAAATGCCACTGATATAAAAACAATAATAATATATTTGGAAAAAATATGCAGTATGGTTTGAAATGAGTAAGTGAAAAATATTTCAAAAAACATTTGTCAAAGCATCTCACTTTATGTAAAAAAAACAACCCACTAACATCTCTTGGTATTTTTAGAAATAATTTCATATGATATTGTCAACAGTATAACAATCTGTGCAAATAATTTATTTATAGTGCAAAAGAAATTATTTTCTTTTTTCTCTTTTCATTGTCATGAGGTGTCAACTCCTCTTTTCCATGATCTTTTTTGTGACTTAAATTTTTTTGGATTTCAAATTTTCACAAAAACACAACATAGCCCCAAACCCCAAAACACAATCCAAAAACAACACCAAGAAGAAGACAGAAAAATAATGTAACTGAAAAGGATTCTATTTCTTTATAGTTATTTCTTTATTGAAAAATCTTTCTATTATCAACCAACTACAGACTTGTATGTTTATCTATACATTCCTATAATGTTATAAGACTTTTCATAATTCTTTCCAAACTAAGTCAGAGATTCAGTCATTTCCTACTTGACAATCTGAGCATATTCATGTTCCTTTATGTTCCAGTCATATGGTTAAATTTTCATTTAGATACACAGGTTCTGATATTTATGTGGAAGTCAAACTTACATATTCTCCATCATTTGTCATCTTTGACTCCAATTTATACTGCTGACTGTAGGGCAAATCCAGTGAGAACTAATTGTTGTTTATCCTTTTTTTTTACGTCTTCTTCTTCTTTCTGTTTTCTTTATTTTGTAGTGGCCTTTCTATCTGCTATTATTTTTCATGTGATGTACTGTAATTCTGTTTATCCTGCCTTGAGTTTGTAGGAGAGGCCTTTAGCCTCCTACTTCTCTCACACAAGCTATGGTTTGCTTTAAAATCCCGTCTTCTGTACATAAAAGTATTTCTGTATTTTTAGTATGTAAATGTCTTTGTGTACATATCATATTTTTTATGCTAATTTTATTTTTTTTAATGCGGAAACAAATAAGCTGATAAAAAGTAGGTGTATAAATGCACCTGTGGTTGACATTTTATGAACTGCTCTTTAGACTGCAAAAATAAGATATGAGAAGTTGTTTAACAACTTAAAGGTTTACTTTATTTCATCTTCACCTGTGGCTCTCTCTAGAAAACCATGTGTACGCTGGTCTGTAGGGTAAATGGTATCTATAGGCATCCTTTATCCTGTATTTCTGGCCTCAGGTGCTCACATCAGTGAGAATAAAAGCCAGCAATGTCCTTGTGTAACCTGCTCATCAAGACTTTTGCTTCAATGTGTTTTTCTTCTTTGCACTGATAGAACTGACACCTCTAGGACGGTGTTTTAAGTTCCAAGGATGTTTGGGCTCTTTCGTCCCTATTTCACTCCCTGCACCAGCTGTTTACCTGCACACCCACACTGTACATCTCACACTCAGCCATGACTCATTACAGTTGTTTCTTACTCAAACATACACAGGCATGGTGGTATCGTTTGCCTTGTTATTTGCTTACAGGGGCTTGTATTGGTATCTACTAATAAGTTGTAGGTTGGATATGCATTAGCTGATGATAAACACTCACTAAAAAGAACATATTTTTAAGAATCTTAAAAATGGTTTGACTTGTCCTAAAAAAAAAAAAAAAATTGCCCAACCCATTTTTTTTTATTAGTGGTATTATTACAGGATGCTATCATTTGTTCTGTGCTATTCATTCTAATTAAAAAGTAAAAACTAAAATAAAGAAGGAACTGTGGGCTGTTATGTAACAGCCTGAAAAGAGATTCCCCCTTGATTTTAATGGGCTCACATTATGGATGTATAAGTTAAAGATTTCCTTTATTCAAAAGTTCTACCTAAGTCAAAACTATCCAGATATTCATGAAAACTCTTCCTATTTGTCTACACATTGTTCTATTTTCCTTTATTTTTGTAAAGGGACACCCAGAGTGGACACAATATATTGATCTTAACCAATCCCGTTGTCCGGCTAGAAAGATCCTTAGGAGCTGAATCGATAGCTGTTCTCCCCCTACGCCCTAATTAATCCAGCCTGCTGTAGATTGGACTCAATTCGCCTCTGCTGTTCTATTGTTATCACCGATTTTCATTTGCTGGCAAATCCATTCTGCCATTCTCTCGCTCTTTTTTAACTGTCATGCAATAGAATGGAAAAGCAGGGAGGCTGTTAAAAGAGGAAGACATCCAGTGGTGTGTGGGTCTATATTTCTCTCCTTTTTTTGTATTTTGGGTATGAATCTTCAGGAAGATGATTCCCCTAACCGTAATACCCTGGTGAGGTTTACTTCTTCTGATGTTTCCTACAATCTGGATGACTGGTAATTCGCAGCTCCTTTAACTAGTCTGCTAATTCCCTGCCCGTTCATGGCTACCTTGCTTTCCTTTTGTTTCTTTTTTTAACCCTGTCCTGTTTACTGGCTGATTTAAAAAGCCTTTCCATCGGCCAAGGTTGGTTTGATATAGCAGTGCTTTGCCAGGTCAAGCTGTGACAACACGCGTTTTCCACCTCAGCAGGGGATAGCGTTGATCCCGCTTTGTAGCATGGCCAGCCACGCCCAACCCGTGATGGTCTCTTACCTTCAGCTGTGTCCCCGCAGCGAAACTTGTGGTGTCTATAGTGAAAACCAAATTCAAACCTGTGTTTTTAAAGACTTTTGTAGCTTCTACCTAAAATAGTTTTAAAGTTTTGCTTTACTGCTGTGATCCTGCTTGTACTTCCATGAATCAGTCTAATTTTACTGTTTAGCGATGCTTTCAGCCTTGTTGGAGCTTAAATTACTGCTGATGCAAACCAGACCCTTTTCTGCTGTTGCTGCCTCACACTAAAAGCTTTTCACTGGTGAACTGCTGGGATGTTTCTATAGCCACAGTGAGATGGTAATGGCTGCAGGTGACACACTCTTACTATGGTTTGTGACTGGCACACCTTCAACACATCATCTCCATGAACTACTTTGCTATGCTGTGTGATGCGGTGGGCATCACACACCAGGCTAGTGGCTTTTGAAAGCATGGCTCGGCGTGATTACAGTAGAAAAACCCTTCCAACTTGATTATGGTTTGTTACTTGTATGCTTGATCAGGCCTAAAACTTGTCAGTCTGGTGGATGTCTGAACTGGGATTGGTTGAGGGCTGACGTCCTGCTTTGCAGCCGTCTTGCCCCAACATCCTTTTTCACGACCCCCGTTGCAGTGGACCCTAATCCCAACCACTACAACTCAGGTAACTAAACCCAACCCGTTTCACCTTGGGCCTCCTCTTCTTCTTTGCTTGGATGAGGGCACGCCCTCTCTGCATACCTTTCTCTTCCTTTCAGTGTCCATGGCTCTACTCCTTTTTTCTTCCCTACTTCTCTTTATCCTGGTGGCCTCTTCCTACCCTACCAAGAGCTACTTTAGTCACCCTGAAATTTGTCATCCTGTTTTTCTATCCCTTTTACTTTCCTCTTTTCGTCTTTCCTCTTACCTTTTGTCCCCCTGTCCCTTTTCCTTCCCATCTGGCCATGTCCTCATTGCTTTGTTCCAGATCATCCTTATGCTATTCTCTGATTTTATACCTCTTCATATCTTCCTTTTGTTGCTTTGTCTCTCTCCCCTGCCCCTTTTATTTTCTCTGTCTTGCCTTGGTTAGACTACCTACTTAAATTGCCAGGCCAAAGAACTTTGGAAAAGTCTTAAAACCAAACCCTAACTGTTACCTTAACCCTGACCCTTACACTAACCCTTCCCAAGAAGATAAAAACTATTTTCATACAGTAGTTCTTTGAATCTTTGGTTCTTCACTGCCTGTCAGTTTGATGTGATGTCTGATCACAATAAAATATGTGTTTTGTAAAACACTTAACGATCAGCACTCTGGTTGATTGCCGATGGCACACACACATATCCTCACCAAGTCATAATATTTAGACCCAAGTTGGAGAACTCGTCAGCATGTTTCTGGAGAGAGTGGTGCTTGTTATAATTTATGGTCCATTTCATGCTCCCATTTCCTTTAGTAGGCAATATGTGTCACTTTTTATAACACTGTGAAGTTGAAGTGTTGAGGTGAAATGTTAAGTGATGTTTCAGTGATATGCAAAAGGAAGAGATTGGCTTAGCCTTAAGTGGATAGTCCAGCACTCATCCAGCCATCAGAAGTTCACAGCCATTTTCTGACTCTGACATAACAAGGCCAAATGGAGCGTCTGTGTCCTTGATGAGCCCTCACAGTGCTTTACAGCCTGTGCGAGAAGGACATCCCACTGAATTGTCACGTTCACCAACACTGCAGTATCTAATGAACAGCATTTTTATGAGCCTATGAATCACTTTTGTTTGATTTTTTTTTCTTCTTCTTGTTTCTCTTATTTCATTTTTGTTGGTTTTAGCAAAAAAAAAACAACCCTTGTAGTATGGATTTCTGGGGATGGAAGGACGGGTTTACAAAGCATGTCATCTCGAATTCTTGCTTTTTGTTTCATACTGGCAGTCAGTGGCGGTTTCTTTTTGACAATGCACATGTGCCCTCACCAAGCTGTAACAACTCACCTAAAAAAGTCAGTTTTATGGCCTAACCCTAACCAAACCTAAACCAGAGCAGTGTCAGATCAGGAATCATCATGAATCATTTTTTAAATGGTCACATGTTTCAGTACTGACAAACAATGTCAATCAGACGAGAGGGTTGTCATATTAGAAAATGCTAATATTTGTCCTTTTGATTACATGACAGCTCAGTCAGCTGCTTGACAGCAATAGCTGACAGAGCCAGAAAGAACCAGGAAGCAGAAACCAGACTGCATCAGAAGGGAATGGCTCAATCATCCAGTCAAACTGTCCGATTGCAGGAAGGCTTGATTCCTTTTCTATGGAGCCCTCCTAGGGTTAGTTGAGAAAAGAAAAGAGCCATGTCTAAATCCGTACTCTTGATTTACAAATCTCTGTACGCTGTTTATAAACCGTACTCTCGGATTCATGATCCATGATCCATTAGCACAGTTTTGCAAAAAATTAGTTTTCCAAAACTGATGACTCTCTGTCTGAAATTAACAGTTATCTAATATCTATCAAATAACCCTGATCATGTCATCTGGGCTGGGAGACTACAGATTTATAAGTGAAAGCCTGCATTACAAGGCAAGGAGGGTCTGCTTTTGAGCGTATTACAAAATGTAAGTTCCTGTAGCTTTTCCATTATCGGAGGCTAAAAGTAAGTGTGTCTTTAATATTTCAGGGTATCTATAAGGCTGGATCTGGCACCTAGACAGGCATTTTCAGGCTCCTGCTGATCTAACCAAATATACTAAAGTGCATCATGCAAAATGTAGGCTCAATCTTCATGAGTCATTCCTGATGAAGTGAACCCACCACAGTAGCACAAGACAGGAGCTATGGTTGTGGCCATTTTCCAAGGCGAGAAAAGGTTAACTCAACCTAATTAGCATGCAAAAGTTCACAATGTGATTCATTCTAAACAAGGTAAAAATGAATTTTTCTGTTTATTTAGACAATGGTGAGATCTTTAAAACTAGCAGAATAGGGAAAGAAAAGGGGTACCAGGTTAACTACAAAGGATGTTTTGAATCTCGTGGTTTAAAACAATACATTTCATTTCATTTTGATTGTGAGTTGTCACTTGAGTTTCCCTCTATCCTGCTACAAACACAATCATATCGATCAGTGTTAATGATATAATTGGAATGAGCAATGGGTTTCACCCATTGCCCTAAACCTAACCCTGGATGGTGCACCAGTGAACAAGCTCCGCTTTTACCATGTTCTCTGGTACCGTGTTCTCAGCCACTGACATACCTTCAGAACAGTACCCACAAATACATCACTGATCTCTTAAACATTACTCTTTTTGCACAGGCTAAAGTAAAGTGATACATCCTACTGAGTAGTTACCTTGTAGTATGTAGTATCTCATTACTCACACATTTTTTATTTTTTTTTTTTTTCATGTCAAGCAAAAGTTGCATTATTATATTGTGGTTACTTCATTAATCCCCTACTGTTTTTTTAGTGAACCTAATATATATGATATACTGTATAGTGAGTAGTTTGATACTATCTAGTAGTAGTTTACCTTGTATATCTCATTACCATATAACCATTTTATTTTTTTTTTGTGTCTCTCTCAAAAAGTAATGCATATTATATGTGTGGTTACTTCATTACCGCATCCCTACTGTTTTTAGTGAACCCTAATATACTGATATACTGTTATAGTGAGTAGTTTCTAAGCAGTATCTCATTACTTCATGATTACCTCCAGTTTACCCACCATTGTTGTGGCAACCAAAGTAAAGTGATACATCATATGGAGTTTTTACTGAGTAGTCCCTCATTATCTCAACATTATATCACAATAAATTCCTTAACAACTAACAAGAGACAGCTGGTTTCCAAACAAGTAATTAAATTATAAAATTCAGGCCACATATACATTAAAATCCACATCCATGCTATTTTCTGATACATTTGTGATGCCTAAAAACTTAAAATGAATGGGCACTGTAACATAAAAGTAACGTTACCATCCTGCCCACCAGGAGAGATGGACAGAGAGAAGTTATAGTGTTCAGTGGAACAATCCAGCATGTTGCCTTCTTCTTTTCTTTTGCTACCTAGAACAATGACCATTAGTCAATGTTTAAAGTTTACAAATTAAAGTAGAATGATCAGACATTTTTAAGATCAACAGAAGTGCCATAGGTTTAGATTTCCTTTGGATGACCTTTGATTGCTTTTGTTAAACATTCAGTTTTCAAGGGGGGACAATTTATTGAGTCGGCCTATGGCACTTCTTTCACACTTAAGCATTCTCCTCTAGTTTGTCAGTTGGTACCTGAAATATTGATTTCGATTTTAGTGCGTCTTTCTCTGTGGGTTACACTCTGCTGCATTTATCAACAACAAAAATATTATTTAAGAAAAAAAAGAGACATGTTCCATTGTATGTACCATTGGGTCTGTTCTCATAGAAATATGAAGCTTTTCTTTTAATCAGAGAGGCTGAGAAAATGCATGGTCCAGAAATAAACTTTTATGCAAGAGGAACCAAGCTAATCTGGTCACATATCCATTACTGTATGAAGTAACTTTGAATTATCATTCTTTAACTGATGAGTGTAAACTAATCACTTAAAGTCATTGTGACTTCATCATTTTTTATTGGCAAGCAGCAGGAATTCACAATGCATCCGCCATTAAATTATGCATTAAATCATCATGACTCATTCATTAGTGAAGAATTACTCAAGTATATGATTTGTACCCTTATTATATAGTCTTACTGATATGTTGTTTTACTTTAGCCTGTCTAGTAACTAGTATAATGTAGGCTCTTTCAAATCAGGGGTGGTAACCATGCGTGTGTCATATATGTATATGATTTGCATTTGGTGCAACAATACAGTCATACAATTAAACTGCAGTCACGAATGACTGCCTATGCATTATTGTTGGAAAGGAAATGTGGCTGATGTTTTGGCAGATTGGGGCAGGGCAATAGTTGTGTCACTCAAAAAAGTTTTAGCCCCAGGCACATACCATTTTAATGCAGTTTTGTACAGTTTTGTGTACTGTTCTGTAAATTGAATACATTCACACTTCTAATTAATTTTTGGTGAGCTTCATTTAAAATCCTTTTTTTCCCTTAATGAAACATCTCTCTGCTCACTCCTGTTATAAGGTTCCTCCAGATAAGAGAAGCTCAAAGCAAGTCCATTCAGACAAAGAATAGTTTTCGCACACACTGATGCTCGTTGGCTGTCACATGCTGTCATAAGCTCTTCACTGAACTGACCTTTTGGTCCCATTAGACACATCTCAGTCTATTTTCTAATTAACATGCAAATAAAGTCACAAATTGTGGAATGGGTTAACTGGACTAAACAAGAAAGAAATGTTGAGCAGATGCATAGACGCTTAGAAAGTGACTGTCATGTTAATGTCGAACAGTGTCACAGAAAGGGCTTCAGCTGTACAACTAAATGCTTAGATATCAGGAATGCCATGACAACCTTTGCACTGGGGGGGTCATCCAGGCGGATGGAGAATGGATTGGCATCCTACCAGTGGTCAGCCTTGTGAGAGGATGTCAACAAATGGTTGAGAGTTTGTGACTGAGTTATCATTCTGAAGGAAATTTAGTGGGTTGTTCATTGTAACTTACATAATGAAACTTCTATGCAATTATTCTAAGATGTATTGTGATATGTAAAACTAAATTGGCCTGTAACCTGTCCTATAGTCAATATAAATGGATAATTATGGTTTTTACTGTCATACTATGCGATACCTTGATACTAGTGTGTGTTGATGGAATTTTATTTATATTATTTTTATTTTTAAATTTTGATGAATGTCTCCACATGAACAACATGAAACAGTCAGGACTGTTAGATATGTCCTTTATCCCATTCACGTCAGAGAAGCATGGAGTTTTTTGAGGTATACCTAATTGGTCCACTTCCCACCAGGGCAAAAGGCAGCATTATGTTGGGCTGAGGTATGTGTGACCCTTTTGAGGGTAGTAAATGCGAAGGGTTTGGTTAAAAGTAATGCTGTATGTATTTACAGCCATCTGCATTTTTTGTTGCAGACTCTGACAGCCACTGATCTTTTCACTAAATCCCTCTAAATTAAAAAACAGCCACGGACATTTCCAGGAAAAAAGGCAAATAGTCAACTTGACGTGACTTGGAGGATTATTACTGACAAAGGATGTGAATTTGTTAATGAGGTACAGTTATGTATATAAAACAAAGTGTATGGATCACATAGAATATTTGTGATTGTATCAGGCATACACTAATACATCTGCAGGTCACCCACCTAATAATATTATGTAATGACTGCAGATGGAAACTTAGATACAAGAACTGTAAAATGCCATTGATTGCAGTTTTTACAGAGCTCAACCAAATATACACCAAACTGTTCACTATTTGGAAGATGCCCTCACCCCCCAGCCGTCATCAACATTGAAAAGAAAGAGGAGGACGACAACTCTACTCATGAGGCAACACCTGGAGGTCAAGACTGCAGAAGACAGAGATCAAAAGACGAGTGAGGGTAAAACGACAATAAATGCATCTTGATTACTCCTGAAAATATGTTAATGTTTTACAGGACAATTATATGTAAGCAATTCATATTCCTCTCGGGTTTAATAGAATGCAAATATTTCCCAGGACAGTCAAAAGAAGGCATATGAGACACGTACAAAAAGGAATATGAAATCATTCCATATTAAATTTGAAAATTAATGAAATTAAACTACAAAGCAACTGGATTGGACCTAATGTCATAAACTGAAACAACTGAAACAAAAAATAAATGTCTCACAGTTGAAGCCTTTGAGCAGGCCTACGGCGGGAGATATTTAAGCTGTTGATGCAGATGTGTCTGTGGTGGTAAGGAATAGAGACAATCAATAGTATGAAGTAAAGTGAAGTGATACAAAGGTATTTAAAGGAGATACACCCAATTCAAGGCATCCCGCTAGATATAAATATGTCTACTTTATACACATTCATGGAGCTTAGCGTTTCTTTGGTAATGCAAATAACTGGCTGACACACAGATGGGTAGATGAGCTGGGCAGCAGAAACATTAAAACAGGCACATTAGGAACAAGCACAGGAAACAAGAGCTGGCAAAAGTGAGGGGGAAACAGGGAATTTAAAACACTGAGGGAGGCTGGGGTAATATGGGACAGGTGAAACTGGGGTGGAGCAGTCAATCACAAAGGCTGGAAAAAACAGAAAGACAGGGTGTCAATACGCAACAGGTAAGAAGTAAATAAATAAAAAGAGGAAGCCAGAGTCCATATGAAGTCACAAAAGAAGCCAGTCATGACAGACACCAACAGATCTGGAGCAGAGATTATAATCAAGGATGGGAATCTCTGCCTGACATAGGGAACTTTGGAGCTCGAGCCTCCATCAACACATGGAGTCCAGTGTTGGTGTACTAAAGACCCAATTTTATCAGGTTTCATATGAATGCATGAGTTACTTACTCTTGTTACTGTTGCGAATTGGAAACGCATGCTTCAAGACTGTAAAAGAAGCAGTCCAAGGACATGTAAGGTTTTTGTATTTCTCAAAACATACACTACACACTTGACACTGCACTAATTATGACTGAATATTTTATTTTAAGAAAAACTATCAATGTATATGTCCAAATGGTGGAAAAATATGTTGTTCCAATATGTTGTTGTTGAATATGACAATGATGGGAATCATGTGCTGTGGCCTTCACAGTCACTACATCTCAACCCAATTGAACACCTATGAGAGACTTTATATATATATATATATATATATATATATATATATATATATATATATATGTGTGTGTGTGTGTGTGTGTGTGTGTGTGTGTGCGTGTGTGTAAACTTTGCCAAACTTTTGTTACATACAATTACATACAGCAAATCATATTCATAATATAACTTAATTCATAACCAAAGGAGAAGATCTGGCAGGCGAACTGCATCTTGTATCAATACAGGCAACAGTATGATGCATGTGGGAATAAACTGGTGTATGTGTTCGTGGTAATGGAGGAACACATCATCCAGTGCAACAGTTTGTCTCACTAATGTGATTTTAATAGTTTTTGGACAACAATGGAGCATCTGTGTCACAGAGGAATAAGATGAATCAAATTTTGTAAACACACAAAGTGTTTTTTGTCTTTTCATGGGATTTGTTGACAAGAAGAAAAATACTGTACACTACCAGTTTTATGCTTTAATTATTATGTCATAATAAAAAACATTATTTCTAACACTTGTCTTTGATTTGGAATTTAAGTACAGTAAATATAGAAAGTAGGCCCCTGGAAATCCCTGTAGATATGCTAATAGCTAGAGCTGACTAAAATCACACAGTGCATCCACTTCATGCCAAGTGGGGTTTCACCTTTGATGTAGCTTGTGTGCCTTCAAGAGAAATAGTAGCAAACATGAGGAAATGGTTTAGGTCTGAAAATTTCTAAAATGCAAATAATGCAATAACAAGATTCAGAGTTTGGAAAGTGCCGGAAGGTTCCTTTAAAGCAAGACCATGTAAGTTTTTAGAGAAGTAAAAAACACCATTTTCCTCTTCTTGAGCAATAAAACACACTCTTACTTAAGTCAATCTACTCATAGGCGGCTACAGCCTTACTTGGTCTGGTCTGACCAGTAGTTTATCATGGCTAATGTCAGCTAACCTCAGATTAATTATTGTCGTGTAGCTAATATCACATTGCCATTTGCTGACCTTGTGACTCTTCCCTACTTGTGCTCCTTTTACAATTTGTTTTAGCTTCTACCGTTACCACATGATTATGGTTTGTGACCACAGTTGCCATTGACCTGCAAAAAGTTACAGCATTGCTTTAATGTAATTTATTAGAATATTCACATGTAATTTCTAATCATTTTTCATGACTTTGAATTTCACCATATTTTTTTTTTCTTATTTTTCTGACTTATCTGCAGTGCTCAAAATGGAAAAGTATAAATCAGTCAGGTTTAAGTGCATCAAACCACACAGGGCTCATGTTATCACTTTTCGTGAGGTCATGACTGATCTCACCTGGCAGCAGTTTGGCTACTTTGTATACAAAGCCTGCAATAAAGGGAGATGGATCTTGATTGCCATGCTCTGTTGCCCCACTACTAATTTCCTGAGTCTCTAATTTTGTTAGACACCAATAACCGAAGAGGTACGTGACAGGACCTGCTGGCATGGAACGTCATGCACCAAATATGACAGCACGCAGAACTGAAGCACCTCACACCTCCGATAATTTCTATCCTTAATTTCTTTGTATGCGATCATCAGCTGAATTACATACTTAGTATTGCACTGAACACCTGCCAACAACCTGAGAAACTATGACATATAAATGTTTATTTTCAGATATACAGTGTGTCCTGGGTCACCATGTGTACAGTATCTTCAGTTCATTTTTCAGACATTAAAAGAATATTCTGATTTATTACAGCTATGGGGTTATTTTTTATATTGGTATACTCAACAAGTCAATAGGGGACATTTCCGAATTCAATACAAACTGTCTATTACAAACATAACAGTTTAAAGACTGACTATCTGGTTAAACCTCAATCAATTGTCTTTGACTGTTCAAAGTTTTCATTGGATACAAGGCTACATTTTGTGGGGCCCTCTACCATCTCATATTATCAAAAGAAAAGGAAAGTCCATGCATCAACACGCATACAGCTATAGCTTGTACTATAAACTTTCAGTACTAAACACTCCTACGATTAACACTAAAATGTACCAGGGCAAAAATTAATAAATTAATTAATTAAAAAAAAATATATATATATATATATATATATATATATATATATATATATATATATATATATATATATATATATATATACATATAAAATTCATTTGCTGTGCCACAGTCTGTCACTCTGAAACAAAAACAGAAGCAGAAAAGAAAAAAGGATATAACTTTTTTCGTTAAATAAGCAATGTAATTATGATTAATTTGCTAACTGTGTGTATTCTAACTGCATACATTATGATCTCTACAGAATCTTTCAGAATCTATGAAGTTTATTGTCTCTCATGCTTGCACTGCATAAAAAGGATGAGCTAGCATTAAGTCACCCCACTTGAAAGATGACTAAAAATACATAATCTCACTGACTGCTGCTTGCACATCATTTGGCCCTTTAAATGCTGATCCTGAGTAATGAAATCAAATGAAACTCCATCAATCCCCCTAAATGTGTTTCAGCTCTATCAGTCCATGTTATGACACCCTTGTCGAACACTAACAGTGTCCAATATGCTGTTAAATGAACATGACAGATATGTTTCTTTTAATCTAATTGATTTATTAAGGCCTTTCACGACATTCCAGTAAAAATGACAAAAGTCAGCAGGTTTAAATGGCTCGTTGATCCTCAGAGCTGCGCTGTTTTCCCTCCGTCTGAGTCAAGGTTCAAGTGTGTTCTGCCAGGTTAGCAGTTCACTATCCAGCAGTGAATGAGCAGTCAGACAGAAGTGCTGCTCCAGCAGACATGATGACCGACTCAACACTGTCCCTCTGCTCCTATTGGTCATAGCGGAGCTACTGTCTGATGACAGTCACAGGGGTAAATGGGAATCCATTCAATTAATTTCAGTTTTTATGGTTGAATATTAAAGTATGATATAATGACACCGAACACTTCATGAAAGAAAACAACAGCAGACAGATGCCAGGCTGATTACTCAGCAGCAGATATAAACCTTCCTTAAACAGTGGTTTGAAAGCCCTCATAGAAGGGAAGTTGTTTGCATATTGTTGCATTGTTTGCTCATGTGTTCTACCCATCTATTTTCTTCAGCCAATTCAGATTTTATGACAGCACAGTAGCCATCTTAGCCACTGTAGCAGTAGCAGCAGAGTGTAGTTGCATGTTCATTGAAGTCCACATTAGCTTAGTAATTTCTTCTGGCCAACCCTCGAGCTAACTGCACAACTACAATTCTATTTAATACTTGATTAAGTGCGTTTATCCTATACCATTTTGAGGTATTTTGGTTTTCTGCTTTATACCTCTACTCCATATATTTCACAGCCTTACTTTACATTGGTTACTTTATTAATTAAGATTTTACAAAGGTCAGCTAACTATCAATTTCAACATAAAATATGGTGTGTCATTATAATTCTAATGACCTGTATGAAAAATACTTAAGGCAGGTAAAATCGGCTCCCACTCAGTGATAAAATTCTACTTTAATACATCAGTAGTAATGATTCAATATCAAAAGTAAATAATATAACAATAATAGGACCTGTTTTTTTGTATAAATAATCTTTCTACTTTTGATATTTTGAGTAAATTTTGCCAAAAATGTATTTTTCACATTGAAGTATTACTTCTTTTACTTTACATTTAGGTATTGCTGCATTTCATTATGGTTATAGGTGAGGCTTTTGACTATCTTTTTCATAGTCTTCTCTTTTTAAAATCACCATGAATTTACCCATTGATTGAAGGCTCAAAACAAACTCAAAACCAGAATTCCTAAGAAAAGAACAACAAACAGAGAATGAGCCGACAACAACATGGAAGACTTCAGAAGAGAGAAGGGCTGGTCTCAAGTGTTCTCACATTCTGCAGAAAGTAGATCAGTCCACTGAGGAATGTTGAGTTTCAGAGGCTGCTGTGTAGATGTCTATATGTAATCACAGCCTAAGTCACTCCCCGATGTCTAAGGGCCTGGGAGAAAGACCCGAAATCATTCTTAGTCTGAAGCAGCTTGTCGTTCAAGAGATCCCTCCCCAACTCAGCAAGCTCTCACTCTATTGATCCACCAAGACCAAGTGTTAGAGGGAAAGCTCCCGTCATACATCAATGCCCTCTCTCAGAACAGCTGATGAGAAACACTGGCAGCCCATCTCACCCTTCCCCCTCTCATCAGTCAGCAAGTCCATCCTTTAAGATGCAGAACCCGGCGGCCAAGGACACCAGCCTGCCCACCCTGACAGTCCTCCGGCCTCTGGCCTCCGTCCACTTGAGAGATGGCATACAGTCTCCCCAAAATCAGCTTGCATTAGTGCTCATCCATCTTCATTGATCTTGCAGTGGAGATCTTCGACATCCCAAGATAAGATGAGGATTTCAACCATCCGTCAAGCATGATGATTTTCAGTGTCCGGCTATAACAGCAGGTAGGCGACCTTCATACCTCTCAGAGCGAGTGTGTGGAATAAAGTTGCTAGATTTAGTTCAATCTCTCAGATAAGCCTTGATGTCCAGTCTCCACACAGCTCCACAGCTTGGCCATGAGGCTTACCAGCATGAGCAGAAGCAAAGAAAAATTGATCATTTAATTTGATATAAAGTCTGGTTGACCTTATTTCAAATTAAATTAAAGCTGCTGGTGTACTGCAGATCTGACTTCCATAGCTCACTGGTGATAGATGAAAGAACAAAACAATAATTCAAAGTGAATATCCATGACAAGACCTAGTAAAAATGTTTGTATTTTCCTCTACACAAAGTGAACCTTTTCAAAGCATTACTGTTATGAGGCTTAAGTGATGTACAGACTGAAGGCCAATTCATGGTTTCCAGGTCTGCAAAGGCCCAAACGGGTGTCATCTGCAGCCCAAAATCTGTGAACGTGAGGACTGACAAAAGAGCTGCCTCAACCCCTTTGGGTCAACAATAACACCAAGTGCAATCCAGGTCTTATCCCCAACGTCGGTGTTGGACAGGAGCACTAACACTCCTGTGACTGAATGTGAGCAGTTTCCAGCAGCCAGGTCGAACATCTTGTGGAAAGGTTCCAACCAGAGGACTGGAGGCCAGTGAATCATTACAATCATTATGGATCAGAATTCATTTGGTCAAATAACATTTGGAAAGCCGAGAAGATATTTACATGATTTTATCTCTTTCATGTGTGAGTGCAGACAACAGGATGTCAGTTGGTTCGGCCATTCGGAATCTTGGACTTGAAGCTCTCCGCTGTCTCAACTGGAGATGCTTTTACGTATTTGCACCCAGTCTAGTATCCAGTTCTCCTTAATACACCCATGCTTGTTAGAGAAGTGATCGGACATGTGGTACAATCTGGCAATGACTGGCTAAAGGCGCTGGCGAAGGGGAGCACATGAGGAAATTGAGAAATAATGTTCAGGTGGATGGGGAAGTTCTAGTGTTTGAGAAAGAGGAACAGGAATAATGGAACCAGATGCAGACTTCTGAATTTGACCAAGTGTATTTGAGCAACCAGAGTTTTTGAGGTGACTAGATCTGAATTGAGCTTACTGAGTTGGGCCACCTGAATATAGCTTTATACTATTAGGCACAAAGATTTTATATCTGAATTTGAGGAACCTGAAATTATATACTGGAAATAGTTTTTCTTTTTTTCATTTTTTTTTTAAATTGCACAACTCATACTTGACTATTGAGAATTTCACCAATTGAAATATAAACCACTTGAATTCAGAAAGATTTTCAAAGACAAATACTTTAGGGCAATAAATTCAGTGTTTTTTAAAGTTCACATTAAATACTCAGTAGGTTCTGTTTTAGGATTAGGTGATACAGTCCCTTGTAACCTACATTTTCCTGAGATGATGTGACTGGGTATGATGCCATGCTAGGTATTTGAGGCAATGTGCAGAGGGAGGTTAAAGCTTCATTGGGGTCATCAGCTGGAGACCCTCCTGTTGCTGCAGCCATTGTACTTGAGGCTTTTTGCCCCTCCACTATGTGGATGATGATGATGGAGGCACTATGTAGGCAATGCGAAGAGAAGAGGACCAAAGCATGACGTCTGATCTGAAATTTCTTGTGGTGATTTCAGCAGGGAAGCATAGTTGCAGGTTTAGGTCCAATGGCTGTGGGACAGGATGAGGGAGGTGGTAGGGTGTTGATGGTTGACCATCTGGTCTCTAGCCTCAAGGCACTTGAGAACCTGGTTGTGCAGCCGGGTGTAACAGACTTGTGTCATGCTTGTCTGGCAGCCCACCAGAATCTTCTTCAGGTTGGCTTCAGATGAATAGAGTGGGCACATAAGCTCTTTTCTGTACCACTGGTTGAGGTTGATTAGAGATGGAAGGTGGCTCAAATGGCGAAGCTGGTTCGAAGCATTTCCATGTCCCAGAACTCCTTCCAAGAGAACTTTCTCTTCTCAACCCCCTGCCATCGCATCTATTGACGCTGCTTTGCTTGAAAGACCACCTTAGCGCACCTCACTGTCTACCAGGATGAAACCAAATTGAAGGAACAACAGCTTCAACCTGCCAGGTAGCAGGGACTGTCAATGGTCTCTAGGCCACTGATGGTATCCTGCCTAATCTGGTGCACTTGGTTTGCGTGGTTTAATGATTAATTCAAAATTTGGTATTCATTTGCTGAGTAAATTCAAATTGTTATGGTAATGATTTGCTTCCATATGAAACCAAACAAAAACGGCACTAAATTTTGTCTTCATCATTGCCTATAGATTGATTTTCTACTCACCAGCTACACAAGCAGTGTATGTGATATTGAAATAATGGCCAATGAATAAAGAGAATTTCATTTTCAAGTTCTTGTCATCCCAATGAAGGCCATAGAGGGTCACATTTCCAGCACAAAAGGGCCTTGCCAAGTGATGCTCTCTGCCTATTAAAGGAGAAGACAGAGAGGGTAATTTCGTATTTGTTTATACCCCCGTTCCCTAGCTCTTCTCACATCAGAGCAAATTGATTTCACTCCTCATATTCCAGCAATCCTCCAGTTTCCTCCATTCCGTGCTGAAATTAATCATGGTAATGTCCCCTCTAAGTGAAAAGAAAATTAATTTTCACTGCCATACTGATCTAACTAATAACAGGGTACAAGTAAGGAGAAAATGGGAAATCATTACTCAGCGAACATTATCTTTATTATTTGTACCCACTGCTGAGCAGAAATGAAGGGGCAGCCGTGGAGGAAGTTAAGGCGGATACCTTGAAGTGCATCTGACTTTCAACAAGATTCTGGAGAAGGCATTAAAAAGGCAATTGGCCATTGATTGCTTGCTAATAGCAGAAAAAGAAGGGGAAGAAAAAAATTACTGCAACAAATTTCTTTCTTAAAAAAAAAAAGGCCTATCCATTCATGCATGTTATTAAAGTCATTGAGCTGAAATCCCCTGTTGAAAGACAGCGGATGTTGAAGATGGGATTTTGGCAACAGGAACTTGGCGAAGCCGTGACTTATTAACGTGTATTTGACATCCATAAATCAAAATGACACCCCACTAATGTTATTATTTGTGATCTCAAGCAAATATCCCTCAAGTCAGACACTAAGCTTCTCCATTTCACTGTTATTTCATTGTTAATCCTTGTTTTTCTCTCTAGGTGATCGTCTGACTATCATTTTAGTCCTTCGAGCACTACACAGCTTGTTGTTACCATTTTGTCCACATTTACAATTTCACAGGCCATAATAAGATGAAACGTTAATGATCCTTGATGAGGACACTGGGGTTCGCAGCAGCAAACTGTAACGATAAAAAGCACAGACTGAAACAACAAAGGGTCATATCAGCATATGAGAACAAGTTCAAGAGAAATGAAAGAGGAGCAAACTATGAAAGGCTCCGTACATACTGCAATGGCTGGCAGTCTATGACAGGGCTGGCATGCATGTTAGTGCCTTTTACTCCTGGTATAAAAATGTGATGTCTATGTGGATAAACTCATGTTAAAGAGACATGTCAATGCAAGCTGTAACTTTACACAGAATTCATTGTGATCAGATCTCAGCAATGGGTAAATCCATTTTATACATACTTTATCACATTCTGATAGAGGGACTCCACTCCACTGGGCTAATGTAAAAAGTGAACCTACCACATCTCTATAGCTCAGCCCCTCTGTCCTAACTGTCAAATTGTATTTTCAAAGAAGAATTTATTTGATAAAAAAGATGATATCTCTGACTCTACTGCATTGATTTTAATTACTTTTTTTTTTTTTTTTCAAAACTGTCCATTGTGAGTCCAACAAAATTATAGGAGTGTAATGTGAAATCTGGGGATCATCTGCTCAGCAAGTTGAAAGGTCATCTAGTTCCAAAACTACAAAAACTACAAGCAGCAGCAGTGGCTACAGTCTATGTTTTTCCTCACAGTTAGTTATTTAATAATGAATTACACTCCATCCCTTTGCCAGCCCTTACCTGAGACAATAAGTCCACCAGCTACACCTAACTAATTTGCATATAGAGATCTGATTACAGCATGGGCAGAATGGAGATAGTGCTTATTGACTGCACGGTTTAATTGCTGCGGCCCATGGATCTGATGTCATTACTCAGATAAATTGTGTAAATGGGACCAAAGACAAATGACCATTCACACTCACATACACATCTATTGGCAATTTGGACTCTCCCAGTCACCGAACCTGCACGTCTTTTGACTGTAGCACAGCATGTCCCAGCTAACCTGCTAACCAATGTGCCTCCATGCCACCCTCTAATGGAAATTGTGTCAATTGTAAACAAAATGAAATATTGTTAATATAACTATGAATGAATACTAGCATTGTTATTATTCTTTGCTTGACTCTTTGGTACTTTATAATTGATTTTGGGAAAAATGCAGCAGCCAACCCCTCATACACTTGAGTTTTTTTCAGTGCAGTTGCCACACCTCTACTGGCAAATTGGGATTCCTCAGCAATTTCCTCACATACTGTCTGTCTATAAGTTCCATTAAGTACCTACACAATCTCTAGAGTTTAAGGTGGCCTTAGTGCAGACGCATTCTGCAGGATTATAAGGTGTGTTCTCAAATCTACTGCAGACACTCTGCTCAGCCTTCACTCTTCTAAAATATGCCTCTCTTAAAACATTTGTCTTCATTTTTTATCCTGCAGGGACAAATGGGTGGATGGGTTTTTTTTGCATATACAGTAGCTACTTCGGCAGATTGTGATGTTGCCAGATATGTTGGTGTATTGCTTTTGTGACAGACTCAGTTTACAGGCTGATTGCAGTATACATGCAGTAAATGGAGTGACTTGCTACGTGTAAGGGACAGAGGGGGTCTTATCTTCCTGCTGAGTTCTGAAGAAATAGATATACATGTTAACATTTAAAGAATCAAGTTCAATTTCCTTTTTTTGTCCAACCTCAGTTAAAATCATAGATTTCACAGTTGCTGCTCTATGAAAGAATAAATGAAAATGACGACTTCAGTCTAAGACTCTCAACAATAAAGAATGAGTAACTGCCCTAAATTCCCTCAGGCCAAGTTTCTTCCCCTTCACACTTCCCCTCTTCATCCTGTGACCTGGTTTGACTCAGGGACGGCCTCAGTGCTCCTTACCGGTTCCTCCTGCTGATGGATTTGCTGCACAGCCATCTTTCTTTTCCCTGATGGAGCTGCCCTACCCCACTATGTTTCTTTGTGCTCGTCTCTGGGTCCTGCTGACTTTGTTGACTTACGTCTGTATGCTGACTCTACTGAGCTACCTGTGTATTATTTACACAATCATCTCTTATGTATTTCCAGAAGTGAGTGTAGTGAGTGCTGATTTTTCACCTGTATCTCAAATGTATCTTTGTCCATTTTATTTTGTATTTTAAGAAAAATATTTTTGACTTTCTCTCTGCACCATGAAGATGCTATCACTGCTGAATTATGCTGTATAGAGCTATCACTGTCTGCTCATGAGATGAACTAATTTAATTAAATCAATTCAAACCTAATCTTAAACTAATGTTAGGTTGTAAAATTGATGGATTTCTACTCTTTCATGGTGTCTCTAATGCATCACTTAAGGGCAGCTTACTCAGATTTGTTGTTGTGGTAATTTGACCACAGTGTGCAGCCTTACCTTTATCCACATATTTTCCATTTATGATGTCAGATCCAAAATACTTCTACACATTTTGGTGTCATTGTTATCCGCATGCACTGGGACAGAGTGACATTTTATGAACATCCCCTAAGTGGGGTAAAAGACATGCCTATAGCAAATATACACTGTAAGTTTAACATTTGATAAGATCATTAAAGATAAAATATTGAACTTTTTCCCATGTTTTATCCCTTTCTTTTGTTTGTTTTTTTAAGCAACTAACCTATTTCAGTCATGGAAACAGGCTACAACCTGAGGCTACAA
Source organism: Istiophorus platypterus (assembly GCA_016859345.1). Lineage (NCBI taxonomy): Eukaryota > Metazoa > Chordata > Actinopteri > Istiophoriformes > Istiophoridae > Istiophorus > Istiophorus platypterus. Next base: position 2,146,338 of record CM029133.1, on the reverse strand, counting down.
CATGCCTGTATAACATTTGACTAATAATGTAAGTTGTATCATAGACTACAACTGGGTAGTGCAGGATGGAATAATAATGGTATTATTGTATTGTATAAAAATTACCATCTTCTCTAAAATAATAACACCTAATAGGAAATCATGCTTTAACATTTGTTTCATAAAGATTGCATGTAGGGCTCACGAAAGCTGATCGATTCACAGCCCTGTCCACAGTGTTTCCTCCTCGTCTTTCTGTTTGGACGAATTCTCGGGGCAATTAACAGTCAAGTCCCAGGCAGCATGAGAGGAATGGCTTGCAGAGGATAATGACAGATTTCTTCATCCTCTGAGCAAACAAGCCATGACCCCATGTCTGCCCAGGCCTCCATCCCCAAGATCCACCTGTACGTCAGCCAGGGTTCATGAAGCATGACCAGAACAAGGACCAGAGGGAATAGAGGAGGAACATCAGGATGGACAAAAATGTCTTGGGGCTCTGCTGCTGCACACTGCATGCAAAATAGTACAGCTATGTGTATCTTTAATGTCTTTGGCGAGCAACAGTTAATACATTTCTTTTCTATCAGTGTATTGATTGTTTTACTGAAGACACGTTGGAACAGGGTGTATAAAGGTCTTATGAAAGTAATTACATGGGTCTAGTGCTTTTCAATGTGGATGGGTAATTATTAACTGTGAGGAGCAGCAGTGTGCACAGGAAATCGATGATCATAAGCACTGAAATATAATTACATGGAGTATAGATATTAAAGTCTAAGCTGTGTCTTATTGAAGTATATAAATAAACAAGAACTTTATGCAAATGTTGCTAATTTCAATCACTGTGTATCTACTGCACCACAGCTACAGCCAGTGGAAAGTCTGTAAAAAAGACGTGAAACAATGAAGACCTGATGAGATTTCAGACTCCATCTTAATGCGATTCGTCTGTTTCCCCATCAGGTAGAGCACAGTTTGTCTCTCTATTCACAACACAAGATTGAAAAGATAATATAAGCCGTGTGTGAAAAACTGGAATTACATTACAAGAAGTGACTTTGTCACCTCAGGTTATCCTCATATTACTATCAATGCTATCAAGTATGAATTCCATTTAGCTGCCTCAGATTCAGGGTATTGGTGTCATGCACATTGGCTTTCTGTGCCGCAGTTTGCTTTCCACTACCCCATCAGCCCCTGTCTCCAACTCCTGTCTCCTGAGCCATGTTCTAACCTTCATCGCCCAAGATCTTCCATTCTGCATCTAGCCACCAGATGTACTTTTTTTCCTGTCTACAGCACCACTTCTCCCACATTGGCAATCATCTGAGTATCGCTCCCCACTCACACACCCGTTCCCAGTTCCCGCATCAACTTAGCCTGCTTTTAAACCTGCCTTTTTCATCAGCCCCTCATCACTTTATCTGCATTTGGTCCCTATTGGACCCTTCTTCTTCCACTTCTTCCTCCTCCTTTTTTTTTAACCTGTTGCCTGTTCTTTTTTGTTTATCTGCAAAGTTATTTCACCTCATTGGCCTGTCTTGTTAGTCTGTGTTTGGGTTCTCCCTGTCTTTGCTGATCTCAGATCTCCTGACAAAGAACTGACCAGCCATGGACCCCAGCAGAACCTTTTGAAGACAAGCTTAATGAAGTCTGTGTTTGGGTTCTCCCTGTCTTTGCTGATCTCAGCACTCTTGACAAAGAACTGAGCAGCCATGGACCCCAGCAGAACCTTTTGAAGACAAACTTAATGATTTGTCATAGGCCCTTTGTTTTCTTATACAGTTTTGAAAGTGGAAAAGAGCCCATAGCAGGGATTACAGAGAGGCTGCTTTGACTCAGCTAGCCACAAGCCTGTTCTCGAGTCTGCTAACAGCCTACCTAGTTCTCTGCTGTCTAGAGGAGACAGCCGGTACCCAGTACCCTGCTCTGGGGTTTAGACCAGTGGACTTCACCATCACCCTCTTGCTGTGCTGCCACAGCCGTCACCAGTCAATCTGTCATCATTACTGCACCTTGGTATGTGCGTTCTGTTGTTGATGGATTTCTCTTAAGCATGTGATGTACAAGCTTTCTACTCAAGCACGCATGAACTAGATAAAGTACATGCAGCATAGTTCTTGCCTGTGCTTTTTGAGGAGGATTAAAGTATCCTCAAGGGGAGGTCAGGGCTTAACCATCCCTGGCCAATAATATTACCCTCTTTAAAAAAAAAAGAAAAAAAAATTAGCATGACTGAACATTACAACATTGGACAAGGTTATTTTACTTTTAATTTTGAGATCAGAGCAGAAAAAATGTCAGCAGCACTATTACCAAATTGTTTCTCTTCAACCTGTTTGTTCAGGGTCTGCCTCTGACCTCATTACATATCAATGATATACTTCCCCTACCATTAATATGCTTCCATGTACTTTAAAGCAAGTATTTATTTTGCCTCCCAGGGTTTCTCCAGCAATGCCTCCACGGACCTTAATGTATTGCAGCCATAATTACTGTGGCATTTTGAGTAAGTGGTGTAGCTGTAGTTAGAAAAACTCTTTGGAATTCCTGCATTCATCAAGATGGCTGAATTTCATGTACATAAACGCATGTGAACACTCAAACAAAGAGGTTTGAAGCTCATCTCTGGGTTTTTTTTAAAGGGCAATCTGGGGAATGTAAGAAATCACAAACAGAAGATAGTTAAAGGCAGATTTAAAGAAGCAAGGACATAAGAAACTTATATTTTGACACTTGAGTGCAACATAACTGCTGAAAATAAATGGCATGTAAAGGAGAGATCTTTCGTGAGCTGTTTGAGATTCTCCAGTGTGCATACTATAATGACACAGGGGGTGTAGGAGCCCTGAATGTGGAGGGTGATCAGCATGCTCTGGGCTCGTGGAGGAACTGACATCAAGCAGGTGGGAAAAAGGGCACGTTCTCCCACATGATTGAGGTGAGGCAGGGCGGTCATTGGACGTGAAAGTCATGTATGAGAGATCAATGGAGTGACAGGATCCGGTGGAGAGGCACTGCACGCTGTCAGCTCTGCCATGAATATTTACAGCCTCGCCTTTCTCTCTGTCTGTGGGAGTCCAGCCCTCTCTCTCCTCCTCCACTCTGACACACATGTACACGAGTGTGGATGGCGATGTGTGTCCTAAAAAAAAAAAGGTTTATATTGTTTGAAGTTCATGAGACAATTGGCTTCAATAAAACCTTTTCTAAATAAAAATTGTTTTCACTCCTGTAGTTATTTAGTTCAACTCAATTTCAAGTCTTGTACTTGTATTTGTGCAAAAACATGGACAGGTATTGGATGAAAAGCGAAGGGATGTGTAAACTCAGCCAGTGTAATTTTTTTTAACTCACCTCTTTTAATGTAAAGATAAAACCCTCAGACTCTCCCCAAATTTTAAACAGCAGAGTTGGAGTCAGCCGTGCCTAGCAGCTCCATCTGCTTTTATATGGCTGCACTGTCAAAATGTCTTACTGCCCTATAGCTGCCAAAATTTTAGCTTTGATTTGTCTAGTTTCAAATGGCAAAATTGAGCTGGGATGTCTGAAACTTTTGAGCTACTATTCTGTCCCATAACAAATCTGATTTTACCTTTTAAAGCAGGACTATTAAACTTTTGATGAACAGCAGTTGTGGTGGCCAAAAGAGGCAATTACAGGATAATGGTGTTTTGAATTCCTTAATTTACCAAGATTCAGAGTCAGACTGGGGAATGTGGTCACAAACATGTCCCCTGATACAGTATAGTTTAGTTACTTTTTATTTTACTTTTTTGATTTAACCATTGAAAAGTGTGTCATGGTAGAAAATGGTGAGGTCAGTAGTGACTAGAAAAGTCATAACTGTACATTACCTGAGAAATATCTGGCTACTCTTCTAACATTTGAAAACACAAACTCATACTGGACCAAGCAAAACTGTGATGGAGCTAGATCTGTGAATCTAAAGATATCAAGATATCAAGAGATCAAGATAGATCTCTCTATAGATCTCTCTCTCTCTAGATATATATCTCTATAGATCTGTCTATATAGAAATATCTATATAGATATAGATATCTATAATGGCAGCAGACAGCAGTTATCAGTGTGAATTGGTAAAATAAGCTCATGAAGACAAAACTGAAAACAAAAGTAAATATTGGACTTACACATCTCAAATGGAAAGAACATGACACCAACTGAATGCTAATGCTGCTAATGATTCTGCTGCATGTGTAACAGGCAAACAATTTTAAGGTGATATCATCACAATTTGGTCAGATTTGCAGTGTCCCAGGTGGTTGATTTTTTTTCCTTTTTTTTAAATGCGATGGTGTTTGAAAAATACAAAGTCATTGCGATGTCATTTGAACCCTACAAACACTTTTTCCAGTTTTCATGAGAAAATGTGGTATGTTGCTTGAAATGATTCTTTAAATGTGCTTTTACTGACATACAGTAGGTTTTAGACTAACCATCTGGAATCAATGCACACTATATACATGCAAGTATACTTTAGTTGGAGGCAGTTAGCAGACACTTGCAGTAATGACCTAATGCAATTACAGTGTAAGGATCCCAGATTGGTTAAATGCTCTTAAAAAGGTTGAGTACGTAACTACTTTGATTCCCTCTCGCAAAGAGGCCCTCATCTGAAAATGGGCCACTTACTCAAAATGAGCCTCACATCTGAGCTTTGTGCACGAGTGAGACGGGCCTCTTGACTGAAGAGGCCGTATCAACCCATTTCACATGAGAAGTCTTCTTCCCTAATTTTGAGTGAATCTTATTGGAGTTGAGCTCAACATCCTCCCTGTACAGCCATTCAACTGGAGATCAAAGCAGCAACCCCCCAGCTGGATTAATGGGCCACTCTCAGGGTGATTACACCACGTACACCCAGGTATACACACAGCAGCCTCCATGTGAAGTGGGTTTCTTCATCGTGTTTTGAGAGGATTAGCCCCCCCACCCACCCACACTTTGACAGCGAGCAAAAATAGGGACGAGACCGCATCCGTGTCACTCAGTTCAGATCATCTCAACCTTGACGGAGTGCGGCTAGTTTTAGTTGAAAGCAAATGAGAGAGGTATGAGGGGAAAGTGAGATATGGAACATATATATCATCCCTAATGTGGTGATATACAGCAGTATTTTGTAATGGCGTGTATTCACAGTGTCAATGGCTGTGTTAAAGTGACAGGAGTTATCCTGCTAAATTATGGCTCTAATCATGATCCCTGCCATCGGTAAAGCTTCACTCCAATATCACTAATGGCCAGTATGGGTAATTGTAGCACATTAAACATCTAAGGACCCCTGTGATGTCTTTCTGAAAATTTATGACAATGTTTTGGTTTATGGCTTTTCAGCGGTTCTTGTCCAACTTTAGTCATTTCCATAATTGTGTCTGACACACTCTCACTTAATGTGATGCATTAGAGAATGGCACAAACAGACACTGTGTATCTATTAAAAAGCTTAACTGCTTGTTTCTAGATGCACCAGTGCCTCTGTAAGCTCAGCATTCACACATAAAAGCTGGATCAGGTGAATAATTTATGATTCTCATCCCTCTCTGTGAAATCATAACACACTCTGAGTCTGATCTGCAAAAAGAAGAAAAAATAATAATTTCACTGCTGCAGTAAATTGTGAGCCAGGCCTAAATCGTACATTAGTGAAATTTGGATGCGGAGTTGCGTAACTCAGTAGCATCTCCACAGTGGCTGTGCTTGCTTGTTTTCTGCCGTTTCCCTGGCACAGGAAGAGGCCGGCCAAGTTGTCTTACACATGACAGCTTCAATCTGCTGTGGGATGGCTGAATAATTCAAAGTTCTTACGCAGGACCATCTGGCAGTCCTAAGCAGGAGTGCCAGACACAGCCTTCCTCAAATAGCCTTTGTAAAAAAGCGAGTGTGGGATGAAGCAGCAGGACCCCCGCTCCGTTAGGCTGAGCTGCTTACCAGCAAACTGAAATGTGCTGCGTCAGACTGACATCTTATTGGGGAGGATATGGGCAATCAGAGAGGAAGCTCAAATATTGTTGATATGACATGAAATCCGTTTTACTCTACACTCAGGTTGTATATTAGCTGGAATATATAAAAATTTCTTCCTGTCTCTCTCCCTTTCTCACACACACACACACACACGTGCACACACACATACCTCTGTTTGATTAAGGGTTTGCAGTAAAAGATTTAATTTTGACTTTGACTGTCTGACTGGTGGTGTGATATAACATGATCTGTTTATTGTAGAACAATAAGGGAGCAAGGACTCACATTACAGTTGTGTATCTATATAAGATAAACAGAAGTGCAACTGTACAATCAACTGCAGTTTTCCACCGTTTTTTGGTCTCATGAAAATGTTCAGGTGCTTTTATAATCTTTGCTTTTTTTATTTCCTTGTGAATTCCTAGGTAATTTTCAACATATATTTAGACATAATTTTAACCAAATTTATTGTGCCAAGCCAAAAAATGTTGGGAGGTGTTTTTAGCGTATGTTTTTAGAGAGCTTATGGTCCAACATATTGTAAATTGTTAGCTGAGACCAAATTGGTAGCTGAGAGCCACTATAGAGTCCCTGTAATAAATTTGTAATATCTTCATGTAACAAATTTAAAACTTGCAGATAATCACTAAATTCTGGGATAAAAATCCCTGTAGTGTCAGAAATCTAAAAACTGATTCCCTGATGCAGTTTTAGAAACTTTTCAACTCCTTCCCAATGAGCTGAGCATCTTTGCGCACCCCCCCCCCCCCGCCCCTCCCTCCAGGAACACGCCCCAGATCTCTCCATGCAGCCTCCTCGCAGCCGGCAGCATTACACCGAGCTCCATGCGTCCTCACCGGCTCACACTGATCCACAGGGTGTTGGAGGAGGGCGTAAGCGGGCTTCAGAGAGGGCTTCCTGTTTACCTTCACGCCCCGGTAAGACGAGAGAAGGGGCAACAAATCCAGTCGCAGCAGGACGCATTTTGAGCTCTTTCTGCACGTGTTTTGCGCATCTGGCTGCTCAAGCGCGCACGCTGCAAGCCGCGCGGAACGTCCGATTCGGAGCATCCACGCTGCCGCGGCTTGTCCCGTATCACCAAAGCCTACAAGCCTCCGGAGGAGATGCTGGGAGGCTCTCTGACCTCCGCTGCATCCCGGCTGGTACTGCTGAGCGCCTGGCTGGAAGGGTAGCCGCCGTGTCCCGATGAGGACGCCGAACAGGTAAACACAATTTCCGAGTTTTATTTAGTCAAAGCGTTTAAAAAACCGGCTCTGCATGCAGAGGGCAGAGGATAAAACATGGTTCAAAGATTCCTTTCTTTTCTACATGGTGCTCAGGTTATCCCCATATTGAGTCTCTGGCGATCTTGGGGCACTTCACCGTGACCACCTTGGCTGTAAAGTCAGTCTAACATTCCCTCAGAAACTGGTGTGTTATTTCATCAATTTCTCTGCCTCATCACGATGGAAGAATCTTTTAAATTCTCCTTATTTAACATAAATGATCAAATTGCAACTACTGTACAACAAACTTGAGTCTCCCCTGCAGGATTGCTCTGCCGCCAGCGGCTCAATGATCCAACATCATGTATTTTTCAGAGACAAAAAATCATTACCTGTGCATGGAGCGGCTCAGACCTACACACTGTTAAACTGTTCCTGTGGATCAGGGACGTGCCTTCACATCCAGTGTTTACTGTTGATTCCAGCTTGTCTTTGCCTGTTTTTAACACTTTTCCGTCATTCATGTGGCACATTGACTCTCAGATTCACCTTCTTGGTGTTTCAGGAGGTTGAGAGGATTAGTTCAAACTGAGGTCCAGTTAACACATTCCCTGCCTCAGCATACAACCTTTTTTTTTTTTCTTACCTCGCCCCTTGTGTTTGTGTGGGTGCACCATCAGTCTTGTCTCTGAGGATTTATTATTGTCTCAGGCGACAGGTGCTATTTTCAGTGCTGCTGTATGTCATCATTACTCTGCATTAACTATCTAAGAGGACTTTTGTTATTAGTTAAGTGCCTGGGGCTCTGTGGCTGCTGCACGGAGACTGAAGATGAAAAGGAAAAGTCCAGATTAATGAGCCCATATTAGGTGTGTTGCATATTACAGGGCTTTGGTTTAATACCAACAACATGATAATGGTGCTTACGTAAGACCCTGGACATACTTGCATTGTCCATTTCTGCACTGTTTCTACCATATTTCGGGGTGGAACATGCACAGCTTAGACCAATGGACTCCACGCTACCTTACGGCTCAGTGCTTTCAATAGAAAGAATCAGAAGCAAAACAAAGCTTGGATACAGGAACATCAATTTCTTTTCATGCTATAATAATGCAAACTTTGTATATTCTACAGTTTAATCTGATACAGTTGCTTTGTAATCTGAGACTGTTATGATCATAATACCTAAATCTATAAATAAAATGAAATAAAAAGAAGAGCATTTGATATTTGGTCAAACACTTCAAAATATCTGAAGATGGGTGTTTGGAGCAAATGAGCTCCTGTAATTGCCCAAATATAAGCTATTGTCTCCAGAGGAAGAGGCATGTTTCCGTAGCACTGCTGTTTTCTCTTTGTGATGACTACGATCTTTCCCTAACCAAGTAGTTTTATAAAACACTTTCATCATATTTCTCTAGTGAAAAACAGCAGTTTTTGTTTACTAATCCTACAGGTGGCAGGCACAAAAATGCATGTATGAATAATTTTTTTGTCAAGGTCATATGTGAATTTGAAGACACTAGCCTATAACTCGGATTTTAGAAACAACAAGTTAACGATTTGATATTTCCCCATCAGACACCATTAAGAAAGTCTAAATTGTGAGATTTCTGCTGTGTTAAAAGGGTGTATGGTGTCAACCACATGTTAAGTCACTGCTCTGTGGCAGTCATTAACCCTGCCCTGACTACTTTTTCCTTTTGCTGCAAGGGAAGAGGCCCCTAACTTCAATTAGTCAGTCTCTAGTCATCTGTGAGGCATCAGTATCTGTTCATCCTGTAAAAATACAGTAACAACCTGTGGAACTTCAGTCAGTTTCATTCTGCACTGCACAACTACTCCGGTGAAATCTCAAAAGTTATGGAGAATGATTGAGAGAATGTCTGAACTTAAACCTATGTCTGCATTTTTTTCGCCTATGTGTTTACAGTGTGACACAGCTGGATCATGAAACATCCTGCTGGTTTCGCCTGCAGGCAGTTTTAGTGTTTCCTCTGTACAGAAAAAAATGACCTGAACTTACTCTGACACTGAAGTAAAAGTCTGTGTGATGATTACGAAACAATATCTGTTGATGTATGGTCGGGGGGAGCGGGGCTGTGGTTCAGGAGGTACGGCAGGTCGTCAACTAACTGTGGACGTGATTTGACCCCGGCTCCTCCAGTCAACATGTCGAAATGTCCTTGTGCAAGATACTGAACCCCAAGTTTTCCCAAATGTATCATCTTTGTGTGATTGTATAGAAAGCGCGGCATGTATAGAGAAGCACTGTATGAATGTCTGTGAAGGGGTGAATGTGCCAGTAGCGTCAGGTGCTTTAAGTGGCTGATAAGACAAGAAAAGTGCTATATAAGCGCAGTCCATTTAGCACTTGAAGTTGAAAAAGTGCAGTTTTTCTATGATTTCTAAACTGATTTTCGACTTTTATTGGAGATCCTGACAGCACCATAAACAGCTAAATCCACTGATTGTAGACATGTGTACGATGTCTTGAGGCGGTTGGTGCTGAGAGGCAAAAACCAAAAAAGTTTTTTGTATCTTTTCAAAGCAAACAATAGTATTAGTATTCATTTACAGCCTTATTTCAGATTAAAGTTTTGATTCTCCTTTTGTCACTGTTTCATTACTCTGGTCTAAACATGTACTGCATGAATACACCAGTATACATGCAGATTGTATTGTTTTCTTTATTTGACCTTAATGGAGTTGAATGTGAACAGACAAAGACTAAAAATAGTGGTATCAGTCTAATAGCTCCCTCACTCCTGTTTGCTAAAAAAAATAAAAACACTGAGGTCATGACCCCAGTGTCCTCAGTAGTTACTACACTGCTGACACACACCCCATTTTGTCATTTAGGTCATATTTTCTTCCAGTTAGTCACCTCTGCAATCTTTCACTGCAACCTTAAAACAACTTCCACATCCCCTCAGAATGACACCAATGCATCACAGTCTGAGCATGGATCTCATCAGAGGAGAGCAGTAGATGAGCTCTTGAAGGTCTAATGTGAGCTATCGGAGGTCATGATGGCGCACACCTAGCAGCAGCCTGGAAAGCATATTGTCCTATTCATCTTAATGACTCCTGTGGGCAGGGCGGAAGCAGACAGTGAGGAAGGGGCCTGGAAATGCTCTTCAGTGACCTTCTGGGGGTAACAAATGGAGTGGCTCATGCCTGGCAGACGCCGCGGCCAAGCCCAGCCCGGGAGGCTGCCAGCTGCTGTAAAAACTGTGAAAAGAAAAGAGAGGAGGAGAGAGTCAGTCTATCAGTCTGATTTTTACAGCAGCCTTTCCTGTGTATCAAACCCGGCCGCTCCCTCACGCTCAAGTCGGTTATTGCATTTCACTCACGTTCGCCTTTTGCAGAAGCATTAATTGAATGCATCCAATATTCAGGAGAAGGCCCACCTACCGGACCGGCATGACCTTGTTCACCGGCTCCTGTTAACTTTAGCGGGAGGGACAGTTTGGTGAAAGTGAGGCCCCGTGCCACGCCGCGCCCTCACTCCAGATTTATAATGGTCAACCCGCTACATCCGATTCACAACGACGTGTTGTGGTGGCGACCGCGTGGATTTAATTTCTGGTTTAGCAAACAATTACGGAGGCAGGAGGAGGCAGACACAGAGTAGGAGGGTGGCTCTGTGGGACTGAAATCACAGGATGGTGCAGAAATCTGTCAGTGCTCTGTGCTGACACCCTTATCCAAGTCATCTTCTCGCGGATGGTGATATATGACTAAGGTGACCGTAATCATTATTCACAGACTAGTCTTCTTTTCCCTGGCATCCCTTCCTCCTGGGTCTGATCAAGTGTGTTCTATTATCCAGCAGTAATGATTTGTGGAGGTCTGGGCTGCTGTTAGCTGAAGGACAGTGTGTTGCGTAGCCTTCCAAAACAATACCATAACCCGCATCCATTAGCCATATGGGTTCCATTCTCCAGATTTGCTTGATGCAATTTCAGTGTCCTCCCACGGTGGAGCCACATTGTAATCCCAGGATTCATTTAATTAGACCATTTTTTTTTCTTCCTCTATTTTCTACAGTACACCTTTCTCTAAAAGCTCGTTTTAGTTAATTTTGTACCGTGGTTCGAATAAAGGATGCAATTTAGGCTTATTTACATAATTTATTATTCTGACAGCTTTTCATTTTGATTAATCTTTTAGTCAGTAAAAAGTCAGAAAATTGCCCCGTGAAACCGACCCCCCTTTTTTTTCCCAGACCAATAGTCCAAAACAGTGCAGTATTAAATTTACATTGACATAAAACAGAAAAAAAAAATCTCAATTTTTGTTTGAAAGCTGTTAATTTATTTTCCACTAATGAAATACCTATCAAATAATTGGTAATTAAGGTTGAAGGTTCCATATTGAAATAGTTTGAATAGTTAGAATCAATATAAAAAAAAATCCAAATCATGTCCTAATGGTGAGTTTTCTTCTAGACAAACGAAAGTCGTGCTTAGACTCGGTGTTTCTCAGCAGAGCTCACTGTGTGTATCCTTGAGCTCTGACAAACGTGCTGAAGGCATTTCCTTCCTTTGAAACATTTTGCATTGCCAGTTTTTGGAAAAACTTGAAGCCTTCATTGTCTTCTTCTTTCCTGCTTTTGTTGGTGCATTGCTACATTTCATTGCACGTTACTGCTGCTGGCCGTCAATCACTGGAAGAGCATAAAACTATCAGCAGGAATGTGTTCGGCATCGCCAGGGCGCTGGTGTATGCGGACCTGCTCTTACAACCATGTTTCCATAGCCATGTCAAAAATTCCATGGGGTGCCTTTGACTTTTTACAGATATTTCCAATCTGGAAAAAAGACTAAAAAGATTCCCAAGAATTTTGTAGAGGACACTTCCAAGATTTATTACAATCTGCTCTGTGCCCATAGTGTATTTCTTGTTTGTATTGGTAAATAATATATGGTTTGTCTACTTAAAATTAAGAACAGGTTTTTTCATGGTTGACATACATATAGTTGCTTTGGAAATTATTCATACCTCTTCATTTTTGCACACTCTGTGTTGTAGATTTAATTTTGAATCGATAAAATCGCCCATTTTGCCCATCAGTCTACACTCAGTATTCCATAATGGCAAAGTGAAAATATGTTATTAGAGATTTTTAGTCATCATTTCAGGACAAAAACCAGATCATGAAGTCAAGGTAACTCTGTAAGACATCAGAAATAAAATTGTTCCAATTAAATTCTAGACACATCTTGGGAATAATTATAGCAAAGAGGATGCACCTGATGTTTAATAAATTTTGCAAAAAATTTCAACAAATGTTTTCACTTTGTCATTATGGGTTATTGATTCTAGATTTATGGACAAAAACAGGAATAAAGCATCCCAGCATTGACATTTAAAATAAATTTATATCACAATAAAGTATTTAGAAAGTGAAGGCAAAAAATTATACCATCTGATTTTTGTCTTTTCTGAGAACCTTCCAAATCATGGTTTGAAACTCCTGAATGTAAAACGTACAGTGCGTTTCTGTTTTATTTTTTTCTTCAGTGCTGATCAAATTAATGTGATACCTCTCCCTCTGCAGCGCTTGCGTTTTAAAGCCTCTGGCTATAGTTGGACTGTAGTTTTGTATAGATCCATATGTATTACCGCCGCTGTGTTTGCTGTGCAATTGATTTCCTAACACACAAATAATGAATGTGGTTACAGCTTCTCCTCCTTCCTGCTGGGTGCTCTCTCTCTCTCTCTCTCTCTCTCTCTCTCTCTGACTGTCCATCCTCCCTTCTGTCTCTCCTCTACCTCCTATCACAGCGGTCACAGCCGCACAAAGAGCAATAAGTTTGAAACGCAGAGTAAACAGAGCCGTCGTCCAGGTGGATGGGCTGTCTAGAAATAAAACTCTCATCTAGCCGTGAAGACTGTTTATGGGCCCGTGCTGCTCAGTGGATCACGGATAGTGCAGACATGGCCGGGGCCAGGGGTTTAATTCCCAAGGGGCCCCATATGCTTAAGATGTGAGCAGCCAGGGTTCCAGGAGGTGCCTGTGTTCAGTTAGCACTGTTGTATTTGCGGCTTAGAAAGAGGATGTAGTGTTAATAAGCCAGAGCCATACTGGCTAATACAGATGTCTAAGAATTTGAATAATGCAGTACAGATACAATGTTTTTTTTTTTTCTTTAAAATAAAAACAAAACATAAACAAATAAATTATGAAAATGGTACATGGCACATTTTAAATGGCACATGGGACATTTATGTTTAGCTACATCTTATTATTATCTTTTTATTATCTTGTTATAGTTGATAAGTTCCCTTGTCACAATGTAACACCAACAGTAAATTTAAACATAAATCTTAGACAGTAATCATCCCTGTTTGAATTTTTTATTAGATTTGAATATATAAAACTGCAGCTTTTAAAAGTAAAAACAAGAATCATAATTTTTGAAAAGGAGGCTATACTGAAAAATAAGAAAAAATCCTATGTGTTGTGTTCACAACCTTGTAGGTGGCAGCAAAAATAGCCCATCACTGCATTGTGACATGTGTTAGTATTAATCTGTCATTCATTTACCATCCTATTGTTTCTATGTTTGTGATGATTACCAGTGGAAGGCTTTTATTTTGAACTCAAATCAGAGTCAAGTCCTGTAGTTTCTTGTTTCTTATTGGCTGTACTAAACATTTTTGGAGGGTCTGAGTTTTGTGGGGGCCCCTGCTGGCTAACCCTTCTGTACTTCCTTTCATCCACTGTCCATGTAACCTGTCACGTCCAAGCTCCCATTTAAGGATAAGGCTGTTAAGATTTTATAATATCCCATATAATCCCATAAAAAGACCAAGGCAATAATGTGTTAGTCCGTCTCTCAGTGCTCCGTGACGTCCATCTTCCCCTGGCCTACTCATTGCCACTGGAGACATCAATTGGCTCACAAATATACTGTGTACGTTCCTTTTTAAAAAGGGCAAAAAGTGCATTCGTTGGGACCGTTTTCAGCACTGGATTAATCCACAACTGGTGCTGAGTATTTGGGGTAGTGAGATGGTTAATGGGGGTTGAGTCAATAGAAACTACGCTGTTTGTTCCTGGAGCTGTGGCTCATTGATGTCTTTTTGATAGTTTTTTGGACAACCAGGGAGCTCAGTGGCACAGAGGAATAACAAATACCTTAAGTACTTTTGTCCTGACCCCAAGTTTGTTTTCTGTCATTGTTGCAGGAGAGAACTCTATAAACTAAAATGCTAACTCTTGAAACTAGACTTCGACAAAGGGACCGTGGTAATAATGTGGAATCTACCTTGGTTGATTTTAAAGCTTCTTTAGTGCTAATTCTATAACAAATTTGTTTTTTATGAAATGACCGATAGTAAAAAAAAAACAAACAACAAACCCAATGAACCTCTGCTTTATAATTCATTCATGCGTGTGTAGTATGAGTAAACCAAGGGCTGTCCCATCTCCCGCGTGGACTTCCTTATCGATTGAAATGAGAGTGTGCCTGTTCCGTCAGATGTGCAGGAAACAGATTACTGGCTGAAAAGCCTCCTTTGCACACAGATTTGCATTTCCGGGGCCTCGGCACATTTTGGCCAGTTGGTAATCTAGCTTTGGGGACTCAAATACGATATTTCTGCGATAAGCTAAAATCTAGCACTAATACGCAGCTCTGAGTAGTAACTAGTGACAGGCACCGTCCTGGATCTCTCTGTGCTCAGTGATGCATCAAGTCCAGAACAGTGGACTGAACATGCCTGAATGCCACTGTATTCTGACGTGTTTCATCGGCATCGTAGGTCCGTATCACTGTCTCAGCGCTCTCATTTCTGCTGGCAAGTCTGCTGTGTCAGTTATGAGCCCAGTCAACATGTCTAATACGAAAAAGAGCGACTAGAGTGAGGAAAAGGAGGACAACCACCCTGCGGTCCTCTCTGTCTGTCTGTCTGTTTCATCCAACGCTCTGTGTTGACGTCTGTCTGCTCCAGCCAACTGCAGATAGACTTTGAGGCAGAGGCACTGTTTTTTTTCTGCCAACTTTTTGGCTTCTCATAGTATTATTCCCAAATATTTTCTCTGCCAGCACTACCCTCATCGCTGCTGCTGCTGCTGCTGCTGCTGCTGCTGCTGAAAAAGGGCCATAAAAAAAGACCCACCATTCAAACTTCATTGACAATCGTGGACATAATGCAGACATGCTAAATGCAAAAATCATTCATAATTATATTTCTAGCAGCAAGCTGATTTACCCCGAGTCATTTCGGCAGAGTAATGGGATCTCAGACTAAATGGGAGGCAGGTTCATCAGATTTTGCGGGAAGCTCTTTCCCTTGGGACAATTCAGAAAAGTGGGAAAAAAAGACAGAATGGGACTTAATTTATCTATTTATTTTTTTGCCCGAAATGTTTTTCTCTTCTGAAAAAAAAAACAGCCAAAGGGTGAGCTAATTATAAAAATGATATTTTCTGACATCATACGAATGAAAAAAAAAATACTATTTTAGCCAATAAAAGTAGTTTTTGTGGGTTGTTTTTTTTTAAATCATTTTTTTTGGTTTAGCAGTCAACTTGAATTTAGATATGTGTTATTTATGTGTTGGCTCACCAGAACAGAACCCTCACATCTGAAGCTCTAACTGGCCACACATGGGTTTTTGTCTGGCAGTCAGTGTGTTTGTCTGCACATCGCACTAGTGATCTGGGTGTGATGCTTAATTCTCCACAGCTATCTGCTGCTATCAATTAGAGCTTTTATGGGGAGGTGCTGTCAGAGTTACCATGGCAACCAGTGTCTTTGGCAGTGCACTGCATCCCCTGCAGGGCTGTGGATGGAGTGCTTGCAAGTATTACCGCAAAGTATATTTTAAAGATTCAAAATCTTCAGAGCCTGGGGACAGAAACAATAAGCATGAAATACTTAGCAGTGTTGGCAGAGTTGTGCTGTTCATGGACCCACTTTCTCCTCAGCCTCTTGGCTTTGTATGAGTTGCTGAGGCTATTTTGAATGTTAATGGATAGCTATGGCTATTTGAGGAAGTTGCAAAAGTGTATAGTTGGCAGAAGAAGTCATATACTGGGAGCGAGCCCAGAGTTATACAACATATACTCAAAAATTATCTGCTCACACACTTTTACAAGCTGCTTTAGGATTTTGTCAAATGAAGACATCCAAGTTAAAAACTCACTGTTCTTCTATAACACACTTTATGACCAGTCATGGCCTGATTTCTCAAATCTTTGGATTTAGTGGTGAGTTTAACATTAGTGGTAAAACTGAAATGTTGAGAAGACACGTTGACTCTTGTGGATCAGAGCCAGAGCTGCCACTGAGAACGCGGAGGTCATGTCCTGCTTCCAGCGTTTCTGGACTCGATATATTTAGATTTAATTACCTTTCGGCAAACAAAAAATAAATGATTTAGTATTTTCCCACCACGATCTTACTCCTCAGGGAGGAGAAGTCTTCAAAACATCATATGGACCAGGGCTGCACATCGCTTTCCTCTCAGGCTACAGGGTATGTAACAATAGAATACACTCCACTTTAAAGTGTGTTTGATTAAGCAGTGATCAAATATGATTTTAGCTGAGATTTAATTTAATAGGATTTGATTTTTGGTTTTCTTGTTCATTCTTTTAAATGTAGTAGAATCAAGTTGTGTATTTTAAGAAATGATAGATTTCATCAGTTTTTACTTCAAGGATTGAATCAAATAACCTAGAAAATGATGTCTAGTGCTATGCCAGCTACTTTTTAGCCAATAGTCTTGTTGACGACTTTCCTGTGGGTGCACACATTGCCCTATTGAATTAGTAACAAGAATTATAGTGCTATTAGCATGTTTTATGATATCAATGCCCATTTTGCTAACTGCAAACCCAGTGTAAAGATTTCCATCAGCACTGGACGTGGCAGAGTCTGGCAGGGGATTGAAGGGCTGTTGGTCGCTCACATTGACAAACATATACAGAAAAGGAAAGTGGTATTAGTTTAACAAAACTAATTTAGAAATTCATGCAGGGATTTTTTTTTTTTGATAACAGAAAATATACATAGAGACTAATCATGACCCCATTATTTTACTGAAATCCTGGATCTGGTCTGGATGCTGGGGTTTTAAAAGCTGATTCTGATGCTTTTTAGACTAAATATATTTTTAAATATATAGATATATTTTTTTAGACAGATATAAAAGGATTATTTCTCAAGGAGAATCATACTTTAGTTGAGAAAACCTGTAGGCAGCATTTAAACCCTCATGTAGGCAGATAAAGCTTCCAGAAAATAGAGTAGAAATCTATAATTAAGTTTCTTTTTGTGGCCCTGTCATATATTAGCTGATAAAGAGTGGTCAACCTCAACCATCCTGTCAGAGGAAGGAAGCATTTAGAGAGTGTGGCTGCCCATCTGTGGAGATGTGACGCTGACGAGCAGTAATCTGAGCCTTGTTTAGAGTGAGAAAAACAGTGGCAGCCTCCGTCTCCCCAGCTGTGAGTTATGGCTCTCCTCTATCTCACGGAGCACTTAGTCTCCAGCCCAACCTTGTTTTCAACTATTCTTTTCACTTACGCCCGATCGATAGCTGTTGCCACGTGTTAATGATGAGTCATAGTATTAAATGTGATGACCTGTGGCTGTATTCTAACACTTTCTTGCACAGGCCCCCGTGATCAAGGTTCAAGTAGATGCAGCTAGTTCAGCAGGTTGGAGCCAATTAAAAATAGACTTTGCATGCGCCGCCAAAGAAGAAATGTTGAGCATGGTTTAGAAGTTCTAGGGCTTTATTGGTTTCTGTCGCCTGAGGAGATTAATGTTTTCCTTAAACTGATGCTGAGATAAAATACTGCTGTACGAGTGGCAGGATAGTCATTTACAGAAATTAACAGCCTTTTTAATTCATACTGTTTTCATTTTCTCTGGGGTTTTCTGGAAACGCACAGGGAAAGATATAATGTGGAGGTCTCTGGTCTGACCAAGGGGTTTTTTAATCCTCATTAATAATGTGCTGTGACAAAGCAGGATGTGAGAGTATTACATAATAAAAAAGCTCCCTGGGCAATTAGTGGACTATTTGTAAACTGTCAAATATGTAAAAAGGAAAAAAAAAAAGTGCTGGAGCAGATAAGTGATCTGTTT
Source organism: Istiophorus platypterus (assembly GCA_016859345.1). Lineage (NCBI taxonomy): Eukaryota > Metazoa > Chordata > Actinopteri > Istiophoriformes > Istiophoridae > Istiophorus > Istiophorus platypterus. The sequence continues at coordinate 2,128,025 of CM029133.1, read as the reverse complement.
CGACTTTCAGGTCAGTGAATTTCTTTACACTGACTGCCACAGGGGACAATAAAACCACAGGACAGAGACGGTTTTTTTCTACTAATATGTGGGTCGTCTTGGAAGGCGCCTGAATGACTCTCATTTAATGCCGAGCTGAATCATTCACACAATAAGCATGAATCAAACACTTAATTAGAATTAGCAATGTCAGGCTGTTATCAGTTTGGGTTCTCTTTGGATGTAAACAGTTGATACGTCGCCTGAAAACCTGTGTGTGTTTTAACAGTTATTTAATAATGGTTTTACTTCAGTGTGTTCAGTTGAGTCAAAAAGGTCCAGAAGAGAAATTAAACATTGCAGAGAGATGGAAGAAGGCCATATGTGAGCCCAAAATTTTGTGGTTCATGGTCACAATCTTAACCCATAGTCCAGCCACGTATGTGTGTATCTATATAAATGTAACAGATTTCATTTCCATAAACTTAAACTTACCTCAACTTAGTCATATTTGATCACTGCTGAATCAAACACACTTTTAAGTCAATCTAACAACAGAATGAGATGAATCGGCCTGAGTTTCAATTATTTAAAAATGGTTATTAAAAAATTGAATCTAGTTTTATTGATTTCATGCACTGTTTCTGAAAATAATGTTGTATTTACATCACTAAGCATAAATAGATAATTAAGGTGTGCTAAGGGTTTAATACTGAAAAATAATTTTAGTCACTGAAAAGCATTTACTGTCACAAGAACACTCCTGCTCTTTGCTACTTTAGCTTTGGCTGATGTTCAGTTAGTCTTAGTAGAATAATGACTTTACACACACTTATGAAAAATTTGTTCTTTTTTCTGATTAGCACAGAGGATCTACATATAAGTCAGGCTATGTACAGCCCACCAACTGGATCCCATGGTTCAAGGAGGGTGCCCCGTTCATTCCTATGAAAGTTGCTAAGTTAGTTCATGCACAAAAAAGTGGCCATACTCGCTGTGGCCATAGAAGAGAAATCCAGGGTAAAGAATAGTATTCGACAAGTACTAACCCCTGCTCATAAAGCTCATATTGTATTGCCTATAAAGCTTGCACAGGAATGACCCGGATTTATCAACTTTTTTATTTATTCAGATCTCTGGATTATGGTGGCTGGACAAAAAGATGACCTTTTTCTCTATGTCTACACTTTATTCAAATGTAAAATTTCCATTATAAATTAACATTAACATTGTTACTAAAATACATATTCAACATTCAGTTAACATGAATCAATGTTAAACTGTTCTTTTCAGTTTACATATGTGTTTTTCTAAGGTTTTACAAGTTCCTTTTTTTATGAGCCTCGGTATCACTCAGCGATGGCACTGTCATCCACGACTGTTTTCCAGCTGCAGGCAGCTCCATTTCTGTTGTACGTTGCATTGTGGGGCTGGCCCATCTATCAAAGGTTCACTCAAACCCTGGGTTATTTTAGTGGTTGCATGCTGGCATTTTAAGTGCTCATTTTTTTCATCCTCACAGTGTGGATATGCTGCCTATATTTCACAAAACATGACTGAATAATTAATCTAACATGGAGCTGGTACACAGGAGTAGGGTCGGGAAAGGTGGAAATTAGGGTTGAATACTGACTCATAATTATACTATCATATAACTATCTGAAAGAAATGTTGAATTATTCCTTTAAGTCTTTCTTGCATCTGTGTACTGTAGGATTCAAGGTTGCCAGTGTAACCAAGAAATAATCAAGGGACATTTTCTCGTCTGTGAAAGTTTGTATGATTTTAATCCTGGTAACATATTCTTATGTTCTAGGTTGAATTTTTTTGCAGAGTGGGACAATTTACTTATGAACTACAAACTATATTTAACGTTTGAAAAAAAGAAATATATCATGACTTGACTTTGCTAAAGGATTCATTTCCAAACTCAGTCTTTGCTCAGAGGGATGCTCAGAGGGATTTAACGAAGGGCGTGTCAAAGGCCATAAAGGCAGAAGAGCTGCAGACAAAATATGAAGATCCTATTAATATTTAATGTGTTTCACGGTGACTGATCTGGGTGGAGACAGATTTCCTTTTTTTTGCCAATTAGCTGTGTCACCTGTAATCAGGAGCTGACCTACCAGCTCCAGAGGGATGATCACAGGTTTTAGAGGCCACAAAACTGTTTGGATGCATTTTGGTCTTTATAATGGTTAACCAGATAAAGGACAATATTGTGTGAGTGAGTGAATGGAATTTTGTTGCATGTAGTACAGCATACTGCTGCACTGCTGGATGAGGACATAGTAGAAAAGTGGAACAGAATAAAGAGGGAGAGATATTGGCATATCATTGTGCTTAAGGCCCCTCGTTGTGCTGGACTAGAACAATGCAGGGGAAAAAAATGAAATAAACTCCGTTTTCTCAATCAAAGACAAAAAGAATTCTAGAGGTCTGTGAACTTGGCCCAGAGTTCCAAAAACCTCTTCAATATAAGTTAGGATGAGGCCTAAACAGATGACCGCCTTTAGTAGAGGGCCTCAACAGTTTTAAATTCTTTCTCCATATGTTGGCGTGTATAGTTATACCGAAAATGAGCACTGTGAGCTGAAGTTCGACTATGGGGGAATTTTTGAATAGCATTTTTATAGGAATGATTCTGTCCTAAGCTGTTTGATCCATATAAGGAGTTGATCACTGTAAAATCAGAGCTTGTTCAAATGTGGATGGTAGCTATAGCATGCTAACTATTTAGCTGTTATCAGTAATTGCCACATTTTACTTGAATGATCAAATCTCATTATTATTGAGTAATGTCAAGTATACTGAATAAAAGTCAAAGAAAATAAGCAAAACAAACCGTTTGAAGTAGTTTACCTTGGGGTCCAGCAGAGGGCACCGTAAAAATTCAATATCAGCTTGGACGATTGCACGTCTTATTGACCTGTCAGTAAACTAATCTAATGTATAAAAATAGAGGATGACACTGGCAAGCAAATAATTGTGACTCTGAAGCAGTGTGTGGAGGTATTTAGCGTTTCTACAGCTTAGATGAACAGCTACCTTACTCTCCAACAACAACAAATCTGAGGGCTCACCTGCTAGCTTGCCAGCCAAGTGAGGCAGCATAGGCCCAGACATGAGTGGAGCAACGCAGGCTCAGCGTTGTTGATGGGCCTAACGAGTGGGCCTAAGGGCCTGGGTCAGCAAGGTCAACATGATAGAAACGATCCTATGTTTCATTTCCAAGTGCCACTTGGAATAAATGCAAAGTGTGGCAGGTAAATAAAAAGCTATCTCAGCATTGAAAATGTGAGACAACAAAGGAAGGCAAACTGTTTAACTTCTGTAATTAAAAGACCCAACCAAAATAATCCTGGCATTCTGCCTGGAGCAACGTAAACTGTACAACCTTGTCCTACTGCCCATTTTTTGCCAAAGTCATTCTCAGGACCAAAGCCAGAAACTCATAAAATAAGCCATCAGTGCTTAGATAGCAAGATTTACGGTAAGGGTATGTGGCCAGTTGGCATTGTTTCAGGAGAAGGTTTTCAGTACAAAGAAAGAGCTATGATATAAAATTTTCAAGCACAGTGCATTCAGAAAGGATTCAGACCCCCTCACTTTTTCACATTTTGTTTATGTTGCAGCCTTCGCTAAACAAAACCAGGTCAAATCCTCATATATGGTTTGACCACAGTATTATTGTTTGCTTTTCGCCTATTCTCTGTCCACACATAGACATATTTTATTGCAGCTGAGAACCCAATAAAGCCAAGCTCATTTACATGTTTCTCTGTTTCTGTTTTCATACAATGAAACAGGTATAAAACAGTGACTGTGGCCCATTAAGACGACATGTTACCCTGCAGTCACTTCCTAGACATTTCGGAGCTGCTGCTCAGCTGCTAAAATCCTAATTTTATAACTACAACTTCATCTGAAAAAATCCCCAGACACATAAGTTAAAGACGATGGCTGTGCTGCGATTTCAGTTATAGTTAACTATAAAATAATCTCTCATAAAAAAGTTATCATTCAAGTCTCATTCAGGTCCGTGTCAGGTGCTGTGTGGTCAGTTGAATATGACCAAAGCAACGTGTGCCTGCAGAGGGAGACTCTGACCCTGTACTCACAATACAGGCAACTCTCTTTTACAGAAAGTTGCTAAGGTCCATCAGAAAAAGTTGCTAGATTTGCTGCTAGGTGCTTTTGTGAAAAAAAATCAGTAAAGGGGTCTCAAAAGTTGATAAATCTACTGACAAAGACGCTGCATTGGCAACACTGCTTGCTAACAGCCCCCTGATGGTGCATTAGAAAATTAGTTTGTGCCTTTCATTTTGAAAGAGCAACGGCCAATGGGGAAATTCCATCCCTCGGCCAGCTTACCAACGGTGTGACAAACATCACTCAGTCATGCACAGATAATTGTATTTTATATTTTATAGGGCACTGTTGGAGACCTTATATAGTTTAAATTCATTTTTTTCTCCTCATCAACCTACTCTCAGTAATGTAATCACAATGACATAATGAAAAAGCAAAACAATATGTTAGAATTTTTTGCATTGAAAAGGAAAAAGTGAATTATCACATTGACATAAGTATTCAGTCCCTCAACTCAGTACTCGGTTGAAGCACCTTTGGCAGCAATTACAACCCTGGGTCTTCTTGGGTGATGCTTAGAATTGATGCCAAACAGTTCAATCTTGGTTTCATCAGATCTGAGAATCTGAGTTTCTCACAGTCTGTGAGTCCTTGAGGTGCTTTTTAGTGAAATCAAAGCAGCTTTCATGTGTCTTTGACTAGAGGCTTCCATCTGGCCATTCTACCATAAAGCCCAGCTCAGTGGAGTGCTGCAATAATAGTTGTCCTTTCATAAGTTTTTCCAATCTCTGCATGGGATCTCTAGAGCTCAGCCAGAATGACCATTGGGTTCCTGGTCTTCTCTCTTACCAAAGCTCTTCTCCCCAATTGGTCAGTTTGGGCAGGTGGCCAAGGATTATTTCCATTATTACATAAAGACAAAATATTGTCTTTCAAATTATATGTGAAAAAAAGAAACTTTAATTATTCCAGGTTTCAGGGCTGGGATGGTGCTCGGGTTTGGTTGGTGAGGGTTGACTACATATTGTGATTGGCCAGCGAGCCCAGGCCTGGAACACACAGACAGTATGCTCTTATGATAGACACATAAAGAGGACTGATAAAGAGACAGACAGTGATGGTAAAGACTTCCTGGATTTGTGAGGGCCAACCAGGATTTCCTCTGAAGCTCCCGATAGTCAACCGGACCCTGGGTGACATCTGCACTGTCTCACCTGCCCTAACGATTCTCCTCCTACAAGAAGTCGTCTTGTAAAGCAACTGCAGATTCTGCAAGCCATATCTGCAACACTGAGAACATTAAACTGAGGGGATTTAACAATGGCCAGAAATCCACCAAGTGCAACTCTTTTTAGAAGAGTTCTTTTCCATGAAGACACCCTTCTGAGTTTTGTCGAGAGCAGGAGGCAGTGTGAAATTTGACAGAGGCAGATCCTTCTTAATTCTTTATACAGGAAAAACCAAGATACCTTGGCATGTGCCAGCAACAGCCTTCCCTCCTAGCCTCTCTTAGATCTGGTTCTATTTTGACCATTTTTTCATAATTTCATCCCTATTTCTATGAAGTTTGAGGTTTGTTGTTAAGTGCTATTCCCTTTGAAAATACTAATGAGTTCATACAAATAACAGCAACTCATAAGGGCTTCTACAGGATTACTGTATGCATCAATGAAAAAATCCCAGGATTTATTCTTCTCTGAACTCTAAGAGTCACTTTGCTGTAGGTAAAAGTGAATCTTCACATTTACAGAAGAACTTTTTACTAATTTAAACTTTATAAAAGTCTCAAATGCAATTGACAGAGCTTTGACAAATAAAGACCGGCTGTTAAAGTTGTAAGGCAGAGCATTTTCAAATTTCAATTTAGAATGGCTTCTTTTTCTGAGTCCTCTTTGGAAAAAAGTCAGCATGTTCAAATAATCTTTTTTAAAATGAAGCCAACTCTAGCTGGATGGCAGTCATGTGAAGTACAGAAAATCCAAAGCTGAAAAAAAAGCTCAAAATATCTTCTGCTGTCAGTTTCCACCATAACAAGTTGTCACTTTCCACCAAAACTCCATAAAACCTTCAATAGTGAAAAAAAGTTCAACATTATGCAACCTGTTACAATTCAGAATAGAGAAACAGATGGGAAATGTTTCTGTGTCCCCTCAGGACAAGACTTTCTCCTCTGAATCACATACAATACATCAAGTGTTGTTGTCACAGGATAGAATGAGGTGAAAATGCTTTTCAAGGCAGGGTACAGAACCTCCTCTGGGATGTAACCTAGATGTTTTATCTGCACAGCTCTGCTGCCGTACCCGCCATATCTCTGACTCAATACTGTTGCTCTTTTGACCTTGTGGGCTACAGAGGAAGATGGGATATATATTAGCCTGCAAAAAGAAATCCAGTAAGCTCAGGGCCAGTTGTGACCCCAAGCTTGTGTTGTGCACACATAGGGAGAACATTTACATAAGTAGCTAGAGAATATCTGTCGGGATGATGCCCCTCCTGGGGAAGCTATAGTTGTATATGCTAGATAGTATAAAATCTCTGAGGCTGCAATCACGGGTGCTGAAGCAAACATAGCCAGGCCAGTTCTCATTCTTCAGCACTGTTCTGCTGAATCTCCCCTCTCTCTTTGTGCAGAGCAGAGTACAGGAATGAGCATTCTCTTCAGTTCATCTCCTTCAGCACACATGTGACACTTTATTGTCCTGTTTTAATTTACCACTTAATATATTTAAGGTACCTTAATAAATACTTAATATTAGTATGATTATTCATGTGTCAGGTTTTGAGTCTTTCATTTCACAATCGCTCATATGAGTCATCACAGTAAGCAAGCAAACAAAAATTAAACTTTAGAGAAATGCATCAATGAACTATAATTCTAGGTTAGAAGTAGAAGAAGTTTGCAGGTCAGAGAACTATGTGACTGAAGGAAGGTTTTTTGAAACACTCAATCATTAAGTTGTATTCAAATACAGTATAGTGCACATTGCTGCAACTCGGCCCTAATTGCTACCTATAGAGATTTTTTTATAAAAGAGGTGATGTAATTTTGCTAATTAATCAAAAGTATTTTTTTAAGCAGCTTTAATTGACTTTTTTGTTGTTTTTTTTTATCTTGGAGCATTGGCGCAGCAGACATAGCCTAAAATTAGACAATAACTATATTTTGGTCTCCACCAATTCCTGAGGGAAATATCTGGCTCATTAGCTGCGAAGTTATACATTATGTAAGTATATTCTTTAGTGCTGGGCTGGTAGTGTTCACTGGGTTTATCAGAGCTTTTGAACTGAAAACAGCTACCTGCTTCTGCTGGAAATAAAGTTTATGAGAAGGCTGGGCCTTAAAACCAAAAGAGGGAGCTTGAGAGTGGCTAAAACCTTTCAGAGGGCTGAGGGGACCTAAAGAGTTGGATTGTAATTCTATGTGATTTCATCACCAAGATCAACACATTTCACATGATGCTTTCTGACCACTTGATCTGTATTTACTATGAAAATATTGATCAGTGCAGCTTTAACTTTGGTGGGTCAGCTTCCCAGGCAGCCATAATGGGTTTGCCTGATAGCAGCCAAAATCTGAAACGTCTGAGAGTCGAAACAAATCTCAAACCTGATCCTTGTGGTGAATAAACTAAAAGAATCTATTAGTACTTAACAATTTGGGGAACATGTAAAGTTGTAAAGTATTGCATATTTCAGAGTGAAAATGTAACACCAAAAATAACAATAATAATTTTTTTTTCTAACAAGATCACAAAGCAACACCATCAACAACAATATGTTAGATAAAAAGATTGTAAATGATTATTAAAGATATTAGTAGTTTATATTATTGATGGTGTGCGTGACTGTACACAAGGAGGACAACATTCATTTGTAAAACCATTGACACAACAGTTTAAACCCTGAGTCAGACGGGCCACATAACATAATAAATTGCAGCTTTCGTGATCTGCTAATCACATTGTTTCAAATTGCCATTTAGATCTGAAATCAAATCTGGCCAAGGTTGGTCTCACTCAGGGTCCTGACACTGACTCAAAATTAGCCTGAGCTAGTTTAATCGGCGAATTCCACAACTCCAAAACCCTGCCAAATCTGGAAGTCAACAATGAACCGAAGCCTTTGTAAGAGGAGAGATGATGTTATGAAGCAAATTAGCATTTATGCTGTTTTATTAAGAATAGCTAGTTAGCTCAGTTTACCTTTCAGCTTTGAGCTTTTAAAAAAATTTTAACTTATTACCATGAATTATTTAAAACTACAAGGTTTAATTACTTTTTTGTTACTTCATTAACTACTCTTATTTGTAGTTCAATTTTACCAGTGAGCTAAGATGTTTTTCGAAAAACAGGAGATTTATGCTTCCAGATCATTTCTGATTATGGTAACTGATTATATAATTACAAGTCCCATTCAGAAACACCCTCATAGATGTCCTACACTTTGTTATTCCACTGAATGAGACGGTGAACCTCTGAATGCCCCTTAGGAGTCTGTCAGCATTCGCAAGTTTAAGACTGAGGCTTCACACGTCCTAAGTCGTGAGGGTGGATAGACAATACTATTGAATCTCATTCAGCCTAGCTAGAGGAATGAGTGTTAAACAAGAAAGAGAGAATAAAAATACTTAATAGGAGACTTTTACAAAAAGTGTAAAAAGTGTGATGTTTGGGAGTTGGGGGGGGTAAGGATTTGTAAGCAGGGACAATATATAATATGTTCATTAAAATAACATTTTGTTTGAAAGGACTGACCCCAGGGTTAACAAATGTAGTCACAGGTCATGAGCGTCCTCTATCTCCCCTGCAACTGCAACTTCCATTGAGCTGTGGACATACCAGCATTTTCCCTGATTATATGCTGCTTGTGCCTCGCAAGCACAATGGAGATGAGGGAGCATTTGTGGAAAGACAGGGGGGAGATGGGGGAGACTGTGGAGCAGGGGTTGGATGGAGACAAGCGCAGCAGGCTCCATCCATTCTGAGACTCCAGCAAATGCCCAGATCAGTCTATCTAAGATGTGGATAAACGTCTCAACCTTTGGTAGTTATCTTCCCTGACCTGGCACATCCCTCTCTTTGACAAGATTTGCTTAAAGCTGCACTCCAATTTGAAGGTAAAATAGCTCCACTCTACCAAGCTAAATCGAGGAGCAGGGCTTTGAAGAACAGGTTTGGATTTTTTAAAATATCATGATACTAAAAAAAAATTAACACAACCTTTGTTAAATGACCTTGACTCTAATATTACTTTAGCTTCAACCAAGTTTTTTTTAACAGTCCTATGGTTTGTTCTGGAAGGCAGTGTCAAACAACTTATAGTGTTGTTTAGATATATTAGAAATATTAGAACAAACTGGTGTTTGAGGAAAAGTCAACGGGTCATTTAGAGATTGCAGTTCTCTGGGGATCATGAATATTCTTAATAAATTGCATGTCAGTAGTAACATTTTACCCTGCATCAAAGTGTGACTGACAGAAAAACGGACAAAAGGGGGAAATTATCAAATCTGTAATTCTGTAATCTGTGAATCTGTAGATATATTGTTTCACCATATTTTGATATGATATGTTAACACATAGATGTCTGAATCTATATACATTATACTGTACTACTACTACAGATTTTATACTGTACATATAAGATAATGTATATTTTTGAGACAGCACAGAATCACAGTCTATAACAAAATGACATTTACACTCAACATATTTTGGCTGAGCATTTGGTTTTCTCTAAGGCTTAGCTGCATCTTTTTTATTGATGTATTTATTTTGTTGATTTATTTATTTTGATTTTTTGGCACAATGATAAATAACCCACAAACCAGCAGCATTTGAAGGCGCCTGCAGTAAAGGCCTGAGAAAAAATCTCAAGGGAGGACACTCAGCAATGGGTGATGTCCCTGGGTACCAGACCTCAGACAGTCGTTGACTGCAAAGGATTTTCATTCAAGTATTAAAAGTAATCCTCATATTTATAATTATGTTGGTTTGTCTAATTATTTCTGGGTGGCTTAAAATGAGGGACTATGTGGAAAGAAATGGCTGTAATTTCTAAACTGTAAATATAATATTTTTGTGAAACCCCTTGAATTAAAGCTAAAAAGCTACACTGCAGTCACATCTCGATTTGTTTGTTTCAAATCTGTTGTGTTTGTGTAGAGAGGCAAAATAGCGAAAGTTGTATCACTGTCTAAGTATTTATGAACCTAACTGTGAACGGCCAGAGTCCCATGGGTACGATCCTTTTCCACTCCGCTGATCTGACTTGGGGTTAATGAAGCTGACAACACCTTCATGCTCCACATTATGAACTCATCTGTGTCTTCACTAACTAGTGCAGTTTTTCAGTCTTAACATGTTGTTGGGAAATAAGTGCTGCTGCATTGTATCATTTACACTGACAGAACCGAACTTGATATAAATCTGAGAATGTTACATCAACGTTGCATCTTCAGCGGCCATGTGAGGAAACACATTAGCTTCAGAGGGATACATCCTGAATATTGCTTCTATGGGTCAGTTTCTGTCTGATTTTCTTTCACTATATCTGTTTCCATCTTTAGAAAGTATGAAAAACACTCTGGGTGACTGAGTTTATAAGCAGACAGCTGAGATGTCCCTCTCGGAATATATTTTCAGTTAAGCTCTATACTTACATCAGTGTAATGCAATACACAAGTGCCTGATTTGCCTATTCCCTTTAGCTAATAAAGCACAAGAGAGAGTGAATTACCACATGATAAAAGCCTTCACGATGGCGGATCAGAAGCAATTCACAAAAGTAGAATAAACGGCTACTAAACTTTAGACTGGAGGTAAATTTTGTACTGTATGAGTGTTCAGAATTGATAGAATAAAAGTGCTCACTGGGCAGTGTAGTGAAAAGTCTGCTCAGCCTTGAGACGTTTAATTTTTTCCCTGAAATATCTCCGACCACTGTCCGTTTCCCATACCGTCAAGATGAAAATGCTGATAGGCACATCTGAGTCACATTTAGTTACTGTGCACTCACAGCAGTAAGCTGGCAAGAAGCTGCGGCTCATCTCAGGCAGGCTTCATACAGTCTGTCCTGCCATATTGTTGGAAGTACTTCTACCTTCACTGCATGTTTTTCGACACTTAATATTGTCCTAGGCAAAGACAGTAGAACTGAACATAAAATCAAACATCATGTAGTAATAGACAGTGCTGTTTGTAGTCAAGATGAAAAATAAAAACAATATTGTCCATTATAAAGTTGGAAAAATGAAATTATTGCCCAAACTGCCCATTGTTAACATCATGTACAGTTATATTTGTGATAAACTCAAGTTTCTGACTTTGCTGCAGTGATATAAATGTGTGTATATGTGAACGTGTGTGTGTGTGTGTATGTAGGTGTGTGTGTGTGTGTGTGTGTGTGTGTGTGTGTGTGTGTGATGTAGGAAAACAGACAAAAACAAAATGGCTGACTCAAAATAGCAGCCCGGGCCGCATCGTTTGAACAAGGGAACTAAAAACAAGATGGCGGAATAAAAGATGGCCAATGGGACTGCATGTTATGCGGGGGGGGGGGTTCTAGGTTATGGCCAGTTCGCGTAGGATAAAGGTGCCAGGTTAAAAGAGAGGCTAGTTAGTTACATACAATACATAGTAGTTACTGGATGTACCTCCGGTCCTATGTGTGTGACAGATACTAACATCAGCTCAGTGGTGAGGCTATCCAATAACCGAATAATAAACAGGCATAACAATAAGGCTCAGTGATACCTTAAACCAAATCGATATGTCAATACAATACACAGCCAGACTGGCTCTGTGGCTCTGTGGCTCTGTGTCTCTGTGGAGATCACTGGTTGCTCCTTTGTTCTCCTCGCAGCGTTAGCCACTCGAAGCTATGTCTGCTTCATGGCTCCCGCTGCTTGTAAAATCAGCTGGCAGACTCTGTGTCATAGCTGCTGGCACTAAAGCAATCTCGTTCACTATTTATAATCTTCGGCAGGTTCTTGCATTGCTGTTGATGAGGGAAAGAGTTGAGTGCAGCAGTTTGTCCCGCTCAGGGCTGCAGAGGAGAGAGCCGTGAAGGGAAGAGCCCCTTTCAGACGAGGTGAGGAAGAGAGGGAACACTGGGGTTGTCTTGACCGGATCACATCATGGGCCGAAGGCCACATAGCGACCAATGGTAGCTGGTTGTTGGGTCCATGGGCGGAGTTCATGCAAAGGCATGAGGCCTGAGGAGTTCCAGGAAGTTGAATTCAACTTAAACAACGCAATGAACAAATTCAACTGTGGAGACCAAGGAGAGACTACACTGGCCAAACTCATATATATATAGAGAAAACTTGGTGTAAACTCTGTAAAACTCCAGAATTGGCTACAGAACAGCAGCTGCAAAGTATAATAGTTTTTTGTCAAAGTAGAAAAAGAATCAGGCACAGCTGCTGTCCATGGTGCTGAATCAGGCTCTTCCCCTGGATTACACTGCACACTGACACACAAAGAGAGGATAAGAGCTGAGGGCACTGTGCTTATCGGCTTTTTCTCACAATAATGGGTTTTACCTTTTAAGAAAATTAATGTAATGATTCTTCGCTTATCTCCATTGACAGAGAGGTATTTGTACAGTCACTGAAAAATATTCTCGATCCAAACACTGTAGTTAATTAGCATTGTTGAGCAAATAGCTGTTACTGTGCAGAAAATGTACTGTATAGCCAGCTACAGCTGGAACATTTTATTTAATTAACAGTAGTAGCAGTAATATTAGTTGTTGCTGACACATTTGCTGTCTTATTTGTTAGATAAGCAGCATTTATTAAGTACCTTTTTTCTTTTAAAAGACAGGATATTGGCCAGGATACTCTTACCAGTGTCCATCACTGCACTATTGTACTGTGTAATGCATCCTGTCAGGCTTTTCTGCACTCTGTGCCACAAGCAGGAAGAGGAAATTGTAAATAAATCTGTTAAGAAGTGACATGGGCTGCACATAAAGGGTGTGGCTGTAATATCATTCTCTCTCTGGCACAAAGCAAATAGATGACGATCAAGGTCTGGGTTATGAGGCAGAGTTTATATGAGCTCTCTGATCACTGGAATGCATTTTTATACTCCGCTGTAAATAAACTGCTTGCACGAGTGGCCATGGATGGATGAGCGTCTATAAAATAGTAGAATCCCTTTTTTTTTCTTCTTTTTTTTTTGAACAAAAGTGGCCATATTTTATGAAGCCAACTTGACTCAGTATTTTCATGGTCCACAGCTTGGCATTGGAATGTGAGCGCAGCAGGATCCCATTATAATGTGTGTAGCACAGGCCTGTGCAATAACAAACCATAGATCACTCACAGCCCACACATGTAAGCCAGTTTTCTGCAGGCTTATATCAGCCATCTGCTTGTTTCTTCATTTTATTGTGGGGTTTCCTCTGCTTTTCTGTCATATCACAGACCATAAGAGACGTGTTTGTGTTGACGCCTGATGAAATAGTTAAACAATTGTGAAATATGTTTCTTACGGATATCAAACTAATGTCTGCATGTCGAAAAGGGCGCTGGAGTCAGTTGTTGGTTAACCTATCTAAGCACAAAGACTGGAGGCAGGGGGGAAGTTGTCAGGCTGACTCTGTCCAAAGTGAAAAAGTACAACTGTTAGCATGTTTAATTCTCACTGATTAACACACATCTTGTTAGTTTAATCTATTATGTAATCATCATAGCAGCAACTGAAAACCAAATTTTTATATTTAATCACTACTAAATACTTTGTTTTGAAATTTACGTACCACTGAATTTATTGCAATGAAGTATTTGACTTTTTCTGAATATATGTAGTCTGTATTTCACTTTGTGAAATTCTTAATTATCTATTATAAGTTGTGCGAATTCATGTGCCTAATATTCAAATACTCACATGACTAATATTCAAATACACTCGATCAAATTCCGATGCTAAAATTCAAGATATAAAATTCAGATCCGAACATACAGGACACCCGGAAAAATCAACTGAGCCTTAGTGGTATTGATCCAACCTCTGAGCTGGCAGGCCCCTAGGAACAGATAGAGCCTTATTAGATGTTTCCTCCTCCCTCAGGTCTTTATGCTAAGCTAGGCTAGCTGACTCCTGACCCCAGCTCTGGGGTGAACACAGAGATATGTGAGCGGCATCAGTTTTCTTAACTTAACTTAAGAGAGCAAAAGTAAAATTTCAAAAAATGTTGAAGTATTCCTTTAAAAATGTATGGTTTATGACTCTAAGAAGCTGGGTTTGCATGCTTGTAATATTCACAACAGAAAGTGAGACAGAGCCGTGTACACGCTAACCTGAGCTTTCCTCTGCTTGTGATGCATCAGTGTAAAGAGCACTAAGTCTGAGCTACCTTCACTGAAATAACTCTTGATTTGGCTTTGGTGACTTTTTGTGTGGCTGCTCATGTTAATGGGATTTACACCCCAGCTGATGCTCTCCACATTATTTGTCCATACAGCAGAGCATTACTTATTAAGGAGTTCTTCATGCTTTATTAAACTTACTGTCATAACACTTCGATGGGGACTGTGGAGGGAGTCTGCTCATCCCTCCTCCCACTGGGGAAAAATTACGCCTTTAAGCTGGAACTTAGATTGTTTATTTCTCATATTTACGCCATTTTGCTGACAGGATGCGACATGCCACGGTTTACAGAGCCTGGAGGAAGTTAGATCCAACTTTAAGGGGTGAAGTTTCTTGCCAACAGTCTGCCTGATGTGTCCTGGCAATCTGTTACTTAAGAGGTGTGTTTGCATCAGTGGGGCAGGCAGTGCATCAACTTTGGCTCCCTTACTCATCACCATTTATCCTTTCCTGTTGATGTCCATTTATGGAGCTTCACGCCTGATGATTTCAGCAATCTAAAGTTATCACCACCTCACCAGCAAGAGCAGTTATGCCAAATGGGCCCGGTGCCTGCCAACTGGACCACAGCTACCCCTGCCACTTCTTATCATTAGGCACTGCCGTCAACCCCTAACAGCTTGGTTATTTTAGGGCAGGTCTTTTTCTCCTGTGTCCCCAGCAGTGTCTCCGGCAGGGCTGCTGTCATGATTATGGATGTCACTTAGCTGCAGGAGGACACGGCCACGCTCACCTTAGCCTGGAAGTCCTCTGGAGGGGATTCAGTGCCAGGACCAAATGATCCAAATCCCTGAAACTTAAGATCCTGCCATGGCCTCGTGCCAGCTCTGCGGAGTCATTCTCTGCTTTGAGACTTTTTGTAGTGAGGGTCCTGAACTTGAAACTTTTAATGGAGCCCACTGAATTACGGTGGGATTACTGAGTACCACACCATGTCTAACCTGAGAAGACACCTGGTCTATCTAGAAGCTTATGATCGTACCATGCTAGCATACACGAAGAAGTTGAACCCTCCATGGATGACGGAACATTAAGTGAGGCATCGTTGACATCTTCAGGTAATTAGCTAGCTGGATTAAATTGTTGTTAGAGATAACTTGGTTGTTTTTTTACTGTCTTGATGATCTTAGCTTAGTATTATTACCAGTGTTAGCCAACACTCAGCCCCTGGCTGCATCTATACCAATTTTTTAGTATGTCCAAAACCTTCATATGAAAACCAATAGTACCTGAATTGCATATCTTTTTAAAAGGGAAATACTACAGTATGCACTATGCAAGCACGGTAGTAGTGACAACAACATAATCAAAAAATACAAGTGTTACACTGTGGTGTGTAAATCGATGATTAAATAACAAAATGTTATAAATAAATAAGTACATAACACTTGAAATTGAGTTATGACTTTATTTTTTATAACCCAGATGACATTTGTTATTAAAGAGAGGGTGAAATACCAAAAAATAGGTGCTTGGTAACATTATCATTTAAAATGTAAACAGTGCCCAATTGTACTAACACACTCTCCATTTAATCCACTCCAAAGCCTACGACTGTTATTTTCTTACTATTCTTCTTCATCTGTGGCATCGCAAAGCTTCACCTGGACATGTAAAAACAGAGCGAATATGATATCTATTATGAATATTTTTGAACAAATCTTTTAATGAACCGATTCTAGTGATTTGGGACATTTAAAAGAACTTCTAATAGGAGATAATATCATCACCTGGGTGTGACATGATGTTGCACCATCTCAGCTTTGATGATCAAAGAAAAGAAAAACAAGCTAATTGGCACTCCCCAGAGAGTCTGAGCTGCAGGGGAGATCCAGTCTGATTCAAAACAGTCCAAATATTCTCTTTTAAATCATGCAATGCTAAAGTTTGCAATGCTGTACAGCATGCCATTTAAGCAGGCCATTTCAAAATGAAGACGGTGAGACAATGGGAAAACACTGCTTTTACTGAACTGGCAAAAAAATGCTAGCATTGCAGAATGAAAGTTCCACTCTGCAAGATAAAAATACAGCTGTCTTGTTAGCTGAAATCACAAAGTGGTCTGCAATGGAGAGGAATTTCCCACCTCCCATAGATCCTGCTTTCCTGTGTGCCCAAATTAATTTTTTGTGTTTGCTACAGTCACTCATCAGCCCACAGAAACTGCTGAGTCAAGACTAATAGGACCAAGCTGCTTTCTATATGTTTACCCACAAGCTATACATTCCCTCAACTTTACAGTACTGCTGACTGTTTTCCACATGCCAATACTGTTACGCTTGCTTTCCATTCACTTCACTACATTACTAAGAAAGTCAATGTGCTGGCACGTGATGATCACCCCCATTACCTGCATATGGGCCCTGTGGCCAAAATGATTTAACAGAGCCCCTGTTTAGCCTCTGCTCCCACCCCCTCTCTGTGCACTGTGTAGAAGTTTTCTATGCTGGAAAATTATATCGCCCCAGGTTTGCGATGCAATCTGGCTAAACACAAATGAATTCAAGAATGTGCAGAATATAAGCACAATATCAAATAAAGTAATGGAAATTCTAAGGCTAGATTTTTGAGGGTTCTGTACATTATATTCATTAATTAAATGTATTCACTGTATTTATGAATGCAGTATTCATTTATTTGTAAAAAAATTTGTACACTTGTCATGGAAAGGGAAGACAAAGTTTAACTGCCAGTGAAGGCCATAAGACATTTCTTAAAGCTCTGAATGAAATTTGTTCTTATAAACCTTCTTTTTTCTCATGAGTTTTGAAAACATATCCTGTAATGAACATATATTTTCAACATATATCATTGAGTATTTTTCCAGCTGTGTCATAGTGGGTTAGGAATCAGTCATTAAATGTCCTTTACTCACTAGGAGCTGTCTTCAGCAGTGGAAAGTAACAGCGATGCTAACTTTTCTTTTGCTTCTATTTCTATCCCTTCTTTTCTTCTACTGATGTTAGCACGCTAACCAGCTAGCCCCTGCTCTGGCTGCCCTGTCACATCACTTTCTGATAGCAATTCAAACTAGTTAATATTCAAACTTATCTGCTGCAGATAAGGCGTATTATGACCACTTGTAAACACAACAGCTGGTGACCATCACCACCACCTGCTCCTGTCAAAGAGCATATTCAGTAGCAGAAAACTTATGCATAGCCCCTTTTAATGAGCAGTGTAAAATATGTAATGTCTATTATATCTACAGTATTTAATATATGCACACAACTACATCATTATGATTGATATACATTAGTTTAGTATTTAAATACAAATTCAAATTAATCAAACTACTACTAGTTGCCCCTCAGGAAAAATTAGGCTTTTTTGGGCATATTGGACGCGTGCACACTTTGCCCGGTTGTCACCAATCACTGTAAACATTTAGCTGTTGTTTTGTTTTTGTTTTTGTTTTATTTTTAGTCTCTTTATTTATTAATTTTTTTGCCTAGATTGATTAAGGGTGTAAAGGTCAATCTACAGTGGCAAAATTATTTGGTCTGGACAGCAACAGCTATTACATCATCAGGTATTTACAGGCAGTGTTGCCACCATTGTGCCTTTATCACTACATCTACTGACTTTTCACACCCTTTTAGCTACTTTTCTTAACAAAACTACCTCGGGCAAAATCTAGCGACTTTTTTGACAGACCTTAGCTACTTTCCATAGAGGAGAGTTGCCAGTAATGCCTGCGAGTGCGAGGTCAGGTTTTCCCTCCACAGAAGCATCTCTCTTTGTGTCTCATTCAATTGACCGTGTGGTCTCACACTCATAAATGAGCTTCTAATTTCTCTGTGTGATAATTTTCAGGTAAATAAAACTGAAATCACAGCACAGTTGTCGTCTTTAACTCATCTGTCTGGTGATTCTGTCAGATGATGTCGTGGTTATAAAGTCAGGATTTTAGCAGCAGAGCAGCACCTTGAATATAGACCAGGTTTCAGTCACTATATCACCCTTGTTAGCACAGAAATGGAAAAACATATAAATGAAATGAGCTTTATTGGGAATTCGACTGAATTAAAGAGAGGGTGTTCCGGCCACATACGAGGTTTTTAACTAGTCCTCTTTTAGGTGTTTTTGGTGTGTTTGCAACAACACTTTCTCTTCTATCTCACTAAACAGATGATCTTCAATTGTATCAGTTGTAACATCATATGTGTGTAAAAATACAAATCCATGGTTGTACAGTTTTTCCTCTTATGTCCCCTCTTTCCTCTGATTTGCTTTGGAAGTATAATCTGTACTGGCAGCCATTCAACTAACACAAATATATATATTCGCTTCAAGCTCTCTAGATGCACTGTGGGCATTAAGGGTTATGTCAGGCGAGAGGGAATAGAAGAAAAGCATCAATAAATAAAAACAATGCAGTTTTCTTCCTGTAGCAGTGGCCAAGGGTCAGAGGAAACATCGCAAACGCCACATCTTATAAGCTAGGCACTATTTTCATTAAGTACTTTATAATCAAGCATTTAAGAATGGCAAAGACTGAAAATCTAAGTATGGCTGACGCAGTTGTGAGTAAACTCACACAGCTGTTTCCAGTTATCCTTTCTATATATTCAAGTTATATGAGGATAATTATCTATGCTGGGTCTTCTGACATGCTACGAGGAAAAACTGGCTCTGATATCATGAACAAAACTATGCCAAGTTATTAGAGAAACTGAGTCACAACTTGTCAGGCCCAATTCCAACTTTTGGAAAAGGAATCGAATCTTTTGGCAGACTCCTAGGGCTGATTAAATGGCTGACATCTGGCTCATCAAATGGATGAAGTGTATTGACAGGTTAATATCTTTTGGAACCATAAAGGCCACATTAACCCTGAACGGGTTCATCACTGGATCCAGACTAGTCGTTGCCTACCTACGTCATGCTTCTTGAATGCTATAGCCAAACAAGAATGTGTGGATAAGCATGAAGGATCCTGCTTCCGTAAATACATCAGTGATTTACACAGCCAATGGAATGGTCAAACACATCATAGCAGGATTAACAAAGTGTGCTCGAAGTGTGCATTGACTTTATCTAATCAGGCTCCAGCTGTGTTCCTGCCACAGACTCTCAGATAATGATTTTAATACACTAAACTTAGCTTTATTGAATGTTAGGTCCCTGGCTGGCAAGTCACTATTAATTAATGTTTTTTTAAATCAAGAAAAACACTTGATTTTATGCTCTTGACTGAAACTAGTCTAAATTATAAAAAGAAGAAAAATAGCACAACGGCCCTTAATCATCAAGGTGTATTAGGGCCATTGTAAGTTAGAAAAAAGAGCCAGGGAGGGGGGAATATTCTGAGAAAAAATTCAGAATTTCGGGCAAATAAAAAGGATTATTCTCTGACAACTATAAAGTCATAAATTTGTTTCTTTGATTTCAACCACACCAGTGGGTGAAAATGAGTGAAACTTTCTATTCAAAAGATAGGGACTTCTTTGGTTTAAATGGTAATTATGAATCTCTGTGAGCAAAAAACAAATGGAGATCCTGAAGGGCCCATTCTCGTGCCTCTTCTATTGAACATATACAGGTCCCCCTTTACTCAGGTTATGGGATATTATAACCTCTCTTACCATAAATATGCAGACGACACACAACTCACTGTGTGACTACACTCCCTTACATATGTTACCTTGCGTATGAAGTATTCTGTACAGGTGGTCTGCTGTGATATCCACCAATCACAAACCTGCAGTTTCATGATATGATAAAAAGAAACATTTTGTTACTGCTCATATTTTCACACACTTCCCTCTCATTGTCTTGTGGAATAGCCACCATGTGAAGCTAAGTGAGGTTTTTTTTATACAAGTTAAGAAAGGACTTTTAAGTTGCCACTCATTAATCTTTTGTGTGAGCAAAACAGGCGACCACAAAAAGCCTTGTTTTTTTCTTAGTTCTAATGAGCCTAAATGGGTCCAAATGCCAGGAAACAAGAGCAGCTGCTAGAGCATGGCAGGCTGTTGCCATACTGGTAATAGTTGACTGGCACATACAGTCTACCACAGGAGCTGGGCAATAACGGGGGCAGACAAACTCCCTTATCTCTAATGAACACTCGCAGTCGCTTTAAAAGCTTTCACATCTGTCCTGGCAGGGAGGGTGGATGGGTGGGTAGGTGGGTGGGTGGGGGATGCTAGTCGCTTCATGCCATCATTCAGTCTCCTCTGAACTGCTTCGGTAATTTGTATCGTTTTCAGATAATGTGGACAAATAGTTCATGGTTATTGTGGAGGAGTTTTGAAAGATGGAAAACAGGGTTGCCTGCCAAGTTGTTCAACAAACTGTTGGCTTTCAGTCTTATAATTTTGGATTGTTTAAGTGTGCCCTTTTCCATCCCAACCCCTCCTATTAAAGCATCAGCAGCCTCATTTCTTCTAATAGATAGGCATATGTCAAAAATATAGCATTTTGTCTCATTGTATGACAGATCAATGATTTAATTATTACTAACTAAAAAAAACACAAGTTCCCCTTACCTCGTGGGGTATTTAGTCATGTAGATAGTTTTAGTATTATTTTTAATTTCCCAGGATTTGAGATCCATCTCATATTTCTACCACAACACAGATGCAATCCATCACAACGGTGATTTATATATGTCCAAGATCCATTTGCTCTGGCTTTTGACATTGTCTTTCATGGATTTTCAAAGTGAGTGCATTTCAGTATAAAATAGTTATTGATAAAGATGCTTGTTGTCTTTATAGAACAAACACATTGTGTTTTGAGCTGTGCCATTATTTAGATTCATACCCCATACATACACCTGGCAGTAAAATACAATCTATATCTGCTTTCAATATGAGGTGTCAATGCATGCAGAATGCACTGAGATTGGAATGCAATTGGACAGCCTGACCAAATCTGCAGGTGTAATAGCTTATGGTGTGACCGCATTCTTAAGGGAAAAAACGCTGTATACAATGTTACAGGGTCAACTAACGCTGCCTCTTCCTGCTAATAAAGACACAAAATTCTACTAGAAAAAGGCCTTTGTCTCCAAAGTCCACATACCCCTCCTAATTGCATATTGAAATCTGATTACATTATGGTCAGAATGGAGATAACAAGAACGCTTAGTAATAACAGGTATAAATACAAAGGCCCACGGACTGGATGTCATTATCAAGATAATGTTTCCAGATACATATCACGTTATACCTGTAAAAGTGACCAGAAAATACCGGATTTTTCTGCCTAGGCATTAAGAACAGACCTGGTGGAAGTCTTTTGCAGGGTCATGCAAAACATTAATGGCCCCATTCCAACTCTCTGGATCACCTGGAACAACTTTGTTTCAAATTAAATGCCCTCTTCAGTTCTGTGTAAATGCAACGTTGTTACAGCAGGACAATGTATATAGTGGAAATACTGTGGGGTCAGTGCAGCTGTAGAGGTTGTTGAAAGAGGACTCAGAAATAAGATAATCTTAAAATGGCAAATTCCTTCGATCGGCATGACAAAGTTACCATTGATTCCATGAAATGACATGATGGATATATAACTCTGGGATTGGTTAGGGTAAAAACAACCAAAATAAGCTGTTTATCTGTCTCAAAACAGAATTCAGCTCGCATTAACATGATACGAGTGTGAATGAATGTGAAAGTTAAATTGAGATAATCATCCTATATTGAAATATTAGAATAAAAAAATGAAATAATAAGGTAAAAATTCTGTGATAGTAAAGCTGTCATATAGAATTTTGAAAGTAACTTACTGATTGTACGGTGGGACTTTTTAAACCTGCATTAGCTGACTTTTGGGTCACTTGAGGGCAACACAACACTGACATAAGATCAGCAGCATTTGTATAAATTTGGAGTCATGTTTCTGGCCACCTCATGAATGAAAGACCCAAATTTAATCCCCTTTTAGCTCTTTTAGCTCTCTGAAACCACCAAGTGCCACCAGAGATAAGTGACAAAATCTGGTCTCTCATGACTTGGGTGAATCAGGCTGCCAGGTATGAGGTATATGAGGTATTAATTTCTAACAACATGGTGTTCATTTATTTATGCATCACATCCTGATTACGCTTGTCTCTGCATACACAGGTATCTTAACAATTCCTTTTTTCCCCCTTACACCTTGAGCTCTAAAAGCAAACAAGATGTTCGAGAACAGAGACTCATCAAAGAAAGAATGAAAAGACAAAACAGATTTACAGACTTCTGCTCTGACGGGTCATGTTTATGTGACTTACAAATTGCATCAGCTGAGCTCATTACCTTGAAACAGCATGTAACCCTGACACAGCGAAGACAGAGGAAGGCTGAACGCAGGATGATTATGTTGAATCTCACAGTAGGCCTATCTCTGGCACACACACGCACACACACACACACACACACACACCGGTGCCACTTGCTGTGCTGTCACATGACGAGCTGTTGCCAGTCAGCAGAGAAGCATGGGGGACGAAGAGGAGATAGAACAGGTGGGGTTTATTCTCCATGAAAGCAGGCCAACTGAAGGCCAGGGCTACTGCTGGTGACAGGGCAGCACAGCATGATTGACTGCATGCCCTGTGGAAATTGTCACCGGAGGCTGAGGAATAAAGCAGAAAAAGCCTGGCGCTATCACATGTCACCATCCCCTGTGTGGAGGAATACGCACGTCAGCCGAGCCTGACGGACTGTCTGCACAAACGTAATGGTGCCGTCCGAGATAACATGGGATTACATTTTTCATTAAAGCTGCACCAGGCAGCCTGGAATGTTAGTAGCTTGGCGAATCAGCGAGAGGTCACACCATGGAGTATGATGACAGTAAACTACACACACCAAAGAACACAAAAAGGATGAGAGGTGCTGACTTGCTGCTGTTTTAAAGACTGTTTCACTTTTTCAGTTTGCTATTATGGCTGCTTGTGGCAGGAGAAGTTTTGCTTATGCTTTTATTCGGAGCAGTAAAGGAAAGTTTTATGGCATCCCTTCATGCTCTTCCCAAATTCTACCAGACTTTGTTATTAAGACTGATTTTGTCTTTTTATAGAACCATTTTGACATTTTCCACAGCAGAATCATTTTCTCTAAATGTGTTCAGACAGCATCTGACTGCCAGACCATTTGCGTTTATTTGCCCCCAGCTGTGCATTTGTTGTTGGTCAGTTCACCATGGATGCGCTGACCATGTGTGTGGGCGGTTGCCATTGTGTCCGTCTTCAGCTTTAGCCTCTGATTGATCTCAGAACTCAGTAACTTTTAGTTCTTTCTCTAATTTCCCTCGGTTTCCTTTTTCTTTCCTCTATAAGTGGCGTAGATTCATAAAACCCAGGGATCGAACTCATGCAGTTGTGTCTTTGTATCAGGTGTTCTTCAAATTCACTTCTTATTGATCTATTAACATTGCACACAAAAAAATTCACATTCGGTCTGAACACACAGACAGAGTGGACTGACTGGTACAGTCTGATCAAGATCTCCAGAACAAATACATACAGTGGGTAAAATAAACATTGAACACAATACACTCACATGAAATTTTCACCAGTGTTGGTAACAACCCAAGTAATCCATACATACAAAGAAACCAAAACAAATAAGGTCAGAAATTAACTTATGTGTATTAAATTG
This sequence comes from Istiophorus platypterus, assembly GCA_016859345.1. Lineage (NCBI taxonomy): Eukaryota > Metazoa > Chordata > Actinopteri > Istiophoriformes > Istiophoridae > Istiophorus > Istiophorus platypterus. Next base: position 2,103,976 of record CM029133.1, on the reverse strand, counting down.
GAATGACAGGGAAAAAGCATTGAACACGCTTAGTGAAATTTATTTAATACTTCTTACAAAAGCCTTTGTTGGTAATGACAGCTTCAAGACGCCTCCTGTATGGAGAAACTATGAACTCTGATCTTTAGTTCTTTCTATAGATTTTCAATTGGATTCAAGTCAGGTGACTGGCTGGGCCATTCTAGCAGCTTTATTTTCTTTCTCTGAAACCAACTGAGTTTCCTTGGCTGTGTTTGGGATCATTCTCTTGCTGAAATGTCCACCCTCGTTTCATCTTCAGCATCCTGGTAGATAGCAGCAGATTTTTTAATCAAGAATGTCTCGGTACATTTTTCCATTCATCCTTCCTTCAATTATATGATGTATGTCAGTACCGTCTGCTGAAAAACAGCCCCGCACCATGATGTTCCCACCTCCAAACTTCACTGTTGCTATGGTGTTTTTGGAGTGATGTGTATTATGGCATCCAAAGAGTTCAATTTTGGTCTCATCTGACTAGACTATATCCTCCCAGTATTTCACAGGCTTGTCCAAATGTTGTGCAGCAAACTTTAAACGAGCTCCAACATGCTTTTTCTTTAGAAATGGAGTCTTGCGTGGTGAGTGTACATACAGGCCATGACAGTTGAGTGGATTACTTATTTTCTTTGAAACAATTGTACCTGCTAATTCCAGGTCTTTCTGAAGCTCTCCACTAGTCGTCCTTGGCTCTTGGACAACTCTTCTGATAATTCTTTTCAATCCTCGGTCAGAAATCTTGTGAGGAGCATCTGGTCGTGGCCGGTTTATGGTGAAATGATGATCTTTCCACTTCCAGATTATGGCCCCAACAGTGCTCACTGAAACATTCAGAAGTTTAGAAATCCTTCTGTAACCAATGCCATCCGTATGTTTTGCAACAATAAGGTTGCGAAAGTCTTGAGAGAGCTCTTTGCTTTTACCCATCATGAGATGTTTCTTGTGTGACACCTTGGTAATGAGACACCTTTTTATAGGCCATCAGTTGGGACTGAACCAGCTGATATTAATTTGCTTTCAATTTACTGATGGATTTCAGCTTGTGTCTTTGCTTTTTTCACCTCCCTTTCTTCATGTTTTCAATACTTGTGTGTCATTTATCATTATTACACATAATTTATGGACATCTATGGTTTGATTTCTTTAGATGTGTGGATAACATAGGTCGTTGCTGACATTTGGTGAAAATTACATTACAATAGCACCATTAGAAATATGTGTTCAATACTTATATTACCTGCTGTAGATTGCCCTGACATGGTGTCAGAATTTAGAGTTTTATAGGCATTGAATGTGCAAAAACATAGTAACATTGTAATAATTTTAAAATGTTTACTTGTATAGAATTAATGAAAACCAACTTTACAATGGTCTTTACCCAAAACAAAAATTAAAAAAAATCTGTGTATAATGTGCTGTGCAATTAGATGTCAAGCATAAAAATTAGTATTAAGGCTAACTGGGCTTTAACAAATGGGAAGATAGTTTATGCCCGGTCCAGGGTCCCCTGACAGCCGCACCCAATCCCCTCTAGCTTTAAACCTGCACGGGTACACGGTCAGCAGGTTCTTGTCCGAGGACTTAAAGCAGAGAGAGCAAATCTAAAATCTGGAGACGGGCCATGAAGAGCCATGAAAGTAATCAATAATCTTAAAATCAATCCATGAAACAAAATGACAACCAGTGTTATAATGCTTAAAGTGGAGTCTTTTTTAAATTTTTTTACCTGTTAGGTAAGAGCAGGAATGAATGAGCCTCCTTATGTGTCAAACTTTGTCAGGGTTACAACAATAGTCTTCAGTTCAAAGACTTTGTCACCTTGCTCAAGATGACTGGTCCATCAGAGTGCCCACTAACATACTGCAACTGTTGTAAATCAAATTTATATTTTTGTCTTTTAGTAACCCTGATTTTTTTATATTAAGCAGGCACAATGGTACCTTTCAGTTTCACTTAACTGAAACAAATGCTGGATCATGGAAAGTTTCATGTGAACTGGTCATATTTGCAAAGTTTTCTATTCATGGGCCAGTTCTGCTACCTCAGTTTCCTCAAAGTGTCCTCAAATACGCCATCAGGAAGGGTTTACAAAGAGTTCCTGCTCAGATTTGCTTTAGCATGGATATCTAATGTAATTATTAGACGAAAATAAAGGAATCAAGTGTTCTAATGGATTACCTGTCAGTTTTGAACTCTGCAGGTTCATTTTGATGCTGTGCCAAAATGAATTGAAACCAGTAAGTAAATGGAAATGTAGGAAATTCATGCATGCATCTTACCAATGCATTGCCTAAATATATTTAAGGAAAATGTTTTCAAAAGAACCTTGTTCACAAAAAAAAAAAAAATCCTCTCGTTTGTACACATGCAAACATTGGTTTAATAAGCACTGACATGGGGTCAGTTTGGCTAAATCAAACATGCTGATCAATCAAAGGCTCTTGACCTTCAACAAGAACACTCCTCCAAGTGAATGTTATGTGAATGCATAAATAAGATTTTGCACCATTATATGGTAAAGTGTCTGTGTTGTTCAGCAGCAGCAGATTAAAGTCCTGCAAGAGCAACACCCAGCTTTGTGGTTAACAACTGCTCATATTTTCTGCTCCATAAATTAGATTGGAAGATCAGAGTTGGTTGATCCCCCCTGGGCCAGCCTCACTGATCGCTGGTCAAACCTTTCGTGAATGGCTTGTAAAAAGATTCCAACCATACACCTCCGTTACAGGCGACATATAAAACTAGAGTGGATTTTTACTGATTGGCCTGGCAGCCTTTTCTATTAATGCCTTTGTGATTTCAGCCAATAAATTAAAATACTGTTGGTATTAAGTATTTTAATACTAATTGTAATGGATTGCCTTTACTACATCCATATAGTAGATGGACCGTGAGCCCATATGGGACAGCTAAACCAGGCGACACCTTTTACTAGGTGCCACACAAGAGCAAATGAATCCTTAAGTTCAATCTTTTAACTCTTTATGGGTGCTGCCAAGCAATTGTCTGCCCTCAGTTATGAGTCTCCTACAAGTCTGAGTGGAGACTGACCATCTTTTATTGGCCCAACTTTAAAAGGCCTTCACATGGGACTGAGTCATACCCCAAGCTGCCCGTTGGTGGGGCAGACACTGGTGGACACTGATAAAGACGCAGGGTGCTTTCGTAATGAAGCTTGAAGCTAATGACTGTGGGCTGGTCTGGGCTTTCCTTTAAGGCTGTCACTTTTACAGCTGACCTTGAGCAGAGATCCTCTCCGTAATTTATGGCAAATAATGTTCTAAAGAGTCCCATTCCCAAGATTCACTGTTACTTTGCACTCAGCCCTCACTCAGCCATAGAAGACAATCTGCACTCCTGACAGGGCAGACCCATAAAAAAAATAGCACCAGGCACCTTGGTGTTCTGTCCGATAATGCAAAGAGGGAATTAATAATTTAAAAAGCTGCTATTTTTTTTTTTATCAGTTATTGCAATTTATGCTACCTACCACATAAAGACTGACCTACTTGAGGAAACAATACTTGTGTTGGAGCCAGCGTAGCAGGGTACTGATGTAATACTTAATATTCACCCCCCCCCCCCCCAATTGGGTGCGGGAGGAACTATACTTCAGTCCTGCCCTAGCTGAGCTTCTGTTTGTGATGTTTATTAAAATACAAAAAACACTGTTCTGATCATTTCCGATCATTTTCATTTTCATGCCTCATCATTGGACATGGATTTCGGGAAATGATAAAAAGAATTGTTGTTCCTGTTTGCTCTTTTGTTTTACTGCCCTTTTTTTCACTATTTATACATTTAGGCACTGTGAATATCATATCATTTTGCATGGTACTGTTGTTTCCTCATTTGTTGTTTTGTACAGTCAATTGCTTCTCTTATTCTATCACATTCTTATTGTATTTAGCTTTACTTTTTTTTTCAGTTGTCCTTGATTGCAGGACTGCTGTATTCAATGAGCTGAGCGTATTATCACCTACTGTATACTGTACTCTGTGGCCAGTTTAAAGGGGCAAGTACACTTCTTTAGAAGGGCTTTGAGTATCAAACATCTGCAGGAACTCCCCCTACACCATTCTATGTGTCCCAATAAAGGGGACTGACCATTTCTGTAACTTTCCGAAACCAACAATCCAACATTAACGCTCACTTCAGCCATCTGTGTTGAGATGATAAAAGAAAATTGGGTTTGAACTTCTATCTCAGCTCTATTTTTTTTTCTTTAAACGGCTATTCCTGTCACTATGAATTTCTTCCAGCAGAAACTAATTTAGACAATATCGCTTCCCCCTCACCTCTATGATACTTTATTTTCACACACCATCCATTTCAGTCAATCTTGATTTAGAGTATACTGACTTGTGTTGCCATGTAGAGTCCTCCTGTCTGTCACTGAAAGATCAAGTAGCGTCACACAGCTCAGGTTTGATGAAACCAGCAAGTCTCGTCCATTAATAATCCCAATCTGGCACACAAGGACATCTGCTTCCTGGGGCTGCATCAGCGCATATACAGTAACTTGATTCAAGAGGGCTAAAAGTGGACTTGTGATGACTTTGCAATTTTTCACCCAACCATCCTCTCCCTTTTCTCCCTCTTTCTCTCTCTCAGCCTGATGCCAGGTCATGTTATAAATTAACACATTAGCAGTTCTGGTTCGTCTGCCATGGCCTGATAAAAACAGGTTGCCGAAGAGTGAGATGCCCGCAGCTGTAGAGGTGGGATAAAAGCTAGTGGACATAAGAGCTGTTTGTCAATGTTAATTATTTTACTGCTATAGCCCCACAAAAGACATCCAAACTAATTAACGAACACAACCAGGAGAGCAGCAGGGGACATCATGGATGCAAAAACACAGGGGATTGTTTCTGGCATTGTTGGGAAAGAGTTTGACTCTTGAAAACTGAATGACTTCATGAAGTAAACTTTCAAGTACTTTTGGAACACAATTAGTCTATTTATAATCTCATTTTTTAATCTCAACAGACACGTTTTCCCTCTTGGAATTTACATAAGTAACTTTATAAGATTAAACTGTCTTTGTCTGTCCCAATTTTTAAAATTTGTTTCTTCTCTATATGGGAGCTGTCTGTTAAGCATTGTAACAGTACAATCCAGCAGATGCAGATTTGCATACATTGAACATAATGTGGGGAAATCCTACTTCTGGTGTCAAATGTGAGTGCCCCTCTTGATGTTGTGTGCTTACTCTGGTTGATGACCATATACCTCTTCCCAGTGATTACAGTTGCTAGTTATGATCTTGTGTTCACAGAGAGCTGACATTTCCTGTTTCCGTCATTCAGTCTCTCGTCCAGGGCCATCGATGTTTCACCCATAAAGATATTGCATGTGAGGTTAGGATGATGTCATACACCCCCCTAGTCTTCCTCTGAGTTGGAGCCCTGTCTTTAGAGGTGTACCTGCAAAGATCTCAAGCTTTGAACTAATTTAGGGTTAATGCAGATTACCAGTGCCTCAGAAATTCTAGACGTCCTGACAGCCTAAACATAAAAGGAAGTACAGGTGGCATAAATCTATCTGCTCCATACTTAGTCAGGAGCATTGGTAATGTTCTTCAGACAGGGCAGAATTTTGATCAGTAATTCCTGATACCTGCTGACATGCTGTACCTCCTGCACTGTCCTCGCTAAGAAGATGTTCTACTCTGTATAGCATGTGTTCTCATCAAGGATCTTTTTCATTTTACAAAATCGGGTTGAAATTGAGGTATTATCTATACGGGCAGCAATGCACCACTGCTGAAAACAGCAGCACTCCACTGGTCATGGAGCAGCGTTACATGACGCAGGGAGAAGAACTGTGTCTTCGTCTACAATGCCTCGCTTCTGGACTGACATTATCCTCTCGATTATGAGTTGGCATCAGCTATAGGGAGACAGAAAGAGAAGAGATTGCAGTTTGTTAAAATTTGATAAGCCTGCTTGAAATGCACACACATGATGATATAGGACAGCAAAATAATTAATCTTCGGTGTAAATCCAACCCTGATTTGCAAATGAAGTCCTTCAAGGGCTCCATATGACCATCTGCTGTATTATATACAGCCAAAGGGTTTGCATCTTTTATATCTGAACCCTGAAAAATTTCAATCTCTCCTGTTGACCCTAGTTTGAAGCTCCACAGGTGGTCATGGTAACACTTTCTTGGTAACTTCAGAACAAAGACAGGGCTTTAATGCAGAATAACTACCTAGATTATTTCTCTGAAGTCAGGCAATCCTCCTGTTGATCCAACAGGAAACAATATCCCAATACAATAGTCGGGGCTTTAAATGGTCACTTTGATTGTCATGTTCACAACCACTGCCCTTGGAAACTTCCCTTTAAATGACTCCTTCATGTTATCTTTTAGAACCCCCACTGTCACTTGAGTTATTCTGGACACCGATAGTGTTGGCCTTAGAATGTTAGCATCATGGATGTGAACACACTCATTGATTGGTTTTTTTATTGCCATTGTCATGAGAATGTTTACCAGTGACCCAGTCTGTGTGACAATCCTTCGGAACAAGCGGTGTTTTGTCGTTTCAAAATGCATGGTCCAGAGAGCCACGAGTGGTCCGAAAAAGCAGTTGTAAGCCACTGATAATGTTCAAGAAAGCATTGTTTCGTTTTCAGTTTCTCCCCTGGGAACACATCCAATTACTTATAATGGTGTTCACTGACCTTGCTTTCTGTGTGTCCCAGTGTCTCTCCTGTATGGACAGGAGCCATAACAACATGTTCAACAACATCTTTCAAGGTCATCTAAACCTGCCACAATGTATCATCCAATGTTGCTTGTCACCAATCATAAACGGTACCATCTGCAACAAGAACCAGTTTTCATGTCGGGGAATAGCTTGTGGACAATTTACGTTATCATTCCATTTGTATGGAAACAGACAGAATGGTTCAGATCCTGGAGGGAAAAGTATTTCTTCTTTATAAACACATCAAGACACCGATCCAGTTCAAAAGGTATGATACCTTCAAGCAAATCATGCAGAGCATCGGGGGAATAACCTGACGTGGCATTACAGTAACTCAGTCTATCAGAGACAGGACACCTTCTTTTACACCACCATGATGAGCCTCAGCACTATCAGATAATGCTGCTTCGGCATGCACGGTATGGCTGGACTTAGCCCTTAGAGGAAATATTCCTGCTCTTACTTCATACTCCTGGATCTGTCATCGCTCTCCAAGGCAAATACAACAATAGTGTGAGGTAGGAAAGCTGTCAACAAACCCAACGATGGAGTGAACACCAAGATTATGAACTAGTAGAATAAATGCAGTAGTCTTGACCACATTGCCTAGACTTGGCACAAAACCATCATTTTTCAAACATTTCAAACCTTTGAGAAATGTCTCCAACCCCTTAGGGTATCATCATTGGTGGGTATCATCTGGCTTACAAAGAATGACTAAGTATATGGAAGTCAGAGTAGATCACAAGGTAGCAGGAATGTCTGCAAACACCCAGCAGACAGCCAAGACTTTATGCTTCTTGCGGAATGTCCCCTGAGCGATTGCAAACTTAAAAGTTATTTGAAGAACGAGTGGGAGTTTATGTTCATCAAAAAATGTTTTCTTTGAGGAAAGATCTGTCGGTCAGTGATTTGTATCCAAAAGAATATTAGACAACCTCCTTTTTTTCCTGTGAAATTGCGAAATGAATGTGTCTTTTTTTGGTACACACTGGAAGGTTTTTTCTTGGTTCTATCAATTGGCTCATTCAGTGAGAGATGCTCCTTTATAAACTGGTCTCTCCTATAGTGAGTGTTTGAAGGCCAATCCACCCCTAGAGCAGCACAGAAATGGTTTAGCTAGCAACAATCTTTTGCCAATTCAGACATCACCAAATCTTCAAAAGTGGAGCCATGCTTCCTCAAAGTACTCAGTATGATATCTTTAACAATTGCGCCAAATGCAGATGATGTAATATGATTAAATTCTTTCACTATGCATGTAGCAGACACAGTGTAAAATGCATTCCAGTCATAGAGGAGCAAGTCTCTTGATAACTGTCTTTGAGGAGGATGAAAACTTGAACAATATTGTGCTCACAGTAGTTTCAACGGATTTGGTGTCCTCATGCATTTGGCTTTGGTATTAATAAAAACAGAGGTCTGTCACCATCTTCACTGAATGGTGATTATGTTTCCTGCTATTATAACTGTTGTGTATATGTTTGTCTTGTAATCACACTCTTGGAAACAACAAGGCACGTTTTCTTACTTTCTAGGTGACCAACACAGTGCTCAAAGCATTTTTGTGTAGAAACAACATGATTTACACACTAAACATGTGAATGAAATTGGCTGGCTTAGTTGTCTGCAGTTGATACTTGGACAAAATCTATCTGTAATGCATCCCCTGTCCCAAAGGTGCCAGGGTAATCGGGTTTTGACCATAATTCCAGTGTTATAATCTAGAGTTTTTTGATAGGTCCAGTCATTTTAATTTCATGAAGTTACATATTTTGCACAGTCAGTTCATTTGCAATAAGTTTCAGTTTAGGGTCTTGAGTCAGTGCTCAGTTCGGGTACCTGAAGTTCATCTATCTTTTAGTGAAAACTTCTCTAGTGGTTTTCATATAGATCCAGCCCTGGAAGAAAAAGAAAGTCAGAAACAAGATATTTCAAAAATAATTAAGCAACAAGTTTTAGGAAGGACATAGAATCATTGCATTCTGGCTAAACACATCAGCCTCATAAAACACACTGTGATTGAATACTTCATGCATTATTACATCAAAAATTCAAAAGTAGAGAGCTTTAGTTAAAGCTAGGTACAAGACATTAGCCTCTCAGCCGATGCAAGAATTTTGGGTCAATTGGCTAAAAGGCTAACATAATGGTAACTAAATGATACCTCCGACACTAAGCTGCTCCATTTATTATAGCTCAGTAACACCTGATTTAATGCATGGTTAATTTGTGGCAGAGCTTTTGTATTGAATCTCATCTCCAATTGGAATGAAGTGGCCAGCGTGTGTGTGCGAGTGTGCTTGTGTGTGCTCGTGCGTGTGCATGCATGTGTGTAGTGGTGTGTAAACTAATGTGCTACATTACATCTTGATATTAATATAGAGCTCTAAGTAAAATTACACAGCCCTACTATACTAAACACTGCAGTATTCTGCAATATTTTTTCATAAACAAACCTGAAACCTAATTGCTTGCTTCCAACATGACAACTTTACTTTAAATTTCTTCTCTGCTCCAGCCTGCCAACACCTGTCTGCTATTAATTCATCTCTCTCCTGCCCTACCACATACTTGCTATGCACTGAGCTATTCCTTAAAGTAGCTTCATTTCTCTTATAACATCTAATTCACAATTTATTGTGCACATTTCGACAGATAAATTGGGGGGCTAATAATAATCAACAGATACAACCATAGGTTGATTTTTGCAATGCATATCCCTTTTTTGTGTTTATTAATTTGCAGTGCAAGGACAGCTGACCTAATTTGTTTTATTGACCAACACAGTTGCTAATCACATTCGATGAGTGGTGATTGCTACTTTGGGAATGAATCTGCTGTTAAAGCTAAATGGAACAAATACAAGTTGTAAACTGTCAATACCAGGCAAGCTTACATTTTGAGTGTCCCAGTACTGTAGGTTCAGACGTGAAGGCAAACATTGAAACCGTGCCCCTGTGAAATATCATATGTGGCTATTTTGAAATAAACTACATTCTTGCCATCAGTCTGCATGTTGCTACAGGCTTTCCTCATCGCTACATTTTAGAATTAGCGTCCTCTAATGAAATGTTTTGGGGACCCACACTCAAAAAGGGTTGTTTGACCAGAGCACTAAAGATTTTAAAAAACATAGTTCATTTGACCAACATGAACTCTGAGGTGCTAATTATACTAAAAAGTTGGAGCTCTTTCATGATGAAGCAGTAAGTTCTTCATGACCTCATTCTCAGAAGAGTTGTTCTACTACTTGATTGACTGATGATTGCACATAATAAAACTTCAATATTTTCAATACAGGGAGCCTCTTTTTTAAATGCAAGATCTCTATCAGCACAATAGGTTCCATTAAACAACGCCTTTCATTAAGTTACACTGGGACAGCTTGGGAACGTATTTGTCAAATTAATCTCACTGATGATACTCATAGTGATAGCAGGAATTTTCAATTTTTAATTTTAATAGTGTAAAATTGAGCATGTTGCTTCACAAGAACTGGGGTGGCGTGGAGGAGTCGTCCTTTAGTCTACTGAGCCTTTATCTATCGTGATATAACTATTCTCTGTCCCCTTCTCACGCCCTATCCATTTACCTCTCTCTCAACCACTCCCTCTTTCAGCCATGGTGCTTCAGTATTAATGATACTTTAATTCAGCCATGTGAAAAAAGATTCTGAAGGACACAACTGCACCCTCAGATTAAAAGATAAAGTGGGCAATTGCAGAGATTGACATACAGTGTGTAGTATGTATCACGTAAAGGATAATTAAATAGTTTTGATTGTTGTTTTTATCAGTTATGATAACATTACACTAACCAAGTAAATGTTGAGTTTGATGACAACAATTCCTTCAAACTGAGCAGCAAACACTGTACTCGGTTTTTTAATGTCTTTCAAAACAACCCACTCTGGAATTTTCTAATATGATAACGCTATTTTTGCTGCAGACATTTACTGCTACTGCTGCTACTAGCTGTCAGAGCAGGAAAAGCACTGGTGTGACTAATAACTTAAACACAGGTGTGACTAATAACATAAACAATGTCTGTATTTTATTCAAGAGTCTCAGTAAGACATTACTTTGATGGTGAGCCAGCATAGACAATATAAGGACCCTCAATGTTGCTGCACTCCCTGATCACAGCAATTGATTTGGTAAGAACAATCATATCATAAATCACAGGTGATGGCTAAAACTAGGAAAATAAGATTCAAGGGGTAGAAAAGCCATAATTATTGTTTTAAGTCAAAGCTTCTCTTTGCAAAATTGGACAGTTCAAGATGGAGAGAGACAGGCCAGTTTGAAAAAGAAGAAGAATGACAGACAGGCAGGGAAAAGAGAGAGAGAGAGAGACCAGAAAGCAACTTTACATCAGAGTGTTAGAAAAGGCATGAGTAGAAAGGACTCACATTTTGCACCAGCCATTGCGAATCAAGCTCTGCTCTGTTTCATCCAAGTACAACATTGCTGTTAATAATTATAGAATATGTGTAAAACGCAGTTGATTTACCAGCAGAACAATCTGTTGCACACAGAGCTGTCTCGTTTTAATAATTAAAATGAATATAGTCTTGTGCATATTTGCATAAATTAAATTAATATTTGTTCTGCAAGGCTTGGCAAACACATTCCCGTCACCGCAGTGTGTAAGCTTGGTCATGATTGGCAGAGTCTGTTGTCCTACAGGAGCAGTAATTTCTACTCTGCGTCAGTAATACGGCCCAGTTTCACTGCTGTATGCATGACCCTATCCTGTGTGATTTACTAGTTTTCCTCTCCATGCCATTCTTTTAGGTGATTAAAGTGCTGCACACTACTTTTGGGCATGGTGGCCTGTGGGGTTTGACCCTGCAGCCTCTGACCACCTGGGTCAGCCTTCAGCGCTATAACCTGGACGCCATCTCCAGCTCCAGCTCCTGGTCCCCTCTGAGGCGAGGAGAAATGAACTGAAGCACAGTATAATTCTTATTGATTATGTGCTTTGACTTAAAATTGATTGATGTTAAAACCAGTAGCCGGTTTTAATGTTGTTGTTGAATGGTGTATATATTTATATATAGAGTATATATAGATATATTTATGTATTTTCTATTTGAACTGGTCGACAGCCTGTGTAATATAGAGACTAGACTGTCCTGAACTGCAGTTTCTTGCTACCTTTGAGCTGAAATATATGCCAATACTACATACTTGGCCATAGTTTTTCCACTTTTATATCCTTCCCTTTTTTTTGGCTGGACATCAACAGCAGGCCAGCCCTATAAACGCAAATGTCCATGACTGACAGACTGATTCATAAACTTACCCCATTGATCAGCAGGCCAGATGTTGGAGCTTCCCCATTGGCTGTTGCTCTTTCAAAATGACGTGGTGAAGTGGTCTCTAATGTGTCATCAGGCGGTCGTTACAGTGTTTCCAACTTAGCGCCTTTGTTGCTAATTTACTGACTTTTCAGACCCTTTAGCAAGTTTTCCTTTCTAAAAGCTACAAATCATGCAAATTTTGGACAAACCTCTTCTACTTTCCATAGAAGAGAGTCACCACTTTGAATGGTGAAGGCGAGGATGGGCCTTCCCTCCTCAGGCAATTGACTGCATTGCCACTGACATAAATAAGTTTCTAACTTTCCCTCTATCTGATCATTTTACAGGTAAATAAAGCTGAAATCCCAACACAGTCGTTGTCTTTAACTTATTAGTTTGGTGATTTTCTCAGACAATGTCTGGGTTATAAAAGCAGGATGTTAACAGTAGATCAGCAGCTTGGCAGTGACTGCAGGTTAACATGTCGTCTCTATGGGCTGCATTTCAGTTTCTTTTTCATACTTGTTCCATTGTCTGACAACAGAAACAGAAAAACATGTAAAAGTGAAGAGCTTTGTTGGGAATACACTGTATTCATTTACTGGATGTTTGAGCACAGAGAGTAGGAGAGGAGCAAACAGATAAAGGGCGTTCCAGCTATTTACAAGGATATGGCCGGCCTTGTTACATAATATTTGTCCAACCACTGTTACACAAATGACACCCAAATATTCGTCCCGCTAAAACCTGGTGATTCATACTTCTTAACTGGATTGATGATGTAAAAAACGCAACTGGCAGTTTACAGATAAAGTAAAATGAAACAGATGTCTTAATCTAACCACAATCAACATTCTTGGGCCTTTGTCACTGAATGTATATTCCCACACAATCTAGGGATTGTCTGTGATCCTGGTTTAAAATTTGATAAAGAAATCAGCTGTTTTCAGCACTAGCTGATATCTTAGATCTTTTATGAAATTAAAGTCATTCCTTTCTGTCAAGGTTTTGGATAACATAGTTCATGCTTTTATTTCTTTCCATCTCGACTACAATTCTGTACATGTATGGTTCCATCAGACAGCCCTGTCTCACCTGCAGCTGGTTCAAAATCCAGCAAGAAGACTCTTCAGTGGCACCAAGAAGAAAGACCATGTTTCTTCTGTACTTGCCTCTTTTCATCTGTTACCAGTGAAGCATAGAATTGATTTGAATATTATTTAATTTGTTGTGAAAGCATTACATGGATGGATACCAGGTTACATTTCTGAACTCCTCATCCCCTACAACACCTAGTCACCAGGACAATGACTGGTCACACTCTTTAAAGTAAGTTTTTTATTTGTTTGCTTTTTTTAAAATTTGTTTTTGAGAAAAGCTGTTATGTTATCATTATGATTTATCCCAGAATTATTTGTTCTGCACTTATTTATTTATTTATATGTCCAGTGCTCTTAATTATATGGGTTTTTATTTGATTGTAATCATCAATAAAATAATGTAATCTCTCCGTAAAGTACTTTGGTCAACATTTGTTGTTTTTACCTGACTTTACTTGACAAAACAGCAATAGTGAAATTTCTATGATTAGCTAGTATCGGCCAATAGTACTGGCCCACTCACTCATACCTATAACCTGTTTCTGCGTCTGTAATGTGATGAATTCCTTCTCCTAAGTGTCGAGTGTTTGCGGTACCATCTTAGCATCATCGTTCCTGGTGGGGATTGACCTCTTAACCTTTGCATTATTAGTGCTTTCCGCCTTCAGGCAGCACAATTAAGGTACACTCAGTTCTCAGACTGTCCTTTTTAACACAGAAGAAAGACTATTATTTCCCAAACCTCAAGGAAAACTTTTTCTGAGACAGTTATCTGAGGACATCGTTTTTGTTTACATAACCAGGTTTCCGGTTTGACTCCTCTGTTTCCAGTCTTCTCCCCACTGGATGCCTGGCACTGTGTCCCGTTTGTCATGCAAACTAGAAACTATAGGTCAGTGTGTTTTCCCCGGTGTGATGATTTATAATTCTGAGTTGGTGGAGGGAGGACATTTCTCCATTTAAGCTTCTGCTTTATGTACTCTTCACTAATGTATTGTTTCCTTTGTAGAACAAATCAATTATTAAGAATTGTCCCTTTGGTTTTCATCTGAATTTCTCCTCTTCGTTATAGATACTGGATCTGCGCATGTGCCTAAAGAAGTATCCAGATGCTAAACACCACCTCTGGCAGTCATGAGGAATAGAGGGTATGTGCTGAACTGTCATTCACCACACACCCCTCGCTCCTGCTTAGCAGCCAAAGAAACTCAGTATGGCCGATGGGACAAACATTTCGTTTATTGTATAGTTCTTGAAAGTCAGCACACAAGGAGGTCTATTAGTGGCCAAAACCATATGGCGGCACCCACATAAAGTAGTTCAGCTCATCTCATAACACATGACATTCACAATAAGAGGAGGCGTGCACAAAAGCTTTTTTCCTGTAGTGATGTCAATATGCCTCAGGAATGATCAATTTCAGGGGACTGTACTGTTCTTTAAATAAAATACTTTTCATCCAAAATCCCTATACATTTTTGCGGAGCTTCGACCATATCAAACAGTTTTCATCAACAGTTGGATTTTGCTCAGTTGTCATGGAAATGTTTATGGTCAAACTTTCGGTTATACTGGGAACTTTTCGGAATCTTCTGTCCGTGTTGTCTAAAAAGTGAAAAGAACATTGATTTAAGCCAACAGGGTCATTGTTTATTCAAGTGCTATTTCCAAAGTCATAAATAAACAAATTTAATGTGGAGTATTTAGGAACAGTCCTGAATGCGGTATATTGAAGGCGGGCACCTTGGACTGATATACTGTAGTATCTAGTATCAGCTTTGCTGACGGTGAGGGACCACACTTCCCTACCCAACCTTGGCCTTTGACCTTATCCTGTTTACCTGTGCTGCTTCAGATGGCCGATGGGACCTGCTGCTGCCTCACCAGCACGTGCTGTCAGTGTAGCAGTAACCTCAGCCGGGTGGGGGCGGAGTTGAGTGTAGGTAGGCAGAGCAGTAAATCCACACCACACTCATCCATCACTGTGCCCGTGTTTTTGCTCTCTCTCGCTCTCTCTCTTTCTCTCTCTTTCTGCCTCTTTCCCTCCAGCTTAGCTGAGCTACATCCCTACTTATACACGTTCTGTGGCACATGATTAATCCCAGCTCTCATATCTCTTCTCATGTGTCAGCACCTTCTCTGCTTTATAGGCTTATTCTGAAATGAAGTGACAGTTCCGTTCTGAAATATCACCAAATTAAGACTGCTGGCATGTGTAAACAGCGCAAATATACACCCAAAACCATAAATCGAATGAAGGGCAATGCCTAACTCTCCTATTAAAACTTTGTTGACCCTGTAATATTCAAAGATAGCTTTATGTGGTTAAGCCTTTTTAACTGATTCTACATAAGTCGTCTCTCAGCTGACCACTCATTCTTGATGATATTTCTGATGTTGTAGGGATTAGCTCCTGAGAAAGTGTTTTCAGAAATCACACAAAGATTTATTGTAGTGTAGGTCAAAAATAAATACAGGCATTTGGGAAACAGTAGATTCTAAAAGGCCATTTAACTCTTATTATTGCATTTATTGGCAGGAGAATATTATATGTTATATGTATGTAAAAAGATATCACTGGAAAATATAATTTGATTACAAATTAAAATTCTTCAGGAAGTAATTTTATGGTGTTTTTTGAGTACAGTCCACTTTATGCTCACTTGCTTTTCTATCTTAAATTTGAATTCTTTTCAGTTTTGTATAAGAAAATATGAAATATAAAGATAGTTTAGCTATTGTGGATATTTTGCTAAGAGGTTACCATTTTAGGGCAATCAGCATCCTCCTCCTTCTATACAGGATCCGTGCATGCACTATGCCACATTCTTTGGTTGATGTATTAGTGTATCCATCAATCAGGTGGTGGACAGGTGGTGGACAGGTGGTGGACAGGTGGTGGACAGATAAGTGGAATCCTTTATCTTTTCATTGGTCTTGTTTTTCATTGAATCTGTGATAACTGTGATGAACTTGCTATATCGTTGCTGTAAGTCGGATTCACTTGAACTCTGTTCTTTTGTGACCCTTGAATTTAGCAAATGGCAGAACTTCCTTTGCTAGCTGAAGGAAGTTCTGTACTGATTTTTATTGTCATTTCAGCCTTTTCAGCCTGGCCACACAGAGAGAAATACATTAAATCCATGGCGTTCCTTTCTCAGCCACATAAACCGTGTGACCAATTCCTGTTGGAAAGTGTAGGTCTTTTTTTAACTGGAGGTCACGTACTGATTCCCCCTCTTTTTTGTCCTCCTCAGAAATTTGATGAGGACTATCAAATATAGTGGAACTAAACAGGCTGACTGTCTCTCACCAGAAAGTTAGCCAGTCAGGTTTCACTTCCTGAGTGGACTCTAGTGACTTTCTGATTCCCTCTAGACGTTGTTTTTGTTCATATTGTTTCATTCGTGGCTAAGCCATTGACAGCTTGCAAACAATCGCTGTTAAGTTCATCCTTCATTATACAGAGGAGGGGGGTCTAGCTTGCAGAGCAGTAAATCTACACCACGCTCATCCATCAATGTGCCCGTGTCTCAGCTTGCTCCCTCCCCCTCTTTGCCTCTTTTCCTCCAGCTAACGAGTTAGCTATCTCTCCTTCATTAATCCAGTTCAATCTATGGCACCTGACCAAACTCACAGCGATGAGAAGTCCTGTAACAGCATCAGCCTCTGAGCTGGTTAATTGCTGAAATGACTAATTATTTTTAGTGCCCACCCACATGGATGCTTCAATCAGATTACAGCACTGATGGCATCAGTTGGAACCTTCAAGTCGAGCTAATTTGACCAAATAAAGCACAGTAGTCGCAACAAACACCCAGGATATTCACTTTATACTGATGTTGTAGCAAAAATGAATTTTAATGTCAGTTTGACTTTTAAAACAGCAACACCTTCCAGACAGGATTCATATGTGTCACTTCGGTACTGTCAGGAGTACTGCAAAAACCTCTCCTGGCTTTGAAGTCCCGGAAAGTTTTGCAGGATCATAGAGGAAGTGAGACACTTGAATAGGGAGGAGGGAGAGGAAAAATATCTCTGGAGCGGTGGAGACGTGTGTGTAGCCTGCTGGGGAGCTGAAAGGCTCTCTGATAACCCTAACTGGCTCCTGGCTTCTGAGGCTGACTCGCCTGCATATGCATGAAGTCAAACACTGTGGGTGGATGGAATTCATTGAAAGAAATATGACAAGCTTCATTGTATGAGCGTGCAGGTAAGGGCTCGAGATAATGCACATGTACACACACACACACACACACACACACACATACAGGCACACACATTCAGGCACACACACACAGGCACACACATTCAGGCACACACACACAGGTACACACATACAGGCACACACACACAGGCGCACATGTATTCGAAAGTGAAGCGCAGCTCTGAAACCAGCTGTTCCTCTGTGTTTAAATTATCACCTGTCAGCACAAATTTAGCCTCCTTCTGAAGGGGCTGAAATTTGAATTTTCATATTTGCCATGGAAATCACCTGCCACCCCTCCTCCTGCTGTCATCCATTATAAAGTATAGGCAATGGAGGCCTAGCCATCAATTTCCCTCATGTCTTTTTAAGATCACAGTGATTTAGTTCAGTCATACTGAGGCAGCTTTGCATAGGGACTAAAGATGGAGTAGGAAAACTGTGAAAGAGTCAGAGGAGCCTTTTCAGCCCCTACTATAAAAATGGATACATGCTGTATCATACTATGTTGACTTCCTGAGTATATATGAAGATATTCTTTGTCATTGCATTAGTCAATAAGAACTTGGACACTATTTGTGTGACCCAAAAATCAGTTTTCCATCCTCTTCAGATTGTGACCCTTGGAATGAAACTGTGTCTACTTGTCTAGGTTGCAAATTTCACCAGGGGGTTGACAATTCAATTAAAGAGCAAAATACATTTTTCTGCCCAGACTTTTGTTTACTCAAGAATAAATTCAGGCCATTCAGAGGATGGACCAATAAGTTAGCATATAGACAATAAAATAATTTGCCATTTCCCCAAATTCACTAAATTTATCAACAACTATTGAATCTGATGTTGAAGATGTCAAAAGGAGACTCTGCAGCTGTATTGCTTTTTTTTCTTTTTTGGGGGGGGTGACTTTATTAGTAGTTTAACACAACAGCCGTGTATTTTGAGATGTCAGCCAGCAGTCTTCCGACACTAAAATCAGGAGGCAAAATAAATAGATGGCTTTGCCAGGGTATTTCTCTCTGATCATTCAAGAGTTGGTGATAGATAGAATTAATATATCCCTTTCCATGTTGTTAAGCTGTATTAGCATTTCCAATCACATTTGCTGGTTGTGACCAAAAGTTCTGCTTTAACTACATCACTCAGCAGGAATTGTTTCCAAAATGTATCAGGCTTGTCCAGATGTTTCTTTGCAAACTTCTAATGCTGAATTTTTTGGTGAGGACATAGTGAAGAGTTTCTTCCGATAACCCTTCTAGGAAGGTCATATTTATGCAGGTGACATTGCACAGCAGAACAGTGCATCACCACTCTGGAGTCTTAATCTTCCTGAAGGTATTTTGCAATCAACCAGAGGTATTGATTTGGCTTTGTAGTGTCCTATGTGCAGTTTCCTCTGAAAGTTTTCTTGGACTTCAGACCTCAACTTGACCTCCACCATTCCTCTTAACTGCCATTTCTTAATTACATTATGGAGCGAGGAAAGGGCTTCCAGAAAATGCTTTTCTATCTTCTCATATCATTCTCCTTTGCGGGCTTCAATTATTTTATTTTTCAAAATGTTAGGCAACTTCTCAGAGGGACCCATGGCTGATGATTGGTGGGACATGGTTTGAGAAGTCAGAGTATTTATAAAGCTTTGAAACTTGCATTACTTGGCCTGTCCTAACAATAACTGTGAACAAGCCCTAACAAGCTAATTAAGATCTGAGACCCCTGTGAAATTTCTCTGAGAGCTCAAATCTTTTGGGGTTACCCAAACTTTTTTATTTTTTTCCTTTCGTGTATTTTCACTCTCAAATTAAACATATCAAAAATAACACAATAATCTTGCTTAAATGCCTTATGCTCCATGCCTTTTTGTAATCTGTTAATTTTCTACTCACTATTCACAGAAACCAATTCATTGTTCAGAGGGGAAAAAAATCTTAACATCACCTCTAGATTAACTAAATCAGCCAAAACAAATTATAAATAAACATAAAAAGCTAATATTTGTAGCAGAACATATTGAAATATTTCTACTATGTACATGTTCAAAGGATCAAGCTTTAAACACTGAAGTTGAGGGAGTTCCTAAAGCAGACAAGTGAGCTTCAGACGATCTGCCATGTGGGCTGTTGAGCTCTGATATGAAAACTGCTGTTTGCCAAGTTTACGCTCGACTTTTTGGTCATCTGTTTTAACAAAAAGCAATAAAGACCCATGAGTTCTTTGACAGTGTTTCAATTAGTTATATATATATATATGTATATATATATATATATATATATATATATATATAAGCCATTAAACAGGAAACTGGTTTTAATTTTGTGGCTGTGATCAAGCATACAGGAGCAGCCAGGACACTTGTCTATAGCCATGTGGTGAGCGAGGTTTGCATCTTTCTCCCAGAGGCCCCAGAGCTGAAAGCAGATCAATAGCGGCACCTCTTCAGACGAATCGTCATTTTGATCCCACTTGTGACACGGACTGCCTGTCCTTACTCAAGGCTCTGCCTCCCCTGTAGGCAATGAGTAAGTGGTAATAACTATAATGACCCAATTACCTCTGATCCATTGCAAATATCGTGCCTTGGCAAACCTTAGACCCATAGCGCTCTATCTGCCCCAGGTCATCAAAGGTGGCTGCCATGCTGTGGCTTAAATGTTCAGGGATAACTATAAAAGGCTGAACTCTCGCTGCTCACACACCCCTCAGGCATCCAGATATTTCAGCCCAACAAAATAGAAGATGTTGTGTAGTTGGCTTCTTTATGGATTGATGCTGTTCCCTTTTAGCTTGCAGGGCAGAGCTCTGCCACGGTTTAATGAGGCAGAGGACAACCTGAAATCAATAGCTGCTCCCCAGTGCAATGCAATGAGAGCAGGCCCAACAGAGGACTCCAGTAATTAAATGTGCTTCACTATGTATAACGGCAGGCTGGTTAAAGGTTGGAGAGCAAGAGAGTTAGTTTGCAGAGTTTGTCTGGATGTAGGTTAAGTCTATTTTTTCGTGTCAGACCTTATCTCCTGCTTTTCTCCTGGCCTTGTTAGTCCTAATGCATAGAGGCTTAGATCATTCCCTGAAGCTGACTACTTTGACCCTGGTGCTTGATGTGCAGATGACTGCAGCAGTGAGGTGTTTAACTTGACAAATCCACAATGGACATGAACCAGCTTTACCACTCACCAATCTACTGAGAACAGTGTTGCAAATTGGCATTTTTGGAAATATTTTTCCATTATGTAAATTCATGTCCAAAAAATTATAATCTTAACTGTTCGCAATATAGGTGCATACTCTCTCATAGAGTAACACAGTAGATTTAGAAACTAGTTGGAGATGCAGACAAGAGCTGTAGCAGTTTTAGGATGCTTCACTGTTTTAGTTGGTGATGAATTGTTGCTCTATTTATGAAGCATTGTCCTTGAATATGAAAGTGGAGGTATATAAACTTGTGTATGTTTTGGGGGTTTGTCACAGATTTGCAGATATATTTTTGGTATAATTAGACTTGAGTATTTTTAACCAATGCAGGGTGCAAATTGGACAAATCCACTAGTGCTCGGAGGTAGACTAATCAAATAGTTCTTGTCATTCTTTAATTATTACTATTTAATTATTCATTATTTAATTTGGTGAATGTTGGTTTTTAGGAGCATGATTATTGGGGAGATGATTCACATTCTGTGAGTTTGTAAAATAAATTGCAAAAATATGGTGATGGAAGCCACATAACAGCAATATTGCCTCAGGGTTTGTTGTTGCTTATCGCTGCCGGGCAATTCAGACAAGCCGCTTGTATTGGGCCATAATTAAAGTTGATATTAAAAGACAGGAGAAATGTGTAAGAGGCGAGAGGAACGCAGGAGGGTCATCTCAGCCAAATGACACGCTGGTGTGGCTGCAGTAACCTTCCCTGTACACATGACAAACTGCTGGCAGTGGGCAACACAGGGAACAAAACAGACACATAAACCACTGCCCTTCACACACGTCCTTGACTTCAGTACTTTTCATAATGACATTGTCACTACTTAAGATGAACTCACTGGACAATAACTTGAAGGAGACAGTAAAATGTGAAATGACATCAGGCTCATCTAAAGCTGCTGGTATGCGTCTTGAAGGGTAACTGCTGCGTTACCGAAACACCTGCTGGCCATGGAACACATTACAGGCCTACAGCCATATTTTTCGGCAACATTAATTTTTGGCCACGCTGATTTCAGCCTGTATCGTGCTGATGTCATGATTCCTACAGATAATAGAAAACTGTGTACTTAAGAAAGGTCAAAAACAGCTGTGTAACAACAGTCTTTAGACTTTTAACGTCTTTCTATGCAATTGCTCTGAGTTTAATCCCTACAGTCACACATTCCCAAAGAGAAAATATCTTTTGCATTTCATTCAATGCATCATATAGTGCTCTCACTCGGTCTATTTTTAGGATCATGTACTCACTGAAATATGTCATATTGGGCCACTAATTTCACTCAAATCCTACTCCAGCAGCACAACTCCCTAGCATCACAGTGATATAAAATATGCACAATACAAATGCTTTAACAACTAATTACAGCTTAAGTTTAGAAAGAGCATTTTGTGTTATATAATAATAATGAGTCCAAACCAGTTTTACTTGTTTTAAGTTTTTTGAGGCAACTTGGTGTTCTTCGGAAAGTTAAAGCACTTTTTCAAGTCAAATTAAAGGCACATTTATTATGTTGGTGGTTTCGAAATGCGATTAAACCCCAATTTTCTTGGGAGACTGCATGTCTCGTATTGGCAGCTGGAATTGCATTTCTGGCTGTGCATGATGTCACTCCACAGCACTTAATGTAGTCAGCTGGACGTGACATCATCAACCACCTCTTTCACCTCAGCCACCTCTCTTTGGAAAGCATATTAAGAGTTCCCCTTAACAGCTAAGTCAACACTTAGAGCCAACTCCAACCACCTGAGCCTCTGATAGTGTTGGACTATGTATAAAATCTCAGCTTAATGGCTCTGTTCAAATGAGGAAAATTGTGTCACTGC
Organism: Istiophorus platypterus; assembly: GCA_016859345.1. NCBI lineage: Eukaryota > Metazoa > Chordata > Actinopteri > Istiophoriformes > Istiophoridae > Istiophorus > Istiophorus platypterus. Next base: position 2,081,599 of record CM029133.1, on the reverse strand, counting down.
CCAAATACTTAAGTACCTTATGGTACATAAAATCCTGGTTGAAATTTTTGGCACCCCTGACTTTTAAATAAAGAATTTAGAATGTCTATAAATAAATCCCAATTAATACATTTAGTATAACCTACATACTTGATAAATTGTCCAAAGTTACTCAAACAATATAAAAACAAATAAAACTCAGCTGCGCTTAATTTTCAATGTTCACATGACCCAAATTAACCAATGAATGATGTTTTGCTGCATAAAAAGGGGTATAAGAGGTGCTCACTAAACATGGCAACATGGAAACATGTTGCCATGGAAAGAGAGCATAACAGCATAAGAATTGCTCTTATCAAAAAACCATAACAATTCCAAAGGCTACACATCAAGCTCATGTTTCAACAGTTCATAATGTAACCAACAAGTTTAACTGTCACAAAACTGTTAAGATGCTTCCAGGACATGGTGCTAGGTGTAATCGACATAGGGAGGCAGAGAGTGAATTACTGAATGATTGAATTATGTTTTTAGATTGTAAATAAGGATTCATCCTTATCCATCAATGCTTCAGCCGTGCTTTACTGTTCTAGCTGGTCGAGTTGGAGCTAGTTATGACTACTTGATACAACTAGGTACATAAGTATTTGGACAGTGGCATAGTTTTTGTAATTTTGCCTCTATGCACTATCACAGTTCAAAATAAACAAATCAAGATGTGACTGCCTCTAGACTCTAAGCTTTAAGTCAAGGGGTTTCACAGAAATATCATGTTAGGTTAAGGAATTACAGCTATTTTGAAACATAGTCCCTCATTTCAGAGGCTTAAAAGTTATTGGACAACACTATATAGATATGAATGGAAGGATTATGGATTTTGCAATGAGGGAGAAAGAGTATGATTTAAGAATTTTTCAATAAGTAATCAAGTGAGTAACTAGATAATTATTCCAAGCAGAGTATTTTTATGTTTCTTAAAACATGTCCAAAGGGGATCTTTATTTAGCAGCTGTTATTTGAGAATTAAAATCAGTAAATTTCAAAAAAGTAAACAAAGTGAAACTTGGCCATCTTAAACCTGTTCCTGACCAGGTGTTGCTAAGAGCAGCAAGTTCACGTAGTCATCTCACTGGAGTCCATTGGCTTCCTTAAAATCACAAAGAAATGGGATTTACTGTCTACATTACTGCTTTAGTTTGCATGGTGAACAACTGTCCAGACTGTCCGGCAGTCTGGACAAAGTCTAATCACATCATCGGCAAAGTAAGAAAAACGAGATTAGTATTCAACATAAAAGGGCAGGATGTGTTGTGGTGTGTATTTTTGGTGAGTCATCTGTCATTGTCTAGTTTTGTTTTAGAATGGATTCTTTGGAGATTAAAAACCCCTACGTAGCTCAGCCATGTTTAGTGAACGCTTTCCTCATACACAAAAACAACACAGAGGGGGGAAGTCATCATTCAGCAATCACATATCCCATCTATTATTCATGACCCGTGTAGTTGGTGCAGTATTCATTGGCTGTAACAAGGCATTTCAATGCTCTCTCCTCCTGCTCTGATGGAAGCCCCCCCCAAAAAAAACCCCACGCAAACTCACACTCCATGCCTGCCATGGGAAATTGTGGATTTTGCCTAGTTAATGCAATCACATGAATTATTAATTGTAATAAGTGTAGCTTCCAGGCTCTGTTTTATTGCGTCCTCCTTCACTGCTCTGTGACATTACAGATATGGCCAGTGTGTACTAGACAGACTGGGCATTAATAACAGAGCTGAGCTTTGTTTCCTCTATGACTCCAGACCTCTCGTCACTCCAACGAGGCTTCCGACATCCTGGTGTGTGAGATCCGGAGGATTTTAATCGATTCCCCTCCATCACCCGCATTATAATCCTCTGAAGAGTTTATTTAAGGACAACAAGTGCGCTCTGTGGAGTGCAAAGGTTATTTGCACAAACACAGTGGGAATGTGTGTAGCTTAAGCCACTTCAAATTTGAGAACTTCTTAAGATCTTGAAATGTGACACCATATTGCCTCCACCACAGCTTTAATTGTCTTTTAGAAAAGGTGCATTTTCATCTCTGGTGTCTTTCTCTGAGGATGAAACAAGGGCTTTGAAGAGGTGATGTTTTCACCGGTGTCTGTCTGTTGTTCTGAATGTCTGTTTGACAGCAGGATTACACAGAAAGGGCTGCACTTAACTTGGTGTAGGGCTGGTGCATGTACCAGGGAAGAGCCCGTTAAATTTTGGTGCTGATCCAATTAAGAAGGCAGATCCAGGTTTTTTTTTTTTTCACGTTACACTTTCCTCAGTTTCTCACGAAATAATGTATACGTTTTGATTTTAAACAGCCCAGATGATAACTGTGGGCTGTTGGAAAAAAATGCTGAATCCACATTACAGGAGTTGTACATAATATTAATAGTAACAGTGAATATGCCACAGCAGCATATAGAAATACTTACATCAGTTTTCCATTCAACATGCAACTAATGAAATTGCACAATAAAATAGCAGTGACTACTTCTGTTTTCCATTTAATGTTATATTATAAGTGATCCTATATGTGTAGGATTTTTCCACCTTGGCAGAAGTATGCATTCAAGTGGTGTTTTCTAGTTTGAGATGGATTCTTCCCTTTAATGAAACTTAGGTAAATGCTTTCTCATAAGAAATTGTAATTAAGAGAGGGACCTACGCTTTGTGGCCAAACTAAATAGGGACCAGAGCACAGGCAGGGCAGAGGGAACATCTGTGATTTATTACTCTCTTTTAACAAAATGAGCGCTTGGATGCTAATATAATCCTCAGTTAAAAAAAAGTACAACCTATTGGCGAAGAAAAAAACAGCACTCATGTACTACTAAATGTTTCATGGCGGCTTGAGCAATATTCCAAGAACAGTAAAGCATAGATGTATCTATATTTGGATACATTATTAATAGAGAATCAGTATTTAAAGCATGTAGTTAACTATATGCCCCAGGCTCCAGGCTTTTGTTGAATCCACAATGTGTCATTTTTAATTCCCTACTCACGAATTACACATGACACACAGGTTTACATTTTTTAATTCATGATCCACAGCATTTTCATGATTTGGGGAGCAGAATGCACTAGTAGATAAAATGACTTCATACATCCATACAGAAAAACATCTGGTGGCAAAAGACACTACAGTTTGATTGACCAATGATATGCAATGAGAGTTGTGATTTGTGACATTCTTACAGAAATGTTACTTAAAGCTGCCGTGGTTGTTTTTCAGTTCTTCATGCATTTTTACCTTTTCATTCATCTTCTCTTTCTGCCATTGGAGTCCATGGCAGCCCCTGGAACTATACAGCGAAAGTACCGTAGGATTCCATGGATCATGCAGAGTTCCACTTATGAGGTCAATTTCCGCCACCTTGGATTTTAAAGAAAAGACTAGAAAGTTTTCACAGGCCACAAATATTTTCCAATCTTCACTAAAAATGGTACCAATGCTCTTCAGACGAAGCCTCACACAGGTTATAATACAGATTCATGATTTTTGAACCAGTTCACCTGTCACAGTCAATCAAATTTGGTCCAAAGCTACCAAACAGGAAACGAGATCATATTTCAGCCTATCTTCGCTCAGCTTTCATGAAACCTGTCAAGTGTTTACAGCAATACTCTTGACAAAAATAATAAGTTTCCATGAGCACTGTTCCTTGCTGGACTGCTTGGCCCCAACATTGCTGCTTGCAGCTTTATTGTTTGTTCTTTTTTCTCTCTCTGGCTACTTGGGGGCAGAGAAACTCCACAACAAGGTGAAAACTTTGTAACTTTGTATTAAAATGAGAATCTTTAAAGGATTTTAAACCTGCGTTGTTTACATCTATGTTTACCAGTTAGCAGTCCTTTTCTTTTTCCCTGCTTTTGGTTGGCAAATTGCTGTGTTTAATCTATCTTGTTGTGTCCCCATAAGCATGCATCTGAATCCAAGAGGTACAAACAAATTTAGGTTGGGGCCAACTATCAAAAACACCATTCCACAGAGCTATCAGTGGTCAAAAACTCCAAAATTTCTCTTAAAGTATAACATTTACACTTGATCTGTTTATGGTCTCTATCCATTTTAGGTTACATTTAGACCTTAGTTTACAGTGGATTGGTAATTATTATTTATTTTAGGTTTTTTTTGTGAAAATGGCTGCCTGCCTCTGCTGGAAAGAAAGGAGCAGAGTTTGTATGATATTAAACCAAACAATGACTTAAACAGGCCTAAAATGGTCAGTAGAACAGAGGGAAAGTGTAGAGATGATGATTATTTGTGGGTTTTTCAGAGTGAAAAGCACTTTTCACATTACACAAAGTCATTTGATCCATTTTTCAAGTGTATTCTTACTTCTCACAAATATCCAAAATCCTTCATTAGTTTATCGGTCTTCTTTTGGCATCTCTCATTTCAGAGTGTGATGCATTGTTTTTTGGGGTTTTGTCTGCTATGAACTGACGTCTCTCTGACATCTCTCTGGACATGTCAGTTCATACAGTCATGGCAGGCTCATTCTTTGGAGGGAGACAAAGTAATATGGACATGTCAGTGGGAATCTTTCCAACCAAGCAGAGCTTCCAGCCCAGACTGGCAACAGTTGACTGGCTCCCTGAGCAGATGACGGGCACCTCATTGCTACTTTCTCCATTTTTTCACAGCACTCAAATGGGTTCTTTGAGAGTCTTTGAAAGACTTTGACATACTATTTGGGGCAAAGTCACGAAACATTTAACATCCTTTTTAAACCATTTTAGTCACAAAGTACACTTCTAGACTCACCTCATCTTTCAGGGACATCTTTACCAGCTTCATGGACAGATAAACTGCTCCCTCTGGGCAACACAAAGCTGTTTGTGTCCCTTGGTCTTTTTGCCATTATATCTTATCAATCTTGTGGTGTGTTTATGGGCATTTATCAATTCAAGTGCCACTCAGTGATGAATTTGCTACTCACTGATGCAGAGTGGAAACTGGCAGTGTATATACACACACACTCACACACACTTATTTTGAGTGTCTTTTCTTCAACAATCGCTGGTTAAGGTCTACATCCAGATGTGCTCTACCCTTTGTGGGAAACTTGCTGCCAGGTTTTCATGATGATGGAGAGGAGTTTCTCACTAATAATGATGCTCATCCACAAATCAAAGATGTCCATCCAGATCTAGGCAGGTGATATTGTGCATTGCATCACACCTATGCACTAACTGAAGCTGACGCATTCCTCAGATTTCTGCATGACATTAATATGCTACATACTTTGTGCACATTCCTGTAATGTAAAGCCTGGCTGATACAACCAGGGGGATTTCAATAACCAATGGAAAGCGACACTTATCTTTCAAGGTGGGTATTGAGCTACAATACTTCTTGAGAACTGTGTCAGCAGCATCAGGTATAAAATTGTTAACCATTAAAATTAGCTGCTTGTTGAGATTTTTAGTTGCGTTATGCTTTAATCGGGTTTTCTACATATAAATTGGGAAACTAGGACACTCAAAACTTACAATCCTGTTCAGCATCACCTGTTACCTGGCAACTTTATGGAGTGGACAAGGATATCTTTTCATCCTCTGGCTTCACTAAGCCTAAAAACCGCAATCGCACCAAGCAGTCACATGACGCTGGTCATTGACTCTTTAGGTCAACCTGAGTCTTCCTGAGCATGTTCACATAACAGGGGCTGTGTTTACAGCATGTGACCAATCACAATTATAGACAAGTCCACTGGCAGCAGAAACCAAGAGCAAACTATAAGATTAATCCAGACTATAAGCAGCAGTTGCTGCTGCCATATGCAGGAAGGACAGCTTGCAAAAAATTCACTGACTGTGCAATTGTGTATGTTAATAAGCTTATGATATCACTGCCCAATCATTAGGATCAAAGTAGATGTGATTGTAATTACAATTGTATGTTTCATTAAATTAATATGTTGCCTAGATGTCTTTTTATGGCATGTGTGACGATTTTAGCCTTATTCTTTCAGCTGTAGCCCCGGCTATGTCAGATGGACATGGGAGCAAGTAAAGAATGAAAATAAAGACATAATTCAGAGGGGTCACATATCTCGTAAGTAAAGCATGTACAAGGTTTTAGTGCTTCAGCCTCTGTTGCAGGAAGATAGTGTTAGATAAAAGCACAATGAAACGGCTTTGATATTGCTTGCAGCCCTAAAAAATTAAATGAAGACGGGGTGGGGGGGGTACAGTCCCACAGAGGAGCTGGCCATCTGCAACGATGAGGGTCGCTCATATAAGAAATCATCACCAACTTAAAGGGGTTTGCTGGTCTCTGAACACTCCCCCGGGCTCTTTTACGAATGGTGATGCCTTTTTCTGAGAGGATTGATTGGTCAGTAGGCAATGCTTTTACGTGCATTGACATGTTATCATACCTGCTGCATACATTTTTTGAAAAATAAAATGCAATGTGAAATTGGAAAAATTTTAATCTAAAACTGTAACTATTTGATCAAAGAATTAAACAAGTAAATACAACTATTAATGTGGAAAGGTATTTGATGCTCGTTTTAGGTATGTGATAGTTTTAGATACTTTGTGCTACACTTTGTTTGCCCGTACCAAAAAGGTATTGAGGTTCATTAGCCTGTCCTACTTCTAGCAGGATCCCTTGAGCTCATCAAGAACTAAAAACACAAAAACAGATCCTGTAACAGATGGTGGGATACACCACGCAGATCAGAAGGGAGGTGGCTGTAACTACATTTCATGAGGAATTAATACCTGTGCAGACAAAGGTGTAGTGATCCGGTAAGAGTCATTTTAAAAAGCTTGATCTCACATTCAACTTTATTAGTCAGAGTGATGATATGTTGTCGTGTAAATTATATGACAAATTTGCAAGTCCAAAAGCATGACATTGTGTTGAATCTACACAACAAAGCAGTTGGGTGCACTACTCAAAATTGAATCGCTGCCACTCGTTTCCGCACAGGTGGTGCGATGGGACCGCCATGGCCCTGCAAGACATTCCTAGCAATCGGGCACCATACCAGTGCCCTAATATTAATACAGATTCAAGCTCATAACAAGAAGGTCAGTGATTTGATTCTTGCAAAAGACAACACACTGTGTCTGTCAACAGCTGTGTGTCCTGTTACAGTGTCCTTGAGCAAGATGCTGCAGTGCTTTTTGTTCCTTTCACTGAATATATGCCTGAATCAATGAACAGAATTAACGTGTCTGGTTCATGTTCACATAAGGAATGTTTGAAATGGCATAGTCTCTTGAGTGGTTCAGTCTTTGTCTGTCTTGTGAACTGTTTTTGGAACCAACTACAGAAAAACTTTAAAACGCGATGGATGTTTGCATCAGACAGTCAGAGTAATCAGTTTTTGATTAGCATTCATTTTCTCTCCCGGTAAGTTTGGCTAACCGGGGGGTTTGTTAACACCTGTCTGACTGATTGCTGAAAGTAATTCTTTTTTTGAAAGCAGGGCTTTTGCATGTAATTGAATGTTTTTAAAACTGTTCTATTGCTACTTTTACATAAATAAAGGAATATGCACTTTCCAAAAATTAAAAAGTCACTGTTGCCTGGCATCAGCTCCCATCCAAGAAATAGTCACAATCCCCAATGAAATGCCTTTTTTTCACTTTTTTGTTGTTGTTTTTCTACGTATTAAACAAACACGATCAAGCATATTAGTTTGTGAACTTTGTAGTGCTAGTAGGTGGATATTGTTAACTTTGGAAAGAACCAGGCCACTCTTTATGCTAAGCTAACTAGCTGTTTGTAGCCTTTATATTTCACAGTATCAGTGTAATCATCTCTCAACTAGAAAACAAATTATATTTATAAGGTTTCCAATGCTGGCTCAAGATTAAAAGATTATATTGTTGTAGCTGGACTGGAATAATTATTATAATAACTATAATACTATAATTTTGGATTGTTGAGTACTTCACAACTTCAGCTACCCTAGCCAGACAGTTGATATAGTGTTGTCCTGTATCACTGGAGGCCAACACAATCCCATTTGGTTAACATATCAGATTTTTTCCAATGCAAGACGATTCAAATACAGTCAATATTTATATCAATTTTCATTTAGTGTAAACCTCAAAACAATACATGCAAAATTGAGAAAGAAAAGTTTTGGACCAGCTGAACCGTCTGGGAAAGGGTTACTACACAGATGACACCTACGTCCTGCTGAGCTGTTCCACTCGCTGCGGCCGCAGCCCGATGGAGAAATGATCCTGAGCAGTGATAGGCCTCCGCTGAGGGAGGTGGATGCAATTTTAAACACCCAAGCTGTCGTCTTTATGCAAAGCTGAGCAGAGGCCTTGTCAGAACGAATCACAAGGTGCTTGACGGCTGGAAACAGTTAAAAGGTTTTTGCATAAGTGCTGCGTGGCTAATTAGCTCCATGCATATGTTGTCTCCCACTGCAGGGCTGCCCTTACACCAGGAGCCACCCCTTGTTTCCCCCTTCCCCCCCATCTTGAGTAATCCCCAGGACATTCACACAGACCATCAAACCCCTGCTAACATCCTATCTGCGTCAGTGTCACTTAACAGTCGAGCACAGCAGACAGACGTGCCTCGGCTCCTGATATGGATTTCAAAGGGCATGCACATAAAACATCCCGAGTCTTTGATTGAAGCTGCACCACAAGGATGGCCCAAGGTTGCTGCATTTCAAGCCAACAAAGAGGAGCTGATCAGAGGCCGAGCTGACGAGCGAGGAGGTGAATGGCATGAGATGGCTGTTCATCGGGGACATATCTCAGCAATCTCTGCAGTGTTTTCATGACTCAGAGTCTCTGCACTTGCACATTACTCAGCCCTAACCTCTGCCTGCCACCTTCCCTCCGCTCTCCCCCAGGGCATCTGCTAGTCCAGCTATGAAATGAGATGACAGGGTTTTTCCTGTGTCGACGGGCTGCCCCTGCTTCAGCCTCAAAGGAATGATGGCATTTGTTTACCCTTGGTGTGTGTGTGTGGGGGGGGGGGGGTATCTGTACATGTCTTTAAAGGTTGTGTGGAAATGTTTTGGGGATATTTGTTGTGAGGATATTTTGTCATTCTGGTATTTTGATGACCAGTCCTTACACCTTCAAAGAGGCTCTTTGAGGGTTAAGAATTTAGAATTAGGTTTAGGTAGGCAATACATAATCTTAATTAGTATCCTCACAACTATAGTTAGACTAACATGTGTGTTTGTGAGTGTATGGTGTGTGTGTGTGTGTGTGTGTGTGTGTGTGTGTGTGTGTTTGTTTGTGTGTGTGTTTGTGTGTGTGTGTGGTGGGAGGGACTCTGCTCCCTCCACCTCTTTGGGAATCATGAATCACTTCAAGTACAAACACCTGCCAGCAGGACCCCCCCAACACACACTCACATACACACTATGTTTGTGTCATAACCAAAACAGCATCATGTGTTGTAATTACAATAAAAAAGAATGAATTCCAATTACACGTGTACATGGAAATTTAGTAGACTTCAAAGATGATAATTTGATTTGTGAGGAAACAAACAGACATACAGCATTATCACTGTCGATCTGTTAGTTTACTTACAAATCACAAAAATGTACACACACACACACACACACACACGCACACACACACACAAACACAGACACACACACAGACACACACACACACACCAAGAGAAGAGGCTCTCCTCTGTTTCCTCCAGCTCTGGAGGAAGCAGGGAGACGCTGGAGCCTGGTACTGGGCCTACAGGCTGACAGGCAAAGAGACAGAAAGACAGGCGCTGTTACCGGGTCTCTGAGCACTGCCTGTTGTGTCTTCTCTCATTTCCCAGTATTCCCTGCAGCACCTTGTCCCTGTGGCTTTAGTTCATCGGATTTTCTTCCATGACCCTGACATGCTGCTCGCCACACTGGGCTCTGCAGTCTTTCCCTGCCGTGTTAAGACGCAGAAGCTATGGGAAGAAGGCATCCTTCCAGACACTATGGTCTAGACGCTGTGCTGTTTTGATAGAATCTGTCAAGCACTGTGAGCACTCAAACTGGAGATTTTACCACCTACACAGATAAGCAAAATGATCCAAGATGTGTCCATCTTTTTCTCAGCAGAAGTGTCTTCATCTCGAAGATGCCCTATCACAAGAAAAATCATTTACATTTGTACCTAAAAAGCTCTGAAACGGCAACTTGAAACCTTCACAACACTGGTGGACATTGGCGGTAACTGAAAACCACAATATTACAAAAAAATTGAATACATATTAATGGATATAAAATAAGCTAATGGTAACGCTAATGCTGTCATGCAGTTGTTCATCTTACTGTCAGCTATAATTTAGTAAGAATCTTTTTTTTAGCCACTTGGGGGCAGGTCACACAATTCTGGGGACAGCAAAACAAACTATTGTCATTTTAATCCAGAAGTTGGGCAACAATTAGCCTTATTCCATTATTCTTTGAACAACCATGATCTGCTCAGTGGTTGAGTCTGCAGCCAGCGTGGCACAGTAAAAGGAGTTGGTTACCTAGATGAGAAGTTGCAGGTGTGGAGCCTGTCACCTGCATCTCTGCATCCAACAGCTCTTCACAGTGGCTGCTCCTTCTTCTTCCACTACTACCTACAATATTTTAAACTGATCTGCTTTCCAAAAATAGAGAAAATTTATAAAGTCTTATTTTTGTAGATGTATTTAAGTAGCAGTGACTACTTCATAATAAAAGCTGACACTGTTTCGCCAGTTAAATGCTTTTAATGTGAAGCTGCAGCAGTAGGAAATGCTTGGTTTGCATTAGTTGTAATGCAATAATACAGAGTTTTTTCCAGGATTGACACCACAGACATCCGGGTCCTAAATTGCAAATATATATATTTTGCAATACTTTCATCTGTTGGCCAAAGGCTCAGTCATTATTATTTTACCTCATTTGACGATAACAGACATTTATGTAAATGAAAATCTCAAAAATTGCTGCTATAAACCTTACACTTTGCACAATAAATCGTAGTTAAATGTAGTTTATTGAGGACACGTGAGCTGGAGCAGTCAAACTCCCTCTTTAAGAACTCATAAAGCAGATGAAGTAAATCCTCTCTCATCTCTGCATGTCTGTATGTGACTTTGTCAGCCCCATAACACCCGATCTTCCATCGGAACGGCAACCATCTTTTTCCCATGATCAAGCAGGAGATAGAAAAACATGCTGGGTGCTTGTCTTTTGTTTATATAGATGTATGAGTATTAAGACCAGATTCTATCAACAAATTATTATACATGACAGACATGTCTCCATGGATTCAGAGGACATTACGTTGACCCACATTCATTTCCTGGAGACTTACTCTAAACTGAACCATAACTACTACTTGCCTAATCATAACATTAACCCTGACCTTAACCTAAACCTAAACCTAACTGTACCCTAACCTTAAAACATGCCTTCACCTTAAAATTTAATGATTTATGTTATGGGATTTCCTTTTTGTCCCCTTAATTTGACTGTTTAAACAGATTTGGGTCCTCACAACATGAGTAATACCTGGACCACATGCACACTTACACACACACACACACACACACACACACACACACACACACACACACACACACACACACACACACCCTTTTCACCATAACACATGCCCTCCTCTAACAAATCCCATTAGTGCACTTATCTGTAAAACTAAAAACAGGCCTTCTTATTTAATCTTGTTAGTTTTCACCATGTATAATGATACAGGCAGAGATGTGACATGACGCACAAGGTCATGTCAGCCTCAAAATAGAACATCACAAGACAGCTGGAAATGGTTTGTAAAGGATGAAATCTGATGTTGAGTTGGCTTTCTTTAAAAACAAAGTTTAGATGCATTTTACATTGTTATCAGACACTTAATCATCAGAGCTACATCTTTGAATAATGTAAAATACAATTTACTATCAAAAAATACAAATTTGTGGTGATATGAAACATGAAAATAAACTGAATTGTTTAGAATTAAACATTACTTACTTTATACAATTTCAGAATTTGCTGTGGTACAAAGTCCAACAACAATATCTACAGTTCATACCCAGACCCCTTTATTTTTTTTTCATTTACAGTGTTATGCATTAGCCTTAGGCTAAAATCTATTTTTCCCTCATCAATCTATACTTATTACCATATAATGACAAACAAAAACAGAGTTTTAGCAATTTTCGCTAATTTATTAAGGTCTCTCCAAAGATGTTTGATTGGGTACAAGTCAAGGCTCTGGTTCTGCCAGTAAAGGACACTCACAGAGTTATTCATTAGCCATTCTTGCATTGTCCTGGCTGTGTACTTGAGGTGATGGGCATGTTGGAAGGTGAACCTTCAGCCCAGCCTGAGGTCCTGACCTCTGGATCAGGTTTTCATCAAGGATATGTCTGTACTTTGGTCCATTCAGCTTTCCATTAACTCTGACCAGTCTCCCTGTCCCCTTGATCAGGCCCAGTTGTTTCTGATTTTCAATTCAAGTTAATTTTATTTATATAGTGCCATATCATAACAGAAGTTATCTCAGGGCACTTTTCATATAGAGCAGGTCTACACCAGACTCTTTATACTTATTATTTACAGAGAGAATTCTATCGAGATGCAAGAGTAAAGGACTTTGACTTTGATAGAGGCTTCATTGTTGGGGCACAGATGTCAGGAACTTCAGTCACAAAGAACCATCAACTGACTGATGTTTCATTAGGAACAGCATCTAAAGTGACATCTGCATGTAGAACTATGGAAAAGACAGGAAAAAGGTTTGGACTCTGTGGTGTGGATGGCTGAGAATGTCAATGCTGGATGTCTTCAGACTGCCAACAAGAACAGTCAGTTGACAATTATATAAAGAGGGATATTAAATTGGGTTGCAGTGCATAAACTCCTCATTACAAAAATGAATGCATGTTTGAGAATTCAGTGCTGCAAAGCCCATTCCCACTGCTCTTCAAAAATTGGAAAATAAGTGACATGGTCAGATTAGTCATCTTTCACCATATTCTCAACAAGCGAGTGGGTGAATGTGTGATGTACACCGAGAGAACAGTACAGGCCTAAATGCCTGTACCATGAATACCTCAGGCAGCATAAACCCGATAATGCAAAGGAGGAACCTGAACCATCATAGAGGGACAAGCCCTCCAACAGGGCCCACCAAATCCTACCATTGGCTGGAAAAGGCTGGACTGAAAGACAGCACAGAAGCACTGATCATGGCCACAGAAGAACAAGTACTTAGTACAGGCTCAGTAGAGGCGGGGGTCTACCCCAGGTGCAGGCTGTGCAACGATGGAACGCCATAACCAAGTGGCCAGCAAAGTGTAAAGGAACATCTGCACCAAGTATGGGAACGGAAGGCACCTCCTAAGGTGGTTGAGAATGACTGAGCTAAGATCCAGGAGGACTTCCAGATCCAGACTGACAAAAAGGTGATTGCTAACCAACCAGACATCGTATTGATAGACAAACAACAGAGAAAGGAAGTGGTGATAGCCGTGGCAAACCCGAGCGACAGCAACATCAGGAAGAAGGAACACGAGAAACTCGGAAAATATCAAGTGATGAAAGAGGAGCTAGAAAAGATATGGGTAGTACAGGCAACAGTGGTGCCAGGTGTGATAAGAGCACTGGGAGCTCTGACCTACAAACTGGGACACTGGCTCCAGCACATTCCAGGTACAACGTCTGGTACAAGACCCCAGCTTGAGGAAGACACACCACCCCCTCAGTCGGCTGAGAGGGGGATTTTTTTTATTTGTCTGTGTGTGTGTGTGTGTGTGTGTGTGTGTGTGTGTGTGTGTGTGTACGTTTTTGTGATTTGTAAGGAAACTAACAGATCGACAGCGATAATGCTGTATGTCTGTTTGTTTCCTCACAAATCAAATTTTCATCTTTGAAGTCTACTCAATTTCCATGTACACCTGTAATTGGAGTTAATTCCTTTTTTTGTGTAATTACAACACTTGATGCTGTTTTGGCTACGGCACAACCCAGGCCTATTTTGCGAATGTTTTTATACTCAAAGCTGGAGAATATGATGACATGATGACAGTTAATTATTTGTAGTGTACTCAGCTGTATGTTCTCACACCTCTTGAAAAGCTATATCTTGTCATTCCTCTGAACCTCTCAAAACAGTGTCTTTGTGTTTTTCTTTGTGCACAGGGTGCCTGCATATGCGTGCATATGTGTTTGTGTTTAGGAGTTGAGAGTTAAAATGGAGGCAACTTCACACTCACACAGAGCCTCGAGATAAAACGGCAAAAACCTGGTGGGAAAAGGTCTTTTTGTCTCCCAGCTCAACGTTTATAACTGCTGGTGTATTTTGGTGTTTTCAAGGTCACACAGCAGTCAGGAGTGAGGTCAGATATGATTTCTGAGTCCAGCATTTGCTTCCTGAGTTGTATTTCTGTGTTATATGTCAGAGCCATGTGCGTCACACTCACAGACTCATTGTTGGATTTGGTAATTAACCGCTTTTGTTTAGGGATAAAAACAAGGTTGACTGCTCACACAGGGTTTCCATGCAAGGTCCACTGCTGTTCGAGAATTAGAGCCTGCAAACCCAGAGAGCTGTTCAGATTTTGGATTTCTGATAATTGTCCATTAAATGAGAAATGGCAACACACAAAAACATTCCCTTCCTTACATGCTTATACTGTTCATCTGAATGTCATGACAGCACTGCTACCTTGCTGTGAAAGTTTGTAATTTACTCCGGGGACAGGAGAAGCAGTGTGATACACTTTGAAGTCCCTCAAAATGCAGCATGTCACATAACTCATCTCCAAGAATCATGTTCAGCTAGCTTGCCTTGTTGCAGGGGATAAGATAAGATAAGACTTTCATCATCCCAGGGTGGATAGTCAAAGTCATCAATATCTTTATTTGTCTTGTAATTTACTGAAGTATAAATCAGCACAAAAGAACAGAAAAAGAAAAGATTCAACAATCTATTAATGAGTTAACTGAAATATTGCTCCTTAGTTTAATATCTTGTGTTTATGACCGTTTCTGTTTATCTTGTAAACATTGTTAGCTAGTTGGGGATTAAAAGTAGAAATTGTATTTTGTAAAAACTGTTTTGAAAAAGATGATGATGATGATGATGATAATGTATTATAACATTATTAATATGGTCATCTTGTATTTCTTTTTACTAATGGATAGAGAGTATATATATATATTTATATATATATATATATATATATATATATATGATGACACCCTGATTATTACCTGCTGATATTTGAAAACGTTATAATAACATTATATATTATAATGTTAGAAATGTTACAATAAATTGTGGTATACTGAAGGAGAGCTGAGTTGTTTGGACCTTGTTGTGTGTGCAAAAAAGGCCAAAGTATGATTATATCATTAAAACCACAGAGGCAGAAGCAAAGGAGACGTACTGTAAAAGTTCCCGTATGTATTTCTTACCACAATGTTTCTTATAAGATACACAGTGTCAGAGGGTAAGATAATGAAGTAGCGTTGGAGACAAAGGGATCTGAAGCAATGGGTGATAAATAATGTAGGCGTAATATTGCAAAATGGAAGTCTGGTTTAGAGGAGTGGAGTGGAGGTCGGTGAAGGGTGGAACTCTGGGCTGAACAGCAGAATCTTTCCCTTGTGCATCAGTAAAAATAATAAAACATACAGTGGTGAATTATTTATCAATGTTCTGCCCTCTCTCTGTATCTCCTTCTCTCTTCTTCCTCCACGATGTCCTCGGCTGACTCAATTCCAGCATTACAAGCTACAATGTACTGCTGCTGCTGTCTCTCTCATTCAAACTTTTTGAAAAATTATTTTTACTAACAAGGAGCTGAACACATTTTTTTTCTTACATGTAAATGCCTTTGATGACTGAATGACTTCATCTTTGATCACTCTGGAGTGTGCACCAGTTCTGTCAGAGGATAACATTTGTGAGGTTGTGTGAAATGGGCTGTGGAGACAGCTGAATGCACTGTCCCTAGAAAGATGAGCATTCAAATAGTTAAAGGAAATTTCTGCAATTTTTCAGTCGGGTTCTTATTTTCAGAATTTGTCAGTCTCTGTGCATTCAGAAGACGGACTGATCTGGTACATGTTACTTGGGAATAAACCTACCGTTGAATCCCTTTTATCTGGTTTACATGTTTCTTTTTGCTCCACTTTTCTAGCTTGACTGTGAAGAGTAGACTTCTTGAGTGCTATGTGCAGTCACTTAGGCTAATATAGCTGTTGGTGGTCAATAAATATTTCCAAACCACAGACTGTATGCTTGTGAAACCACAGTGTCTTTCTTTTTTTTGTGTCACCACATGGTAAATATGAAACATCTGACATATGGCTGTGAAGGCTTTGGAGTTGACGGACGATAACTTTGACTGACTTTTACTGGGCTTGGTAGCATGAAGTAATAAGATGAGTAACATATTCAGGAACTCTCAGGATTACCAAACGGCCTTCTTACTCTCAAAATAAAAGTGTCTGAATCAAGTCTGGCCGGACGAGGAACAACCCTTCTCAGACAGGAAAAGGCCAATCTTCTGACATGATAACAGAAGTGAAAAGCAGGAAGTCTCTCTCTCTCTCTCTCTCTGCCTTGCACACACAAACACATGCACACATACACAAACACACACAAACATAAACACCCGAGTCCCCCCTCTCCCTTTCTCACACACTGGGGGGCCTCTAAGACAAGAGACTTGCCTGACTCTTCCCATAGATTGTAAAGGCATTACAGAGGTGACATAACACCAGCACTACTCCTTGGTTTTCTGCATTAATATGCATAAGCTGTCCAAGCGTTTAGTGATCCAGTTAATAATACTCGGCAAATCATTTCATTCCAATTGGTTTAGCTACCATGTCAATGTGATGTGAAATGGCCAAGTTATGAAATGCAAATTTTAAAGCCTTCTCAGATGTGTAACCACAATCTCACCCAGCTACCATGAACAGTTTATCCCTGTCATCTTTGTCTCTTTGTAATCTCTAATTATTGGCTGAACCGCAGCAGAGGGGCCAGCCCTTTAAACACCAATATCTTTGCCTGACTAACTGATAACGTTGCACCATTCATCAGCTGAATGCTGCGTGTCTGAGTGCTGACGTTACACCTTTGGTCGGCCGGTCGGGTGTGGGAGTTTCTCCATTGGCCATTGCACTTTCAAAATGAATTGGTACAAACAGAAGAAAATCACCGGTATTGCCCCGCGAGTGCAAGGTCAAGCTTTCCCTTAGCAGGCACAACCCTCCATTCAACTGACTGCATAGCACAAATGTAATGAATGAAGGAGCATCTAACTTTTGCCTTGAGTGATCATTTTACTAGTAAATGTAGCGATAATCACAGCAAAGCCATTGTCTTTAACTGGTCTGTCTCTAGATTTTGTCAGACGGCATCACTGCAAAATATCAGGATTTTAGCAGCAGTCAAGCAGCTTTGAAATGACTTCTGGTTGATATGTCGTCTTAATGGGCCACGTTTCAGTCACTGTTTTATACTTGTTCCATTGTCTGACAACAGAAACAGAAAAAAACATGTAAATGAGAACAGCTTTATTGGGAATTCAGCTTAATTAAAATACTGTATATGTGAGCAGAGAGAGTAGGAGAGAAGCAGACAGATAAAGGGGGGTCCAGCCATATACAAGGTTTGACCTGGGTTTTGAACTAGTTTTGACCTAAACTGTATTTTATTATACTGTTTATCAAATTAGTTGTTGTTTAACCTCTGTTCATCTATTAGCAGTATTGAAAATCATCTTTACAGTTAATTTGTCCTTTATATCACTCTGAATAATTCCTTGATGTCCTGCCCAATGATTATTGTTCAGAGATCAAGTATGTGATCTTTGTGTGTAAAACCTCAATAAAATGAATCTCCCAGAAGTAAAGAAAGGTTGCAGTTTAGATTGATTTCTTCCTCCATTCCTTGGAACAAAAGAGAGGATGCTCATTAGAGACAAGTTGCAATTCGTTCGTGAAAGGCCGGTTCTCCATCCACGATTCATGTCCAGAACTGATGGTTGATAAAAGCTTACTGCCCTTTGTTCCTCAGCACTTTTGACAGTTCACTTCCTGTTTGCAGTTCTTCACTCTCCCTTTTGTAGTCTACCTTTGGCTCTTCTTAGTTTTTTCCTTCTTGCTTTACTGCATTCAACCATTCAAATAAACATTCATACGTAGCGGTTGCACACTCATACATGTTGTACTGATGATATATGTCTATATATATACATATATGTGTGTGTGTGTGTGTGTGTGTGTGTGTGTGTGTGTGTGTGTGTGTGTGTACCTCAGTAAATCTTGCTTGATAATATTTTGGATTTTTTTTTTCCAGTCAAAAAGATTACTTTCAAGACTAATCAACAAATCTAGTTAAGGAAAAATGTAGTAGAAGAGCCGATCCACTAGGTCCAAATTAAGTGATCAGTTCATTTGTCGTTCAAAGATCAACTTTATTCATCTCTTTGATTCAGATCTCTTTATTATCTGTTCATTATTAAAGACCTTATTACATTGCTTATAGACATTTAGTTATGAATAAATGAATAATCGCCAAGTTGTGGTCTTGTGTTTTCCTTCAATGCAGAGACAGAGATCAATATATCATGAGTTTTCTACTTCTGATTATACTGAAAGTTTGATTAATATGGTTTGGCTATTTTCCTTCAATTGAAGGTGGTGCCCCCATTTACATCAAGTACAAATTTAATTTCAAGTGTAGTAGTGTAGAAGTAGCACTTGGCAGCCATCTTGGCAATGCCTCGGGCAGTTACTTTGGGCTAACAAGACCAGGTCCTTATCTAAATGAATGGGGAGAGCCATAATTTCACTTTCAACGGTTGCTTCATAAAAGCTGCGTGTACAGAATCAACCGTCATATCTGATAAAAACCCCTTGAGAATTTGATTACTTTGTCCTTGCCATCCTTAGGACTGAGGCCGCAGACCCCACATTTTAATGTATATGAGAGACTGAAGGGATTGGTTCTTCTTCTTCCAACTGCAGTGTTTCAGTAACATAATGAATTAACAGGATAGGAGGGAATCTAATGAGTGCTCAGCTGCATTGGTCTATTTTTATTAGTGCCCTTGTGTACTCATCTAAAATGTGAGCAGAGCAGTGTAGATTATTAGTGCATTGCAGCGAGTGCCTTAATAGCCACACAGGTTTTTGTACAGTGTCACTGTAAATAGCCGCTTTTTATCAAGCTCATCTATATTCCATGTTCCAGTATTTGGAAACTAATTATATTTGTTACCAGGGCTGTAAACAGCAGCTTTTCAGTGTTTTAATTGCACACGAAAAAGGCCAGTCAACATTTCACTAATTGCTTAGTGTTTTTCTGCTGCACTCCTCCTCGTCCCTTTAGTCCCAAAAATTTGTGAACTCATGTATGATTGACCTCTCTTGTCACATGCCACTTGAAAACCACAGTGGGGTAAAGACAGAAAATTTCCCTGCTTTTCATTTCATTCTTGTTGTGTGTGTGGTCGAAGTAGAGGAAAGTAGGGTGACCCGACGTGTAGCGTTCAGGAGCTGAGATCGGAGAAATGAAAAAACAACAGAGGAGTATGACCTCTGTTGGTATGGACTAGAATGCTAAACTATCGAAAGAAGATGTTCTGGCATTACTGACTTAGAATGAACTAAAAACTACTCTTTTCTTTGTCCCGTTAACAGCATTAATAAGCTGTCAGTCTAGTCCCAAACATGTGTCAACATCTGCAAGCCAGATTACGACAAAGATTATTGATCCCCAGAGGATGATTCTTAATGATTTTCTGACCCACTGACCCCTTTGCTTATTGCCATCTTTAGATCAAAATTTCCACTTGACCAACACTTTTGCCCAAAGTATTTTGAAAAATAGTGACAATATTTCCATTGAATTTACTGTGGATATTCATGATCCTCAGAGGATGAATCTTTGTGTGGACCTCTTGATCTTTCCTCAATCAGGTTGAATATTTTTTATGCAAGAAATATCAAGATTCAGTGGTTAGATTAATACAGTGTTATTCGCCTAGCACATTCATGGTCCAAAGAGGATTTTCCAAATTTCATTTAGGACACTTCATTGGTTTAAAACCAAAAATGCAACTTAAAGTTACCAGGTTAGAGGCTGTACAACGTTTGCAGAAAAATGGCAGAGCTCTGGCCAGCAATTACAGGATAATGGTAAAAGCTAAAATATAGTGTAACAACAGTCATGAAGCCAGCAAACTGGTTTAGTTATATGGCAATTATATGGCAATGTCTTTTATCGCTTGTAAATTCAAATGAGTAATTTCTTCTTTAGAAATGACGTAATCTATCTTTAGAACATCCACAAGAAAGTCATATTCAGTAGACTGGTGGGATGTTTGCTGAACATCCATTTAGGTTTCTGTGACCTCATGACCTTCCCCTCAGTTCAACCCTCAGGACAAACTTGAAATTTTTTAGCCCACCCCTGGCAAGGTTCTGGGAATAATGGGAATAATCAGAATGGTGTTTGTTTCTTGTAACACTTTTTTTCCAGGTAGCAATGAACATTTCAGCCTTTTTTTCTTTTACACTGGAGATTAGTTACTAGTCAGTTTTTTTTTATGGGGGGGGGGGGGTAGAAGAGCACATAACACTGTACACTATTTGCTGAGCACAGCTTATTGCACCTTTAAACTGTAAACTAAGCTCCACTCATGTCAGCTTCCCCTGCAGAAAAATACATCTACACTAAAAAACTTTTTAAATGCAATTTGATTTTTTTCTGATTGGACCGCCTGTGCCCATGTATTGCAGGCAGAATCTCCCCAAAGATAATTACTGACAGTGCACAGAGCTCGTCAATCTGAAGCATCTGCAAATGCCTGGCATCTGTGAAAAAGACATTTCGCTTCTCTCTTCCAGCAATGCTGCTGCCCTCCGGATGTTTGATCAAAAAAAAATCCACTGTCTCAAAGCCCTACAAAAGGGAGAAAACAGCAGAATGTATTTAGGTCAGACTTTATAAGAATCTTTTTTAAAGACAAAATAAACAACTTCAACACTCTCCTCTCAGGAGTGATCTTACCTGGCAGGAGCATAGATGTCATTTTACAAGCGAGCAGCATGAGACTATTTTGCCAGCTCTGTAGATTAGAACCATCCAGCCACTTTACAATTTACATCAACACTCACAAGGGAAAGTAGATTCTATTTTTTCTCGATAGTACTGCATATGCCTCTCTCTAATTCTACGGTTGAAATTGAATATACACAAGCAAAAGTATTGCCATTGGTCCAGTGCATAGTTTATGAAAATAAACTGCTCCATAGTTGATAATTCTGCACAAGCCACTTTCTTGAGGCTTAGCACAGCTACTCTGGTTCTAGCTCCTTGACAAGGCAAACATTTTATTTCTGTATAACCTTATAAATAAGGCATAATGGATACGCAGAAAGAGATACTCTCTATGTATTTGTGCGACCCAATCATATATTCTGAGAGCTGCTATATGTCATTGCAGGTCAAAAACTCTGGACATCTATACATCCCAAAAGAGTTTCCGTTTTAATCAATGTGACTACTTAGTCTGCAAAATGATACTATTTAACTTTTACTGAACAGCACCGTGGGCTCAGGTGATGATACTGTTCACTAACCCTGTCCATCAAAAAGTTACTGTCCAATCAGAGCTCAGCTAGTCTAACAAGGCCCAGTGGGGATTCCTATCTCAAGGCTCAGTTAAGGGCTGTTATTCAATATCTCAACGGGATATCAGTATATGAGTAAAAGTGTAAGGGATGTATTAGACTGTTTGTCTGCTCTCACATAAACCAAAGTTATTAGAACAGGAGGCTAGACTTATTACCTACAGAAGTAAACTAGTTTCCAGCCAAGTCATGCAGCTAATGTTGTCAGAAGTCAAGGCATCATTATTTCAAAATTAATATCAATTAATGGTAAATCAGGAAAAAAAAAATCAATGCATGCCAGAGTCCATTTTTCAGAGTAATAAAACTCAGCTTTAATGGATATAATGTTATATTGTCAGTGTGAGGTATTTTTAAACCACAGCCAAATCTGCAATCATGCAACCGTAAGTAGGTATCTGAGGTATCAGGTCATGCAAATGGAAGTCCCACCGAAGTCTTCAATCTATACTGTATGACATGGGTATGGCATTAGTCAAATGGCAATTGTGAAAATTTGGAAGTTGCTAAAACATAGTTTATAAGTAGCACAAGTAGGTAAGAATCTTAAATTCAGCAAAGTCACGCGTAATGTCAGTTGTACAGTAATATAACTAGCTTCGAAAGCTAAATTTAGCTAATATTAGCCACAAAAAGATACTGGTCATACTAGTTCAGCTCAGAATATTAAACAAAGGGGCAAGCTTTTATTACCTGGAAGTTAAAAAAAAAAAAGAAAGAAAAGTAAAAGAATTTTCTTTGAAAAGCTTAAGTCTAGGTCTAAATTTTAAAAGTGAAACATTCTGGATAATATCTCATTTTCTTGGGATAAATGAAACACTCTGAAAGAGGGTGAATAACTTTACTATCAGAATGGTCTGTCTTGCCACTAAAAAAAAAATACTGATCAGACTTTACTTCCATTGGAAACAATTGAATTTACTGCTCCCACTTGTTTCAGAGATACAGGATGTAATGAAAAACATTTCTTTTCCAAATGGGACTCCTCAAACACAGGGCTGGCCCCTGGCTAACTGGCTTTATTCTTCTGCTTTGTCAGACAGATGAAATTGCAATTGCTCTGCTGGTCTCCCTGCAGAGAGTCACAACAAGGCAATATGAGTGAAATGTTATCCACTCACGCTGGGGTCAAAACCTCTCTCTACTTATTTATGAGATGCTCTAGAGGATCTGCTTTATTGGTAATGGTAGGCAGTTTTAACGGCTGGATTAGAGTGCAATTGGCCCTTTTGTAATAGTGCTATGACTTCTGTATAGATCTGTTATTCCATAATGTGATTTACCCAGTCACACTGTGGTAAGTTTGCAGATGCAGGGAGGACTTCAGGTATCGATCTGCAAAAAAAAGTATTTTCTTGAATTAGAGTGAGACAAACACTTCCATGTTTCATCTGTATGAAGAGATGCAGTGCCCTCTCTTGGAGGAAGAGATTAATTGTTGTATGTTCTTTGAAGGACAAAAGAGTAATAAACATTAACATAATGAGACCATCTGTACACATTTTCCTCTTAAAGTCAGTATCTGTACCTGCTTTCTGAAGATTTTCTTGGATATAGATTTAAAAGCGTACTTTCATTGAGGTCATGCAGCAAACAAACTAACAAAAATGCCAAAGCCAAAATATAGAGCCAGATATAAAGGAGGTTAAATGTTTGACTTGCATTTTACGGAATTCCAAAGTTCAGGATCATTTCAAGAGCGTAAAGGACGACTCCCAAAAAGTTGGCATGCAGACTCTGCAGGCAAACATTGGCTTAACATTTGAAATGTGAAATTAGCCTCACGTTAGCCACTTAGTATGGTCGCTTGCTCTAATGTCAGAAAACCCAACTAAATAGGCGCTATTAGGCTTTTACAGGTGTTCAGTAGTTGTGTGGTTTTGAAGTACTGTACAACAACAAAAAGTCCAGTCTCCTTACTGAGGACCATATCTGCTTTTGCTGGTGTCGTTAACAGGCAGCTCACTTTGTGCATACGCTTGTAAAAACTTATATTTTTAAGGCTCGTTGTTAGGGTTTTTTATTTCGCTGTAATGCAGTACAATGCCAACAGTGTTACTTATAACATTCTTTCTTAGCCCTGGAACTCAAACCATTTTACAATGCCCCCCCCCAATTATGTAGATTTAAATAGTTAGATTAATATTGTGAATGTGTGACACCTAGTCAACTAATGGCCTAAAGTAGTAGTAGTTCACTAATAAAATCCTTGGTGGGGGAAGCACTAAAAATACTGATGTTCCTTTGCTTATGCTGGATGTGTGTAAATAAGGTAACTGTCAACATGCTCGCCATATTAAACTCTGTATGCCAGTGATGTGTTTAAAGCTGGGTTCACTGCCCCCCCAAATCGATTAATGCATGTTTAAAAAACACTGTAAATATTGTCTTATATTATATAATATTGTATAACAGAAATACAGCATGTAACTTACGAGCACTGGCACATTCATTTTTGCTATTATCAATATCCCCTCAAAAAAAGAAAAAAGCAAAAATTATCATAAAGTCATCAGCAAAGGCAATAATTTAAATGAAGAATAATGAGGAATAAGCGTCAATAATCAGTGATAAATTAATAAAGGAGCTGTGGTGCGCTTTAAAGTGAGAGGAGAGAAAAGAGAAATAACAAAAAAGGACAGAAGAAGCTACCTCCAAAAATAGGAGACTGTGAAGAGGAGTCAGTATTATGAGGATTTAGTTTGGGGCAGGAGGGATGGAGTTGAGCAAAGGAGAAAATGTGACGTATCTGCTGTTGTGTTCGCTGTGGCATATGAGAGTCAGACACTGAGGGCTTTAAAGTGAAGAAGAATGGGAGACCAGATTTTGTCAGATTTGGTTTTCTTATACCTGAGGAAGCTGGATCTTTTTTTTCTGTTGAGAAGTATTCAAAGCTGGGCCCTGCACATTGGATCAAATCTGATTCCTCCAGTCTTCAAAGATAAATAAGTGTAAAAAGCTGTTGGTTGGTGGCTGGGCATTTTCTCTAATGGCACTGCAGCACTTTTCAGGCGTGTGTGAGTAGGGCTTAATCACTTGTAAGACTTGATTGAGTGCGTGTTAATAAACATTAGGCTGTCTCTCTTCCCCTGGCGATTAGTGGTTTATGTACTCTGCTCTCTGCAGGCTGAAGACGCAGTCCTGAAGATTGATGGAGGGCCATGCTATTCAAACAGCAGGCATTGCTGAGACAGAAGCTCTTCGTTCTGGGCAGCCTTGCTATTGGAAGTGTTCTTTATCTCGTGGCCAGAGTTGGGACCTTGGATAGGTAAGTTATCACTGTCACATTTTGAGAAATACTGCATCAAGTTTATCTTGAATATCATAATTTTTAAACTTGATCATTTTTTTTTCACACACGATGCTATAGAAAAACATAGTTTAAATGAATTATGGGAATCAATGTAGCCCCCCCCCACTTTGCATGAAGTTGTTTAAAATGTGCTGCTTCATAAAAGAACTTGGACGTTCTTCGGTACAAAATTGAAATTTTTCCGGTGCAGTGCCTCCACCCTGACATAGACCTGGGTGGTTACGTTACACCAATTCTCCCAATGACATACATGAAACGAGCAAACTTTACAAAGTTACAAGGGTTTTATTTTCACCTAATCATTAGAAAAGATTCACTCTACTTATTTAGGTTATGTTTGACAAAGTTTTTGGTTGTAATTATTATCAATCACATTGGTTATAGCATCATTGATCAAAACATTTAGATTAACAATTGCTTAAATGACTATACGCGATGTGAAAGGTGTCACTTGTGGCAATGCAAACTGACTTTTGAAATATCTGGTAAATATTCCAAATGTGTTTTTGCAAAGGTGGGAGCTGGAGTTTAAGTAAAAGTTGCACTAATCAATGTCTTAAATAAACAACAGGTCAAATGACTGTGTGTACTGTGCAAGTGGTGGCTTGTAGTGACATGCTGACCTACTCTGACCCCCACTTTGCAGTTTCCCTCAGCTCTATGAACTGTTTTAGCATCCTGAGCTCATTTTTTTGGTTCTATGGCAGCAAATTTCCTGCTTTAGGTCAGTCTACTGTGCTCATTAACCTTGTTTCCAGCAGTTTTCTGCAAAAAAAAGCTCCATCATACCCACTGTATGCTCCTCTACAGCAGCAGGTAGCAGATAGTTAAGAATAATGTGGAGCATTTAGCAGCTATAGAGACAGAGATTTCTCTCAGGGGTTACAGTTTTAAAAACAGCAAGGTAATGAGCATTGGCATAATGAGTATGGGACTTACATCAGTTGGATGGACAGAAGCACATCTTCTAAGTATTTCCAATTGTGAACAGATAGCCCTTTGCTAACATGTGCACTATACTTTTGAGGTAATAATATGTAAGTTTTGTGTTTTCCGCTTGTTCCGCTGCCCCCAAGCTGCCAAAAAATGCTATTATATTGCATATGAGTTTGGTCAGGGGACTTCTTTTTCTACTTTAAAAGAAACATCCTCATTGAGACCACATGGTCACCTCCTTTTCATACGCTACAGAATTTTTCATCTTATCAGTTGTCTAATGTGGAATTCCAAAAATCTTATTGTCAACATTTTTTTTAACAAGTGAAAAAAAAATCCAGCA
Source organism: Istiophorus platypterus (assembly GCA_016859345.1). Taxonomy (NCBI): domain Eukaryota; kingdom Metazoa; phylum Chordata; class Actinopteri; order Istiophoriformes; family Istiophoridae; genus Istiophorus; species Istiophorus platypterus. The sequence continues at coordinate 2,055,336 of CM029133.1, read as the reverse complement.
GTGATTCCCTCCTATTTTTTATTTATACAAATCAACTTGTTCCAGGATTTTTTTTTTAAGAATTTGTGCAATTTTTCTTGACTGTAGTGCAGTGATTTGCATTAAAATGTCTTCTCTCAAGATACTGTTCCACTTATAATAATACTGCACTGGCTGGTTCTTATTTACTTGTTTAGCCAAACTTTCAAGGTTCAATAACAGAAAAATATTACTTTTTTTGCAGTTTGCATGCCAAAAGGAAAATAAGATGTATTTTTGTTCAACATATGAATGTCTCATGCAAACATGTTATATTATGGTATGGACAAGAACAGTTGTCATAGCTCAACGGGCAAAGAGTACATCACCTACTACAAACTCAGTCTTGATTTAAAATAATTACCAAGGCAATCCATCTTTTTTTTAGTGCTTTCTGTGTGTTTAGAATTTAAAAAAAAAACTCATGTGAAATAAAATCTTGCATTCTACTACTTTAACCAAGCCAATAAATAATTATTCTCTTGCAGGCTACAGCCCATTTGCCCAATTGAAAGCAGACTGACCGCCCCTGAGCCAGAGCAAATCCCTCTGCGCACCCTGCAGTTTAAGCGTGGGCTGCTCCATGAACTACGTAAGGGCAATGCCACCAAAGAGCAGATCCGCTTGCACAACCTGGTCCAGCAGCTGCCTCAGGCCATTATCATCGGGGTGCGCAAAGGGGGCACCCGTGCCCTGCTGGAGATGCTCAACCTGCATCCAGCCGTGGTCAAGGCTTCACAGGAGATCCACTTCTTTGACAATGACCAAAACTACGCCCGGGGCATCGACTGGTACAGAGGGAAAATGCCCTTCTCCTTCCCTCATCAGATCACCATTGAGAAGAGCCCTGCCTACTTCATCACAGAGGAGGTCCCTGAACGCATCTTCAAGATGAACTCCTCCATCAAGCTGCTCATCATCGTCCGCGAGCCCACCACCAGAGCCGTATCCGACTACACGCAAGTTCTGGAGGGCAAGGAGCGCAAAAATAAGACCTACCACAAGTTTGAGAAGCTGGCCATCGACGCCAATACCTGTGAGGTGAACACAAAGTACAAAGCTGTCCGGACCAGCATCTACACCAAACATCTGGAGCGCTGGCTGAAGTACTTCCCTGTGGAGCAGTTCCACATCGTGGACGGGGACCGTCTTATCACAGACCCACTGCCGGAGCTACAGCTCGTCGAGCGCTTCCTCAACCTGCCCTCAAGGATCAGTCAATATAACCTGTACTTCAACGCCACCAGGGGATTTTACTGTCTGCGATTTAACATTGTCTTCAACAAGTGCCTGGCAGGCAGCAAGGGCCGCATCCATCCAGAGGTGGACCACTCAGTGGTGACGAAACTGCAAAAGTTCTTCCACCCCTTCAATCAGAAGTTCTACCAGATTACTGGTAGAACATTCAACTGGCCATGACGGGCTTTGAACTTCACTGAGATTCCTTGGATTGGTGTTTGTTTTGTTTTTTTTAAACGCCATGCTATGAGATCTCAAAAGATATTAATAGCACTTTGACTGAATTTAATACAAGAACGACAGTGTGACCAAATATAAAAAGGAACTTGATGTAAGTTTGTTTTTATGTGTGTGAAAAAAAAACAAGATGTTTTGACTGGTTTGACTAAAAGATTCAGTTCAAAGCACTTGATCTTGCAAATTAATTCACCTGTCTGTCAGTGTTTCCCATGAAGAAAAAAAAACCCAGTACTGAACTGTGATTGACTAAAGAGATTATTTTTGTTGCTTTTTAAAAGACTATCAAACATGCTGTTAAGATAAGCTTTAAGTGTGATGCTTTTTTCATGATAAAACCTCTTAAAAGATGACAAACTGACATCTAATTAACAACAAATATGTTCATTTGTTCCCCATCATGTTGTTTATTTGACAAAAACTGCATGTGCAATCAAGACCATTACATATTTATAGGATCTTGTGTTAGTTAGTTGTCTTCTGTTGTCGGTTCATAATGTTTTTCACCACAATTTATGCTTAATTCATGCCGTGACCATCCATTAGAAGATGACCTCTAATTATCAATCCAAAAGCATCATCAGAATAGATTCAAGTGTTCAAGTTTGACCCCAAAGCATTTCAGACTTGAGCTTGTGTTTTATTGTAAGTATGTTGTTTCTCCCCCCACTGCTTCTTCATTGGTTTGAAAAATATCTGGCAAAAAGCCATAATGAAGAAAAAAAAAGTTTTCCTCCGATGATTCTTGTCAAACAAATTGCTTATTCTAAGATGATTAACAATATTTGTCTGCTCCTGTGCAAATATCCATTCTGTATCATGTGTGTTGTTAAGAAATTATGAATTAAAAGAATGTGTAGACATTTGTCAAATGATTTACAGTGAACTGTCGTTCATCTTTTGCTATAAAAAGAAATAATTCAACATTCTGGGAAATAGAAGAGAAGAGAAGAAGCTTGGACAGAGCTATGCTTGCTCCTCTCCCCTGATTCCAGTCTCTATGCTACGCTAGGCTAACTGCCTACTCCAGCTCTGTAATTAACACATAGATATGAGAGTGGTATCAATCTTTTCATCTAACTCTCAAAAAGGAAGAATATTTTTCAAAATGTTGAACTATTACTTTAACTTGTTAAAACTGTTTTCATGAAACGGGGGCTACTGTATTTCAGAATTTTTGGAAGGAACAAAGACTTTGCTCCCGAACTGAAATGTAAATTAAAAAGCATTTTGTTAGACTGCAGATAAATCATGATTCCGTCCGGACACAGTAAAATGCTGTGTCTACAGTATGTCAGCAGAGGGATTTGTATCTTTTGTATGTTAGATACAACAGAGGTGAACTTTCTGACTTTTTGAGTTTTAAGCAGGCGGTGTCAGAAAAGTTACCACAGGGAAAACTAGGGCAAAGTAAGGTTTGATGCTACAGGACATGAAAACCTTGAGGGACCCTGAAGACAACAGTTTCAACATCTGTTTTGTAGTAAGTTGATTCATTTAAATTCAATGAACTTTATATCCAGCGAGGTAAAAATTTTCAGTGGTTGTCAAGCCACAGAGGAGAGTGTAAACTGAAGTGCTGAGGACCCCAAGGACCCCAATCTATCCTGCAGATTGGACCCTGCATCAAAGACTTTTAGTATATTACTTCATATTTGTGCTCATATTGTGCATAACAAATTTGTAAAAACAAATTATAACACAACTATTCACAAACAGAAAACTGAGACAAGGTTAGAGATCAGTGTCATAGTGCCAGTTAGTTTCTGAGCCCAATATATGGTCATTTTTAGACTGCAGCTCACACTGATGGGTACTTGGGGTAACAGGATTAATAAACACGGCGCATAGCAAAGGACAAAGCGGGTGACAGTGGGGGGCCCAGATTTGAATTTTACCCTAGTACCCCCATAGCGGGTTAATCCGGGCCTGACTCTGCCCCAAGGACCATTAGTGAAACCCTTCCCGTTTTGCTTGGATGCTGGACCAGACATCCCAGGACTTCGCTACAAGCATCAAGTGAATAGGAACTGAAAGCGAATCTTGTGATAAGACCGACAGTAAAACCATTAGATCTCTGGCTGCAAGTGGACACAGCACTGTGAGATTTAACAAAGTTTGAGCCTTACGGTGTTTTTCTATGGCACTTGTTGTGGAAGTGGGGCCAGAGCAGCGTGAAACAAAGAGGATGCTGACATCTAGTGTTTTGTGGAAGCAGTAAATAAAGTGCGGTGCATTCGTGCCATCCTTTTGTTGTAGTAACGATTATTTTCCATAAACCATGAAAGGTATATGTAGAATCTTTGTTTCTATATTCTGTGTATCTTATCTTTCAGTTTCTCCCGGATACTCATTCCCATACATTTACATTTCCTCACATGCTGTAAAAACAAGTAAACCCATGATATTTTTTCCAGCAGCATCAGTTTGTCCCATCTTGTCTGCTGCCCGGGTCCCGGGGCCAGGGGCCACTTAGAGCACCACAGCCCGCCCCGCCCCGCTGTGGTCGCGCCTCCCATTCAACAACGCTCCGCTTCTCCGTGTTTTCTCCGGTGTTGATACCATCAGTTCAGGTCTCCTCCTGCTGAAGGCGACTCGAACCAACTTTTCTCTGGAAGAGAAGCATGGCGTACACGACTGCGGGTGGGACAAAGAAGAAGGTCTGCTACTACTACGACGGTACGGGACACCCGGGGTGGCTGAATCCAGGCTAGCGCTAGCCGCTTAGCTAGTTTAGCCGGTGCCGCCTGCGAATGAATGGCGTTTGACACAAGTGAGCTAACGAGCGAGCTAACGTTAATGACCGCGGCTCAAATGGTGCTAACTAGGTTAACCCTGCGTGTTCAGCGGTTAAAAACAACCGGGACAACAAGTCCGCACTTCTCACCGCACGTATAAAGAGCGAGGCTGTAAAAGATAACGCGAGTTAAGGTTGAACGAACGTCGAGCCGGTGATTCAACGAGGGGGAGTCGCGGGACTCGTCGTGTCGTTGGAGCCGTGTAATCGCGGCCGTAGACCGGGCTTCGTGCACCGCGGGTGACTCGGTGAGGAAGAGGAGAAACTGCAGATGAGGAAGAGGAGAAACTGCAGACGAGGAAGAGGAGAAACTGCAGACGAAGTCCGTCAAAGTTACGTTTGTGGGGCCACGGAAGCGAAACGTGAAAGTGTTTGCGTTAGTTCGCTCGGTCCTGGCCGAGGTACGGCGTCTCAGGCAGCGGGTAAAGTAGTTCACCGCAGACGGAACCGTCCTGAGACCCGGACTCGACCAGAGACTCGACCAGAGACTCGACCAGAGACTCGACGAGAGACTCGACGAGAGACTCGACCAGAGACGTCGCTTCTTAAACTCGGCAGCTCAGGTCAACGAGGACTCAATAAGTTAGTGGCCGAGTTGGCAGTCCTGTCAATATACACCCGAGCTGGGGCATGAAGCGGCACCTAGGGAGGCGCTCTATTATTGGCCTTCGGACAGAGTTTTATATACACTAGAACTGGGAAAACGGCCATTGTGATAATAAGCCTGGAAAAGCTCGGACGATGGATGATTATGTGTCGGCTCACATGTAGTCCTACACCGGTTTACATGCACTGTAACACAGGCACGCTTCTACATCACGCATGTTTAGTTTCTGTCTGAATGTTATCATTTCTAAATAATTTATCAAGCCAAACAGTCAGAAGTTACCATAGTGTTGCTGATGTTGGTTGTTTTCATTTCACTCATGAATAATTCTCTCCAGACATAACAACACAGTGGAAAACCGCGAAGGATGAGGCTCGTAGTCTAGATTTCTCCTAAACAAATTCCATCAAAACACTCTAAACAGTGTACTGTAGAAATCGTTCATTGTTTTTTGACAATAAGTCAGAAATACTAACCAAAGCACTAAATGTTTGTTATTCCACTGCTGAAAATAGTCTCCAACAAATCCATTCCTGTTTAGGTAATGTTTACTACATAAGAACTACATTTCCCAAATGTTTTATGAACTTTCCGAGCCGTTTGAGAAACAGGAACTGTATATTTGTAACCTGTTTTTAAAGATTTATTTCTCCAGCAGGAACACTTGGCTTTGGGGCTGAGTACCACATGTGGAGTAGGCAAGTCAGAAAAAATTATTGAGAGAGGGACCCACATATTGTTGGTTTTGGTCATTTCATGGGATTTGTTGATAGTAAGAAAACAGGGGATAACAAGGGCGCCTTAGGACTGCATGTGCATGTGGAAATGTGAAAAATGTAGACTTCTTTAGACATTTGTATGTGTGAAACATGTTTGGTTTTGATGTACTGAATGAATTCCTAGGAGATTCTGTGGCTGCCGCGTTTAGCATGATTATCTGTCATGCTACCGACAGGCACATTTAAACTTATAATACATTAGTGTCATTATGGCCCACTTTGAAGCTATGGAAGTGCTCATTAGCAATGGGACTCATTTTCATTGGGATATACGTGTACATTAATAAAATATCAGTGGTGCTTTATGAAGTTAGTTGATATTTTAATAATATTGTGATATTTGATTTTTGTCTGTATCAGCCAATACTCCTTAGTAGACCATACATGACAAATGACACATACACATACCGTTACTTTTGAATTTGGGTTTTAAGCTGTTTTTCTGTTTGCAGGTGACATTGGAAATTATTACTATGGACAGGGGCATCCCATGAAACCACATCGCATCCGGATGACTCACAACCTGCTTCTGAACTATGGGCTGTACAGGAAAATGGAAATCTATGTACGTTTCTAACCACAAAATTAATTGTCTCCTCTACTGGTGTTACAGAATGTGAGATGTTAACGAAATATGAGCATAGTGGTGGTCTTCCTCTTTTCTCCCCTAGTTTTCATACAGGTGCTTTATTTTGTATTACAGAGACCACACAAAGCAACAGCAGAGGAGATGACAAAATATCACAGCGATGACTACATCAAGTTCCTCCGATCCATACGGCCAGACAACATGTCCGAGTTCAGCAAGCAGATGCAGCGCTGTGAGTAATTTGTGGGCTTCTTGTACAGGGTTCTCAGTAGGCATGCAGCTATCAATTTTTGGCTGGACCACAGCATCAGGGTCCTCCCTAAAAACATGAATGGCCTGTGATTGGATTCTGAAGTGACACCATTGGTCAGCTGGCCGAATGTTGAGAGTTTCCCCATTGGTCCTTGCGCTTTTTAAAATTAATTGGCACAAAAAGCTTCTGTTGTGTCATCAGGGGATGTTTACAGGCATTGCTGCCAACTTAGTGCCTTTGTCGCTAGATTTACTGGCTTTTCATACCCTTTTAGCGAGCTCTCTTCACAAAAACACTCAGCAACAAATTTAGCAACTTTTTGAACAAACCTTAGCTAGCACCAGTAGCCACAGCGACGTCTTTGCCTGTGTGTCTGTTCCTCAAATCCATCCTGTGGTTGAATCCACCATGTCACCAAAAAACACACAAAGCACTACCTCTTTAAGGATGAAGCAGCACTCTATTTTAGTACGAAAAGTCATGGAGAACTCAATGGTTAAATACGTTTTGCCGCAAGAACACTTTTTATAAGACAGCACTCACACCAAGCTGTTGTTCCTGTTTTATTTGTGCGCTCATAATAATGACTGGATGATTTCTCATTTTTGTCTTGCAGTCAATGTTGGGGAGGACTGTCCTGTATTTGATGGGTTGTTTGAGTTCTGCCAGCTATCCGCAGGTGGCTCTGCTGGTAAGTTGCAAAAAAATAGATTAGTTGCATAGCAGATTGTTAGATTTTAATACCTAATAATGATACAACTTAAAGTCAGTTAACCAGTTTTTTGCATTACTAGAAGAATGACTGAAAGAGAGTAACATCAGTGTGTCTGTGTGTCCCTTCAACTCTTTGGCCCATGTGAGATATCTGCACAAGCATTTGCCAAATACTTGGTCAGGATCAGGCAACAAGGGAACAGGCCTGCCCTGGATATGAAACTGTCATTCAATTGTCCAATTATACTTGAGCCTCTAAAAATGAAGAACTATGTATAAAATGGCTCTAATTTCTAGACAGTTAATGTAATACTTCTTTTTAACCCCTTGAATTAAAAACTTAAAGTCTACATATCAATCATATCTTGATAGCTAGCTAACTGCCTAGTTACATTACATCCTCTGCTCAGAGGAAATTTCAAACTCATGACTATATTGGATAAACTGGCAATTTTACACAAAACATCTTTACTACTGAACTATTATTATTTGATATATCAGAATTTTTTTAATACAGTATTCCACATTGTATAGGGATTCATTAGTTATACAAATTAGCGTTAAATTGTAATAAAAAGGTAATAAATTATTGTCAATTAAATATTATGCTTTGAATCTTTTAAGAAAAAATTGAACATTTTCAAACCAATCCCTGACCAATCATTCTAAATTATTAATGGTGATCTTTGTATAATCTAAACAATAAGAAAATATCTGACAGAATAAATTCTGGAATTAAGCATTAAAGAACCTGAATTTTCACTTTCAAATTCAAAATATTTCTAAAATTATATAATTTGATATTAATGACTATAACAACAAATGAAAAGTTAAAGTTTGTAAAAAAAAAAAAAAAAGACAACCCCAAAACATATGTAGTTATAATTTCTAATGATTTCTTCAATTTAAATGACAGTGACATGGCAAACACACTCAAAGGTGTCATCAGTTTCTGATTCAGAAGTAGTGAGAGAAGCATAGGTAGAAACCCATCAACTAGGCCACTGAAACTTGCCGTTTGGCTTGAATTTTTATGTTCTTTGAGGATGCAGAAGAGTAAATGGGTCTTAAGTGTCATTTGTGCGTGTATGTGTGTGTATATATGTATGTGTATATATGTATGTGTATATATGTAAGTATGTGTGTGTGTGTGTGTGTGTGTGTGTGTGTGTATATATATATATATATATATATATATATATATATATATATATATATAAAATATTTAAACAGTAAAATTTCATTAGATTAAATGTGTTTTCTGTTGTGCCCAGCTGGTTCAGTAAAACTGAACCGACAGCAGACTGATATTGCAGTGAACTGGGCAGGAGGACTTCACCATGCAAAGAAGTCTGAAGCGTCTGGATTCTGCTATGTTAACGACATTGTGCTGGCCATCTTGGAACTGCTCAAGTGAGTTCACCAGCAGCTTGACAAAACTGGACAGTGTGAAAAGGCATTCACGTTTCACATGATGTCCAACTACATGTTTTAAACATAACACATTGTCCTTTTATTGAGCTTGGTTACTGATGTATTTTTTTCAAACTGTGTATTGTTAGTACTCATCTCTGCTTTGTCTGTGTTGTACCTCTCCCCCAGGTATCATCAGAGGGTGCTGTACATTGATATAGACATCCACCATGGGGACGGGGTGGAGGAGGCCTTCTACACCACAGACAGGGTCATGACTGTGTCCTTCCATAAATACGGGGAGTACTTCCCTGGAACCGGAGACCTCAGGGTGAGCCTCAGCTGTCATCCTCACTAAGATACATTTCATAATTTTTATATGAAAACAGCAAACACTGGATCGTTAAGTGTGTGATGTTTATAGGCATTAAAATAGAAGTGGATGTTATGGTTCTAAGACAACAGAGTGATATAGATTTTTGTACGTTTTTAGTTATTTTTAATGAAAAGGCATAGTAGTCTGGTTGATTTGATGCTGCTAACACTTCCACTTTGAAAACCAATGACACCTTTGATGTATATTGTGATCATTTAGTGATGCATCTTTTTTTGTCTCTGCATTTAGGATATTGGTGCTGGAAAAGGGAAATATTACGCGGTCAACTTCCCCCTGCGGGATGGTATTGATGATGAATCATACGAGCAAATCTTCAAGCCTGTGAGTATCACATTTAAATCATGAACTTATTTTTTCATTCCACGGCAAATATAATTGACATTATCAAGATTCACACAGTCTTGTTTAGACATCCCTCATGTTTTTTCTCAGAAGCTCACTTGAACTTTATGATAGGAAAAATATTTTAAACATGAATGACTTTGAATATGACTTTTATTGCATGTTGTTCCAGTGTATATACATCACATTATTTAAAGGCGAATGAGACTTAAGATGCAATAAGCAATATTTGTAGCACAAATGGCACAGTGATGCCAGCCCTTGAAACTTGAGTCCCCGTGACTGTCTGACTGACTGACTTACTGATAACGCTATAGCATTGTTCAGCCAAATGATGCGTTGCGTGTCTAAGTGCTGAAGTTACACTTTGCCCAATTGGTCAATGCGCTTTCAAAATGAATTGGTGCAAACAGTTTCTATTATACCATCAGGGAGTTGTTTAAAGGCGGGGTTGCTATTTTTAGCACTTTTGTCACTAGATTGACAACTGTTCAGAGCACATTAGCAAAATTTTCTCCACACAAGCGACCACAGACAAATCTAGTAACTTTTTGAACAAAACTTAGCTACTTTCCATCGATGAGAATCCCCAGTTTTTCCCTAAGTGTGAGGTCGTGCTTTCCGTCCGCAGGCAGACCTCACAATAGTTGCATAGATGTGAATTAGCTTCTGTCTCTCTCTCTAATGATCATTTTACAGGTAAATAAAGCTGAAATCCCAACACAGTCATTGTCTTTAACTTATGTGTCTTGTCATTCTGTCAGACGACTTTATGGTTATAAAATCTGGACTTAAGTAGCAGAGCAGCAGTCTGGAAATGGCTTGGAAGTGACTTCTGGTTAACATGTCGTCAGTCACTGTTTCATACTAGTTCCAGTGTCTTACAATAGAAACAGAAAATATCTAATGAGAACAGCTTTATTGGGAGTTTGGCTGTGTTAAACTGCTGTATGTGAGAGCAGAGCAAGTAGGTGAGAAGTGAAACAGATAAAGGGTGGTCCAGCTATTTACTAGGTTTTGACCTAGTCTTGATATTTTAAAAGTGGATTTATCAGTGGATTAACAGTGGATTCTGTGTGTAATGTGAATGGGTCTGTTGGAATGATAAGCAAACAGAGCATTATCACTCAACTCTGTAGTTCCCTTCAACTCTCTGGAGCATTTTGCTGTATTTTAGCTCATTGTTTTGGTTTTACTGTTTAAAGACTGCCCTCTTCAACCTTGTAGCAGTAGGAGGAAGCTGGGGTCGGTGGAAAAGCTTTGATATACCATTTTTGCACTGTACAGCATCTTTCAAGACTTCCTGAGTGTGATTTTTGTACTGTGGGCCTGCAGGTGATGGCCAAGGTGATGGAAATGTACCAGCCAAGTGCTGTGGTTCTCCAGTGCGGTGCAGACTCTCTCTCAGGAGACCGCCTTGGCTGCTTTAACCTCACCATCCGTGGTATGGATACACACACATTTACAGGAGCATCTCAAATAAATTCTTACATTTACATGATACATAGTTTTCTTTGGTCTGAGAGTTGTCTAAAAAAATGTGAATGTATCACTGTCTTTTATTTCTCAGTGTTACATTGTTTTTCTGGTTTGCCCCAGGACATGCCAAGTGCGTGGAGTACATGAAGTCCTTCAACCTCCCACTGCTCATGCTGGGTGGAGGAGGATACACCATTCGGAACGTGGCCCGCTGCTGGACCTATGAAACAGCTGTGGCTCTGGACACAGACATCCCAGATGGTTTGTCACAGATTCCATGTAACTGAATATGGAGGGTGTTAAAAAAGCAGTTTTGACCATGTTGTGGTTAAGTGTCTCAAACTTTTACCCTTAATAGCAATAAAAGGTTAAAATTATCCTTTCCTCACCTTCTTCCCCAGCTTTAGATGAGTCCTGAAAGGTACAGAAATGCGATTAGAAGCCAAAAGGGAACAACTGAACTCTGCCAGTAGAGCATCTGAACAGCAACAAAAACCTTTTACACTGGGCAGCTGCTTGCTGCTTCCATGCATTATATTTTTTTGGCTGATTGTGTATTTTGGGGGGGCTGTAGTCTCTTGGTCGAATGGTAGACTAATTGGTCGATATGCTCTCCTGCGACCAAATTCTCACTGCCTGGAAAATTGCTGGTGTTGTGTTCATAAGGAGAAAAGCGCTACATCAATAGTCTTCCAGCATTTTTCCATTATTTTTGGCAGCAGGAGGGACAGACTGGACCTTGACACTGGGTAGTCTTTAATGGATTATGCAATCATTTTCACAGGCAAAGAGCCGCTGGGAACATCCTGACTTTTGCTGTTAGGTTGGATCTTTTTATATCATAAAAACTATCGAACAAAAAAACTTGTTCTGTTAAGGAAGAAAACAAGGCATTTGTGGATCTTACGAGAGCTATAATTGACTGTTTAGAAGGAAATTAGCTGTCATTCACTGTCAGGCACTGGACATACAGTGGAAGTGGTAGCTGAGAGTAAAATGTGTGCTTGATACTCAGCTGAGTCAGTGCAGCACTTTTTGTGCTTGACTTCCCTCCCTCTCCAGCCAGGTCTGTTGAGGGTTGGGGTGTTGGGTGGATCTGGGAGGGTGCAGTGGTGAGTGAATGTTAAATGACCTCTGGAAAGGGACAGCCTACCTGCTACCTTTCTTCACTGAGAGCTGAGTCAGCAGACTGTCTGTTCCACTGACTGTGTGTAACATAGAGCGAGGGGCTGTAATCATAGGCTGTCGGACGGCCCAGCAGTCTTCTTAATGGAATTTCAGGACATTAACTGTACTCCCCACTCATTTCAATTCATCCTCCCCTTCGTCAGGATCAGTGCAGGTTATAAAGCCTCACTAAATCTCATTAACAGGTGTGTAATCTGCCCTTTTTTTTCAAAGGAGGGATAATTTGACACTTTGTTTTATCTGCGGAGTATATAGATCTTCTAGAGCAGTGTTTGTCTTGGCTCAGGTTTCGGATTTTACCTACTTTTCTCAATTACTTTTTTTTTTTTTTTAATTGCAGAACTGCCCTATAATGACTACTTTGAATACTTTGGGCCTGACTTCAAGCTGCACATCAGTCCATCTAACATGACCAACCAGAACACACAGGAGTACATGGACAAGATCAAGTATGAAGAGTCTCTTTAATATAGGGCTGAAGTAGAGTTTAAATGTATGTCGAATAATTATTATTTGTTGTTTATACGAAGGTAGTATATGGTTTACCTTGAATTAATGTTGACTTGCTGGATTTTTATGGAGCTTTTCTATATTACCAACATGACATTGTTGTCACAGCCCTAACAAGCATCACAAATGTTCCTGTGTCTATTTGAATGTTACTGAAATTGCTCCCGAGTGACCTGAACGCATTGGTTCTGTGCATCTGACTGTTCAGGCAGCGACTGTTTGAGAACCTGCGGATGCTTCCTCATGCCCCTGGGGTCCAGATTCAGGCCATCCCAGAAGATGCTGTCCCAGAAGACACTGTGGACGAGGACACAGAGGATCCCGACAAACGCTTGTCAAGTAAGACAGCCCTGCGCTTCCCCACATCCCTTTTATACATCCAGTAAAATGGGTTAAAGTGTCCATGTTTATTTACAATAATTCCAACATTTCTTTCCTGTTTTCATCCCCCCAAGAATTATATCAGTCAAAGCTAAATACATGTTAACCCCAAGTGGAAATAATAAAAAGAACAACAATAAAAGTGAAAAAAAAATCCATGAATTTTACACTATCATTAATGGCAGAACTGGGGCACAAAATCTCATATTTCTGAAATACTGGCACTCTGCTCTGTTCATTCATATACATGCATATATTACACCCTCTTTGTACTTTACATGATCTGTCCTGTGGTAGGATAATTTGGATTTTCTAGCCTGTATATTAACAGGTTTTCAAATAACTGCATAAAAAATTCTTGGAAAATCATATGTAGTACATGTCACATTTAAATTTGTAGCATTACTCAGTAACTAAACTCATTCTGGAAATAATGGTATAAGAAATGCTTAGACAAAACAACTCCCCAAACTGATGAAGCATTCTTAACACTTTACCCAGCAACAGAACTGTCAAACAATGATTGGTCATAAGACAGATGACCTCACAGCTCCACAGTAAATCAAGGCATCTTATCCTGGGGTTTCAGTTCGTGCTACGGACAAGAGGATAGCCTGTGATGAAGAGTTCTCTGACTCCGAGGATGAGGGGGAGGGTGGCAGGAGGAATGTGGCCAATCACAAAAAAGGAGTGAAAAGGCCCAGAGTGGACGAAGACAAGAAGGAAGGAGAAGAGAAGAAAACTGGTGGGTTCTCTCAGTTCCGACAGTTACCAAAATAAATGACCAAGTTTTTCTGCAGCAGTGGAAAGGTTATTTTTCTAGATGTAATTTATATGTTTTCTGTCCTTTCCCAGATATAAAAGAGGAGGAGAAAACAAAGGACAGCAGTGCTGAGAAAACCGACTCAAAAAGGTGATGAAATCTTATATCTCAATATATAAGACAAGTTTTCATACAAAATATTTTTGGTTGGTTTTCTGTATTTACACCCATACGTCTACACTCTAACCCACGATTACAAAGCAATAACATTTTTTCAGAAATGTTTGCAAATTTATTAAAAATAAAAAACTGAAGTCTTTCATTTATAAAAGCATCCAGACCCTTGATTCAGTCCTCTGTAGAAGACCCTCTGGCAGCAGTTGCAGCTTCCTGTCTTTATGAATAAGTCTCTAGAAGATTCACACACCTGGATCTGGACAGTTTTTCTGGTTCTTCCTGTCAGATCCTCTCAGGCAGCTTCAAATTGAACAGGCGGCACCTGTGACCCTTCATCACTGTCTCTCTACAGATGTTCTATCTGTATTTGGCTGCTTTCATCCTTCCCTCAATCTTGACCAGTCTCCCTCTCCCTGCTGCCAAGAAGCTCCACCCCTACCCACAGCGTGCTGCTGCCCCCACCAAGCTGCTGCCCCCACCATGCTGCTGCCAGCATCATGCTGCTGCCCCCTATGCTGCTGCCCCCTATGCTGCTGCCCCCTATGCTGCTCCCCCCACCATGCTGCTGCCCCCACCATGCTGCTGCCCCCATCATGCTGCTGCCCCGACCATGCTGCTGCCCCCTATGCTGCTGCCCCCTATGCTGCTGCCCCCACAATGCTGCTGCCCCCACCGTGCTGCTGCCCCCACCATGCTTCACCATAAGAATGGTACTAGCCAGGTGTCGAGCAGTGGCTGGTGTTCAGAGGACGTAGTGGTTTGATCCGGCTGCTCTGCCATCAAGGCCTGATGGATGCAGAGCCGCTGAGATGCTTGTCCTTCCGGCAGGTTCTCCATCTCTGCAGAGGACTTCTGAAGCCCTGTTAGAGTGCCTGGTTGGTTTTCCCTGGCCAAGGCTCTTCTGGCCTGGTTACACAGTTTGCCTGCTACGCCAACTCTAGGAAGAGTCCTGTTAGTTCCAGACTTCTTCTGTCTCTCAGTGATGGAGGCCACTGATCTCCTGGGAACCCTCAGAGCTTTAGAACTGGTTCATACCCTTAAAACCTGATCTGTCTCACCACAGTCTCAGGGCTCCTTGGACTTAATGTCTCGGTTTATTTCCTGACATGCAGAGTGAATTGTGGGACCTCATACGCACAGATGTGAGCCTTTAAAACTATGTCTAAAGAATTTGGAGCCACAGCAAAAGGTCTGAATACTTTGTCAATGAAAGATTTAAGTTTTTGATTATTAATAATATAGCAAAAAATTGAAAACAATGCTTTTACTTTATCATATTAGGTAGAATTTAGATTGTTCAGCAAAATCAGTAACACAATGAACTTTGCAAAAAGTGTCTGAATAACTTCTGAAGCTCCTGACATACGTGTGTGTGTGTGTGTGTGTGTGTGTGTGGGTGTGTGTTTGTGTTTGTATTTGTGTTTGTGTTTGTGGGTGTTTGTTTGTGTGTGTGAGAAAGAGAGAGAGAGAGAGATCGTTAATAACAGCTCTTGACTGGTTAGTAATTAAAAGAAAAAAAAAAAAATTGTGAACCACAAACAGACATTTTCTGGCCTGGACCAGTTTGTGTGGCCACAGCCTCAGACATATTCATAGATTCTCATATGTAGTGGAATGGATGTCTGTCTTTAGTTGTGTATGAAAGGAAAAAAATTATTATGGTCACCCATCTGCTTTGAATGAGTATTTGCATTTTAGATGTTTAATTTGGCCAGTTTAGATTTTGGCTATTCCTACAGATTTGACACAGTGTGTTGAACCTTTTCCCATAAATGTTAGAATCAATCTCCAGCTGAGATCAACTCTTATTTGCCTTTTCCAGTGTGAAGACTGAGCAGACCAGCAGTGCCTGAATTATTCTCTCACCAACGCAACTCGGGCTGCCCACCGTCGAGGATCCAACTCTTCAGTGAATCACCACCAGAAGCATTATATTTATTATGACTCTCCATTTTCTACTTGTAAATCTCTTGTGAATTGTAAGCATCTCTTTTTGTGTAGTGTATCAGTGGATTTCTTGAATTCACCACTTGAATTAGATGTGCTTTGTCCTTTGATACCCATTAAATCATTTGATTCCAATGTGCTTGATCTTCTGAAGGAAACGCCGACTTTACTTGTTTTGTAAGAAAGTGGGTAGATGAACCCGCTGTGGTTTCATGTTTAAATTTTGATATTTTGCATTTGTCAATAAAACTTTTTATACTGTTCCTATGACCTGTGTCCGCTGGTCTGTGGGGTTTATTCTTCTGGGCTCGGTGTAATGGACACGTTTGGCCACTGGGTGGCGCTTTGACCCCGGAGATGGCGTGTGAAGGCTGCTGCTGCGGCGTTGATGGTTCAAAACGCTAAATTTGTTGTCGGCCCATGTTTTTTTAAACAAGCGTAAACATCTCAAAACATAAAATAATAGTTCCAACATGAATGCGTTGTTTATTAGTTCGGCGCACACAAAAAACAGGAAGACTCAAATATAAGACAATCTACCGTTGAACACTCATTGTCCACTATCACCGGCTTGATGGAAGCAAACTTCAAGGAGCAGGAGGCAGTTCTGAATAAAGTTGATGTAGTTTGCTACGTTACGCTTTATTTGTGCATTCAGCGAATGTCGCGTTGAACATGTCCACTGATCAGTGGCCAATGTCCGTCCACGATGCTCTACTAGGGACATGTTCTCGGACGGGGTTAAGGACTGAGTGTGTTTGGTGAAGGAGACGCGCCACGGCCGCAGAGCCAACACTGCAGGCACCGGGAGGAAGCTAGCCTGCTAGCCTGCTAACTGGCTAACAGCCCAACAGCCCCCATGTTGGCATTAAGATGATCCAGTGACTGCGTATGAAGACGGACGAGCTTTAGTTGTTATTGTCTCCACATGCGGGGATTGGAGAGATTGAAGCCTGGGAGCCAGAGAGAATGGGCATCAGCCGTGACTAAGGTAGGATGATGTTTGGAAATGTTTGGTCTCTGACTTTAAATAGACCTTTGCTAGCTTGAGTAGACTGACGCTGCTGTTTCTGAACCTCTGACTTGCTCGTTTTCAGATTTTCAGAAGCTCACTTTTCCTTTTACAGCGAGAGTAAAGTCTAATCCATTAAAACCAGTGGGTTTCACACTGGTGTTCACTGGTTGATACAACAGTGAGAGGAGAGGAAGTAAACTCGACTCTTACCTGTTTCCTTCCTGTCTTTCTATTCTGTCCAATTTCAGATCTTTTAACATTTGTCTCGGATGATAAATAAGGGAAAATCTATGTCACATTAATGCCTGTGGCCTTAACATATTTCTTTAGAGGCCTTGTTATACAGTACGCTACAATATGTTTGTGTATCTCAGCAACTACAGTGGTGCTTGAAGGGTTTGTGAACCCTTTAGAATTGTCTATATTTCTGCATAAATATGACTTAAAACATCTCCAGATTTACTAAATGTAGATAAAGAGACATCAAATAAAAAGATGAGACAAAAATGTTATACTTGGTTATTTTTTTATATAGGAATATGATCCAATACAACAGCTCTGTGATCAGCAGAAGCACAGAATGTGAACCTCTAGAATATGCAATTAATTTGCAGGTTTTTATTCAAAGGAAAGAAGATCAAGTGTGAGTGGACGCTCTGTTTTAATTAAGAACCTCCTGGCACTCCAGCTTCTTCCCACAGTCCATTGACATGGACTCAGGCTGGAATAGATTACAAACCATCCCAAAATCCGGCAAGTCCCTGACAGTGAGTCAGATATATTGTGTAGAAATGTGTGCCTTCCCCCAGAAAGAAATCTCAGCGACTGAAGGGTGGAGTAGCGAGACAACGACCCTAAGCGCTCAAGTCGTCCTACCAGAGAACAGTCAGTGAGGAATAAAGTTAATGTTTTGGAATGCCCAAACAAATTCCTGACCTCAGTCCAATTGAAAGGTTGTGGAAGGACCTGAAGTGAGCAGTTCATGTGAGGAAACCCACCAACATCCCAGTGTTGAGGCTGTTCTGTGCAGAGGAGTGAGCCAACATTCCTCCAAGGCGATGTGCAGGACTCATAAACGGTTACCAGAAATGTTTAGCTGCTGCTGTTGTTGCACAAGGGGTCACAACAGATACTGAAAGTAAAGGCTCACATGATTTTGCCAATCACAGAGCTGTAACTTCCGATTCTTAATTGTTTGTGCAAACTTGAGTTCGTAATCATTGATTGTTGTTCTGGTTCCGGCCCCTTAGTTCAGTGAGGGAAATGCTCAAGTCCTCGTCCAGTCAAAAATGTGTTTTGCTTGTTATTTCACTATTTAGCTCCACCGT
Organism: Istiophorus platypterus; assembly: GCA_016859345.1. Lineage (NCBI taxonomy): Eukaryota > Metazoa > Chordata > Actinopteri > Istiophoriformes > Istiophoridae > Istiophorus > Istiophorus platypterus. The sequence continues at coordinate 2,037,163 of CM029133.1, read as the reverse complement.
GTGTGTGAGTGTAGTGTGTTCGAAAATGGAAAACCGTTTTCACATTCATCTCCTGGTGAGAGAGGTTCCCTCGCCTTAAATCTCAAGCTAAGAAGTGTATGTATTTTATGACATCACTGCTAGCTTGAAGACTGTCTCTATCCAATGTGCATTTTACACTAGCGGGATGTGGACATTGAAGCTTCAACATCACATTCACGGAGAATGGACTTTTCGGGTAGGAGATGTCTACTGTCGAGCAATTAAACTTAAAAAAAACAACCAAAAAACCCAACAATAATTGCATCTTTGTAGCTTCTGGATTTCTCATTGAGGGGAAAGGAGGTGGTGCATCTCAAGGATTTTAACTGGGTAATTGAACTTTTTTCACTGAAAAATTACATCAGGTCCAAAATATTATCCTAAGTAGAGAATTTCCATATGTCTTAAAGCAGGTCTGGAGGGGATCTTTAATGCTGCAGCATATTTTGTTCTGCCCTTTACATGATAATACCCCGGTGTACAAAGCCAAGTCCTTAAACTAATGGTTTTCCCAGAGCCTGGACCTCAACCTTATCCTGACCAACATCTTTCGGATGAACTTGAGCTGGAGTAGGAAGCAAAACCCCGCGAGCAGGTTCCAAAATCTGGTGGAAAGCCTGAAACCAGCATAGGCTATTACATCACGTTGGTGTAAAAAGATTGGGTGTCCTTACATTTTTGGCCATGTAGAGTAAGAGTGCTGCCCCTTTTATATTCCTAATACTCTAACATTTGATTGTATAAGGTAAAATAAATATTTAAACCCTGGATTTCATCTTGAAGGCACAAGAGCTGCTGTGTTATAAATAAACCGCACAGAACATGATTGATACATGTAATCAGTGGCATGAAATACACAAAGAAAGACAGATGCGGCTCAAATTTTATTCACATTTATTTTTGCTTTTAGTGTGCTCACAGAAAATTAGAACACCTTAAGCAGAGGAGTTTAATAGCATTTTTTGTAAGCAAAGTTACATTCCATCTCTAAGTCAAATTGGTCAAAGCTTCTCCAGTATTTACAAAAGAAAAAGAGAAAAGAGGAGAGAGAGAGACAAGATGCTACACAAACATTTGCATCTGATAGGTTCCTTAAATTCTGTCAAAGACCACTGAAAAAGCATTGCTGGCTGTAATCAAAAAACATACCACAGTATATAAACAGTTAACCATTCCACTTATCACAGCTTGGTTGTCTGAGTTCAAAAATCGCTTAAGAAGGTCTTTTCAGGATGACTTACTTTTTTTCTGCTTGTTGTTATCTTACAAAAATGAGCGGGTGGAAAAAGAGCTGCAAACTTCATGTGCTTCTTGAGATCAAGATTTCATTTTGTACAATAATCACAGTTAAAAACACCCCGCCTATACATACTTACATTTTTATTAAGGTCATAAAACCAACAGTAAACAATAAAGCCTATACAAGTTGTATTCCTACTGAATCACTGACTGGTACAGCTAATGAGAAGTGAAAAGCTCCTATGAGTTTATATGAATTCCTAAAAACCTAACTCTGGGATCCTTTTGTCGGCATATCGTAAAAAATGACTTAGTGTTGTAAACCGTATGGTGTGTATAGATGTTGGTCTCATAGTTTTTTAGACTATTCTTGTCGTAATAGTCTACGGCACATTTCCCAGGCCCCCTTACTCCCTCCCCCTGCCCTCCCTGAACTCACCTCCCCCCTTCATTTACAGCTCAACTCCCCGTCTCCTTCATACCACGGGCATGTCCATACCATTTTGTTTACATTTTGTATAAAAATTCAAAAAGAAAGAAAAAAAATTTAAAAACAACTTAATACTGATGAAAAATATATGGCAGAGTGTGGATGTATTTAATCTGTTGTACATATTGAAGCCACCCACCTTCCTGGCCCACTGGAATGGAAGTAACAATGGACTGTGATGGGTTTTGTGTGAGGGGGAATGGAAACCAAAAAATAAAAAATAAAGAAAAGCTTTAAAATATCCCTGGTTGTAGACAAGTTCTTCAAAGCCAGGACCTGGCATCACTCCAACATACAAACAGGGAAATGTTCTTTGATTATCTTTTTTCCTCCTTTTTTTTTTTTTTTTTTTTTTTTTTATTTCTTCCTCTCTCCACACTTATTCAGCAGCCTCAGCGGCTGCAGCTGGGGCCTCCGCTGATGCTGCTTCCTGGGAGGCTGGGGCCGCCTCCTCTGTTTTGGGCTCCTCCTCAGCCGCGGGTTCAGCCGGCTTCTCCTCCGCCTTCGGGTCCTCTGCGGGAGCGGCCTCCTTGGCCTCCTCGGCAGGTTTCTCCGCCGCTGCCGCAGCCTCTGGCTTGGCCTCTACCTCCTCCTTGGCCTGCTCCGCAGCAGGTGCAGCCTCCCCCTCGGCAGGCTTCGCCTCCTCGCTAGCAGCCGCTGCTTCCTCTGTGCCCTCGGCCTTGGCTTCCTCTGTGGATGCTGCTGCAGCAGCCGCCTCCTCATTCTCAGCCCCCTCTCCTGTTTCCTTTTTGGTCTTCTTGAAAGAGAAGCCGCTGAGCTTGAAAGACTTCTTGAAGGAGAACTTCTTCTTCTTCTTCTTGGGGGTCTCGTTGCTGGTGGAAGGCGTGGCACCGTCCTCTGCCTTCGCCGTCTCTCCCTCGGCGGGAGCGGGAGACACCGCCTCTACTTTCTCCCCGTCGGCGGCCTCCGTCTCGGCAGGGGCGTCCTCGGCCTTCTCGGCCTCCTCCTTGGGGGGCTCCTCTGCCGAAGCGCTGCCGTTGGCCTGCACCTCCTCTTTGCCGTTCTCGGCCGCTGCAGGAGAGGCATCCCCATTTGCTTTAACGTGGCCGTTTTCCTAAAAAGAAGAACAGGGGCTGTTACTACCGTGTACACAGCTGGCATGGCTTCGGGACTCGAGCTGGACAGTGCCGCTGATGGACACCAGGGGCAGCAGACACCGTCGAAGCAGCAGTGACAAAAGCGGACTTTCAGTCCAGCCCGGATTCAGCTTCTACTTTCGGGCTTCCAGAGAGGGGAGACGGGTAACAGGAATAATTGCACACAGAATAAGTGTCGTGCATTTGAGCGAACCCCGCGTTGTGCTTGCTCATCCCTTCGACCTGGATTTCCTTCATGCTCTGAGCCAGAGTGAGCGCAGTGGCTCGACTGGGTCGCAAGGGGTCGGTGCGAGGCCGCTCGGACGGCGGAGCGCCAAAGCCAAGCAGCTGCTCATTAAAACAGCAGATGCTCATTAGTTCAGCACATCAGACAGCAGAGTTCACATTCATTTCCTAAAATGTATCAACTCCCAGCGAGGTTCTGAATCGTTCACCCCCCTCCCGATCGAAACTTTAAGAATCGAGCTGCTACAACCGACACATGCCCGATTCTCTCCGGGACGCGCCACTGGCTCCGGGCCCCTCTCCCCCCTGTGCGGTAGCCGACTGCCATCTCCACTTTCTAGTCGAGCATCTGTAACAAAAGGCGTGGTGCTCCGGGCGCACACAGCCTTTGTTGACGCCGTGCATCTCGTCTTATTCAACAACTTCCAAAATAAGACCGAGAGGTGACTCCATTCAAAAGCCTGGGCCGGTTCACAATCAGCCTAGTATTATTTTTTGGAGTAAATCCACCAGTCAGCCATTCAACACATGGCTTCGCACAAACACACGAATCCAAATCCTGTAAATCAAAGTGAACAACAAAAGACTCAACCAATCCGGCTTCTTCCACCCCGAAAATAAAAGCGCATATTTGTCAAATTTCCTTTAGGCGTGCGCTCAATATTGCGTCTCGTTTTGCGTGGAAAAAAAAAGAAAATATAAAATCATCAACTGTTGCTCATAGGTAAAATGTGTTTATATTTACAAAAATAATTTTTTTCCAATTTGTTCAAACTCCCCCGCGGTTCTCCATTCAATCTATCCACAATTACGCACAGATTGCGCCCTCAGCGCGCAGCCCCCTCCGGAACGACGAGATCCCCCCTGATGGATGCAACGAGCCCGATAATAAAATATCATTTACCTGTCCATTGGTCTTGGCGGGTGAGGAAACAGCCTCTCCGGGCTTTTCGGCCGCGGTTTCAGCTTTTCCAGCTGTCTTAGACAATTGCGCTCCCATGCTTTTCGCTCCAACAAAGAAACTCAACTGATCCAAAAAAACGAACAAAGACCCACAAGCCTCTTTGTTGAAACGCAAAGCTCTTCGCTGCTGTCCCCCGCTCTCTCTGCACAAAGAAAAAGTTCACAGGGAAAATGTAAAGCAAAGTCCAGATAGAGTGAGGGGGATTTTTTTTTTAAATAGCAGGAAAAAGCTGGCAGGTGAGGAGGAGTAATAAAATCCCAGATCGGTGGCCGTGTCGCTGTAGACAGGCTGCAAAATGGAGAAATTTCCCTTGTTGCTAATAAGATGCGGAGTCCAACGCCCAAGTGCAGAGATGAATGGGCGCTCCGAGCGATGACGGCACCGCACTCGGATTCAGCCAATCACGGCCACCGCTCGGAATGGGCGGGGCTAGAAAAGGGAGTGAACAATAGAGTGTGGTGCTGCGTTCATGGTAAGTAGAAATCATGAAATTTCAATAGGCAACGTTTAGCCAAATCAATAGTGTGGCCTCTCAGCAAACTTGTTGTTGAAGTGTTTTCACCACCTCATCAAAAATGAACAAACTAGAAAGTAATAAATACATGGAAAAAAAGCTTATAGAAATATATTCTTCTTTTCTTATGTTATCATAATTTGATTAAACAAATTTAATTGGAGCTCCTCTTTCTAGCTTTCTGGAGCTACATTTCAAGAATAATACATTTTGCATTTGCGATCGGGCTATTGTGTGCCATTAGCTGACAGATTCTGGTGTATATTTAAAATAAATATATATCTGGACAAGAGGACAAGAAAGACCTGACCCTAACAGACCTGAGGATAATTCCACCAGATCCAAAATACTGTGGATGCAAACAGATCCAAATAGAGAGGGAACATCGATTACGGGCGGCGACATCTGTCAATTATGAATCATTTTTTTGTCTTTCACTGATTATAACGCAAAATGTGATCAGATCGGAGGTGACACTGGGTCCACTCCGATTCACTTGGGTATTGGACACATCACCATGCAGACCAATCGGACTGATTACACAGTAACTTGGAACGACTTGAATTGGGTGATTGGCTAACAGGAACCAAATGAACACCTCCAGAATACGTTGATGTTTACGTTTTACTAGAGAACCTCACATGGAGTGTTCTACCAAAAAATCAGAATACAGAAGTGGTATTTAGTTGGTACATACACAGAATTTCAAGGCCTGGAATTACAAATGATCCATGTGATGTAGTCCTTCGTCTTGCGGCTTGACATCAAGAGTCAGCATGATGCTGAATAACTCATCATCAGAACGTTGTTATGATCCTTAATCCCAGTCAGATCGTTGAATCTCAGTTTGTTTTCTTGTGTGCCTTGAATGTGGCACTTTAGATTGTTGGGTCAACTTATTGTGGCCACCAATTATCTGCTTTGTAAGCCGTATATTTAAATGAAATGACTGTACTTGACATGGTTTTTATATATAATTAAAGTCTTCCCTGATGTTAAACAGAATAAACTTGTATTTACTCAGTTATAGGACTCAGATTGACAGAAGATGACATAATCAATCGTAATAGTGCAGGTTTAACCATTCATCTGGGCATGTTTTTTTTTCACATTTAGTTTGACTAAACACAGAGGAAGCTATCTCCATTTTGTCAAGTATCTCTAAGATTTGATCAAATGAACAGCAAACAGAAAGAAAAAAGATGAAACACTGTAAAAGAGACTCAGTTTCTGTTGAAAGATAAGGATCAAGTTTAGTTTGTTTTAGGAACTTTCTTGGCTAAACAACAGTTGAACAACGGACCCCTACTGTGTGTGTGTGTGTGTGTGTGTGTGTGTGCGCACCTAGTGCAGTCTTTTTGTCAACAGTGTGATGGGCCCCATGGGATAGGTTGTGGGTGTTCAAACAGGTCCCTCAGCCTACATTTGCAATGCAAATCCATCACAAAGGCAGAGTCAACTGTCCTCTGCTGCTTCAGAGAGAAGGAGCTCAAACAACCAGTCCAGTGGAGGTGGTGGAGGTGACAGAGGTGACAGAGGTGGCGGAGGTGGGCTTCCTGGAGGAGTTGAACTTATCGAGAGCAATGCAAAACAGCCCTGCTGGGCCACTCTCACCAAAGATGCAAACTATGTTGCTTCATTCACTTTGTTTAGTGTCCTCTGTTTCCATTTTCCATTCTGTGTCCTGCCTGAGAGCCCATGAGCAGAGCACCAGAGTCACACCTGCTTGGTTTTATGTGGGTGGGACATAACATATATACCCAATAATATAATCTAGGTCAATACAGCACCACAAACACTCCACTTACCTGCTTTTTCTGGAGCTTTCAACCACATATCGCAGTCATCCTTAGACTGTACAAACACCATCTACTTGATCTCTGAGTTTGCTCAGAATTAGACAGAGTCTGCAGGTGGAGATGAGATACCTGGACATTGACCTTTTTTTTTTTTGGTTGAACTACTGGCTACTGCTACTTTCTCTGAGGTCAAGAATAAACGTCCATGCTCATCACTCAAAAAAAACAAAGACTGTATAATTTTGTAATCTCTATTAAATTTAATAAGTTGATGGAGAAAAACAAGAGTATATCGAAAGTATATTATCAATACTGTGAGTAATTATTGAGTCAAAAAGTCACTCATTCCTGCTTCCCTTTTTTTTCTGTGGAACTTCTTAGTCTCCTGTGGCAGTATCTGGTCTGGTCAGACAAAATAAGCAGTTAGAAGAAAGTCCCCTTTTGTTACTAAACAATCTGGTGAACATTTTCATGTTTCACTTTATGCACTTAGCAATCAGTGGGAATTTCTAAATATATGAGATGATGTGCAAGTGAAACCCCCACAGAAAACACCGTTCAGCCAGTGGTTAAAGGGACAGTCTAGCTTGTCTTTCTGTAGAAAAATGCCATACATAGTAACACAGTTTCTACCTGCCTATTCAAATTTCTCAAAATTGTGATTTGTGTGTCTGAGGTTGGAGACACATCTTAATAAACATTAGGACTTAACTTTAGTATAAACTTATAATTAAATTCATAGCAAATATTTGGCTATTGAATTGGATTTTGTTGTGATAAAAGTTAGTAAAAAACAACAGTTATTTGTTGTTTAATTCTTTCAACAGTGCTGTGGTTCAGCAGATTTATGTTGTGCTTACTGGCATGAGTACTTGCTTACTTGCCTCTCTTGATCTTACTCAATTTTTATTGTTGTGCTAATCACAGTATATTGAGTTTCAGATGGAAGTGAGCCTTTCTGCCACTGAGCTGCTAAGCGAGCTCTGTGATGCTGAGAAACCTGGCTGTATTTGTACACTTTTCAACTCCATCTAGATTTCATGGTTTTCTTGTACTTGGGTATTTCTATTTTATGCCTCTGCCTTGTCATTTCAGGGGCAAGTAGAATGAGAAAAATTTGTGCACTGAAACTTAGCATTATTGGTTTGATCAAGGTACACATTTGCCCTGGAAAAGTGTTCAGGCCCCTTTATGTTTTACACTGTTTTTGAGTTAAGTAATTAAAAATTAAGAAAATTAAAAAAAAAAAGTCTTTCAAATGTAAAGTTCCATTTAGAGTGACATAGCAAAGGGACCACACTGACCTCAAATGCCAGGATAGTATAAAGACTCTCACATTACTAATCACTGGTAATCGGTTAACAAATAAAGGAACAATGCTGTTTGGAGGGGTGTTAACACCCATCAGCAGCTCGGCTTTCAGTGACACAATTGAAACGATGTGTTGACAAAAAGTCAGTGCTTGCTAAATAACACAAATTTATAGTAAACATAGGTTGTTTGATGACACACACAGCTCAGGGCCACTGAGGACCACTGGCATGTGACTCCCAGCAGGACAGATAGAAACCCCCCCCCCCCCACCCCCACCCTTCCCCAGGACTGGGTCAGCAAGAAAAGTACTTTATCTTTTTACACTTGAAGTATATTATGCTGAGAGTTTACCTTTTCCACCAGAGGACATTCTGACTTGTGACAATAGGAAAAGCACAGGTGTAAAATTCAAATCAATGGGGGCTGAATTTCATTTAAGTTTTTCAAGTTTGATGTGTGGTGCTACTGGGATGCTTCAATAGAACAGATGAAACATAAATGTTGCTAACATTTATTTAACAGTGATGTTGGTAACATTTGTGATTTTCTGGGTTCCTTTTCTTACAAACGATGTATAGCGTGCATCCGTTCTTTTAAATAAGATTCTAAATGTAGGTTTGGTCATAATGAAATATCTGATATCATGGTGGTGCCAGTTAGTAAAGGGTCTTCGACTTTTTTTTTTTTTTAACCTCTATCAAGGATCTAATTGTTGGTTTATTTGTCAGCATGATTAAGCAGAAAGTACTGTACCCATTTTCAGCAATCTTGGATGACTGCTTGGACATGGGCTTGGGAAGGACCCAATCAGTGGTTCACTTATTGGTGTGGATCCAGTAAAGGGGGCAGATCCAGGAATTTTTCTTATCACTTGACATAACGTTGCAAGAGAGGTAATTATTCAACAATTTCTTCAATATTCGGTTTTGGCGGAAGAATGCGCTCAGAGTGCCCTTCTCGTTTCCAAAGGTGTTTTCTGTTGTAAACCCTTTTAATCTGCATTATGCTTCCAATATCAATGGTGCAACCTGCGAGCTCCTCAGAATAACAGAGGAAGAACATTGTTCTGGAGTTCCCCATTTGCATCAGCATTCGGCTATCAAACAGAGTGATGTATGGTGGAAGGGACACTGATTTCTATCTGAACAGTTGCCCAATTGCCTCAACACACCAGATACACAGCGATATTAAGTGCAGTTGTGTTCTTAGGAAACTGTGTGGCCGTGATCAAATGAGTTGTGTTCGCTGGAGGCTATGGGCCACCACCAATAACTGTAGGCAATTAGGTGGATGTGCGTTCTGTGGGAAAGAACAAGTCTGTCATGGAAAATCATGATCCGACAGTAGCAGCCACACTTACAGGACTAAGTAACTAAGAATACACAAGAAAGCTCAGTTGTGCTGCTTCTATGACCACACCAACATCACTATTCTATGCAAATGATATATTGACCAAACTCAACTGACACATGTCGGAAAAACTCAGCTTGTTTGATGCAATCCATGCCTCAGGGCAGAGTCCTGCATGGGTCCAATTTTCACGAACCCGCACCCAAACCCACGCCTGCAAAGTTCGGTACCAGAACTGAATCTCTAAATCAAATCTGTACCCAATCTCTTAACATACTGTAAGTCCCTTGAAGTGAACCGCAACATTTATTAAACAAATAGGTTACGTAGTCGCTCACTTCAAAAGTCTTCCAGATTGTGTTTATGCAGAGTTTGCATCTGAGGCTATCTTCAATTTTGCGTGTTGTACTGTCCCATTCAGGTACCAATTAGCTCCCACTTGTTGTTGTTGTAAAACAAGGTGACATTCAGATAACTGTTTTTTTTCGGCCATCATCTGTCCACGTCCAAAGTGACTACCACGTTGCGATCAGATAACTGTATCCTCAGCTCTGGAATGAGGCCCTTTCTTTCAAGATTTATTTCCCCAGGCAAAACCTCCCTGATGCTTATCTGTACTCGCTGCCTTGTACCTTCACATTACAGCTCATCTGTTACACCTGACATTTCAGGTCCCTACAGACTAAGGAAATAAGTTTCACCTGATAAGGAAATAGAACATGAGCAAGCAACCACGTCTACCACCAAGTACATTTATATACTAATCATTTGTTTTGCCAAATGCAGTATGCGTCAAGCGAACAAAGTCACATGATGCTACCACCCACATCTAAAGGCAAATGGATGACCAGACTTGAAGACTACTCTGCCGTCACAGCCTTTCCCGATCTTTTGTTTGTTTTCGTAGTCTTTTTGTAGTCTTGTGCCATAAGCCAAATCATTGTCACACTAATCATTTGTTAAATGACTGAATTGTACAAATGGAGATTACAGTACACTCCTTTGTAAGGAGATGGAGCACGTGTGATACTCAGTGTGCAACTTCATAACTCCTAGCTAGCTACAAGTATTTCACTAGTGTTTCAACCCTTGGTTGCATATTGTGGAACAAACTGTTTTCCCCTCTGATGGCTGTGGTTTTCAAATGCTTTAGCCTCACTTACAGAGATATAATAGCCTAAAACTGACATTTGGATATTTGACTTACCAGTGCCAAAAATACAAACTGCACACGTCGGCATACTAAGTTAGTATCGCAAAGTTTTCTGTTCCATTTCTACAGGTATGTATTGATGCTGCCTTAATCTTTTGAGCCTTAATGTCTATTATATTTACTATTTTCGGGGTTTAAATAAATTGATGATGGGTGTTGACATTTTCTGTATGCTATGTTAGATTAAGCCACAAATGTAACCTGCTAGATATGTGCATTTTTTTCCACAGTTGTTTTCCAGAGGCCTGTGAGATCTATTTAAACAGACCTGTTTTATAGGGTGGAAGTAGATTTGATTATTGTTACTTAACATATGCAGTTTGTGACCATTAAAATGTTGAGAGGTCTTGTTTTATTTATTCTTAATGGGTTCTATTTATGTATTGATGCAGTTTTTCATATGTAGTGTAAATGTATCCCGACAGGTATCTCTACAAATGTAGCCTTTGGGGCCGTATATAATCATTTTATAGTAATTTGATGTAAGAATTTTTGGGGATACATATAATATCTATTATTCTTACTATACAGAGTTTTCAATTTGCTAGCTCCATGACATTGGAAAATGATACACAGGATATTGATGTTTGGTATTTATGCCTTTCTTTTAAAGGTGGGTTGATGTGAGTGGTTGCAGACTTACAGTCACTCCTGTTTAACATGGTCTCTCACTTTCACAAACCATTTTCCTGATGTGGGCCTAGCACTGAAATCTTGCAAATGAATTTGTCATTGCAAGTTGTTTCCTAGTTTGGAAAGAACAAGATATTTAAAGTTGTTACCTTAGGCTAGTTAGAAGTTATGATGGATATTTTTCATAGTTTTTCTAACATTTTATAGAAAAAATAATGGCAGATTAATCATTAATGAAAATCATTACACAAGAGCAACACGATTGATAAAACAAGGTTCACATAGATCAAGATTTTTCCTTTGTATTTGGAGTTTTTTCTCCTAGTTTTACTTTCCCCCCTGATATTTCTTCTCCTGAAACCCAAACGCCTCGCCCTAAACACTTTTCCTTGCTGAGGAATGCCTGAGTACGTTTGCCCAGGGTCACTGCTGTCCAGCTCAGTGAGTAGAGGACGGGGGAGAGAGTCGGAGCCACTAAGTGATGGAGCGCTTTGAATGGCCACACACAAAACACCAGGGAGGAGCCCACTGACCTGCCTGAAAGGGACAAGGACGAGGGGAGAAAAGAGGCTCTTTAAAACTCAATCTGGCCAAGCGTAAATGTTTGTCCACAGCTTTTCTGCTGCCATTACAGGAATGCTATTAGCCAAGCCCATTGTGCCTTGTGGGAATAGCCTGGCTCTACCTGGCTGCTAAGACTGGAGATTTGTCTACTTGCTGCCTATACAAAAGGTATAGGAACCGAACACTCTGGCCCCCACAAAAGCCGCTGAAATGTGATCATCTTTTTCGAAACCTGACGTCTTGTGTGAGGGGAAGAGGTAGCTCCTTCCGCTGGCTCGTGTAATTGCAGGTCTCCACTCCCCACTGTGGATCTGGCCCTGGTTCCTGCTCCCATGGCTTTGTTTCTTCCTCTGCTCAGGTCCCCCGCCCTGGCTGGGAGCATTCAGGGAATATCTCCTTCTGTTTTGGGTGTGCCCCTGTACTCACCACACAGATGGCAATTCACTGCACCCCGCATGTCAAATACCACGCTGGGCTTATCACTAGCGGTGTCTTTACTGGCAGTGACTTCATGCTCCACACGGTGGGCTTTTATTTGCAAATACCATGTGTTTGAACAAAACAGGGGCTGTTTTACCGGGGGGGGGGGGTGTCTTCCAACTCTCTCTGTCTGCTGTGACTGTTTACTCATGAGTAACCTGGAACAAGCAGCCTCTGAATGTTGTGCTGAACCAAGCCAGCTCTCACCACATCTGTCAGTGCAAGCAACTACCTCTGTACACCATCAGTTTGATTAAATCAATTCACATTTTGTCAGTAACTATTAATCATTTGCAAGTCAGGCCAACATAAATTATGAATCATGCGTTACTGTTGGTTAAACAAAACAAGCTATTTTAACCTGTCAGATTGGGATCTGGTAACTTATGATTGGTATTTTCACTGTTTAAGTAATTAATCAATAGATTAACCAGTATTAAATATAAGACTTAAAACTGCCTCACCAATGGAAAAACCAGGCCAAACCAGTAACCTTTGTCAAAGTAGCTAAACAGTTGTTGGCTGACCATAATTGCCCTGGGGAATAGTTTGACATTCAGGGAAATATGCTTATTTGCTTTCCTGCAGCGAGTTAGATGTTCAGATGAATACCACTCTGGTATCAGTCTGTAAAATATGAAACCACTGCCTTCCTTCAGCTGGTTAGCTTAGCTCCACACAAACACTGGAAACAGTGTGGCAAATCCTGCCCACCATGACCTCTCAAGCTCATTAATTAACACGTTAAAACTTGTTTGTTTAATCTATAAAAATAAAAAAAAAAAAAAACAACTAAAGTGTAAAAATGGCAAGACATTGTTTTACAGGGGGGTTATGTCCTTGGCTGCAACCAGTAACTTCCTGGAGGCCCCCTATGGCTGCCTGGTAACTACTCAGGGCCAAGAAGTAGTCTGGAACCTGACCCCTATAAAACATCCAATTGTTTGCTTTTAAACTTCGTTTTTTCTGTGGATTAAACAGACAAGACACAGTGTGTTCATCAGTAGGCTAAGGATGCGCTGGTTGGCAGATTCTGTCACCTTCAGACAGCCAAGCGAGCCGTTTCCCCCTGTAAATGTTAAATTTATTCTATGAATGTGTGTGAGTGCTTGCGTATCCACCACTGTCACCTGGAAGTAATAGCGGTCTCACGTTATACTTTTTTCTAGGTGTTTCTCATTAGTGAAGAGAAGTCCTGGGTGTTCACAGAGTCGGCCTGGCTGCGTTCCTTTATCAGGCTCAACACATAGTCCAATTTCACCTACAGTGCACAGCCCCCAACATTATGCGAGCGGCAGGTCACTGAGTGTATGAATGTGATCTGTGAAAATTTTTGCATCATTCAGTGATTGAGTCTGCCTCGGTTTTAAAGAAGTCATTTAAAAACAGGCCCACGGTTCGGGGGAGTAAGCCACTGCTGATCTGAACAACGCCAAATCCATCAAGTGTTCTGATGAGTTTGCATGATCATTCATTATTCCCCTTTTAAGGATTTGATTTAAAGCAGGCATACAGGCAGAGACAGAGCGTGAATGGTGGCGAGTGTCTGTTCTGCTGGAGGTCAGACTGTTGTTTGTGTCTGTTGATAAGACTTTTGTCTGTGTAGATTGCTGTCTCAGCACAGGCTGCAGCCACAGTGATGCCACTGGCTGACAGATGCAGCAGCAGCGGCACGTGTCTCACAGAGTTTAGTCTGCCTATGCACCACATGCCGAGCTTATACGCTACAAAAATAAATCCGTCACCATACATCTGTCGGTCAGGATAATTAAGTTGCAACAAGCTCCATTTCTACAAACTAAAATAAAATTCTGATGTTGACCTTGATGTAGAGAGGGTTTAGATTATCCTCAACCGCTCACAGATTTTATGCTCCTTAAATTCTGGCTCTGACAAGACAGTTTCGTTCAGAACTGCATCTCTTTTTAAGTCAGTTTGTTACTGGCTCATTAGGTAGGAGGATAGTAACCACTACAAGAGATCCTTCATGTTGTGTTTATCCAGAATCATCATATGTACTGATATGAATCAACTGATTACAGATCTCTTATGCTAATTTCACACCACACAATTTTAGCCAAGATTTTCCACTCCCCACCAGTTTTTGGAGATTGTAGAGAAAAGCTCCAGATCAAAGAGAAACCAGTGCTGACTTGGGACTTGCAAATGGGCGATTGATCACTATTTGATCACTGATCGTCCAAAAAGACGATCCGAGAGACTCGTTGATGTTGGAGTCCAGAACTGTGAAAAGTGTTTTGACCCAGTTGTGACTGGCAATGAGAGTTACAGCCAATGAGAGTGCAAGACACCTGTTGAGGGAAAAACACGGATAGGAGTTGTACAAGATCAACAAGTATGTATTTCCTGTGTCTCAAAAGATTATCCCAAATAGATTATAATTAGAATTAAAACCAGATACCTCACTCTCCCTATTTCACTGAAAGCTAAAGAAACTCATTTTAAAATGACAAATGACAAGCTATTTTTATTTGTAATGAGTGTCTGAAACAAAGGTTCAACACTGATAAAAACAATTGTATGTTTTGTGATTCTGATGTTGATAGTTTAGAACATTTTGTTCTTTCTTGAGCTTTCAAAAAGTATTTTTGGGGTTTGAATCCTTGTGGTGAAAGATCTTATATTTTGTGACCCCCCCTGTTGCTGATCAGTCCTGTAGTATGCAGTTGGGAATTTAAAGATTTCAAGATGTGGATCAGGAAGTAGAATGCATTGTCCACTGACCACACGGTTTGAGGTTTGATCGTCCTGTTCACCTGCCCAAGAGTCCTCAGGCAAAACACTGAACACAAAGTTGCTCCTAATGTGCAAGCAGCACCTTGGATGGTAGCTTGCTCACATTAGTGTGTGTGGGTTGGTGAATGAGAGGTAAATTGTACAGCTTTTTTTCCGTTAAGGTAAAAAAAAACAAAAAACAACTATCTATTATACTCGGAAGGATACACAAGCACCGGTTTGTCCATTTCTATAAACTCATACAAATTCACATATTAGTAAAGACCAGAAAGATTTCAAAGATACTAAATATTTGGAAATGTGATAAAAAAAGCTAAATTAGGGTAGAGGAGGTTCCAAGGAATTATGAGTTTCTTTCACTTGGCTTCAGTAGCATGTGGGAAATCGAGCAGGAATGATTCACTGATTAGTTGCTCCACATATGAAGGACTATTTTGATAATAAAGCAGTAAATTTGATTATCATTGTTGATAATCAACACTGAAAACAGAAGTTTTCAAGAAAAAATGCTGAATTTTCTTATTCCAGTTTTTCAGAAGTAAGACTTTTCTTTTTCGTCTTATGTCTTTATCTTTTTTTTTTAACATGATAGTTAACTAGATATCTTTGTTTTTTTTGACAAGCAGTTTGAATAGGGTATGAAGGGTTTCTTACTAAGTGTGTAATGCAGTCTGTAAATAAAAACTAGCTATATATTAACCAGTAATTAAATAATTCTTACTTGTGGAGCATGAGAAAGACAATGTTAGGATAAAATAACTGTGATATTTTTTTGCCTGGTGACCTTGTACGTTTCAGCGGCAATTATGTGCTCCTACTCTGTAGTGTAATCTTTTAACTTCCTGTCTACATTGGAATTGTGGCTATGTTAACATCAACCGTGTGCATACATTTATCAAATATCTGACCAATTTTATAATGTAACACAGTATGAAGGAGGGACATAGGTGGATGAGGAAGAGACTTCCTTCTACATCAGTCTGAGAAACATCCACTTCTCTTCACACAGTGGTGCTAATTAGAGCATTTCTCCTGCACAGCTCTGGAATTAGATTTTTATTTTACTTTAATAAGTCATGGTGACTGGTCAGGATGTGTTGGTATTTGTATTTTAGTCTGTGTTTATAACGATATGATGTCAGAACAAAAGTTGTCATATTGTGGCTATTGTTGCTAATTCTTCCAAACACAGTCATGGTGAAGATTCATCTGCTTAGTCACACTATTAGACACAGTCCAGTTTTCCATCATATGGGCTTCAGTTAGATATACAGTTTACTATGGGGTGTCGTTGGGTGAAAATGTTTTTTAATTCATTCCAGACCAACAGAGCAAAAGTACTCTTGTTTTGTGATCAGTTGTAATGAATGCAAATAATAAGGTGAAAAACTCGATAACCTACATTTTAGTACCGATAAGTTAGCATCAAAACTGTAAGCTAATTAACAGCTAACATAACTTTGCTCCAAAGATTTTTTTTCTTTAACCCAATATCCAAAGTGGATATAGTGGTTTCTGCCTCAAAAAAATGTGGTTATGTGTTTGAGCTTTGAGAAATGGATAGTGGGCTGTGTGAACTGATGAGGATCAACACTGGAAGTTAAAAGACAAAACTGAGCATAGAACAAAACAAAAAATGAGTCAGCCACACACGGTCAATACTTTAGACTAAAACTCTTCAAAAGTCATGCACATTAGTCCAGTGAGAAAACATCTGGAATCAAAGGACCTTAAAACTCCTGATCCAGATTTCTCTTTCACTCAGGAAGTAATTCTTTCCCACTATCAACCTCTCCTAGGTGATAGGACTGTAATCAAGCAGCCCCAAAGACACTGAGCAAACTCATTATTTTGGGGATTCAGCCTATAAACGTTCATTGGTATTGATTCCAGCAGCAGGGAGTTGTTTGTACTATACAATACCTGCCCATGTCTTTGCCAGCACATCCTTCATAACGACATCATGATAACAATTGTGGAGATAGTAAGACCAAACCATGATAAGGATTATGGACAGAAAACCAGCTAAACAAAGCACCAACTGTCCATTTCAGAGCATGTGAAATCCTGATATCAAGTCCTTGAGTTGTTAGTGTGCTGATCCAGGACACAAAGTCCTGGACAGAGTTTACATGTCTACAGCCGCTCCTTTGATCGTCCTTTGGCCAGTTGCTCCCAATTAATGACAAACGCGTGGCGAGAAGCTCTGACCCCTAGCTTCAGTAAACAGGACTGCCGCTGAGTGTGCTGCTTCAGATCAGCAGCATTTAAAGCAGGAATTTAAAGGCCAGAGGACTAAAATCACCACTGTGAAGCCCCCCGAGCCTCAGTCATTTCATACAAGGCATTCCTACAGTGTCAGGCCATCAGTTGGAGCAGTTATTAGATGTCTTAAGGGTCTACTCCCCTTTAATGGACCATTTGATCGATATGCAAATGTGTTTCATACATCAATGTTGACAATCATAGTAGTTTTACTAATGTATAACATTTGGCTGGGGGTCTTTTGGACCACAATAGCCTATGTGGGGACAGCATATATTAATATTTCAGCATATTTTCTGAGTAGCTACACCTGTGTGATTTGTCAAGAGGATCATTCATGTGTGTTTTATAGTGTCACCTATACTTGATTCCAATTTTAACATAAATCCATACACCTTGATCCATTTTCTGCCTCCCAGGGATCAGGTTTGTTGTGACGGTAAAGTAGCCCTGGTACTTTTCTCCTTTGCTCCTTTTTTTATTCTCACTTCCTTCAGCTAATGTTCCAAAATGTGTTTTTTTTTTCTTTTTTACACCAAACAATGTGTGTTATCTATGAAAATGAGAATCTGTTCTGGTTAACTGCCTTTTGAAACGGTTGTAATTATACTCGGGTCTATTCAAATTAGGTCTGACTGTCCTCGGCCCCTTTTAAAACAGTCAAACTTTTTACGACTCGTAGAGACTTACTATGAGTTGCTTTCAGATGCCACCCCCCCTATGTCTCTAAGGTCAGACACCTTGTGAAGGAAACTAACTTCTGTTTTCTTGTTCTGTGATTTAACTCACCCAACAGTTGTGAACATACACAGGCGTTTGAACATTATTCGACTGGTATATTTAGGGCTTCACCTTCAGGTTCAACTCCCTCTTGCCACAAAAGTCGGGGAAACACGTGCACCACTGCATCTGCCACAAGACTTTGTGAAGCCGACCTGAATATATTTGAACTCCTTCACTCGAGTTAGCAACTGGTTCCAGAACATTGTGGATGCATTGATCATTTTACATTTGGTTTGTGCAGTGAGGCTTATGCAGTTATTTCGCCAGAATGATGCAAGATTCAGTCTAAGAAATGGTTTTGAATCAAAGTAACATTGAATTATTAGGTGTAAGGATTCAGTTCTCTCACTCTCTCTCATGAGATTAAAAATGTGGTGTCATGAAGGCTTTCATGATTCTCAGGACATAGATTACATCTTACAGGTACATGTCGTAGCATTAATATCACTAATCGTCAAACATCAAAATTTGCTCTGAGCTGTTGTGTTTTTGTACTGATGGGTGGTCTTAATTCCAGGTGATGGGTACTGTCTCGTTTGCTTGCCTTCTCCAGCTTAGTATTTGAGGAATGATCTTAACTACTGCTTTCACTGGCTTGGGTACCTGCTTCACACCTTCCTCATTGGGGATAGTTTAAGCTTGCATGTAGCAGCCCTGTGCAGTTTTTTCTCACCTGGAGAGAACAATGTAAATGGCACGCTGTTGTTCAAAGAATCTGTCCACCATGTCGAAAATGCCGTTCCGTCTGGTGACCATCAGTCTGTAACTTTTGAGCAGGCAACTGCAGTAGCCTTTGATTTTCTGCAGTGGAAGACTACTCTGACTACTCAGTCACATTTTTACCTGTGTTGCTTTGACACATCACTGTTGTGCAATGAGCGCAAAAGTCAAGATGCCAGTCATCAGTAATATAGTAAGCAGTGAATGTGAAAAATGCCTGAGTTACTCCTGATATCCATGTGTCACAGGTAAGTGCTACTCCTGCAGCTTTTCTAAAGGTTTCCCTCAGGTTTTCTATTGCTTCCCGGTATAGTGTGGGGACTTCTTTCTCTGGAGGTATGGTAAAGCCTTGGCTCTGAACTGAAACCCACAACACTGTAGAAGCATGTAGCTTTTGATATGCAACTCAGACTTGGCTTGAAGTTTTGCAGAGTATCTGTTTGGCTGGCAGTATTTCAAGTGCATGAGCTCTGTGCCCCAGTTTCTTGCTGTTAGCTTAACAAAAGCTTCCGTGAGTAAGCTCGTGCTTGTATACATAACCATTTATTTTTTTCTTCTTTTCAGATTCGTGTGGTGTCATGAGGCAAAAAACGAGTAAATGAATGAAAGATTCTAAAAGGGATGTGATTGCTGCACTACTTATAACTGGATTAAAAATGGACCAAGCTATTTAGAACCCACCTCTAATTTCAACTTGTTGTCTAGTCATATTATCATATATTGTACAGTCAGAACCAATAATGGCAACAAAAGGCATTATGTGTATAATTTTTGTTTTTCCATCAGTCAGGCCAGCTTGTCGGTAACTGTTGGAAGTATGTACAGTACAGTTACCTGTGCTGGAGGAGACCACCACTGAGTGGGTTGTTCTAATCCAGGTTGGTGAGGGTGGTGGGTGTCAGAGCTCCTGCGCAGGTCCAAGTCCTCTGTGTTTCTTTTCATCAGAGGCTGCTAATCACAGAGAGGCCAGCTGGGGGGGATCTGAGAGGGAAGGAAAGGCTCCATGGCTTCCAGCCAGCTGGCAGCGTGCTAACCTTAGAGGGGTTGTTTTGGGTGTTGGAGGCAGCAGTTCCTGGATATCTGCTCCAGGCCACAGCACTGCCCTGCTGCACCTGGTATTTTTACACCAACAGTGATTGTGTCAGTAATTCAGCTAAGCCCACAACACATTCACAGCACACAATGCTGTCAGTCCTGTCCTAACTAAATGTGCAACAATAAAATTATGTAATAACAAAGATCTCACAAACATTTTTAAACTGCTGCATGTTGACTAATTGTTCATCTTCTAGTAATATTTACATCAATATTTTATTTTAAATTTGCAAGCAGGTTCCCTACAAATATTCAATGTTTCCCATCTTAAAGAAAGCAGATCCAAAATGAAAATTATTCAGTGCTAATAGGCTGAGATAGATGAAAGGGTTTACAATAAAAGATAGGAAGCAATGTGTTACAGCTTCAACATAAAATAACTAAAACGAGTCTAACATGTTGGATGCCACCTCGAGGTTACACAAAACAAACAATATTTATTGCAAAATTAAGAGAGTAATTTACGAATAAGACAAAGGGAGTTGGAAACACAGCCAAAATCAAAATAAGGAAAAGGAAGGTCACGGGTTGTGGGACCCAAACACACGCGCACACACACGCGCACACGCGCACACACACACACACACACACACACACACACACACACACACCTTGAAACAGTGAAAACTGACAGAAAGAAAAACTGAAAGCAGAACTACCATTGGCCTCCAACCCAAATCAAAAGTAAAGCAGCTAGAAAATCTAAAATTGGCTTTGTACTGGAGAGGAGCTGGTCTTGTCTCTCTCCTCTGTCATCACTCCTTTGTAGGCATGTAGCCAGCTCAGGTGCTCTCTGTCAGCTTGTGGTTTTCTGAGGGGGGAACCAAGACATTTTCACACAGGGGTTGATGACAAAACATTAGGCCAACAGAAACATAACGATATCATCTACAGTCAGTGGGGAAGATCAGAGCAAATCAAGGCAGCTTGTCTATTTGTCTGACCTTCTCATCTATTGTGGAACCTTAGAAACTAAGAAAAGAGGCAAGAATCCGGCCAGTCTAAGCTGTCTGTTACTGGGCGGACAGAGACACATTTGCTTATGTGTTGTTGGAAGAATAATATGGGGTACTACAAATTTAGTTTTCATGAATACATTAGGAATAGAAATAATTGAGATAAATCTCCTTGTCTGGCCTTCGCACCTTCCAGAATGGTTAAAAGTATTGTAGGTCTGATGTCACAGCCCATAATGGATTGTCACAGTAAACGTGTGCAAGACGACTGCTGAGATGATGAATCTATTGTCAGTTTCAAAGTAAAGCCAATAAGATGAAAGTCCATTAAGAGAAAGACATGACAATTAAATGTGCTCACCAGAAGTGAGACACAGGGTGGTTGTAGGTGCAGGTCTCTTTTGATAAATCATATCCAGACATATTGGAAATATGGGACGAATGTTCGTTCCAGGTGTTAAGAGTTTCCGAAGCCATGGTTCTCAAATCCATTGGACCTGGCCCTGGCGCACATTACTGTTTTGTAACTACCTGTACAAGAAATCTGTGCCCTAGAAGCAAAACTGGGGGACACTTAAAGTATGATACCCTGGTCTTATCAGTCAGTCCGCCGCCCAGCATCTCTTTATCCGTGGGTTGCAATCAATATTTTGGACATTGCTGTGACCAAACAACAAATATGTCATTTGTCCACGACCCCTAGAACTACACATAGATGTTTTCTGATCTGACACCCCTATCAACAGGACATAATTTGTGTGTGCCTTCCAAGACCATTACCCACTTTTGGGGGGGAAAAAAATCATTTTTGTGACACGACGATGTTATGGATTGGATCAGTAGACGGTGCATCCCTCACTAGTGTAATGTGCTTGAACAGGAGTTTCATAGGTTGACTAACAGGTACATAACATAAATCTGATTTCTCTCAAGTAAAGAGACTGTTACTGAAAGGGCTAAATTTCATAATTCCTTTCCTCAGCAATGCATAACAATTGATGTCCACAGATTAACTTAATTAGTTCATGTCTTGACTTCATGATGAAACAAACTCGTTTGAAGCCTACTTGGGCTTGAACCCAGAGCTACTAAGCTGAGAGTCATCAGCTTATTCTTTTCAGAGTATCAGTGGTTAAGAGCTTAAAGAGTGTCACATTTGTTCATTTAACATGTTTCTTTTTGGCTGCTGTTGCACCGCTTCATAAGATATCCTGGTTGCCGATTGTGCTGCAGTATGCTTTCTCTCTGTCTGCTCTGGGGAACACCACAGTTTGACTTCCAAATGTGTGAGAATATACTGTAACAGGACTGCAAGTTTGTGATAGGCCTCCTTAGTGGATGCTTTTATCCAAATTATCTTTTGGGTCCGTAAATGTATGTTTTCAGCATATAGAGCTGAACATCAACCTTGGCAATGTTCTTACCCTCAACTACTCATTGATTTACAGGGCTGTATTGCCCTCATACGTGTACACCAAAATCAAAGATTAGTTTAAATTGGTACCAGCATCCTGCCAGCAATCCAGATACAAGTCCAGAGGATGGAAAAAAAATCTTGGAACATTACATGCCAGCTGTTCCATTTATATTCACCTGCTTTGTTAAAAGTTTTTGAAAGGATGTATATGTTGTTTTGTGACAAATGGTTTTATTCTCTACTGACTTCAACTAGCATTTCAAGTACTAACACATAGACAAACCATTGCCAGTTTCTCACAAAACAAAAACAGCACTGTAAAAACACCCTGAATGCCTGATTAGTGATTAACAGTATGTGTCCTGATTTATATTTCCTAGGAATGCCAAGTACTATATACAGATAAAGAGAAAGATCATAGAGATCCTGACTATACACTATAAATATCTATGCTCTGTTCAACACATTTTCACAGGCCTCGATGTACAGTATAGTTGGGATGTACAAGCTCACAAGCAGAACGCCCATCGATAACATGAATAATGAATGCAAAACCAATATTAAGTAGAATTTTAGATACCAGCAGGCACCAGAGGAAATTATTTTCCTCCTCAGGCATAAATCATTGTGCTCCTCTGCATTAGGTTCCATTCCCAGGTTTTGTCCGTAGGTGAGATTTGTGCATACTGCACAAGAACTACACCAGGTATTTTGTGTTTAATCATTCTGTTGCATATTCTTTTATCAGTGAAATATGATTGAAGAAAATTGTTCTTTTATGTCTGAAAAAACCTAAACAAATGGCCTGTATGTTTAAGAAAATACATATCATAGCAGTTTTTCTTTTTTTTTTCTTTTTTTTTTTAAATAGTCGAAATGACCTTATAGTTGGGGTGAGGTCTGTCAATTAAAGATAAGATACAACATTTTATTTCATTTTGGATATGATTCAACTACAGCGTTATATTTGATGCTAAACTAATTAATCTCTTATATGATAATATATCCTTTTCTGCTTTTATTTGCATCTATAAAGTTTTACTTTTAATGTAATGTTATGCATAACTTTTATTACATATTTTAAAATGTAAACATAAATAGATTTAATAAGAGGTTCGATCGGATTTGGCTTAGATGAGTAGATTAAATACCATGTGCTAAGAAGCGATTGAACCCCACCAAATTTACTAATTACCCTACTTAGATTGAACAATATTTTGTTACGTAATCAGTTCACTCCAATGGGGCTGCCACAATCAGCAGATCTGTTCACTTGTAATCTTGCATACATTGCCATAGGCTGTTATTCCATCTTTTTTTTGGATAACACCACAAATGAGCAGAGATTCTACTGTGAGAGTTGGCACATTTTTCAAATCCTGTTGTTCTATTCATGCAGAAACTTAAGAGACAGAAGTTGATGGTACAGATATGTCCTATGAAAAACTCAAGTTAACCAATTGCACCAGTAGCCACTCAACTATCTAGTGAGCTTAAAGATCCAAAGGTTCATTTGTCATATTTTTATTTTATTTGCAGTGAAATGCAGGCTGACATATTCTAGAGGATTTTGCTAAAAGGTTAATGTGTAATAATGGTAATAAGAAAAATGATTACCAGAGAGTCTGCTTAACAATTTTGACCTCATGTCTCAGCCCTCCACAGTCCAGTCTCAGTCCTTCACATCTTTAAAAGATGTCTTGAGTTGCAAATAGCTGAGTAAAAGCAGCATGGGCACACACCATCACCTGTCCCTCATTTTCAGAGGCTCATTGCCAGTGGAGTGGCCAAATCAACATTATGGTACATTTCTTAAGAAGAAGGAATGCACTGGGGAGGTAGGCTTATTATTGTCAAAGTCTACAATCAAGAGATGCCTTCATGAATGTAAATACAGAGGGCTTAAGACAAGGTGTAAACCACTGGTAACACTCAAGAACAGAGAGGCCAGATTAGACTTTGTCAGAATACATCTAAAAAAGCCTGAACAGTCCTGGAGCAAGATTCTTTGGACAGATAAAACCCAAGATGAACTCTAACCAGAACGATGGGAAGAAAAGAGTATGGAGAAGGAAAGGAACAACTCATGATCCAAAGCAACCACATCATCTGTCAAACAAATGTGTGATAAACTCCCTTTACCTAAAGATGCAAGTCTACACCTCAGTCACATCTTGATGGCTTCATGTCAGTATGTGTCACTTTACAAATACTTACGTACTTGGCTGTGTCCTGGCAGACATCACTCACACATCCTGCTGTGTAGTCCCTGATAGGGAGGCTCAACACCTGAAGTCTGCCATGACAAGGCCTAAAGCTTAATGATGAGAGGTTTTGGTGTAATCCTGATTTTAGTTATTGGAATTTTGATCTACAGTTGAAATGATACCACTTGGAGCACCTAGGTGAGCAAGAAAATAATTTATGTGAATTTTATCATATATTCATCCACCTTTTGGTGTTAAACTCTGTAAATGCTTTAAAACTGGCTGGCATTACCTAGAACTTAAATCTTCTATATACACAAAAAATGAATGTTTAACTTCTCATTCAATTTTTTTCAGTTCAAGTAATGGGCCAACAAGGATTCATCCACACGGGAGCATGGTTGTGTTGTGTATTTCCTGGCATTGGCCTGTGACATTTTAGGTTTATACCTTTTTAATAACACAAGAGGAAATGTTACAGAGGTCACCAAAAGAAACCCCAATCTGAGAACTGTCCACAGCACATTTCATGGCAATCTGGCCCATAGCTGTCATGTCTTCGTGCCTTGGTATTCAAAAGACTGACCAAAAGGCATCACCCTCCTCTACTGCTGCAAATGTCTAAAAATGACCTTTAAGACCTGATGAATGTCCCATGTGTATTGGGTTAATAAGCTGGGGTGGTGATACTGACAGAGGGCTCAAAAAATGAACAGGTTTTTGATCAGCCCTTTTATTTTACTTGTCTGTGTCAGTGTAGAAATGCTGTGTGCTGCTCATCCATCCATAAGATATGGGCTTTTTTTCATTCAGTAAACTGTATAGTGTGTCTGCTTTGACAAGCCAGAGATATCACACTCAGTCACAATCACTGCATACCAAACAGTCTTCAAATATTTCTTGTCCATCATTGCATCATTATATCCATTGCATCTGGCTGCAGGGATTCACACAGTATGTAACTGGCAGCAGTCACACTGTCTTTGTTTATCTTTGTTTATCTTTGTTTGGATATTTGGTTTTCCTCCCAGCCCCACAAACTGAAAAGTGCCAAGTATCGTGTTATATTGCTACATTGAGATTTTGGAAACAACAATAAATGTTTTGTCCTTAATTTTATTTACAGATCCCTGATCCCTGATAACTCAGGTTCGCTGTCACAGTGACAGCGAACCTGAGTTATCACCCACATAAATAAAAGAAAGGCGAGGCCCTTCACAGGTGCTGCACTGTAAACCGTACTGTACACTCTACAATGAAGGGTTTTAGATATAGCTCTGCGAGTTCCTCTTTTGATTAAAAAGCTGCTGACAAGTCACCACAGAGCAAGTCTGTGGTTATGTGGCCTGTCAGGTGCATCTCAGACTGTTTGTTACCCTTATTTGACCTTACAGGAGAAGAGGGGAAATTTGAGGTTATCCAGGTTTATCTGCTTTTACAGATAGAACACATAATTTAGTAGCTTGTTTGGTGTGTAGTGCAGGTATAGTAAATTATATTTTCCCAAAGCCTGTCATCCTATAATCAGAACCAAAGTGTTATTGAGCTTTTTGACAATATTACACTACAAAATCATCATTTTTGATATAGTCTTCAGTGCTAACACTGATCTGGATATACACTGGTTTTTCATACACATTCTCGTTTCCCAAAATCCATTTATCTTCAGAAGCTCAATGTTTTGTGAGCTAAAATAAAGAGCCATGTTTTCAGCTCTTGGGCAATGTGTTTTTAGCTAATCCAGTGTTTTGTTTTGTTTTGGTTTTTTTAAATAGCTTATGTAGCTAAAGAAGTAGGAAAATTTCCTCAACCTGTAAAAGAACACTTCATACTTTAGTTTCTTTGAAAAACTACCCAATTTAGTGATGCACAGTTTTCTCAGCTCAGCAACAACATGAGCTTTTTTGTCAAAGAATGATCTGACCAGAGACTCTGATGGATTGGCTCTTATTGTTCATCTTGAAAACCCAACATGGAAACCTGATCGCAGTTTTTTCTAAACTGACTGGCATAGCTAATGATTTTTTTTACCCAAATTGGTGTAAAGGTATCTGAAACTGTTCTACAACTAGCATTTTTTAATCATCGATTAATTTGAGGAATTTTATGAAATGTATTTATTTATTTAGTAAATTGTTTAGTTTATAGAAGGACTGGAAGTAGAGAAAATTGTTATCACAATTCCCTGGAGTGATTCCTTTAATTTGGTGATCTTGAGAGACTGCAGAACCAATAAATGTTTGGTGTTTTTGCTTGATAAATGACTTACTAACAACTATTAGAATTTGATTATTTTTCTTTCCTTCAACTAATGAATTTTTCATTTAAGCCTCAGTTTGAAGTATCAGCCACTTGGTTTTTGATTACGAAGCATTATTTTGGTCAGTCATTGTATCTTTATGGAAATCTGGATTGTACAGATCAGTGTCAGTTCACCAGAATGCTGTGTTGTGATGTAATCTTTTCAGGTTTTGTCCAAATTGGTCAAGTTATATTTCAGTTATTAACTGAGGCATCATATTTAATGGATTTCTAAATCCAAAAGTGGTAATAAAAAAAACAGTTTCCTCGTGTGGACTGAAAATGCTAGTAAGATACCTCAATGTACTGTACCAATTTTCAGTGTGTTTACCTCAAACAGCTGCGAACCTTTGTTGGCTGCCTAAACCCCTCTTTGGCATTGCTCTCACTGAAGATAAGAGGTGATGCTGTAAAGAACAGCGAGCGCATTATGTCCCATCACGCTTGTAATTCCCTTTGACGGATGCGAGGGAATTCTTCATTATGTGACACACTTGCACTGCTGCCCATGCCTGGATTTAATCCCACGTCTGCAGCTCTTTCTGCATAGGGTTTATGGGAAACAGGTTGAACATGTGCCCCCATGCCCTAAAGATCATCAGAACTCATTCAATTGATTGGAATTAAACAGTTAATCTCTATTGGGCTTTTTCATCCTTGACAAGACCTCTTGAACGTCTTTCTGTTGTACTCTGTCAGAGGCTAATTGTGAGCCCTGTATGACTGAGAATGTGAGTTTTCCCCCTTTTTCACTCCAGGGCATATGTACATATTCTCTGTGGAATGCCGGAAAGGCATTGTTGTCTTCTTTTGAAAGGTCTTCCGAGGTCTATGAATGTTATGTTCCCAAGCCCTCTGCATAGCGCAACTCATAGTCCACTAATTGATGTAGTTGGAGTTTTCCTGGAAAGAATGGCAAGGACGTGGTCACAGTTGCTTGGGATTTGTCTGGGTGCATAAAGGCATCAGTGGGCATGTGAACAATGTTGAAGAAGGATACAAAAGGAGCAGCTATGAATTAAGGACCATTACAAATACCATGTCTGTTGAGCTGACAGTCATTCAGTTTGCTCAGGAAAGCCTTCACTGTCATTCACAGAGAGAATTGTAAAAATTATTGACCTGATTATAGCTATAATTTTGGGATTCGACTGTGCAAAACACATGACCAAATATCCCTCAACCAAAATGTCGAATATTTGATACAGTAACTAGACAGTAACTTGTTTTTTTTTATCACTGGACCACACAAAACACAACTGGCAGCAAAATGAAACTGTGTTTATTTTTTTTTATTTAATACCCAGAAATAATTCCATATAGCATTATAAATGGCAAACAGTAAAGTTTGTTACTTTTCTAATAATCGAAACATTGTAATGATTTTGCACTGATTAATACAATCTAACCACAGGAATAGATATTGCTTTGTTTGTAAAATCGGAGCATTGGGGTGCTGTAGTTAAGACTGGGATAAAAGTCATTTTACAGTCACCTGTTCTCTTTACTGTCCATTCATTCATGGCCATGACCAGTTTAGCACAATAGCAATTTAGACGGCCTAAGTAATCTGGTGGATGCTAAATCATTCTGCCTATCCTGACTGAAATAAAAGCAGGGTAGGGAATTCTGGGACAAATTCACCTACTTCCAAAGTGCACAAAATAAAGAAGCAATCTGGATGGATCAAAATTTAATCAACACTTGTAGTATAAAAGAACAACTTTTTTGTTAGACCAGCAGATTTCCGCGTTTAGCCTTAGTTGTGGTCCTGAAATGAGGGTATAACAGTGAAACACAGCAGGCTTACAAAGTTTATCCTAGTTATTCCTTTGCTGCAACAGGTAGTTAGGGATTCAGAACTTGTTTCAATTCACAGACAGCTGTGTTGTCTATGTCTTCAGAAAATACCTTTTTACAGTAAGAGCAGCTAAGATGGCAAAGTTAATGAAAGTAACCTTTGGGTAAATCAGTGCCTCTGGGGTGTGACACCATCATGTGACCCACGCTTTGATCTTAGTTGACAAAACTGTTTGCAGTTAGCAAGCCAGCTAGCTCGGGCACCTTTGGTGACTGCCTAGCATGTTACCAGCTAGCTAGTGTGCAATGTTAGGCATTGACACTTTACATAGTTATGAAGAAATGTGATTATTCTTTTCAGTAACGAGTAGTCCAAAAGATTACAATTTGAAAATCAGTAATTCCATTACAATTACTAATCCGAGTAATGCTGTTTGTTTGACAGCTGGAAGTAGTTTTCTTCATTGTATTAGTGTGTTCAGTGGAAGGAGCAATAGTGGAGAAAACTCCCAGTAACTCCAAACTTGTCTAATTTACTTGTGTGTTTTCAGCTAATTTGCTGGTGTTGGCTACTAATTTGCTCAGCTTCATTGTGAGGACTGCTGAGCTTACTGCAGGTTAACATTACGGTAACTGTATATGGCCGATCAGTCCCTCTAAGCTGTAGACTGGCTGCTTAAACAAAAATATTTGTATTTTTTTAACAGGTATTAAGTATAGAATTAATGATATTTGAGTGTAGAGGAGTGTGAGACTAACTTAGTAAAGTCAAATTACAACTAATGTAACTAAATTTCTTTTGCTATTAGTAAAGTGAATTTATTACTTTTTCAGTGAGTAATGTCATGAGTAATTTATTACAGTTTTCAAGTAACTTGTCTGACTCTGCTAGTGTGTTTAATGTTAGTTTTCTAACTACAATAGTGCACTAATTATACTGGGTTTATGCTTCTGCGTCAAATCTACAAAGAGCCTATGCCGTGAACGTGAACATTTATACTTCTGCGTTGGTGTCACTGCAGATACAGCATCAAAGCACTAATTGGCGTTGGCATTTATATGCCACTGTCTTGCAACTGTTTACCACAAATTTTTTGGAGCACTTCAGGAACAATGGCAACTGCAGCTGAACTGATCTTGATGGAGTTGGAGCTGATAGATGTTGAACATCAGTTGGTTTTCCTGAATTTACGGTGACACAGAAACGAAAGAAGATGCCAGAGGAAACAGTCTTTACAACCCTGGTAGCGAAGAAGGGGAAGCTGGAAATGAAATGCTATACCAAGCTGACCAATCACAGTTCTTGCAGTCTGCGTCACCTCCAAACCTCTCGAATACCTGCCCAGCACCTTTAGGGTTTTGGTGCAGCTGTACCAAAGTGGTGTAAGAACATTATGTAACCTATGATGGTCACTTTAAGGTTAATTAATCCCGATGCAGAATTTGTCCTGTTTCTTTTCTTTGTCAATTTTGTATAATATATTTTAATAAAAGGCATTTAAACCATCTTCTGAAATCTTTGATGCAGCTTCTCCTCAGTTATTCAGAAACTCCATCAAACATGTTTCACCAGCAGAACCGTAATGGGCAATGCTTTTTAAAACACCATGATGACTAACATGAATGATGATGTTTATCAAAATGAGTAATCACATCATATTCAGTGTATTGGGAAAAAAATTAGCAAAGACATCTTAACGGCAAGCAGTGAACTAATCAGCCAATGTGTTAGAAGAACAGAAGCTTTAACCCAGTTAATTTTGTGTTACATTTCCTTTCTTGATTGACATAAAAGGTTTCCAGGTTTCCCCAATGTTAGGGCCTTTACTGGTTACACAATCATCCTGTGTAAACGGGGGATTCGGTTACAGCTGTGTTTTGCTGAGAGTCCCGGGTTTGTGTGTCAACAGCATCTTCGGAAGAGAAAAGGTAATTTTGAAGACAGCAGAAACTGCCTGAGGCCATCACGGCTGCTAATCCATCCACATTACACAGAAAATTATATCCTACATTGTCTCATTGGTCTTCATCTAGTTTACAGCAATCCTTCATATTTATAGCAATAGGTTTGATTTGTGTAACAACCTTTTTTTAATGCTACTTGTTTTATAAGAATGTTCTAATCATGGCAACAGTAATATTTTCCAATTTACATGGGCTAAACATATACAAACATATCCAAATATTGGACTTTGTGATCACCTCATCCTCCATACGTTATGCAGATCACATAAGTGTAGTAAGTGATGACATATCCGTGGCATTGCATGTTTAGTTAATTTACTGCAGAGAATTATAACTTGCTTTAAACACACAATCACTCATGTCTGCTTTAATGATAGTCAGCATTACCTAATTTGTAATAATGCAAGTGTATATTATTTTAAGAATTATGCATTAACAAAACCATAACTTTGAGAAAATTAAATGCAGATTTTATCTTCACTCTCATGGAGTTTCAAGATGGATTCCTATGTAGTTTTGAAATGTATGGAGATGTAGAGATAACTGGTTTAATGATCGGTAAGAAAAGTACCAGCACAGGGAATCCAGGAACTAAGGGCAAAGGACCCAATGCAGGCACACAAGACAGGCTGATGCGGTGAAGGTGTTTTGATGTACAAAATACGGCTCACAGGCAGACAGATGGATGGACAGATAGGCAAGTGACAAGTAAACTGGTAAGAACAAACCTTAGAATTCTTTCCACAAGAATGGGGTCACAAACACATGAAGTGAGGAGGACTAAAGGTAACACAGAGATGAAAAATACACAAAGGAGGAAGGTTTAATTAGGATCAGGTGAAATACACCAGGGCGGGGCAGGTAATCACAGAAATGGGAAAACAAAGACAGGAAGTAAAACAACCGACCAACACACAAGGGAGTAATTTCAAAGTAAGACAGGAAATAAAGAGAGCCCAAAGAGTCATACAGAGGGCAGATTGTGACATGTACATGCAAAGACTTAAAATCCACCCAACATGCTGTTCATAAAAGTAATAGTTGTGATATATACATAATTTGTTTTTATTTGCTAAAATGCACAAAAAACACTTTAATTATTCCTTAAACAGTCCAATAAGACATAACTGTTTAACTACATAAGCCACAGACTGAATCTTGCAATTTCAGTTTTTCCCACCTTGGAAAACATCCAGCCAGAATTAGGTGACTGACACAGTGTTGGTTCATTTTATACACTGGTGAGATTATCGTTCTAGGGACTGATCTTTGTTTATCACCTACTGAAATATAATCACTACCAATTATTAACCTTTTTTTCAGAAGCGGGGAAGATGATTTGAATTAAACCAATTATGTTGATAAATAAACCTTATAAATAAATTAATTAGGTAACCGCCATATTTCAAACACTAGCTAAAGTGCTATAAAAAAACTTAGTTTTCAGTTAGTTTAAACTTAGTTTCAGCACATATTACACCATATGTTAATGTCAGAGGAACAACAGAATTAAATTCTAACTTAACTCTATGAAACTTTTTAAAAATCTTTTGGTTCATTGCCTTGGTTTTATGGCCTGCAACTAAAATGTTTTGGTTCCCTCCCTTGGCTCTCATCTGTGTCCTTTGTCTCCGATAAACCCACTGTAAACTAAGTGCTCTTCACCAAACAGCAGACAGATGGATGGACAGATAGGCAAGTGACAAGTAAACTGGTAAGAACAAACCTTAGAATTCTTTCCACAAGAATGGGGTCACAAACACATGAAGTGAGGAGGACTAAAGGTAACACAGAGATGAAAAAATACACAAAGGAGGAAGGTTTAATTAGGATCAGGTGAAATACACCAGGGCGGGGCAGGTAATCACAGAAATGGGAAAACAAAGACAGGAAGTAAAACAACCGACCAACACACAAGGGAGTAATTTCAAAGTAAGACAGGAAATAAAGAGAGCCCAAAGAGTCATACAGAGGGCAGATTGTGACATGTACATGCAAAGACTTAAAATCCACCCAACATGCTGTTCATAAAAGTAATAGTTGTGATATATACATAATTTGTTTTTATTTGCTAAAATGCACAAAAAACACTTTAATTGTTCCTTAAACAGTCCAATAAGACATAACTGTTTAACTACATAAGCCACAGACTGAATCTTGCAATTTCAGTTTTTCCCACCTTGGAAAACATCCAGCCAGAATTAGGTGACTGACACAGTGTTGGTTCATTTTATACACTGGTGAGATTATCGTTCTAGGGACTGATCTTTGTTTATCACCTACTGAAATATAATCACTACCAATTATTAACCTTTTTTTCAGAAGCGGGGAAGATGATTTGAATTAAACCAATTATGTTGATAAATAAACCTTATAAATAAATTAATTAGGTAACCGCCATATTTCAAACACTAGCTAAAGTGCTATAAAAAAACTTAGTTTTCAGTTAGTTTAAACTTAGTTTCAGCACATATTACACCATATGTTAATGTCAGAGGAACAACAGAATTAAATTCTAACTTAACTCTATGAAACTTTTTAAAAATCTTTTGGTTCATTGCCTTGGTTTTATGGCCTGCAACTAAAATGTTTTGGTTCCCTCCCTTGGCTCTCATCTGTGTCCTTTGTCTCCGATAAACCCACTGTAAACTAAGTGCTCTTCACCAAACAGCAGACAGACACCAATCAGCAACTGGCTGGTGAATGTAGTGGAGCATTTAGAAGCTAACGAGCCAGATATTTCCCTTGCGAGTTGGTGGAGACCAAAACCAAAGCTAAAACGGAGAGGGGATAATGGACTTGGATCCATCAGGTGGACACAAAAACATGGCCCCAAATGAATGCTCATGTTACTCTGTGTCTGCCTTGTATGTATAACTACATACACACTTCTCACACATAACTTTGTAAAGATATAATATGTCAGTGCTGTTTGCAGCTTGCCCTGCTCGCCCTGAGAGGCCACGAGATAATATGAATACTGCCTCTAGAGGATTTCTTGACACAATTTCATTTAACAGTCTATATGTTTACTTGTATTCAAACAAAGGTTTTCAGGCTTTTAAAGTTGGGAGTGGCTTGGTGGGTCAGCATTATGTCAGCTTTGTTTGCTTCAGAATAAACAAGCAAGGCTCCTAATGGCAATATAGCCTGATCTCTGTTTAAAAGAGGCCTCCTGCTTATCAGTAAATAAGTTAGTCAGTTATTTCTCCTCTCATGGTTGTGAATCACAATGACAATGGCAGAACCATACCAGCTCTACTACTTCCCCATTTGCTTTCCAGCACCTCATTAGCATTTTCCTTTGAGCGGGTGATAGTCAAAAGGAAAGGAAAGCAATCCGTCTCTCATCTGGGGCTTTTGTCTGTCTGTGTTGATGGAGAAAGAATAGGAGGAATTTTTCCCAACACTGTCAGAGATTCACCAGGGATTTGAATTAGGTTTTGCTGATGTAGGAGAAGTAGCTCTGTGTTGTGTCTAGTGGTTGGGAAGAATGGACTTGCTGTCTTTTTAGACAAATAGCAGAGATATGACCACAGTCCTCACTGTATATGAGCATAGGGCTTAAGTCTTTGAACATGATGCTCACTCTGATTTTTGTGTTTTTCAGCTCAACTTACACATTTCATTCAAGGCATTTTTACGAATACACTAATGAATTAAGTAAAATTCCCTTTTTAGCCAAGAATCGAAAAACAGCAGCTTAGTCATTTGATGATAAAGACAGACGTCATTTATATAGTTAAAGTACCTGTGATTGACACTGAGTGACATTAAGCCGGCCAATCGCAGTGGCTTTTTTTTTCTTTTTTTCTGGAGCACATACCCCACAAAGTTATGCATGATTTTTTTCTCCTTTTTAATTCCACTTTCTATTTTTTTTTTAGAGCCTCATGTTGTCTGGCCCCAGGGCTTGACCCCTGGTAAGCCCATACATTAAAAAAGCTGAGCATATGATAAAGTATTCTCTCCTTGGACTCACTCTTAGACTTTGAGTGTAGTACAGTTTTTTTCTTGTAGGTAACTATAATTCACCCTAAACTTGAAGGGTGGATGCTTGATCAAACACAGATACTGTTGTCAGCATGGATTCATATCCATCACAGTGGATTGTAATAGAGTCAAGTTGCATAATAAATCATGTAAAGCAACTTCTTGAATACTCCTACAGGAATATACTTTACACCGTAGTCCTTGTGTCACAATATGCTCCAGACACTCCCAGTTTTGCTAAAATATGACTAAATGAACTCCATCCAGTACACTTTCAAGCACTGATAAGGATGAAAATACAGTTAAGAGGGAGCACTAAAATATGATGAGACTTTGCACAGGTCTTGACACATCAGTCTCAGCAGTTTCACCACCAGCTTTGGTAAATTGAGAACAAATAATGGTCACTAATGGTTCTGTGAGGAAGTACAGCGGTGCTTTGAGCTGAATGCTAATGTCAGCACAATAACTTGCTCAAAATGATAATTTTAGCATGCTAGCTGAGCAAGTAATTTGAACTTCTTTCTCTATTATGTGTTCAGTGTGTTAAAATTACAACATTTGCTAATTAGCACTAAACACAAAGTACAGCTCAGGATGTTGAGAATGCCATTGCTTTCATGGATATATGGTCCTAAACCAAAGTATTGGAGAAACAGAAATTTTGAAATGATGATGCCACT
Organism: Istiophorus platypterus; assembly: GCA_016859345.1. Lineage (NCBI taxonomy): Eukaryota > Metazoa > Chordata > Actinopteri > Istiophoriformes > Istiophoridae > Istiophorus > Istiophorus platypterus. Next base: position 2,002,297 of record CM029133.1, on the reverse strand, counting down.
ACACTAAAGTTACTAAAATTCATCCTGAGGGGAACATGAACATCTGTACCAAATTGTTTGTTAATCTGTCCAATAGCTATTGATAATTTCACTTGTAAATGAAATCAAAAAATGTCACCAATGTTTGAAGGGTTGATCCTCTAGGGACCATGAATACATATTCAGAATTTCATGGCAACCCATCGAGTATTTGCCAAGATATTTCAGCCTGAACCAACATTATGTATTAATCAATATTGCTATAGCTAGTTTTGCAAAAAAAAAAAAAAAATCATTTTAGTTGATAACAAATAAAAGTGATGAAATAAATTTAGCAAGAGTTGAATGAAGTTTTAATAAAATATTAAATTATTTTACATTCTATTTATTAATTTATATCTTACATCTTGTTAATATATTTGTTTGTATTAAAACATTCTTTTAATTTCAAGATATCTTATTTTTATGATAGTGGCTTTTTTGAATATACATTCAGAATATGCATGACACAAAGTGCTTTGCATTTTAATGCACCACCATTTAGCAAATGTAATTGGTCAAACTGGTCAAAAAATCCAAAAATAGAAAATCCTGTTTTTCATTTTATTTATTTCCAGAAACTGCAATGCAATGCTGTAATAAAAGGGCAAACCATTTTCTTACAGCAATTCATTCATATGTGAGCAAGTATTCCCCAGCCCTAGCTATCACTCCTCACCCCTCCTCCTCCCCTTCCTCCCCACTGCTCCTAACTCCTTGCACTCTCTCTGCAGTAACTTGTGTCCCAGCCTGCCTTTGCTCGAGAGAATCCCGGTGACCTAGATTCAGCCGGAGTTTACTGTCGGCTCCAGCCCGTGCTGTTTGCACTCTTGCTGCCAGCGCCAAATCAATACTGTGCTCGCACATCAGCGCTCTGACCCACATCTCCATGGCAACAGCTCCGCGATGCCCCGGCAAGGCAGCAGCAGCTGGTGAAGGAGAGAGAAGTGTAGGACTCCCTGACCTGCAGAGTAGCGGATGATGGGGTTGTACCTCCTCTCATATTGGTTTTGCCCCCTCTCATTTTCCCATTCATCAGTGTGCATGCTGATGAGGGATTACCAAACACACATATGAAGATGTACTGTTTTTATAGAATTTGTTATTCCATTTGACAGGGACTTTTCATCTTGCTGCTGCCAGTGATAGGAATGATAGATTTTCCTTGCTTCTATCTCCTCTGTCTCCTTTAAGCCCTACCGATGGCTCCCGTTGCTCCTCCCATCCTGTGCCATATGCTCCCATAATTCACTGCCAGTTGCTTTTTTTTCACCCCACGTGTTGACTTGCTCTGTCGGCGGTCTGCCCCCTTTCTCCATCTTGATTATTCATGTTGTCCATCATAAAAACCAACCCACATTTAGAAAAATTGAATTTTAAAACGGTTCAAAGGGTTTTCTCTGATGTTTTAGTGGAACCAATTCAGACATTTATTCAAAGCTGGATACTGGAAACAAACACAGTTTTTGCTTCTATCTACAGTAGTTTTTCACCACTCATACAAAGGAAAGCAGGCAGTTTGGGTTCAGGTCACATTACAAAGTTGGCCTGCATCAGGGTGTCGCTGTCTCTGGCCAACAGAACCCCCTGGAATAAGACTGGCCCCTGCTTGATTTTATCACAATAACCTGCTGTCACTTTACATTTACACTGGCTGAAACCTACCCTGCCAACTGCCACCGCTAGGCTCAGATAACACCGGTGACAATCAGCGCTCTGTCTGTCTGTTTCTCGGTACCTGCTGCGGCAGTTTGTTATGTGGCTAATAGCCACACTGTGGCTGCCAGGCCGTTTCCCGCAACAGGCAGCTTCCATCCCTCCTAGATCTTCACCCTAATATTCTGTGAACCACTGAAACTTTCAGTTTAGTGATAAAACTGTTTAGTTTACTGGGTCAATAATAGATTTGACAGTAAAGTCTACAGGCAGAGAAGACAAAGAAGACTCTGGATATGTGCTTCTCTTCTGTTCCATCACTTTCATTCATTGCAGTCTCATCACAGACTATCCCACATGTCCTATCAAGCGGCTGAGTCAGCATGCATTATTCCAACCGCTCCCAACCTGGATTTAATATGCATAAACAGGGGTTCAAGTAATAACTACAGGATTATTGTAAGACTATTCATATAGGATTTATGACTTACACTGATGAGCTGATAAATTTCTGAACACTCACAGATGAGGCCAATAATTATTGTCTTGTAAAAACAGTGCATGTCAAAGTCTAGTATACTGTATGTGTCTTTATTAGCCATTAGCCATGAATCTGTGTGCCTAGGTCTTGCTTTTACTGTGCAACGTGCAAATCTGGATTTGGAGGATCTGGATCTGGAGTTGTAGTCTAGTCCTGAAGGTGGTGGTAATCCACACAAAGCTGCTGATTGGCAAATTCATGGTATCCAATGTATCCTTTTCTCCCTTCACACTCCGAACAGCTGCAGTTCTTCATGTCATGGATCCACAAGATGTCGAAAACTTTCCTCTAAGGCTCTGCTCCATGTTGACAAAATTTCATCCCATCATTACTGCTACTTTTTTTATCTGCATATTCATGCTCCCAGTCCTCTGTTCCAGCACATCCCAAAAGTGTTGGATTCAGATCTAGTGACTTGGGGGGCCACTGAAGTCCACTGAACTCTTCGTCATGTTCATAAAACCAGTTTGAGACGACTTGTGCTTTAGGACATGGAACATTATCCTGCTGGAAGTAGCCATTAGATGAAGGTAAACTGTGGCCATGAAGGGATGAATATCATCAGCGGCAATAATGAGACAAACTGTGGCATTCAAACCATGATTGATGGTAGTATTGTGCCCAAAGTGTGTGAAGAAAAAATCCCCCACACCATTACACCACCACCACCGACCTCGACTGTTGACACGAGGCAGGTTGGGTCCATGGATTCAGGCTGTTGTTGCCAAATTCTGACCCTACCATTTGTGTGCCTCACCAGAAATTGAAATTCATCAGACCAGTGTACATTTTTCCAGTCTTCAGCTGTCAGGTTTTGCTGAGCCTTTTGTATTGGCTGACAACACAAGTGGGCAACATGTGCAGCTGTTTGCTTCTTTCAGTGTGAAATAAGATTCCTCTCACTCATATTACTGAATTCTTCCAACCCTATACCCCTATACCAGGTCATATGTTTTTCCCATGTACATTTAGTAAGGAAATCTTAATGTATCAATGTGAAAGACCCCACCACACACACACACTCTCTCATGCACACACACTCTCTCACACACACACACACACACAGCTTGTCCTTGGCCTTGGGGTCATTGGTCTGATATTCCATCTCAGCCACCCCTCTGGGCCCTGAACAAGCTTTTCCAGCCTGTCAGCCTTAATCCATGGCAACCAGAGAATTAAAGGTTCACAACACAAAGCCTCCAAAAAACATAATGTTGAGTACAAATCTCCCCAGAGTGAATGCAACTAAATGCCTTTAACTGTGTAAGAAACCCTATAGTCAGGTGGCACCTACTCCATTTTCAGTAGAACTCCTTAGTCAAAGGTGTCAAGCACAAATTTATTTTCATTTGCAGAATAAGCTTTCAGTATTTAATGGATAATTCATGCATATTACAACGTGGGTCCTGTTGTACTTTTAGACATCATTCTTCTTAGTGATGATGTAATGATACCATTTTACTCGCCAAAGTAGTTGCAGACATCTGGAAACGCAGCAACATTGCTGCAACATGGCAAAAAAAGAGCTGACAGACAATCAGGTTTTTTTCTAAATTATCTAACTTACTTAATTTTTAAAGAAAATTGATTGTGGGTGCATCCAAAATGCTGGTAGTAACCCCTCATTATGCAGAAAAAAAAAACATTTCTTTTCAAATTGATATAAGGCTAATTTGTGAGTTTGTTTTAAACCATTCTGATCATCCGAGTGCTCATGTTTTTGACCAATGTTGCTGCTACATTCTGACAACTCAGCAAATAATTTGGGGAGTACCACAGTATTTCCAAAAGACCTGATTGCCAAAATTAAAAAAATAATATGCCGGACTTCTTTAAGTATCTTAGAGTGATATCAGTGACAGTCAATTGGAAACATTCTTTGACATCCTATGTCAAGTCTCAAAAGGTTCCAGGGCTGGTAACATTACAGTGCTCAAAAATGTTCATTGACATTTGTAACAAGTAAGACACATAGGAGTTAAAATCTAAGAGCCATTGTGGGCAAGGCTGGATGACCAATGTGGCCCTACAACCCTCAGTGGTTTACTCCACCCCAGCAAGGTAGATAAGTATAACTTTGATGAGAGATGAATGATTTGAAGATGATGAAAACCTACTGGTTCCTGAATTTTCATTCTTAATTGTGAGGCTCTCTCTTGTCTAGGTGCCCTGGTTTAACATCTGATTTTAAGACCTAATAGTTATACTTTTGTGTTTAGTCAAATAACCACATGCTTACTCACACACAGCCAACCTTGGGAAAGGATCGTGTTTCAGAAAAGAAGTACTGGTGTGGTTTCCTGGGCTAAGGGCAAACATGCTTTCATTTGCAGTCTTTATGGCTAACTTTCCTTAAAGACAACAGGATATATTCACATTGCACAGGGTAACTGTCCGTGAGGCCCAGAGCTTGTTTTTCCTGGAGATTCACTAGCAGGTTGATTCAGTCCTGATTATAAGGACATCACTGTGGGTTTTTTTTTTTTTTGCCCTAGAGTCAAATCCTAATTTTCTGTATTGTTAAAAAGAATTAAGCATATCTTGGTTTGTTCTCGGTATACTTACAGTACAAACTAAAAGTAAGGTCAAGAGGACTTTCTCAAATGATCTGTTAAGCCAAAGTAAAGCCAGATAACATGTCTTGAGGGCAGTAAACAACAACCAGATGTTACAAATGTGTTCCCCAGGATATTTAGTTACACTCACTGTTCTTCATTAATAGTTCTACCATAATGTGTAAACAGAATATCAGCTTCTCTAAGTAGTTTACTTTTGCCATTCATATGAACACACAAATGGGTGAATATAACACAAAAGGCCAAGGTATGCTATAAATTATCTGCCAGTAGTTTGTACAAAGTGTTGTCTGACCACACATAAATGTAAAGTGTTTATAGCTGTTCAAAATGGATGGATTTAAACCAGCTGGGAAAAAACCTGGCCCCGGGGGGGGGGGGGGGGGGGGGTTATGAAGCACACTTTTTGACAGTTGTGGTGTGATAGTGCGTTTGAAATGGTTGTACACACACAAAAAAAACAATGGACATAGTTTGTCAGTAGCAGAAAGTAATAAAAACTGTCACACCTGCCCAGCCCCCTCCTCCCTGCACCTCTAATCCTTATAATAAATCCAGACTTGCCAATTGTAGTCCAGCTTTAAGGTACAAGTTGTGCTATGGTCAGGAACTGATGTGTGAGCTGATGTGAGCACAGGCTGGGGGCCGAACACACCATTTCCACACACAGTGAACCGCGAGAAGCCCCTGAAGTGTCTAATCCTTTCCCACCATTGTCCACATGTCCCTGTGACTGCAAATGACAACCATCATTCATATGATTCCAATTTTCCCTGCTAGTGCTGTATTTGAGAATTTGTTGACCACTCTGGTTTGGTTTCCCCAGTATTGCTGTTTGTGTCCAAGAAAATGTGGGGCTTCTTCACCCCCATGCTGTTTTTCAAACGGTTACAGCTTTGTCTTGATGTGACTCACAAAAGCAGCTTTGATAGCAGCCCTCTCCTGCCAATCTCTACACTCTTTAAACAGGTTTTCAACTAACCTTAGTGCCACTGTTTCCAGTGCCCAAACATCCAAACAATCTAAAATGTGGCCTGTAGACTTGTTAAATCTACTCAGTAACTCCCAGCTCCCTTTGTTTTAGCCAACTTTTATCCTTTTAGGGGGAGTCTTGTGTATTTGTCTACCTTTGTCCCTGTTTGAAGTAACAGATCTAAAAAGACGGGGATCCATATAGATGAGCTCATTGTTTATTGTGGGATTAGCCTGCTTATATTTTTCACCAATTGGATGATCTTGACCAAATAGGAGTCTGTCACATTGGACCATTGTTCAAGACCATGGAGGGCAGTATTAATGTCATGGTTCGGCTGTGCCTCACCCATTCCCTGTGTTTCCTCCTGTTTCCTCCTCCCTAGTCTTTCTTGTTGGTCCCATTTTGTCTCTCCCCCTGTCTGTGAGTATGTGTGTGTTTGTTTGGGCGTGGCTGTCTGGTTTCTTCCTGTGCTCAATCCACCTGCACACCTGAAACCCATCTGCTAATAAATGCCAGCAGTATAATGATCCTGGCTCTACCTTCCAGTCTTTGCCATATGGTTCAGTTTGCCAGTGTTGTATTGAAGCTAATGCTAAGCTCTAGTTGTAGTTTGTACTATTCCTTCATGTTTGCCTATGCAACAGGCTGTCCCTGTTTATCTGCTCCTCACCCTGCTACCACTGCCTATGCTGCTCCTCCGTCAACCTTGGCTCAACTCATCAAATCCTCACCACTACAAATGTACAATAAACCAGCTTTTGAGGTTTTGAACATCTCTTTTCTGAGTGCTGCTTCTGATTCAAAATTAATTTTAAGTAAAACTGAATCATTTAACAATTATTTTCCATGCCATCCATGAATTATTTCTGCAGCTGGCAGCTCAGTCAAAAATTTACTATTGTATCCTTTTGTTAAGCCTTACACAAAAATCTTTTCCTGTCAGACTACCTTTCACCTTCTGTTGAGGAGAACTTGATGTGCAGGCCATAATGGTTCCAGTATGTGTAGTTTTGTCCTGCATCATCACTGCTTTCAATGGTGCAAAGTTAATGTGGAGAGGCATTTGGCAGATGGCTGCTTTTATTCATGAAAGGATGTGAATGGGTATATTTTGCCCTTGTCCTTTCTTTTCTTGTGATCTCTACACAAGGTTCCAGAGGCACAGGAGGAAGCAAAGGGAGCACAAGAGACAGAAACAGCCCAAGTCAAAGTCTATAAACTTGGCTAAACTCACCAGATATGTCCCTCTGCTCCCTGTTTGGAGGTGTCTCAGCTATGTAAAAAAAAAAAAAAGTATTTTAGCTAAATAATGTGCAAAGTAAGGTAGGTGACTATGCAATGTATTTCTTAAAGCTTCAGTCAAAACCAGGGTCTGCTTTAAAATGTAAATCTTTACATTGGACTCCACAAACTCCTGAAGCAAATACCTAAAGATCCAGCTTATTCACCAGCTAGGTACTTACATGGTCTACCTGCTGTGTCATGCTGAACCAAACTATCTAGTGTCAAAATGAAAATATTATTTACTGCAGCAGTTTTTGCGCTGGTGTTGAGAGAAGACAAGAAACTGCAGAAATTAAAGATGAGGAGAAATTTATAGTTTCAGCTGCTAGTAATGTCCAACCAAAGCCAACCAACTACTAGTAATGTTTGGCAACACATGGTCCTTCAGCACCCAACTGCAGACTTGATCATGTGTCAAAGCCCTATTGACTGCTGAGGGCAGGTAAAAAACACATCACAGAAATTTCCTACTACTTTTCATCCGGCACTTTTGTCTGTACCACTTCTGCTAGAGGCTGCTTTATTTTTTTTTCAATGCGCTGTCTGTAAACAACATCCTAATTCTCAGTAAGTTGGTTACTGGAACATAGACTTGGGCCATTGGAGTTAAAATCCCCTTAGTCATAGCTATTTATACGTATATGTGTGTGTTATTGTGCTGCTTTGAAAAAGTGGGCAGTATCACAGGGGGCCACAAGCTTCGTTGGTTCCCAGCTCCCTGCCAGTATCATGCTTCCTGACCAATCCATTCAAATATACTCTAATTGTGCCTGACAGGGAGCAATTGGAGCTGTTACAGCTTGCAATGTGAGAAAAAGGGCAGACAAGGTCAAAGAAAGCAGACACACCTTGACATGCAACGTGGGAGCCTGATTTCTTTATTATTAGGATTATTTCAGAGAGCTTCAGGAATCTTTTGAATATTTTATGTTCAATGAGCATTAAAATGTAGGAAGATTCCATTTCTGTTTAGCAGTTAATAATCTTCAAAAAGGTGAGTATTTGTGTTACGTCAGAGTCATTTAATAAAGTCACTCTCTTGACTCTAGCTTTCCTGCTAATTCTCAGACAGTATCAGCTGGTTAGAATGTACAACACTTCTTCTCAAAGTCAAACGGACGAAAACAGGCCCCAGGATTCATTGATTAATTGATTGTTTTGTTAAGGGAGACTGACAGTCATTAAAAAACAGGTGACTTTGGAGCATAAAACCTGCCGGGATCCATTAGTGTCTCTTAGCTCAATCCAGATTCTGTCTGGGTTAGTGTTATGATTGTCTGAACACAGGGCTTATCATCATACCATTATTTACTATTACTGATAATTTTGTCTTGTTACATGTTGATCAAGATACTGTTTCTCCCTAGGAATTCTGTGCTTTTTTAATGCTTTTAAAGTAAATCAGTTTAAGTTAGGATTTATTTCCTAATTTTTTATTTTTTTTTTTACCAAGTAAGTTGTTTTAATAAAAATGTCTTGACTTTTTTCCTAGAGATGTCCAAAGATGATCCTAAGGATGGGTATTGGGCCTGATCTAAGCATATTTTAATATCATATATACATATATATATTGATCTGTATTGGCTGAAATAAATAAAGATATATAAGCTGTGACAAATGTAACAAATACTCTGAGTAACTTGATGAGGCTATGACTCTTGACTCTTGTCAGGTTGGCAACTGCAGGAACTGCCTCCTTCCAGTTAATCTGTTATCCATATCAATAATTGAAGTTGATCAGCCTCATATTGTTGAATCAGGACTTATACCTGTATTTGGATCAAATAGTTTGTGAAAAATACTGTAAAGTGTGTCATATTTATTGGCTTTAGCTTTTATTTCAATAAACCAGTTGCATAATTAATCAATGTTTCGGTAACTACGAGCATCTGATCGGAAGTAGTATCACCAGATACCCGATACTGGACCTTATTGATTTGGCAGCCAAGACGACTTGATCAGGACACGCTCTAAGAGTCTGTTAGCTCTGCTCTGTGCTTTATTCTGTGTTTATATGGTGGGGCGTGGAAGAGCTCAGCCCTGCAATAACATACAAACAGGGAACGGATGTTAGAGGAGAGGGAAAAAAAGACCATAGCCCATGTTTTCTTGTTATTCAGTTTATTCCAATATCTCTACTGTCCTTTTAGAACCTTAACATACAGGGTTTTACAAATGTAGAATCAGTCCACATTTAGAAAAAGTCTTTTGGAGAGCATCTGTACAATGACAAGATAACTAACAGAAATATGAATATGGGGGATATAGATTGACTGTCCATTTTTCAGTACTCCAGTGGTTTAATGCCGTATAGGTACAGAAGTTTATTAACCCCTCTTACAAAACTTATTTTCCTTTGCTTACATTAGCCAGTCACAATTACTTGATGATAGGTCACAAGGTTGATAGGGTACCTTTAGAAATATTTGGAGGAATTAAAAAAATTAGAAGAGAGAGGAAAAGAAATAAGTTTTAACTCAAACACATTTTATTAATGTTTCCATAGGAAAAGCGGTTATTCTCTTTATAAGCTACTCTTCAAAGACATCTGCATTTTCATTTCAGTGATTTTTCTATCTTTGTCATCGTTTTTACTGCAGTCAACATCCAGTGTACATCACTGAGCAGCTTTGTAACAAACTTTCGAGAAAATGTTCACAGTCTATCAGGGATCAATGATGCGCCTGATGCTCATGAACCTCATGTTGCCCATGAAGTTCCTGTACTCTCCAGGCCTCATGTACATCATTTTGCCCCTGAAGTTGGGGTGCTCGTACATCAGCCAGTGGCCCTCCATCACGTTGCAGGACATGGAGATGGACATGCTATAGCGGTTCATGACGTTCTCGCAATCTTCCAACAGCTCTTGCATCTGGCCCTGGAAGTTCTCACTCTTGTAGATCCTGATCCTGTAGGACCCCCTGTGCAGGGGGATCATGCGACAGGACCGGATGCAGTCGCTCATGCCCATTATGCTCATGTAGTCAGCATAGTCGCCACGCCTCATGAGGTACTGGTTTCCCATGAAGTTGGTGCGGTCGTACACCATGAAGCAGCCCCTCTCGGCCCTGCAGGAATGGCAGCGGTTCAGGTAGGAGGACATGTCAAGACAGTTGCTGCTGCACTCATAGGGGCGACCGTTGAAGTTCCTCTCCTCATAGAAGACGATCCTGCTCTTCATGTTCATGCTACTTGAAGTGATCTTTGCCAGGGTTTGTTACTGCAGGCAATGCTGCTGCTGGGGCTGCTCTCCAAGTTGAATTGTTTGTCTACCTACTGGAGACCTTCCTTTTTATACTTGACAAGCAGAGGGCCCCTTTCTGAAAACAGCCTGACCCAGCAACATGGCACAGAAGCCTAGAGCACTGAGGGTTGTCCACATTTACAGCTGTTACCCCAAAAGACCTTAGAGAGGTGGTTTCACTTCAAATACTGTCAGAAAAAACCTTTGTGAAAAGGTTAACAAAGAACAATAGCACCTTTGTAACACTTGCAAAGGCTCACATTACTGTAGATCACAAAACCATCCTTAGCTTTGAAATTTTTGTTATGTCGTCTCATTTTTAAAGGTTTGCCAGATCATCTAATAATATTGTCAGCGAAGGTACATTGTGCAAAAAGATTTGCATGTTCCAACAAACTTCATTTATATGTAATATTTAGTGTACTCTCTTGTAGCCTTAATGCTCATGACTGCTGTAATCACATACTGACAGCACAATATATTATAATTATATATTACATTAGAACCATTTAAATTTTTCTTAATAGTCACAGTAGTAATTAAATGTATAATTTTTAAGTGCTGTGTTTTCTCAGTCTTTAAAGTAAAATAAGAATTTAGCAAGGTGATGCGGATTATTGAACATTACAACCACAATGTATCCAACTGGTGTTTGAATGGCAGAGGAATGTGTCTCGGTCACTACATCTGCTGCTAGTGGCTGTGGGGGAGAAAGGACAGACCCCCTGATGCATTAACATCTTGTCTAAAGTGGCAGTAAACCAAAAGCAGCAGGTCTGCACTAGGGTTGAGGACTTTCATATAATTAGAAAATAATTATTTCATCGAAATATGTCCACCCTTTTCTGGGGTTTTTCACCATAAATTAAGTTTTTGTATTTTCAGATTTCAAAACTCAACTGCGTATACCTAATCATTAAATCATCAAATTTTCTGATGTTTTTTTGTAACGTAGAACAACAGTTTCAACAAATCCTCTAAAAACGCTCATTTGATACACTCAGTGTTTTTCAGCATATACAGTTTTATGTCCCAGCGCATAAATTGCAGCATATGACCAGCATTATAGCTCTGACCTGAGGTTATCATTGGGTGCAGAAGCAGAGAAGGAATATCTATTGCACATAGCATTTTCACCATATTATTCCGGTGGACTGATGCATAGGTACATAATAATTTGGACAGTTTTGTGTTAATGTTAGAGCAATTGCCTGCACTCAATGCACCTAATGATGATGTATATCTAATTAAGCCACTTTTTGAATCATTTGAATGGTTTTCATTTACTGATTTTTATCACTGCTCTGTTCATTTAGGCTGGAAAATTATTTGCCACACAGCTGAACTGCAAGAAAATATTTGGAAGATATCTTTGCAACTTAAGGTCAGAATATATCTTCAGTCATGCAGAAGTATAAAGGAAGTTGGGAGAAGGTGTTTTTGTTCCCTTGTCTGTCCGTGTTTGTGTGTCTGTGTGCAAACACAGACAAACAGGAACAAAAACACCTTCTCCAGTTACAGTGTATCCATATGAACTTTACTGTGTTGTACTTCCCCTTTTTTTTTCTTATTCTGTACTTTCTCTTGTCAACTTCAACTTTTCAAGTCTCACAAAGAGAGATCTAACACTTTGTATTATTAATTCATATAAGTCTAGATAATCATTAGAATTAATAGAAATTAGTTTGTGAATAAAAAAATTAAAGAATACTACTTTGATAGAAACATACAGTACATAACAGCAGCTGCAACATTATATTGCCACAAGGTTTATTTAGTACCTGTTATGGAGCATGTAGTGATATCACATGATCTTCCTCAGAGGATGAGTTTGTCTTTGACTTACAGTTGCACAACCCCCCCCCCTTTTTCCTGAGCAATTTTCAGAAATCCATCATTTTAACAGACAAGATGATATCATCTACAGATATCAAAATGTTATGAATCTTCTCAGAACTGTCAGAAATAATTTTAAAGTGTCTTAAAATGCCTCCAAATTAACTATTAAGAATGATTAAAAAATAAATAACTAAATAAATCCTAAAACCAACAGGAAGCCAGGATGGAGCAGCTAAAATAAACATAACAGACATTGCAACACATGTGATAGATGGCAATAACCCAGAGGAAGTTGTGAATGACTGAAACAGACAGCAGTTTCATGTAAACTGTGACCAAATCACTTTCACTTCTTGTTGGTTCCAGTGTTGCTTCACTCAGCATACCCCTCTGTTCAGATGTTTTCCTCCCTCGGCCATTACAACAAAGATGAAAGCATCTTCACTTTTAGTTATGCTGGACATCCAGGAAATAAGGCTGATCGTGTTTAAAAAATAAATAAATAAGTAAATTTACTAAAGATGAAGACTATTTGAAGCCCATAAAGCTAAGCAGCAGAGCAATATGTTGAAATGAGCTGCTACAATCAGCTCTCTGAACCATAACAGTGGGTGTTATCATACTGCCAACAACAGTTATCTGTGTAGCCACTCCATTAAACTCAACATGGTAGTTAAACTGAGTTATAGCATCTTTGGCTGCTGTTCCAGACTGAGCAAACAGTAAATGTCAGCACAAAGAGCTTGTATTCTGCTGCATGTTTGTCACCAGAAAGTATAGGGTGTGGGGTGAGGAGACTGAAGAGCAGAGGAATTCCTGTGTTCCTGCTTTAGGGAATGTGCCTCAACTTCTAGCAACTTTTTTAATATAATGTCTTCACTAACAAATCAGTACGGTGAATGCCAGTAGAATAAGAATTCAAAAGCAATCCCTAGGAAACAAAGTAGCTCAATTATCAAATATTACTTTTAAAGTCCATTTTAAACCATGTTAACATCAGAATAAGGTGAAATCTCCATGTACTAAGAAACTGAAAATAAGCCAAATGATTTATTTTAGATCATTGTGAAATTAAAATATTATTATTATATTCTTCAGTTTTCTAAAGCCAGACTATACAGGCTTTGTTAGAACACTAACTTATAGTGAAATCAATTCACTGACTTTGCTCTTGACTTCATTTGTTTAACTGTTATACGTTTCATCATTTTAACCAAACATTTTAAATGTTTTTTCACCAAAGTAAATCAAGAAGCAACCACACCTTATCTCACCAGGGGACACGTTAGGCATAAGTTGTAGCATTTCTCATTATCCTGTAGTCATGGCTCATGGCCCCAGTGGCCACTGCTCAGTAAAAGTTACTGCAAATAGGCTTTATTTAAACATGATCAACATTTATAATGTTAGAATCCTTATCATGTAATTAAAGACGATAGTGTTTTACCAATGGCCAATCAATTTTAAAGGAAAGGATGAGCCTGACGAGAGCAGTGACGGTGATAACAGTATAACAATAAATCTCTGGGACATAAAATCAACAGTGAGCTTGGGTAGTGCGGATTTCTCAGTGGGCTCATAAATATGAGAGACACATTTCATTATAGACTTAGTAATTTGATCTATTTTTAATAGAAAAATTAAAGTTTCGTTGATATAGCTCTCACACAGTCCTGCCCCTTGCTTAAGATTTGTCACAGGTTGGGCGCATTGCCACCCTGCTGTGGATAGGTTTCAGGTCAGGGGGTGAGACACAGGATTATCCGTTCGTATAGAGGATATCTTTTACCAAAATGTATTGAATGAATAAAGGGAATAAACATCCTAACACGTGGGCCTGATGAAAATTCTGTTATTTTCAGTATGTGTCCGTCTTACAATCTAACCTGTTAGAACTCAGTGGTCAGTCCTGCAAAGCCTCCTGATTTTGTAATTTAATGTCAGTAAGTTCTGAGAGGTTTTTGTGCTTTTTTTTGCAGTGAAAGAAAGTGAAAGAAACAAAATCCAATATTAAAAAAAAAGGAGAAACCTCAAACACAAGTCGAACAGATTTCTAGAAAACAAAGGCATTAGGTGGATCCCCTTGAATTCTTTATAGTTGCATAAGAAAATATTTTTTTTGCAGGATGACATTCTCACAGTAGAGACAATCCTGTTTTAATAGCTGAATGAAAAGTTAAATGACTCTGGGAAATGCAGTGCAGACACCCCGCTGCAAAAATCCTCAAGAGATTTCTAACACGTGATCACCACAATATATTATAATTATATATTACATTAGACCACAATATTTGCAGTCTCTTAGATTCCTAGAGAAAACCAGCGAGTGAGGAGTCGGAAAACAAGATCCTTGAGCCAAACTGTGTTGTAAGGCCATGAGCCAGAAATGTTGCATGGCACAGCTGTTGATACAGGATTGGTTCACTGATTAACTGAATGCTGATAAGAAGTGTTCAGCTTGGTGTTCTTCCTTCTCAGGGTAAACTGACACGGTGCAGCAGTGGTGGCAGGGGATTCAATATTGACTTGTCATACAGAGTAATTGCTGCTCATTACACTACGCACAGCTGGAGACCAGCCAAGCCAACCCCAGCAGTATAACTGCTGTTCTTCGAGCTACATACCAGGGAAGACTACTGCTTCTCCAACAGTTAACATCAGTGTATATCCGTCAGTTTTCTATGATAGACTTTAAAATTCTACTACATGATGCACATGAAGCAGAAGGGAGCGATCATGTTCATGTTTGCATGTATGTGTCTCTGTGGATATATAAAGCTAAAAAGGAAGCTGGGTAATTTTGTTGGCGAGAGTTATCTCTAGGTGTCTTGACTATTCATCATGTTGTACAGAAAAGGAACTTAAATGCAGTGAAAGCACTTCTATAAATAGTCCTGTCTGCACTTTCGGAATCAGTTCAGCTACAATCAACTTTAAAGTCAGTCACTAGTGAAAAGGTACTTATTACTGTATATTTAATCTACAATTCTCACTTGTTGATGTGATTTCCAATAGCTTAAAGGTTTTTTTTTCTCTAGCAAAATAGTGAAGGGCTAATTTTTATCAGAACAAGAATTTGCTTCTGCTGAAATATTCGAGTTTCCCAATACTTGCATGCAAACACTGTGTTTCTAAATGTTTATATCAAACGTGATGTAGGTTTTAAAATTGAACGTCAGTTCTTGTCTTAGTAGTAGTAGTGATTTGACAAAGTAATCTCAACTCAAGGTCCACTTACTTACTGTGACCAATCATATAGGGTAGCAGAAACGTGGTCAAAGTTGTGTACTTCACATGATGATAACTGAGATATCTCCATGACAACTGGCAAACTCCATCCACTGTTAAGAATTGTTATTAAATTTTGGTAAGTATTATTTTTTTTAAGTTATTTCAGTAAAATTGAAAGATTTTATTTTTATGTTAATTGTAGGTGTTGAGGTGAAACAGCAGACACTCAGACACTTGGATGGCAGACAAATGGATTTCGAAAAGGAGTCGAGGCTTCAGTTTGTCTCTGAATGGAGCATCAGTTGAAGTGAAATGGCTGAAAGTAGTCAAAATATCAGTGTGGGAGTGCTAAAAGAATTCAGGGATGTGAGTTGAATTGCACAGCCTGAGAGACGTTCAAGGAGGTTCAGTGTAAGAACTAAAAGTTGTTAAAGTTCCAGCTGACATGCAGGTGCTGAAGGAGTTTGAAATATCAGCTGAAGTGAAAATGCTAAAAACTGAAGTGGAGTTTGAGTCAAGTCCTTTGGCTCAGCCTTAGCTCCTCCATGCTGTTTCCCTTTTTAAATGCCTGTTCTGCATTAGCAGGATATTTACATGTAGCTCCCACTGCCTGACATGTTTTCAGTGACTAGAAAATAAAGGAAGCTGTGGTCTGAGTGTGGAAGTTGGCAAATTTGTTTTCTTAATCATGACTTTTTGCCAGCACTTCTGTCTGACAAGGTTTTAACTGGAAATTGAGTATTTACTAACATAGTGGTCAGTAACTGGATGATAGAAAAACAGAGAATAGAATGCAAAATAACCCATGTTTTAGACCCATTTACATGCTGGAGAACATATGGGATTGCTTACTTATTTGAATGAGTTCCAGGCGTTAGCAACTGCATTGATTAATTGAGCTTTAACTCATGGCTTTTGCTTAAGGCGTGTACTCTCACATGGAGACAAAAAACAATCTTGAAAGTGATATAAAGCTTGAGACTGTAGAAGAGGGAGTGCAATTTCCATACAAGCAGACACCAATATTAACTATTTGAAGATGTGCATCAGCTGAAAGCTAAATCCTGACTGCAAATGAGTCCCAAGCACAAGATGAGAGACATTTGCTGCACTGTTGAAATTTTAATGCTCGTTTTGAGGCTGCAGTTTAAGAACTTCTGCCTGCAGCTCAGAATAAGATGACATGCTTATATTTTGCCTCCGAGGCTCTGCTTTATTTGCATAAAGATCATAAATCCCTAATGGTGGGTTCCTCACATCACATATGTCTGACTACGTTTCTTTTTGTGTCAGTTGTTGACATCAACGTGCCCTGAGACGGCTCGCAACAAAATCCCTGCTGGAGGAAAAAAAGGGTTCCGGTCAGAAGCACAGCATGCAGCTCAGCACTAGCGCTTTAGCGCTCTGGCGGCCCGGCGTTCACAGAGGTCACAGAGCTGCTGCAGCAGCCGTGCACTGATGTGCCCAGAGCAGGGCTGGACCATAGAGACTCAGCCAGCCGTCCCTAATGACATCGCTCAGTGACGACGGCGCTGATTATGTGGAGCTTCTCCCATCAGGCCGTGGAATGAGTGTTGACAGTCACATTGTGCCATGAATACAGGCTGACCTCTGGGAGGTCAGGGAAGAGGTGCACTATGATGTCACAGGTCAGCACGTGTTGCCACCAAAGTGTGGGAGCAGGCCGGTCCAAGTACTTCACTTAGGATAAGGTTTGGTTCGCTATTTAGGTGAAGAGGATGAAAGTGTAACACTTGTGGAGCTGATAGTGAACATAAGGGATTTATTGAGATGAATGCCTTGTCCATGTGCCTCTTAAATGAGTGAGCTGTTTTATCTATCCTGCCTCATGTCATCAGAGTAGTAATTGTGAAGCATAATCTTTTCTGGACTTTTCACCTAATTTGTGCTTGACGGGTTTTGTATATAAACCCCTAAAAGTCCCCCTGAGCTTTGATAATGATACATAGATTATGCCCTGGGATGTCAGGTACTAAGAAATCAGCAGGAGATCCTGAGACTCCTGTAAGTTGTGAGTTGGACTGTGGTTCGGACTATTAGCTACTCTAACCAATGCAGGAAGCCCCCCACACACACACACACACCCAAGTCACGCCTTTTTGATGTTTTGACCCAGTCGTCAGACCACAAATATTTGCCCTTTGTCAAAGTCATCAGATCTTTACTCTTGTTCATTTCTCAAACATCCAAAATAATCATTTTTCTGGGGTTTTGTATTCAAGTGCAAAATTGTCCAAGCATGTGTTCGTGTGTTTTATGAACAGAATATCCTCAAAACACAATTTTTATACTTCTATCAGTCACATTATAGACATTTGACAGGCAGTTTTATCTAATGTAGATTCTGACAGTTATAAGTATAAGCTTTAATTCCACATTGGCCAAAATTACAAACATCAGCAGTAAACCGTACAAAAGCTGGATCCATGCTCTAATCCGCAGCACTAACTCATGAATGTCATAGGTCTCTCATTTACACAGTGTTTGCCAACCAAAACCTACTCACTAGTGTGGGAGTGTTAAAAAATTCAAAGTGACAAATGAGAGTCGGCAGACACGGTGTCATGAGAATAGTTGGCTTCACGTGGGTGTTCACCTTAAGAACCTTAAGCGGAATGGCACCGTAAGTCGGTAGAGCCAAACATGTCTCCTGGTGGGGTACGATATATTTATTTTTTGATATTACCTTAAGTCAAACCACTGACATGTCTGTCCCAGTGTTGTCAGTTCAATTAGACTTTTCACTTGAAACAGAAAGATTGTATTGTATTCTAACGAAAGTTACACAGTCTAGCTTTAATTGTTTTGAATCATTCAATGAAAGAAAATGAGAGAAGTAGATCCTTGGACCCATGAGAACTCTCAGAGTATTTAACTATCCATGTTTCATGTTCCTGCCACAGCTTCAGTTAATGAATAAGATAAGAGTCTACTGTGCATGTGTAACCATCAATCCTCCTTCAGCCTGTATGACCCTTTGCAGTAGAGCTAATGTTTGCAAATCTCTGCATATTCATGGAAGTGTGTGAACATATAGAGTCAGGTTCATAAGTATTTGAACAGTGACACAGTTTTTGTCATTTTTACCTCTGTACACCACCACATGGATTTGAAACAAAGCCATCAAGATGTAAATGAAGTGAAGACTCTCATCTTCGCTCAAGAAATTAAAGGTCCTTGTAAGTTGTTGCTATTGCTGCATAGCCAGTGTTGGCATTAACAGTGGTTTACTTAACAGTATAGAGGAATTGTCCCAAGTTCAGCTCCAATCTTCATTCCTCTACTTGCTACTTCTCTATCCTCTCTTGTTGTACGGACAACAGACTGAACGCTACAGTCTCCGAACTACTGCGAAGTGGTATTACAGCTAGCCAGAGCTAGCTGGCTAGCATGCTAACTTCAGCTATAGATAGATAGTCAAGAATCAACCTTGTCATTGCTTTCCTCTACTGGACAGACTCTTGACGAATAAAGGAATAAAATATTGCATTAAACATCAAGGAATTACAGCCTTTTTTCGTCCATTTTGAGAGGCACATGATTAATTGAACAAACCAAGTCAATTATAAATATATTTAAAATGTAATCCAGGTAGCAATTAAGATTCCTGCAATATATATCTGGCAAAGAAAATGCATGGATTTCATAGGAGATAGGGCTGGAATATGCTAGGAGCATGAGGTTACGTAGCTTTTTAAGCTCTGTATTACTATGGAAAAAAAAACAGTTGACAGCTGGAGGGACATAAGATGAAATTTGTCTTGGTCAGTACAGTGTAGAAAATCCCTAAACTTGCATAAGCAAAATTGGCAACCTGGTAGTTCCATGCTGGCACAGAGAGGGTAGCAGGGGGGGAAAAATGCCGTTGTGCTCCTCTGCTGTTCCCCCTCCTTTACTTGGTAACCGTAATTACATCCCCACATCCTGATGTGAAGCAGATATGCACCAGGAGCTTTTAATAGGCTGTGCAAAGAACGGGAGGAACGTCTTTTCATCCGAGGCGCTGAGTGGGCAGGAAATGTCCAATGCAGGGTGAGTTTTCAGAGAGAGATGCGTCTCCCAGGGTACACTTTCTCTGCTTATGGAATGAAGCGACAAAACGCTTCCTCAATTTGCATAAGGGGAAAAAACTTAGACCTTCTGCTTAGACTTTAGATTCTACAGTTTGTGAGTGAAGCTACTCAGCCAGTTCTGTTTGATATTTTAAGTAGAATATGCAGCTTTTAATTTGCCTTTGACATTTTGTGTGATACACTTTTTCTGCTTTGTAGCCCTTTCAAAACTGGGACTGCTTTTCAACCAAGATTCGATTGTTTGCTGACTTGCGAATGGAAAATGTGTGCTCAATGTGTATGTGGCATAAAAACTAGCCAAACACAGTGGTTGGAAAGAGGATGTCATACTGTGATTAGGCCTACTTTTTGTCTGTTTATAGAGAAAAACTTCTACGGTAATTACAGAGGTAATATTCAAGTTTCCTCCCATGTTTTGCCATATGATTTAAGGCAACATGTGATTGAAGTGTTCAGAGTCAAACTATGAATAGAAAGCAGGAGAATAGAACTTAATGCGCTCATGATTTTGAATTGTCAACATGCCATTGAATACAGGGCTTTTTATACAGGGAATATTTCACTGTCATTGTCACTGTTTACACCGTACATATGCTATTTCTCTGTGTTGCAAAACAAGCCAATTTAGTCTAGAATAAGCCACAAAGAATGCTGAGCACCTATAGTGTTTCCAGAAGGGGACATGGCCATGTGTTGAAGAGTCAGACTGTCAGAGCTGACTCCTTACAAAACCACAGATATGCAGACGTGGCTTCATTTTCCCAGGCTACACAGGCTCTCTGGCAGTGGCAGAGTTCATACATCTTAATAGGACAAGCATGGAAGTTTAAAGGATGGATTCACATTTTCTGAAGCTTGTCATGACACAATGCTCACATGCCAAATACTTATGGGACAGATGTTTAAAATAATAAGAGCAACAAACAAAATAATCAAATAAAAAAAATTTAATATAAAGGGTACAAACTCCACACACTCTTCAGAGGAAGAGTGAGGATTTTTACATTATTAATAACTTACTGAGTTGAAAAGTAAAGTGCACAAGATATTAATTTAAACAAATGACAAAAAACTGTAGCTTGTGAGTTCCATACAGTGCAATGCAGTCAGTGTGTCCATGCAGTAGATGCAGGCCTCTGGTTTTGTTTGCGGGGAGGATTGAGTTCGCCCAGGTGTGCAGGCTGTTGAGAATCCTTACTGCTTGAGGGAAGAAGCTGTTGCAGAGGTGCTAGAGGAGGCTGTGATGCTCTGATACCTCATGCTGGATGGTAGAAGAGTAAAGAGGCTGTGACTAAGGAGGGTGGATTGGTGGATAGGGGCTCAACGTCTTTCAATCAGTGATGGAAGTGGAGATGCTGCTCTGTGTTCTTAGAGAATGCTGTTATGTGTGAGGTCCAGGAGAGATCCTTTGTGAATTGCAACTCCCAGGAACTTTGTGCCAATGACCCTCTCTACAGAGTTGATAGTTGATAGTCAGCACTGTGTGGTCCACCACACTGCTAGTTGGTCCACCTCTTCTCTGTGAGCCATTTGATCATTGTTGCTGATGAGGCCCATCAGTATTTTGTCATCAGCAAACTTAATGATGCGGTTCGAGCTGAAAGATGCAGTGCATTCATATGTCATCAGTGTGAACAGGAGTGGGCTGAGCAGTCCTGGGGAGAGCGGGTGCTCAGTGAGGTGGCGCTGGAGGCACTAGCTGAAGGCCTAGCTGCCAATCTTTCCAACTGGCGCCTACCAGTGAGGAAGTCCAGGACCAAGTTTCATAGGGAAGTGTTGAGGCCTAGCTGGCTAAGCTTCACAATCAGGTGTTGTAGGATGATTGTGTTGAAGGCTTAGCTAAAGTCAATGAATAGCATCCTGATGGAGCTATGTCCTCTTTCTTTCCAGAGCTGGGTGGCAGGCAGATGTCACCATGTTTGCATTGGAGCAGTTGGTGCAGCAAGCAAACTGGAGGGAGTTGAATGTGATGGGGAGGCTGGAGTTGGTGTGCTTCATCACAAGCCTGTCTTGATGATGATTTGTGAGTTCTGTGTGGCAGTAATCTTTCAGACAGGCACCAAGATGGTGGTGGAACTGAAAAATGTGGGGATGACTGCTTGGATCAGCGAGTTTTTGAAGATGTCATTAGAGGGCATGTGCCACCCGTCCAGTGCGGGTCTGATGGCATGACCCAGGATTCTGTTTGGTCCGGCTGCTTTACAGAGTTGACCCTGGAGCCCGTGATTGCTCGCATGCCCCTCCAAAAGTGGCTGATGATTCTCTGGTGTATTTCAGTTTGACTTCTCCCTGATCTGAAAGCAGCATCTCAGATCCTCAGCAAAATCTGAACCTTCACTAGTCAGTCATGGCTTCTTATTTGCCCTTGAAGTGATGTTTTTAGTCACTGTGACATTATCGATAAACTTTATTATGTAGGCTGTCAGAGTCTATGTGTATTTCTCCAGTCCAATGTGGTCCCCGTGAGAAGCTGCCTCTTGGAACATGTTCCAATCAGCGCTTTTGAAGCAGTCCGACAAGGTTGAGACAGCCCCCTCTGGCCAGTCCTTAATCTGTTTCTGGAGTGGTCTGTATTCTGAGATTAGCTTGACAGAGAGGTGATGTCTGAATAGCCAAACTGGGGGCGGGGGAATGCTTTGTATGCATTCTTTGTGTTTGTGTTAACAAGGTCCAGTCTGTTTTTTTTTTTCTTCTTCTTTTAAAGAGAATGATGATTAAAATTCTGTCAGGGTGTTCTGTTTGTTGATCGCTGATACTGCCGTGCAGCTCTCGCAGGTAAACTGCTACATAACAGCAGTGAGCTCCCTCAGTAGATAGTATGGTTGGCACTTCACATGGATGGCACTTCACGACTGTTCTCCGCAGGTGGAGGAAACAACCACAGCATTCGTCTGTATTTCCTCGGGGATCTAAACAGTCCACCAACGTGGGTCCCACCAGACAGCAATGATTCGCTATCAGCTCAGCAACAAGCTAGCCTGTCTGGAATGTTGCTGTGTTGGCATATTTAAATGGAAACAAAGCAGCAGTATTTCATTTCACCCTGACAGTGAGCATTTATATTAGGAACACCATACTAATTTTGGGTAGGGCTTCACTTTTGGGCCTCACAGCCTCCATTCATTGATTCTACATGATGTTGGAATCATTCCTTTGAGATTCTGGTCCATGTTGACATGCATTACATTGTGACTTGCATCACAATCCATGTAGAATCTTAGTTACTGTAGCCTCTCTGTAAGCTCCAACCAGTCTTGTCATTCTCTTCTAACCTCTCTCATCAACAAGGTGTTTCCATCCACAGAACTGCTTTTGCACAAAGACTGTTTTGCATTGTGTCTTTAGCCTAACCTGGATACCGCCACAAGCGCTGTACTTCTGGAGGCTTTTGCACCGGATTTAATGCCATCAGGGTCCTGAATTGCAGCAGGCTTAGACCCTGCAACTCATATAAAGGCACTGGAGTTTTGCACTTTGTGATCACCCTATCAATTTCTTCCAATCTTACAATCAGAAGATCATGGCAGCTGTAGCTGAGTGTTTCTGCTTGAAAGAGAATCAGAGGGATTAATTCTGCATTAAAGAATTTTTCCTGACAATCCCCAACAGCTGCTTGTCGACCACAGTTATAAAATTAGCCCTGGCAAAGGCCCCACCTCTTTCTTATCTGCATCCCTTAATTTTGAACTTAAGGTCACACATTCTCTTAAAAGCAATCCATGGACCCCAGAAAAGAACATACATCTGATTGTTTGCAAAGCAAAACATCCAAAGTGACATAGTTTGATGGCATGTCCAGAATTTGGTGATGCAAAGAAACAGGAAAGAAGACATTTTAGTCCTGATTTATGTCTCTCCATAGAGATAATGCCTTAAGTAACATATCTAACAGGACATGTATGTGGAACACAGATGTCTTTTCAATGGAAAGGGATAAAATGACTTGAGCTGGTCCAGTTTAAGCTCTTCCTTACCCACTGCCATCACAGCAATCTGGGAAAATTTGGATTTCTTCCCCTATTATTTCCATGCCAGGGATGCCCTCAATTCAATTTATGAAAGGATGCATTCCTTCCAACTGAGCAGGGGGTGTTGCCCCTATGATTAGCCTTCTTCTCACCCTCCTGGAAAAGTTTGGCACTGCCGATGCTTCCTGAATTCTTCCACTGGTTGTCCTGGAGTGAGTGCTTTTTAAGTTGGGGTTTGGACTATTCTTGTGGCATTCCTTGTAACCCAACAGAAAACACTAACTTCCTGTATTGGGGTAGACATATGAGCTGGAGGAGGGAGGCTGAGTTCTGTCACTGTGGTGAAGAAAAAAAAGCAAACAAGACTAAAAAGACTAAACCCATAGCCTCTTCATTTGCACCAGTGGAAGTTATGCTGTCATGAAAATGAGGAATGATGAATGGATCAATAAGCTTTAATTGGGCAGATGCAAAAAGACACTTCCCTCCCATCATCCACTTACTTTTGAAATTCTAATAAAAAGCCTGCAAAACATTCATTTCCTCTGAGGATTGCTCTGGATCTCCACCAAACTGCTAAGTCTCCCTGTGAAAAGCATTCAGGGTCAGGAGATCGATTTTGTTTGCAGCCTTTTTGTGAAACAGTTTTTTGTTTTTTTGTTTTTTAAGGTCATATCTTTTGGTGTTTTTTGTCTTAAAGGAAGTCCAAGATTATTATAAAATTTGAAATGCGGTTAACATTTAGCTGTGGCATACTTACGCAAATCTTGGAAGTTTATTGCATCTCATATTTGCATGTAAATTATTGATATTATTTTAGTTAATTTCTGAACTTTAGACAGACTTGCACGTATCCTAAACTAATGAAAGAAAGGAGTGACAGAGCATAATCTTTTGGTTGCTGAGAGCCAGGTTTACAAACAAAAAGGCAAATGCAAATGTGTGCTGCAGTTTACATTGCATCCATGTGTTTTCAGCTCCTGTTTACTAAGACACCCGCTCATTAAGCAGTCAGCTCCTTGAATGAACCTCAGACAACCCACCAAGGTTCACTCTGCCAGTGAGGGAGATCTATAAATTTACCCTGGGACGAAATGGTCAACTCTATCACAAAACACAAGATAAATTTAAGGCTCCCGCTCCAGGAAAAAAATCAAAACATCAAATAGAATTTCCTACGATTCTAAAATATTCAAAAATTATTGGGATGAACTTTTATGTATTTATTATTTTGTCTTGTCTCTTTTACCTTTCCTTGTTTTATATATTATTTTATGGTAGAGATTATGGATATAAAACAGAAAAGCAGCAGATAGCTGGAACCATTGAAATTATGAGATTGCTGGTAAAGAAAAAGCTGCTTTCATTAATTAATTCCACCATTTATTAGTCAACAGAATGTAACAGATTCATAATAAATTAATGAATAGGTGAAATCGTACAGCACATATTTTTTAAACGTCGGCCGGGCAAACTAATGTCTTGAGCAGATGTCGGATTGGAATGTCAACACTGACATGAAACTGCTAGACTCTGATCTCCCAGAACACAGTCTATTAAAATCTATAATATCTGGCTTTCATCTATTGGCATCGAGAGTACAACTGCAGCACATTTCCATGACGGTGTCCTTTTATTATTATAGAGAGCACTGATTCATATCACCCACCATTCTGATCACAAATCAGAAATTCAAAAAGTAAAGAAATTGTAGATTTGCTGCCTGACTTCTAGAATGTTTGAAATTCATTCTCGATATTTCTTTCTCATTTACTTTACAGACCAATTTGACTCTCTGGATTCAGTGGTTCTTCATTTTATCTCACAATGTCATCTGTACAATGTGTTCACATGAACTTGAAATCCGTTGTCACGTCATGTGTTCTGGGAGAGTTTGCTTTGGATTGCAGCCCTGACAAGCTCTGTAGAATTTATAATCTGACTGAGGCTTTGTAAAGCCTCTGCAGAGCTGAAGTGCTCTGGGATAACATGGAGGCAACAGAGGTGGAGCCAGTTCACATATGATACAGTCATCTTCAGGTTCCTCTTGTTTTAAATACTTCTGTGTCCTATAAAGACTTTAGAAAGAATAAAATGTTTGACAGAGTTATATGTAATGCATTTGTTTATTGGAGTTAAAGTGAAGTGAATGTGGAAGGGGAAAATGCAAGTGTGTGCGGTACATTATGTGTTTAACCAGATACTCTGCGTGTCACATTCCAAATTCATGGCCTAAACACTGAAATGGTTTACTCATTGGACTGTACTGTCTCACGGCCAATAGCCAAAACAAACCTGAGGACACAATGCATGCAAACGCCAAGCTGTGTATCTTTTCTGTGGGTTTTTTTGTCCAGCTCGACATGGACAGCTAATGGATATAACACTCGCAGTCTGTCTATGGAGATTTAAAGGCACCTGGAATTGTCATGAAGTGGGTTTTCAGTATGTTTCTTCTTTTTACTATCCACCAAAGAAACTCAGACTGTCTCCACCTCTTTCCTTTGAGTGGGTTTTATTTCACTCTTTGGCCTCTATGATAGCAACAAACTGCAACAGCAGTTGAAAACGCATTATAGTACATCCTGTATCTGCACTTTCGCATGTCGCTGTCCTGATGTGGGTGTGTTGTGAATATTTTTCCCATAGTGTTCATATCTGCAGAGAAATAAATCGTGTAGATTCATTGGAAGATCTTGTCCTAAACAAGATGCAGAAACTGAGTTTATGAAGTAAACTGTAAGCCAAGCAGCCCCCCCCATCTATAAAAATTGGTTGAATTCAATCACCCGTGATTATTGAGATGGCAACTAGGGTGTATCCTGGTGATCGCTAGTGGTGCTGCGCAGGTCTCACAGCACTGCAGTCCCTTGGCAGATATCATGGCCGGGATTTCAAAACTGTAAACTCCACTAGAGGACAGTCTTTGGACATAACTATGGCATTTTTGCACTTTTCCTTCTGAGTATAAACACACAGTCCAACTTCATGAGTATAAGCGGACAACAATGATTCCCTGTCAGCTAAGTCACAAGCTAGCCCATCTGGATTGTTACCGTGTAGCCACATTTCAATAAAATCCAAGATGCAGCAGTTTTTCATTTCACCCTTGGTATTCCATCCTACTCTTCAGAAGATTCTGGCAACAGTGTAATTTTTGTTTTCAAAGGCATTTAATTTTTCTGTTAAAAAAAAAATAGAAGACCTTTGAATCATCTTGCAAATTCTCTGATTTGTTCATCATCTCAAATAGGTCTGGTGTTTTGTTTTTTCTGTCGACTGAAGAAACAGTCAACCCATCAGAGCTCTGTGGTATTCTACAGAAAAAGCAGAGGACCACCACCAAAGCCATTATGATTCATCGTCTGGGAACCATGAACCTCTTTACAAAATTTTTATTTACATATGTCTATGTGGTAGTTGTGGAGATATTTTGCTGGACAAGGAAAACCTTAGTCAGGAAATTAATAAAGTTATTAGAATTTAACCCCCAAGATACCTTGGATATCTGTATCCAATTTGTGGCAATCCAACCAGTAGTTACCGAAATATTTCAATCTCGATTGAATGACCAGCAGGCATTGCCATCCCTAAAGCAACGCTGCCAATGTGTCTAAAATCTGTGTGAGTCCCTGAAGCAATTTGTTAGTTGTGCAAAGGGCCTCTAAATGTCATTTTCTCTGCAACCATTTGTTTTACTTTTGACACTCAGGACTAAAACAGTTTGGGTGTGGACATGGTCTGCTCATATGTCTTTGGCTGTTGTAGCAAAGAGCATCAACTAAAAGCCTTAATGAAATGAATAGGACACTATGTTAGCTGTTTATCTTCCTCCCAATCTGTAAAACAAAATAACAGGATAGCTGTCGGGATGTGGCTCCTTTTCACTGATATCCTAATTACAGTGATGATGGAGCTGTCCTGTGGATGGCGGGGATGCTGCTGTTTGACAGCGTCTTTAACTCCTCGAGATGATTTCCCAGAGGAACACTGATTAGTTAAGATGCAGTCACAGCCTACCCGTTAAACAGACGTCCACAGATATTAAGCTAATGAACTTGGCGCGTGAGTGCTTGGGGCGTACCACTGCTGTCACTTAGAGGTGCATGTCTTGTCTCAGCTGCTGCCTCTGAAAGTGATACTTGCAGCCAGATTGCAGTTGACCTCTGCTGGTTGACCTCTCACCATAAAGGAATTGCAATAAAGCCTAGATTACAACCTCGATACCTCGGGGCCTAATGGAGGCATTTAGGGAGGGATCTTAGATGAGATGGAATTCCTTGGTGACAGCACGATGTTATTGTTTGCTGACACGTGTGGAGGAGTCTCAGTATGCAAAATTATCCTCCATGTTACCATTTCCTCATAATTATGTAGTTTATTTTATCTTTTTTTCACTGTCAGGTGTGCCTGTGTTAAAAAAACACATGGAAAATGCCATTAAAAATTATAATGAATAACAATATTCTTAAATGTGTATCTGTCTCGAGCCATAGTCTATTATACAGAATTATGTGAACTCACTGGAAAACATTTGATTTGATAGAATTTTTTTTCAGCAGTTCGTTTTTTTTTTTTTCAGTCATGTTTTATCAGTTTTTTAATGCCTCTTGGTGGAGTTCCAGTGCAAAAAGCTTTTGGGACTCTCAGATCTTTAAAGGTCATAGATCAGGGTAAGGAGTTATCTGTCTTACACGTCCCCATCAGGAATACATTGTCAGTAGATTACCTGCTGAGCTCCACTCTCAGCATCTGAACTTCTTAACTCAAATTAAACTCCTGAGCTGGGTGAGGGAGTTGTGGGTGGAAGCCAACAGTCCTCTACAGATCCAACATTGTGCTGTATTTGCTAAGCCATGTAAACCTACCGAAATATTCAGTTTCACTCAAAAAATGTTTCACATTACAGCAGCTAATTATGTAGCTTTCGGTCACACACAGATGCTGCTCAGTAGAAAAAGATAGCTTGCTAGTGGTAATGTAGCCTGATTTTTAAAATTAGCCACACTGCCAAAAAACTACTGGGAACTGTCGTTAAACTAGAAACGATGCTACATGCCAGTGTCGGTCTGAGTTTTTAATTGGCATATATAGTCGTTTCATTGCATTTTTGCACTGGTTCCATTATGTATATAGCGCTCACTGCAACAGAAGCTGATTTTCCCTTTTCAGGGAAAAATCCAGTAATTCTGTCTTCTCAAAAAAAACAAAAAAATCTAAGATAGCCTGCATTGGCCCATGCCCGAATTACAAGTCTGTGCCACGTTCACATTCAACGTTTAAACTAAAATCTGGTGTTAAATTGCCCTTTAAAGGTCGGGCAATAGCATTAAAAAGCCAGTTGAAAAATCAGAGGGAAATTTGAACAGGTATGAATTCTGTCAAGGTGGTAGAAATTGTGGCAAATGTGGGTAAGTTGAGGATGGTTCAACTTGAGTGAACATTTCCAGCCGTCAAGAGGAAAATGGAGAAGGTTCTGACAGAAGCTTACAAAAAACTTGAGATGCCAGTGCATATGTTGCTAGCCAACCAAAACCCGTACAGTTAATGGAAAAAAGGGAGATTGTAGATACTCCACAAATAGTCCAGCAAACAAATTTATGCAAAAGCCTATACAGTTTTCTGCTATATGCCTGTATTCAAATATTCCACATTGTCCACAACTAAGTTAGAGCATGCTGTTATTTCAAAATTATTAAACCATTTGTCAGTACTTGATCCCCCTCGCTGACTGATTCATAAGTAATTCATGTGTTCAGAAAAAGGAGATTTCAAGACAAAATTCCAGATGAAATAACTCTCAGGATTATGTCTTTGTAACCTTCAGTGAACTTTTACTCAACTGAGGTGCATCAGAGAGAATATGCAGGCAGCTAAGGCAGAGAGGGGGAGAAGGAGAGAAACTGTGGATCACACACAGGAGGAGCAAAGCAAGGGGGCTGAAGTTCACTGTATGAAAGTGAAAAATGCCAAAATTCCTTCCATTGCTCAGGTCAGTTTGGAGTTTTTTTCCCGTGAAACTCCTCCTGGCTGTTTTTACATTTCACTGTCCCACTGGTCAGATTCCCCTGTGGGCTCCAGTTACAAGCAAGGTTTTGGTTTAGAAGCCAAAAAGGACATAGCTCATTACGTTATAAGTTATAGAGAAATGAAGTAAACACATTTTCTTTACACCAAATGAATTCAACAACTTTGATGGCTTAAACAATAGAGGCAGTGAAAGGATGTGGAAAGAAATTCAATAAAGAAGTGAAAAAAGGATTCAGAAGCTTTTCTTTAAGTGAAAGCTTTATTATGCACATAGCTGTCTTGACAGGACTAAAAAGAGATGAAGCTATGACAGCAGGCAACTGTTGCTGCAGTTACAGTAAATGTAGTGTGTCTCTATTTATGTTTTAATCTTGAAATATGTGGTACTGGAAATAAATATGTGAGATATTTGGTTCTAATGAGCCAAACTTGTTCAGTATATATGCCTGGAGTTGGAACATAGTCCTCTTACTTTTCTGGATGACAAGTTAGAACTTTGAAATGGCTCTTAATTTCATCTCTGTGGCTTGTATCCTAGAGGTTCGATTATTTTAAGAAATAATGTTCATATTGCTTAAGAAAAAAAAAACAAACTCTGCCCACACCTTTCCAACATCAGATATAGGTGTCATTGTCCAAGCATTTCCGTAATTTTCCAAAACCGACAATCCGACATTCGCACTGACTTCATGCTTTGATTTGCTAGCTGGGCAGAGTTCAGAGAGGAGCTAGGAAATGTACAACCCTCCAGGTCTGTTTTCTTCAATTTTTAACTCGGTTCGTGGTGCATCTCAGGCAAACGTCCAAATGCCTTCCTGGAGAGTCTTTCTAAAAATGTATTATGCCCACATTTAAACAATGTGTCCCCCTCTTCCATGACAGCTGGCTTTCAACTCACCTTTTAAATATGACCATTCAGAGCAACAACAAACACTTTTAATTTCCAACATTATTTCCAACAGGCAACTCCCCCAAAACCACAATTTGCCATTATAATGTGTATGTACAGGTTAACAAATTAAAAACATGTTAATAAGTGTGCTGTAGAGCCGTTTGTAGGTGTTTTGGTTTTTTTTTTTAAATTTTAGATAGAGTCAGGCTGTTCTGCTAAGCTAGGCTAAAGACATGTTGGCCTTATTGAACACATGTGAGAATGGTATCAGTCTTCTCATGCAAATCTAGGAAAACAAATTAAGTTATAGCCAAAATGTCCAGCTGTTTAAGTATAAAGCTGAAGTCAGGAAATGTTTAGCCTGGCTTACCAGACATTTTTTGCCTTAATTCTTTTTTTGCTTGGAATTAAAAAAAAAACAAACAAAAAAAAACAGATATACTGTATGTGTTAATTACAGAGAATAACATGTCTGGTAGGCATATATTAATATGCTCGACAGAGCCAGGCCAGCTGTTTCCCCCTCTTCCAGTCCTGCTAAGCTAGGCTAAACATGTCCTGACTCCAGCTCTGTACTTATCTCATAAAAAGATTAGAGATTAATATCAATCTTCAAAACTCACTCTCAAAAAACCCCCTAAATAATCATGCTTCTAAAAATGTACCTATTTATAAAGTTTTGTTTTTTTATGATACACTATTTGAATTTGATGAAGTACAGGACTTATCACTCTCATACCTTAAAGGCAGTGTAATTCAGACTCTTGAGGGGGGACTTTATAGACTTTATAGACTTTTATGAACTGATTTGTCAGAGCTTTATGGTATGTGCTTAATTTCATTACTATTTTCATGGTAGTGTTTATGCCATATCTTTATTTAACCTAAGCAACACAAGGTCTTTTGTAGTGTATTAATGAACCACTAGTCTCAGTGGGAGAAATCTTGCTCTGGCCAGTGTTACTGTCTTTTAAATAGTTCCCTATAGGCCACAGAGAGACAGAGAGGCTTGACCTTAAATATAACTTTAATGACTTTTATGCACAAACACAAAAGTAACTTGAGGGTTGTTAAATAAAATCAATCAATCAGTATTGAATGACTTGTGTTATAAACCGTTTGGGCATTTTCAGAGGCAAAGCTAATTTTGTTAGATGTCCTAGGTATTAACTAGATACCTAGATACCTACAATATGAAAGCCTCAGCTATTCAGTTGTCTGATGGGTCCATAAGATCCATCGTGTCTACAGAATCAATCAGGGGCACTCTATGTCTCATTGTTGTGCTGCAGTATAAGATTAAGCCAGGATACCTGCTGATAACAACCCTGGTTGCAAAACATAAACTGGCTAAATCAATAAGAGAGAATGGAGTCTTGAGCCCAGTTAAAGGTAAAGCTGCCCCAGTGTGGACGTAAGATGGTTGAAATTGTCCCTGATAAATAATTTTTATTTGGGCTTATTATGCAGTTTCCAGCTGAAGAGGCTTATAACATTTCACATGTCCCTCGGAGTTGTTGCCTGGCTACAGAGTATGACATTTTTATCATGGTTGCTGTTTATTCTGGGTCCTTTCCTGGGTTGCTGTGTGTTTATGTGCCCAGACATTGTTTGCTGGAAGATGGCCAGCCAATTCCTGATAGCATGTGGCAAGTACAGTGGCACATTGTCTCATCTTATTTGTCCTGCAGCAGGGCTTTTGTTCCAGAATTGGTTTTGCCTTGCACTGTTTGTTAGCGGAATCCCTCCTGAACAATTTACACACCTGCAGCTGTGATAAGCGACATGGCCATTAGTGCGGGCAGTGCTGTCATCAGCGATAATGGTGGCCATTTCCTCAGACATTCACATTGGGAGCTGATGATGAACCAAGCCCATTATTGCATATATGATTCTGTGAGGACTGTGATGACACATTCTCCCGCCGATTAATTCAGACATTTATTAATTAGCTATTTCAGATAATTCATTCCTGGCAATAAATGACTGCCTTTAGCATCCCAGTGTGAAGCTGTAAGGTGGAGTCTTTCAAATAAATCGTGGGCCTTTAATTCACTGCCACATTAAATGGATAGTAGTTTTGTGAAGCATGACAGCCTAAAGACAACAGTCTCCTGAGGCTCCGCAGTGTGCAGACAGCAGGGCATGGGGCTGCACTCCAACTGATTACCAGAACCACAGGCGGACGACATGCTCTCTCGCTCCCTCTTTTCCCATCTCTCACTCTGCTCATGTTTTCCTTCTCTCTCTCTTTATCTCTCTGGTAGAGTAGAGACCTGGCTACATACCCGGGGAAAAGAAGCCACTTAGCAGATAATGATGCTTTGCCTCACCAGCCTGTGACACAAATAAGGCAAGTGGGCATGGAGGGAAAGCGTGCCCATCTGCCATGGCTTCACCACTCCTAATATGACATGTGCATCGCCTTGGAGACCAGCAGGGGTTTGAAGGAGGTGAGGAAGCAATTACCAGCAGTAAACAGGCTGCTGGCTAACCTTCATCACAAACTCTTGTAGCAGTGGAGATGCAGTAAGAAATTAACGAAACCTTTACAGCTTACATTAAAACTGTCTGTGCCTTGTACGCAGATTGAGTGTATCATGTTTAAGTCAGGTATTAATATCAATCTTCGTGTACACATAGAAATTTTTCAATCTCCTGCCAAAATACATACTGCCAAGGTTTATATCTTCTTTTATTGATGTCAGTAAACATTTCCTCACCTACCTTGGCTTCTGTGCAGCAGAACCACACGCTTTCCTCAGAAACTCCATATATTTACACTTTCCTGTTACAAATCTCAGAACTCAGTTAAATTCAGTTAAACCATCCAGAGTGCAGGGAATGATCTGGAGTGTACCAGTGCAACAAAGACCCCTTCAAAACTTGAAATATCACCTAGACCACCAAGCTGTCACCTGTCCCACATGATACTAAATCCAGAGAGTTGTCAATTTTATCAGCTTTAGTCAATTAACATTCATTTTTTGAGTTAGCCAGTCTATAATTGAACCTGTTGACTGTTAGCAAGCCAGCTGGTGATTGTACACTAAGCCAAAGACAGAGAACGGTGACTGCTCTTTATCTAAGACAACCTACCGTTGATATCAATCTGTCTGTAGACAAACAATGAAGTATTATAATTGTCCTCTGATTTTCTCTTTCCCCTTGCACTGACATAGTACCATCTAATAGTTCACACTTGACTCCATCACCAACATTTACAGTAAGTGATTTATCAAATATTAAAATTCTATTTTGCAATATGGTTGCATGTTAAGGCAGTCACCAGTGAGCTACTACCTGTACTACTCCCAAATTTCATGTTTATTTGGTGAAAATAGCTCTGGTAAATGTAATTTTAGAGAGGCATTTCAATTTGGGGCCACTTGGGGCAGGGGATCAAGCAGCAAACACAACTTTAACATACCATCACCTTGTCAAGTTGATATGGCATCAGCATTCAGTTTGAATCACGTCTGTGTCAGTCTGACAAATGTGAGTCCAATATTCACTCTCCTTTACTCTTCTTTATTCTCCAAGAACTGTAAAGGGTAAAATGTATCCCTGTACGTGCTACACATTTTACGTTTGAAACTAGCCAGTGCTTGCTAACTGTCTTTTATGATGAATACAGCTGCCTGTAGATGCTGGAAACAAGGTTAAATGAGAATGCTGAATGCAAGTAAAAGCAGTAAAATTGTATGGAACTGTAAATTATAGGCTATAAAGCCAGAACAATGAGCTGAAAGATTGTTAAAAACTCCTCAGAGTTGAGAGGAACTGCCGAGTTGTATTATAATGTTTTGGAGATTTATTACTACAGACGAAACTACTTACATTACACAGTCATCTGATTTACTGCTGATTTGAAAGTATTGATTAGTACAGCTGTAAGTATCACAATGATAAAACTCAGCTGCAATACATTTCTTATTTTCTAGATACAGAAGAACCTTCAAGTTCTTTAAAGTTCACTTACAAGTAAAATACTGATGAAATATTCACTGGTAGATTTGCTGGTGAAAGGTTCCCAAGATAATCCTGGCTCAAAATTATTATACCATACGTAAAAAGGGTTAGACTGGCTATACAGTGCACTATTGAATCACAGGATATCACATACAATTTCATTGAATATTCCCACTCCTCATAAAATGTAAAATGAACAAAAGATAAAGTTACTGAGATGCAATCAGATCCTAAACAATGATGAAAACGACTTGACATTTCCTGGAAACCAGTGAAAGTGTGAACAGGCTTAGTCTCATGTCAACTAACTGAAGTGAGTCCAATCAACCCCACATCTTCTGTCATTAACCTCGCTAAAGAGCCTGCCACCACTCTCCAAACTCTCTGTTTTTCCCCTCTGATGCTGCCACTCAGATCTTGTATGTCTGGGTTACTATGTACCCTGAGGGGAGGCTGGGAGGGATAGGAAGCTGGGATGTGTGTGTGTGTGTGTGTGTGTGTGTGTGTGTGTGTGTGTGTGTGTGTGTATGTACGCACCTGGGGCTTCAGTCCTTACAGGGCATGGGTCTATTTCCACTAGACTAATACACAACAGACCTAGGGAATATCGTAATATGCTTTAATAGACATCTGGTTGCTCTGTCTTACACGGTGCCCTTTCCAGATTTTGGATTAGATTAAATGCTCCTCTCTTTCTAAAAAATGAAAGCTTACAATGACTAGTGACATATTATTTTACTGTTTGCTTTCCAACCCTAAGAGGCTGCATTGAGATAAAGAGGCAGAAGAGCTAAATGGACTGCACTTATATAGCACCTTTCTAGTGTCATGGACCACTACTGCCACATTCACAAATCGCACTTCCACGGACACTCAGAAATACTGGCTCAGCCATCGGGGCATTTGGGGTTTCAGTCTCTTGCCCAAGGACATTTCAACATGCGGACTGGGGGAGGTGGAGATCGAACCTCCAACCTTCCAGGTAGCGGATGACCCACCTTAGCTTCCTGAGCTATTGCCCCTGAAGAGCTCTGGAAGCTAAGGTTGAATGGGACACAGACAGCTAGGGCTGCAGTGTTACTGTGTAAGTTAAGATCTTCTCACAATGGTGGCTGCTGTTATTAGCTAGTGCAGTAAAATGTTGCCAGTAGTCTGATGTTCTTTCTGTAACTGGATGTATATAAACTAACCATTCCCCTATTAGCCGCACTTGGAAAGGTTTAAAGGCTCTTTTATTCTCTAATCATCCAAATATCCAGGACAGGGTCCATGTATCCACACAAGTTGTGTGTGATAATGAGCCTTTAAAAACACAGAATGTGTCACAGAATGTTGTTTTAGTTCCTGGCTCTTGTAATTATAGTATATCTTCAAGGAAT
This sequence comes from Istiophorus platypterus, assembly GCA_016859345.1. NCBI lineage: Eukaryota > Metazoa > Chordata > Actinopteri > Istiophoriformes > Istiophoridae > Istiophorus > Istiophorus platypterus. The sequence continues at coordinate 1,966,597 of CM029133.1, read as the reverse complement.
CACAAGCTCAAGTGATTACTGTCAGGGTTTGCTTTGCTGTAGAAGCTGTTGTCATGATACAATAATGTCCTATTTCCTAGTGTCAAAACAAGCAAAGGCAGCAGTTTTATTGCTTTTGCTCCCCTTTGCAAATTCTGGATTCTGCACCCTGAGTACTACCTCTGTCTGTGTCGTGTGTACTATGGTGTCAACTGACCTTTTGCCAAGACACTCCCTAGAATGGCCACTGTCCAGCCTCGTGTTACTAACCATAACATGGCATGGGAGTGATTAATGACTGAGACATCAACTGGTTTGTGAAAGATAAACAGCTCACTGAGGTTGGGACGGATGTGAGGGACAGGATGGGTGAGGGACTGACACTATAGTGCTAGACATGGACAGAAACTGTTAAGCAGAAGGGATATTATTTTTCAGCAAAACACATTAGCTGTGTTAATACAGGGATTTGTCTTTTTTACATTATCTCTTTGGCTCGCAGCAGAAATTAGACAAGAAGCAATCAGGTCAACAGAAACCCAATCCCCCAAACTGCAGAGCTCCTCCCTGCCATGTGGGTACTGTACCCTCCAACTGCTTTGTCTCATTTAAGCATGAAATTTTAAAAAACAATTTATCATCTTATGTACTGAATGATATTTCGTATTACTAGCTCTAAAGGCATCAAAAATGTCCTGCGATGGGGGCTGCACTGTGACTGCTGTATAATACATTTTGTTTCCGCGATCATGCATACTATACTCTATGGGCTCAGTTATCTCAGATATGTGGAGAAAAATCTTAAGCTACTGGTTTCATTGTACATTCAGGACTCATACATTTTGTATCTAAAGTAGACATGCATCACCACCATTATATGGTTGAGGGGTTTGTGTGTCCCGCTAATTTCTGAGAGCTGTGTTTTCAGGGGCAACAGCCCCTGGTCAAGTCTTCCAAGGCAAATTGTACCCAGGAGAGGGACCAGACTAAGTAATTCATATAACCCTGATGAACAGCACTTTTCGGGAATGCGTCACATAACCCAGACCCAGAAACAAGGACTCCCATCCTGGAGCCTGATTTGTGGGGAGAGTTTGCTGGTGTCTGGTAGCCAGGCCTCATCCCATGGAACCCCGCTGGGCACAGCCCAGAAAGATTACATGGGGGTGCCACCGGGTAGGCTTACCATCTAAAGGGAAAGGAATCGGGGTACTGTGCGACGCAAGCCAAGCAGCAGGTGGAGGGTGGACATGTAGTTCCCATGCAAATCCCATGTTTTAGTTTAAGGTGTTATATAAGTCTACATGGTAGACTAAGGCACAAACCCTAGGCCTGAGATCGATGATTGGTTCGGTGGTCATATCATTAGATCTGCAGCTGTATGTCTTTTACAGTTGTGATCAGGTCATAGGTGTCTGTTGTGGTGGTAATCTGGGAACTGAAAGGTATCAAGCAGAAAAAAGGAGGCCTTTTGGACATGGTTGGTCTATCGAAGCAGTAGATGGGAGAGAGCTGTGGCTGCAGCAGTAGTTGGCACAAAACCCACAAAACCCAAGCTGTCCTCTTCAGATGGGGTCAGAGTTTGAAGACTTGGGCAGCCTCACTCATATCCCTAGTAGAGGTCACTGAGGTAATCAAAGAGCTCAGAGTAAGGCACTAAGTTTGAATGAGATTCCCTAGAGATTTTGGACATTTTGGGCAGTCTTGGCTGACACACCTCACCAGTGCTGCATGGAGGTTGGGAACAGTGGCTTTGGACTGGTAGACCGGGGAGATGGTTCCCATATTTAATAAGGGGGCCAGAGGGTGTGTAAAATTATTGGGGATATCACACATCACATTAGGGAAGTGCTGGGAGTGAGGGTCAAATCAATCGTTGAACCTTGGAAACAAGAACAGTACTGTTGATTTTGAAGTGGGTGTGGAAAAATGTACTGAGTCTTTACCCTAGCAAGGGTACTGGACGGGTAGGGAGAGTTTGTGGTTCTGTTGACTTCATCAAGCTGTGACCTCCAGCATGCATTGGGTTCGGTTTTCAGCAGAGATTGAAGCAGCTGAGATGAAAGTCAGCAATTACAAGACTATGGTTCTCTGCTGGAAAATGTTGGTTTACTCCCTTTAGGTCGGGAGTGAGTTGCTGCCTAAAGTGGAGGTATTTAAGTATCTCAGAAGCTTGTTCATGTGACAGTAATGTGGGCATTGTACAAGACCACTGTGGTTAAGAGGGAGCTGAGCTTGAAGCTAAAACTTGCAATTTACCAGTAAATCAACTTATGGTCATGAGCTCTGGGTATTGACTGAAAGAGTGAGATCCCGAATACAAGCAGCGAAAATAGGTTTCCTTAGTAAAGTGGAGGGGCTCCCTCTTAAAGGCAGGGTAAGGAGTTCAGACATCTGGAGGGAGCTAAGAGTAGAGCCGCTGCTCCTCTGCATTAAAAGGAGCCAGTTGATGTAATTCAGGCATCTAATTGGGACACCTCCTGGGTGCCTCCCATTGGAGCTTTTCCAGGCACTTCAAACTTGTAGGCAGCCTGAGGATTGACCAAGAACATGCTAGAAATACTGTGTATCTCATCTGGCCTTATTATTCATTGGATCATTGGAGTTGAGTCAGTTAGTAAGACTACTAAGACCATTATAAACGGAAGAAATGATGTACAGTGAAAATAGAGGTATAGGAGCCTATGTAATGTTTTACCATAGCACTTCTGAGAGATATGTTGATCACATCTTGTGGTCCTGTGAATTTCTTGTTATAGAGTCTTATGTGAATGAAGTTTTGTAACTATGTATAGGAACTATGTTCATATTTGACCATTCCCCTCATCACTTTTCGGTCTTCGTGCAGAAAGTAGTCTGTCTTATCATGCAGTACTGAATTCAGTGTGGAGATGGAGGATGTAGCATGTTCACCTTTGATGACGGAAACCAGTTTTTTTCTCACAGAGCTAAAACTAATGATTATTTTAGCTTTTTATTTAACTGCATTCTTTCTGTAAAATTTAATGGGTGTTTTATTAGCCCAACCTTTACAATACCATAGTTACTAGAATTTATTAAAATATTTCCATTGGACAGTAACAATATGCCAAAAGTACCTTGGGGTTTTGAAGAATGATCCAAAATAAATGCTCTGACTAGTGTTAGGGTTAAAAGAAGACATTTTTCCCCACCTAACCCTAATGATATGTAGGTTTTTAGATGTATGGCTCCACTGCTACATTATTTGTTCGCAAATTAGGACAGTGACATCAGAAAAACATTTTTTTTTTTCTGAGAATTATGTTCCCATCACTCAGTATGATCCTAAGACCTCTTTGTAGAAAGTTTCAATATGATTGTAAGGAAATTGCCCATATATAATGGAAATTAGGGTCAGACATTTCTGGGAAAGCATTTTACTGTTGAAGTAGGTTATGAGCTGGGATTGTGGCTGTCACTGCTCATGTTTTTTTTTCTTTTCATGTTAGACAAACTGTTGTTGATGCTGCCTAAAATATATAATGCAACATTCCCTTTTTTCATAGCAAAAAGTCAACTGTCATCACCTGTGCAGAACAGCAAATCCAGTAATGTAAAAGCTTTTACAGTTTGGCTATGGTTAAATCAGTATCTTATTTAATCCACAACTCAGCGTAGAGGAGAAACAATATATATATCTAATATATGAAAATGTCATTTATCATGACTTTGAAATAAATGTTGATCATAAAAACTGGAGGATGGATGCAGCTATTCTGTAAAAATAGAACATTTTCTATGGAATAAAACTTTTATATACAACACTGATCACTGTAAATCATGAGAGAAAACTGTTTTCTGGTTTGTTGTAATACTAATTGAGTCAAACTGTTTTCCGTTTTTGGATTATATTACGATGCCAGAAAACACGTAAGGGCCAATATTTATTTTCTTAGAGCTGTTTCACCAACATTTACATTTTTGAGTTCTTAATCATATGAATACAGATTTATATGATGGAATCTTCTCCAGGGAGATGACTTAATTGTATCCATGAGCAAAATTGGGTTTTGAAATTGCTTCAAATGTGGTCACTATAAATATTTGTGGTCACACCCACATGAGAAAGCCCCCAAGCAGAGAATAAATCATCATCAAGGCCAGATATTTCTACTCAATATGAGATTCTCTCTCTCTCTCTCTCTCTTCTCTCTCTCTCTCTCTCTCTCTCTCTCTCTCTCTCTCTCTCACTCACTCTACTTCAGCCTCCATCTACACAGCAATCATGTTTCTTTCACTCATTCTTTCTGATAGAACGAAAGTTGGAATTACATTATAGACATATGCTTGCAAAAGTAGAAAATATAACTCTGAAATTTTGCACCGAAACCAGTTCATTTATTTTCATGTTGTAGCTCTTTGGTAAACTTTGGCAACAATTTTGTGATACTGATCAATCACAAACATGACAGTGATGATCTTTGAGGGTGTAGGATGTCTAAGAATTCAAAATGGAGGAAACTATTGTATTAACTGTATTTGCAACATGCCAAAGTGTAAACTGCTCCCGAAATGATTAATTTTTTTGCAAATGAGCCAGATTAGCCTAGAAGACTGAGGAAGGCTCTCTGGAGAAAATTTAACAGCATAAAAGAATAAAACGACATAAATTCATCTTGAACCAATCGTGTTAACTTACAGTATTGTCCTTACCTAACTAACTTAAGTATCTGATGTCACATCACATGATTTCAAGCCCTTAAAGTTGAACAGTTAAATGAAGAGTCTCAGGCAAGACCCTCAAACTTTCAAAGAGACACCTCATATCCTACTGAACTTTTGTCCTCTGGTTAGCAAGCCAACTAGTCCTCCAAATATTTACAAGTGGTGATTTTGTAACTTGGTTACAAAACCACCACCTTCTATGGGAGGGCATGCAATTGAATTTTTGTTGAGCCACCTGCATGTTGAGTAAATAGGGTGTGCAGTTTCTCCACAAAAACAAGAGACAAGTTGGGAGTCAAGTTGATTTCTGGGTACCACCACTCTTTTGTGTTCCTTCCTTTTCCCAAGTATTTTTTTTTTTGCAACTGAACAAAGATGGACATTGACCTCCATCAGATTATTTTGTCAAATTTGAGTTTTAGTCAAATTTGACTTTACATCTCCTGAAATTTTTTTTGCAGCCAGGAATCAGACCTCGATGGCCCTCTCTATAACAGCAGACTTTTCACCTCACTTTTAAGTGTGGCCATTTAGAACAGCTTTTACCTTCAGATATGTTTGGACAGTCACATTGCACTAATTCAGATGCATCTGGCCTTGGAGGATGTGGCAACAAAGAGGTACACTTGGGCTACCTTGCTAAGCCTAACGCCGCTGCCATCCAGACCCGAACAACTGACAGAAAAAATGTCTGGGTTTGACTGTAGGCTTTGATTCCTCTTGCTTGCAATGAATGAACAAACACATTCTTTTCATTTTTACCAACATTAAAGGAAATGCCTGAACTAGCAGTGCATGTCATCATATGCAGCATGGGAATTCTAACAAGAGGCCCCTCTACAGTTCCTTCCTTCTTATCAGTTATAAGCCTTTTGTTCTTTGTGCATATGCTGCCTCTGGGTTGGACATGTCATTATAGAACTATTTGTATTGCAAAATAGAGGGTGCAAAGTTAATGAAATGCCTTTTTAACAGCCAATGTCCCTCTATAGCCACAGCAAAGGACAATGACACTGTTATGTATTCTGGCTTTAAGAAGGGACACAGGCAGTGGTGTCTGCAGGAGAGTCAGAGGTTTTGCTCTCAGTGAATGTACTTTGTGACGGCTCTTCACAAAAGAGCCACACATCATGTCAAACAAGGCTATGTAGAATGAAAGAGCATTATGCTGTGATGTATAGACTTGTACCATCTGGATTCCTGGCAAGTGACAGAAAGATGGTTTAGAGAGAGAGTCAGGGCTTTGTTTGGTTTTCATTAAGGATGAGGCCAGTGTTATGTACTCCGTACCCATCGGGAATGATGTGGAACATGAAAATACAACTGCACACAAATACGGCAGTCTAGGCAGTGCCAGATATAGAGATGAATTGTCTCTTTCAGTCTGCAGGTGGTGTATTCTGCAGCCAAAATAAAATCAGGTCAGCTTTGAACTCCCCCACGAAGTAACAGAGAAGTTTAAGGGAAGCTGAGTGGCAGAAGGGGAAAGTAAACTGGTGGATTGTTTGCAATGCAAGACGAGCATGCATGCAAAGTAACACTTTGCGTAGCCAATATTTAAGAGTCGTTGCATCACAGCAATATGACAGGAAGACATCAGGCCTTGATAGACTTGGCTTTAGAGTAGATTCAGGCTGAGCTCTAGCATTATTAAGACTGTTATCAGGCCCAGATATGACAGCGCAGCCAACAGGTACTCACAGCTCTTTTGGAGAAGTGCCAAACAGGAAGCTGGGATAATAAGAGCCCCTCAGCTATATGTTACCGCCCCAGGACATTCAACTAGTGCCATACAGCCCAGTGCACCCCAGGTCTGTGTGTGCGTCATACCGCTGTGCTCTTCCCTGCCAAGCCGGCCAACAAAAGCAAAACAATGGGAAGTTTTATGTGTCAAAATGTTACCACAGGATAGATCATCAAACTGGGTGTGCTCCTTCATTTATTATTACCCCCTTCTTCCAAAAAATAAATATTACAAAAGCAGTTGAGTGTGTTGCTGTTGAATGAAGCTCATGATCAAACCATTTATGATTTCAGCGTTGGATAGTGGAGGGTTATCTTAACTTTTCCCTGTGAATTGTGAGCTCATTTGCACAAATCACAAAAGTCTCAGTTGTCAGTGTCATTATAAGAGTTAGTTCATTCACAGTTAGTTCGTTAGTTCGTTAACATACAGTATTTATTTATTTGTATATATTACATTTAGTTTAGCATGCTTACAAGCTATGCTAAAAATGATCAACACTTGTTTCACATCAGTATGTTTTCATTCACAATACAGCTTCTGTACAGTAAATCCCTTGCAGCCCGAAAAACAATTTCCCTAATGATCACTTTATAAAGGAGATAACTGTAAAATTGTTAACAGGACACCTCGAACTGCAGCAAATTATTACTTGTACTGTCTTTTGGGTTTTCTCTTTCTTTTTTTTCTTTTTCCACAGCCTAGAAAAGCTATCTTGATTAGCATTATCACAATGTAAAGTCCAATGGCTGAGTGGGAAGATATAGATGGGGCCAAAAGGTGAAACAATAATGTTTATATGCGGTTTGTCACACAATGTGAACACAAACCTAGGAAACTTGGCTTACGTGCTTGGCTAATTATTTTTATAAAAGTGAGTGTCCATTTCAGTTCAGTCAGCTCAGTTGTGGTTTTCTGGCCTGTTTTCCTTCCTTCTTAAGATAGTTACACAGGGTTCTTTTCATCCATACAATGTCTAAAATAAAAACAAAATTGCTTTAAAACATCCAAATTTTAACAGTAGCTTTATGTTTACCTTATCTAATCAAATGAAGGATGCTGAAAAGAAACTCATTGGTCTTGTGCTGTGACAATCCAATGACAAGTATTCATCTGTCATACGATATTTAGCACAGAGGATTGTTGTGGTAGCACCAGTATATAGAAACTGTGTGAGTATATACCAAAACTGATGCTTCATACATTACACACTGTCACTGTGGTGATGTTATCTAAAATTATTATTTCCCTGAGAAGTGAGAGCACTGACTAGTGGTTTTAGAAGCTGACTTCGCGGCTGTTCAAGTACTTGATGAAGCCTCTGTTCACGGGCCTCACTGCTCACAGGTCTGTCCAGCCCAGAGTCACCTCTGGCGTAAGGTGACCAGATTTCTGAAACAAAAACCGGGGACATTTCCAGTTCAGTGGTCAACATACTAATAAAATATCCAGTTTTTGAATGAAAAAAATATAAAACAATTAAATAAAAATAAAAATAAAAGAAATTAAAAAGGGGGCACTTTCAGTTTCATGTATTTTTCATGTAACTGTTGTACTGTAATGAACTGTAATGGTGGTGTTATGGTGTGCTGTTATAGGCTACTAATGAACACCAATTTAATAAAAGGTCTTTAATAATAAATAGCACAGTTTTAGTTAAATACTTTGGTTAACAGATTCCCTTTGCTTGCCACATTTTGTATGTTATTGTTAAGAATAATAGATTAGTGGACTTTGTAATCCTCTCCACTCTCCCTACAGGGATTAAAACAAATAAAAAAAACAAAAAACTTAATACTGAATTTCTTTCTCATATTCCACATCTGCTTTTTAAAACAAGTTATGGAGGCAGCCCAACATTAGCCCTCGACACCCACTAAACAAATAGCATGGTTATCTATGTTAAATCAAAAAGGATGCACTATATTTGTACATCACGTGATAGCCTACAACCAAGTAACATGTCCACAAATCAGCTACGTTACACCAGGTAGTATGTTTCCTACGACCCATAACCCCACCCCTGAATCTAACCCTTGTTGACCTCCTGGATTGAAAAGACATTTGTGGTGATGTTGTGGATTCACTGGTAACTTTCTTTTTTTTGTTTAACACTCAACCAGCTGTTTTCTCTTGTCCCATGATGTGGGGTTGGGAACAGCTCTAGCTTGGGCCAGGCCATCAAAAATGTCCCTGGAAAATGGGGGAATCTGGTTGCCCTGGTTTGGAGTGGATGAATGTAGACTACATATATTAATATACAAGGCAATTGGCTTAGGTCCTTTAACTTATCTGTGTTATTTTCCTACATATCTTCCTGGACTGATTCTCGTGCCTCTTTATCCTTGGGATCAATAATGTTTATTTTATCTTATCTTAAACAGACTTCAGAAAACTCCTTATACTCATTTGTATCACAGATTCTATCATTTGCAAATCTTATACCCCATTATCCGTGTGTGTTTTTTTCTAACAATGTGCTTCTATGTCCCTTTGTGTCTGTTTGTGCACATTCCTAAGTGTGTGTTTGTCCTTTTTAACCCACATGCAAAATTAGACTGTCTCCCAGATGTAGAGGACAGTGTCTCCGAAGCTCATCTCATCAAACAGTGTAAGGCCTAGACTCATGATGGCAAACCACTTGCAGGCTTCATCATCACCATGACAACCTGACAGAGTGCAACTCCATAGTCAAAGAGTCTCATGATCTCATGACTCTTCCTCCACTTTATGAAAGGAAGTGCAACCATCACACACAGAGGAACTGAAATACTCATAGTTACTGTTTAGCAGCTTTTGTAGTGAACTGGTGCATCTGTTTATGTTTTATCCATCACTTTGTTTTAATGTTCTTTAGACTGAGTAATCATCATCCTTGTCAATAAAACAATCTGTAATCACAGAAGCTCGATCAGAGAGGGGTTTACATTGAATGTGAAGCCATATTTGTTTTGACCTCATCTCTCCCACATGCACAGAGAGAGACTAGGGATAGTTGATAGCAGACGCCAGGGCTAAAGTTAGGGTCTGCAGGTGGACACTGTTGTGATAATAGAGCAACAGATTCTTTTGGTGTGATGAGCAGTTCATTGACAGGGCATTGGGGAGGGCTTGGTGTTTTTTGAAAGCTTAAAGGATGGTTTCCCATTTTTTTAGGTCTATCTTATAACAGTAGTCAGGGGCCCAAATGAACATTTTAACAGGTTTTTCTTGCTATAATCTTCTTGTGCCTATGTTCACTTGTATATGGATGCTTTCTTGGAGTATGATTTTCTGGATCTATAGCCAGAGTTTGCTCCCTAGGCATCTGACCTATTATGAGCTGTATGTGAGGTTGAAATAGCTGTATGGGAAATGGATCCAACCCAAAGGTAAAATCATTCAAGAAATTTTTGAAATCACTATACAATGCTTGGGATTGTTGTTCCCTGAACTTTCAGGTTTGGATTAAGGAACATGGTCCTAAAAAAGCTACTGAAGTTGCTTCCCTGGTTTTGTTGCCTGTGTGTATAGGATGGTAATGCCAAACCAGTGTGCCCAAAGAATCCAGCTAAGCTCAGCAAAACGTGTTTTGTTCCATGCCCAAGTGTTGACTTTCAAGTGTAACCAATGAATGAACCATTGTGAAGATTAAATTGAAGATTAATAGGAAAAACCTCAGTGCCCTGATTGATAATAGCAGTACTCAACCCTTATCCACAGACAATATGTGCCAGATCACTTTATTTGAATTCTTGAGGCATTTGGAATGTGCTGTGTGCATGGTGATGACAAGCTTTACTCAGTCGCTGACCATCATATGAAAGTGCAATGGCAGATATATCTGTTAAAACCTGGAGTTGCTGATACTTTGCCCTTTTCAGTGGGGTGGGGTCATGAACTTCCAGTCCTTGTTGATTTGTTAAACCCAGGACAAACCTGAAAAGTTACTGTTAACAGAACAGAAGCTAAGCATCTAGAAAAGAATCTGCCACTCCTCAGTCCCTCGCCTCTCTGGTGCTGATCTAGAGACACCACCCAGTAAGTCTTGGAAGCCGTGTAGACAGAGGAGGCAAGAGAAACTCAAACACACTGTTGTAAAACCACCACTTGAGGCTGCTCCAAACACACCCCTAGGTTTTTAGTTACCTACCAACATGATCCAAATACAACAAAATGATCCAACTTTGCTCATTTGTTTTCAGAGATTTAGGTAGTGGGAGCCAGGGACTGAGTTGTACAACACTATCTTCATCTTTTGGAAGGACATTTATTTATTTAGTGGCGTGGTCAAAAACCATGCCACTAAGTGTCCAGAAGTCTGCCCACTGAAATCTGTCAAAACAAAAAGCAAAAGCTGTGGCCCTTTCCTCAATTCACTTCTTTTCAAGTCCTGATTTTCCCCATGAAATCTTAACAGAGCAGATAACTTTATGTCTGTTAAGATAGGTTTACCAGCTGCTGGCCATCAAAAGTGTGCAAACAACCCCTCACCATCCACAGACAGATTGATGGAGCACTTCAACCAGACCCTCTAACAAATTTAAATGCAAGGTTTGTAAATGACAATGGATCTGATGGGGATCAGTGGCTTCTGTTTCTATGCTTTGCCTCCGCTGGCCTCTCCTTTTCTGAATTGTTCTATCATGGGGCCCTTTGACCCTATTAAGCTGAAATCATGTTCATGCTGCCAACCAGGTACAGCAAACTGCTGGCAAAGCGGCAGGGCCCTTTGTAGTTCAGTTGGAGGGGAAACCTGATAAGTGGTTACTTTTCAGGTTTCTCCTCCAACACACCAGCATTCCAGTTTCATGCTTCATGTGAACCTTAACAAAGAGTTGGTTCCAAGAGCTTAAAAGGAAGCAGAGGGGATCTGAGGTGTGGAGGACCAGGAGGAAGTCGATGACCAGTACTTGTCTTAACAGCCGCATCTACAGCAAAACTGATGATTTTTAAATTTTGTAACCCTTCTGCACACACACCTTCATTTTAATTATGGTTTACACTGAATTATTCAATTTTTCCCTATTTAGATTAACTTTTTGACCCTATGCACATTACATTAACATTGCACACACATCAGCAAAGAGTTAATTATGATACATAGCTTTTGTTTCATAGGCTATATTCTAGACTACACTACAGTAGTCATTTAGTGCTGCTGGTTGTACATTAGTTTCTATTTGTAGCATGCATATGCAGTCAAATTCTGTAGTCACACATTAGTTGTCCTTAGTTTAGAATAATTTCAGTTTCATCTTAAATTGTTCTAATGACCTATTTTTAGGGTTTTTTTGTTTTTCTTTAGCATACACGGCATTAGTTTTTTATGTGTTTGTTTTCATAATGGGTAAAAGAATATAAACTGATGGACCAGTTGCCCTGTTTTGATATATTTATAGTATAGTTTCTAAACTGGTCTGATCATCCATCAGTTTTTTAGGTCTGCTTTGCCTTGTTTGGTCAGTCTTGTCTGTTAAGTTTATATGTATTTATATTAAATTCAGAAAACCTGTGGCTGCCCATGACTGTTCTTTTTTTCTGCACCCCTGTAGGTCAGCAGTTATTCCCAGGCCTAGTATAATTTTGGTCTACTTTCAGCCTAACAATATTTCAAATGTGTGGAAAAGATGATCTGGCATGGTCCAAATTCCATTGTCATGATGGACCACCCCATTTATCTTCACTGTCTTTCTCTCAACATGCATCACACACAAAGACAAAACTGGCTGGGGTCAAATTTTTGGCTGCTGCATTTCTAGTCCGCGTCAGAAATGCTCTTTTTCCTGTTCTTAGATGTGACCCTGTGGCTCAGGAAGTTCTTTGCAGCTGTAACACTGTCCCAACTTTGACAGCTGCTCTGAATGGCAGGATGTCCTGTTTAAAGTTCCCCTGAGAGGCACCGTGGCAAGGTTCATTGACCACCAGGAGGATCCTCAGTGCCACAACGAAAGATGGTTTCACTTGCATGTCATACATTGTACTGGCTACATGCAGCCTAAAGTAGGTAAGGTGAAGCCCATGTTAGGATGTGTTGAAACTGAAATTTTTGCCTTTCATTATCATTATTGCATCACTGTATATTCATCCCTAAATTTACTGGTTGTATAGACGTCACCTGTTGCTAAAGTAGCTAACAGACATTAAGGCTGATTTCCTTTGGTTTTTCTCTCTTTTTCCTCTTACCTCTTTTTGTGTATGAAGTAGATTTGTAACAGCCTCAGAAGAAGTGCTTTTGTTTTTTACTCAAGCTGCAGCAGTTTTAGCTCTCACTGGCCCATATTGACCTCAGTTTATTATTTTCAGGGTTAATGTGCATCCACCTATTTCTTTACATTGACTTCATGTGAACTTTAAAGTTCACCTCATGTTCATTAATGCATCCACCTTGATAATGGATGATTCCCTAGATTATATTATATGCTAACAGTTTTGGATATTCAGTGTCAGTACATTTTTAAATGATTTATTTCTACAAAATCTGTATGTGACAAACACAGTTCAATCAGCAAGGATGACTGAAGTGAACAAGAATGCAGGAGATTTTTTTTCATAAAGGCTTTGGGTATGTTGTTGTCAGTTAGTATGACTGAGAGGGATAGAGCCCTTTGATTAGCAAGCAGTAGAAGATTAGGGAGTATGTTAAGGAGTCATAGACAGGGTGTTGACAGGATCAAAGCAGCGCAGTGCCCTGATCACTGTGTGGGAAAGCTTGTGAACAAATCCCTGTAAAATCACTTTTTAATATTTCAGAGGCAGAGACCCAGAGTGATGACTCACTTCACTGTCTGACCACAACAAAGGTGTTTCTGTTAAGTAACCAGGGAATCCAGTGGCAAATGGTGTCCTCTAGAGTCCCATACAGTCAGTCTTACAGGAAGCTTAGGTGACTGTCAGACTGGAAATACCATTGTGAAACCTGTCTGGAGTTGATAGGCAATGCCTGAGCTAAGGTCTGTCTGGGTGAAGGGCTCTGTCGCCTTGTCTCCTGGTTTGCTTCAGGAAGTGTGCAAAACTCATCTCCTTGATTTTCCTGTGCACAAATCAATGTCCTGTTTTAGAGGAATTATTTTTACTCTACTTATCAGCTCTGAAATATCCTCTAAAGGTCACAGCTTTTGCCATGTGGTAACTTTTACATACTGACTGCTCCTTTACGGGAAAGTTCTAATGGCTTCAGATAAGTAAAATGCCTTTGTCTCCTCTTGACATCTATGCCATCGTTGTTAACCAGTCAGATAACATGAACTGTGTCGTATTAAACTGGGGAATCAGTGCTCAGGGTGACACGATGACTGCATTCCGTCAGAATGTCAATGCCCCCATCCCAGCTGAGTCCAGCTCATTTCCTGTAGAAGAGGGGTTTCTCTCATCCACCGCTGAATGGGGATGGTGTGACAGAGCTGAATTGGGTTCCTGTTTTTTCTCTTCAATCGAAAGTGATCCACTGGCCAAGGGTCTGCCCCCTTGTCAACTTCCTACCTGGTAAAACAGACCCTGGGGTTCCGAGGAAAAGAGAAATGAAAGTGGAGTGCTACTTTATGAAAACCCCTGTGCCTTGAGATTTCCCTCAGTGACCACAGGCACTGAAAAAGAAAAGCCTTTAATTTTAGTCAATCTATAGAACTTCTCTTTTTTTTTTTTTCTTTTAAGGAACAATAAATATTGCTTTAGTTATCACTTTTGATGTGTAAGTTCCTCTGTGCACACTTGTCAGACTAGGGTTGGCTTTAGCTGACTGCTGGCACAGAATATCGCAGTTAAGTTGTTATTGTCCATCACTGTCACTTTTGTATGCTTTGAAATGAAGAAATTGAGCAGAATATGCTCAGGAAAACAATCATCAAAGATCAAGGATTGTTGTTATCTGGTACATTATTTAAAGGAAAGTAATTTTTGTAGTATAATAATAGTAATCTTGTAGTTTTGACCATTATTCCAACTACTCTTGGTAACATTTACTAACCAAGTTAGTTAATCATATATTTTCTTTACTAACCAAGTTAGTAAAATGGGATCTGAAGTTAGAGTGAAGAAGACAAATGGTCAGAACTGGAACTGAGCACAGAATAGAGAGGATTAGAGATGAACCATCTATAAAATCAAATGGATGTTTACAAAGGACAAACTGAGGACACTTCCATTAGATTAATGGACTTAAAACTGCAATAATTAATATTTTTATATCAACAATAGATTAAATGAGTATGTGTAATGTGGAAGGTGTCACTAATAGTGACAAATCTACAGAGAATTATCTCCCAAGTCTATAGTTCATTTCAGCTCAACAAAGCATTTTAGCATCTTTCAGCTCCCTTTCTTGGTTTTATGGCCTACAGCTTTATTGTTTTGTTTCAGCCTCTGTGCTCAATCTAATCAATCTAATTGCCAGCTACTTTTTCAGCGAAAAAAAGCTATGGTAAACCCACTGTACACTATGTTTTCAATAACAAACAGAAGACAGAGTTAGCAGTTAACTGGAGAACATAGTGGAGCATTTAGCAGCTTCAGCGACAAATACACTCACCAAGGACTTTATTAAGAACGCTGTACTAATACTGGGTAGGGCCTCCCTTTACTCTAAGAACAGCTTCAATTCTTCATAGCCTGGATTCCACAAGATGTTGGGAACATTCCTTCTGGTCCATGTAGACATGATTTCATCACATATTTTCTGCAGATTTGTCAACTGATCATTTGTGCTGCGCCCCCATTCTACGACATCCCAAAGGTGTTGAATTCCGATCTGGTGACTAGGGAGGCCAATGAAGTTCACTGAACTTACTGTCATGTTCATGAAACCAGGTTGAGACAACTTTTGCTCTGTTACATTTTGCTTTATCATAATGAAAGTAGCCATTAGCAGATGGGAAATTGTGGACATAACGGAAAGCACATGGTCAGCACCATACTCAGATAGGCTGTGGCATTCAAACCGTAATTTACTGGTACTAAGGGGCCAAAAGTGTTCCAAGAAAAACATTCCCTACACTATAACACCACCACCAGCCTGGACTATAACTAAAAGCAGGTTGGGTACATGGATTCATGCTGTTGACTCCAAATTCTGACCTGACCATCTGCTGCCTCAGCAGAAATGCAGATTCATCAGACCAGTCTGCATTTTTGGCTGGTCCGCAACAGTGGGGCCAGCCCTATGAACATGAATGTCACTGAATGACTGACTACGACTGACTAAATCACTGGTCAGCCAGCTGATTGGCTCACGCTCTCACGCTCTATTGTATCATTAGGGAGCTGTTTACATGCAGTCTTGCCAACCTAACGCCTTTGTCGCTAGATTTACTGACTTTTCACATCCCTTTGGCGACTTTTTTTTCCCACAAAAGCACCTAGTGACAAATATAGCAACTTTTTGGACAAACCTTAGCTACTTTCTCTAGACAAGTGTCATCAGCCTTCCCCCACAAGCACAAGGATGGGTTTTCCCTCCGCAGGTAAAGTCCCTATGGTCTCAGCTGACTCAGACGTGAAAGAGCTTCTAGTTTTTTCTCTGATTGATCATTTTACAAGTAAATATAGCCTAAATCGCAGCACAGCCATTGTCTTTAACTTATGTGTCTGGTGATTTTGTCAGATGATGGCTCGGTTATAAAATCAGGATTTTAGCAGCAGAGCACCAAAATGGCTTGGAAGTGAATTCTTGTTAACATGTCGTCTTAATGGGCCACGTTTCAGTCACTATCTCATACTTGTTCCATCATCCGAAAACAGAAACAGAAAAACATGTAAATGAAAACAGCTTTATTGAACATTCAGCTGTATGAAAATACTTTATACATGAGCACAGAGAGTAGGAGAGAAGAAAACAGATAAAGATCAGTCCAGACATTTCCTTGGTTTTTCCCTAGTTGTGTTACAGTCTTCAACGCTCCAGTTCTGTTGAGACTGTGCCCACTGCAGCCTCAGGTTTCTGTTCTTGAGTGGATCCAGACAGGATCCTCTGCTGTTTTAGCTCATCCACCAGAAGGCTGGAGGTGTTGTGTATTCTGAGATGCTTTTCTGTTCACCACAGTTGTAAAGAATGGTTATCTGAGCTACCGTAGCCTTTCTGTCAGCTCCAACCAGTCTGGCCATTCTACTCAGACCTCTCTCATCAACAGTGTTTCCATCTGCAGAACTGCTGCTCACTGGATTTTTTTGTTTTTTCACACCATTCTGAGCAAAAACTCCAGAGACAATTGTGTCTGTAAACAAAAAAAAAAATTCTTTGGGATGAGCAGTTTCAGAAAAATACTCAGACGAGCCCAACGGTCATGCCAAAGTAGGAGTCAATGAGATCACATTTTGTCCCCATTCTGATGTTTGATGTGAAAATTCACTGAAGCTACAGATCTGTATCTGCATGATTTTTTTCTTTCCACTGCTGTCATATGATTGGCTGATTAGGTAATTGCATGAATAAACACAGGAGTTTTCAAGAAATTGCTTGGTGAGTGTGTGGTTTTTTTTTTTTACAATTTGCCAGTGATCAAAACAGAGATAAAAAGGAGTGCTAAGGAGAGCTATTTGGCGATGTTTTGATGGATCATAATTTTGCTGTTTGAAGTCATTTTCTTTCTGAATAAAGGTTTCACTTAAAACCTATATAATTGTCTGACAGCTTATTTCTCACCCAGCCTGTCTTATTTTTAGCTATGTCCCTTTTTCAGATATCTCTGCAATTCGGTAAATATGATGATCTATACTAAGTTGTAATAAACCCTAGTTCCACTTTTACCTCCCATAACATTCTCTGCAGTGGGACATACATAATCCACCCATCCTAACATCTTTGTTCATTTGTTTGTTTTTATAGTTTTGCAAACTCTTTTTATCCCCTCATATCAAAACTAGAAAAGTTTGTTGTTAGAGTCGCAGCTCCTAGGATCCTCAAAATAGACTGTGCATTAAATGAGTTATTCGACATAAACTTTGCTTGAACTTAACTGAAAAAGAATACGCATAATAGACAAACCCTTGTAAGAGCTACAAAACTGCAGGAATGCATGTTGAGTGGAGAGCATATTCCAGAGAAGAGATTACTGTATATCGTTAATTAGACCTAACTGCACATTGCACTCCACCATCTGAGCTCTAATGTTTTCCATATATTTGGAGAATGTGTTGAGTCCTTTCTTTCTGGTAGAGATGAAGTGGAAACTTCTCACTACTGGCACTTCTTTTTAATCAGCATCTCACCTGCCTGTCCTTGTCATCAGGGCTGCATAGGAAGAAACAATGTAGGCTTTGGCAGGCCATGCTGAAGGGGAAAATACATGTTAGAGATAGTCAGAGTGACAGCAAACTGAGAGCATATTTGGTAAAGCTGTTTTTGCCATAAAGTTACTGGAAGGAATATTATCTTTGTAACTGCCAAGAAAAGCTTGGAATCAATGTGGTATTTTCTGTATTTCAGGACTTAGAAAGACCTTTAATGAATCTTTTGAGAACCTTATATACTTCATTTTTTTCAGAGGCCATCCTACTGTTACATAATTTTAAATTTTACACCATACAATACATACACTATGTGTAAAAAATGATTCCTGAGAGAAAGAAGATGACCAGAGTTTTATCATGCCTACCTATGTGACTGTGCAACAGCTAATTTCTCACAGTAAAGAATCTCTAACTTTCATACAAAACCATAGCAGTGTTGACAATGGCACAGAGTTGCAGTACCTCTGCCAAGAGGAGAGATGGAAAGCTCACTGCAACTCATCAAACAGTCTGAGACCAGGTCTCATGGAGGGAAAAGGGTTTTCTGAGTCACATCATCTCCATGACAACTACATGTGCTGCTGTTCCTAGATCTGGCACTGTCCTCCATGAAGACTCCACTGGAGCTTCTATCAGGGTGACATATGGTAGTAAGCATATAAAAAAACAATTTTACCAGGATGTTTTCTATGAAATTGAATCTCTCGTTGCCCGCTCCTGTTATTTGAGCTTAAAAGGTTAGTTCAACCAGATTACAATTTTTTTCCTCTTACCTCTAATTGTATCTAGCCATCATTAGGTTCAGGATTTGAGATGTCTATATCTAAGATTCTTGCCTCCACTAAATACAATAAATGTGAGTAGAATTTCATTTGCTGGGACTGCAGCATTACATTTAAGGACATTTAAAGAACATCTCGTTCTAGAGACAATGTTCTGTTGAAACTACTTTTAACAATGTCTTCTATGGATTATCCAAAAGAAGGGTGCTGGGTGAAATCTTAGAGATAGATATGTTTAAGCCTGGATAAATGAAACAAAATATATTTGCATGGTTATTTACCACCACCACCATGCTCACTATCTTAGATTATTGCTCTAGTATACTAACTTTTGCTAATTAGCACTAAACACAAAGTACAGCAGAAGCTGAGGGGAATGTCATTTGACCTGGTGATGGTGATAGATGAAAAGTGAAGGCAAAAATGGAATTACTGTAACTCTTTTAAAGAGTTACTTCTAAACATGAATGTTATACCAAATTTGAAGCTAATCATTCCAAAAGTTGTCAAGGTGTTTCAATCTAAACCAGAGTCAACCTCATAGTGGTGCTTGAGGAAAAGTCAGGGTATCATCACTGTCAGTATATTTAATTCTCATGGGGACTAAGAGTGTCTTTAGGCCTACTAAATTTTGAAGTAATTCATTCAGTCAATTTCAATTTATCAAAATTTTTGTTTCAGAAGCAAAGTGGTGGTCACAATTATCCACACCCAGTCTCGGTTGGGTTATAGAGAGGGGAGTAACATCATCCCTTATTTTTAGTTTTGGTTCATAGACATTGTTATTATTATTATTTTCATTATTATTATTGTTAAATCTTCATGTTTTTATTTGAATATTTTTCCCTTAATTTCCCTCTCCCCCCTGAGATGCACAGTGTTAGCACCAGAGGGAATGTTGTAATAAAATAGGTGTTTTAAATGAGTTCCAGCACTATTAAAGTGATATCATGGAATGTAAATGCGGTCTCAAATATAGTAAAATGATGTCACATGTTAAGTTTCTATGCTTCAAGAAACGTGTTTGATCATGATTCTCAAAAATTAACGCAAATATTGCCTGGTCAAGTGTTTTCTGGCCCTGGTAATGGAACCTCAAGAGCTGTAATAGTCTTACTTTTGGGGAAAAAAAAAACAGCTTTTATATGAACTATTAGGGATGAATTTATTGAAAAGAAAATTAGGCTTATTTTGTTGACACACAAACAGTCTTTGGCAAGCAGATATATTTTGTCAAACTTACTTGGGATCTTATCTAAATTCACTGGAGAGATTATGTTACTCAGGGGAAACTTTAATCTGGCATCTGATCTGGTGATAGCCCTTTCCAATAGCCCCCTCCCTTCAGATGTCTCTATTTCTGTGGCATTTGATGAATTTGAGAATATGTTGAGTTTAATAGTTATACACCAGTCAGCCACAATATTAAAACCATTAACCGTTTTTTCTGTTTTTCCAGCAATGCTACAGATAAGCAAAGAGAGAAATGTGCAAGAAAACACACTTTTAAAGAAATGAGAACAACATATAAGGGACTTAGCATCTTGGAACTAAAGAAACTAGTACAGCTCAGGAGGTTGGATTTGCATGCTATTTTGCATGAAGAAACATCATTGCACTATACAGACTTTGATGAAGTTATTGCTAGACTGGTGAAAAGGGGGGCAAAATACTAACCCTCGGACTAAAGGCTCAATTCCTGCCATTCATGATGATAATAACCTTTTTCATATTTGAACCTAATCAAATATGCCTGATTTTTCAAAAATTATATTCCAAGTGAGTCTGAATCTAAATAAAGGTTAAAGCAAGTTGATTATTTTTTAAATTAATAAAATACTATCTTCATAGTAAGGCTAATAGATGGCACTGTGCCTTTCTGGAAATCCCCCAGCCTTAAAAGTTTTGCAAAGGAATTGAGGCGAGAGCAAAATGGGGTGGAAAGCCTTGCATTGCAAAAAACTCACCTATTTCCTTGTGTGCCAATTGCCATTCTTGAAATGGATAAATTTGCTTAAAATGTTGTATATGTACAACATGATCAAAAGATGTACATTAATATGTTTGCAGCATGTAATGTTTGCCGCCACCAATGATTTACCTGGTTTGATGTGTGCAGATTTAGCCCACATGGGCTGAGTAACTCATGGAGGAATATAAACCTAATACCTTAAAGAACTGTAAGTTCACCATACAGAGCCATGTTTTTTCATTGTTGTTGCTTGAGAAGTTTTAATGGGTGTGCATGGCAAGTGTTTAGGCACTCTAAACACTGTATTTAAGTTAACACGAGTTAGCGTAGGAGTCTAGTCACTGTTAAATGGGTTCATTCACCTCAACTACAGTAGTTATGTTAGTAATCAAGGTTTGTGAAATAAAGAAATAACAAAACCGGGCAAAGATAATTTGCAGGTGAATAATTTTGATTCTTAAAGTCAGTGAAATAATAACCTTAAAGCATTTGCAGTGATGCTTGCAATAAATCTCGAGTGTTCTATTCTTTGATTCATATGGATCAAGTATGTTTTAGAATTTTCATGTCATCATCATCATTCATCCATGCGACCAATGGATGCCGAGAAAGCATTTGACAGAACGGAATTGTCTTATTTACTTTTACACTTTAAAAAATTTGGTTTTGTTCCAATGTGTGTGCAGTGGATTGGGGCTATTGTAATCACACCATATGCATTGAGACCAGTGGTATTAAGGTCACCTCAATTTCTATTAGAAAACGATGTCCTGCATCCCCAGTCATATATTTACATTAACACTTGAACCATTAGCATGTGTCGCAAGGGATGATAAGAACATAAGCAGTATCTTTATTATTATGATTTTTAAACTAATCTTTATGCAGATGACATTCTGATCAAATTGTCTAACTTAGGGGATTCATTTCCACAGTTTGAAGCTTATCAATGATTTTGGCCAGATCCCTGGTTACAAGGTAAATGGTCTAAGAGTACAGCCAGCTTCTACCCACATTGAATGGAAACTACATGGTATGACATATTTAAGTATTACAATTACATAACCAGTTCACAAAATTTGGTTGAATGGTCCTAAGCTTTTAAAGACAAGGATGGAAGACCTCAAAAGATGGATAAATTTGTCCTTTATCAGTACAGGCAGACAGCAGATGAGAAAGTTTCCATCCAACCTCGAAGAAAGTAACAAAGAAGTCTCACTTGGCTCTCTGTGGTACTCTCCTAAGTGTAATAAAACATATTAAAACTCATGAATTCTTCACTCCCATGGATTTCTGACTATTTCTAACTTATCCTGGCCTTCTTGTCCTCTTTGGAACAGCCCCATATTTTCAACTGGAGGGAAATAGGTTTTGCAGTAGAAATTTGACAATAAAATGGATCATTTCTCTGATGACAAGAGATGGTGAATGGCAGAAGCAAAGATATCTTCAGCTTAGGTAATAAGTCTTTAAGTAACGGGGTGCATTGCACCTGTGGCAGGATTGGGATGACATCTATATGTACGTATCATTTTCATCTTTCATTAAAAGAAAAAAAAATATGATTTTGGTTAACTGACCCTTAAGCTGAGGTAATGTAATGGCTGACCTTACTCATGTTCACATGGAGATGAACAGACCAGCACCAGACCACCATGATTTGTGGTTTAGTTGAGGGCCAAGAGTCTGCAGAAGATCAGGGCTTGTGCTGCTTCTATGATATCTACTTTGCCAATCAGTCATCACCAAAAATAAAAGGTTAAGTGAATTACAGGTTTCTTGAGTAGGTCTTACTGTGCAGGGAGACAGTCATCTCTCATGCTCTACCCTGCCCTGTCATTATGAACAACACTCAGGGATCCTTGTGGCAAGCTAATGACCAGTGCCAAAGTGTGAGTCATTCTTGGCTGGCCCTCTGCATCCTGGGCAGGATGGCTGATGACCAGTGCTGATGACCAAAGTGTAGCAGAGAGGATGTGTCTGATTGGAGCCTTTAAATTCTGCCAGAGCCATTGCTTTCCCTTTGTGGTTGAGCTTGTCCTTTTCTACTGCAGGTAGTTGCTATGATGGCAATATACCTGGGCTGCAAAAAATGATTATTTTCATCAGGAGACAATTCATCAATATGGCTTTAGTTAATATAGCACAGCCATTGTATTCATCTTATTTAAAACAATGAAATATTACCACTATGTTACTTTTTCCATATGCTGAATTTGACCTATCATTTCCATGGTGACGGTTGTGGATGCATCTTTTGCAATCACTTCTTCAGAATAAATTTCAAAGCACTTGCTCTTAAAATGCTAAGCTCTTTTGCCCACCATTTCTCTTAGCATTTTCC
The DNA here is from genome assembly GCA_016859345.1 of Istiophorus platypterus. Taxonomy (NCBI): domain Eukaryota; kingdom Metazoa; phylum Chordata; class Actinopteri; order Istiophoriformes; family Istiophoridae; genus Istiophorus; species Istiophorus platypterus. The sequence continues at coordinate 1,943,888 of CM029133.1, read as the reverse complement.
CAAAAAGAGAAAATAAGAGCTAATACTAAATGAAAATTGAGTCATGTACTCCACTTCTTTTTGTATGTCTTCCCAGGGGATCTTTAACTATTTTCAGGATCAAAGGATAAGGCTAAGATGGGTATGAGTTTCTCTTGCTGGACTGGGGTGATGAAATAGAAGCTGTAGTTTTATGTATCCTCTCGTTCTTTTCCACCCCTTCCTGTCTGGTATGACTTTCTAATCATTCTTATAATGTAGATATATGATGTTTACCTGTGATGGCGGTGGCATGATTGCTTAGCAGAAAATGTATTACTGGATGGAGGCCATTTCTTGTTCAGATTCTTGGGGGCAGGCAGAAAGGGTGTGCTGGGACAGAGGGGAGTGGGTAGCAGGTGGAGAGAGAGCCATCAGGGAAGCAAGTGATGGCGCAGTCAGGATATATAGTAGACAAGCAGGCAGGGAGGGTGGAGAAGAGGGCTGATGGCACCATGTGGTTGAGAGACAAACAAAGACAGACGAGTCTGTGAGAGTTGCTCGACTGTCAGGGGATATAATGCACTATTAGTTAGACTCAAGACCTTAACTGTTACCATGATGATGATATATCTGCCCCTTTTTTGACACAGACATGGTCAAAATGTGCAAGGAAACTTTCCAAATAGGACATTATTTCTAGGATACTGCTATGTGATTTTTATTTTATGGCAGTATCATTATGTTGCCAGTGTGTAGTCTTAGCAGGTTAATTGCTGAGGACTGCACTGGCAGTTTCTCACACTGGAGTGACAGGCTTCTATCCAGCATGCTGAAATGAACAGGATACATCCATCCAGTAATCACAAGCACATGTTTGAAAAACTTTTCTTCATCTCCTGTCGTGAATAAATCAACATTGCTGGTACACCAGGGTTGGACCGAAGAAGATCAACCAAACTTAAGACCTCATTGTAAAGCTTATATTGAACTGTGAAATATCAATAGAATTTAAGAAAAATATATAATGGCATAAAAACCAGGTCTCTAACTTATGAAGTAACTAATCCTTTGAAGGTTTTCAGAAAACATAACCAATTTGCATCTCTCATGCACATTCAATCCCTGAATCTGGAGCCTGGTTTTACTCTTTGCATATAGAGCTACAAGTAAAGAGGAATTTAATCAGGCATAATAAAAGGTACCACTAAGGACAAGCTCTTTGTCAAAGTGTTCAAAATGGGTTCTTAACAAATCTGGAACAATTGCTTATTGTTTTTTTTTTCCTCTGCCAGGTGAACACAAGGCAATTAAATCCACACCAAGATGCTTGAAAATCAGACTTCTACCAAGCAACAACGCAGCAGATTCAGTTGTTGAGAATGCAGCAATTACATAAAGTGACCCAGTAACAAGCATTGTTAATAACATAAGGAATTATATGTTGACATTTGATTGCCAGTGGCACAAGAGCAGGAAAACCAGAGGAACAGAATAAACTGAGAGCAAATTTGGGGTCAGTGGAGATTGAGAAAATTCATTGTGACTGAAAAAAAATCTGTCATGCTCTGCTAAGCTTAAAGGTTAAATTGGCATTGACTTGTCTCACATCTACCAGAACAGGCTGAACCAAACGTACAGAGATATAAAAGTAAAAATGCAGTAAAGCAAAAGTACAAGTAAATATGTATGACATCTAATATGTGTTGATATTTATCACTTGCACTATGTGTCTATGTGCATGTAAATTGGATTTGTTTTAGGCACAAAGTGTATCGATGTATATGACTGTCAGCGCTTGGGAGCTAGATTACAGTCCAGCAGGGCTTATCTCCCTCAGCCAGATTCCACTGGCAGGACTGTAGATTTCCATCCCTCCTTACCTCAGTCATTGTAAAATAGCTTGAGGTGCAGCGCTATGCACAGTACAGTGTCAACAAAAAAATCTACGGTAGCCTATTATTCACTTTAAAATGTTTCCACTAGAATTGATGTATGTTATAATACTTTTGTAGAGTGGATACTTGGATAGCAACATAATCTTTCCTCCACGATGACTGGTTACAGTACTAGCTCATAAGGGTAGCTAATATCTTAGGGGTAAAAAAAAAGAAAAAAAAGCCAGCTTGTCTCAGAAACAGAGACTGGCTTGGAAAAGCATTGTGATAAATATGAAAAAGAAATACTCATCCTTCATTTGACAAGTTTGTTGCTTTAAATGAAAATCCTTAAAGCAGCAGTACCTTTCTAATAAAAAAAAAAATATTAGCTGTGCAAGCTGTGCAAGTGGTGACTAAAGTTTTCCCTGGTGAGCACACAGTCTCTGAGAGTGTGTGCTCACTGCTGAGACTGGTCAGCACTGAGAACCCGTACAAACCCATATATTCAGCTCACGCCAATATGATGCTGATACCAGCTCTCATACAGACCCGCCGCCCTTGAAACTTCCTGTACACGCCGAATGAAAAAACGCTGATTGGATGTCTTTTGGAGCTTTGGAGCTTTGGGGCTCACCAAATTCATTCACAAACCGGTCCCAGTAGACTCAGTGCTTCTTAGCCTCTGGAATGTACTCCTTATTCCTGCTGCTGAGAGTCACGCCACTTCTAGTCCCCTTTAGTGTCACTAATTGTGTTGCACTTTGATTTAAATAATTTTTTCATTTTGAGGTTATTTTTTATTCCTGCTACTGTCATGATACAACATACATAGTAGAAAGGAGTTGGTAGAGTTGTAAAATATAGACAAGTAGCATTAATGCAATTATCAGAGTAAGATGATGTAAAACATGTCTTGAGTTATCAGCTATTTGCAGCCTGCAGCCTGATATTTTGGGATAATACTTAAGTGTATTTTTGAAGTTTTACTTCTACCCGCTACCAGTATATCATGTCAGTGTGCACTGTGCATTTGTGGCCTGCAAGTTGCACAACACCAGAGAAAAAATATCTGGCTCTTTAACAACTTAATCCTCCACTGTGTTCACCAGCTGGCTTATAACTTTGCCTGGTCTTTGTTGCTGAGCATTTCATGTACATTGGGCTTCACAGAGCCTTTTCACAGAAAACAACTGCCTACTGCTGGAAGCAATGCTGAAGAGAGTGGTGACAATCAATCAAAACAATGAGGTTGTTACATATAGTCATTTGATTAATTGTTAATGTAAGAAAAATAATAAGCGCCGCTTTAACCCCAAGAATCCCAGTACTTGGCAGCTTCCAGGTACAGGATGAGTTGGCAAACAGCCGATGCATAGAATTAAACGAAGAAAGGTTAATTTCTTAATTAAGAGTGTGCTGAAAACAGTAGAGTTTTGCAGTATACCCATGAGGTAAACTGCCAAGTCTTTTTTTTTTTTTTCATATAAATGGAAATCCAGCATGGAGAAGTTTAATATTTAATATGAATTATTTTACACGTTTCCAAAAATGTGACAAGCCAAAACAGAATTCTGTTTTATCAGCTCATCCATTTTTAACAACATCCTTTTCCTTCAGCTGTGTATTGTTATCATTCTGTACCAGTGTACCACAGGAGCCTGCCTCAGTGACTCTAGTGATTCAAGCAACTGCTTCTCACGTGTGCAGATTGCATACACTGAGGTGGGATATTAGCTAATTAATTTAACTGTGCAACACAACCTATTACACTCTGTTTGTAGAAGTGCATGACTCATTTACAGTAAGTTAAACATCAGCAGATGAGAGTCACAAACGAAGCAAGGATTGGCATGATGCCATGACATAAAGTTGCGATGTCAATCATTGACCCTGATGGTTTTTAGGAAATGGCATTTAAAAGTTTGAAAACCTAAATGTTTAGTTTAGAGATTATAATTTGTAATATAAGGCCTGAAGTGTCTGAGCGTCTGCACGTTTAACTCATCAGTTTAACTTGACGATATATTAAAACAGACATCAGTGACCAGTTGAGATTGCATGCAGATAAAATCCTAGTGCATTTATTGCAAGCATTTGAAATACTGCCGGACTTCGTTCCCCTGGTTTATCTGACAATGGGAAAAATATGGACTGTCACAAGCCTTATGCTTAAGATTGTTAAAGATAAGGGTCGTTAATTTCTGATTTTTTTTTCCATTATGCTGTATGATCATTGCATGATTATTATTACGTAATTATGTCTGGTATGTTCACATTATGTGTTTAAAAGTCTTGTCATTCATAGGTCTCATTATGTTGAAAATTATAAAAATAACCTCCATTTTGATTCTGTTTATGATCAGCATTTCTGCAATAGACCTTCAATGTGTTGACATTGATTAATTTACCACATAGAGTGTTTTTATAGGTATAGGCTGAGTCTTCCATTCTGACACTATATTTAGATTACCTACCTAAGTATGAGGGATTCGAAAGAAACTATGTTTGTGCAATTTTATCTGGCTGTCAATAGCCTTGCTATTTACCACTCATTTTTGATTTACTGCTAATGTAAACACATCATCCTATTACAGCTGCTTCACGTTAAAAGTGTTCAAATGGTGAAAAACCAGATGACTTTAATCGTGAGGCTGCAACAGGCAATACAGTCGCTTTGTCACTGCAGGTTAGTTTAGTGCTCACCAGGATTGTTGATCAAACATGTCCATAGAACAAGATGATGGCTATTCAATGTATTTTTCATCAATGGATCATTTTTAATATTTTCAAAGGAAAAACTAAAGATTAACAGGCTCTAATATTAAATTGAAGATATGTCCTCCTGAACCGTGTCTAAAAGCAAAAGTCTTTTACAATTTCCAAAGGGCCACACTCACTGGCAGGGTGAAGTCTGCTATCATAAAATGGCACTAGACAAGATAACTTGTATAAATGGCACACTTGTGGAAACCTTGGCCGTACACATGAAAAATCATAAGAGTCTTCTGAAGAGTTTTCTGAAGAAAGAAGTTACAGATTTATTGGATGCCAGACCCAAAATTTTATCAATGGAAAGGCATGAGGTGAGGGGGCTTTCAGACACGGTTTATCAATCTGACAAGCACCTTGTTTGAAGCATACTGAGGCCATGACCATTCACCAACAGGTGACATCAAAAGGTCTGAATTTCAGGATGTCTGAAAGTAAAATGTTTATTTCCATCTGTCAAAGGAAACTCTGTGAAATGCAATAAGAGCTATGTTACTTCTGACTAGGTTAAGATGTGGTGAGAAATTACTGTGCAACTGACTTGGTTTACTCCAGTAGAAAATGTGTGCGCGTGTATGCATGTGTTTGTGTGTGCTCTCAGAAGTATTAGTGAACTCCCTGAGATACTAAATAGCAGATGTGGAGCCATGGAAATTGTTCCACAGCACCAAACTCTCCTGGACTGTGTGATACAGTTCTGTAACTAATGTGAAACCAAGAAACAAAACTTTAAAAAAAAGTAAATAAATACCAGCAGGCCTTGTAGCTGTTAGGGGCTTATTGCCTCTTTATCCAGCCCGGTTGTGGAGGACGATGTCATTAACTAACATTATGAAATGACAGACATTGCTGGTGTCTAATGAGGTTTTGTATCTTGAATATTTAAGCGTTTTTTTATATTCACCAGGAGCCAAATTTATCCACACTGATTTACTGGGATTGAAGTTGGGTTTCTATACCTTTCTGTTCAGGCACATGTGGTGACGAGTGTCCTCTTTGGGACAGCACCAATTTGTTATGACAAATTATCCTGAGAACTGCATATTTTGCTGTTATCACAAACATGCTGCTTTGGAAAGAAACATTTGTTTTCTAGTCCACCCTGCTCATCAACATTTCCTTTACCCCTGTTTACAAAGAGCAGCATGGCAAGAAAGTCTAAACATGTTTCAGTATATTGTTGTGTAACTGACAAGACTACCGCCTCTACCAGGCCCACCCCTTTCTCTTTAATTACAATGGATGGATGCCAAAGTAATCATGTTGTAACTAGGAATGTCAGTCCATGAGTTGGAGACATGCCCAAGAGGCCATAAAGTGCAGCACAGTGTAAAGCGTAGAAGTCTTGTAAGTCTCCTTTTCCAAAATGTCTTCCATACAGTTGGGCCAAGCATAACCTCTTTGTCCTCAGTTGACCAAACGAAGAAAGGGGTAAAATAGAGTTCACTATTCCTATTTCACCCTCCAAAAATGTCTGAAAACTGCTGTGCACAGAGGCTCTGCTTGGCATCTGTTGTGCTCTGGTTTTCCAGTTTGGCAAGTCAGTCGTAGACGTGGCTGCTCAAAACCATGACACAGGCAGATTCATAAACTCTTGACACAAGAATCCTTCCCAGAGTCCCATCTGATGACTTTACATTACACACATAAGGCTTTGAAGACTCATTTCCCAAAGGCTACTTTGAGCTTCTGTGGTAATGTGACTGACAGATTCATATTCTATTTGCTTCACTGATGTTTTCACTCCTTCTCAAAGCTGAGTTCTACCACCGTTTTACTCACAGTGTAACATATAGGTTTTAAATAGGCATTTTTAAGTTTTCTTAGTGACACTGGAGGACTTGAAGCAACATTGACTCTAGTTCAGGATTCAGAACATTGGTGTTGTCTCACATAGCTAGAATGAAGTGCGAAGACTTGGCACAGCCTTAAAATTTACAATTTCTCACCAGTGTACCATACACCATAAAGGTGTGATAATAATCAAATGCCGCAGTTTGGTCCATGCTGCAGTGTCGGGTGACAGTTTGATATGTTTTCTTTCAGTGCAGTGGGAAATGCAAAACAGAACATTTTTATCAATTATTTTGAATAATTTTATACATTAAATGGGCTATACGTAAGTTTTCCCTTCCACTAAATTTTGTAGTGAAGGTCACTTGCCAAGAGGTAAGAATACGCCTTCTGAGCATCACTAACTTCATCCTCTCACGTTGGACTGAGAGCGACTCACATCAGAAAGTGAGGAGACAGGCCGGCCGTCCAGGCCTAGCTGGTTACCATTCTAACTGCAGTAGAAGAAAAGAAGTGACACAAATACACAACACATAGTAACACAAGAGTTAAGGCTGTAATCTTTTTCCACTGCTGGAGACAGTTCCTGGCAGGTAAAGGATTAAAGTTTGATGCTGAACAATCAACACTTCTTCTAGACTTGTGAGGAAAACAGTAGTTAATGCTAACTATGGCTATGTAGCAATAACAAATACTTACATATATATCCCCTTAAAATGGCATCTCACTGGCCATAATTTTACAGTAAGTGTAGAAAAAAATCTGCACAACCATTCATCAGTGGTGAGATTAGCTGTGGTGCAGTGGATAATTCCTTGACACCTTCAACTTGTGATCATTTATACAGGGCAGGCTCAGTAGACTGACTGATGGATATTGTGTGTTGACGCGTTTGGCTGGTTTTTCCAAAGACGTACGTTAGTTAGTTATCAGTTATTGCGTTATGCACATACAAGTTCCCAGCCCACATTGACTTATAGGACAACAAAAAATACAGTGCTGAAACATCTGTGGACGTGACCGTAGCTGTGCACATTAACACTGCAGGACTTTTTCTCCTTACCCATGCTCTGAAGTAGCATTGCCAGACCTCGGCAAGTTCTACTTCACATTATTCTATATGCTGTAGTTGTTTTATATCATATGTGTAATTTAAGTTGCACCAAACATCAACAGACCATCTTTCTTTGTACATCAGGAACAAGTTATGCTGAGCAAATTGAATTTTACGGTGAAACTTGAATGTAAAAAAAACAAAAAAACAATCACAGATTAAATAATGGTGAGCTGGTTTTCAGGCTTATGAACAGTTTTCATCTCATCTGCCAATCTTTGTGCTGTGCTCTTGTAACTTACTGGGAATTATTAAATCACATTACAGGGTCTTGCAGCTTTCGTTTCCGAGTAGACAGGACTAGCGATATTAGTGATAGATCTGGGGCTAACCAAACTAGCATTGTTTAGTGAACAGACAACAGCTATCCTATCTTAAAGACTTCTGAGTAGACCTCACGCATCAAGTGTAGACCTAAATAGTGCATTGAGAAAAATTCACCAGTGCTTCACAGTAAGCACCATATGGAAGATAGTCAAATACCGATCCACGTGTGAAAAAAAATGGTTAGGGTACAGATACATATACACCGAAGGAATCATGGCTATTTTTCTGAACATGACTTGGAGCTATTCATTAGAAAAGACGTAAGCCTGATCAAGCCCAACAGTCACTAGAACTGAATCTGAATGGGCCGGAGCACGATATGGCATTTATCCCTTTATTCATTCAATAATTCTTTCCTCAGGCACAATGAAAATGAGCAGACAAATGTACATGTATAGAAAAATGTCTAAGGTCGGGTTCAGTGTAGCCGGCTGTCTTGGGGGGAGAAACCTAGCATCCAGCACAGCTGCTTAGAATAAAAGAGTCTGAATCTTTAACACAATCAAGCCACAGTGAGGTCTGTGTGTTATTGTGAAATGCCCTCCTGTCAATAGAACTTTCAGGCTGCGCATCTACATAATAGGAATTTGGCTCCCAGGGGACAGATTCAGACTGGTTTCCCGTCCTCACTCGAATGAGTGTACTTCCCTTTCAAAACTCTAAGCAATATTTTTTCATCTATTTTAAATCCTTAACTTACAAGTTTATAATCCAAGCTCTGTTTTACTCTCAGTGGTATTCTATCTTGGGTACTACAGACCATTTAACACAAGTTACTGTAGTTTCTGGCTAAATGAGCGCCTTCATGGCTGAGTTGCAGCTGTGAGCCCACAGCTGGTCTGCACTGAGGCCATGTGACCTGACAACCTGCCAACACTCGTCAGGGCACTGACCACTGCCTTTCCTCATCTTACTGGCAAACTGATGCAGATGCCCTCTAATTCCCTGTCTGAAACAGCCCTCCCACCTTGATCCTGATGTTCTACTGCTGAGAAGAATGGTTCAAAAACTGATGAGTATGTATAGCCCAGGATACATGTGCCACTCGAATTTCTGAAACCAAAATATTCAGAAACAATTTTTCCCCTCTTTAAAAGGCTTGCCAAACAGTCATTAATATGCAACTTGCACCTTCTTGATGAAACAATTACATCAACCTAATTTTTTTCAGACTTAAATCTTTTTGCCAACCATTTAATATTGTATTAATGCACCAAATTAACATTTCTGTTAGTTTATAGATGCCTTACCATCTGTGACAGTTTCACTGATCAAGAATATTGTTCTAACTAGTGAATATCTGGTTTCAGACCCTGAATCTCTTCAAACATCTTCAGTTTGTTCAATAATTTAAAAGTTCTGTGCTGACTGATCACTCTTCCCCCAGTTGAGAAACCATCATCCAATTAGAACTCTTACACTGACACTGATAACAGGAATGTCATTAACCTTCATAGCAATCTAGTTATTTGTAATATGGGGTTAACTTTTCAGGTTACTCATTAGGTAACAGTAGACAGGAGGAATCAGAGCCAGGTCTTTGACAGCAAAATCAGCTGAACAGGTAGCAGTACTAAAACATAACGGGTGGTAGCTACTGACAGTTCAAATAAGGCACAGTGCAGGCAGGATGGAAATGACTGACTGGGTAAAAATGAAAAGAGATGAACAAAATATACGATTTTTCTGTCAATGCTCTGACTTGTGTCCATCTCTCTGTGTCTATTTCTCTCAGACTGAGACACAGAACTTCAGATTTCTCTGATGAAGGTTATGTACTGCAGAGAGTGCAGTGTCAGTGCTGGAAGAGTCCCGCTCATCCTCTTCTGTGCCTGTTGCTGTGCCAGGGTTAGCGCTGAGGCTGCTATTATAATCATATAATCATTACTATAAACAGTAAATTCAAGGAAATGATACACAGTTCAGTCTCATCTGAAGGATGACCGAGAGTAGAAACCAACTATTAACCTTTTGTACTGTAGGACTGTTAATCTCACATCCCCAACTGTTACAAAAAACAAAACAAAACAGGTAAGTAGAGACCCAGTGTCTTTTTATACCTTTATGTACAGTGTCACAAGGGTGAACTGATTTTTGTGTTTCATCTTTTAGTTTACCTTTTGTAATTAGCATCTAATTTCTGATGAACTCATCTTTTCCTTTAAAAGCAAATATAAGAGAACGAGAAACAAATCTAATCTACACTGTAATATACGTGTACCTTGGAATAATATTGGACTTTTAGCAATTTTTGGCAGTGCTAGGGGAGATGTTTTACTTGTCTCACAGTATGGACTCTGATGATGTCACTGAGTGAAGCATGCTGTCTGATAATGTGTGACCACTTCAGGAAGAAGAAAACCAGAATCTTTTAACAGCCAATCTTACAGTCAAGTCTACGGAGGGAGACTGATACTGATCATGAGTAACTGTTAGTCCGGTTGTCATTTTGTGGCTCCAAGTTATTTAACTGGCTAATATGTAGCCTTTCAGATGTTTGTTTTTTTTTTTTTCATTGTTGCATCGATGATGCATGTTCCTCTGGAAAAGAAGAAGTGCCCTCTCTCCTCCTCCTATGAACCAAAGAAAGTGCTTTTTATTTAGTTTTGCCACGTCTAAGCCCCCCTCTGCTGGACAAAACTCAAATGTTATACACATCTTCACCTTGTACTCAGTGCACTGGCTTGACTTTAATGTGGCATGAAAAATTCATGTCACAATGAAAAATAATTCATTGTTATTAAAGACAAAAGGCTAAATATTTTTCAGTTAACATATGTTTTTTTTTCCATTGAATTATGACATAGGAAATGCATACATAAAAGAAAATATTTTAAATAACTATTATTAAACTTAATTTCAGTGTTTGATTTGTTTTCTTTTAGACACTTAAAATCTTCCATACTGCTATGAAGAGGGTCCCTTCTTCAAAATATAATTCTAACACTTCACTATTTCATTTTTGCACTTACGTGTTGCATATTCAAAAAAAGAAAATGTGCTAAATCAAATCTTTAAAGTCTTTACAGAGACTGAACAGTGAAGGACAATTTCTGTGTTGCTGTCCTGCCAGACCCTTCTGCTCAGGATCAATTTCTGTTGAATTTCAGGGTGACAGCCTTTTGGGTTTTGAGTGATATCAAAAAACCTGTCAACCGTAAATACTTAAGCTGCGCTGCCCTCTATGTTATCTAACAATATCCAACAATTAATAACTCAGAGCCTCAAAGGATCAACAAGGCTCCATTAAAAACTGCAATGGGAAATTGCCCATTAAGTGCTCAGCATTGGTGCCATAAAGCAAAACTGGCTGTAAAACCCTAACGTTATTTGTTATGATTACCATTTGCTTTACCAAAGACCAGTGAAGACCTATGACATTGAAATGCACTTCTTTACCAATACTCAGAATTGCCTGCCACTGTTTTAATCATCCATAATTATGAAGCTGAAAAGTATCTGTGTCATATCCATTGCAAATGTGCCGCAAAACAAAACTGAAAAAGCCTGTAGTGGCCATGGTCTCTGCATACATGAATCATCCTGCTTTGTTAGGAAGTGAAAATAAAACATTCGGGTCAGGTTCAAGTGGTTGTTTTCAGACAAGGGCCACAACAGAATCTTATTCATTTGAAACATTTAATTTCTGTTAGGAAAAGTTCTATTTTAGCAGACTTTGCTGGCTAGTATTTAAACATCTTCCAAAGCACTATAACTGTGCAAGTTATGAACTCAACTAAAATCTTGGTGACTTTATTTGCAACCCAATAAGCATTTTGTAAGAGTAAAAGTCAGTGGGTTTTTTTGTCAAATATTTTGAATCACAAATATTAAATCTTATCATATTCCATACATAGGATAGAGTGTATAAAATCAAGACAAGATGAAAATTACATGGTAAAGGACCATACCAGTTTTTTTTCTTTCAAGTTCTAGCTGCTTGACTACAAAATATGTGCACTTTACAGCTTTGTTAAGAATTTCGGAATGCATGGTATACAGTTGTAGGTATTTTAATGTGTTTTTACTACCATCTCAGGCAGCCAATGTCTTCCATTCATTTTATATGGTGTGAAAACCATGTAGCCACCTGTAGGAACTTACTTAAAGCTGCTCAAATCAATATTTTTGTATTAGCAGTGAAAGAAACAATGATATGTATTGTGTAAGGGGTTTGCTCACGGTGATGAATCCACAAAAAACTATCCCCCGACTCTACAACACGGTTCCCCTGAGTTCTACTCAGCTTTTTAAGCATCTTTCAGCTCATTGTCTTGGTTTTATGGCCCTCAACTTTACTGTTTAGATTCTTACCTCATTTCCAGCAGCAAGCAGCTGTTATCAGAAAATAAAGCTCTGAAATCTACTGTACACTAACTCGGAAAGCTCAAATGGCTGACAGGAACAGTTAGCTGATGAAAGAAATGGAGCATTAGCTGGTAAGAACAAAAGCTTAAAGAGAGTAAATATTAGAGTTTTCAAATCTGATGAAGAGTCTGAACTGATTTACCTCATAGCATTTACTCTCAGTTGCCAGTTTATTAGAGACAAGCATTTGCCAAATGAGTAAATTCAAATGCAGCAAGGCCTCTCCCTGCATCTTTACGATGGGGCTGACCCAGCTGAACCTGATCAGTAGACCTGAAATAAACCCAAAGCTGTATTGTTACCTTTTTGTTGACCCATTGGTTACACCCTGGCTCTTTTGCTCTTCACTGGACATTGCGTATGAGCTGCAACACATGATACACTTGGATGTATTGACAGAGGAGGAAAGTTACAAAAGCAACCCGAATTTAACACAACACCTGATGCTACAAGTACGTAGAGGTTTTGTAGCAAAACTAGAATGTAATTGAAAAAAAGAAACTTTTCCAAATTCCTTGGGATCTTCCATCCATAAACCCCAGATTGATGATGCTAACTGATCACTAACTGAAGTTTTATTGTTTTTGGCACACTGAGTTTCTTTCTAATGTCAAATCTGCTTTTTGGCCCAGTATCAGGGGCAAGGTTCTGGAGCTGGAGGTGATATGAGGGGAAATTTTGCTTTGCCCCTGCCTCAGCCAGCCCCTCAGGGGATTCTCTATCTACCTGGTACAGCTCAAGATCTGCAGTGTCGGATAGACCTTCAGGATCCTCCTTATCACAATGAGAGTGCTTCACTGTGGAAAGATCCAGCAGTTAAATAGGGGTCATAGAATTCATCAAATTATGCCCTGGCAAGAACATAATCTTTCAGATAAGGATTTTGTATAGTTCATCTAATGGCTGCTCTCAGCAGGAGGTCCATGAAAATACCATCCTGACTCTTTAAAGGGCAAATCTCTCGCTGTGATCAAGAAACGTGGCCCACTTGTAATTTCAGTTGAATTATTCAAAGCAGAAAAACAAATTACATCATTTCTGTCATACATTGTCACTACAACATAAAATTAAACAAAAAAATAGCCTTTTTTCAGGCATTGGCAGAACTTTGTACTTTCTAGTACCCCCCCCCCCCCCCGCCAAAAAAAGATAAGTTAACTCTTAAGTGTCCCCAGGATTGGTTGGTTTTCAATTGAATTGAAGGAATATGTTCAGTATTGACTGAACTAAACTAAAAAGATCAAAAATATGATCCTGTGTATATGTATAATATATTATGTTTTTGTTTTGCCCAGGCCTGTGGAGGTCTGCCCTCTGCTCCTTACAACACACTTCTATAGTATAGTATGAGCATCAGCTTTTTATACTGCAAATGAAAAAAAAAAAGTGAAAAAAAAAAAAAAATTTGGTGGCAGAGGCAAACTGCCTGAAATTCTGGTGTCCAGGTTGAAAAACTACACAAATTTGCACAGTTCCAACTCTAACTCTCTTTGTCAATGGCCAATATTCAGCCAGCAGCTTCACTTTGTTAGCCAGCACTACTACATACAACCTTTTAACTAGCTTGTCAGATAAAATGTCACCAATTAATGTTAATTCCATGAGTAATTTGATGGCAGGCTGATGGTTAAAGTACTTTCTGCAAGCCGGTGTCTGTACTCAGCCAAAGACCCTTTGCGAAGGAAGGACTTCCAATCTGTAACATTACTATACACCTGTGGCTGGCCTTAGTGTTGTTGTAGTGGGAACATCTCCAAATAAGTGTTAACTTTTCTGTTTAGCAGCTCTCGTCAGGTTGGTTTCAGGAGTTGCATTCTCCCAGTTAAACTTTTATTCATATCATCACAAGCTTAATAGTTTTGAACCAGAACCTTCAGCATTTGGCTCAAGTAGCTCAATCAAGCTTGATCAAGTAATTTGGATCAAGCAGCTGGTGAAAAATAAGGTGTGTCAAAGTCACAAGGCTAAAGCTGTTATATCCATGTGCCGAGTAATCATTTAATCACCACTGCATATCTTCTCTTGCTATGTAAATAAGTATTGGATCAAGCTGAGTATTAAATACATTTCCAATACTAAAGGATTCGGATTAGGATCATGGCCCAGAAAAATTGATCAGGACATTGCTGGTCTTGATGGCTAAATTTACTTCTTCTAATGTGTATCACCCTCTAGAGTTTTGAGCATTTGTGGTGCCATGGCATCATTTAATTTGTATATTGTTCTTTCCTTATTCAAGCATATTTTCTGAGCAAGCAGTATTCAGGTGCAGCACATTCCTCTTAAACTGTCTCGTACTGTTTGCAGTAAATGTTGGACCTTTAATCTTATCTGATGGATAATCAATTTAGAAGAAAGCTCCATTGTAATTAAGCTTTGAATGATAATCGTGGAAGTCATTTTATTTTACGTTTGAGCTTATTGACTCTTTTCATGCACCATTAATCATTATCTACTGTAATTCGTTCAGGGACACTTAGCATGCAAGGTTGAACTGTTGATCGCATATTTTATCAGCATCTTCTCATACTGACTAGAATGTTTCTCTTCATATCAAATGCAATTTATGCATTATTTAAGTCTAAATGCTATCTAATAAATATTTTTACCCTCCACTTTGCACATATGTTTTGAGATGGTGTTGTGATGTAATGCAAGAACATCAGTCTGCAGGCAATGCTGTGCTACTCAAGAATCCAAAAGCACAATATAAAAGAGACATTTTCAACTTTTCTATTTGATTAAATTTTTAGCAGATCACTTAGAACTAATAAGATAATTAACAAAAACATCAATTTATATTTAGAGAAACTTTCTTGTGACACCATTTCCGTGACCGGAAACCTCAAATGAAGTCCAGACCCAAGGGTTGGAAGTGGAAGGTGAAGTCCTATTTCTGTGTCTTTCAGGAATTTCACAGTTTATGAGCTGCAATAGAAGAGGCACATCATATTAACCATGTTTTTTAAATGATTAGTAGCTGATATCTCCATCTATATGGAAATGTCAGCTACAAGAGCTGTGGCACAGTGGAGCTTCATGTGATGTTTGTATTTTAACACAGAGAATCAGCAGCATGAGCCCACTACTGTCACAATTTGCTAGTCGAGGCGTCTGTCAAATTTGTTTCAAATTCATTGTTTCAAATGAATGGCAGCTTTGCACATACCTCTCCACAGCTGCACCGCCATCTGTCTGTCAGCTTTTAGAGCCAGAGTGGGCAAAAAGACAGATTGATATGATTGAGTCTTCTTAGTCTGTAAAGTACGAGTCCTTCAAAAATCACGTTGACCTTGTATACCATGGCAACCCTTTGACAGATTTTAATGGCACAAATATGTGACATGCTCTCTCTCTCTTGCTATAAGGCAGTTAGTGTTTCAGACCAGAGAGAGCAGAGTGTCAGCGGCTCTATTAGGTTTTGCAGCGTAAGCCCCAGCTGTCAGTGAACAACAGTTATTAGAGCCAGCAGCATCCTCCTTGTGTTCGTTGTAAAGCCTCCAACTTAACCAGCATTATGTCTTTCTCCCAAGCATAAACTATGAACCTGACTCAAACTCTTTATATACAAGCTCACCTGTACCTGTCCCTCCACAACATGACCATGCACATGCATAAACACATAGAAGCAAGCAGCCAAGCCAAGTCGCTTATCTTTTTCCGCTGGAAATAATGTGAACTTGTGCATGTGTATTGTTGGGATGGTTGCATTGTCATCACACCAGTGAAACCAAGATGCATCTAAATTGCATCCACATTTTCCTCTTCTTCCCACTTTCTTGCATCATAGGCCTTCATATGAAGATGCAACACAGATTTTTAGAGAAATGAGATGTAATTTCCTCTGAACACGCAGGTGGCTGGATCAGAGGCAGCGACAGAGACAGTGGCAGTTTTAATAGCTCTTTCGCAATTTTTTATGTTTTGAAGTTTGTATTTGTCAGTATATGCACTGTCGAGATTATATTAGGGGCTCATTGTTACCGATCTCTTTATTTCAAGGCTGGTCTGTAGCATTGTGTTGGTCTTTTGTGTGTTAAACTTGGATATTAATCAGTGCTCTTGTGAACTAATAGGAACACATAGCTAGAGTCCTGGCAGTAATGACAAGTGATCAGTGTAAAACATTTGGTGCAAAACACTGGGTGCGCACTGAATATGCATGATAATCATTTTAGCAATTACAGTCCCTTTCGCAAAGAGTGACTTACTCTTCAAAGCCGAGGGGTTCAAAATTTCCTCAACAGAATATAAATCTGTCTTTAATTTTCTCTTTCTTTGCATTCTATCATCCCAAAAGGGAAATCTGGTTCCCTTATCCCTGGGATATTTGTTCACCAAAGAAGTCAGGTGTCCTTGGAGCCAAGTGCACAAAGGATTCCTCTTGGTGACTGGGGGTTAATTCATTGCTTAATAGCCTCCTCCAACTGCATCACATCATACTTTACCATAGCTAAAACTACTCACTGAAATTACATAATTTAACAGAATAGCACAGAATAGCAGAAAACTAAGTGGGACACTTAAAACTGGTTTGGAAAGATTGACTTAGCTAAGTGCACAGCAATGTGTCTTTCTTATCATTGAGGTCATACTGAGATGGCGACAACACAAGGTAAGGCATCCAAAAGCATGCGCTACTTCACACTGACTCTGGCTATACTATTAATCTGATACTGAGGGTTCTATTATGGTGTCGGTGAAGGCGTAGAATGCAGCCTTACATTGGCAATCTTGCATTTTCCTGGTGCCTCAGGGAAGGAAAGGCAGAATAGAGGGTGTGATGATACCAATCTGGTGATGCACTGTAATCTAGGTGTCAACAATGAGATTGTCTCATGCTAAGAGACACTTTACTTCCATAATATTTAGGTCACACCAGCATAAACTGCTCTAAAACACACATCACTTTATTCATGTTTTGCTTTATTACTCTTGAGACTCAAGCCACAATTACACTCAATACAATTGCTGTAAAATTTGATTAATTATTATGCAGTTTCTTCTGCAGTTTATGTAACAGGCATGTTGGAGATGGACACATTGTCCGTTTCTGCCAGTCCTCTCCACTGTCTAAATCCAAAAAAACAGCTTACTGGGGCGATGGTTGAAGCATCATCCTCTTTTTGACAAGCATAGCCAAAGCAACACCTGAAGCCCCACATTTTTTATTATATTACAGATAGAATGATTGAAAACAGGTAGAAACTATCAGATGATAATGAATTCTACCTGTATTCTGTGTCGGTATATCACACACAGAAAACATAACAACCAAAGGGTCATCAACATGTCCAGAAAAGTGAATTCAACTGGAAAAGGTGAGGTCAAAGCCTCATATATTGCTGGGCTGTTTATGATCAATGTGAAAAATTGATAATATAGTTGAAAACTGTTTTTAAACCACTGTCAACTACCTAACCTCAATGGAAAGTAGTTAAATCCTGCTTGAAAAGTTGTTAAGTCTAATTACATGATGTATAAGACAATAATTAGCAAATTCATGTCATTATGTTATGTGAGCATTGTGCCTAGATTCAGTTAGTTTCAGCCGATTATCGTTTTCAGTTTGCTTCTCTGCTATTCTCTGTGCTTTCATACATAAAATAATTTAACACAGCCAAATTTCCAATAAAGCTGCTCTAATTTACACGTTTTTCTGTTTCTGTTATCAGACTAGAGAACAAGTATGAAACAGTGACTGACGACATGTTAACCATCAGTCACTTCCAAGCCATTTCCAAGCTCCTGCTCTTGTGCAAAATCATGGTTTTACAACCGCAATGTCATCTGACAAATGTTACACAAGGATTTTGATTATATTTACCTATAAAATGATTGCTCAGAGAAAAGGTTTGAAGTTCATTCTCATATGTGTTAGCTGCAGTATGTTTTATTGAATGAGATGACGAGAAAGGTGTGCCTGCAGAGGGAAAGTCCAACCCCATACTCAGGACAAAATTGATTACTGTCTTCTACCAAATGTAGCTAATGTTTGGCACAAAAGTTGCAAGACTTGTTGCTTAGTGCTTATTTGAAATAATAAAAAAAAGGTTTGGGAAAATCTATAAATCTAGCAATAAAGACACTAAGTTGGCAACACTGAATGTAAAAGCCCATCAGTGATGAAATAGAAACAGAGCAGCTCACAAGAGCCAAAAATAAATCTTGGAGTGAGGAACCCAGTTATATAACTTTGCTACGAGGTGAGCTATATTTCATCTCTGATTAAGTTTACTCTCTAGGTAGTAGCAAGAAGATGAATTCCATATTAGCTAGCCTACAAAAAGACAAAAAGCCATTTTTGTTTTGCAGTAACTGATCAGTACTGCGTGAGATTAGAAGCATTTTGGCAGGTGCCAAGAACAGATAAAAGTGCTATATTTTAATGTTATATTTACAGTAAATGAGCAATATTTTTTTAATTATTGAAATACATTATGCCGTGTTTTCATGTATGTATGCCAGCTTGCATTCTTCTTCTAGCTTACTGTTGTTTGCCCATTGCTATATTTCTTTGCAAATTTCTGCCAAGTGTTGATCAGCATAAAGGCAGGAATAATCGGCAGGACTGTATAAATTGTTATAACATGTTAATTAATAACCTCTGGAGATTCTGGAAGGGGTGTTTTTGAACATTAAACAGAGCCAGGCTAGTGCTGTCTCCTTGCTTCCAGTCATTATTCTAGGCTAGGCTTATATCCTCCTGGCTCAAACTCAGCACTTAAAGGGATACCTCACCAATCATCCACAGGGAGTTCAGTTGACTGATCTACAGGAGTACTTCACAGCCTTCAAATGCTTTTTGGGGGGAGTGAAGAAAACTTTTTGAGGTTTACAAAAAGTTACTCCGATGATGCCCATAAGGGTTATTTATGTAATGGACTTGAGACTTAAAATTCAGGGAGGGTCTAATGTCTAAAGATGCTGCTGAGCTGCAGTATAGAGACTGTAGCTTCCAGCGGGGTTTTTTTGTTTAGTTTTTTTTCAGTTTGACATGCACCATTGAAGAAAAGTCAGTAAATCTATAGATTTGAAAAAATGTGTCTCTTGTGAGTCTTCCATCTGTGTGGAAATGCAAACTTAATCACTGCAGAACACCATTAATGCACCAACATCAAAGCAGTGTACATATTTTTGCAAAATGTTAACCATGATTTCAAATACTGAATTAATGGATTAAAAAACTGTATATCTGGATCCAAATAGTTGCATGACACTTTGCCAACCTTATTGTTTGGACAATATCAGTGCTAAGTTCTAGGCCACAAAAGACACAGAGCAGGTTTTCTGACAGGTGATCCAGCTGTGCAGTGGTCATGAAATTTACTTTAATTCCTCTTTCTTTACATCTTTTCCTTGCATCTCAGAACAGAACAGACCCAGCTGACCCCATGATCCCACATTCAAAGGCATTCACAAAAATGATGGTCACTGACAAGATGATTACAAGATGATGAACTGTCTCCTTCTGTACAGTTTACTGGTTCAATGGTCAATGGTCTTTACTCATTAGTTCATTACTGCAGATTTTGCTTTTGAAATGGCAGCCCGTTTTCTGAGTGGAGCACAGCCAGGCCAACCACAGGTAAGGGATTGTAGTCTGCTACTGTAGTTTGGTAAAACTCACCAGTAAATACAAATGGTGATGGTCAGTCAGCACTAAAATGAGCATAACAGTCAGTCAAATTCAGACTAAAATGCTACAGCTGGATTTGATGTGGAGCCATATACAGTGGTAGTGTGTGTTTTGTCGGGGCAACAGCTATGGATACAAAGATGTCAAGCTTTGCTCCATTTATTAACAGCAACACAGTCACCAGGAGCATATTTGGGTGGATGGTGGCCATAGAAAGTGCATGACTGTCACGATCGGCATTTGCATTACAGAATCATGTAGTTAGGTTAAGTTAACAAAAGTGCTATGGTTAGGGTTGAGAAAAGATGATGGTTTTGGTTAAATTTCACCAAACATGTTATTTCTGGAGTAACTGTGAAATTTTTCCGTATTAAGCAAGGTCACCATCTTTCTTTAACCTTATCAACGTGCTTTACAGAGCTGTTACAATCAGAATAATATTTTTTTTATTTAAGTTTCAAATTGAAAAAACTTGAAATGGAAACATTTTAAGTTATTTCAAATGGAATTGTGAAATAATGGGTCCATGATTCAAAATGGACTGTGGACTTTGACTGGGAATGTGAATCGGTCAGTGGATCTGAGAGGCCTGGTAATATGGTTCCAGTCCATGCAGTGCTTAAAATCACTAGTCAAGACTTAAAGAGGTAAAAGACTGTAAGACTGTCTCTAGAGCTTCAAAAGAGATGAAGGGTTTTCTTTACAATATAGAGCTAATGTGGAAGAACTACCACTAAAAATAGTCTTTTAAAATTCATAATATAAAAAAATTCAAAATTCAGATCGTTTCTACTTTTGTTTAAATCTACCTTTGTTGGTTTGATCATTTCCTAATTGTATATCAAGCAAGAATTATACATTCGACCTGATGGTGACACTTGATGAAAAGGGATCACCATAGTTATTATGTCTAAAGTCTGAATCAAATTAAAGACAATCCATTTCATTCTGAGCAAAAAATGTGAACCTCATGGTGATGCCAGATCAAAGGTCATGGAATCAACAAAGTCATTTAGATTCACCCTTCGGTAACCTTCAATACCGGTGCACAATTTTGAGCTAGTCCATTCTAACAGAACGACTACACTTTGAATTTAAGTTTGATAGTGAAAACTGGGGTACCACCATCTGCTAGGGGACATTTTACTTTTCTAGGACTTAAAATCATGAATACAAAGCACTACCCAACAACAACTCTTATCAAAGGCAGCAGAAGTAAAGTTTGGCCTACTTTTTCAGCACTGTCTTGGAACTATCCCCTTTAAGTTGGATCCAAAGTGGTTTCGTGTTGAATCAACTCAGAGCTCCCAAGCAAGGCACCACTCTCTGGTCGCTGTGGTTGTAATTATAAAGACCTCTGCTACATTCATATTCCTTAACTAGGCTCATTAAGTAGTCTTGAAAGTAATTTTCGAAGCAAGACTTACTGAAGTACAAAAATGAAAATAAAATTAGGGCCCATTTAGTTTCTTACTGAGTTACAAACTGAGGCTTGTTTAGATAAAGATTAACATGGAATAAAAACTTTGCAGGAATATTAGTCTAGACAAGGTAAAATAAGACTGAAGAAGAACCTTGATGAGCAGTTGCAAAAAATCGGGAAGGATAAAAGGCAAACACAAAAGGATGAGGAGCCAATGTAAAGTAAAACAAAGTTAGAACTACAAAAAGGAAGAGAGTTAAAGTACCAAAAGTGACTAAGTACAAAATTGCAGAAGAGTGCACAAAGTATTTATATATATTTTAAGGTCTCAGTTACATATGTATGTGTATCACACACTTTAGCTTATTCACTATAGTCAGTAAAGAATGATTCTAAACAAAAATTGTATGAAAGAGCATATTGCATACAATGGTCAGGACAGCATGTAATTTGACAATAATCAAGGTGCAGCATTATAAGAATTACCTATATGGTACAGGACTAGTTAACTATCATGATGACCTCTAATACTATTAATAGATAACACATTTGATTAATATAATAAAGTTCTACAGTCTAGTCTAGATTACGCAAGGGATGTAAAGGCATACCTCTCCATGGTCACTGGGCGAAAAGTGTGGTCTCACAGTAAACCATGCAAAGAAATTTACAATTCGTAACTTGGACATATTATAATGTTGGGATAAAGGACTAAGACTAATTTTAATTAAAAAAAATATTTACTGAGTAATATTATTCTGGTTACCTAACAGCTGGGCAGCTACAGTGTATTCATGTTACTTCAGACATGTATTTAACCAAGGAAAAATATTTTGACAGGTTCTATTAAGGCTCTTATAAGAGCAGGAGTGGGGAAGAATGGGGGTTTGTGTGTGTTTGTGTGTGTGTGTGTGTGTGTGTGTGTGTGTGTGTGTCTAAGATGGAAAGAAAGAGATACTGCTGATAATTATGTGTTGTTGAGTTTTCTTTGTGGACTATATTTCAGTTTTTTGTAAAGTCTTCATTCCACTTACACTCGTCTTTCCTCCTCCTGGGGTGCATGACCAGACTGCCTCCAAAAGCTTGTGGTGCCAGCTCATGTCCCCCTGTTAATTTTGTTATCATGACAAACCATTGACCTCTTTCGGCTTGGAGGGAGGTGGTACCATGTCTAGTCACTGTTGATTCTGACACTTTTATTAGGAGGTGTGAAAAGTTGACCTGGCAGATACTGGGAGCTTCGGAAAAGTTTAATTCTTTATTTCCGCCACTTATTTCTCAGTGGAATCAGTAAAAGGAGGGGCTTTCCTCACTACACCATCAAGTGGATATTCAGCTCTTTCAATAGTGAAAACTTTGACTTGGTTTTGGCACTAGAGGAAAAGTCAAAGGATCACCAAAGTCATTAGGATTCATCCTTTTGGGCCCATGGAGATCTGTACCAAATTCCATGGCATCCTTGGCATCCAGTAGTTGGGATATTAAGTCCAGATCAACAGACTTATGAACTGTTGTTGCCCTCTCTAGAGCCAATACACTAAAAAAAAGCTAGATGTCTTAAGAAAATATAAACTTTTCTCTAATATAAGACTGGGTCAATATGTGGTCAGCTGTAGATGTGGTCTTTCTGACCCATTGTATTTCAGATCAAATTTGTTTCAATCCAATTTCAAAGTAATTTTGTTTTTATTCATTGCCAGCTTTCTCCTTTGGCTTTGTGGACTATTATACCTTTGCCATATGTTTGGAGTTGGTACACTCAGTGAAAAACATCAGTGCTTTTGATAAGAACATGCTTTGCTTTTGTCTGCTATCACTGCACTGACAGTCAGCAGCCGTCCCCACGGCCTGATGGATGTTCCATCCAAGGATGCAGCAGGCTGAAATCAATGTTATTTTAACCCAGCATGAGGAAATACTGAATTCTGAACACAGCTATGAAAGACATAGCAAGCTGGAGACAAACAGACTGTGTCACTGATGCCAGGCTCCCAGAATTATTCCATGGACTGTTTCTGAGAAGTGTGGTCTGAACTTAGTAGTGCTGTCTGATGCATTGTTGAACCATATCTGCTGTGTCCAGATCCCTGGATTCCTACTTCAGCACCTGGGGCAAGGGCTGCATTACTCGGGGATAGCCTGAGATACACCATAAGTTCATCAAGCCGCTGCAGAGAATTTGACTTTCCCTTCTATCAACCTTGGTTGGAGCCACAAGGGAATACCTGATGCCCTTTTTTCATCAAAATCAAACTTAAGTCATGGCAGGGCAGTGATTATTCTTGTGATGGAGCTGTAGCTGAAGCCAGAACAACATTCTATTCTTCTGTTTAAGAACCTTTTTTATGTTCTTTTAGTTTTCATGCACGTGTTTTTTTTATTGTAAAACTATTCAGCATGTAATTTGGCAGAGATTTGCCTTATATTTTGTTCCTTTTTTCATTTTTCTTATTCTTCCATATCAAGACTATGGAGGTTGTACAGAGCATTATTTAGAGCTTGTGTAGAATTTAAAGAAGCATTTCAAGTATTGGTTACCTGTACATCCTTGCTGAAAATACTGCTCAGAAAGTTGAGTGGATGTTACATTTAAATTATATACGGATTGTTATCAGTAACTTATACATAGATTGTTGTCAGTAATCTTTTGAACCATAGAATAAGTTCACCCTGCTACTATACAACAGGAACAAGGACATGAGCGTAAACTTTGGACATGGTGGTTAACTTCAATGGCTCAAACAGGATGATTATATTTTTACTACATGAAATAGGGGGACTTGCAATACGGATTTAAAAAAAAAAGTCAAAATCAAAACAGAGGCTGAGAAATTCTGACTTTTAGTCCCTAGTATGAATCATGCTCCATGTTCCAGACCTCTGAATCCCCTCTTACATCTCCAGTTTGTTCAGCAATTTAAACAGGTTTGGCGTAGTAGCCTTGAAAGCTATGTCTCTATAATAGGATTGAGAAAAAATTGACTACTTAGGGCTTTTTGGACTCTTGCTATATAGTCCTTTGTAAGCCCACGTGATTGATAAGAAATAACAGCTCTTAAATCTACACATTTCCACAACAAACGCTAAAAGTATCAACTGCTCCTAGCAACCGCTACAACAGCTTTTTGTGTCTACTGAAAATTCTTTTAGTGTGTTAGATGTTTCTCAATACTGATAATTAAGGAGAGGATAAAGATAATTAAGCAACACAACCTTACCAAAAAGCAAAATTAATAAATGCTTTGAACAAAAGTGATATATACTTCAATCAGCCACAACAAACAACTATTTAAATGAGTGATTGATAACTGGTGGCTACAATTTTGTGGCTACAAAACACTGGATTATCACTGCCTGGTACACATGCAGTCTGTGCCGTTCAGTCCATAAACCGACTTTGATGTGTAAACTCAGCTCCCCATTAACACCTGTTGGAGTGCTTGTGATACTTACCTGTCGACTGCTGTAGAAATGAATCTAGTTGCCTGTCCATCAGATATCAGCAGTGATATTAAGGTATTATCACAACCAGTAGACAAGTGAGGAAAAAAAATAAAGTTTTAATTTAAATGCCATCTCAGCGCTACTTTCCCTGAAGGCATCGTTCGGACTGAAAGCGTAGTTTAAATGTAGTGGTAAATCAGAGGTATTTCTGCAATAGATGATGTAATCTGTAACATATGACAAAAACTTGTGCGACATTCTTTTGGGGCGCTCCATTGTATGGTATATCGATATACAGGACAATTTCCATCTGTCAATTGGTGACCACATAAGCATTTCCATTGACTTTCTACCCCATAATGTCTCCCCAATGGGTATCATGGTGGCTAAGCGGATTACTGTTGAAACAGTGTTTGGCCTGTCACACTGTGAAGGAATTTAATGCACCACTCCAGCCTGCAGGTATTCATCTAGTTCATTCTGTCCCTCTCTGTCCAGAATAAAGAATCTGAGTGGCATTGTGCAGGCATGTCAGTCTGTATCTGTGCCTGCCCAGTAAAACACCAATGCCCTGACCAGTAGACCATGGGAGAGAATGGCGTGGGTCGCAGACAGGCCATTTGGCCGTTTCAGGCCATGTATTGCTGACTCACCCCTCCCCTCCGTTCAGGGAGCGCTCAACTGTGTCCATAACTCTGCCTGCTGTCAGACCTGCATATTGATTAGGATATGGACCATCTGAAGCTATACACACTGTGACTGTCATATATTGTTACTTTTTAATGAGCTTTCCATTGTTTGCTCTCTGGCAGGAAACCAGCCTGCATTCAATCACGCAGGAGTCTTATATTCGCAGTTATGAATGATGAGGTCTCAGTTACAACATGAACATGAAATAGTTACAACTATTTGCTCAGCTGTTCTCTGTCATCTTGCATCTTTCCTGATGGAATTCAGGGAGAGTAAGTGCTCTTAGCAGGCCCACTCCAATGTTGTCAAACTACATTTCACTTCAGTTGAGCATTACAATGATCACTTTTCCATATAACTAAATTACATATATTTGGAAATTTTAAAATACATGAAGCTTCCCAATGGAGCTGTGGTTAAGGAAAGTGGTTTCCTCAGAGAAAGTTGATAGATTGTAATTTGAAAAACAAGTACAGTCTCGTCAGGTAGTGTAATCACTTAAAGACTGCAAATAAACTCCCTTCCCACACAGATTATTGTTCTGTGAAACCAAAGCAACAGTCCCAGGCAGCTCTGGAAGACAAATATATTTGTGTTTCCTTCAGCACGCCAAAAAATAATCTCAATGACAGAGAGCCAAGAACCAAAGGGATTTGTAGGAACTGTACAGTGCATGTTTGGTACTAATTATTCACATTGAAATTTTCGTCCGTTTTTTTTTTCTTCTGATCGCAGGATCTACATAAATACACACCAATTTGAAATATAACAATATAAAATAACTCCTAAAAAAACAATTTTGGGAAATGTATTTAATTTTTTAATTGCTTTCTTTCTGTCATGTAGTTGCAGGTTAATCCCCTCTCTCCCACAGGGCCTGAGTTCAAGGCATCGTACATTACTGGGAGGCTGGGAGCCATCCACTGAAGCAATGGCGTAAATAGCCCCCTTTAGATTTGGTCTAGCCAACACACTCTGTGTCCAGGCCTCTGCATGCAGTTCACTTTGTTTTTGCATGACTGTGTGTGCCTCTACCAGCTTCTGTTGTACACAGACCCAATCGTCAGCAGTCCCACTGAAGTCCTCATCCTTCTTTCCTAACTGTGTCCACTAGCGAACTTGGTGATCTGCAAAATATCTGGAAATGTGGTATTAGGCAGTACTGCGGTGCTCTTATGTATGTAGCAAATGCTCCACCCATCTCCTCCTTTTCTCCAGCAGCAAAGTTCTCAGCAGGTCACGGAGAGAGCAATTAAAATGTTTGCATTGCTTCTTTCCCTGTGGGTTATAAGCAGTGTTGCAGCTTCCTTTCATTCAATAGATCTTGCACAAATTCTGTATTATCTCAGCTTCAAAGCATTTTCCCTGAACTGAGTGAATCCTCTGTGGGAAACCATAAAGTATGTAAGGTTGGTTGGGCAGTAAGGGAAAAGAGGAAGGGACCTTTAAGTCGAGTTCTTTTTTTCCCTCAATGAACCTAGAATTATCACCTCATGGTTGTATGCCTCTGTAAACCAGTCAAATAACAGTTTTCATCCCTGTCGTCAAAACTTATATATTTGTTGTAAAGACTTTGAAGGAATTTAAAGAATGGGATGGAACGAAATGCTCATGTAAGTATGGACAGAAGCTGAAAAACAAGTAGCCAAGACTTTGAAGGAATTTGAAAAATTCTATTGTTTGTTTTGTCACAATTACCATGTAAAATTCTTGAGTTATGGCCAAAAATATGTTTCTGAGGTCACAGTAACCCTGACATTGACCCCCTAAATTCTAATCAGTTCATCCTTGAGTCCAAGTTTAACGTTTGTGTCAAATTTAAAGAAATTCCCTCAAGGCATTCCCGAGATCATTGTTTTAACTTGAATTATCTTACACACTGTGGTTCCCCCCTTGCTAGGTCTGACAGAGTAACTTATTTACGATGTGCCATTTAAAGCAGCCTCAGCCAAGCTACTCTTTGCCCCCAGGAAAATATGGCTTTTGCAGCATGCTGGCAGTCCAGCCAGAGAGCTGGAGTTAGGACGGGGTTAGGCTAGTTTAATATATCGGTAGGAAGCAGTGGTGAAACGGCTAGATGGCACTGCTCACCCCAGAGAGCCAGCTACTTTATGTTTTGATTTTTGATCATAATGAAACAGTTTTGATTAACAAGTTCTGATTTTCTATGCAAGCACAACCACTAGCCTCAGCTACAAAGCAATGCAAGCATGATGATAGCATGTCTATATGTAACAAATAACTTTAAGAGCTGCACTGTTTGCACAGACAAGGAATATCTTCATTTGACCGACTAAACACCGGGAGCAGCAACTTGATGCTTGCACAGTAATACAAAATGATTGGCTTACTTAAAGAGACATTTCTGATTCAAAGGAGAAAGGTCTATGGTGGTTGGTTTACACTGAAGGAAAGGGAATATTCTTCTTGCTGTGCAGAATATACAATACATCCAATAAGTTTCATAAACAAAGCACTGTCAACCCTTCAGCCTCCACAAATCTCAAGCAATGCAATAAACGAGCATACTACATCTGCCATACATAGGAATATCAGGCAGTAAAATAAAACAAGAGATACAGTCACAACTCCTTTCTTTCTACATAGTGGCTTGACAAAGAAGAAGTGGCAAACTGCAAGTTAGAATCTCTCCTAGAACTGGAAGAAGATGGGGCTATCAGAAATAAAGAATGTTCACCAAATAAGCCAAAGAAGTCAGAGAAACCAAGAAACCAAGGTGTAGAGGGAGAGCCACACCACAAACCTTTTTCCAGAGTTAGGGGGAAAGATTATCCTGAGTTCACCACAAAAACACTGGGATCCATATCAACCTCTTTGAGAAGGAGGAGGTGTTCCAGGGCAATAAGGGAAAAGAGGGAGATAGATCCAAACACCTTCACAGACAAAAGGGTCCAAGTTGAGGGGGAATGTTGCAAAGTAGATTCATATGATTTGAGTCATGTGATTCAGATGTTATGTTATTTCAGTTACGTTATGTTATGTTCAACAAGAAAACAGAACCAAATACCCTGGTTGCTCTGTTTGGGGTCATTGGAGGGGAGATGCAGTTAACTGAAGAAAAACAACATACTTAATCCTTTGTTTCCCTTCTGGCTTGGTGAACATTCCTGATCAGGTGGAGGGACAGTGCCCCACCCACTCACACACAATGGTTGGCAGACATCATATCTTGTTTAAAACTTGAGAAAATAAGAAACTCACTTCTATACTTTCATGGGAAATTCCAGGAAATAGGGGGTCTTGTATTTTAAATACATTTCATAAATGCTTGACTATTAGGTGCAGCTTAACTACATTACACACTAGTCAGATTGTTGGTGCCTGACAGGCTGGTTTGAGTATTTCAGAATCTGCTGATCTCCTGGGATGTCCATGCACAACAGTCTCTAGTTTTTACTCAGAATGGTGTGAATAACAAAAGACATCCAGTGAGCAGCAGCTCTTTGGACGGAAGAGACTTGATGAGAGAGGTCTGAGTAGAATGACCAGAGTGGCTGGATCTGACAGAAAGGCTAGAGTGACTCAGATACTCTCTTTACAACTGTGGTGAACAGAAAAGCATCTCAGAATGAACAACAAATCCAACCTTCAGGTGGATGGGCTATGAGACCAGATGACCAGGTTGAGTTCCACTCATGTCAGCCAAGACAAGAAATCTGAGGCTGCAGTGGGCACAGGTTCACCAGAACTGGAGTGTTGAAGACTGGAAAAACGTAGCCTGGTCTGATGAATCTTGATTTCTACTGAGGCAGCATATGGTCGGGTCAGAATCTGGAGTCGATGGCCTGAATCCATGGATCCAACCTGCCTTTTTTCAACAGTCCTGGCTGATGGTTGTGGTGAAATGGTGTGATGGCACACTTCAGCCATCTTCTTACCAATCAATCATGGTTTGAATGCCAAAGCCCATCTCAGTAATGCTGCTGACCATTGGCATCCCTTTGTGGCTACACTTTACTATTTTCTATGGCAACATCCAGCAGGATAATGATCCATGCCACAAAGCGAAAAGTTGTCTCAGACAGTTTTCATGAACATGATGATCAGTTCAGTGGCCTCCCCAGTCTCAAGCGCTGGGTCTAGTAGAAACACCTTGGGGCTGTGGTAGTACATGAGACTGGCAGCATGAAAGTGCAGCTAACAATTCTGCAGAAATGCTGTGATGCATCATGCCAACATGGACCTGAATCCCACAGCAACCTTTCCAACATCATGTGGAATCCATGCTACAAAGAATGGAGGCTGTTTTAAGAGCAAAGGAAAATGCTAACCAGTATTAGGAAATTAAAATTTGAATAGAATATCAGTGAAAAAAAGTTCAACTCAGGACACAGTGATGCTAGTATTCATTTGCAGTCTTTTCACCAGCCATATATCAATGTACACCAAGTCCAATATTTACTCTTCTTTTAGCTGTGTTTGATCTCTGCAAACTGCTGTGGAAAAACAACTGGCTCTTTAGCTGCTAAATGCTTCCCCACCTCGTTGCTAGCTAGATTTTTTCACTGCCTGCAGCTGCAAACAAGGTTGAGAGCACTAGAGCCAAAACAATAAAGCTGTGGGCAATGAAAACAAAACAGTCAACTAAAGGAACTAAAAAGCTCCTTAGAGCTGAAAGTAGATAATCCTCTGTATATTCAACACTATAAGTGACACCTTTCACATTGCATATATTTAATTGGTCCACTGTTGATATGAAAATATTGATCTGAGAAGCTTTAAGTCTAACATGTCATGATGGTTTTGAAAGTTTCAAATCTGAAAACTGTCATCTCAGTTTTTTAGAGTAGAGAATTTTGTTCTTTGTGACTCTAGCCCACCAAACCACAGCAGTGATATTAGCAGCATGTCCATCCAGTGGTCAGCTAATAGGGCCACCCCCCGGAGAGCTCCTCATTAAAGTTGCATTAGAGAGGATTCTGCTCCGTCATACCCCCCAAGTGAAGGGATTTTTCATTAGACTTTCTCTACAGCATGTTCAGGAAATGCTAACACATTGGATGCTGAAAGACAGGTATGCTTGGCTGAGAACAGTTTGTCATTTAAATAGCTGGCAAACATAAAGCAGAATGTGAAGTAGGGACTCTGTGAGGGGCCACTTCCTCTATGGCTGTAACTGGCTATATTTTTCTGTAAGAGACAGTCAAGGTTTTAAGCAAGACATTTAGTTTCAGAACATTTTAAGAATACTCAAAGAAGAATACTCAAGAATACTCAATGCTCAAGCCTCCATGAGCATTGACCCCTGTGAGCATTGTCCGCTAGCATGACTGTAGACTGTTAGCCTTGCTAGTTTGTGGTGCTTGTTGGCAGCAATACAGAGCCAGCGAGTCAGGCTTTCTTCACACTGACATCACAACCACCAAGTGCCAACATGGGCTCAGCCAAACAATGCAGGGTGTTTTTGGCACGAAACTTGAACCTTCCACATTCATGGTGGATTACTTTGTAACTTAACTGGAATAATTTTACCTTACAATCAGTGTGATGAACACAAAATGATAATTGGCATGATAACTGACTAGTGTTATGAAGTCTTGTCCCGTAGTATTATAAACCTCTGTGCAGTATTTTAGTGTTTAATAAGCCTTCAGACTAATGGATCGTTACAAATGCCAAGTAGTTCCATGTCTGTAGCAAAGAGTCCACACCAACAAAACCTCTTGTGATTTATCATGCAGTACTCTTTTCAATTTTAACATGGGTTATTTATTGAATGATAACTGGCTGAGCCAAAATGATGCTCTAGACTCTTAAGACCAATGACCATAATCTAAAATCAATCTGTTGGCTAATTTGTTTTACCTAATGACATAATTGTTTTCAAAGAAATACCCCAAAAATATGGTTGTGATTTGGAAGGTTTATTTTTCATCCACACTGTATTTTCAAAGTTCAGAGTGACAAGTAAACACAAGGAAAAATGTTTAAACTTTACTGGACATTAAATTGTTATACAGAATAGATATACATATACATACAAACACAGCTTATAAATCATGAATGTTTTCGTGATTTATAATGAATAAATTGAATCCTTTTAGGAAAATATAGAATTATGCCAATCCCATCAAATAATGTGGTGATTATTTGTATATGTTCTTGAGATCACAACATCTCAGATTCCTAGAGGGGCTGTTTTCTGTTATGAAATAACTATGCGCACTATTGTACTGTGTTTGCTTTACAGTACTGCCTGTACTGTAAATAGTGATAAGCAAACATTATCTCTTAGCTAAAACTGTAAGCAGTCATTCTGAGAGTTTCACAAATTCTTTGTTGAAAGCAAAACAAACCAGAGGACATAATCAGAGTGTAGAAATGTTTGAAACAACAAAACAATATTCTGAGGTCATAACTCCAACCTGGTCAGTGCAGCAGGCCTGTCTGTTTACACTTGGGAGGGGGAGAAATGGGAAGTGTAACCACAGTCAAAGAATGTGTGTGTTGATTGCTATCTCACATGTCCCATATACATTCTGAGGGGAGGAATGTCTTTGGTTTTTCCAGCTAAATGGTAACAGCTGTTTCTGAGTGATGTGTTTGATGGAGGTCGAGAGAGCGGTCTGCCCGTATTTACTTTGGCCATAGCCTTGGAAGGGGAATACTTCAAAAGGACGCAGTCTGCCATCAGACGCCAGGCCCAGCGGTCAAACATTCTTTGGTTTCCTGCAGCAAAACATGGCATGTTACCCTGGGCATTGAGTTTCAATGGGAAAGACCCAGTTTGTGTTGGGCACCGCAGGGCCCACAGCTGGGATTTTACAGGTCAGCACATTTCAGCTGGAGGCTTTATGTCCAATCATGGGAGGGAAAAGGAAACTAAATAGATTTACCTCTGCTTGGGAATGTGTTTACAGGCTGCTGGTTATTCTCACTTAACAGATAGCTTAGTTGTTTTCAGTTCTCACTCTATATGTGTATATGTAGTTAAATAGCCAGGGTCCCTGTTGTTTTTCTACAGTAACCAGACTTTTTTTTTTTTTTTACTGTACTCGGGGTAGGGGCTTAGAGAAACCAGATTTCCTCAGCTAAATTTTGAATGGAGAAAGAGGTTTTTTTCATGCAAACACATAACCTGAGATTAATCGATTCATTGTTTGACTTATAAAAAAAACAAAAAGCCGTCCATCACAATTTCCCAGAATCCAAGGTAATGTATTCAAATGGCTTATTTTGGCTGTTCAACAGTCCAAAAACCCAAAGATATTCAGTTTCAATCATCACATCATCACATTAATGAAGCCACTTTTGTCTGTCTGTCTGAAATGCTGCACTGAACTTTTCTGTTTCAGCATACATTTATTACCATTTCTGTGGTGCTTGTGGTTGTTCGCTATGTGTGGCAGGACTTTTGTGCAGAGCAACATGCTGTATCTGAACAGCTAATGGCTGAATTTCCATGAGATCAGGAGTTGACATTTATGTTCGCCAGTTGATGGTATCCAGTAATTTGGTGACCATCTGACCTTCCCTCGAGAACCAACATGGCTGAACTTGTACAATGATACTTCCATTAGCATGTCTGAATGGGTGGCACGCAATGACAAACCACAGCGTCCTGGACTATAATACAGCTCAAGCAGCTACTCTCTACCATTCTTTTGTTCTGCCTGGGCTCAGGTCCAGTTTCAGAATAGCTTGGCCTCCCATCAGTTTCTATTCTCAGTCTGTAATTTTGAGCAGCTGTTTTGTGAGAAATCCAACCTGCTACTTGCTAACTAACTTCAAAAAGGCCAGTAGCTTATATCGTTAGTGACAATGGAGAATTTGTCAACTCTCCAGGTTGTTTCACTTTAATGGTACTATAACCCTTACTTTCAGCAGGCCATTAGCTTAGCTTAGCAGAAAGTCTGGACACAAAGAAACAGCCAGCCTGGCTCTGCCCAATGGTGACAAAATCCACAGACCAACATCTCTAATTTTCATTGATTAACTTCTTATATCTTTTTACTTTCATCAATACAACTAACTTTATAAACAACACATTGTGGTTTATGGGTTCTTATCTTATTATGACAGGAAGTCACTGGTCCCTGCCCAGACACAGCCCTGCACATTAAAAAAAATGCCATTTTTCACTTTATTTTTTTCCTGCTACTGATGATATGACAGCAGTATCAATCTTCTCATCTCCCTCCAACAAGAAAGCAAATAAGCCTATTTCCCCAATCAATAAATTGTTTCTTTAATGGTTAACTGTAGAATATAGTTCTGTTCTTTGAAAACCATTTTGTTTTTTGTATATTTATTTGTACATAATATAATATGTAATATATGTTGGTACCAAAATATCTACATAGTCATTTTATCCATGTTACCCATTCCTCATGACAACTGTTACACAATATTAGTCCGACACCTCTACGGCTCTAAGAGTAATAAAATCATTTGATATATGTGTGTGCTTCCCTCACTTTTGCACTTCAGCATCCATTGACCATTACTAGAGTTTAATTCTTTCGCAGTAGTCCAAATGTTGTCACACAAATTTACTCATAGACATTTTCTCCGTTTTGATCTCAGTTTTAGAATCCAGAGTTGCCACAATTTCTTCTTGGAGCTGCATATTCATTTTCCAAAATTAATCAAACATACAATGGACTGCTGTACTTGCAAATGGTGAATTTGAACTTAGTCAACTCTGGCAGTAATGTCTTCAACCCCCCCGCCTTCCCTCTGAGACAGAAAGAAGACAAGTGGGAGCTGAGGAATGCACTTTAGCACTGGCACAATGGAAGCCTTTTGTGGGAGATGAAAAGAATACTAGTCACCACTAATGAGATTTGATGTAGGACTGCCATTGTCAGTTCAGGCCAGATGGGTAGGGTACATGGTGGAGCAGAACGTCTCCGTACATCAAAGACGAGGGGATCCCTGTATTGCGTACTTTTCTGGTATTTACTGCAGTGACAGAAATGAAGAGATTAATTAAAAGCATGGCTTTTGTCAGCTGTAATGCTAATGAGGGAACTGCTCTGATGTGCAGCCCTCCAGCAGCAGCCACCTTCAATCCATGACTGGGTTCCTGCTTTGAACTTTACAACAAAACATCCTCTTGGGCTGTATTCTTTTCATCTATGCCAATCCATGTTTCACCTCCCCCTGATTTTCCTCTTACCTTGGTTCACTCTTCCTCCCCTGCTCTGTTTGCTCACTAAGCTACTGTATGATGACACAGCTCTGAAAGTTTTGTAAATCATCTTGGTCTTCTGAGAAAGAAATCATCTAAATGTGTCTCCACGAATGCAGATTAAAATAGCCTCAATACACTGAAAAAGAATTTATACTGCATTATCGATGTGCACATATCATATACAACTATCTTTCTGTAATCTTTCATTGAAGTTTTATTGGAGGTTCCTGAGTTTGACTCTTTAGGTGATATTGTATGTAAAGGTAAATTCCAGTTTATTACAACCTGGGTCTTATTTCTGTAGTTTTGGCTATATATGATTAATATTATTTGATTAATGATAACATTGTACTCAACAAATTTAGTGTTAGAGATACGGGAATGAAAAAACAAAACAAAAAAGTCAGAAAAAGCAAAAAAAACATGGGAAGTCAGACAATCATACAGGTCGTAAACAAAACCCCAGGTTGGTCAAGTTTATTTGGAAGAGGAAAAAAAATGAATGGTACAATTATTACCAAAACTTTCAGTTGTAAACACCCTTCACAGTTTAGTACACTAGCTCACACATTGTCTTTCTGTGGTGTAAAGGATTATTGCTGAAATTTCAGGTGTGCTCACTGTCTTACCGTTCATTCATACGCCAATTTAAATCTTAATGTGATTAAAAAATATAATTATAATATATATAATTTTATTGAAACCTGTTTTTGTAATTATGTCATGATTATATATGGCAACACAAACAACATGAACAGTGCTGTGCTGTCCTTTAACATAAGAAGGTTGGTATTTCCTTCAAATTTGGCTAAATTCTCCTGAAAAGTAAGCACTTGGTAGAGTTGATAATGAGACTACAGAATAAAAAAAAAATATTTGTAGTATGCTATGAGGCCAAACCTATGACTTATCAAAACAAGAGTTAAGCATAAACTATAAAAGGCTTAAAAATATAGAAGATTAAGAATAAATAATGCTACACAATTAATAGAAAGTTTCAAATAGACCCTGATATCAGTATTGACTGATACTGCTGAGTGGAGAAGCCAGTTGGACCAGGCTCATCTGTGAGAATGTTCAGTCTTCGTCGGCATCACAGGCAACAACAGCGCAGGGGGAGCCAGTTATTTGAAGGTCCTGGTCTTTGTAATTGAGCACCTCAACCCAGAACACCTCTGCCTGGCTGTCCTGCTTGTTATCCCATGGGTGGCATGTAACAGCCTGATATTGTGTTTCAAGAGCTGCAGGATCACCAGAGTAGAGCTCCAGCATGGAGACTGATTTGAGCCGTGACAGAATGACGGCTGCGATGAACAGACATGATTTCAAAATCCTAATTTTAGCTGGAAGTCTTTGTTGCATTTGTCTGCACACCTCCGCCTGCTCTTCAATTTTCCCCCAGCCATACTCTTCATTATTTTTTTTCTTTCTCCAATGCCATCATGAAGGTGACCCCATGTTAATTGATTGCAAGCAGCTGTTCATCTGATGTCGGGATCATTCCAGGCCTCACTACTATGAAGATGAGAGAGCAAGAGAAAAGAGGCAGACGTTTCTAGCAGTTTGAATGAATTGATCCTGTCCGGCTGCAACAGCCTTTTGATCCTGTTGAAATCTTGTGGGAACAGCATTATAAATAGGATCACTGAAGAAACTCCACCAATCGCAGGATTTGGATTTGTCTCACTCACTGACTTTCACCTGTGTGCTTGTATGTGTGTGTGTGTGTGTGTGTGTGTGTGTGTGTGTGTGTGTGTGTGGGTGGGGGGTTGGGGGGGTTGGAGGTTGGGGGTTGGGGGTGGGGGCACTGGGTTTTCACTTCTAGCAGGCAGACTCGGTCAATGTATGCAGTTGTTCTTCTGCTGTTGTTTTACCACCTGCTTCATGACTGGAGGAGGGTTGACCCTGATTTACATGTAGCTGAAAAAACAAAAGACAGAATGTAATCAGATTTATGATCTGGCCAACAGAGATGCACATACAGCATGTGGTGTAAATGAAAGTGGCCACACCCAAAGTGAAAGCATGAATGTCATTAAACACTGTGAGAAATGCATCATGCAATATATCAACAAAAAAAAGACTTGACTGAAATTTACTTTAAAAGATAAAAACTTTACCAAAATCTCTCTTTATTTTCCTTGAAAAAAAAAGTAGACAAAATTATACTGCATTATCTATATATCCTCCATTTAACTGTGGCGCTGTACGTTTCTCATCCTTGGCACTCAAACTCATCTTTCTGATTCTGCAAAACAACAGCGCACCATTGCACTCATTAACTACATTAGACTTAGCTATGATTGGATAACATACAGTGAAGGGAAAGAACAACAAAACAGGTCAACAGTTGGACCCACTTTAAATGTAACTTACTGTCGGGGGAGAAGCTCTGCAGCTACAAAATCAAGGAGAAGAAAACCACAACCCCGAAGAGATGCGTTAGGATTCACCACACAGAATCTCAGATGACCTAACTTTAAGATGTTAATTAATCTAACACTACTTTTACAGCCATATTTAGCCATTTACCAGAGGCAGGGCTGTAACATTATCTATTAGCATATCACTACAATGGCTGCACGTAGTCCCACTGAAAGTCAGTAGCCCAGTCAGCTATGTTGGTCAGACATCTGCTTAAGACAAGTTTGTTTGTTTTGTTGCATTAAGCATGTTGTCCATGTTAAAGCATGTACAACTTAATTGCAAAAAAGACTTCAGGTATTGTCAAATTGAAATGGTTCTGAAATACAGGTTCTTGGTTCTTGAAATACAGTGTATAACATAGAAAGATCGTTTTGGGCTGAAGAAAGTCTGTTTGACAGTAGTCAGCCGTCTATTACTCAGCTGGCTTTGTGTGCAAAGAGGTTCCAAATATATCCTTTACAACTTTATTTAAATGGTACTGTACATCCTATTATAAACACTGACTGTATAACACAGTCTAGCACTATGCTAACACTAAGGCCTATAAAATTACAGACACCTTTCTGGCTCATTTTTCCAGACTTAATTGTGAAAATTGGATGAAATTTCATCTGAAAGCATTTTGACTAAATCAAGACAAATATTCTTTTTTTCTATGACTGGGACTAAAAAGTTTAGAATACACCAACTAAACCTGACTCAAGATAAAAAAAGGGGGTGTGGCTGACTAAATATATGCAGGTTTAATGTTGGATTTATGTATACTATGTATGTATTATATGTATGTTTAGGTCTATTTACTGGAATACAACAATTTATTTGGCTTGAGTGATTATTTTTTTAATATATATGATCCAAGGTCTCTTTCTAGTTTCTTATAAGGGCATTTCAGAAAATATTGTTGTGATGCAGAAAGCAGAAGTAAAGGATATGTCTGGTCCTTGCCATTTATTCTACCCATTTACTCCTAATGTAATGCACATCTGCCACTTCATCATCAGAGTGTCATTTGTTGCTTTTCATTCATTAGTCATTGATGTTCCATGATGTGCTAATGGAGCCTCCACTTTCTCCATAACTGTGCAGATTGTTTATAGCGCTACATCAATGCACACAGTGAAAGCGCAGTGAAAGCAATGAGTATACAACTGATTCCACTATCTGACATTGTTGCTAAACATTGATTGTGAGCTCCTAGTTCAGGTCTATGGTTGAGGGGGGTTGAGGACTGGTTAAGTTTAGGCAACTAAAAGTACTTGGTTATGTTCAGGGAATGATGTTTAAATTGATTAAAATAAACCACCTTGACTGTTGGTAAGACACCAGAGAGAAACTTTTTTTTCTGCATTTAAACAGTTTGTGACTCCTCTAGGAAAGCCTAGTTTTTAACGATTGATGTGCTAGTGTGTAGTAATCCTGTCAGAGATAACAAGGCTGTAGGTTTCTTTGGTTTTGGTTTTTTTTATCTTGTTTTTTTTTTTATCTCAGATTTCACCTGTGCCACCACAGGTGAATCACAAGATGTATTTGTTGTGCTTTAATTTTATCATATTTAATCATATTCCCCACAGTAACTCTCTTCACATTCTTACATTTACTCTATGGCCTAGAGCAGCATTGGGTCATGTACTCTGTTTTATCATTATCAAATAGAAGACTATTGCAATTCAGATGGCTCTGCTACATGTGTGTTATCAACTCAAATGTCTTCACTCTCAACAGTCTCTAAGCAGGGGAAACACAAGCATCCTGAGCTACATCCTGAGTTATGATTCTTGCAGTCTTCACGTGGGCTGGCTGTGGCTCATGTGGCAGTGCGGTTTGTCCACTGATCACAGGTTGATGGTTCAGTCCCCGGCTCCCTGTGTCTGCTTGCCAAAGTATCCTTGGGAGAGACACTGAACGCTAAAGTGGCCTCACTTGTAAGTCACTCTGGATGAAAGTGGCCAAATGAATAAATGTTAACGTAGTCTCAGAAAGTTGATTTTGAAACAAGTAGCTGCCTGGAGGATTGGAAGTCAGTGTAGAAACTAATCTGAGCTTTGAAAAATGTTTGCCAATATTGCAAACTATATTCACTTTTGTTGATAATGAACCTCATAGAAGCTCATACTGAAGGTATATGTAGGAGCACCAGGATATCAACAATTCAATCTAGTATTGGGGCTAAGGTGGTAGAGCGGTTGCTCACCAACCAGAAGAGTGGCGGTTCGATTCTCAAATACTCCAGTCCACATGCCCACATGCCCAAGTGTCCTTGGGCGAGATACTGACCCCCCCCCCCCCCGATGTTTGTCATCAATGTGTAGAAAACATGTGCTGTGTGAATGTATGTGTGAATGGGTGAATGTGACAGTAGCGTGAAAGCACTTTGAGTGGTCAAAAAGACTAAATGCTATGTAAGTACAGTCCATTTACCATTGTTAATTAACCCATGGTGACACAGGTTTCACAAACACAAATAGTGGCGAATAACAGGGCCATTTCAATATTTCCAATAATTTTCTTTTAAGGAAACATGAGACTGGTCTGTTTTGAGTTAAAATTGCACTGAAACACTGTTTCTGTGGTTGATTTGCTTTAAACTATCACTAAATAAGTTCTTGAAAGCAGCAACATCTTTTGTTGGATGCTTACGTGGAATTGAAGAATATTATTTGCAAGAAATGTGTGTGAATGTGTGTTGTGTAAAATCAACCTCGTGTGCTTCTTTTATTGAGGACCCCGACTGAGGATAGACCAGCTCCGAGGAAACCAAAGAGCAGGCATGACTGGACTCCACAGGTGGAAACCAATCATGTTGTTAGCACCTGGAAAGAAGACGGGAGGGGACCAGACATTTTGCCTTACACGTGACAGTGGCAAAGGTCCAGCTAAGGGGATCAACCGTAGTTTCCCTCTCTATGAGCTGCTTGGAATGTTTGACACAGCGCTTCCTCTCCTCGTCAAAATAAGTCACCCTCAGTCACCACATTGCACACGGTCAGCCAGAAAGCTGCAGTAGAGTGTAATTGTGGCAACAGATAGTGTTTATGCTGAAATACAGCTGACACAAATAAGATGAATTTCGCAACATCTGGCTTAAAAGCACAGTTGTAATTTCATTCTTCCTCCTCATTTCTGGAAATGAAAACTGGTTTGGAATTCACACTGTGAAGAAAGTGAAAGTGTTGCAGCGAAGTATTGTGAGCTAGTGTTGAAGTTGGACACTTGACCTTATAGGATATCTTTAGAAAAGGTTTCCTCTTGATTTTCCTCTAAGTGTTATCAGCTACACGACTGAAGATGCTTCCTAGAATTCTCCAGTGCCTTTAACTCAGCGAATGAGTCCATTGACACACTTTTCTGAATGTAAAGAGTAAAATGCTTGTTTTACTGAATGCCACCTGCCTAAATTCACCAGCCTGTACACAAGCTTTTTCCTATGAGGTCAAGCCTGATAAACAGTAAACATGACGGGCAGATTGTGGAGAACTGCTGTGTAGTGGTTTGTCTTTACACAGCTTCATGTCCAGGTCCATTCTGGCTGGAAATCTTGTGAAGGTATTGAAGTGGACACATTTCTCACAAACTCGTGATATCTAGTGAGCAATTTTTTTTCCATGTGGTGTGGCATCATAGGCCAGTCAGTCACTCTCTGCCTCACTCTCTCAGGCAACAGCAACTGTGAAGAGAAGCAAGCCCACAATCAGGAATTATTAAAAAAAAAAACAGATTTTTTTTTTTCTTAAGATACAAGTGACCATAAAGACAGTTGTGAGTGAGGTGGCAAGGCTTTGGTTATACAAAATGTAACTCAGATATCGGTTTTTTTAAAAAAAAATAATTTTTGACCAGATTTAGTCTAGTTTTAATCTAGATTTTGAGACATCTTTTGATCTAACCAAAGCAGGACTTGCCAGGCAGATTTGGGCAGCAAGATGAAACTTTTCTAAAGATGTGCATATGGAATTTTTTTTTTCAGCTTCTGTGATGCTTTCATTGCTTTATTTTCTTTAATTTGCCAGAGTGACACTGTTGTATAAAAGGCTTGCACCATCAGCATTTTTGGCACAAACCAATGTGATCTAATTCATTTTCAAATGACTTGCATCCAACAATTATCTTGTGGTTCACCCTCGTCCACTTCAGTGGTGATCTAAGTGGCAGGTTTCCAGAGAGGACAAAGCGTCAAGCACCAGAGGCTTAGGAGAAAAGGCTGTTTTTGTTTGGGCCCTCAAAGGGGCCCTGAGGCTTGTCTTTCCCTATCTCCCTTCTGTCCTGTGGGTGGGAGGGGCGGGGTGGGCATGGTGACTTTTGACACCAGGCATCTGTTGCTTAACCAAGAACCTCTCTTTGGGACCCATGCGCAAACTAATACTGTACCATCCCAATGGCTTCTGGCATGGCCCACACTTCCTAGGTTGATGATGGACAAAACCTAAAATTAGTCAGTTCATTTTTATAGGGCAGTGTTTACACTTAGTTCAAGAAAAGTATGAAAAACTTGAAAAAAATGGGGGGTTGTTTTGTGTGTGTGTGTGTGTGTGTGTGTGTGTGTGTGTGTGTGTGTGTGTGTGTGTGTGTGTGTGTGTGTGTGTGTAATCAACAGTTACAGCTTGTTCCATTGCAGGCAATTAATTAATGACTCCATGTCCCCTCCAGAGGATAGAAACACTAACAACATACTAACAGGGGCAGCAGATACTTTTGTCAATGGAAGAATGAACAGTCTGTCTTCCATTCGAACATCAACACTGTTGTGTTTCTAACTGTTTCCCTAAAAATGCCCCGTAAAGCTACAAAAGAATAGAACAATATGCTTCCATTTGGATGGGGGGATTCCCTCAGCACTGCTGATCACTGTCAGTCTGTGCTTTTCCTCTTAATTAAACAAGATCCTCCTTTTTTTTCATTTTCTTGCTCCACTGAGTAATTCCCATTCATTAACAGCACTGCTGTGATGAATGGCTCTATTTCAAGGAGGCAGTGTCTTGCATCTGTTGGCTCCTTGGTCAGCAGGATGCAGAGTCTTTTTGAAGTTCTAAGAGCAGAGATTTGACCATCTGGCCAAACTAATAACCAGGACTTGGAAAAAATGAGCAAGCAGTGCATTCAGCTTTCACGATGAACATGAGTCTGGTAGAGTTCCAGAAATACATTTTAAGCTAAGCCTGTTGAAAAACAGACAGACCTAGGTTTCATGTTGGTTGTCTTTATTTTGTTTTTCAGTCATCACCCTAACTTCAGTTTCACGTTCAGATTATGGACAAACATACATTAACTTTTATCAAGTTTACTGTAGAAAATACAGGCTATCGACAGTAATGAATCATCGGGAGTTTGGCAGTAATTCTTAAATTCTCAAATATCTGCAGGAGAGCTGTCAAGTACGGCTATTATGGAAAGATGGTGGCATTCTGCCAGGCCTCTTTTGTGTTCAAAACTAGGCAGTGAAAACAGCAGAATCAGCATCTGATTGATAAACCACGCACACAAATAGTCTTCGTTGATTTTTTCTGCCAAAAGTTTGTTAAACTTTCAGAAAGGAAGCCATTCCTTGTATATAGCCACCCACGTACTGTATTTATCATATTCTATGATGGTCAGTTCTTTTATCTGCTTCCCCAGAATACAGACAGTGCTCCAATAAAGAAATGACCCCAAAGATCCGTGCAGGCAGCTTATTACGACCCAGTTCTAGTTTTCTGTTAGGGGACCTCCAGCGGCCACAGTAATTATGATGGGGACAAAAGGGGAAGTCATGTGACGTTGTGTGTAGAGCAACGATGTCCACATAGCGAGGAGGAAGAGGAGGACGGACAGGCAACAAAACGCCTCCCTCTTCAACCCAACAGTCAGCTTGGTTTCTTTTATTCATGACTCTTCAACAACCTTTACCCAGTGTTCACTACTTTAACCAGGGCCTATGATCTTAACAGATGAATTATCTTAACCCGAACCACTATCTTTTCT
The DNA here is from genome assembly GCA_016859345.1 of Istiophorus platypterus. Taxonomy (NCBI): domain Eukaryota; kingdom Metazoa; phylum Chordata; class Actinopteri; order Istiophoriformes; family Istiophoridae; genus Istiophorus; species Istiophorus platypterus. The sequence goes on along the minus strand of CM029133.1, from coordinate 1,900,943 downwards.
GCAATGAATCAAACCATGTTCATTCCATAACCTTAACCAAGTGATTGTTATTATGACTAAGAGGACAACGGTTTGGTACGCCGGTCACTACCAGGTCATATCAGAGGGTCAAGATAAAGGAATCATACACCCGCTCAGGTGGGGGGCCTTGTTGCCAGAACTCTACTGTATGTTTGTTGTATATCACTGTTGCTCGTGATGCATGATGTTTTTGCCTAATCAGTCAAACTTGGTGTTTAGTCCTGCAGCTGAGAAGCAGTGACCACTCAGTGAATTATGTCATGTTTGCTCCACAGTTAATTTAAGCACATTTTTACATGTACTTAGTTTAGTCCCTCTTAAGGACATTTGTTGGGTGATGTAGTCCTTGTCAAATAAGATGTTTAAGATTTCAGTCCTTATATTGCACTATCACAAAAACATTTAGAATTTAAAAATGAAGATCCCTTTTGTCAGGACAGACTGTTGAGGGCTTCACTTCATACTTTGGTTGGACTACTTTGTTCTGAAGATTGAGGAAGTGCCCCTGAAATCATGTCCAGCAACATCACCTGACTGATCACGGCTTTAAACCCAACTGTGCTGGAGTCGATCTTTCAGTCATTTTGGGAAAAAGTCATAAATGTGTCCAACTAAAAGCGAGTGTGAATTGGAATTAAGTATATTTGTGAGATGTCCAGCAACATCAGTCCAAATGAGCATTAATGTGACTGTGCCTGCAGAGATTCCATGATTATGTTCACATGAAGACAGCAGAGCTATCTCCATTTTTCTATGTAAGACTGTGAGATTGAAAGCTCAGTAACACATACTCTTCCCAAAGGTCAAGAATGGACTCACATTCTCCAAACCAAAGAAAAGAAAAAGAAATCACATGCAGGGGCTTTAAATTTACAACCTATAAAATCTTCTCCCCCTTTTTCTGTGTTGAGTCCTGTCCATCTTGTCAGGTCTTCCTGCATCTGCAAACCTTGTCCGTTACATATCTACTTCTCTTTCTGTGCACCCAACACTCCAAGCCTCAATATCTATAATTATCAGTTAATGCCAGCATGGATCAGCATGCCCATTCAGCCTAAGAAGGTAACACAGTAAGGCACTCAGAAGGCACTGAAGGAGTTTCTCCAGGAGCTGGCCTGCTCACTGAGCCAGAGAAAGCTGTCAAGTGCACCATTAAGCCAGGCGCTACAACTAATAAATCTGCCAGCAGAGATGTGTTACAGATGTCTAATTCTGCACACAAGAAAGACGGACGGGATGAGAGCGAACCAAGCATGGAGGACTTTGAATAGTACGTGTCGAGCATAAATCTCAGTGAAAACAGGCCGCGCCTCTTCTCCGAGTGTTTACATTAAATTTCCTTTATGTGAACACAGCCTTATTGGATCTGACAGTTGAATCAAGCTGGAGCACCGTGTAAGCACTAATTTGCCAATAATTTGCAGAGATAAATCATTGGATGTTTAATCATATTGTTCATGTCCTATAGCAATGAAGACAGAATAAGTGCTTTTGAGCAGGAAATTAAACACCTACTACTACAGTCTCGCACTGTTATATGCCAGCAAACCTTTAAAGAAAGACTCTCACAATGATTGGCAAGTTTTGATGGTAGAAAACCTTCTAATTTCCATGGCAGAACAACTGCATCTCCTCTGTGACCAGATCAAAAGCTTTTAAAAAGAATAAAGCTTGACACTAATAGACACCACTAAAACAGTGGTTCTAGTCGAGGCCTCCAGTGGAAAATAATTCAGCCATTATGATTCCGAAAATGATCTTTTAAAGTGTGGGTTCTGGGTGTTATATTGCTATTTAATTTTTGGAAAGAGGTGTGGTGGCTTTTATATAGGTCATTTTGTAGTTTGGGAGAAAATGTAAAGAGGAATCAGTCAGAGGGAGTGGAACGTGAGAAGCGTGGGTCTTCTTTTTGACCGAGCAGTGTGCATCTAAAGCCTAAAAGACCTTAATGAGGGTGAACTTCCTCATTAAGAGAAGAAACTGAAGGTTATTGTTGTGATGTCCACTTTAAACAGGGATCTAAATGGCACTGCAGAGTTCATGTGAATGAGTTCATGATTTCTTTTCCCCTGTCTCAAGGGCAGACATCTTTTAGCCTCAAGTCATCACAAAGCTGTTAATCAGGTTATGATCCCTTCTGCCCTGTCCAGACTATGATGTCATACCCGCCAGACCAAAAGCGGGAAGAAGAACTCGATCTTCTTGTCATTGGATTACAGATAAATGGCAGAACGACCAATGAAAACACAGAGTTCCAGCAAATCCAATCAAGCCCCCTTCGCTGAATGTGGCCTCACACACCCATGAAGTTAATGTGTTGCAGTCAAACATGGCTGCCGGTCCATGCTCCTGAGCTATCTACCATCTGCTGCTCTTTTGGACGTCGGAGGACTACATTTGTCTCACCGCATGCTTGGACATGTGCATTACCGCTGTGGAGGCCAATAACTAACACACAGTAGTTACTGGAAAACATGTTGAAAGGTACCATTTTTCACAGGATGTTAAATAAAACAAACCATTACCAATTTAAAGCATTTGGAAAAAAGCATATACACCAAAATGTGCTGCCTCCTTAATTATACTGTCCAAGACAAGATATTGGCCTTCATCACATAATGAAAAAGTCAACTTAGGGAGGACATGTTGACTCTCTCACTATTTGTCAAAAATCACAGGCCTTCTCTCACATTAGCCAAGTGTTTTAGTATCTAAACCTAAAAAAATATACAATGTGAAATATGATACTGCCAACCACCTTACTTCTGTACAACATAAGGCTAATTCAGACAGCAATTACATAGATGAACTTTTTTACAGGATTGTTTTTAGCTGTTGAGTGTTGGGTAACTGTTCTCACTCACACCTATGTATTTTTTTTAAATAAACTTATATATGTTCATATTATGTATGTTCATTCTTCTTTTACCTTAATAAAAACCATGGTTGTATGTTGTATGTATTTACAATTGCAGTCTTGAAATTAAATAAACCACTTTAGCAGTGTAGCTAGCTCTGGATGTGATGGCTCACAGAGATTACCAAGCTAATTAATTGTTGACAACTAAGATACTTTTTTTAAAAGTTCAAATGAAGGAAAATTACCACAAACACACAAATTAATTCAACAACCACATTACATCGTAGAGTTTAACCTGTTCTATTCATTTGCCATCCCTCTGCTTAGTGACAAGTTATCAGGCGACCGTTTTTGTAGTTATAAAGGTAGTAACATTAGTGTGAAAACTATGACTAAAAATATTGGTTTACTACCTATTTTTAAGACAAATTTAATAGACTAAACCTCAATAGAATTTATTATATTTTTCATCAACAAACATAAATTAAACAATGTGAAAGCCAAACAAATGGATTTGTTTTAATGTAAAGTTTTATTCAACAACTTTTAAACGCCAAAAACAACCAGATGTTTGCTAAAGAAATATCACAGTATAGATGTTATCTAACAATATACAGTGGGGTCCAATAGACTTTTAATTGCAGGGATAATGTGTTGGTCTCTGAGTTGACCTACAAGTCAGCACTGAAGCTGCTGCTGCTGCTCTGGTAGTGCATTGCTCACGCTATGCCTCACATGGAGACATGGTGTTCGATGTTTCGTGTCATTATCGTCCTTTCAGCATGGCTCGCTAGTTTCCTCCATTTTGCCTTAATGAAGAGAACAACTGTTGCCTTGTTCACTGATTGGGCAATATGGCATGACTCAGAGAAGACACTCCATTGTGCTGATACATTGTGAGTTTGAGCATTGCAGTTCATACTTGTACCTGCTGAGGTAAAAAAAAAATTTTCTCATATATAGTAAATAGAATTTAACAATAGGAAGTACATCCCTGATATTTTAGGCAACTTCAAGTGATGCAACATCAAAGAAAGAGCATTAAGAGTAAATAATAACTCCTGACACTTAGTTCCACTTCTTTCGAATAGTTTTCCGACCTCGGGTCAGGAAACTCTATCACTAATCTCTCACCCAAAGATGAAATGGTGTAAGGAAACTGACTGATCCTCATTCTGTTTTGTGCAATATTAACTGTTTGTACCTTTCTTTTCACATTACACGACAGGTTCACATCATAACCTTTGTTCACAAAATTAGTCCTTTCTCAGAGATTAAATTTATTTTTTATCTTCAGTTCATGTGCAGCACATCCTGGTTGTAGCATAAAGTTCTCCAACAAAAGGTATGCTGAGAACCTCGACTGTGAGCAGATAAACACCATAATCCCACATATACTGTGAGTGTAACAGCCACCTATTACACAGCTATCTATGTGTGAAGCAGCAGCAATCCTCTGGAGCTTAAAATACACCTTAAGCAGTTTTCCTGTCAAGTCATGTTTTATTCACACAGAGTCCCACCACAAAAATGTCCCCCTAAAAGTTGTTGAAAAGAAAAAAATACCTATCAATGTAATGGATGCGGTAAAAAGAATGTGTAAAGAAGTTAAAGGGCCATCCATCACAGCCATGGCAGAACAGTAATAACCACCTGAAGCTCTTACACACCTACACTTTTAGTCAGTGTTTGGTTTTCAATAGCTCCATTTATACAGCCAGTTTATTCTTCCTAGCCATTCTGTTTAAATGATTCAAACAAAGGATGGGGGGGGGGTCACACAGCCAAATCAACATCTGTGTGAAAGAGCGAGCCGGCATTGCCAGACAGATGCCAACGCTGTTGTGTTACACATCACTCTTCTGATTCCAGGACGCCGGCATGCTATCTGAACTCACACATGGGGCAGCATTTGGTCGGCTTTGTTTGGTTCAGTATAAACAAGCAAAGCCGGCACAATGAGGGGTCTTCCTAACGGCAGCATAGTGGGATCTCTGTTAAAATGGGGTATTTAAATGTTGGGAACACCTTTGAAAAAGTCTTCTACTTTGTTCATAACACTGAGTGAAAACCAAGCTGCATTGGAGTAATATTTCTTAAAATTTGCATTGCATTAAACGCCATTCTGATTCTACCTATGACTTTTACAAGAGCCATTCAATGTATCTGCATTCTCTGATTACCTCTCTACATAGTAGTTTTATTGTTACTGGCAGGATCTGCTTTCCTACATTGTTTAAACTCAAATACACTTACCAGCTTATTATCTGGATCTTTCAACCGATATTCGCGATATTCATCAGTGAATGGAATTGAGTTTAGATCTTTTTGAGTATAGACACACACAAACTGAGCCCAAGGTCAAGAAGGACATTACCTGCTCAACGGATTTAAATGGCATACCCATTTATGTGGGATTAACAAGAAATGATGCATGTAAATGTTGGATATGATGCGGCAGACAAAAGCTGGTGCATACATACATTTCACATGATGTAGATGTGAAAGGAAGTTGGGAGAGAACTGTAATAACACTAGTAATGGCTTTAGTAGAGCTTCAAAGTGGTTGCAAGCTGGTATTTCTTATCATTCTGTTGATGATTTTAGTTTATTTTTGAATATTTTAACCTAAAAGATCTGGGCCAAAGATCTCTTGTGAGCCTTTTAATCTTGACATGTTGAATCCTACACTAGAATACAGTCTTTCAGGTAGTCTCTCCTTGAAAGTTCCAAAAATGTCTGATGCACACTTACGTCTTGATAATTCTTTATCTAAAAAATTATTTCATCGGTCATTTCAGTCCGAGCTTTGCTGCTGCTCTGTTGTGCTGTTATATTTCTGTCAGAATAACCATTGAAGGCATATTTGCTGCCCTCAGTCACTGATACCTGGGACTTTGAATAGAACTCTGAGAGCTTGATATTAAAACACTCTTACCAGTTACCACAAATAATCACATTTTAACCAAATCACCCAGGAGTGACAATCTTAAGGAATATCTTTAAGGCTACACATGGGATATGACGTTGGCTTCCAATCTTCTGTATGTGACGGCTTAACGAGGTTCAGAAATCCAGTTTTGCAGTTCCGGTCTCAGATTATGTTACATAACATTTCACAGGAAGGAGGATGACCTCATTTACACACTTCCATTGAAGCACATGAGAAGCTTTGAACAAACACAGGACCAGAGGGAATGAGGAAGCATTAAAGGTTTCCCATCATAGTCAGTGTGTGGGAAACACAGTGAGAAAGGGAGGTCACCTGCTTACTAGAGGACAAAATGAAGTAAAATATTCAGTGGCTACCAAAAATAGCCCAGATCCCAGAAGCTCTTTAAAATTACATTCTTATGTCTTGTATATTATGCTCTAAATATTTCATCACTAGCTCTACTGCACTCGCTCTCTGTTGTTCAGCTGCTTTGAAATGTCTTTTTGTCTTTTACTCGGTGTGTTTCCCTTACTTCTGGGTGCTCTCACTCTAAAAGTTGTTCTGATTCTTGGTGGGGATACACCAGAAGGTCAGAGGGTTGGATTGAGGTTTATGTGGAAAAATTACCGTCCGCTTTCAGCCAAGTCCAGCAGATGTGACGGAATTTTCTACACTGTGATTAGGGAATTGGCCTGGTTATAAATTAAATGTTTACTCAGTTGAGATTTCTGCCTCACTGAATTAAAGAAAGGCCGCACTAACACAAACTCACTCTTACATAGATATTATCTGTTGCTAAATATTTACACTAAGTACTGAGAGATGTACCTGTAAGACAGCAGACTGAATCACCTATCAAAGTCGTGTTACCTCGCTTTTATACTCTATCAGCAAACCGACGTACTGCTTCGTCAGAGGAGTAAATGATGTCATGTGATACTACTGCTGTAAAGTAAGCTGTGGAGATTTTCAAATCACATTTCACAACATCAACACAAACCTGCGAGCATAGCAAATTGACAATGTTACTAAACGACCAAATAAGATTGTTTAGGTTAAGTAACATTTCACCTTTATTCTTCATCCGATGCTACAAACTCTTAGAGACACATATTTCTCATATATATATAGATAGATATATATATATATCTATCTATATATATATAAAAGTCATACCCAGGGTTTAAAAAGTAATTGCCATTAAGTTTAACATCGCTCCGACATTAAAGCCTAATATTTAGCAGTTGTTACAGCTCTTGATGCTGCACTGAATTCGTGTTTACATAGTTAATTGCTTCTTATTGGAATGACCCCACTGGCATTTCCTAGTGCCTGATTTACTGATTTTTTCATTACTAGCTTTACCATGGTATTCAGAGCCAGACGTCATATCAAAAATCACTTTTATGAAAATAAAGTTATCGATTATATAAATCAGCAGAACTGTGAAATTATTCAGTGCTTCAGAGGATAAAGTTCTTCAGAGGATAACCAAAGAAATATTTCAATGTTTTTATTTATTTAGTATCTTGTTTAAAATCAAATTATTAGTTAATAGAATGATTAATGGTCAATTGTTATTAAAAAGTCATTATAACAATTATTATTAAAAGATTACATTATTAAAAGATTCAGTCCTCCATCTCTGTAATACGATCACTGCGGGAGGCTCAATGCTTTCCGGGAGTAATTACAAGCTATCTCATGCTGATTCATCGTAATTCTGTCAGCAATTTCCCATATCTCCCAGACCGAGTTGGCGACTGAGAACAGGGAACAGGCACCAGCATGTTGCTTTCAGCTGTGAGCTGCAATTACAGTGGAGGGAGCAAAAGTGAAAGTGACAGCAAAAGAATGAAGAGCAAACGAATGACGCTGTGTCCCTCCAGCAGCTTTGTTGACCTGTAATGACATATTCTGCCTTGAAAAACAGAGATTCTGAAGAAGATTGTGCCTCAGGGGACTCTGGCGGGGGTATGAGTGAAGAGAAAGCCAAGAAAAGTGAGAGTCAGTTTCAAGTACAACATAACTTGCCTTTCTTTTCTATTAAGTCTACTGTCCCAACAGAAATTGGCATCTCTTTCATTCCTATAATAGATTTAATCCCATATGATTGTTGAATCTCTGTGAAAAATGTAAAAAAAAAAAAAAAAAAAAAATCGCCAAACAAAAATAGGGTTCCAGATATGGAAGCTTGATATTGAGGAAAGTGTTTGGGGTCATTATTTTCCATCAGTTGGTTGTCGCAGGAATAAAAGCATTGGCTTTAAGTTACGCAACAGACATGTTAAATATTGGAACATGGGAGCAGGGCTGTCCCATGCATGAAATGAGCAAGCTATGTATTACCTATTACCTTTATGTTACCCAACATAATCCAGGATTTTGCAGTAGTCTAAAATATGGCTGGCAATATGGTTGCTGTTGTCAGGCAAAACAATGCCACTGGACCATTCTACAAAACCTTATGTTTAACATTTTTAGAGTTCAGTTTTTAGCTATGCTAAAGGCATGGCTCTAGGAATAACAATGTCGGTCGATAGGTCGGTTGGTCAATAGGTTGGTCGGTCGTTGAGTCTGTCTGTCAGTCCAACCCCAAACTCTCCATACAAATGGATGGATTACCATGAAATTTGGTACAGACATTCATAATCCACAAATGATGAATCTGACTTTTTCTCTAGCAGCACCAGCAGTCAAAGATTCATTAATTTAGTAAAATATCTCAACAGCTACCAAATGAAGTCATGCATAAAATTTTGCCCAGGCAACTATGGTTCCCTGGTGATGGGAACCATGGTACAGGTAATCTTCATCACTTTAAGTGATTAGGAAAATTAAAACTTTTGAAAAGTATATACTGATGGCACTAAAGTTAATAAGGATCCATTCAGCTCATCAACAAACTGAAACAATCAAGTAAAACCAACTTTCTGTCTGACCCTACTGTAGCCCTAAACTACAGTGCCCACCATGAAAGCCATCCATGGAACATGCTTTGTGCTCCACCAAGCAACATGGCTCTGCAACATTATGGACTTATTACTTCTGGCAATAGACATCAGCTTGCACGCTGAAGAATGTTTCAATATTAAAGCGTATTCTATTGAGGTTGGTTTTGGGTCAAGACTCAAAAACCTGTAACCCTGACACTGTTGCAAATTGTGGAAATACAGAGACATTACTAGATCAAAGTCTGAGTGTCTCAGCGAGTAGCTTGGGGAGTCCAGTGTTAACATTATTAGGGGACTGTTGGGCAAACCTGTGTAAATAAGCCCCAAGTTGTACTGAAAAAGACTTATGGATAATGGAATATAGTTCTGAACCTTGGCACTGAGGCACACCTGTCTTTTTCACCGTTTCTGGTCAAACTAAAAGGAAACACTTCATGTGCTGTATCAGCTCATGAAATATTGATGTAAAAAAATGTGTTCTGTATGCAACAACACCCTCTAGATCTCCACAGTCTTCCTGGGCATGAGCTCGGAAGCCCTGTGAGGTGGTGTTCGCTGCCAGCCTTTGGTATGGAGAAAGGAACGAATTATACTTAGATCTGCCTTCTATTCAAGTGTAGACACTCACCAGGGGAACTAGCTTCTATCAGTACACTTCTCGTCTGTGCCATTCATAGGCTTAGTTACAGGCTCCTTTGTCTGGGAGCTGATCATATGCAAAGCAAATGGAGTAACTTACTTAATCTTCCAAAGATATACTGGAGACACCTATGGCAATTATTCTTGGGTTTTTTTTGCATTTTACCTCCATTGTGTAACTGTTGGAAGATCACAGTTCAAAATATGAATTGCATCATCTTTGCTCATAGTAACATACAGTTTGTTTATAGGGATCATTATACTCTATGTATTGTATCATAGCGAAAGGAAATCATGAGATTAATCCAAACCTGAGCTCAATAGGCCATAGGGTCTTTAAGGTAACATGAACCTCAGTGGCTCCCAGGGAAGCTAATTAAACTCCATCCCAATGGCATTCAAACAAAAGAATTGAAGACTTGTTGAAGAGGGAAGTAAAGAATCTATCATCAAAGCCTGGGATGTAAAGTGCAGGTGTCATAGGAAGGCTTAAAATGGACAGTTTGTTAAAAGTCACACAAAATCTTTCACTATTTTTTCATAACTTACTGTCCTGTCTTTTTTACATAGATTTTATCTAATGTTTATCACAGCAGCTGAATGCATCATATTCAAGGTCACACAAGTTCCTTCAGTGAAAGTTGCCCAATGTATTATTCATCTATCTGAGGCAGAGCTTTTTGTACGTAAATCGAGCCTCTCAACTGTCAGAGAAAAGACCCAGATGCACATACATTTATACAGTATACAGTAAATAAATCACGCATATCTTAAGTAACGAGTTCAACTTTGATGTGCAAGTTTGTGCTGTGAACCAATAGCATACCTTCTTGACGGAGAGAGATATAAACAGTGCAGAATGGAGGAAGCTATCATCCACTTGCTTCGATGGCGTATAAAGGGCTCCGAAAAAGAGGAGCAACATGGTCTGAAGGTAGTCGTGAGACTAAAGTCAGTAATATGCCTGACATCCGTCAACTTATAGACCAGTTAGCACCCAAGTTAACTAGCATGCTAACTGGCAGACTGGCTGGCATACTATCATTGCTGACAAGCATTTTAGCAGTTAGCTAACCAGCCACAGTATCTCGCCAACTAACCCGGTAAGTAGTCAAGACATTACAAAGCCTCGAGCTGTACCTTTTTGTGCAAGGACAAGCAAACCCATCCTGCAGTGGCATTTTCTGGTCTAAAGGGGACTGGACTGATTCCCGGCTTGACAGGAGTCCCACTGTAGATACCTACAGCATTTGGTCTGACTGATGGCAGTGTTGGATTTTAACTCATATCCCCACCACAACAATAAATGGATGCATTATACAGGATTGAGAAAGTGTAGAGCTTTTAGTATGTTACCTGCAGTAGCTGTGTTTACATTTTTTCACTGACACTGTGACATGAGCGATAATGTTAAGATCCACCTTGTTTCATATACTGATCGTGAGACTATAGGCTTTTTTTCACAGCAGATATTTTCACAGGCAGGCTTAATTGATATCTTTAAAAATGACTGCATTCCATTTAGGTGAGCTTCTTCCAGGGTTTTGCTTTTGTGTATGCTGGCTTGCTGTCATGGCTTACAGGGGCACTTAATGGACCTGAGCCATTGTTAATGATTTTTTTTTTACCAGTGCTTCTCCTGCTATGACAAGTCAAAATATTTATCATGAAAAATGTCGGTTCCATGCCATTGCCTTATTTTCATCGTTTCATGATTGTAGGGAATAGAAGGTGTGATGTGGACATTGCTTTGGCATGTGTTTTCTACTGATTAAGAGGTGATGACTGAGCTATTTTTTTTTCTACTAACCTCATTTTGTATTCATCTTAAACAAACTTCACTGACATAAGTAAGTTTTAGCAGAATACACAAGCAGCCCAAGCTGACGAGTCTCAATTCTTGCAGTGTCCACTTGGTATCTTTGGAGTCATGCGATGAAGCTGTGGAGCCTGGTCATGTAGCCACAGCAGAGGCCAGGGTGTTTTTGTTGGAAAAAAGAAGTGTGGATATACATGCTGTAAGCATACTGTAAGCATGCTGTAAGATATTTAGGGTCATGCAGATCATAAAGAGGAAAATACCCTTTAATATCACTGTGGTGAAACACTGTGCAGCTGCAACCATTGTTGCAATTTTTGATTTTATCACTTCCTTAATCTGCTAAAAGTAGATGGCCCTTTAGAGTTCACAGTCACCTCTGAGCCAGTTGTTGTTTATGTGGAGGTACCACATTCCTTCTTCATTCCATTCAGTAATCCCCCCATAGCCCTGGTCTAAGCCATGACCATCAGTGTCTTCCACTGCCATGTGGTGAGCACTGCAAGGACTCGGTGGGTGCAACTGCTGTAAATCATGGATCCCAGCTGCCCTTTGGGATCAACTGCAGCACAAGCCGACTTTTGTAAAGTGCCTCTGGCTGATTCTCCAGGGTGGTGAACACACTGGATAGCCTCCTCTGAGGTGCATGCTTAAGCTGCATTGATTTTGTCTGAGGCACCCATACTGGAGATGACAGAGCGGCCGGGATTCTCTTGGTCTCTTTCCTCTCTTAAATCCTCTTCATATATCACAAAATTGAAAGTAATAATCAACTAAACATGAATTCCCATAGTGTTACATTTAGCCTTCTTAATCCTTCTCAGCCACACAAATTTGTCATTCTACGGCTACATGTTGTTACATGTTTGTCTTTTAAAACCAAACCAGGAAACCACATGTCTTAAATCACGGCTCCCTTCCACAGCTCCTCTTGTGCCAGATTTGTGTAATTTCTTAACTGGATAAGAGCTTCCAGATTTTGTTATGAATGATTGGAATGTGCAAAACTTACTTGGCAAAATATCAGCATGTTCCTCAATATGTTCAAACCTCCCCCCTTTCCAGTCACAGTGTGAAACTCGTGGCATTCATCAAGAGTCAAAGGTGCACCACAATGTTTTCTATGTAAAAACGGACCAATTTGATCAACCTGTGACATATCGTGGGGCAACAGAAGAGTTTTGCTCCACAGAATCTCACTATTTAACCTGTCTTAAATGATAGGTCAGGTATCTATACTTTATGTATGAGACTGAACCAAAGGGCTAGTGATCCATTTTGTGAAAATGGGACTTGCCATCATTTTTCTTTCTTTTTTTCCTTATAGTATGGATTATTGCAGACAAAGCAGTTTCTGAAAATGACTTATGTGTCAAGCTTATTTATTAAACTAGGATTTGGAGTAATGTTAGTGAGTGTCAAATATTTTAGTCATTTTTGCAACATGGCTCTACGGATGGCACTGTCTGCTGGTCACCATGAAAATTTGTTCAAACAGTCATGGTCCTCAGAGGATGAATCCTAAGGTCTTCGGTGATCCCCTGAGTTTTCTGTATTGTGTAATCATAAGGATAACAGTTTTGGTTTTGGCATGAAATACCGATGGATTGTCATGAAATTTAGATCAAAATTTCGGTTTGTCATTTGATTAATAACCAAATACTGGAAAACTGATAACAGCCTCAACTCTACTTTTGTGTTGTGCTTATGATGGTAGAATTTAAACATGTAAATCTAAAATGGTTAAGATGGTAAACATTACCTGCTAAACACTAGCATGTAAACATTGAGGTTGTGAGTGTGCTCAGATCATGGCTGTGTCTAAACACAAAGTGGCTATAGCATGGCTGCAGACTTTCGGGACAACAGAGCCAAGTTTGACCTGCTTTGGACCCATTAATGAGACGGCAGCCGCCCTCCTCCTCACTGTCAGCTCAGACTCCAGTCTGCAGTGTAGTTTCAAACATTTCACAGATAAATCACAGTTACACTAAATGATTTAGCAGATAAAAGTTACCAGAGCTTTAAGTTTCACCTCTGTCTGTCAATTGACATTTCTCTTTGCCCACACATACACTGTCTCTCTCTTCCAGTTTGTCAGTTGAATGACATTCAAGTGGTCATATCATCTAATTAATTTCCTGCCTGGTATAAATGGTAGTTCACAGGCACCAGGTAGCATCTGACCTGGTCCAACTCTGGTTGAGATAGGGTCTGCTGATGCGGCTTGACAGATTCAGATAGACCCCCAATGTGTGATTTAGCCCTTGATAGTGTGTTAGTCAGAATTGGTTATAAGGCTACAATCAGACTGGCTTTACCCCAGCATAAAAATGAAACTCTTTCAGTCATTTGAATGAGGCTAGGATGGTGATTCAGTTGGAAAACCAGCAAAAAAATTGCAGGGTTAATTGTCAAAACAGTTTGTCCAACTTTTGCTGGACTGCAACTTGGCATTATGAAGCAACATGCTGTCATAACCAATAAAATACAAGCAAGCTCACATTTCAGGTGAATGAGAATGCTCTAGTTCTTATGTTAACCTTGTGGTAGTACTATGGTAACTTTCAAGAGTTGTAAAGCCCTTTGTCACAGTATTATTAGCCACCCTGCAGTGTTTTGGGATGGATATGTTATTTTAATGGCTCTACCAGATCACATTTCATGTCTCACCGGTGAAACAGCAGACCCTGACCAACACATCTCCAAAGACCTCTTAATGCTCAGTTACCCAGTGGTGCGCCAAATCATATAGTAATATTTCTTTTCTTCCGAGACAAAGTTATATTTTTGCTTAGGGGAGACTCTCTCACACATAAACAATTACAAAAATAGACAAACAGAATGTGGCACAATGGCCCACCATTATTAAATAGACATAGTTTCTACTAGCCATAGGTTTAGTGGCAATACACATATTGCTCTTAACTAACAGCATAAAACACTATAGCACCACAAAACAAAAAAATATCTGTCTAACTGGTTAGTAGATCAACTTCAGCTTCTCACAGCATAAGATGAATAAATGTAGCTGTTAATGTTTAAAATGTCTTCCCAGCTGAATGTGACAACAGTCCTAATATTTGTAATCCAGAACAGGACTTGGAGTTGTAGAGTGAGGCTGGAGGTTTTTATCTGTTAACACGTCAAGGTCATAGTTTTTCCTTCCCGAATTCAACGGGGATTTTAAGAAGCTCCCCTTTTGTAACTTTTTCTTTAATTTCATTCGTTACTTTTATACTGTCACTATCTCGAGATCAGTAGTCTCATCTCAAAGCCATAAAGGTTTTCTTTCCAAGAATGTTAAACTATTTCTAAGGCCAAGTATTTTAGGTGTCAAAATCTCACAACACAGGATGAAGAAACAAATCTTAAGTCTCCAGTGTCAGATTCCAGTGCCTTGTACTCCGAACCATCCGCCTTTTTCTTTCTCATGTGATTTCTGTGTGGTATGAGGATATCACACTTTGTGTGTGTGTGTGGGGGGGGGGGTAGTTGCAGCTAAATATAATCATGAGAAATGATGTTTCCCCTGAGACAAATTTAACAGAGCAAATTATATGTATAGAAATGTATTTCGTAGGCAGCAAGGTGGGAATAACACCATGGAAAAATAATTTGAGTGCATAGTTCAAATCTTTGTTATGTGGAGCACTGTTATATTCTAATGTTGTGTAGAGACAATTTGAGGCATGAAAATATCACATTTACACCATTGACCTTGGTTGGAGGCTGCTGTGAATAATATAATTTGTGCCCTTATTCCATTATGCCCCCCCCGCCCCCATTAGCCAGACACAGATATTGAAACAGAAATCAGTCAGAGAAACAGACTCTTTTCAGTCCAGGAACAAGAAAGCTATTTTACAGTACAGACATGCTTGCCTGCAATGTTGAAAAACGTCCTTGTAATCCGAGCTCTTAATTACAACAGAACATAAAGGGGATGTATCGCTGTGTGTGAACGACAAGCGGAGCATTCTCAGACTACAGTCACACACATTCGATGATGTGTGTCACTGCTGATAGCTGCCGTTCCAGGAACAGCAACACAATGAGGCTCTCCAGAGGACTGCGCTGACATTGTGGTATAAACCTCAGCGCTAGTTCACAGACAGTGGTTGTCATTTATCATCAAACAGTGTGGTACGTGTTGCTGGTTCCGCCCCTGTCTAAGTCATAAATAGATTAGGGCAAAAATGCACTGCAACAATCTCTAGAATGCCAAAAAGATTATGGAAAAAAAACAGAATACAACAGCTTCACTAATTAGGAATACCAAATGCATTCTTATTTCACCCAGTTCATTATTTATTGAGTTGTCAAATACTGATGCATGAAGAAAGCTACTGTCTCCTATGAATGACTATATGTGGTTTATGGGAATGGGGGAATGTTCCCAGAGAGCTCTGGGACAGAAAACAGGGAGGTTTTAATTGAAAAAGTTAAGATTATGTAATCCAAAGCAGTAGAAGATGTTTTTAATAGTCTTAATGTAGGTTTGAAAATGAAAATGCCTACGGTTGTGAAATCAAAAAAGAAGTGAGCTTGTGAGACCTGTAGCCTGCTCCTCATCTCTGCTTGAGGCAGAGGCTCCAGGCCAGAGGCTCCCAGCTACAGTAGCCACTACTAGCATAACGCTAGCAAATCTCCCACCAAGGTGGTCTGCAGTTGAGTGGCGTTGTGGGTAATATGGAAGAAGATTACACGAAATAAATAAGGACAATATTTCTGGTTCTTCCGCATGGATCTTGAACCAGAAAATGTTACATTACTTAATAAGAACTAGTGGAACTAGTGGTATGACAAAGGGCTCTAAATACTACAATACGCATGAGCCTAAGCTGCTGAGAAGAAGTCAGCCATAGGTGGAAGATGTCGAGTTTTTTTGTCACAGCATTGAGAACAAAACAGCACAACAGTGAAATAGTTTAACAGGGACACAGATTACTGAGCATAAACTGAATCAAATGGATGAATATCTTATCAGGTTTCCACAAATCATAATCTTCAGCCTACACTTGCTGTTGGTGGTGCACATCACAAGCACCAATTATGTGGGTACTCAAGTAAAAGTGAGCACCCACAAGGAAATCACAGTGTGCTGTGACCATACTGCAAATATGTTAATGATGTCTAGTTAAGACAGAGGACTGGAGTGTGTCACAGCAGTGAGTTTTAACTGTGATCATACATTTAACTATGACAGACCCCCTGGGTTTTGACTACTCACCCGTCTCCCTCACACAAAGTGTCATTTTTTGTGCTGTGCATTGACCATTTGACCTACTTTCTCAGCATCTTTATCATTCAGTCATATCATTCTTTCCATAAGTTTTCATGTACACTGGCTTGTACCTTTGAACTTCTTTATTGAAGTACAAGATATTTTCATACATATTGATTCATCATTTATACCTATGGTTTAGCCAGCAGAATTTCATGTTTATCCAAGGATGCTAAAAATGAAAAAAAAAAACAAAAACAAACATACACATTTCAACAAATTATGATAAAAAATACTATAAATGTCCAGACAACTTTAGGGTTGTTTTCCTATAAACGAAGCTCCCTGTGGAGCTTAGCATAGTGTCATGCACCATCCAGCCCACAGGTCTCATTTGTCTGAGCAGAGCCATTAGCTCGGTCAATGACACAACACGGCAGAGGCTCTCCTGAGAGCCACTCAGGACCATATGGCGTATGACACTCGGCCCTTGTCGTATATCTGGACCCGTGTGCAGTGTGAATTATGCCGACCTTGTTGTTATCTGAAGCCTTGATAAGAACACTTTAATATCTTCCTCCCATAATGGAGATCACACAGTGCTAAAGGAGAGAGAGAGTGGCTGGGGAATAGTTGTGGTGGGGAAGTGGAAAGGAGAGGGTTGCCAAGGCAACTGGTTACTCAGCGACAAGCTCACCATAGAAATACACTCATGTTACATCAGTCTTATTACTCCATTGAACCCCTCCCCCCATCACATCAGACTGGGAGCTGTTTTAGTGAGCATAAATAAAATGGGTCATTAAGTAAAGCCTTTGGTAAACCTCAATTTACCGACCTCACATCAGCCTCATCAAAGATCCCATTGGAAATAAATCAGGATTCTGCCATCAACTCACAAGATCCGGCTGGTTTTTCTATTTCCAAGCTCTGAATCGACAAGAATTGTCTGGCATCGGGGACAGGCAAATTCTAAGTCGGCCCCACTCAACAGTTTGTTTTGCAGCAGCTGCAGTCATGGCATGTTTTGCTTTAAAGAACAGCCACCTGCAAAGACTGCTTCGCTCGCAAGGGCTGAATAGTATTTGGGTTACCATGGAAACATGGTGAGAAAACTGAAAAAAAGGCAGCGAGCGCAGCGGCCCTTTTCTGGGTGACAAGGGAGCGATACTCTCTTTGTAGAGGGGAGGAATGTGAAAGGCAGCCTCATCTGTATTCTGGCACATGAACCAACCCAAAGATATCCTATGCATAATTGCCGTTGCCCGAGGCTACTTTTGGAGGTGGAGGGATACTCTGCTTTCCCCTCTGCTCCATTTAAAACTTCAACACTCCATCTTTAGTTATTTCTCCAAAGGAGCTCTTCCTGGACAATTAGCAGATAGAGTAACAGCCCTATGCATAAACCTGAAACTTGTCACAGACTGAAAAAAACAATATCTCCAGACATCCAGGATACAAGCCCCTGAGCGTGAAGTGTCTCAGTCCCACCCTGAGTCTTCGCCACCAAAATGTATTTACAGCATTCAACTGCGCTGCATGGTGCCTGTACTGCTACACGGAACATTATTGTCATTGTTGGCTGAGTTGGACTCACCCGTGTCTTAGCCCCATGACCAAGAGACCTGTAGGAGTTATCTGATCGGACAAGGAGCATAAACTGGTTTCCATTCCACACACCTGCAGACCAGTGAAATGTCAATACACTTTGCAACGCCAAGACGCTCTGCTTATTGATGTATCTAACGCTACTAACGACTGAAAGCAGATACAAGCAGCTGGTTGAATTGTTTCCACCAGTATTACTGTTGATTTTAATTCAAATTTAACTGCCAGCAAATGTGGGTTTGCAGCCATACCTCCGTAGTTCTTTTTGCCAAATGAGAAATACCATAGCTGTCAGATTTCCCTGTCATCTCAGACCAGGAATTACAAGTCGGAAGCTTTTTTCCCACTCGGTTGTAATTATAGTTTGATCAATGTGACATGAACACAGTATCAGTTACAGCAGCTCTTCAAGCTCACCAGTTTGCTCTTGGCAAGCTTGTACCATATACATATTTGTACCATCAAATATATGTCTCGTGACTTTCTGCAAACTATGCATGCCTATACTGTGGAGCACTTTACACACCTGCGGAGAAATTTGATCAGAGGTGAATGGTGAGTCCCAGTTATCAACCTACAATAGCTTCCTCCTCTTTGTGGCTTTTTACCTTCTGTTCCCTCAAAGGCCAGCGCTGTCAAGATGGTCTGCTGCTGGGCAATGGCGAGAATTTCCTTCACCACAAAAACTGTAATTCCACAGCATTCCCAGAGCAGGAAGCAGTGGACCTCCATTCCCCACAATGCTATTCTTGCAGTCACAAACTGTGTCCTTTCCAACTTCCCTCTTATTCAACATGGATATGATGACGTTTCGTCAAAATGGTCTTGCTCAGGTAGAGGTGAGGGTGTGAGCGCACAAGTACACACGTAATGTGTATATATAAATAGCGCATACATGTTTGGGCTCATTACATATATAACATTAATGCAGCATTACTCCAGATTATACATCGATTTCACTGTCATCAACGACCTTCTACTGAAGAAATGCGCCCTCTGAAAACAGTGGGGCCTATGGATCAGCTCAAGTACTTGGATAAGAGATGTTGCTTTTAAATTTCATTCACCTCCATTGTATTGGGGGGGTTGCATGAGTCTTACCAGTACATATCTTAAATATGTAAAAGTGTAAGGCAAGTGTGAAAATTCTGTATATTGGGCGAAATGACCGTTTAAGCATAAGTAGTTTAAGCTTTTTAACAAATCTGCTCTTAATGCAAAAAGCCTGTCAGCTTTTGCTTCTAACATCTATTCACAAGTGAAAAAAAACACATCTGCGTTAATCCTGGACTGTGCAGCACTGGACCTAACACAGAAGGGGCAGCGGAGTATTACCTCATCCCTAATCGCATTATTCAAATTACCCTTCCTTTCTCCAGACACCAAGAATCGCAGACCACAGTGGTTTCTGCTATTTACTGTACACTGACAAGCTTTACTTGCGGTACTGTTGAAAAACTATTCATTTCCAACATTCCTCAATTGGCATTAGTGTGCTCCAGCAAAATAGAAGCGAAGCTGGAGAGTAAACTCAAGTTGCAGAAATGGTAACATTTAATAAACAAACAAACAAAAAGGAGCTGGAACTGGAGCCACTTGAGGCCAGCAGTTGGTCCTTGCCTTTCATCTGTGTTGCAAACCACAGAGATTTCACCAGCACACAAGGGTTTTAAGTGCCCTTATTTATTTTATTCCTCAAGCTGTGCATGAGAATCATAGTGCAGAGAAACAACTGCAGCTATTGAATTGTGAAAACAGAATCTACTTCCCTGGGCTGACTCCAGCTGCGATAAACAGCCCTGGGGAGGGCGCCAACTGTGGGGAGAAGGCCGGGGCCGAAACAGTAACATCCATCCCAGTGACAACAACACACAGTTGCTTCGGACTCCAAATACTTTCAGTTTGCCATGTTAAATGGCTCCATTGACTTCAGGGCCACACATGCATACTTATCTCTTCCTATGCAGACAACTGGAAGTGCTCTGTCCTGATGTTGCATTTCAAGACCTCTTCCTCCTCCTCCTCGCTCTCCTTCCTCCCGCTATTCCAGTTTCCACTCAGTCCCCACTCGTGGTTGACCCACAGGGGGTAAATGGGTGACCCCTCTACTTTCTCTGGACACAATAGCCTTTGATACCCAATGGTGGGAAAGAGAGCAAGAGGGGGCTCGGAGCACATTCAACCGCATTTGGGCAGCCAGGGCCGGAGCGCCAGAAGCCCTTAAATGGATGCTGCCATTGATGGTTAAATCAATTTGGGATGGTGACAGCGTAGCAAGGCTCCAGACTGTTGCAATTGCAGATTACAACAGTACTACGCCCCTCCCCCAACATGCCCCCCACTCTCCCTCCTCCTCATCTGTACTCCTCCCTCCCTACACTGCCTTTTTAGAAGTGTGAGGACATCAGAAGGGTTTAGAGGGGTGGGGTTGGAGGGTGAAGGGGGACTTTAGAGAGGCGGGGAGGGTTTAGGGTGACAAAAGAGAAAGATCTCCAGTCAAAGAGAGGAAGGTGAGAAGAGAATAGACGCATTGAGTGCAGCTGAACGCACAATGCTGTTTCACTTTTCTGAAAAGGTAAAAAAAAATAAGACGATGCAAAACATTACTCAGTGATGAGAGAGAGCTGATCCACTCAGCTGCTTTCCATCCTCCTCCTCCTCCTCTTCTTCCTCCTCCTCCTCCTCCTTCTTTACTTTCCTTTCCCTTCTAGCTGCTGCAGACATGCATTCATGCATGCATACCAGTACAGACACACACAGAATACATTTTTTTTCAGCAGATTTGACGGGTGGGGGTGGAGGTCCGTAAGGTTTAAATCCCAGCCAGGGACTTTTAGTGCTGGATGGGTGGTCCTGCATTCATGGTGTGGGTTGTGACACAGCAGGTTTGCGTGGATTTTTTTTTTTTTCTCAGTGGTGAGGAAGTGTCAACATGCACAAGAAGAGGCTCAAGGCTGCCCCCTTTAGATGAAATCTGTGAAAAACAGATGGGAGTTCTGCATTGCCATCTCAGCATTCTTCGCGCCTCTACTCTGCTGTATGTGGCGTTGGCAAGGAGACGAAATGGTGAAGTCGAAATCCACAAGGATGAATTTAGTCAACCTGCCATGTATTTTATGTGATATCTAAATTTTCTTCGATAAGAGTACAAGTGGAGAGAATTTTCATACCAATGTTGAAACACACCACCATGCTACAAAGAAGCAAGATGGCAGTGTGTTTGTGTATGTGTGCATGGGGGTGGGGGCCAGGGGCCGGGGGGGGTTGGGATGAACTGACTGACAGATGCAGTAGGAGCCAGAGGTGGTCCAAGGTTTCCATGGTGACTGTGTGGGCTGAAGGAGGTGTGAGCTATGAGCATATTGAGTATGGAGCACACTGGTCCCCTGAGATCTGAGTGGATTTAAGATGGCTGTCAGACAGAGATCTGACCAGGCTGTCGTTTGCTGGGATGACAGCACGAAGAGACATAATACAGAGGGATCGTAACTTATTTTTCTCAGGACCTGGAATAAACCCATCTTTCCTTTTTTGTAAAAGATCCATTGATGAATCAACTTCCTTTCATCTTACAGCCGGCTTCTACTTCACTGCCTCTCAGCAGAACATAACTGAACTCCCGATGAACGCTGCCTTTGTCCTTCACCATGTTGCCATGGTCACAGTTACTATGTGACAAAGCAAAAGGAAGTAGATGATATCTTTTCCAGATGTTGTCTTTTTTTCTAACAGACAGGAAATGAAAAGCAAATATTTCGAAAATGCCAATTTTCAAAATAATTACAAGAAGTGTGTTTACATACCGAGGAAAAGTCAGAGCCCCTCATTTTCATTATTGTTTCAGAACACTAAAGAAGCAGCTTGCAATTGAGAAGTTTTTGAGGATTTCATCTTTGCTATTGTTATGTAGTACATTAACTTCTAATAGTGAATTTTTGGACCAGTTTTTATGTGGTTTGCACATAATATGTAATTGTTAGACTTGTTTTGAGTGAATGAAAACCAATAATATGTTAACTGCATGTATACAACCAGTGGTATGAAGCAAACCATGGGAAAAATAGATACAGCTGTCATAATTATCTGTATCACTGTATTCTTGTTCCTTTGTGTGTGTGTATGTGTGTGTTTGTGTGTGTGTGTGTGTGTGTGTGTGTGTGTGTGTGTGTGTGTGTGTGTGTTTGTGTTTCAATATGTGATAACTGTCCTGATAAAATCATTCACACCTAAAGCAAATTTCAGACTCAACAGTGTTTAAAATCCATCAAAGCTGTCTCAAATCTTTTTTAGCACCATCATAAAATATACCAGTGGTACCATACACTTTGCTACTTATATAAGAAGGCAACATTAGAGCTAAGTTACTGAGAATAGCAGTCCAACTTCCAGGTGTGTTAAGTTAGCAATAGAAGCTAAGAAATCACTGAAGCCGCAGTGTTTTTATTTACAAGGCATCATTAAAATCCGAAATTTTAGATGGATGACACTGACCCAGAAACCGATATAAAACATCACCTACTCACTGGCATTGTGGTGAAAAATCCAACCTCCCTCAAGTTATTGTGAATCACTGCCCAGCCCATGTTTACTTAGGCTGGTGAAGCTGTAGAAAGGCTGAACTTGTGCCCGAATTGTATCAAAACATCTATAAATTGCATCATATTGCTACAAGTTTAAGTTAAATTACAGAGACACGACAATCATCTGAGGGGGAGAGATACACATCCCATAAAAACGAAATATTAACAATCATAGCTTGGCAAAAGAAAGAAAAGCCTGAGTAGGTCAAATTTCCCACCTTACATCATTAGCTTTATAGAATATAATTATATATGTTCAAGTGAATGGGAGAATTACTGTACCTCTAAAGAAAATAGGCATTTAATAATAAATCAATTGTAGCTTGCATTTTTGTCTTTGCAAGAGATGGATACCCTTTCTCCAGGGAGTGTAGTTAGGGGTAGTGTGGGCGCCATACCAGCTCCGACAGCTCTGACTGACTAGCTGCAGCACACAACAAAGGGGTTTGGTTCCTATTTCTATTTCATCTTTGGTCATTTAGAGGATATGAAGCTGTCTCCTGGTCCAGAGAACAATATAAGCTTCATAGATGACTACCAATGGAAGTAAAATAAAAATAAAGAGCCAAGAAGAGTCAGTGGATTATAAGGAAATTAATTCTAATTCTTAACTTCTTAAAAGCATTTGATTTCTAAAATGGGTTGAAGGCATCCTGAACATCTCCTGCAGATCTTCTCTCTCAGACCCTCATTAAGACTGTTTACAGGAGTTCCAGAGAAAAGTCACCTGACAGCAACAGTAGCCGCTGACAGGAGCTCAGCTGCCACGGAGACACATAACCTCTTTGTTGGCAAAGGCTGCTCCTTGGTAGTGGTCAGATCCAGGACTACACAACTACACAACAATCCGACCTCCCATTCAGCCCGAGCCATACTGTTTGTTAAATGAAATCATTAGGCCCCCTTTCAAATGTTCCACCTCCACACCACTTAGCTTGTTCTCCACCACTCCTTCCATCTGATCACAGGGGTGTGTGTGTGTGTGTGTGTGTGTGTGTGTGTGCGTGCTTGCGTGTTCTTTCTGAGCAGCATTGTGAACAGATGTGGATGAGTTTGAAAACTGTGCCGAGTAATATACAGTAGTAGGAAATTTTAGGCTTTGCTGGGGTTTGAAAATGCAGAAAGAAATCAGAAAACAGGCCCCGCCAGGCTTTAGAACATCATAAAAGTGGTTCCCTTGTGGCGAGAACGAGATAAGTCTGGGACCAGTTCACTTTGAACTTGAGAGCTAGAATCTGCAGAGCTGCAGTGTGACAACAGAAAGCTGCCTTCCCTGGCATATCATCTTTTATTTTGGCTTCAAATGCTTGAAACCGCTTGTAAGAAAACAGTCTTCATTGAGAAGTGCATTTGCAATGATGCAAGTCCTCCTCAGAGCTTGTCTCTACTCAGGCTAAACTTCTTACGCTTTTAAGTTAATGCACAACAACAAAACAACTGGTTTCCCCCTACATTAAGTGCCAACCAAGGCCACCTGGATCTACCCCCCCCCCTTCAAGTTACAGTCTGCTGCAAGTGGCCATTTTATTGCACATAAGGATCATGAAAGGAGCCTTTCATGTGCAGGACCTGTCTTGAACATGAAGAAGTTGCATTCACACTTTTGTAAACTGCTAAAACAGCTGTTAGAGATATGCTTTTGTGAGGCACCACTTTTCATCGTCCCTGCGCTTTCATACACAAAATAGCACTTCCCTTTTATAGAGAACTCACAGAAGAAACTTATGGAGCTTAGTGCCCCAAATCCTTTTCTTCCTTCTGTTGGTCTGCCCTGACTTTCTGTCAAGTTCAACCTTTTAAAATGTAAATTAAAAGCTTCATATAAACATTTCAATGCTTATTATCGCTCCAGTATAGATCTATAGAGTTAGGCAAGTGAATGAAAGGGAATAACGCTTGGTTCTCACATTCATCTCCTGTCAGTCTTTTTTGTAGGTGAAAGGAGAAATTTCTCTCACTCTTGTGTTTTTTCGTCCAGGATAAAGACCCCCCCCACACCTACTGTATCTGTGGTTCCTCCCTGGATTCCATTCCACTTACTAAAGGTATGACCCACAGGGCATAGCTAACATTGCCTGAGCTCTTTGAGGTCTATGCATTTACGAAAGCATTGTTCATGGATCGTGTATCATTATAAGTGCCAAGGGCCGGAGTCTGCTTGGCTTCTTGCAGGGGTGTTGTGTTACATACAAGAGAATCTCAGTAGTTAGGATCAGTTTGACTTCTCATCAGGACGTGAAGCCTTTTAAAACCTTTTTAACCATATAGCCAGAGAACAGCATCTATTGAAGAGCATCTATATTGTTGTAGTATAGTTTTTTTTTACATCAAATTCAACATTTTTTTAAATTCTCGCCTTCATCCCATCTGGTTTCAGAAATGTGGAACACACAACGAATGAAAAACCTGTTCTGCATGTCTAGCATTTATAGATACATCTAATTCAATCTCGAATCAAAATAACAACAATAATGATGGTTAAACAAAAAATGTGAGGGAGGAACTGCAAAGATCTCTGTCTTATTCCTGTATAATAAGAATATTAACAGTGAATGGTTTTTAGAAGCAGCTTCTCGAGCCCTTCCTTGCAGGCTTCCTCTAGATTTGCATATTGCCCCAATAAGCTACACCTAGAAAAAAAGGGAAGCATGAGAAGCAAAACTCAGGGCAAGTGAACAAATCACTCACTACTGCTCATTTTAACTTGTTGCTGTGAGCTCATCGTAATAACTGAAGGCAGCTATGATGAGTTTACCAATTAGCCATTATGTGTTCCATGTTCACAGCTGTATTGATTGAATTAGGGGCATTTCTGTTCCTTTAGACAGCTGTGAGGCAGATGACTGCAAAACACAGCTGAGATGCTTTCTGTGTAGACATGCTGAATTTTCCAAAGCTAATAATCAAAAATCCATGACTCCTTCAAAAGCTATTGGCCAGGTATGTGGAGGTGAGAGAGTACACGGGGTTCAAACTTCCCTCCAGATTCTCCTTTTATATTTTCAACCCATTTATATCTGTCAATTTTTGTTCGTACCAACAAGTGTTATCAATGTCTTCAAAAAACAATTAGCCTCCTCGACCCTGTAAATGGTGGTATATTTCTCAGACCACCTCCAAATACAGCTTGAGTGGGACTTTTTCCTTCTGACCCTGTAACACGTCATACAAGCCAGTTCATTTAGCATGCACCTATGTATTCGCCTTGTCACATAAACACTACTTCCTCAACCCTTACTGAACTTTGGCATAAAACCTTAAATGTGGAACATTCCAAAACTGATATAAGTCCTAGGCATACTGAGGTCCACTTTTTTTAACAATAATGGAATAATAACATCTTATTTAATAAATCGGACAAAAAAAAGTGGTCTAAGTTCCAGTAACAGTTACAGGAGGGTTTACGTCTCAAGGATCAAGACCACAGAAATGTCCATGAATTAATAAAACGAAGAAACAAGCCCCCTCTGCATGTGGCAGCCCATGGATGCAGCTCATTAGCAGAAGAAATCTCCATGACATTGGACAAAAATGTGCTTTCTGGGTTCAAGGGCAATGTTCCTTATGACTGCTCCCACAGTCAGTTCCTCTGTCCGTCCTTTCAGTTCCGCTTTGGTCTCGTCTCAGCAGACAGACTTAAGTGGTCACGACAAATATCACATCTACATATCCACAGTTCCTGGTTCGATTTCTTTCACTGTGTGCACAAAAGACAAGCACTCAGCCTGGTTCAAGTCCAGGTTATTAATCAGCATTAAAAATCAAGAAAACCCTTATTATTATTATTATTATTATCATTATTATTATTATTATTAAGGACCCAGCAAAGCCAGACTAGATGCACTGCGTAAAAAATTATGTGGCCTAAATGATGACTTGTGACTCTAATCTTACCTCAGTAACCCAGGACAACGACTTTAAAGTGAATATGTTTGGCCTGTTTACACACACATTCACTAGTAGTCGTATTTTTGGCCGACAGATGAATGAAAGACCAACCTTCACTCTCCTAATGATAATAAACAGTGTCAGAAGCCTTGTTAACGACACAACTAATACCATTTTTCAAGAGGAGGCTGCAGGGTTAAACTCAGAATGATGCTTGTTTAACTTGGCTTCAGGAAGGGCTTCTCAGATAGAAAAGAAATGAGTGTTTACAAGGTGTTCAAGAACTTTTCCAACCGTGGAAGAGAGACAGAGATAGCGAGAGAGAGACCATGGGTCGCTGAGCTCCTTCCTCCCCCACGGCTGTAGTTGTGGTTCCTGACCCCAGGAGCTGGGGAACTCCAGGCTGCCTGGGCAGAGAGAAAGCACTCACCCACTGTGAAATATCCGCAAGGTATTAGTATTACCGGGCCACAATGGTGGAGGCCCGCACACAATACTGGGTAGTTCTACACAGAAGCATGGGATGACACATCAGGCATGGGCCAAAAGAACACTTCATTCCATTGTACACTATTGTTGTGTGGTTGGGGTGGGGGGTGGGGGGGTGATCTCAGGGGAAGAGGGGCAATGTGCCCTTTGTCTTTATCTCCAACTGTCTTAAGCCTTGCTCTTTGCCCGGGGGGGGGGGGGGGGGGGTCAGGCTGGGCCCGTGGAACAGTGAAAAGATCCCAACAGTAAGCAGGGAAGAAACTCCCAGACTGTAGTAAGCCCCCGTCATGGCCCCTACTTTCCTTTATTTTCCTTTTGACGCTGAGCCAACTTCAATTTCATCTCATCCCCTCTTCTTGAAGAGTAACGTACAATAGATTCCTCCCATGTCCAGAGAGAGATTATATACCATAGTAAAATACCTGTTTTCTTGGCACTGTGACAGTTTGGCCACCAGTCAGGTGAAGATCCTTCTATAACAACTTCTGACACTACAAAAAGGACACAGCATGTATTCACACTGCATTTCCAACAGATATTGTACAGTTAAACTCACATAGCACATATTGATATTCAAGTAAGAGCCAAAAGAATGACCTTCCTAGTTATCTGTACATGTGAAAAGACAAAAGACAGTACAGTTCAGGATCTGGTTCAACAGGTACATTAATGTGTCAAATGAAAAACGTGGGAAAGCCACACAAATGTTTTCTACAGTAATGTGCTACAACTTTATGTACCACACTTTACACACTATAGCTTGCATGTGCATGCTTGTGTGTTGGTAAGCAATGTTTTTATAACTCATTCAAATGTGTAAATGTGGCAAAGTCCTCTGCGTAACAGGAACATTAACAGGAAGTAAATTATAAACTTCTCTTCCCAACATAACAGTCGCCTGCAAAAATACAACTCCACAAACGTGAGCAAGCAACCAAGATGTTACATAGGAGGAGGTGGGACTGTGGGTTCCCCACTTTTTTTTTTGTTCCCCAGGAAAATATATGTCTGATACTTTTCACACTATTCAAATATGGCTAGGTTAGCTCTGTTGTTGCTAAAATTATGGAAAAATTAAGTAACTCAAAAAGAATTTGGGGGAAATAAAAGTTTTTAATGTTCCTGGATTATAATCTGTATACTTAGACATTTATTCACCAATTTTTATACACTTATTTTAATTAATGATACATTTTTGTATTATAATACATTCAAATCTATAAGTCACTGATGATTTTGCCAAGAAACAAATACAAATAACAATATACACTTACTTTTCACTGTGACAAATTAATTTGTTTGAGGAGTTGTTTCCGTTGGGTCCAACAAAATGATGGTTGTGATTTTCTTTTCTTACAGCCTTAACAGTAGTAGAGTAAATATTCAAACTATCCTTAGGGTGTTACCAGAGGAGAGGCAGTAGGTCCAATAAAAACATAAGGGTTTATCCCCTTGAGAGCCGGAATGTGCTCAGTGAATTTCATGGAAATCTGGTTTTTAGATAAATACCCTGTGCGTTTACATTGATTTTCTAGGGTTGTGCAACAGAAAAGCACATTGAATGTGCAGTAATGGAAAGGGCTTATCCTCTGGGGAGTGACGATGTTCTCTGCATTACATTTGGTACATTTTTTTTACAATATTAGGATATTTTTCAGGAAATCTTCTTCGAGCAGTCATCAGAAACATGATGGTTCATCATCTCGGATCACAACTATGTACAGTGCATTCTGAAGGGATTCACACACCTCACTTTTTTACATTTTGTTATGTTGCAGACTTGTGCTAGAACCATTTGAATTAATTTTTTCCTTCATCAATCTACATTCAATACCCCACAAAGACAAAGTGAAAACAGAATTTTAGATTTTTTTGCAAGCTAATTAAAAAGGAAAGCTTGAAACATCACATTGTGAGATAAGTATTCAGACCCTTGACTGTGACATATGAAGGTCAAAGACATTGCCTGCAGAGCTCAGAGACAAGATTGTGTTAAGGAACAAATCTGGGGAAGCTACAAAAAGGTTCTGCTCTATTGCAGGTCCCTAAGAGAACATTTGCTTCCATAATTCTTCAGTGGTCCCTGATCACAGCTGACAGGGGCTGCTGTGGCCAATGTAAGCGTTAAGCATTGACCTGCTAGTCTATTATTATTTACCCACACTGCTTGGGACTGGACTCTGTCCTGTACTCTGAGCTATTTGGTCTTGGGGTCAGAGTCCTGTGCTGCTCAGTAGTCTGTCTTGGACTGACTCCAGACAAATAATGTGGCCAGCTACATGCTGCAGGAAGAGCTTTTCTCACTTGTTTTTATCAAACCTAAAAATGGTCAAAGTTCTCCTGCTCTCTGAAGAGTATTCAGTTCACAATCATTGCAGTGATCCTGGGACAGACTCAGAACACATGGGAGAGATTGTATATGTCATCTGGCCTGGAAAGTCCTCAGGATCCCCAGGGAGGAGCTGAAAAATTGTGCTAACACATCGCCATCACAACTTGGGATAAGTGGTGGATGGATGGATGGATGGGTGGATGGATGGATGGATGGATGGAGGGATGGATGGGTGGATGGATGGGTGGTCATTGTAGTTATAAAGAGGAATGGTGTTCTCTTTGATGCACCTGTACAAGCAATGACACCGTGACCAGAGACTGAAAAGAGAGCTTTAGCAAAACAGAGACTGCACTAATCATCCTGTTTTTACAATGAGTATGTTATCAGGTGGACCAGTGCTGTGACCTGTCTGTTACTGCCTTCACCACGGGCAGTCCTGATCGAAATTATTAGCACCTCTGAATTGAAATTACAGAATTTAGATAAATTCAAATTAGCTAAATTAAATTTGTATCGTCAAAATATTTTTGATAAGATTTTCAAGGTTACTGAGCAAAAGAAAATAAAAAGACAAAACTTGGATAATAGTGAATTATACAAACACAATATGTACTCCAGTTAAAATTATCTGCTCCCTTCACCTTGGTTGCAGTACCCTCAGAAACAATGGCAGCCTCTAAATATTTACTGTAGCCATCTAGAAGCTTCTCGTACCTTTCTGCCGATAGTTTCAGTCACTATTACATTGCTATACGTTCAAGCTCTTTTAAGTTTGTAGGAGTTCTTTTCACAATGGCAGATTCCAGCTCTTTTCAAAGGTTTTCAATGGAATTTAGGTCAGAAATCATTGTTGGTCAGTTTAAAACCATCCATCTTTTCCTTTTTAACTGCTGCTGGATGTTTGCTTTGGGTCGTTGTCCTGCTCAAAGACCCCAGACCTTCACCTCAGACCTAGTTTTCCGACACTGGGTAACACATTTTTCTCTATAATGCCTTGTTGATCTCCTGATTTCATAATTCATTTGCTACATTGAGTGCCTCCAGTACCAGAGAAAGCAAAGGAAGGGTAGGTAGGGTGTTCTTTTCTTATGGGCTTCATCTAATTGCTGATGCACTGCATTCCCAAAGAGCTCTACTCAGGTTTCATTTGTCCATAAACAAAGACTGTGGCCTATCTATTACAGTTAGCATGAGTCTTGCCTGTTTGTGTTTTTTCCATAACAGACTTCACAGATTTCTCTCATTGAATTTATTCTTCGCTCCACATCTTGGAAGCTTCTTAATAGTTTTATGACTGAAACTTCTTAATGACATTATGAATTGTTGAAATAGAGATTTCAAGCTCATTGATGATCGCTTTGTTGCCTTTAATTCAATTAAATTTCAGTTCAATTCAACTTTATTTATATGGCACCATATTAGAGGTGTTGTGCTTTTTTATGGCATTTCTTTAGCAAAATTGACTTTTATTTGTTTTGTTTTTTATTTTGTTTGAGGAAATAATTAAAATTCATCAAAAAGATGCCAAAAATTGCAGGAAGAGTACTTTTTATGTCTGTATCTTTTTATTCCATTCTACCATATTCCATTCTAAGTTTTTTATTTTTCGCTCAGTAACTTTGGGCATTTTATTAAATATTCTGATTGTATAAAATTGTTGCCTTTATTTCTGGAGATTTTCAAAATTCTGTTCTTAAAAATTCAGGGGTGCCAATAATTTCAACCTTGATTGTAAATGTTGTCTTAAGGTGATTATTCTCCTCAGTGCTCTGAAGATATAGATAGTATTGCTGGATGCTTTTACAGGTGATTCTGATCGAGGTGTGGGACAAATCCAATGAAGCTCACACGGCAGTCTTGTTATTCTGTACTGTATATTATAATCAATTCAATCTAAAGAAGTGCAATGTTGAATGTCTCTTTCCCTGGCAGGCCTTCCTCCTCCTCTTCTTCTTTCATGTATTGAGTTTAGTCAGTAGTATTTTTTGGAGGAGTTTCAGGACACCATGGCTTAAATGTTTTGCATCAAGGTTAGTTTTTGACCTTTGAAACAGTAGGTTGACAAAAAATATCCCTTTCTTTTCTCCTGAGTTTTTCAACTGCATCTCAGTGCTCCTCAGCAGATGAAGCTTGCTCAGTTGCTGTTGTTTTGATTTATCTGGGTAGTTTTAGAATTTCTCATTCTTGTTGATTTAATAGTTGAGTGTAAGGGTTAATACCTTAACTTGAAAAATCATAATTCAACATATACTTACTGGCTTTTCCAGAGCTTCAAACTACAACTCACTTTCTTCTCCTTCAGTTGCAATCTTCTTCGTTCTGCTGCGACGTACAAGGACACTTTTAGAGAGACAAATTTGCCATACAATTCCAACACTTTTAGAACTTAAGGTGGCAAATATAATTTTTAAAAGTTAATTTAATTTCCTTAGCAATGCTTAATTTCCTATTACAGTGCAGTATATACTTAACATCTTTAAATCTGGGAGATAAACAACCTTATCCTAAGTTGCTGACACCTAGAGGTGTGGCATTTAGGCACTGGAAATGTCTGATGTAAGAATCTGGTGCAAACTGTATCAGCACATATATCAACTTTAAGGTCTTTGCATAAATGCAGCCAATAATCTCAGCCCCTCCAGCCTCCACCTCCCGCTGTCAGATGCAGGGGTCTCCTAAGGTGGTCTGTGACTGACAGCTACCTGCTGGCCCTGGCTAGACTCCACAACCATCCAGGCCACACCAGCAATAATAACAGGAGGGATATTGATCCTCTCCTAGGCCATGTTTTCCTTCCACTGAGAGGATCTTCAAACACAGACCTCCCAGCTGTCACAACACAGAGGACTCAGGAGAGGGTTCAGGCTGAGGTAAGTGAACAGTGTGGGCTGGTGTCAAGGTGCTTTTAAACAAGATGAGACTGTCCCTACCAGGAAAAACAATAGCATCAGATGTTTGTTCAAATACTTAAACTTTGTTAACATCTTTTTTGAAATGGAAACTTTTGTGGTCATGCCGCCAGTGATCATCCAGAAGCAAAGACAGAAGTCGAATGAATGTTACAGCCACTCATTAGTCTTATCACAACACAATATATTTCCTCCCAAATGGCAACAGGGTTGGATCAATTGGTCTTTTAGTTATAAATTCTTACAGTGACTTAGCTTGCTGTCTTTCATGACTTGCATAACATACAAGGGTGTCGGAGAAGGAAGTGGGACTGACTTCTCTGTTCCACCTGACACCCCTGACATCAGTCCTATTTTACTACTCCATGTTCGTGCATGGCAGCGCCCCCTGAGCCCCTATGAGTTACCTTATCTTTCCCGAAACCCCAATGCTGCATCGGTTATTTACTACTATGAAACACTGCAATGAAAGAAATGAGCATCTGTCACGCCTTGCACTAATTTTTCTCCCCGACACCCCTTGTCTGTCTAGTCGGGCTGATTAGGCCTCGTGCTGTATGTTAAATGTTACTACATGCTCACTTTTCCCCCCTTTTCACATTACATTTGAAGTGGGTCCAAATGTCAGCCCCAATTTTTCACCCTGCTGTTGTTATCATGTTCTTTTCTTAGAGATATGCAGTGCAGCTGGCTCCAGGCTTTAGCACTGTTGGTGGGTAAGGACAAACAAAGGTATCAACCATGTTGACATTATGGCCCTACAAAATATGAAGCTTATTTTGTTTCTTGGGTATATGGACTTGCTGAGGATGGTTGAGCTACTCGATGGCCAGTGGGAGTAAACCCCAAAACTCAAACTGAATGAATGAACGGATGCTGAAGGAACATACTGTATGTCCTTAACTTAAAGTTCACAATAGTATGCCTGTGATGATGAGTATGTTACATGTAATAGTTCATAGAGTCAATAATATTGGACTCTGTTATGTACTGTCCGTGGAGCAGTGAAGCGTCTGCCAATAAGGTGTCTGTCGAACTGTTTGTGGGCTTGTGTCGGTTGGTGAGATGTGGGGAGGTGATAAATGGTCATCTCAACAGTTTCAGATGTGTGCAGCCCAGGACGAGCCCAGAGTGGGAAGAGTAATGGTTCTCTGGTGATTCTAGTTTCAGGGCCCAGACGGCCGGAAAGCGTCTCACTTTGGAGACGTCAGCTCGTAAAGTCAGCTCCAGCTGTCGATGAGACCACTTCTTACTTTCTAACATCTGATTTGGCCTGAAAGGAGGGATTTGAAACTGCTCTGTTTCTTGTTAGCACTTTTACTGTGCAACGATACAGTTACAGGCCATTTTCTTACCGTTGCATTGTTTGGAATAGTGGTCAGGCTTGTGCCTTGGATTGTGTAACTGGTTTCACAAACATCGTCCTCCTAATTTCTCTTTTTACTGTTTCACCTAGCAATCATATGCATCACTGGAAAAAGCACTTTTCTAGTTCCTACATCCTTATCATTATCACCACTCTCTTCATATTACTGCAGTGTGCTACTGACTGAGACCAGGTGCTGTTTTCTTGCATTAATCATTAGACAGGCAGACTCACATTCTTTTGAGAGTGAATGATTAATGGATACATTTTCTTTCATCAACACAAAGATATGAACCCAGGGAGTTATGGGAAATTTTCAGGAGGATACGATCATCCACTTATCATCCAGTGGGAATTCCTAGGACCAGTTGAGGACAGTACATACACTCTAATACTGTAAAATATTATCCATGTGGCGTTTTTTTATTTTACTCAGTTTTTCCCACCTCCAGTGTGATGTATCGTAAAACATATATTTTCCCTCCCTTCCCTCTCCAGCTGTGAAAATATTTTCTCTGTCAAACATCTGTTGGAGGAATGTGGGGACAGAGCAGGCCCACTTCCTGTCAGTAAAGCTGCCATGTGGTACCCCCCCCCCCCCCCCCCCCAGCCAACCTCCCTTATGTTGGCCAGCACCGCTTCCCACAGTAGGTTCCCAACTCTGGCCCAGCATCCTTATAATCACATATAGTTTTATATGTGTATAATGTACTGTAGCATCGACTGACTAAAATCAATAACATATCCTTTTTTCTCATCCATCAGGGGAAGCAGAAAACTTTCCTATCAACATGGACACTGAGGGACAAGCAGTCAGTCTCTTGCTACCATGTTGACTATGTTCCCCTACAAATAAAATGATGAGGGGAAAGGGTTAAATAAATAAATAAGTATATAAATAAATAAGCAGCTGTTTGCTAATAAATTCACATTAATAAATTTGATATTTTAAGTGTTGATATTTCAGCTTGTTCTGGTTCCCAACGATTGGTCAGAGTTAACTAGAAAATGCTGCTGCTGTGTTTAACATAACATAGCCTTAGCATTAGCAGTGTTAGGGCAGCTAATAATGCAAAAAAAAACTGAGAAATACTGGGAAAAACATTGAGCATAACCTTGGGATGTCAGAAATTCCTGTAAACCTCCCAAACAGTAAAACCACAGCATCTTGTCACATTATTGCATTGGTTTGTTCTAAACAATGGGAGGGGAAAGTACATTATAGGCATTTACTGTAAAACAACTGTGTGTTTTCATATGAAGAATTAGCTGACGTGCTGAAAGGGTAATTGTCCATGTCATTGAGGTTTGAGGGTAAAGCAAATAAAACAGTTTTGTCACAGTGGAGGTCATATTTCCATCCTGGTTAAATATGCACAGCTTCAACTGAAAATGAATTCTTCAGGAGAAAATAGGTCACCGTGCCCACCCACATTGTGTTGACTGTACTGTAGAACAGGCTGCTAATAATTACAGACAATTTGTTCAGAAATGTTAGTGTATTCTAACAGTTAATCTTAAGCTGTCTGCGTGAGAGCAGCCTCAAATATTGAAGACGCAAAGGTGCAAATACCAAATATTTGATGGACATAATACTTTATATCCATGTTTCAACTTTCTGCTCCCTGAACACAATATTAGGTTGCAGACTGAAGTTTTAGACAAACACAGGAGCATAATTTCCACTGCAGATGGGGTGGGGTGGGGGTGGGGGGTGTCTCCCTCACTCTTGAGAATCTTATTACTAATATCTCTGTGATTCTTGATGAACAGCGTCCTCTGATTGTCCAGCTGACAAATTTCAGATGAGAGGAAAAAAAGGGAGCTGATGAAAATATTGATAGCAGTCATTTTCTCCCCCCTCAGTTTCGCCTTAAAGGCTACATACAGGCTGCCCTGCCTTTTTGCTGAACGTTGTTGGGGCAGGAAGACTAGGCGTGAGCTCTTTTCAATAAAACGCAGCATCAGACAGCCTCTGTGAGTCGGAGTGCAGATATACAGCCTTCTCCATCACGCCCCAGCCAATAGCAATGATGGACAACATTTGGTTACTTTCTCTCATTTGATTTGAGCTGAAGCTTTGTCGGCTTGTTGATGTTCAGTCTAGGGAAAGCGCTGCAGTAACCCAGGAGTCACAGAGTGAGGACAGTTTCTGTCAGTTGGTGCCATTCGCACGCTGACGGCTACACAGAGCAGCTCCTGGCACTTTTATCTCAATAGGTAAACAGAGGCGTTCAGCTGTCTACCCACATCTGCTTATTCTCTCTCTTACTTTGTACTTGTGAATATCACTATGAATATAAATGGAGATTTACAATAGGTTATATGATGCACATAGCTTTTTTGTGGAAGTGGTTGACACCTTTAAAAAGTATCTCAAGACCCATTTATTTAGATTGTCTTTTGTTTCATTTGTTCTTTTTTTGCCTTTATTACAGTTTATGAAGCATACCAGCTAATTGTAAGGCTGTCTAATCCAACAGTCCTGCAATAAATCCACCTTCATTACTGTTATAATCTTCCATTTGTATTGAAACAGTTTTAGAGACGTGTTGGTTCAACCTGACTCTCCTTTGGGGATGTAGTTTTGCTGCTGTTGAACTGTATTGTGTCATATGGACAGATGTTTCTATTATTTTGTCCATCCCATTTATTCCTTCATAAAAGAAGGATTTTTTACAAGACTGTTGGAGTAGAATGCATTAGTTTTAGCTAGGAGTTCCTAATAAACTATTAACTGAGTGCTTATTTGATTAAGGTTAGGGATTTTTATCAGGTTTAAGCAAAAAAAAAACAACTTAATTCTTCACCCAGGAGGCAGTAAAAAAAAAAGTATTTTAACACAAGAACCACTTATTAGGTTTTTTGGAGCTTTCAGCTGCTATTGCTGCAGTGTTTCTCAAGTGATGGAGTTTACTCAGTTGTCATGGAGATAGCCTTGATAACACAGTACGTTTGCTAACAATCAGCAGGGCATTTCAGCACAACTAATGCAGTACCCCCAACGCCAAAAATGGTAAACTAAAACATAAAATGCAAAAACTAATTCCTTGTCATTCCTAATGCTTGTTACTTGATCAAGGTTAATGTTCTTTGCACTGTACTATTTGTCGTAAAGATGTTGCCATGTTCCAATATCTTAGCGATATAATAAACTGGATTTCTTGTTTAAGTGCAGCAACTGAAGCACTTTTGTTGGGGACCAAAGTGCTTTTTTTGTTGTTGTTTAAGGTATGTTATGTTGCTTTTGAATTTGATTTACTTTCTTCTCATTACAGGTCATACAAGGCTAAGCAGAGGTCCATCATTTACTCAGAGGTCGTCCCCTCAAAGCTGCAGGCCTCATCTTTGGCCCCTTCGTCCATTGTCTGTGTGACCTCCAAGGTCAGGCAGGCCAGGAAGCAGATGGGCAGGGGTCTGAGATATCAGCACACGCTGGGGTCAGTTGTGACTGGCTGCGTTCCTGTGTGGCTGGACGATGACAGAGCGTGTTATCAGAGCAGTGTGAGGGGGCCCACTGTTTGGCTTTTTGCTGCGCTGGGGCTTGACAGGAGCAGCTGGGCCAATGCACAGGGTTCCCATTATTCATGTGAGGTACTGGCATTATCACCCAGCATTCTGCTGTGCTGGGATTGCTGCACCAACTGCCACTTACTGTACAATCGAATATGTGGAAGGACATGACTGAGGACAGGGCACGGGGTGGATGGAATCGTTTCCTGCCAAATATTATGCTGATTTGTTGAATGTTCTGGGGGTTTTACTCAGATCAGATCCAAATGATACTCTTCTTTTCGCAGTGTTGCTGCAAACACCCTGCTAGATATTGGTGCTATGGATGGCAATGAAGGTTGAGTAGTTAATCTATATATTTGGCATTTTCATAAGAGCACCAGAGGAAGAAATATGACTAGATTGTGAGAAATTAATTTTGATATGAAAGTTCTTGGTCTCAAGAGCTTGAATCCTAAGGTTTCCTGTCATTGAACATCATTTTCAGAATGTCATATTGATCAATTCTCTTGGTCCACGACAAGGTTTCTTAAAATTCATTGGATTCATTTCCATTATATTTGGAAGAGTGGCTTCCTTGAAAAGCATCTCACACGGATCCATACTGTACTTGACGATGACCGTAATGACTGTGATTTCTGAGGTTTTTAAAATAGACTACATCACTGCATTTTCCCAGTTACACAACGGTGCAGCTTATATAGCCTGGGCCCAGCTGCACCATTATCTATTCCACAGGGGCCTTGACTGATTACAGTTGTCTGCCTCCTACTCTTCCGGTCTGTGGCGCAACAGCGCTCGTTGGGCTCATTTCTTTGAGCAGCTTGTCCTCCCTTCCCTGTCCCCCTGGTGAGGTGATTAGTGTTCAGATGTTGACAGTGAGTATATGGCATTAAATCTGGGCTAATTACTGCCATCCCTCTCCTCTGCTCTGTACCACACTTCAGGGTAATAACCACAGACTTCCTGCCAGGAGTCATACAAGGATCCAGTTTATCTGAGCACCCATGTAATATAATCTTGTTATAGTTCCCTAGATCTCATGAACTGGTGGAGCAGGAGTCCATCATACCGTCTAATCTCGAGTGCAATATGGTGGTGATTGTCCATGGTTGTTGCCACAGCAATGTCATTTCACCATGTCATCCATGGCATTGTTTGATTCAGGCATTAAGGCACAGATGGCTGTGAAAGCTGCAGCAGCAGCAGCAGCTTGTCCTAAGAGTGAGTTTAGACGTAAATCAAGAAAGGGAATATATAGAAATCAGGGGAATCAATAGAAATCTTATAAATCAGTCTGGAATCATAAATTCAGTGAATACACAGCAGAATATGATTTGGAGTAAATAACTCAAGGGCATATTGCCAATTTGGAAAAAATCCATCATGTCAAGCTTAGAGCATAAGCCTTGGCTCTAAAATCTAAAATCTGTTAATTTCATATACAAAAACTCTGTGTGTACTGTGTAAATATGTTCATCAACAACCTTTTTTTTGGTCATGAAGGGATGATATTGAAACAACCCCGTCATCAAACATCATCCGTGACTATACAACTTAATCGCCATGGACATTTCAGGTTTTGCCAAATTTGAATTGGTCCATATTAAGCGAAATGTTTTCTGTTTGAGGCCTCTACTAGTATTAAAAAATACAGTGTATAATGTACACTAAGGCCTATAAAATTGCACAATGAAAGCAACACCTTTCTGGCTCAGTCCTGACTGAACTGAACATTATTCAAACAAATTTTTTTTATTTTGAGGGGTTTTATTTTTTCTGGTTACTTCTATGTTCTGATAGACTCATATTTCAAGTGTTAGGGTGCATTGGATTAGATAATTATGTTAAATCATTGTAGAATTAATTTTGAAATATTAGTTGGATGAAATCTCATTTTGCTGAAGTTTAAATATTAGGTGTTCAGTCTTGTTCAGACTAAAACTAAACTAAAATGT
Source organism: Istiophorus platypterus (assembly GCA_016859345.1). NCBI lineage: Eukaryota > Metazoa > Chordata > Actinopteri > Istiophoriformes > Istiophoridae > Istiophorus > Istiophorus platypterus. Next base: position 1,861,842 of record CM029133.1, on the reverse strand, counting down.
CCAGAGTTTTACTCAACTAAAAACTGAATTTGAAAAATAATAAAAAACAAAACTAACATGGACTTTTAATCTCAGGACTATGACTAAGACTCGTTCTAAAAATAGCTAACGAAATTAACACTAACTGGGAATCATGTATGTCTCTATCAAATTGTTTGCAGTCTGTCTAACAGAAGTAAAAGTACTAGACTAAAATCCTAAAATGTCATCCTGATGGTGATGTCAGAGGAAAAGTCAAGGGATCATCAATTTCAGTAGGATCTATCCTCTGGAGACTAAGAATGTTTGTATAAAACTGAACAACAACTGGGCAAAGTGGTGGACAGGAGCAACCAACCTTCAGTCCAACAGGCAAACCACTAGCATACCTTAAAACCATTGTAATCACTGTCCTCTAGAGGCGCTGTCTCCATTCTTTGTGCTAAGCTAACCTAAGTCACTGCCAGCAGTGGGTTCATAATTAATGAAAGATATTCTCTCATCTAATTCTCAGCAAGCAAGTTCATAAGTATATTACACAAAATGTGTAGGTATTCTTTTAATGTTAAATAGCTCTAAAATAAATTGGTGTGTCACTATTAAAATGTCATCACATGGGTATTTTCACTCAGCTGGTACCACAGAGGACTGTAACTTTTTGCTGAGTAACTGCAGGTGCTGCTATTTTCCATTGAGGTTTGTTACCTTGTTTTGTAATGAAACTCTTTACTGTGAGGTTCACCACAAAACAGGGTTAATGTTTCCTATGAGACCAAGGGTTTGTGACCGGAAACTGCTGCGTATGTGTTCATCATGCCTCAGTGTATAGGAGGAGCTGCAATATTAGTAATTACCAACTTGGCCATGTTGTGTGGGGGGACCCTGAATATCTGCTGTTCGAGGTTACATGATCACAGCTGGAGTTTGTCTCAATATTGGACGGTTCTACTGAGGCCTCCTTCCAACTCCATGCTTCAAATCCAAGAGGTGCTTTGAGTCTGTGATGTCCTAAAAACCAAAAAACCATTAGAACCATTCAAATCTCAACCCAGACCGGAATTTATTACATATGACCTTGTCTGCTAAAGAGATCTTTTTACATGAATATGACGTAAAGGTGTATGGATTTTCCATTTGCGCTGGAAGAGAGTGGAAAAACCTTGTCCACCTGAGGTGAATTACAGTATAGTTTAATTTGTGCTGTACTCTGTTAAACCAGTGTTACAGAAACTGAAGAGCTGAGAAGCGAGAAGCACAGCAGCCTGATGAAGCAGGTCATAGGAAACTAGCCTTGTTTCAAAACATACATAATTGAATAATGGTTCCATGAATTGCTTTTTGCGGTCATTGTGTTATATTGTAATGTCAACACTGCACTGACTGTATTTTACAGCCTGTCTCCTCTGGAGCTCAGCACACTGGGGCAAAACAAACTGCCTGGAACAAAGCTACACAAGTAACCCATGAACACAATAAAATGTGTTGACTTTTCAATGTCTGTAGAAAAGAAAAAAATTATATAATCCTCAGATATGTTTTCACTCGCCTCAAAGAATTTTTATTCGGAAAATGCGGAGAAGAGACTCCCTGGGTGGTGGATTGGTGCAGTGGTTAGTACTCTCACCTCACTGCAAGAACCCCGGTTCGAGCCGGGGCCATTCTTTGTGGAGCTTGCATGTTTTCCCCGTGCCTGTGTGGGTTCCTCTGGGTACTCCAGCTTCCTCCCATACTCCAGAGACCTGCAGGTTAGCTTACCTGGCGAGTCTGACTGGTTGTTTGTCTCCATATGTTAGGCCTGTGATAGACTGGCTAGGGTCGTCCCTCACCCAGTGTCAGCTGGAAATGGCTCCAGCCAATAAGGAACTTTGGGGTCCCATTGATTGAGTGAAGGCTCCATTGACAAAAGAATGAGGAATATGTAGAACTCTGTTAATTACAACTCTGTGTCCCAGTCCCACGCTAATGTTAACCAAGTGTTTCGGTTACGAAACACTGCCAATGCAGATGACGCAGAAGTTGTGGATGTGGTGTGAAAGAAGTGAGAATCTCCACAACTAGTGAAGCATAAACAACACATCTGACCAACTAACGACACTTTAGCATCAACCAAAGGTGGATGCTGAGTTTGGAGTCAACATGTACATACAAGCATCGTAACACCTTTTAGTAACTTTTTTAGCATATAAGCAACATGTAAATATTTTCACATTAACAAGAGCTGGCAGTGACGTCTAACACTGAAACGAATACACTGTGGCAGCGAGTCATAACTGCCACAGTAGTGGGAACGCCTCGGTCCCCAAGAGAAAAATGAGTCATATTTTACTCTTTGAAAAATAAGCTCGGCAGATAGAATAACTTGAAAATGTTCCAGAAATTTTCAAACAAAAACAGAGAGTGATGATCGTTCCTGCGCAAACAAGGTTGTTTATCTTAGGACTTTGATTGACTGTTATTACTTTGCCTTTGGAGGGCAACAGTGCTACTTGGGCAATTATTACAACTAATATTGCATTTTGGTCTTGCTCCAGAGCTGACTTATGATCCCAAATCTGCACAGTTTCTTTCTGTTTTGTTTCTCTCAAACTCCAGTGTGAGAACAGCCGTTTGTTTTTTTTTACAGGTTTGAAAAATGTGATGGATGTTTGAGAGTGAGAGCTCGATAGGTGATACCATTTATTCTATATGTGAGTGTGCCTGTGTGTGTGTGTGGTGATGGTGGTGATGGTGGGGGTGGGGGGGGGTCACAGAGGCAGATGGAGAACGATGGCAGTAGTTGTGTGATCACCGTAGCTAATTTGCACATTTGACCCCGGCAGTCACAGAGGAGGGGTCTCACCAGGGAAGAGATTAAATCCCCTGTCACGTGTCCAAAACAGGAAACATAAACATACAAAGCAGTCACTTTGTTATGGGTGTGAGTTGCAGGCCATTATACCTACAGAGCTTTTTGCTTATGGTTCTTGTTTTTTTCGCCATGGTCTTCAACACAATTTGAGAGACTGATGCTTAAAATTAGAATATTTCATTATCACAGTCAGTATTTCATAACATGTGCTTGAAATCAAATGCCAGCCAGACTTAGCACCAGAGAATGGTCTGGTTGCATCCATTTTCCTTGTGCCATGGGCGGGGGGGTATGCCACTGCAAAACAGCGTCGGGGTGGAGCACGTGTTGGTGGAAAATTTGCACGTGGGGAGGCAATCAGGGTCATTAAACAGGTAATTTCCAGCAAAAGAAAACACCAAAGAAAACGGTAAAGAAAAAAAAATTGTCGACTATGTGATTGCACAATCTAACTGTTCACCTTTACTTTGCCCATTTCTGCATTAGATTGCGAGCTTGGATGTTAATGGTATTTCCTGTAGCAAGGGAGAAACAGTAGAAAACAGTAGCAGGCAGGACAAGCTGAGAGGGACAATGCCGCCTGAGACATGCAGCCAATCACAGGCTTGTACCCACAACCTACATCTGGTAAGTCAGACTAAGACAGGAGTGACATAGAGGGATGTATCTGTCATTACATGTCAGAGAATGGCATAAGAGGGAGTTTTACGCTGCATTGCCACTGGGAGCTCTCTGCGTATTTAAAAAATAAATTAGACTCTCAGACTTAGCACCTGGTAAAATCACTTGCTCAGATATCAGAGACAGACACTTCTATCAGAGTGGGGGATCTGTTAATCAGTGGAGGTTGATTTAAGGCTCAGGGAGTGCGGAGAGTGACAGGCATGTTAGATCACATGCAAGACTGATTGTAAATTACGGTCCCAGTCATTTTCAACCAGGACTGTATACCTACAGGCCTCTGGTGTCCTGACAGTTACCTGTAGACGGCACTTTATCAGACAAAATTAACCTCGAAATTTACCTTAATGGTCCTTGTGCATCCACAAAGCCCCCAAAATATGGGATAGAGCTCAAGTTTAAAAAAAAGAATTGAAACTTGCTTCATAGTGTCCAAAAAACAAAAATCCTTGTTTATAAATTGACATGAAACATGGTAAATGTTTAAACTGTCTTTCAGAATCAGTATTTATCTTCTATATTTGTTCAGAATCTATATAGTCCTCAATGATCCAGAATCCAGGACTATATCATAGTCCTGCAGGACACCAGATTTACCTCTGCAGTCCTCCAGGGTCCCAGAGAATACACCATGACAGCACATGACAGCATTTTAGACTTCAAAATAACCTTCTCTTTTCCACGAGAATCTGATATATATGTTTATCATGGAAGTACATTAGAGATTTAAAGGAGTGCAAAGTCTACAATACAACTTTATAGTGTTCAAGAATTAATAATTGCATCTGGACAGTGCAAAATTAACCCTCTTGTACGGTTGTTAACACATTGAGAGTTATTGAGGTCACATGTGACCAGTCCAGTTGCATTCATTGAGCACTGTGTTCCTTTTAGGTAAACCAATGTTCCCTTGTGGAACCCTAAAATGTAGTATCCGGATAAGTATCCCTCATCAGTATTCTTGAGAATTCAGTATACAATTTTATGGGCCTCATAAATATAGTCCTCTTTATAATCCTCTTTACACTAACCTTACAGACCTACAGACCTCTACAGACCAGAATCTCTACAGTCTTCCAGGGATCTGTATTTCACTTAGCTGCAAAATGTGAAATACACCTCTGCATTCTCCTCAGTCTTCTGAGGTCTATATGGAGCAGTGGAGGGATACAGTTCGGTAACCATTTTGTATACAGGGAACACAGTCTGCTGCAGATACATTCTGATGCCTTAACAAAAACAGGCACCAAAGGGAGAAATGATCTTATCAGATTAAGTTTACCTCGCTGTCACTGAACGCAGTGGCTTTTCTTATCTATCTCTGGTTTCTCTGTAATTCAGTAATATGACGTGGGCTTAGTAGGCCCTCACCCCATACAGCAACCTGAGAGGAAATCAGATGCTCCTCTATTGACTGGTCCAGGCCATAACTGCAGTATAGCTGCACCCTTAACACTCAATATCGAAACCGTGCCAGATTTGTGACCTCTGTGCTCTGCCACACAGTGTTTTTTTTGTTTTGTTTTGTTTTGTTTTTTATTATTATCTATTTTTCTCTCAGTATTTCAGGGGGAGGTTGGCTGGGGTCCCATCCTGCAGCAACTGGGAAACAAAAGAGGAAGAGAGCCTCCTTCCTCCACGCTGGGAGGCCCTGGGGAGACACTGCAGCTGGTTCCTCTGCTTCAGCCTGATGGCAACACTGCCCTCTAGAGTGTCTGCTGCTGTAGGTGCAGCTACAGAGAGAGAGAGCGAGCGAGAGGGCAGGGATGTTGGCAGACAACCAGCCTGCTCCGCGCTGCCATGGTGAGGCAATGACGGTGGCGGGGACCGCTGATGAAGACGAATCAGGTTGTTTATCCCAACCCCGACTGATTCAGTGCTTTGTTTTTCCTGAGCAGGTGTTGAGCAGCAGCAACAGAATCTTTGTGTGTGTGTCTGCATGTTAGAGAATCATGTGGTGTGTGTGTGTGTGTGTGTTTGTGTGTGTGTGTGTGTGTGTGTGTGTGTGTGTGTGTGTGTGTGTGTGTGTGTGTGTGTGTGTGTGTGTGTGTGTGTGTGTGTGAGACTGCCCATGGCGCAGATTCTCTGTGTGATTTAGATTTAAATTGTGGGTGAATTGCAAATCAGATGGTCATCCGACAGTTCATCCGTCCTTTGAAGGTCGTGCGGTGCTGGAGGAAATCCCAGCTGGCAATGGGTGCAAAGCAGAGAACCCCCCAGACAGGCCAGCAGTCTGTCACAGGAACGACATGTAGAGACCAACAACCCCGCTCACATTCACACACACAGTCCCCAATTAACCTAACCTGTCTAACCCCACTTGTCTTTCGACAGTGGGAAGAAGCCGGTGGGGGAGAACACACAAACATCCCAGAGGCTTCGCCCTGTGAGACGATAGTGCTAACCACTGCACACAAACACCCCCCATCTGAGAGCTCTGAGGTTGATTGTGTATTAAGGTTATAATGACACACTATAGAACCATCTCAAACCTGGGTTTCAATCTTAGCTCTCGAGCTCATTTTTTTCTGATTGGTTGGAAGCTGTAAACTCATTAAGCTGATTCATTTTCCTTGTAGACCACTTGTACCTTTTTTCTTCACAGATGGAAAATAAGTTCTTAACAAGTCTTATGACTTTATGCCTCTGGAGGGCCAAAGAGGTTTGTTCTTGGAGCCCTCTTAGATGTTTATTCTGGGTCCATGAAAACCATAAAGGTGTATTTTAGTCTGAAGTGATTAATTTTAGTTCCCAATAATTCTGTTTGTTTCAGTGGAGTTTCCTGTCTTTTGGTTATTTAGAAATGATTGCTAATTGGTTGCAACCAGCCATTTAAGACTGATTGCTGCACTTCTGAGACTCCCCTGATATTTGTTTCATTTATTTTGAACAAATGAGATTCTCAGTGCAGACACTTAGGATTGCAAAACAAGCTTTCCTGTTGTGTAGTAGAACACGTTCTGATGTGGTTTTGAATGAATTGTTTCTACTTAATGGCAGTTAGACAATGATGAAAAAAGAGAGGGGCACTGTATTGTATAATATGTATAATATTGTATTATACATATCTGTATTACACATTTTGGAATTTCTAAGACACTAAAAGAAGCAAATTAAATATATGGTATTATATCAGAAAAATAGGGAAATGTATATATATATATATATATATATATATATATATATATATATATATATATATAAAGAGAGAGAGAGAAAGCCAGAGAGAAAGACAGAAACAGAGAGCAGAGAGTTGTGATTGTGGTTGATGGGTATGGGTGTATATGCCATAGGTGTTTTCTGTGTGCTCAGTGGGTTAATTCAGTCCACCTGAGCCTCCTGCTCCTCCACTCTCTCCTTTGCTTGAACTCTGCTGTGCCACTTCACAAAACAGTTCCTGACAAGAATCAGGCACAGTGCCACATTACAAGATATGCACGTCCATGATGTCACCTCATGGAGGGGTCTGTTGACAGGCCAACAGCCAGTGGCACATGAACCTTCTGCTGCTGACGGGAACTCCCGAGGGTTCTGTCCCTCACGGCGGTGCACTGAGCTCCATGAAGTTTTTGTCAACCACAGGTGCCTCAACTCCTGGTGCTGGAGATATGCATTGTTGCAGTGTCTAAAAGGAGCAAGAGGAGTGTGCAGGACCAGTGGGCTGCCCAGAAGCTAAAATCTGCTATTTAGCGACTTACTTTAGCCACCAGTTTTCCACCGATATGCACATCTGAATTTTGTCAGAAAAAATAAGTGTGTTACTGAACAATAGAATTATTTACATCATGGGCTCTGACAGTTTCATGATTTCTGATGTCCCATTTTTATACTAGAGCTAAAAATTTATTAATTGACTGAACTCATTGACTAAAGGCCATTTGATTTATTATAAGACTGTGAAGCTCCTTATATTTTATCTGTGAAGTCTCGGGCTGACCAGCAGACCATCTTCTGGATGCTGATCTAAAAACAAAGGAGTTCTTCATCAAGACTTCTAACAATCAGCGGAGCCTCAAGGTATGAAATTTAATGTTTCAAAGAATTATTTTCGCCTCAACATTCTAATATCCAAGATTATAGCAAGTAAGTTAAATTCAGTTATCTTTAAATTTATCTTCTCCCTCTTTTAGACATGTGACCAGTTTTCAATAGACAAGATTTCCTTTTTTCACCAAGAAGTTCTCCTTCAGCTCTCTGAATGATCTTAAAAGTCATGTAGTTTGGTCAGTTGTAGATCTGAAAAATAACTTTCATTGATTCTCTTGTCATGAGTCAGAGAAATAACTTGACTGAATAACTTAAATAACTTGATCTGCCTGTTGCCTAAAAGCGAGGCTTCAGGTGGACGCCAGCAGGAGGACCCCCCCGCCGCCTCAGTGAGGTCCTGAGCTGTCCCCTCATCACACAGAGCTCCCTGAATGAAGTTCTGCAGGCAGCAGCCAATGAGTCTAGAGCACTAGCAGCCAGGCCCCGATGGTTTACAAAGGGACAGAGACTGTCTCTGAGGCTGATGACAGTTGTCGTCACTATTGATTCATCCTTCTCTTGTCCTGCTGTGGTTAGATACACCAATAAACCACAACATTAAAACCAGTTAGAAGTTTAAATGTGTTGGCCGATCAGATGCTGTCTTATTAAATTCTAACCTTCTTTCTTTTTGTTCCTCAGAAAGAAAGCTGGTGAAGGAGATGTTTTAGGAAGTATCGTTACTAACCACTGCTTCCTTAACAGCTGGACCGCTTCTAATCATGTGGTGGTCCAGGGCAGGTGGTCCAGGGCTTTTAGAAGCCAACACTGCAGCTCTCTAATGTGAACCTGTGTGAGAAATGTACATCATCTTCCTTAATTTCTTTACTATATGCTCAACCTACTGTATATATGTGTGTTGTTTAAGCATACCAAAGCCTTCAAGTGGGGAAAATAACTTTTGATGAATAGCAGCCACTCAGGCAAATACCTGTTGGAATTATACAATAATAAAAAATCCAAAAATTTAGCATTACAATAGCATCTCAGAATGAACAACAGGTCCAACCTGGAGTTGGATGAGCTACAACAGCAGAAGACCAGGTCCGGTTCTGGTCCTCTCAGACAAAAACAGAGAGCTGAGGCTGCAGTGGACACAGACTCCCTAAGACCGTAAAGTTGAGGAACAAAAGCTTTATGAAACCTTTCTTGCCCCTCAGGAATTTTCTTTGCACAGAGAACTTAAAAGAATATGAGAACCATCAGCATGCATAGATGACAGCACATAATTGTATAGCATAAGCAAAAAAACACATACCGTAAAATGTAAAAAAAAATTTAAAAAGCATCATTTGGGAGAACAATTAGAGACATCAAGCACATGTTCAAGAAGTGCTGGAATTCTGATTCAGACCCTATAATCAGAGCTGATTGCTGTGTGGGATGAAGATTGGAGGAAGACTAGAAAATGGTAGCCTGGTCTGATGAGTCTTGATTTCTGCTTAAGCAGCAGATGGTCAGGTCAGAATGTGGCGACGACAACATGAACCACAGACCCAGTCTGATGGCACTTGGTCCATCAGCCTGAACTGTTGCCATGTATCAACAGGCTGGTTGTGGTGGTGTTTTGCTTGGGGAATTTTGTCTTGACACACTTTGGATTCCTTAATACCAAATCAGCCATAGTTTCAGTGCCCCAGCCTACCTGACTATTGTTGCTGACCATGTGAATCGCTTTATGGCTACAATTTACAAACTGGATTCATGAACATGGCAACAGTTCAGTGGACTCCAGTGGCCTTCTCCCCAGTCTCCACATCTCTATCCAGTAAAAAACCTCTGGGATGTGGTAGAACAGGAGACTGGCAGCATGAATGTGCAGCTGATAAATCTGCAGAAATGACATGATGCATCATGTTGACATGGAGCAGAACCTCAGAGGAAAGTTTCACACATCTTGTGGAATCCATGCTACAAAGATCTGAGGCTGATTTGAGAGCCTAATAAAGTTCCTAATAAACTGCTGACTGACTGTACTGTGTCTGCATATGTTTCCAGGCTGTAGATTTTCACTGTATCTGTGATAAACAGCACACAGCTGTGTTCTCACGGCTTGTGTGTGTGTGTGTGTGTGTGTGTGTGTGTGTGTGTGTGTGTGTGTGTGTGTGTGTGTGTGTGTGTGTGTGCGTGCGCATCTGGGGTGGGGGGGTGGGTTCCTGTTCCCCTCAGCATTACACATGTCTGGTCTGTATCCACACTGCTCTCTGTCATGTATCTATTCACACTGAGGCTGCAGCTGAGATACATTTCCCTTTGTGTCTCTGCATGTTGATGGTTGTGCTGATTGATCATATCCTGTTCTTCTGAGTTATCGTAGAAAACACAACACCCTGGGCATGACAGGACTCTGAGTTTTAAGACTGATATACAAGGTTATGGAGTTAAAGTCGGGTTGATTGGGTTTGGTATATTGGTTCTGAATACCCACCAACAGGCCAACCTATAAAATTCTCTTGCTTGCAGGAAGTGAAGTAACTTGATAGTATCACTTCCCAGAGATATATTGTGTTTTCCTAAGGATTCAAAGGATTTCTCTTCTTGCTTTTATACACAGATTTCTGGAGAATTGGTTATAAATTGACAGTAATTCAAAATCTCTGATGCGATTTTTGGCTGTTCATGTGATTAAACGTATGCCATCTCTAAGGTGGATAGACACAATGCCAACAATACAGAATGGTCTGTCGTTCAGCGTAGTCTCTGAACATTAAATCTTTTAATCCATGTAAGTGGTTTTGGGAGAGTACAGTAAAAGCATTTTGGCACACAGTTTCCCTATTTTGAGGAACATGAGAGTTTTGATGAATGCCAACATTTTAAAGCCACTTGACACCTAAGCTGCATATGTAATTTAGGGTCTTATGTACATTATAGTAAACATCTAAAAACTATTAGAAAATCGTTTCAATACAAATTAGAAACATTGTCATGTAAGTTTTTCCTGATATTGGATTCGAATTGGGCGTGGTTATGCATGGACATTTATTATGAAAATTATGCAATTAATTCCACAAACCGACCATAAAAAAATTCAGAGGAACCAGTGAGTGTGTAAAATGGAAAAGCATGACAAGCTCAAAGATGATTAGAGTTGAATAATAACACAGCACTAGCTACCGCTACAGAGTCATCATTTGGCATTGCATTCATAGCTTTTAGAACAAACAGGGGCTTCCCTGCCAATGTTGCATGAGTATGCTAACTGTTTTACTCAAGAGTAACATGGACTCCAAAGCACTTTGGAGTCACTGACCGATTGAAATAAATAATTCACAGATGTCAGGGCCCCTGCTTCATCCTCTGATTCTGAATCAGGCGGCTCAAACATACCGGGTTGGACTACATTGCTTGTCCCTCTCTCTGACTCTTGTCATGAGAGACTGTTTGAGACAGGCAGAACCAGGGACATGACAATCTAAAAAGGAGATATCAATCAAAATGTGATCTGCCTCGTCTACACAGTCTTGAAAAATGGTCTAAAAATGAAATGTTATGCAGTTTCCTAAGGTCAGACTCTATTCAAAACATTTCAATGGCAGCATTAATGACGCTTGGAGAAGGCACATTTATTTTTAGCCCCTGCAAGAGTCTTCAATTGCATCGAAATACACAAGCACAAGCCTACTATAAATCCTTGGTTCCAATAGGCTTTTTTCTTCACATGTAAGTGAATAAATGTTGAAGTTGAAGCAAAGAAAACACTGTAATATGTAACATAATCAAATAAATGTTGACAAACTTGCAGCATCCAAAACATAATGACGTAAAAACTAGCAAGAGTTAGTCGTTTACACTGGTTTTACTACACTACATGGACAGAGTAGCGGACCATAGGTTTGTAGCTAAACTTTCAAATAATACATCAACCCAAATAATCCCATTGTGCCAGCAAACTTCTGTTATTAAGTCTTTGACAAATACCATATAGAGCAATATAGATATAGAGCAAACAGCAAGATGGCAAGAAACGTAACTAACATTGGCTGGGTTAGTAAAACTAACAAGAGGATACGCCTCCTATCGACCTCCTGACCAATGCAGCAGCCGGCCTCCCTCTTTGTGAAAGAACCCCATAGATGATGCATTTTTTTTAATAACTACACCAGCCCACCTGAAGACATCCAACTTTTTGCTCATGCAGGTCCCTCCATAGGTGTCACTGGTTAGTAGAGAGGGAGATGGTTGGCTTCCACTTGACCCCCAATGTCTAGATCTTTTGACCAAGGGTCCCCTTCAGCCGTGCTCCATGATCTATACCCCTCCCTAATAGCTGCCGTTCTTTGGGGCTACAAATGGACTAGGAAGTCCATACTACTGTACTCATTTAGTCATTCTAAACAAAGGTTGATCTCATTATCTGTTCATATACAGAATCACATTAATCTCTGTCCAACACAAGTTTCTCCTTCATCCACTTCCTGAGCAACTGCATTGACAATTAATTGTAACACTTCTCTCAGACTTCTATCCCACATCAGTCCACCTTTTTCAGCCACATTATTCAGCTAGCTCCGCAGTTGGAAAACCTTTCAAACGCTTCACAAGAAGCCAGCCTTGACAGATTTGCCCCTATGCACACTCTCCGCTTCCTAACCGACTGGAACCGACTGTTCCAAGGCCTATCATGTCACATGTCACTAGTTGCCCTCTCCCTCACTGGACGTCATGTCCATCTGCAACTTTATCACCTGCTCTCATTCCATTCTAATAATCCGGTCCTCCACCGTCAAGGCATAATTGTCAAGAATCAACTTTTTCTTAGATTGACTCTGGTGAAACCAACTCCTGAGACAGAATCCCCACACCGAGTCTCCCTCTCTCCAAGCCTACTTATACCCGATTAACTCATCGGGGTCTGTTTGTCTCAATTTTCCTCATCCCACCTTCCACTTTCCCCCTTCTCATCAGTTCTCCATCCTACCTCATCCTTCCCTTTGTCTATCCCAATTAACATCCCTTTATTACCTCCTTCCTTTCCTTTCCTTCTATTTCCACTCATTGTTGTCGTTGTTGCTGTTTTTGTTGTGTGGTCCTTGCTAGCAAATAAGCAATTAGCACAGGGTTTCTCAATCCTGGGTTCAGTATGCAGATGGACCTTTGACATATTTGCACTTTAGAATCATTGCAAACATTAGATTTTTTTTCATGGAAAAGTTCATGGAAAATATATATAATGCATTGTGTTAGATGAGTTGTTCAATTTCTTTGTTCAGAGCTGCATTCAAGTCACTCTGATAATAGTATCATTACCTCCTAATCATGATGAATAACATCTTTGATATATTTCTGTCATGTTGAATTCACTTTACATTGATACTATTCCTTTGAAGACATTTGAATCCATCCAAACCCTAAATGTAAGAACATGGATAAAACGTCATGACTATTAAAGCTCTTTACATGTTACCCTGCACTTTTACATCTTTATCCAGCAAAATCTATGATGAAAAATGATGAAAAATCCATATGTTCACCCATCCCTTCAACACTATGATCCAGAACATATCTTAACAATGTGCCAGATGTCCATGAAATTTGTGTGTGCATTAATTTTTCTCTAGAGGATTATTTCTGATGTCTATGGTGGTTATTTTTTCTTCAGTGCCATTGCCAAGTCTAAATTTCTCAGCTCCCATGTGCAGCTGTAGAGAGCTATTTGACATTCAAACAAGATTCAAAGCATTAAAGCATGTCCTCTTTAATGCACATTGCATGACCTGCAAAGTCAGGGGGAAAAAAATCATAGAATAGATAATAATAAATTCCACTCTTTTGCTGTAGGGGTTGCACCTTGTATTTTGGTTTAGTATTCTCGACGTTGCTTTTTGCAAACTGGCTTTCAGTGTATATCTGTGCTGAGTTTTAAAGCAATGCAATAAATACTGAGACTTGGTTGCTGTTATATTTGAAATTAAATAGCAAAAGCTAGACAGATCATCAGGTGGGGGTCTTTGCTGACGGCTAGCCGGATCTCCAGCTGACCACCTCTGGCTCTGCCTTCCAGCAGTTGGTTGGTCCTACACCGTGCATCGGCCTGCATCTGAATTTTCTGGCATCCCCCAGAGAAGCCTCGCCTACATCACCCATCCTCGAGAGTTGCTTCGTCTTCTCGATCTTGCCCTCCTGCTTTGCCTCCAGAGAGATCCTCCTTTTGTCCCTGCTTCTGTCTCGCTGCCCTCCCGAGGGGCTGTCACCCAGCCTCCAGGCTGACCGCCCAGCTTTCTTACCTCCCCAGCTTTTCAGATGAGGTCCTCTGTTCCGCTCCCAACCAGCCCTCCCCCAGCTCCATTCTTCAGCTCCCTGTCCACTGGCCCCTTCCTGTTAAAAGGGAGTTTTTCCTCTCCACTGTCGCCAAGTGCTTGCTCATGGTGGGAACTGTTGGGTTTCTCTCTATAATATTGTAAAGTCTTGACCTTACTTGGCCTTGAGATAATGTATGTTATAGTTTGGTCTCTTATTAGTAAATTTGAATTGAACTGATAGAACATGTTGAAATCTCAGGCATCTGCTGCACAATTCCCAGTGGTGAATAATGCAGCGTAGAGTGTTCTGGGACTTGTATTCTCTCCCACAAGCTTCTTTTGGACTTCCATCTGCAGTTATAGCAACTAGTTTATTATTTAGTAATAAGATTTAATAATAAATACAGACCTGCACAGGGTTGTGTGAAATTGTCTCAAGGGCTGGATGCTGCCCGCAGGCCAGAAATGTTAGACTTCTGCTTCAGGCCACATTAACATCTGTTTGGCTGTGTCTCTTAATGTTAGCAGATAATATTCAACTTAATGTAACTTTGAGATGTATAATACTTTCAGATCTGGTTATTTTACATAATGGTCTTTAGGAGATCAATGCCTGGATGCTGGAATAGTTTTCTGAAGTTAAATCACAGAAAAGTGAAGTTTTTGTCTTTTCCCCGAGTCAGACCCTTGAATTAATACAGCAACTGACTGTGAAGTACCAAGTTCTACTTTAATTTAAAATTCATACAACTTAAGGTTTGAACTGTTTGGTTTCATAGTAGTAGTTTTTTTAAGTACATATTCATCATTTTGATTAAAAAACACTTAATGCTTCCTTGCCAAGTGGTAAATAGGAAGATTAATATCAATTCCTTGTCAACCAACAGAGATTCCAAGAAGCTGCTGAAACAGTTTGGCACATAACCACCATAAATGCACAAATTGCTTCTGCACCTCATTTGTATTATTGAAACAAGGTATATGGTGTTAATTGATGAGCTTCAGAGGCATTGCTTCAGAGGTGGATTTTCCTAACTATGTTCACCCAGCTTCAAGTCTCTATGCTAAGCTTAGATAACTGGTTCTTCAGTTCAGCTACATATTTACGGTGATTGCATTGTGTTACAATAACACTTTGGTGTGTTCCATCAGCATATGGAAGTCAAATGATGCTCTGACTGAGTAACAGTGTATATTCCCACGAGACATCTTTTTTATGGTTATGCAACGTTTGATTTATATTGTAGATGTCTGTGCTCAAGGTCTGTGACTATGTATAATGTTTTCCAGTATGTCAGGCACTCAGACTGATGGAATTAAATCTTAAATTAAAATTCTATTTAAATGTTAGACTTTAATTTTCATTAACTTCATCTGATCTTTCCCCTTGAGAGGTTCAGTCAGCTTGACGATCACCCACTTATTTATTTCTTGGCCTGACGTTCTTGTTTTCCATCTGTCTTCCTGGGAGGAGCCTTTACTCAGACCAGATGATGCACTGAGCTCCCATTCAGGGAAATGCACAGGGAATCAAGCAGGACCTGCCAGCATTCACACGTGTGGTTTGTAACGCTGTAATCTGACGGGTAGTTTCAGTTTTCAGCGAAGACGACCTATGTGAGTGGAGACTGAATCATTCCCTTTTCCCACCAAGTCAGACCTCTCCTCTACATTTTTTAAATTACTCTCTCACACACACCCCTCCTCCTCCTTCCATCTGTTTCTAATCAACACTCACTGCCAAGACTGAGATACTCTTCCCCTGAGGAGGCAACTCACAAACTACTGAGAGAAATTGTTGAGCTGTCCATAAACTGGACAGGACCCCCGCAGGACCCCACAGGACCCCACAGGACCCTACAGGACAGATACACCTACAAAATGATGACCACAAAATGATGGTTTACAATTTCTTAAAATGACCAGAACAAATCAAAGAGGAAACAAGATATGATATTTATCTCTCTCTGGAAGTTTACGTCAATTTGACAGTTGATCCAAGGCATATATTTGTAATGTTTGATACTAAAGGAAAAGAATCCTATTATCTCACAGTTCTCTGCTACTGCCAATAATAATATAAACTAGATGTATAGAATCAAAGATTATCTATCATTTCCTTTGTCATCTTGTGTCAAGGCAGACATTTTGACTTGCCATAGTAGGAAAAGCACAGGTGGAGGCAGCAGGTGCTCCACTGGGCCCTGGAATTGGCATAACTGAAATGCAGCCCTCGATTAATGTTGGTAGTAATTACAGCTCTTCCTCTTACATGGGAAAACATCCACTGTTAATAAGCTTCATGGCATCAATTAAGTGCAGGTTTTGAACTCTCTGAAGGCATCAGTGTGCTTCAAACTAAATGCAAACTAAATACCAGACAATCTGACAGTGTCTGACACTTTTTTTAAGCTATGGAAAAGTGTGACAATTTTTTTAACTTTCTGAGGCAGACAGGTTGACAACCGCAGCCACTTTACAAAGCAATCGGACAGGTGAGCAGAGGTGTGCAAATCTTTCTTTTCCATCCTTCACACAACTCCCTCTGTGACCTTTCGTGTATACAGCAGAACACAAAACAAAAAAGAGCATGACCCCATTTGCACAAGTCATCCTCTCGAGACAGTTTTTGGAGGGGGATCAGGGAAGCAGTGGGATGTGTCCAGGAGGAGGCTAAGACAGCAGACTGCTATCCTGCCTCCACTTCCAGTGCCTTCCACTTTGGAGGAGCTACAAGCACTTCGTTGGGGAATACATTTTAGAGTCTAAAGTTTGTTTGAAGCCCACTTAACAAGACCAATGAAGGTCAGTCCGTTCTGTTTTGTCCACAGCTATATGACTCCATAACTACTCTGCTGTGAAATTGCATCTGGATTTTTCAATAGATTTAATCCTGTAGTTCCACTGTCAGGGCAACTGTACACAGCAAACATCAAAATCCAATGAAACTTATAGATTTTCATCTTGTTCCACAAAGGATGGACTTCTGCATTTTGGATACTTCATGAACTTTTTACACAGTTTTTTTTTACACAAGACACAGTAAATAATAAGTCAATTGCCATTTATGGATAATTCTGGTTAATTATAACACTGCAACACTGCTATGAGGGATCGTTACATGGGCTCACTTGGGCTCTTTATCACCAAATAAAGTGGTTTAGATAGTCTGACTAAAGCTTTGTTTTTTTACAAAATGTGTAATCATCTGATTGTTTGTGTTTCTTGCCCCACAGACATTGTTATGCAATGATTGGTTGCAAGATCTCATCAGCTATCCTGCTGAATACTATTAATGTTATCATAACCGAGAGAAAAGACAACCAAAATTGTCAAAGGCCCAAGTTGTAATAAACCAGAACATTACAGTCTGACCTGTACTGCTCAATACTTGTTTCTTAAAGATGCTGGTGTTATAGGAAATGAAGCACACTCTGCTTTTGCTTTAATTCAAGTCTATTCTGATTGGAATGTGAGCTGGAGTTCTAAAGCATGAATACGAACGCTACTTATTCCACTTCTACACATTGAATCGAACACTTTGCATCTAAAGTCGAAAGTTAAAATTGATTTGTCTTTTGAAAGTTGTGCCTGTGCTCTCCCCAGGGAGCTTTTAGCACCACCAGTAAGTGTGTAGCACTAGAGGGAAGAGGTGTTTGTTATGATAGAGCTTATAGTTTTCTCTGGTATGTGTGGAGAGTGTAAGGAGACACTGCAGGCTGAGGGGGAGAGGGGTGATCTCCTGGTCTCTCTGACCTCCAGGGCCCTCTCAGGAGAGACTGCCATGCCTCTCTTCCTCTGCCCAGATCTGGAGATGAGCCAGAGCACAGATGAATCTAGAGCAATCTCCTACCAAAATGTGATTAGTTCCTTGCTTCTCAGGTTTGGGAATGAGCTAATTCAAAGGGTACTTCCCAGGATTTTGGTCTATAAACTGTCACAATGTGGCAACTTAGGAGCGGGTACTAAGTTCACCTTTGCTTTTTTTTTTCCTCCACATACATTTGGCTCAACGCGGGGGTTATTCGAAACCTCATGAGCTCACTTTTCATGTTTCCTGACTTCCTTTTAGCAATGTATGTTTTCCCCAAATCTTATAAATTACTTTGCTGAGTGCAATGTTATTATTTACAATAAATATAACAGCCAAAACTACATAGATAAGACTCAGCCTGTAATATAGTGAAATTATCCCTCGATATAAACCTTTTGAAAATGCATAATTGTTGACAAGAAAACTACAGAAAATGCAGTGAAAGTGCCAAGTGGAAACTAGTTAGCCTGGCCTGCCAGCTTCACCTTTCTGAGTGGAAACTAGTTAGCCTGGCCTGCCAGCTTCACCTTTCTGAGTGGAAACTAGTTAGCCTGGCCTGCCAGCTTCACCTTTCTGAGTGGAAACTAGTTAGCCTGGCCTGCCAGCTTCACCTTTCTGAGTGGAAACTAGTTAGCCTGGCCTGCCAGCTTCACCTTTCTGAGTGGAAACTAGTTAGCCTGGCCTGCCAGCTTCACCTTTCTGAGTGGAAACTAGTTAGCCTGGCCTGCCAGCTTCACCTTTCTGAGTGGAAACTAGTTAGCCTGGCCTGCCAGCTTCACCTTTCTGAGTGGAAACTAGTTAGCCTGGCCTGCCAGCTTCACCTTTCTGAGTGGAAACTAGTTAGCCTGGCCTGCCAGCTTCACCTTTCTGAGTGGAAACTAGTTAGCCTGGCCTGCCAGCTTCACCTTTCTGAGTGGAAACTAGTTAGCCTGGCCTGCCAGCTTCACCTTTCTGAGTGGAAACTAGTTAGCCTGGCCTGCCAGCTTCACCTTTCTGAGTGGAAACTAGTTAGCCTGGCCTGCCAGCTTCACCTTTCTGAGTGGAAACTAGTTAGCCTGGCCTGCCAGCTTCACCTTTCTGAGTGGAAACTAGTTAGCCTGGCCTGCCAGCTTCACCTTTCTGAGTGGAAACTAGTTAGCCTGGCCTGCCAGCTTCACCTTTCTGAGTGGAAACTAGTTAGCCTGGCCTGCCAGCTTCACCTTTCTGAGTGGAAACTAGTTAGCCTGGCCTGCCAGCTTCACCTTTCTGAGTGGAAACTAGTTAGCCTGGCCTGCCAGCTTCACCTTTCTGAGTGGAAACTAGTTAGCCTGGCCTGCCAGCTTCACCTTTCTGAGTGGAAACTAGTTAGCCTGGCCTGCCAGCTTCACCTTTCTGAGTGGAAACTAGTTAGCCTGGCCTGCCAGCTTCACCTTTCTGAGTGGAAACTAGTTAGCCTGGCCTGCCAGCTTCACCTTTCTGAGTGGAAACTAGTTAGCCTGGCCTGCCAGCTTCACCTTTCTGAGTGGAAACTAGTTAGCCTGGCCTGCCAGCTTCACCTTTCTGAGTGGAAACTAGTTAGCCTGGCCTGCCAGCTTCACCTTTCTGAGTGGAAACTAGTTAGCCTGGCCTGCCAGCTTCACCTTTCTGAGTGGAAACTAGTTAGCCTGGCCTGCCAGCTTCACCTTTCTGAGTGGAAACTAGTTAGCCTGGCCTGCCAGCTTCACCTTTCTGAGTGGAAACTAGTTAGCCTGGCCTGCCAGCTTCACCTTTCTGAGTGGAAACTAGTTAGCCTGGCCTGCCAGCTTCACCTTTCTGAGTGGAAACTAGTTAGCCTGGCCTGCCAGCTTCACCTTTCTGAGTGGAAACTAGTTAGCCTGGCCTGCCAGCTTCACCTTTCTGAGTGGAAACTAGTTAGCCTGGCCTGCCAGCTTCACCTTTCTGAGTGGAAACTAGTTAGCCTGGCCTGCCAGCTTCACCTTTCTGAGTGGAAACTAGTTAGCCTGGCCTGCCAGCTTCACCTTTCTGAGTGGAAACTAGTTAGCCTGGCCTGCCAGCTTCACCTTTCTGAGTGGAAACTAGTTAGCCTGGCCTGCCAGCTTCACCTTTCTGAGTGGAAACTAGTTAGCCTGGCCTGCCAGCTTCACCTTTCTGAGTGGAAACTAGTTAGCCTGGCCTGCCAGCTTCACCTTTCTGAGTGGAAACTAGTTAGCCTGGCCTGCCAGCTTCACCTTTCTGAGTGGAAACTAGTTAGCCTGGCCTGCCAGCTTCACCTTTCTGAGTGGAAACTAGTTAGCCTGGCCTGCCAGCTTCACCTTTCTGAGTGGAAACTAGTTAGCCTGGCCTGCCAGCTTCACCTTTCTGAGTGGAAACTAGTTAGCCTGGCCTGCCAGCTTCACCTTTCTGAGTGGAAACTAGTTAGCCTGGCCTGCCAGCTTCACCTTTCTGAGTGGAAACTAGTTAGCCTGGCCTGCCAGCTTCACCTTTCTGAGTGGAAACTAGTTAGCCTGGCCTGCCAGCTTCACCTTTCTGAGTGGAAACTAGTTAGCCTGGCCTGCCAGCTTCACCTTTCTGAGTGGAAACTAGTTAGCCTGGCCTGCCAGCTTCACCTTTCTGAGTGGAAACTAGTTAGCCTGGCCTGCCAGCTTCACCTTTCTGAGTGGAAACTAGTTAGCCTGGCCTGCCAGCTTCACCTTTCTGAGTGGAAACTAGTTAGCCTGGCCTGCCAGCTTCACCTTTCTGAGTGGAAACTAGTTAGCCTGGCCTGCCAGCTTCACCTTTCTGAGTGGAAACTAGTTAGCCTGGCCTGCCAGCTTCACCTTTCTGAGTGGAAACTAGTTAGCCTGGCCTGCCAGCTTCACCTTTCTGAGTGGAAACTAGTTAGCCTGGCCTGCCAGCTTCACCTTTCTGAGTGGAAACTAGTTAGCCTGGCCTGCCAGCTTCACCTTTCTGAGTGGAAACTAGTTAGCCTGGCCTGCCAGCTTCACCTTTCTGAGTGGAAACTAGTTAGCCTGGCCTGCCAGCTTCACCTTTCTGAGTGGAAACTAGTTAGCCTGGCCTGCCAGCTTCACCTTTCTGAGTGGAAACTAGTTAGCCTGGCCTGCCAGCTTCACCTTTCTGAGTGGAAACTAGTTAGCCTGGCCTGCCAGCTTCACCTTTCTGAGTGGAAACTAGTTAGCCTGGCCTGCCAGCTTCACCTTTCTGAGTGGAAACTAGTTAGCCTGGCCTGCCAGCTTCACCTTTCTGAGTGGAAACTAGTTAGCCTGGCCTGCCAGCTTCACCTTTCTGAGTGGAAACTAGTTAGCCTGGCCTGCCAGCTTCACCTTTCTGAGTGGAAACTAGTTAGCCTGGCCTGCCAGCTTCACCTTTCTGAGTGGAAACTAGTTAGCCTGGCCTGCCAGCTTCACCTTTCTGAGTGGAAACTAGTTAGCCTGGCCTGCCAGCTTCACCTTTCTGAGTGGAAACTAGTTAGCCTGGCCTGCCAGCTTCACCTTTCTGAGTGGAAACTAGTTAGCCTGGCCTGCCAGCTTCACCTTTCTGAGTGGAAACTAGTTAGCCTGGCCTGCCAGCTTCACCTTTCTGAGTGGAAACTAGTTAGCCTGGCCTGCCAGCTTCACCTTTCTGAGTGGAAACTAGTTAGCCTGGCCTGCCAGCTTCACCTTTCTGAGTGGAAACTAGTTAGCCTGGCCTGCCAGCTTCACCTTTCTGAGTGGAAACTAGTTAGCCTGGCCTGCCAGCTTCACCTTTCTGAGTGGAAACTAGTTAGCCTGGCCTGCCAGCTTCACCTTTCTGAGTGGAAACTAGTTAGCCTGGCCTGCCAGCTTCACCTTTCTGAGTGGAAACTAGTTAGCCTGGCCTGCCAGCTTCACCTTTCTGAGTGGAAACTAGTTAGCCTGGCCTGCCAGCTTCACCTTTCTGAGTGGAAACTAGTTAGCCTGGCCTGCCAGCTTCACCTTTCTGAGTGGAAACTAGTTAGCCTGGCCTGCCAGCTTCACCTTTCTGAGTGGAAACTAGTTAGCCTGGCCTGCCAGCTTCACCTTTCTGGTGGAAACCCTAGTTCTTCTGGCCTGCCAGCTCCACTTTCTGAGTGGAAACTAGTTAGCCTGGCCTGCCAGCTTCACCTTTCTGAGTGGAATGCAAACTTAACAGTACTAGAAACAATCGTAGAAAAATTATGGAAAATAATGCCTTATATCAAGGTTCGGAGGATATGCAAGGCCATGACGTGCTCCATTAGCAGTGCACCATGAAAGCTGACTGTCTCTGACTCTGACTGTATCAGCACCAGTTCTCGGATAACAGTCAGCTTCTCTCATGGGAAACGCTTCCCCAGAAGCTTGGGTAAGTGGTTTTAATGTTGCGGCTGAGTGGTGTATATCCTTAAATAAAAACGTGAGAAACTGTATTTCGTTTTGACTTCAACCCGAGCTCTGTTCGGAATAGTTTATGTAGAGCAGCCTGAGGCCTTGTTTTGCTCATGTGTGGATGACAGCTCTGCCATAGATAACTGGAATGTGACAACCTGTTTATTAGTCACTTGAGACATATAACTTCCACATGGTCCTATGGGCTGGCACGACATAACTTAGACATATTTGGAGCGGCTTACACCATGGTCTTTGTGGAGTGAAAAAAAAGGCAACTGTCCGACCTGGACCATGACTATCTGCCCAGAGTCACGAGTTTCAGCAACTTTCCAGCAGCCATCCAAGGGAAGAACTGTTTTTAGACTCTGATAGTACTTTCTTTGTGCTGGGAGTGTGATACTCAAGCTCTTCCTTTTAAGAGCCTCACATAATAACCATAAATTTAGCAGCAGTTTGATGGTCTGACCTTGGAAAACAAACAGAACGCTCATGTCTGTGGCAGTGACGTGGAGCTGGGCCAGGATATCAGAGCAGCTGTTTCTTTTCTGCCTGCGGAACACAGAGTGAGTGCTGAAGCTCTAAACCCTCTGCCCACCCTGGCCGAACAGAGGGGAAGGGGAAGGAGGGGCAGAGGGAGGGGTGCTGCCTGTTGAGCCCAAGGTGAAAGGGTGCCACAGACCTGCAAATGGAGACGAGCAGCTAACACTCAATCTGACTCTGCCAATCGGGGGGAATGGGGAGGGGTTGGGGTGCTGTTGGATGTGTACACTGTCTGCCTTTAGTCTGCCTGCTGCTCATGAGACAGAAGCCCTCTATACTCATTTGATTCTCTTTTTTCTCTCTTTTCTCTCCCCCTCGCACTCTTTTCTCTCCGTCACACTCTTTCTTTCCCTCAGTTTCCAGCCGTCCCATCTGTTAGTGATTTAGGCACAGGCTCAGGGGAGAGGCAAGTCTGCTAAGGGAGAGGAATCAGGGCAGGGAGGGAGGGAGGGAGGGAGAGAAAGGGAGGAAGTCCACGCAAGTTTGTTTTACAGGATTCAGCTCAGGCTGGGACTAGGCGCAGTGCTGCATCTGGAGGTCGGAGCAGCAGAAAAGTGAAGCCAACCAGTGCAGCCGAGCAAGAGGAGCTGCCCAGAGACTTTTCCAAAAGCCAGGAGACACTGACAGAGACAGAGACAGAGTGGGGGGATCAGTGCTCCACTGGGCAAACACACAAATATGGCTGCTAATTCACTGTCCTGCCTCTGCCTTCTCTGCATCCTCTCAGGGATCGCCTATCCAACGTCTGCCGCCAGGCTCTGGGAACAGCAGCAGACGGTGCTGAGAGTAAGACAGACTCGGTTTTATCTATTATTCTAGTACAGCTATGTTTATGTTTTTACTCACTGCACATTCATGTAATGAGGCTGATGATCATGTACATAAATTTTGGGGTAAAAATTTAAAGGGGGGCAGATTTGGGAGTGATGAGTTTTGGCTGTCTTGAGAGCTCACTGAGGACTTGTGTCCGTCTGATGACTTGTTGACTTGACTCTGTCTGGACTTCACAATGGTGCCGTTTTGTGTTTACATGCACACGTATGTGTGTGTGTGTGTGTGTGTGTGTGTGTGTGTGTGTGTGTGTGTGTGTGTGTGTGTGTGTGTGTGTGTGTGTGTGTGTGTGTTGGCATCATCAGAGTCCCCCCCCATAGCTAAAGCTCAGGTGAGCTCTGAGTTACTGTCTCCACTGTCATGCCCCTCCCTGACAGTTCCCTAATGGAAACCAGCTGCTAAATGTTGAGCAACACCCCAGAGAGAGGAACACAGAGACTGAGAAAGCGCACAACAGACAGTGAGAGCACGAGAAGCTATAAAGGACTATTGGCACACAGGCCAGCATTCCCTTAGCTCAGCATAGCTCCAATGGACACGAGTTCAAAGGCCAAACTATCAACCAGCAGACAGTTTTCATTTTATAAAACTTAAATCTTGATATCTTTTCTATTTTTGCTGAGAAGTTATAATCTATTGGACTGACATTATATCAAACCCATGTTTTCTACTATTTACAGATAAATGTTTTTCCAGCAGGAGCCATAGAATATATTTTGCATAATGTGATTGCCTCCCCATAAACGACGTGTGACAAATCAAAGGAAAAACCTGAAAAATGAGTGAAGAATGAGTGGCGCTGCCCCCATCCATAGGGTAGGAGAAAGATGATGTGAATCATGTGCTGTGGCCTTTGCAGTCACAAGATCTCAGTTGAACAGTACATCCATTAGAGATTTCGGACCAATGAGGGAATATCTTGGTGAAGAATGTGGTCCATGCCTCTGCTAGAGTCCAGAGACTTGGACAATCAATGCCAAGGAGCTTTGAGGCTGTTCTGGAGGCTGGTGGTGGTCCAACAACTTACTGAGACACTTATGTTGTCTTTTCCTTTAATTTGCAACCATCTGTAGAATCTCAATTGGTGCTTTTAATTCAGCATTTCCTAGTTAATTCAAAATGCATCCCCATGCACAAAACTTCACAGGAAATGATGTAGAAGACATTATGTGAACTGCATGTATGCACTGGGATCAGTACTACCATGACCTCCTCGGTCTTCTTTATTGACGCGACTAATCCTCTCAGGCTGCTGTTTGTTTGGCTGCACTGAAAACTGATATGAGAGTTGTTTTTTCTGCATTTCTCACAGAAAAGCAGCTTCAGTATTTCTGATCCCATTTTTGAAAAAAAAAAAGACTGAAACATATATCATTAAAACAAATGGGCCATTATAACCAGAAATGACATGTGTCTCAAAGTCATCCACAACTGAAATCTGTACAATTATAGCTTTCATGAACTTCTACAAGATGACTGAGTTCCCCTTCATTTATCATGCAGCCCATTATTCTCTAGAATTAATTCCGCATTGGTTGATTCTGCACTTCAGGGTTCACATCCAGTACCAATATTCAGGTAGCAGAGTTATTGTAGCTTGGCAGAAACTAAGGATGTGGAGGTTGTAGTATCAAATGGGGATGTAGGGAATCTTTCATGCAGGAGCTTACATCCTTTCCCAGACCTGCACCTCACATTTTGGTTTTTATTAAAAATCCAAAAACCTTGACCATGCTGTGGTTGCAAATTAAAGAATATTGTCACTAAATGTAATTAAATGTATTCTGGGGTTTTAAAAAGATGACTAATATTGACAGTTTAGTCTAGATACAGGGTTGTGATAATGGAATCCATTTTAGCCAAACATGAAAACCAAAGTCTAAACAGTTTACTTTAAAGCAGCATATCGCTTGCACGATATGTGATGTGTACTACAGCTCTAATGAGTCAATGTATGTTAGCAATAATCCACCTAAATATATGACTTACTGATCTATAGTGCGATTGACTGGTTGACGGCGTATCTTGTGTAGTTGATGTAGTCTACTTATCCTTGTATAATGTGCATGTGTCAGCTGCAAATAGATAGAACAAGATGTCAGGTCACAGATAAACTACAACTTTTTCCTCCTACTGTGGTTGTCATTATGTGGAGGCTTTTCAGGTTTATTTATCCCCACTGACGTCATGGAACTGCACTGAAGAGCCATGAGTCTTGGCAACCATGATTTAAGTGGCTATATAGTGACTTTTCTCAGAGGATTTCGGTACAAGGAAACGTCTGGGGAAAAGGGGCTGTAGATCCAAAATGTCTATGCGAATGTGAAGGTATACAGTCGCCAAACTTGGAAATGCTAAGCCGGTGCGATTATTTTGTGATGCACATGTTCATTTCTTAATGTCTGACATTTCTGAGCTGAGGGTCCCCTGAGAGCAGCCCGCACTCCCGCAGCCAGACTGTCTGAGCACTGTTATTGAGTCAGGATGAGATTCTCATGACCCTGGACCTGTCCCATACTGAAATCCAGTTTCTCATCCCCCTCTTCAATGTCAGTATGAGTGCAGCAGCCAACTCCAGTTGGGAAACAAGGCGGAAATGAGATTCAACCTTCAAGCCTCAACACTTAATCCACTTAATTCTTCTGCTCTTGGAAAACTCAGTCCAGAGTCAAGGCAGATGTGTATATTAACTTAGAGTACAAGCACAGGACCAGTCACAGTCAGAAGTTGTCACTATAAAACAGTCTATCATAGAGGCTTCCCAACCCCATACACACTCTGGGGAGAGGGCATGGCTGCACATTTTGGAAGCTACATGACCAGAGAGTGTGTTGACTTTGGACACTACTCATCTGTGGAGCCAAATCCTGTTTTTGTGCTTGATACAAGCTCCATTTGTTCAGCTCTGTATCACAGAGTCATATAAGCAGCCAGCCAACAAAAGGAAATACACTGATAAATACTGTCAGAGCAGAACAGGGACCGGACCATTGGAAAAGGCAGCTCACATTAGAACTGTGAGAAGCTATATAACTTGTTGAATGTCATCTTTGTTCTCCGCTGTAGTGGGTACAGTGCGAGGGCCGCGGAAATAGTTCACATTACTGAGTGTGCTCATAGTTGGCAAAAGGGTGCTGAGGTCAACTGTTTTCATTTCCATGATAGTTGAAAGAGATGAATTAGTCACCACCATTTTTGAAAAGCTTATTCAAACTTTCATATTCAATATTACAGGATTACCCTGAAGGGAAATGGGTCTTAAAGGAATAAGTCAAGATTTGGACAACAACAATTATTTGCGCTCTCTTTGCTAGCCAGGTTCTGTCCAAAGTTAAAAGTGCAGCTACCAACAACTCTAAACTCTAAACATGTCCATCAAAACTCAAATTATATGAAAGCCAAGAAGAGCTTGTGTTGTTTTTGTGAAAAAAGTCTGACATTTCAAGCAAAGTTTAACTTTTATTTTTTATTTCCACCAAGCATGCATGTGGTGTTGTGGATTATGTTATTTCAGTAATATGTAAACATACCATTATCTCAATATTGGCATATTAACACCTTATAAAGCTTTTAGCAAACAATGTTAGCCTAGACTGTATGATTGTGCCTGGCCAAGATAAGTCAATAGTAACTACCAAGTAGTCATCTCCTGGTCTCCACTCTGTTCACCAGCCTGTCACTAACTTTGACAGGTAGTGTAAGAGGCCTTTCTCCCTCGAGGTGCATGGATAAAGTGTTGTTTGTAAAGACTTTTGCTCTAGCAAAAATTCAGAATTGCCCATTTTTCTGTTAATGTTCAAGTAGAGACAAGATACTGCTTGTTAATCAATGAGTTTTACAGGTGTTGGTAAGTGAATTTTTAACTTTTAACTAGACAGAGCCAGGCTAGTTGCAGTAATCCCCCCTGGTTTCAGCCTTTATGCTAAGCTAGGATATCACATTCATACATATCCAGTTCATGAAAAGAAAGCAGCAGTTACAATGCAATGATTAAAATACAAAGTCATCGAAACACAGGCCAAAAAAATGTTATTCCACCAGCTGCTGGGTGGTTTGCATGAGATGCATTCCCCTCATTTCAAAGGAGTCTAAAGGGTCCATGTCCCACCTCTGCACCATTTGCTCAATCTCCCTCAAACCTAAACTCCCTGTCCTGTGCTCCCCTGTGTATACACACTACAGCTGTTTGACCAATCATGTGGACTGTCACGCAGCTTGGTCTGAACCATTTCTAAACTCTTTTAAGTGGCTCTACAAATGCTAAATAGCACTAGAACTCTGTTTTTTCCCATAAAACTTGTGGATTATTACTCCTAATCGCTGGAATACCATTTGGAGCCAATACTACATCTTTTTTCTGTGAACACCAAACACATTTACATCCATAGTTGTTTTTTCAAGATGCGATTGCATTGAAGGTTGAAACATTGAGTGTTTAAATGCTACTGATAAGTGTTGTATGAGTGTATGTGCACCGTGGGTCAGGGGAACCCACAGGAAGAGAATCTGCAGGAAGAATCACTGCTGCCCTTCACAGGATGTTTGACATTAGCTGGCGACAGCGGGTCTTTGTCTCACAGCCCATCTGTGACAATGTCAGAGGAAAATATGAATCACATGCAGGCTTGCAGGACTGTATGTGTGAGGAATGTTTCGTCCTCTGGCTGTTCGGGCATCAATGTCCCGTTGACTGAGTGGAAAAAGGAGGTCAAAGTATGGAGTTCTTACAGACTGTTGCAAACAAAGTGCTATTGTACGCTCGTATGCCTCAATGAATGGTGCTGCTTCAAATGTTCAAAGATGTTTAAAGGGGTTTGTGTGTTTGTGTGTGTGGGAGGGAGTGGGGGGTCTGTGTTGGGGGGGGGGGCGTGGCTCTGTGTGAATTCTGACATCACACCGTCCTGAGAAATGGGGATAAACAAACATCAGACAGGATGCAGGTTTTAAGATGACATTTTGTGAATTGGAGCAAACGGCTGCAATTCAGGGGCGTTTTCTCACAACTCACTTTGTGCACTTTAAAAGAAATCAGTCTTTTTGCATGAAACATTGTTGGTATTGCTTGGAGTTAATGTATAACTTGAAAGTCTACAACAAACGTCTAAACATCTAACTAAACATCAGTATTATCAGGGATATTAGATGCATTCCTCTATTAATTGCTCTCCTTACCAACCACAATACCCTCCATATATTAACAGAACAATTAATCAAAACACATCGTCTTTTGTGAATTTACTTTGGTAAATTACTTGGACTATGTGCACTAAGGAGCTATACACCATAAAGAAATATAGATATATATAAATAATATTACAAAATAAGTAAAGGTTTGGACTTGTTATGCCAGGGTCAGGACCTCCCTACTTTTGACAGAGCTGACCCTTTGGGCCTTGGGCTTGTGTATGGTGGGCCGGCTCGTAATCAATCTGTGTTTGCAAAGTAACCGTACGGTGAGATTTGCAAAACGATGGGTTGAAGAAGAAGCAAGGTTTGAAAACGTTTAGGACATTCATTTGACTAGTTTATACTGGGACCATAGTATTGGCTTATTAGCTTTTGTGTGGATACTGACTTTGGTCCCAAACACTTGATTTCATTTTGCGTCCCTATCTGCTTGAGAATGAGGAAACCAATCTTTAATTACCTCTGTGATTAGGTTTCCTACATTCCGTCCTCGTGTGCTGAGATGTTTGTTTGAAGATTATTTGCTGGTCTTCTTATGGATCTCAGACTGGCTTAGAAACTGTATGACAGATAATATTGGATTGATTTTTGTCCAAATGTGGGCTCTTTATCTTTCAAATAAGCTGATTCACTCCCTGGTACTTGCTGTCTCAGTTAGTCACTAAATGATATACTTAATGTTCAAGCCAAATGGCATGGGTTCCCCTGCCGCCCACCAGTGGCACCTAATGATGGTGATAATGGTTAGTCAGTCTGCTCTCTAATTGAAAACTTACGGTTGTAAATTAGAGATATTAAATTCAAATGGCTGTTGTTACATAATATATAGTGTGTTGTATATACTGTGCTCATTTGGGCTCACCAGAGGATGAATCCTTTGATTTTGGACACTTCATTACCTTTTTTTCTTGTGCCATCCTTGGGACAAAATGTCAACCTCTAACAAAATCTAGAGTCAGCAGACGGAACTACGTCTGCTGGTGTTTAACTTTTTTTTCTTCTTCTGTAAGCATGTACATTTCTGTCTCCACTGCAGGTGTGTGCGAAAGGGTTTTTCCTTAGTGAGCAAAACATATGCTTACCATGTAACTGTAAGGGCCACGCAGACTACTGTGAAGACATTACGGGCGTTTGTATAGTAAGTATTCCATAAGTTATCAGCGTTAACAAACTACTTTGGTCATTTTTATGAGGACAACTAATAGATTGTTTAAATACTGTGAGAAGTAGGGTGCCATAAGTTTAATGTTTTTCCTTTCAGAACTGCAGGGACCACAGCACAGGTGATTTCTGTGAAATGTGTGAGGACGGTTACATGCTGGCTCCCACCCGGGACGGACGCCACACCTGTCACCCTTGCGCCTGCCCCCTCTCAATCCCCTCCAACAAGTAAGTGGGTCTGTTCTTGTCTCTGCATCCACAAGGCTGTGTGTTGGCAGCCAGTGTGTAATCTCTGAAATGCTTTCCCCCGGCGTGATGGCCAGCTTTGCAGTGCACTGCAACAGAGGAGGTGCCATCCTGCGGTGCAAGTGCCAGGAGGGCTACGCTGGACATTCCTGTGAGAGGTCAGTGCCCACTAGGCTTCTAACAACCAAACAAGAAGTTATGTGCCTCCCACGTGAAAAAAATGTGCAGTCCATGCCCATTCAATAAAAAATACAGATTATAAAAGCCATGATTGAAGCATGTATGTGGCATCTAACCATCACACATACTAATAAACAGTGTATTGTTATTTGTAACTAATGGCTGAAATAGGGCCTAATAATTCATTTCAAACTTTGAGAGTTCCAACTCATGACTAATCTGCTCTGGCTTGCCTTGTCTTGGTAGCTCTTAAATTTATCAGTAAACTTGATTATTTTAAAAAAGAAACTTTAAGGGATGATTTATTAATATGGATACTTGTTTGGTTGTCAGGAAGCATGAAACCTATGAAACATTTCTTAATGGATTATCAACATACATACGGTATATTTCCCAAATTTAAACACCAGCAAAAAATTTTCAGAACCTTTCAACTCCAAACTTTTTATAACGGTTCCTACATATATAAATAAAAGTGTTACTAAATGTTTTGTAAACCATTTCATTCCTTATATCAGTGTAGTTCTTCGCAAAAGCCCATCTGTGGAGGTCGATTTTGTTTTTGATTGGTGGCATATTTGTCTTATTTTCTGTAAGTGCTACACATTGCAAATGAAGACAATACCTGCAAATGGGCAAAGCAAAAAGAAATGAAGAAAACATCCTCACCAAATTGTCAACACATATGGGACTTACAAAAACGCAGCAAATAAGTAAAACGCAGGAGAAACACTTTAATCAGCTGGACAACACATACTCTACGCAAAGAAACTGTCTGGAAACGAGGAGCAGACACAAACACTGCAGGTCACATGGAAGACAAGAAGAGGAAGTTTCTTCGTTTGTCTGTTTCCTTTGGTTGCAGCGCCTTGTGCTTCCTCTGCCTCTGTCATTTCCACAGTTATTGGCCACATCCACATGACATCATGTTTGTACTACAGCTAGAAAAGAGTCTGCTGGTCCTAGTGCAGGTCAGAATCTCTTTGTTATTGCAGATGGTGGTTGGTCCTCTACTGGAAAACAAACCGACAATGTACTACTACTGGACGGTTGCATTTTTACTGCGGCATGTGGCTAAATGACAAATCCAAAGGTGGATGTGAGTTGTTGCTGTTCATTGTAACAGGCAGTGATGATATATATTATACCCATCCAGGTGTGCTCCCGGTTACTATGGCAACCCCATGGAGATCGGCAATTCCTGTAAGAGGTGTGAGTGTAACGGCAACTCCGACCCCAACCTGATATTCAACGAGTGCCACAACGTGACGGGGCACTGCCAGCACTGCTGGGGAGACACAGCCGGCGCCCACTGTGAGAGGTGTGCCCCAGGTTTCTACGGCGATGCCATCGGCACCAAGAACTGCAGAGGTGGGGGCAACAAGTGAACTCCTACACCTTGAACCTTCATTCAAGAGATGTTTGAGCCATACTTGAAAGACTTATTGTTAAGCCTAACAAATGTTGACTTTTACTTTGTTATTAGGGGAAGAGGTTTTTTTGGGATATTATCTCACACCGTATTGCAGTCAACATATAAATATCTTTGAAAAATAATCTGTTTTTTAAGTGTTACTTCACCCCTAGGTTTTTAGGGCTAAATCAAACTGCTCCATGTATGTGAAAAATGCTAAAAATTGGGAAAGGGGCTGAGAGGTTGGCAGGGGGCGTGGATGCGTGAGTCAGGATTTGCTCAGTGACGTCCCCAGAGGCCAGAGAAAAATGAACAGCAACACAGAATATCAAGGCACTTATCCTAGATGGCTCTTATGGCTCCATACAAGGATCAAAGATACACCTACCATACAACAAAATGCATTAATTAACATAACATTTATCTGTGCACAAACAGTTAAAACAACCACTTGAGTTTTCAGTGGAAGTTACATGCTGGAATTGTTCTGGTGAACAAGAGTTTATCCATTTACTTCTGTGCAGAGCACCAGTTGTATGTCAAATCCATAGTGACAACCAGACTAATACATATAGCATTTAATTAATCATTGTGATCAAAATTTGTTTTGAGATCTTGATCTTGATTAGACTATGGTAGAGAGAACAGCAAAAAAAGGAGTTGCTCAGTGACAAAAGGCACTTGTGCTAGAGGGCTCTTTTGAGGTGAAGATCTTTTCCACTCTGGAATCCCCTGAAGCAGAAGTTAGTGTGGTGGAGGACGTGGGTGGTCCTGAGTCAGATCAATTCCAACCATTGGCTCCAGCCCCAGTGATGCCTAAAATTGGAGCTCTTGAGATGGAGCACATAGAATAGTGTTATCTGAAAGATACCAGTTGCAAATGTACATAACAGAGTGTTGTTATTGATGCAACTGCTGCCTACAATCACTGCTGAGCCCTATGGGGGACTGAAGGGAAAAAATGTCATCCAGTGGTAGTGATACAGCACAAGTCTGAACCACTGAGCCAAAATTATTAAGTAGAGGGTTGGCAAAAAAAATAGTGTAAACTCCTGTGAAAGATGAGTCTGGATGAGTATATATATTGAAATGGTTGTGGATTCACAGACTCCCACCCAAGGACAGTTGCTGGGGGAAGTGGGTGTTAACATTCTATTTTTAATGTAAATTTCATGATGTAATTGAGTCCCAAACAGTTGACTCTACATCAGCATTGAGCTTGCAGGGTTCGGGTTGATTCAAAACAGGAGATAGCACGTTGAGCCATTTTCAACCCACAAAATACAGATTTTAAATCTTTGGAAAAAAATCTCCACAGCAACACCAGCATTGATGTGTTTCACCGCAGTACAGTCACATCATTTAGTTCACAGCTCAGCAAACTTGTCCAAGTGCAGAACCTCATTAATCTCACATTTTAATTTTTTATCGGCTGAGTTTTCATGAGTTTATTTGTGGTCTGTTTGCAGTCCGATGCTTTTCACTGGAAAAGCAAGACAAGGTCACCATTCAGGATCAAGGATTACCGTACGCCCTCCGAGGGCCTGCAAGTCCAAAAATAACCGTGCCTGTGACATCACTTGACCATCACTGCAGGACATATCATTACTGCATAGGCATATCATTACTGCTTATGTCCTGTGTCTTTTCCCAGAGTGCCTGTGCAACAAATGTGGCACCTCCTCGTGCGACGACAGGACAGGAGTGTGTCACTGCAAACCAGGAGTTGCTGGACGACTCTGTGACCAGTGTGAGGTGAAGGAAACTTTGTGACTCTTCTCAGTCCAGCTGGTATTTTTCCAAGAGACTCACAGAGCCTATGTGAAGCAGGGTTAAAGGATGATGTTTGGGAGGTTTATATAACCTGGGTATTATCATTATCATTGGTCTTGGTTATCATTCTTACCAGTAATGATAACATGGTACTATACAAGTTAATTGCAGAGATCTGGGAATGTAGCATCATTGCTAAAACAAAGTTCTGCAGATGAAGAAACAAACCCCCACATTAGCCAAAAATATCTGGAGAGGAAAAAGATGTAAAGTTAAAGGAAACTAGCCTAAATTTTCTGGGTGTGGTTGAAACATTTGTAGTAGCAGCGGTGCCTTCACACATTGAGTCTACAGAGGTTTTGTTAATTCTCTGTTTGTGAGATGTGTGACAGTTAAATCTGAAGTTGAAGCAGTTACATAGCGTTAGTCATCAGCTGAGGCACTGAGAGGATCTGAAGTATTTGTTAGTCTGAAGTTCAGTTCGACTGAAGTGCGAGCACTGTATTACCACACGTGATTAGGCTGTTCGCCACACAAAGGGCTGAAAACAGCTGAACCGGTAGTTGAAGTGGAATAACTGAAAACAGTCGAACTTTCGTTTAAAAAAGGTATGAATGAGAAACAACTGAGCTGTCAGCTGAAGAGTAGGACATTTATGTGGCTTAACTTTTTAAAGTTGACATGTAAAGGGTCAAAAAAGTAGAAGTGTCAGTTAAATTGAATAAAAGCAGTGCCAGTTGATGTGGAGGTAGTTAAAACAGTGTCAGGTGATATGACTGGCAGCTTGTAATTTGCCATATGAGAGCTGAAGATAGATTGACTGTCATTTGCGAAGTAAAGGGTGAAATTAATTGAAAGGTCACCAGATGTGTAGGCATTGTTTAGGAGAAAACAACCACTATGGATCCTTTATAAACATCCAGCAGCACCAAGTTTTATAACGAGTCCAACTGTGAGAGCAATTAGGTTTCTTTACAGCTATGCATTGTGGTAGTAATGTCAACGTGTTCAAAGATCACAGTAATGACTTTAATTTGCATGATGTTATCATAACTGATGGAAATGGAGAATAAGAGCTCGGCTGTAATAGTCCAGAATCATCATTTACACGATGCACAAAGCATTTAAAAGTAATCAGAAACAGGCAAATGCTGGGATCTAACAGTCCTTTTCGTTCATGCAATCTAGGAGGGCTACTCGGGTTTCTCCAGCTGCCAGGGCTGTCGGAGGTGCGAATGCAGCCCGGCCTCCATCCGTTCCACCTGCCACCCTCTCACCCGCAGCTGTCCATGCCGCCCGGGGGCTGGGGGTCGTTACTGCGAGCGCTGCCTCCCAGGTTACTGGGACTACAGCCCCGCCGGCTGCCAGAGTAAGCCATCCGTCTGTCACACAATACGTCAAATGCTCTCATACTCTTTCGAATAAGTGTCTCCAGACCATTTGCTGAAACATTCAATGAGGGACAACATTTTCCCAGAGGAAAAAGCTGTGCCGAGGGTTCACGTTCCCACACCCACTGACACAGTAGTGCCGATGATGTCAGAGAGGCATCTGCTCTGAGCTGTGACCCTGTGGCCGGAGAATCTCTGCAGAGAGCCAGATGACATCACTGTGCAAACCAAAATCTATAAAAGCAGACGGCCGATAAAATCACCCCCCCCCCCCCCCACAAGAGGCCACAAGACAGATGTTCAGGCTTGAAGCCAAGATAACATCTGTGGGCCCTGATACATATTTGATAATAGCCCTGACTTGTTTCCAGTTCATTGGGAATTTAAGCTAACTTGCACAACTTTCTGCCTTTCACTGTGTGATGAAATGCACCTGTATCTATCCTTTTTTATAGAGTGCAACTGTGAGAGCGGCCACTGTGATATGCACACAGGAGAGTGTCTGCCAGAGGCAACAGTCAACCAGTGCAACATCAGTAGGTGGAGTTCACGGCCGTAGTGTAGACAGTCTTTAATATCAAAGGGCCGATTTTCTTGTATGTTTGAAAGGCTAGAAACATGTTTAATTTACATTTATTTTGGTTTTAGGCTGTGATGAGTGCATCTGGCATCTAATCAGGGACTTGCAGCTGGCCAACAAAACGCTGGACCAGCTGAAAGTTGGAGTGTTGAACATCTCCACTGGGGCTGCTGCTAATGACAGGCTCAAATATTACAACTACACAGCCCATCAGCTGCAGGTACCTGCAAATATGAATCAAAAGAAATAATAAAGCTGCGCCAATCAATGTTTCTCAGTGGGGCTTTTTAGCCTCTTTTAGCTAATTGCTTTGGTATTGTGGCCTGAAATGTTACCATTGTATGCCATTGGCCATTGTATGTTAAAATTCTATTATTATTATTATCTAGATGTTGAGTTCCACCCTGAGAGGCCAAAAAATATAAAGGATTTAAAGCAGCTTTAAATGTGTGAAATGTAAGAAATCTTTACCTAAACTGGACATACATTAGATGATGCTGGTTAAAAAAGGGAAAATGAAATTGCTGTACTTGTTTATATTTTCTTTTATGTGTCCTCTGATGCAATGAAATGAATTGCTTTTTTTTTCAAGAATCAGTTTCAAGGATGGAGAAGCAAGTTATCCACTATGAGGGCCCAGGCCGGGGAGCTGGAGGAGGCCACGGACACTGTGGTGTTAGACATCAAGCAGCTGGGAGTCTCGGTTAGCTAAGTTCTCTTACACTTAACTCACTTCTACCTTTCAAGAAGTCCTTGGAAGGTATTGTTTTTCCTAGAAATATATGTGAACTTATTCTAAACTCTCTACAGTAACAGTGTGGTCTTTAAAATCATCCGAGGTTATTGGTTATTTTGCGTGGTGATTTGTAGGAGAGAGTGATGGTGACTTTGGGGAACAGGCTGGATAACAACACGTTGGAGACCTTCACCCTGGCTGAGCAGCTCAACACAAACCTCACTGAACTCAACATTCGCATCGAAGGTAACATTTTGTTTTATCAGTGTCTTGTGAATCTTTCTCTCAATGATGAACTTGTCTTACTGGAGAGAACCATGTGACTTCTGAACCTGCACTAACAATCCGAATGCCTTATTCCTTCTAGTCCCTAACTCATATGCAGGGTACATTATGCATGCTGTGACGTCCGTGTCCATATGTGTTAACGTATGCCTTTGCGCTTGCGTGCAGAGATGATCCATGATTGGGAGCTGTACAGCGTTCACCAGGAGGTGGACCCCGCGGTGGTCAGACGCAACACAGAAATGGCCCAGGGAATGGTGACCTGGATGAGGACACTGGACCTGTCCCCACGAGAGCCCACCGCCACCGATGAATCAACCGAGGCCCACGACTGTGAGGACATGTAGCTCATGAAACACACACGAGTACAAGCACAGTCAGAGAAATGCACATGCTCAGTCACTGTTATCCTCTCTGGCATCAGTTTAATATGGCAACACATGGCACTTGTGAGATTGTGTTTAAATGAATTAATTGTTGACCATTACAATGGAGAGTGAAGATTATAAGAAATGAAACAGATCATCATGTTGTAAATCTGCAAATAGTCAGTAAACTTGACAAATTTCAAATAATACTCAGACTGATCCTATTAAACTTTTTGCTGAAGAGTGGCTCATAAAACAAGTGACAATAACAGGGTAATGGTAAATGATAAACTGTAGAATAACTCCAGCTAGAGCAGAGAGCAGTCATGAAGTCAGTAAACCGACATTTTTATAGAAATTTCAATCCATCTTTGGGAAGACTGTAGCGGCAAAGCCCCTGAGGGTATAGATTTGAGTAAGGCTATGTTCTAATTGTTATAAATTCAACTTTTTATTTACAAACCCCACAAACTTTCCACAGAAGCTGCCATGTTTTTTTTCCAGTTTAATACTTAAGGTAAGGGCCAAAACAGCCGATTAAAGATGCATTTGTCCAGTCCATGAAAGTCTGTTTAAGATTTTATAGCAGTCTATGCAATTCTTGTCAAGAAAACCTAATGACATCGCTATCCATAGAACCAGGCCACTATTGTGGCCAAAAGTCATGGCTTAGCTTTGTGAAGACATACATTTGTCCCCTTAGTCATTCGTATATTATTCTTCCTGGCTTTTAGTTAGATTTTTATTAAAGGAAGAAAAAGGCCAAGACAGCCATTTCCTCTGCTGGGGACCACTCCCAAACCCAATCTGATGTTCACTCAGCAACAGTGTAAGAGAGAATTTGGTCTGAGAGTTTTCAGTTGAAGGTGCTGAGTCACGCAGACGTGACATGAACAATGTGACGGATCCTGCTTCTGATTTCACCTCCAGTGCTGAGGCGTGTCCGTCAGCTGGAGAAGAAGCTGATGACCACGGACGCACGCCTCCCACCCGTCAGGGAGGTATTGTCCCGCTTCTCCGCCAAGCTGTCAGATGCTCAGGGCTTTCTCCAGAGAGCAGCCACCAGTGTCCAGCAGACGGAGGACAAGAACCGGGCCAGCATCCTCAAACTCCAGAGGAATGAGGTGACTTCTCGTGATGCCCTGGCTCTGTCATCCCTCTCTCATCTCTCCCCCAGTGTTCCCTTCTTATTCTGTGTTTGTCACTATGAATTTATTAGGACACATGTCCCATTAAAGACCTCACCCCCAGGATGAGGTGGGCCAGCACGAAGCTCCTCATTTAAGTGCTGTCTGCTTTATCTCCACTCACAGTGTTTCAAACAATGTTGAGTTATGCTCAATAACACAGAGGTATTAGGCCCCAGAGGACACAAGAAGAGCCTGTCCTTCCTGCAGTGTGAGGGAGATCTGGTTGTTGTTTGCCAGACATTTCAGCGATGTCTATTATTTCAATATTTAAGTACTGAGAACAGAAACACAAAACCATCTGTGGGTCTGGGTTGGGACAGTTACATTAGGAGGGAGCCCACACGGGGGGGACAAGCGATGCTGCAATGCAGATTTTTTCCCACGATAATATCCAGAGCATGCACACAGAAAGATGGCTTTATTTTCACATGATGCAATCCCACAGCTAAAACACAAAGTTACTTCTGGACAGAGGAGATTCATCTTCTCTTCTCCCAACACTTGGAGACAAAACCAACACAGTTTCAGACATTTAGACTGTTTATGGATATCTATGATAGATAGATAGATAGATAGATAGATAGATAGATAGATAGATAGATAGATAGATAGATAGATAGATAGATAGATAGATAGATAGATAGATAGATAGCAGAGCTGTAGGGATGGTGGAGTATGCAGATATGCAGCATGTTGACCTCCTCTGGGCAGGATGATTTACAACATACCCACTTTAATACATCCAGAGAAACATGTTGCATTAGTTTCCACCCTGCAATCTCCCTGACAATGGAAATACCAGCCTATAAGCCCATTTATAGCAGTGTTTAAAATATCAGGAGTTGGGAGAATGATTAATTAATTTCAATGGAATGGCTGCAATCAGTAGATTCCCCTGAGGAGTTCAGCTTTGGTGAACCCTGACATGCAAATTCGCATCGGGAACCATTAGGATAATTTCAGGAATGGAGAACTGCTGTGGGTTATTAGCTGTGTCAGACTTTCCTTAATATAAAGTTTTAATAAATGGGGAAAAACTTGCAAAAACAATAGTTTGGTCCGAGTTAACATGCTCTATTTTAATCTCATGATCCTGAATTTGTTGATTTACAACTGTGTAAAATCATATGTGGTTGGATTTGGATCCAGGAAGTTGTGATTCAGCTCTTGTTGCCAGGCCCTGGTTGACATTATGGGTCTACTGCCCAGCAGAACAGCTGCTGCTGGACTGTGTGTGTGTGTGTGTGTGTGTGTGTGTGTGTGTGTGTGTGTGTGTGTGTGTGTGTGTGTGTGTGTGTGTGTGTGTGTGTGTGCAATTGTATGCGCATGTGTTATCAGGAGCGGGGATCTCCATGATCAGGGTCTCTGCTGTAAATCAATGCCATGAATGGTGCACTAACCAAACACAGAGCCTCTCCTAATCTGGGGCTCTTCCTTGCCTCAGCACAGACTGGTCGACACCAGCTGCAGCCATCATGTGCACACTGCTGAGTGACCAGAGCCAATCCAACCATCTCAGCATTGTGCCACACTAAGTCATGCAGTGGTTAAACAAAAGATTGG
This sequence comes from Istiophorus platypterus, assembly GCA_016859345.1. Taxonomy (NCBI): domain Eukaryota; kingdom Metazoa; phylum Chordata; class Actinopteri; order Istiophoriformes; family Istiophoridae; genus Istiophorus; species Istiophorus platypterus. The sequence continues at coordinate 1,822,464 of CM029133.1, read as the reverse complement.
GGGTGTGGGGGTGGGGTCAAAGGGTAGAGATGACCCAAGGCCTAGAGGGGGCCTATGGGAAGGTCATGCAAAGGTCTATGGTCAAGTATGACAATTTACATACTGATTTATACATTTCATTGAAAATACACACACATTTGACCGAGTTTTATTTCCCGGTGCCTCCAGGCGAAGCAGCAGAGGCTGATAGAGGACCATGCTGCTATCAACAACACGCTGGAGGCAGCCAGAGGCTTCATCTCTGAAACGGAGGAGACGGTGGCTGAGGTGGAAGCTATGGTGCAGGTGAGGTCTACATTGCTGTGAGGACCCGTGTTTCTCTGGACCCACAGTGTTCTCAAGGGTGAGACTGAAAAAATCTCCAGGTCCCTGCTGTTTTAATGATGCTCAGGTTTCCTGTATGGCTCACCGAATGAGGGAGTGTGTTTCATAGCATAATAGACTACGACATGGGGCTGCAGTATTTCCGGTCTTGCACTGAATTTAATCCATGAAATGGTTCCACGTGACCTGGCCTATGTCAGCTTCTAAAACTGGACGGTTTTTGTTTGGAGGCAATACGTGGATTGACAACAACTAAACCAGCAGTGATCTCACAGAGTAACTCTCTTTTGAGTTACTCTGTGAGAAATTACTCAATTAATGTTAATGTAGATAGTTCATGTTTGTGTCTGTGTATGTGTATGTGTGGTTGTGTCTGTGTGTGCGTGTGTGTAATCACAAGGTAAATAATAATGTTACTGCAAACAATGACTGTACATATATTACTGATTACACAGGCAAATCGGTAGAACGGCTTGTGAGTGAATCATACGTTACGTGTCTTTGTATTGTGTGTGTCTGCACACGTGCACCTGTGGGCAGAATGTGACGGAGTACCATGCAGCCATCGATGGCGCCAGCCAGAAGCTGATGGAGAAGACGGAGCGTCTCTCGCTGGCCGATAGAGATCTGGTTCAGAGCGCCATGGAGCACGCTGAGCAGCTGGAGAGACAGGCCAACGAACTGGAGGAGTGAGACCCCCCCCCCTCTGATTTGTCCTTATTTCATAGATATTACCAAAACCATTAAGTGAGCAAAACCAGTAGTGTATCAGTCAGTGTCTCAGTAGTTCTCTTCCCAGTCTGTGGCACTGAGCCTTAAGCCCATTCATTCCTACTGAAGATATAAACATACTGTAGCTACATTTTTTAAAAAATGGATCAGTAATTTCTTAAAGTGGCTGGCGACTGTAGTTTATAGAAACCGTTACTCAAACAGGAGGAACAGTGCATTTGTTGGGGAACATTTCAGCAGTATATTAATGCACATTTGCTGAACTAGTGTGTATTTCTGCCAGCATAAAGGTGTATGGGAGAATGACTATAAATAAACTCTGTGTGAGTGAGAAATGCGATAAATGTTTGAGTTCACGTCTCCCAGTAAGACATCAGGCTTTGGATTCACACACAAGACATGTTGGGAGTATTCATTCACTGTGGGTTTGGATTTCATAGTATTTTTTAACAATTAAAAATGTTTAAAAAGAAAGAAACCTACAAATGAATACCCTTATAACAGTTTAGGATAACTGTTATAGCATAACTGTTTATGCATTTATTTGTCTGTAACTGGCTTTGTTTCACAGACATTTTGACTGATGACATTAATGTGTGCTCTCTCTCAAGTAAAAACCATGACAGTTTGGCAATGAGCCAGGATGAACAAAACCAGAACCCTGACACTGAAGCAGCTAAATAGAATAATTTTATCATTTACAACTGTGCTTTTCCTGCTTTGGCGTGTCAGATGTCTTCTGTCTATTGGTGCAACACTAGAAATGAAGAATGTTGTCTATATGCTCTTAAACAGTCGCTAGTTTTACTACAACTACCATCTTATTTTCCATTGAATTTAGTGATGAATCTAAAGAACAAATGAGGATCACTCTGACTCAAAAAAAAATTGAAAAAGTAAAAAAAAACTGCACTCATTTTTTTCTTTTCTCTTTTTTGGCCTCTTGGGGGCAGCAGAACACAGTGAAAATGTTTATCAACACATCTACATAGGAGACCGAGAGCAACGTTAGCAGTTATTTAGAGTTTCTCACCGCGTGCTAAATGTAATGTAGAGATTCACTTTTCACTTTATTCACCAGTTAGCTGCTAACTTTTGTCGTGTGGACAGGTAATGAAACCTGGGGTCAGAGCTTAAAGGTGAAGGCCATAAAACCATAGCGATTGGCTAAAAGATGTTTAAGTCCCCCCATATGGCTGAGTTCTGCAGAGCTATGTGGTAATTTTCTTTGGGTTTATCACTAAACACCATCTCTTTCAAATTATAGGTAGTCATTTGATCTTGAAATTGATTAGCGAACCTTAATTTACTATCATTTCCATCCGCACTAGGAATTTTTAATCCTATCATGTGCAATATAGAAATATTGAATTCAGACTTTAACATCTACCACCGTGTCTCCTCCAGGGATCTAAGAGCAAGTGATGCCAATGGCTTTGTGCAGAAAGCCATAAGTGCTGCCAACGTCTACAACAACATTGTGAAATACATCGACAACGCCAACATCACCTCTCTCACCACCTTAAACCTATCCCAAAGAGCTGAAGATGTAGGTTATGTCATGGCGATATGCAGCATATGTATATGCTTTAATTCAGTTCTGAAAGCATACCAGGTTTCACCCTATATGTTGTGTATTTCAGGCTGTCACCGGGATCAACACACAGCTCGGACACCTGGTAATGCAGAGCGACAATGTTTTCAAGGAATCTGTTTCATTACATTCAGAACAAATTGGTATGGAAAAGCTCTTTTTTCACTCAGCTAGACATAACTGACATATTTATTGTTAATGTGTAAACCAAACAATGTCCATCTGTCATTTTTCTGTTTTTCTGTTACAGAGGTTGAAGCTGAAGTGGTTGACAATATAAAATACATAATGGACAACAAAGAGATCATGGATAAAAACAGCCGAAAACTTGCAGAAATAGTTGAGGATATAGCTGGAATTCAGACAGGTAGGATAATATTTGGTTATTATAAAGAAGTTTTTTTAAATTAAAGGGATTGGTGCATCAATCAAATAAACCTGAAAATATTTGCATGGCAAGATAACATTAGATTTTATTTCGATTATCTTTCCTTTCAAGCCTTTTGATTTTAGTGAGCCACCTTCCTCATACATATCCCCTCTCTACCATCAACTACATGTTGTAGACCTTGAGGTTTTATATTTGAATCAGCTTTTTCTCATCCTCTGCATCCCTTTTCCAGACAGAACACCACAGCGTCTAGAGTTCACCCTGAAGGTGGCTGAGGAGACCTTCAACCGCTCGGTGGAGGTCCTTCAAACCGTCGTCCCCATAAGCAGCAAGGTTGAGGAGTGGGCCAACAACATGAAGAACAACGAATACTCCACAGCTGCTTACGAACAGGCCGTTTCCTCTGCCGGGGAAGCAGGTATCAGACCCAGGGCCACACATACACACATATGTGTCTTGGAAGTTTCAAAGAATCTCAGTGTGAAATTAGAACAACAATTTATGAATATCAGCTAACCAAAAATCCACAGCACTAACAGCTTTTCAGTACACGTATTATATTAAACATCCTGCTTTCTCATCATTGAACTTGTTTTTCAGTGGAGAACCTGAACGTGCTCGTTCCTGAGCTGCTGGACAAGCTGAAGGTGGTTGAGGAGAAGAAGCCCGTCAACAACGTGACCACTAACATCATGAGGATCAGAGAGCTCATAGCCCAGGCCAGAAGCGTGGCCAAGAAGGTGAGTCAATGACCTCAAACATGACTACAGCATGGTAGATTTACGACAACAGGAAAATCCAGTTTCATCGTAGATCCAGGATGCACACAGCAGCAGTATAGAAAACACACTGTTACGATATAGACATCTACTGTGGCAGAAAGCAGCAAATTACTTTTTAGAGATGAAACTGTACAGTGTACATGTAATGTCATTAGTAACGATGCTAATGGACATAACACCATACATAAAGTTAGCTCTGGCTGGTATCGAGATATGAAGTGTAAATGAGCCCCAAAACAAAAGTAGCGCTAGCATAAAAAAGTAATGTAAGCTTGAAATTACAGCAGGCCCCCCTTCTAAATATTCTGAATATTATGAGATTCATATTTATCACCAGACACTTAAAATAATAATGATAATGATAATGATGATGATGATGATGGTGATTATTATTGTTATTATTGTTATTATTGTTGTTGTTATTATTATTATTATTATTATTATTATTATTATTATTATTATTATTATTATTATTATTATTATTATTATTATTATTATTATTGTTGTTGTTGTTGTTGTTGTTGTTGTTGTTGTTGTTGTTGTTATTATTATTATTATTGTTGTTATTATTTTTTTATTGTTATCATTATTATTATTATATGAAGAAGAAACTTTGCATATACAGTAATTTTCATATTATTTTAGATGGTAAAATCAAGATGAAATTATTGAATATTTTAATAAGATTATGCTAAATAAAATAAAAATTAAATCGGGCAACTAAAAGTAGAGAATTATATAGAGTAAATGAATGAAATAAACAGAACATATAGGTATTTAGCAGTATTATTTATATATTACAAACACAACAACGGGTGTATCATCTACCCAAAGCCTTCAATCCACTTCTACATGCATCTATATGAACCAGTACTAAGATAACAGGGAAGTCTTCCTCTTCTTCTTGATACACTGTTGCATTTATCATGAAGTACTTTTGTAGTTCATGTAATTTAGGTCACAAAAACAACTCCTCATGTGGATATCACCCTAAGCTCTCAGTCGTTCTGGTTTGTACTCTACTGCAGGTCCAAGTGTCCATGAAGTTCAACGGCCAGTCCTCGGTGGAGGTTCATCCTCACAGTAACCTGGAAGAGCTGAAGACAGTGACCTCCATCAGCTTGTTCATGAGAGTGGACCCTGACAAAGACCCCATAGAAGACCGTTTCATCTTGTACCTGGGAGACAGAAATGTGAGTCCACTCAGTGTCATTAATTACGATAAAAGGAAGAATGCTAAGTGGATACAGACCGGAGCTATTACATCGAGTAAATGCAGTTGTAGGAAAAAAACTACATTACTTTATTTAATGGTCAGGCATGTGGTTTGTTGCTAAAACTTCACAGACCTGCATCCTGACACCAAGGGCACGGATGAAATGCAGGGAGCAGCCTGCAGACATAAATTGTTTTGTTCTGATCACAGGAGCAGGGGAAAAAGCCTTTGAAAGTGCAGTTGCCCTATTCAAAAGGTCTCTAAGAGACGCCGTGACAATAGCACATGTGTGTGCCTTCAAAAGTTGGAGGTCATTTACATAAATACCGTTGGCCCCCTCCCACTGGGCCACAGAGAGATTGCGGCTACCCAGTGTGAGGCCTCTCTGTTCCCATTAACGTTATTTCACCTTGGTGATTTCAGTGCCACTGTGATTTATGCAGAACCGTTTGTCTGCAGTTTTTCAGTCTGGAAAACTCGGCTCAGCATGAGCTTGACTTGTAATCACAGATAAAGGATATTTTTGAAGGTTAAAGAACGTTTTCCTGTAGGACAATCATACCACAGTGGTGAATGGTTGTAAAGCAACAAAACAAAGGTCACGATGGAAAAATGTGAGTGTCAGCTCACCCTGATGTTTCCCGATGTTTATGCCCTCAGGGGAAGAAAGACTACATGGGCCTGGCTATCAAGAATGACAATCTGGTGTACGTGTACAACCTCGGGGGCGAAGATGTGGAGATCCCGTTGGGTTCAAAGCCTGTCAGCCAGTGGCCTGCAGTCTTCAACTACATCAAAGTAGAGAGGTGATGTCTATTCATGAGCCTCAGGAACAGGGAACCACTCATTCAAACAGATCTGTTCAAGTGGCACACACAGTATAAGGGATCAAACTTGTGCATCAGATTCACCAATAATTACGTAGGAATTTGGGTCAGTGGATTATTGAAGTGATCAAATAAAATCTCATCAATCAACTTAAAACAAGTTTGTGCAGTGAAGAGAGTTTGCTGAAATTGACCTATACGAGCAAGTTTCAGAAAGTCAAAGAGAGCCATGATAAGACCAACATCTCACATACATCTATCAAAGCTAGATGGTGGTTAAAATGACTTGGTGGTGGTTAAAATGTTCTCGTGCTTCTTTGTATCTTCTGCTTGCAGGCTGGGCAGACATGGGAAGGTCTTCCTGACCATCCCCAGTCAGAGCTCCTCGGACGAGCAGAAGTTCATCCAGAAAGGCGAAGCTCCAGGAAGTGACTCGCTGTTTGACGTTGACCCCAAGGACATAGTGTTCTTTGTTGGTGGCATTCCACCAGATGTCACGGTAATGCATGTTAGAAAGGTCCTAATTACAAATAAATTCTCGATTAATCATCTGTTTTTTTCCCTAAATGATTAAGCGTGACTGCATTCCATCGTTTTAACCCAGCTCCCTCCCCCTCTGAGTCTCGCTCCGTTTGTCGGCTGCATCGAGCTGGCCTCGCTGAATAATGATGTGATCAGTCTGTACAATTTCAAGAAGACTCACAAAATGGATGTGGTAGCATCATCACCATGCCCCAGGTACACATTTCTCGTGGCTGGATTATCTCATCTACAAATTCTCAGTTCTCACAGAGACAGGGCACAAAGCATATTTAAAAATTTTGTTTTTATGTGATGTTACAAATTTGCAAAAAAATCTCATGACCAACAGCCACTGAACTTCAGTCAACTTGAGGCTTTTGGGCTCCCTGGTAACCTAGCCCTGTCTATTTGAGTCTTTTTTGTGCTGATGCATGATCCCCGATGGGATGTGTCCAAACAAAGATGGTGACACATCTGAATTTATCACATAAGTTAGACGTATCCAATCATATTTCCTCTTTTTTCTCTCAGGTACAAGTTGGCATTCTCGCAGAGCCGCATTGCCAGCTACCTGTTTGATGGGACAGGCTATGCACTCATTAATAATATTGAGAGGAGAGGCAAATTCGGCGTTGTCACAAGATTTGATATTGCAGTACGAACAGTTGCAAACAATGGGGTTCTTTTCCTCATGGTCAATGGGGTAAGTCTAAAAAATTCATCCTTCAAGATTTTGAACCTTAAAATGCATTTTTTGAACAAAAATCTTACATATATTGTACATTAAATATACAGCAGTTGTATCATAATGAGTCAAATTTCTTTCACATTGTCAAGATATGATAAAGATTACTGAAGTGTAGAAACTTTTCTGAAGCATTTTTAATTATGACCTGAAGGGCTTATGTGATTTTTTTTTCTTCTTTACAGGATAAATTCTTCCTTCTAGAATTAAAGAATGGTTTCCTGCGCCTAATGTATGACTTTGGCTTCAGCAACGGGCCAAGACTTTTAGAGAATAACTTACCGAAGCTGCAAATAAATGATGCACGATACCATGAGGTACACTTCTGATTTAGTTGGCTGGGCAGATTCAGCTTGAACATGTCGATGATCAGGGTGTTGCTGTAACTGACAGTTTTGGGTTGTTTACACAGGTGTCAGTCATCTACCATCAGTCAAAGAAGGTGATCTTACTAGTGGACAAGAGCCATGTTAAATCTATGGAGAATCCAAAAACCACGCTGCCCTTCTCAGATATCTACATAGGTGGGGCTCCCTCGAGTGTCCTCAAATCCAGGTGTGTAAAATAATGCTGCAACCAAATGCATTAGAGAAAAGGCAGCAGAGGCCTCTGTCCAGGATCCACATTTACAGTGCGTTTCTCAGGTGATGACATTAAAAGTGGCAGCAGAGAGAAACTGATTTAATTTTTGAAAGTCTGAAGGTGATCTGCATTTCTGGCGCCCTGACAAATGTGAGCCCATTATTCACTCTGCTTGTTGTTCTGCCTTGGTCTCCTCCAACTAGCTAGTTGCTAACTTTGTCTTTGTCTGCCTTTTGGCCATGGGTAGTGTGGTGTACAGTCAGTTCCAGTTTCAGAGAAAACACTCCGATTTAATCCACTGTATGCTAAGCAACCAAAGACAGAATACCATAGCAACTGCTAGTTAACTCCATATTCACCTCTAGCGGCTGAAGATGACTCACAGCCATCAGGTGAGCAGTGTCTCCGAATGGATCCTAATGTGTCGGTGTCTGCTGGAAGAGTAAACAAGGAAACACATGAGACATTAACTGTCTGAGACTATAACGTGTCCCAGGGGAGTTATTGTTTTCTACCTTCTTGTGTAGTATTTCTGCCCCTAAGCAGCAAACTAAGTCTACGACTGCAGTGTTAGTTTTCAACTCATTACTTCAAGTTTGTTGACAGATTTTCTTGCAGTAAGAAAATATGACAGTAGAAATTTGGGACATATAACTCCCTATAAAAACAGGCTTCCCCCTACTTTTTGATTAAAGAGGGATGGTTTCTTTTTCACATACTGCAGATACCTCGTCCAGTGCAGCTTAGAATTTCTCTATCAGATGTTTAGGATTCTGTATTTCTCGGGGGGGGGTTCACCACAGGCCAGAGCTGTCCGCTGTGATTGGTCTGAAAGGCTGTGTGAAAGGTTTCCAGTTCCAGAAAAAGGACTTCAACCTGTTGGAGGAGCCCGGCACCATTGGCATCAGCAGCGGCTGCCCGGAGGAGTCCTTTGTAAGCGCTCCCTCCTAAGCCTCACACATTGTCACTGATAGTGCACCATGCATGCCCCCTCCGGCATCAAGTCAAACACAGATCTGCACATACACACACTTTCTGAATGTTGAGTGAAAGGTTGTAGGTGTGAGAGTGAGCTGTGTTTGTATCACGACAGATGTCCCGTAAAGCCTACTTCAGTGGAGAGAGCTACCTGGGATCCACGGCCAAGATCTCCCCCTTCGACAACTTTGAGGGAGGTTTCAACTTTAGAACAGTACAGCCCAGTGGACTTCTGTTCTACCACAGTGAAGGGGTACACACACCATCCATGTCTTTATTTCAAATCTATTAGTTAGTGGAGACAATTGGTTTTAGCATTGTTTCTGTTGGTTTAAGAATTCTGTGAGAACAGTGCTATTTCTTTTTAAGAGCTTCTTGTGCTGCTGAATAATAACTATTTTCTTTAATGACTATAATAACTAATGACTATGTTTATGTAACATTATAATAATAATTTGTTTTCTCCTTCAGTCTGATGAGTTCAGCATCTCCCTGGAGAACGGAGCAGTGGTGCTGAACTCCAGAGGCACAAAAGTCAAATCACATAGGAAACAATACAGTGATGGAAGGACACACTTCCTGGTGGCCTCAATTACCAATCAGAAGTAAGTATTTAACTCAACAGCTGCAGAATCCTGGTAGCAGCCGGGTTGGTCTTTTGTTGGTTTTGTGTCCAGCCATCTCTACGTCCTGCTTCCTCTCAGTTGTATAAGGTCAAGTTGCAACTTTCTTAGTTTAGTTTTAGGATTATGTTATGGCTTAACCCACAAGAGTCCCTCTATGAACAATTCCCATGTGATTATAGAAACTAATAATCAAGTGCACAGTTTCCAGTTTCATGCCAATATGTGCCAGTGTCAAGACAAGCATTGGTATGAACAAATCCGGTGGTAGCGAGTCTGGGTGGGGCTGTTGCTTTTTAGAAATCATGAGCTTCATTGGATATACCTGCACTAGCATAATCATTACTGATATAATAAACCACTTCATAGTTATATAGAACTATTTCTTTAAAATATCAGTTAACCACTGAGAGCTATCAGCGTCTAGACAAACAAATATTTATTCACAGCTCCCGACAGAAATCCGAGGAAGGACTCACAACATCAGCCTAAAATGGAAATTTCTTCCATGCTGTCTGTGGCTTATTTTACCAATTCCAATTATGTCTGTATAAAAAAAATGAAGGAAGTAGGAGACATGTTATATCACTTTATTCAAATGCAAGGCAGGAAAAATGAAAAAAAACATTCAAAACAAAATTCAAAGTGAGAGTTCACTTCCTTTATCATTTCAAAGCCTTTATCACAATTCCTATCAATGTAGATCCTATAGCACATATTTCATAGGTTTAGGGATCCTAACATAGTGTATGTGACAAATTTTATGGAATTTCTATTTTAGATGTAATTTTAAAATATTCCTAAAATAATTTAAAATAACAACAAACATATATATATATATATATGTATGTATATGTATGTATATATACTCCTCTGTTATCAATATTTTATTTCATGCCTTAGCATTAGTTATAATTTATCATATGTATTAACATACATTCTGTCCTAGCTGCTCAACAGTGGGCTTATGGTTATGGTTGTGTATCATGTCAGCGCAGCAGCGTGAACCAGAACAAACAATATATTGCTTTTCCACTGTGGCATTATTGAGTTTTACAACTAGTTTACCACCTGACTGAGCATCTTTCAGACACATTTCATGTAAAAATACATTTTTTTTAGATATGTCACAGAATATAGTTGGCTGAAAAAGGGCCGTTGTTAAACAGATAGTTAGAAAGGCGGTGTGATGCATACAGTAAGTAGTTAGTTAGAAAAGCAGATGCTCTGGTGCCTAAAGAAAATATTTATTGAGTGACAGGTTGAGCTGTTTGCCTCAGGTATTCTCTGTTGGTGGATGACAAAGACAAGCAGGAGAAGAAACGTCCGTCGTCGGCCACAAGATCCTCATCAGGCTCTGATCTAAAGACCTTCTACTACGGAGGGTCTCCAAGCAGCAGCTTCAAGAACTTCACAGGCTGCATCAGCTATGCCTACATCAACAGGTAAATCACCAATGAATCCCTACAGCCTGGAGTATGACTGGATGGAGCTGATTTATTGATCTCTTTGAACAAAGTAAAATTTACATCTGTCCAGACGGCAGCAGTCAGAGTTCTCTAAGTGAGGATTTGGATGTAGTTGCTGCTTAGTATAGAGGCCTCTCTCCCTCTATCCGAGGAAGAGACACGCAAATGAAGCCTCGTGCTTAAGGGCATGGCATTTGTTGCGATGGAGACATGATATTGTGCTGAGGGCTTCTTGCAGTTTTCACATGTTTGGTGCTCTTGCGCCCCCTCCCTGTCCCTCCTTCTGTGTGTCTGTAGACAAGACCGGGACATTGAGCCCGAGGACTTCCAGCGGTACACGGAGAAGGTCCAGACCTCCCTGCAGGACTGTCCAGTCCAGAGGCCCCCTGCCGCTCTGCAGTCAGGGGACAGGGAAATCCCCTCCAGACCCAAACAAGGCCGATCACAGAGGGTAAAAGGCAAAAGAATGCTTTAATAAACACCGTCTTTTCGGGGCTCTGTCCTTTTTCATTTGATTGCAATCATTAAGGCCGTACTGATATTTAATAAACACTCTCAAAGACTGCCAGGGATACATCCAGCCTCGCTCTAGGCCCCATGGAACCGATGACTGATGACCAGAAGCCATCAGAGCTGAACATCAAGCCCTGCTACCTCTCCTCAAGTCCCAGAGCATCCCACCAAGCCTTCCACTACAGCGGCCTCGCTGACAGCAGACAGCACTACACGGATCTCCCAGAATCCCTCTCCGAGAGGTGCGTCTAACAGAGAACTAGGAATAATTTATAAAGAATGTTCCAGAGCTCACCATGCACACACTCTTTCAAGGGTTTTCCATTGTGTCTGCATGCATGACTAAGTGAACCATCCACCTTCCAGGTCCAAATTCTCCTTATCCCTGAAGACGCACTCATCCTCTGGTCTCATCTTTTATGTATCTGATGTCCAAGAGGAGAACTTCATGGCTCTCTTCCTTGACAACGGGACATTGGTATACACCTTCAACTTAGCAGACCAGAGAGTCAAAATTACCACTGAGGAGAAATACAGTGATGGTGTATGGCACGATGTAAGTTCAAGATGTCAGTATGTTTGGATGTATGCAAAAGCAGGTGCATGTTTAGTTATGAGTCGAAAGTATGCACAGCGACAACGCTCTCTTTTCCCCTGCTGAAGGTTATTTTTATACGTGACGGAAGTGTGGGGCGGTTAATAATTGATGGGCTCTCCGTGCTGGAGGACAGCGTTGAGGGAAGCAGCATCTCCTGGCATGTCAGCAGTCCCCTCTATGTCGGAGGACTTCCTCCGGGGAGAGCGCAGAGGAATATTCAGGTATGGGGTTCAGGTTTTAACCTTAAAAACATATGCACCAGTGACGGTTTGAAGCACGTGAATATTCCATTGAGGTCTGTAGCAAAAAATAAAACGGTAACCTCTTTCAGATGTCTGTAATTTATAAGCCTATGGTGTCTTCCAGAGCACATATGGTCATACCAGCGGATGTCTATTGTAGCTCAGCTCTGCTGTTCCCACACACAGCAGGAAACCACCATTGTGACCCTTTTCCCCTTTGAACCCAATAGGAAGGCATCCGGATTTTTTAAAGCAGTATCAATTCATTTTCTCCAGCCAGCTGGCTGCTGTAAGCACAATACTGACATATTATCACCTTATAAAGTTGACGGCTGACACATTAGCAAACAGTTGCCTGTTCACAGAACTAGTAGACGCAGCAGTACAACCACTCTCTCCAACAGCTAGTTGCTTACTTTGCCTGTCTGCTGCTTGGTATGGGCAGAATGTGAGCAGTGGGTTTATCAGAGCTTCTTTTTCCTTAAAACATCTGCTCTGCTGTGGCTGGACACAAGGTCAATGACAGCAATGAGAGTGAAGCAACATGCTAGGCTAAAGTTGTGTGCCAGCAAAGCAAAACAATTAGCTGAATGAGGCTAAAAAGTTCTGTAGAGCTAAGGGGAACTGCTGAGTTAGTCATTTTTTATCTGGGGGATTGTGACAGGTGGAAATTAGTATTTGGATATTTTTACTTACGTAAAATTATCAATATTACATTGTAAAAAAAATAATAATAACTCAGTTTCAAGTAAAAAGTCCTGTATTCAAAACCTTAAATAAATAAATTACATTCAAATTATTGGAAAATTACACTATGCAGCTAAAACAGGCTCTGTCAGTGGTATTTTATTATATATGATAAAATTGGATTATCATTACTGATGCAGTAACATGTAAATTTCATCCTTATATAAAGATGCATAGTATTTTCAGGTTTTTCATCTGAAAAGTAACCAGTAACTATAGCTGAAAAATAAATATAGTGGAGTAAAAGTATAAAGTAGCATAAAATTGAAATACTCAAGTAAAGTACAAGTAACTCAAACATGTACTTGAGAAAAGTACTTGACCCTTTCATGTTACACATAGTCATTTGACCCACTGTTAAAATGCAGCCGGCCTATGGAACATTTCACACCTTACAGATAATATCGCAACAAGTGGCAATTTGTGTATTAGCACAAGTAACTAGAAGTCATAAAGTCAGCAAACTAATATCAGCTTCACTGCCACTGTTTGCTACCATTAGCTACCATTAGCCACTGTAAGCTATGGGTCACACCAGACCAAGTAAGGCTGTGGCAACAAAACCTCTGAGTGTACTGAACTGAACAAGAGCGAGTTTTAAGAAAAATGTGTTATTTCACATGTTACATAGTCTCACTTTTATTTCCTTCTTCCTCCTGTAATTTTTACCAAGAGCCCTGTACTTTTCATCGACACCTCTGATATAGATGTCCTTGCTCCTCCCTTTAGAGAAACTCTGCAGACAGCTTCACCGGCTGTTTGAGGAACCTTCAGCTCGATGGAAAGCAGCTGTCCTCTGTGACGGAGACGTTCGGGGTCACTCCTTGCTTTGAGGGACTCTCTGAGGTGGGAACGTACTTCTCAGAGGAAGGCGGATACATTGCGCTCGGTAAGTTTCTAGTGGTATTTTGATAGAAAACACAAGGTACAGTCTGTTTGTTGCCAGCTCCAATCTGAAACCACGGAAGTAAACATTATGTATAAATCTTAAGTTTGCAGGGTGTTGATTTTGCGCAGTCTGCCTCCCGAAGAGTAACACTTCATTAATTTCGTCAGCATCCAAAACAGTTTGGAAACTGAACCCCCTATTATATTACATGGCTCATTAGATTTTCTTTGGGACAACGCACATGCCTCTCTGGTCTTCCACCGTCTCGTGTGAGATTGGGCGAGGGAACATGATACTCACAGTGCAGCTGTGGTAAAACTATGTCTCTACTGTGGGGGGAGAGCAGAGGACAGGGGGCAAGGTTAGGCCCCCAGGAACCCAGGAACTGAGCTGCAGCTGCTGAAAGTCATGTAGTTTCACATTATTCACACATCGCAGAGAAACATGGCTGATTAATGCAAAAAAAGTGGATTTACAGGATGGATAAGGAGCCCAGGACCCGCTTCCTCCTGATCTGTCGGTTTTCCTCCCTCAGATGAGTCTGTTGAACTGGGCCTGAGGTTTGAGCTGGTGGTGGAGGTGCGCCCCCGTGTGGCATCTGGCCTGCTAATGCATATGCGCACAGCAGAGGGATTTTTCACCATGTACAATCATCGAGGAGCGGTAGGTCACTTGCACCTTAATCCAGAAAAGTAAACACATTCTGGTCAGGTTACGTCAAACAAACTGAAATGTATCTGTGGTTCAAAAGCACGGACACAGTTTCGATTTGTGTTTCCAGGTGGTGGTTCTCGTAAATGATGGGAACGGTGAATTCTCCACAAAGGTAACCCCAGGACAAGGTCTGTGTGATGGAAACTGGCACAGAATAACTGGTGAGAATTTTCCTATCTTTTTCTTCTTCTACTCGACTCTCTAGGCTCTTTAAAGTTTGTTCAAGGGCTCCTCACTTGTCACAGACATGAGGGCAAAGTGAAGAGCCCATTTTAAATCCCACATACCATCTCAGTGAGAAAAGTGGAAATAACTCAGCAAGCATTTACTTAAGTTAAATACAATCTTTTGGGGCACTTTTACATTTTTTTTGAATGTATATTATATTGCAATTGATTAGATTATTAATTACTGGCTTCATAACACAAAATTCACATTTTCACAGTTGTAGGTACAATAATTCAATATAGAATCATAGAGTTAGATAACTTCTATATAATATTACAACATAACGTACGAGCTACATGTGTATTTCCATTTTACGCCTCTTTATACTTCTCAACATTGTCCTCTAAGTTTCAGAAGGAAAATATTATACTTTATCTAGCTGTAGTTACCACTTACTTTGTAGATCATGTTTACCCAAACATACAATATGATAAATTTACAGAATATAGTGCCTTTGTTCAAGAAATTGAAACTACCCAATGGTAAATTAAGTGTACAATTAGCTACAACATTAATGGGGCATTCCAGTGAGTTTGGGAAAAGTTTGGTAAAGTTTGGAAAAATGCAAGAGATGGATTAAAAAAAAGAATGGACAAAATTAAAGCATATCTTGGTATGATTTTCAAAATCTATGACTGCAGTTTGAAAGTCAAGTTTCTTTTTCTAAATGTGTAGTCTCCAAGGCCGAGTAACAATAACCCTGACATCATCAATATCAACATCATCAGAGTTGTTTTTGTAAGGTTTGACAAATGTCCTTAAGAACCATGTAAGATATTTTACAGCCGATTTAACAGGCTGAGAGCTACAAACCATGAGCTTTCTTTTAGGAAATGATCTTTATGTGTTAAATGCCCCCTTTATAATACTGTTTGATCAATATAAACAATCCTACAATTTGATATATAAAAAAAATTATAAATCTCTGCATGGAGTAATTTTTAATAATTTGTACTTTTACTTTTAGTACAAGAACTATTACCATATATTGTGTGATGTTCCTTTTGTACTTTTGCTTAGGTAAAATTTTAAATGGAAAACTTTTACTTATAATTGAATATTTTTTCAGTGTGGCATTGCTACTGTTCATGAGTATCTGAATACTTTTTCCACCACTGGAATAAGGAAATAGAAAACAAGAGTCACTAAATCGAGTCGAAGTGCTTTGGTTTCAGTACAGAAACCGTCAGTTTTTGCCACATGATCAGGTTTTCGGAGGATCATTTTGGATAAACCGATGCTTCTGTCCTGCTTGACCTCAGTGACCCGAGATGCCAGCATTGTCCAGTTGGATGTGGACTCTGTGATCAACATGGTGGTGGGGCCTCTGAATACCAGATTGACAGATACTGGAAAGCCAGTGTTCATCGGTGGAGCTCCAGGTGAGTCAGGAACACAGCTCCTCCTGCTTTTCTCCTGTGATACAAGCGCCACACTTTTTCTAACCTTGTTTACAACTGTCCCTCCTTGCAGATCTTCTCCTCCCAGGGAGCGTTGCCACCAGAAAGGCCTATGTTGGCTGTATGAGGAACCTGATTATCAACAGCAGCCAAGTGAGCTTCAGTCAAGCTGCTCTGGTCAGTGGAGCTGTCAGTGTTGGAACCTGCCCAGCAGCATAACATCTCTGTCAATGCCATCACTACCCCCAATGCAGCACTGACCAAACCCATTAAAAGTCACTTTTTGTTAAACGTAACCATTAAGAGAAGTGTTGTCATTCATTTCACTCTGTCAGACTGTTAGCCTTGTTTCTGTCTTTAATTATTTTTACATGGAAGTGTCCCATGCAAAGAACTCGACCAAGTTGTCCAAATTTAATAATGGAAAAAAAGAACCTGAAAAGAAATCCATAAATCTATCATTCATAAGAGAACGTGAGGAGATGCCAGGTTGAGAACCATTCTGAGGAATCTACAGTGAATCCATGGGTTAGACTTAGAAGCACCTGATGTTGGTGTATTTTATGGTCCACCAGTCCACTTTATAATCTCAATGGCAATTTTTTGTTCAAGCTCTTGCTCCGATCTTTCTCTCTCTTTTTTTTGATAAATAAAATCATGTTTTACATCCATTTTAATTTGGCTTTTTTTCCTGTGTATTTTCAGATTATTAGAGGTCTGGTCCTTTTCACGTGCAATGTTTAAGAAAAAGGACGAGGGAAAGCAAGTCGTATTTTGTATTTACTTTTCATGTAACATACATACAGAATTTTGATTTGTAAAAATTAGTTATTAATTGGTCCACGTTATTCCTGTTGGAAATCTCTACTTATTTTTAATGTCTCTAAAAATGCTGCCTGTGATAAATATTGAATTACTGCCCTCTACTGCTTATTAAGTGGATTTTTCAAACCAAATAGTGAAGAAAGAGAAAACAACTGAGAAGATGTGAAACGTGGAGGCGCTATAATACTTTTTAATGTTTTGGTTTTTTTACATAGTGTTATCATCCCAGTGTAGCTTTAAGTTATGTAACTAAATTACAATGTCCAGGTAGAGTGGGGAATCTTTTATAATAAATATATTTGACTGCCTTTAAAATATCTCTTACAAGACCTCTGGCTGTTTTAAACTGCTGACCAATGATCAAAATCGTATTTATTGAGGAGAGTAGGCATTTAGATTATAAAACAATTAACTCAAAACTTTTTTCATGTCACTTTTAATTTCATAATTTGAATTTTTATTAATTATTTTTTTTGCTTGATTGAACAGTAATTTTTTTACCAATAACAAAGTGGTTAACAATGATTTTAAAAATCTCGAAGTAAGGAGGAAACAGGATTAAAAACAAAATTCTAGAGTAATGAAACTGAAGAGGAAGGAAAATAAACTAAAATCAATTCATCTCAAATAATAGGAAATAAACAACACAATGAAAAAATGATAAGTTCTTTACCAGGAGCTGATCTGGATTTGAAAGGGCGCAGGCGCCGATGGTTGCTATGCAACATCCCGTTGCAATGGTTTACGTCATCAGCACTCGACCAAACACAGCTGAGGCGCGGGTCACAGGAAACTTTGAAAAAGGTTTTTAAAAACTCATTTTAAGTGGAGGACGAGAGTTGACATTAAGTCTTACTTAATGTCATTAAGTAAGACTTAATGTCTCGGTGTGACGAAAGGCATTGTGTGTTTCTGCCGCCATGACACAGTCGGTTGTTGTCCAGGGTGAGTAAAACTCGACTGCAACTCGTTGATCTGAACTTTAGCTTAGCTAGCAGTCGGTTTGCTGAAAGCGAAAATCTTAGCCTGTAGCTCCTCTGCTAGTTGACTTAGTTAACAGCTGATTTAAGGAGCAGTTTGCTGTGATGCGACGTTTTCCTTGTAATTGTTAGCCGCGTTCTTCACTCATGTTCTACAGTTGGACAGTGTGGAAACCAGGTCGGCTGCAGGTTTTGGGATCTTGCTTTGCGGGAACACGCCCATGTCAATAAAGTAAGTGCATATATACAAACACCACACAGCAACAGCCCTTTTGCTAGTAGAAAGTCAAACATATTTCCACGGACAGCGAACACTCGGCGTATTTTACATCTGCTTATGTTGCATTTGGTTAGACACGAATTTTTTTCGAGAATAACAACTATAGACCTTTTGCACAGCAGAAATTTTAACACGTCTTAGCAGGAAAAAGCAGGTGTAGTTGATAACATTAATGATGAATGTGTTCCATTTTTTTATTATTTGGAAATGTGCAAACGTCCAGGAGAAAAAAAGCTATAAACTGGTATTATGGCATATAGTATGTAACATAAGGTGATTGCCAACCAGGACACACGCCCTGCCCACAGCTTTCCTCAATTATGTTCACCCCCAACACATCCCTCCCCTGCAAGGACTGAGAAGTTTGAATCCTGATGGTC
The DNA here is from genome assembly GCA_016859345.1 of Istiophorus platypterus. NCBI lineage: Eukaryota > Metazoa > Chordata > Actinopteri > Istiophoriformes > Istiophoridae > Istiophorus > Istiophorus platypterus. The sequence goes on along the minus strand of CM029133.1, from coordinate 1,803,883 downwards.
ACCATCACTCAATGATTTTCTGTCTTCTGTGAAACTTTAAGAGTCATTACAAAAACATTTAAATACTACAATAATGTGACAGAAAAATGAAAGCTATACCATTCGGTGCAAAGTTTTAGGCACCTTGTTCCAATTCTTATCAATTATACAATATCACCAGGAGGGCTTCGGATTGGTCCCAACGTTATTCTTCAGCATGACAACAACCCCAAAAAACAGCCAGAGTCATGAAGATTTATCTAAAGAGACCAGAAGAATGAGCAGTCCTGTACCAAATGGTTTGTTCCCCTCAGGGGACCTGATTTCAACATCATGGAGTCAGTCTGGGATCACTTGAAAAAGACACAGAGACAGATTAAATCATCGGAAGAACATGGCAGGTTCTAGTTTGAAACAACCAGGCTACCACCTAATACCTTGAAAAACTTTGCCAGTGAGCCTGGAAGAATTAGTGTTATTCTAAAAGGCAAATGGTGGTTACAATGAGGATTCATAAAAAAAAAAAAAAAAAAATCTGTTACTGCACTTTTACAGAAGTCATGTGAAAAATAAAAGCTATTTATGGCATTATTTTTGAAAACATCATCACATTGCTTTTAGTGCCAAAAACATTTTGACAGTCCTGTTTAATTTAAAACAAAGATATCAGATTAAATAAACAGTTTGGTCATTACATACCATGTCAAGTCATGGATTTTATTTAAAAAAAAAAAAAAAAAGCTTCTATTAAAATCATGGCAACTTCCCAAATCCTACAGTTCTACTCCAAATATTTTGTCAGTTATGCAATTTTGAATTTTTGCCCTCTGAGCTCAATTTCATCATTTGAGCAATTCTTTAGAAGCCTCACCTATAGTTCCTTTACCACTACAGCTCCTTTTTCCACTGGGTTTTATTTTATAAAATTTTATTTATTTATTTATGTTTGTTTTGGGTTTTTTCCTTCACTTTTCTCTCTGATTGTCCCCTTGCACTTGAGGATCTCCTCATCTCTCTGGAGGCAGAAGCCATGACATACTGTGCTTCAGCTCCTCATATTGCCTCTCCTTTTCATATTATCCTTTCTGGTCAATTGTTGGGTTTAATGAACACATATTCCTTAACTCTACATTCTTGTTGTACTCCTTGACTACTTTATGGCCCTTCTCAACGTGCATATTACATGTAATTATAAGCTTTTTTTGTGAAAGACAGAAGTCTCTCTCTTTGATTGCCCATTCCAGTTGTTCCTCAGGGTCACAACATCTTCTCTTTTTGTGCTTTATCTTTTCGGGCAAGTTCTCCTCTCTGGTTGTGTCTAATGAATACATGGGTGTGAGTGCTTTTCTGATCTCATATTCGAATCAGGAGCGTGAGTCCAGCGTTGACACCAACTACAGATTTTGCAATCAAGCGATGGGGTGGGATCTGATCAGTGAGAGATCTTGACCCATTGCAGGGTCCATTTTATGCTGGTGGAAGTTACAAAACAGCATGATCATCATTACCACCTTCAGAGTGGTATGATGGAGAGGCATCCCAGATGGGCAGAGGGTCTGTAAAAACATTTCGAAATTCAGGTGGGTACAGATGTCATGGACTCATTCACCCTGTCAATTTCAGAGTTGGTCATGCACAGTGTGACATGTTTGGATTTTTCCTTTGTACACCTCCAGTCTGCCATGCAGGGGCTAGCATCAGTCCATGCTCCACACGGACCTTGAATCGTTTGTGATGAGACGATGCAGTGTAGTTCTAGATTTGTGACTTTGTCAGGAATCTTGGCAGAGACCTACCAATCAGTAAATGTGAGATCCTGGGTTTGTGGCAAAGTACCTTGGCCAAGAGCGTGTGGATATGTGGAAGATGGTGCTGTTGTGTTTCTTTCACCCAGTTTTCATACTAGAGGAGGTCTCTGAAGAGGGCTTCCACCTCAATGTGTGACACTCGAGCAATGATGTCTGGTCTCTGATTGGCTGGTTGACCCTCAAAAATGTTTCATGGAAATTAAAACTGTAAATTAAAATAATCCTTTGGAAAATATACAATATAAAGTGCGTTTTTCATCTTCGAAGCTATACTAAGCAACATCTGTGGCAATCATTTTGTTATGCAGGACCAAATAACATTTAGATTTTTGTAAAACTATATTATTACTATATAGAATCAAAATTTGGTTGAAATAAAGTTAAAACTAGTGGGGATCATTTTTGAAAATTAAAGATTCTTCATTCGGTTAATAAAAATATTTATTTTCATTAATTTGACTGCTGTAAAAAATTCAGAAACAACTACTTACATGAATTAGGGTTTCTTGGATTATCAGTATAAATTTCAACCCAATCCAAAGAAAAACAAGCAATTGGTGATGCTGAGAATACACATACAAAGAATCTTAAAAATGATGAAAAATTTCTCTGGGGCTAAACTTAATTCAAAAAAATTCAAAAAAATTCAAAATTAAAAAGGTATCTTTGGTTGGAGCAATGTGACTTTACAAGGTCCAAGTAATTTAACATAAGTTTTTTACATTAACTTTTTTGAGAAAATTCATGCCATGAACTGGAAAATTTCAAAATCCTGGGCGATTTGACATAAATAATGACCCAGTTTATTATTATTTTCTTAAATATTATAAACCAAACAACTAATCATTTAATACATAAAAGAAAACCTACAGATTTATCAGTAATGAAAGTAATCTTCAGTTGCAGCCCTAGAAGATAGGAATTGCCAACTAATGAATCGGGAATTGAGTCGAATAAAACTTGTCGACATAATCGGTTTATCCCTTAACAGTGGGCTTTTTAAAGAATAATTCGAGTCTGCTACAACTTGGGTCTTATTTTTGTAGTTTTCATTCCTATTGCTGACCTTGATGATGAATTTTTGTGTGCCAAAATAATTGCTGAGAATCTGGGAACACAACCGTATTGCTAGAATAGAGTGTAAGTGATGGCCATATCTATGGCCATCATAACATAAAACAACACACCTGCTGTAACAAACCTGAATTATCCCCTAAGGGAAGCCCATTCTTGTTTGGCCCTATTTCATCCTATAAAGACAGACATGCAATAAACTACCACAGTGTCTGAGGGCAATTCCTAAAATTCTTTTTTTTCTGCTATTCAGAAAGGATTGTACGATGAGGCTCTCAGTAGCTTTTTCCGGAATGTGGACTCAAGGTAATCACAACTATTTTCATCCAGTAACCGCTACATGGGTTCAGACATATGTCTGCTGCAGTGGTCCAAATGTAGTCCTTTTATATTTGGTGTGCTTTTCCAGGAAAAGTGGTGCGACAGACTGTGGTGTCGGTGGGAGAATCCAACATCTGAAGGCCAGAGTAAGTTCTGCCAATTACCAGAAAACAGCTTGAGAGAACATTTTTTCATCTTGCGGTCTTTGCAGGGGTACCAGCTTATTTTAGAGTCAGGGTGAAGGTCAGAGTTGGATTTTGCGCAACGAATGTGCCGGCATCCTTTGGTTAAGGTTACAAGCAGGAGTTATGGAATGATGGCGGGGGGTCAAAGGCATGTGCTGAGCATATAAGGGCAATGAAATATACTTGTCGGCCTCATACACACATATTTGAATCCACAGGCGGTGCTGGTGGACATGGAGGAGGGCGTGGTCAATGAGATCCTGCAGGGTCCCTTGAAGGAAGTGTTCGACAGTACTCAGCTCCTCACAGACGTGTCAGGTTCAGGCAACAACTGGTGAGAGACAGACTAGCCACGGGATGCCGTCTCACAAGCTCACGTGGCCGGGGGCATCTGTTCCAAACCATAATTTTTAACATACGCCTCTTACAATCGTTCTCACGTGCAGTTAGTTTATACAGTGTTGTATTTGTGTAGTGTTCAGGGTTTGCAACTGGTTGGCCAAAATAAATGCAAATTATTAATTTTACCCTGGCTGAAAAGATTAGAATCTGATTTCGTTATATAGCCACCACATTTCAAATTCCCAAGAAAATAACAGAGCAAGAAACAAAGAACACTAGCAGCTCAGCAACAGGCTAGTTTTTTTTTTTTTGTGTGTGTTTTTTTTTTTTTTTTTTTTTACAATTTGCCCTTTCTCAAGCTCACTTAGGATAATTTGGGGGAAAGGTCAGTAGTTTTTCTTGACAGGGCTGTTGTGAATATTCCCCCTATAGTTTTTCCTCAGCCAGACAGCCATTGTAAAAAGAAACAATTCCTCTTTGTAATAACAAGTTTGTCAAGCAGAATTGTCGGTCAGACGGGGGGGGGGGTGCATATTAAAGGGGAGTTCACAGGGGACAGAGACATGTGAAGGGGCTGCTGTGTTTATAGCGTACAGATTTCCCCCCCAACCCTGGTCTTCTTCAGCCTTTTATTATTTAAAAATGTGCAGGGAACAGTTTTTTAAATTCTTACAATAATCTGTTGCAGTGTCTGTTACATACCATGCTGACACATTTACATACTATCTGTGTTGTCACCACCACATTCTTTTAATAATTAATGTACTATTGCTTTGTCCTTTGCTCTATTTTTTACATTAAAGTATTTTCTGATACTGTCAGAAAAGGTAAGTGAGTAACAGATGACCTGATTTCCAGAAGGCACGAAGTTAAAAATAAAACTTTTCTCTAACATTATAAGCAAGAATACTTTTTATTTCCATGTTTTACAGTTTCAAAATAACAAAAAAGGAAAACAAAACTTTTGGGCACCTGCATGGCCAGTTTAACTTTCTTTTGCAAGCATCACAGCTTCTAGATGCTTTGTGTAGCAGCTCATAGAGTTTTAATTCTTGCTTAAGGAATTTTCTCCCATTCTTCCCTACAAACGACTTTTAGTTCTCTGAGATTCTTCAGCCGTCTTGCATGTAATGCTCTTTTTAGGTTTATCCACAGATTTTCAATGAGATTACGTCAAGGGACTATTAGGTATGTGGTAAAACCTGCAGCTTGTCCCTTTGTAGGTCGTCCATTGTGGATTTTGAGATGTATTTAGGGTCATTATCCTGTTGGGGAAGCCTCCTCTTTTCATCTTCAGCTTTTTTACAGACTCTGATGTTTGCTCCCACAGTTTGCTGGTAATTAATTAAATCTATTCTTCCCACTGGCTGCAACACAAGCGCAGACCCTGATCGATCTGTCCCCGTACCTAACGGTTGGAGAGGTGCTCTTTTCATGAAACTCTGCACCTTTTTTCTACAAACATAAATTTGCTCATTGTGGGGAAAAAGTTCTCTCTTAACTCCAACAACAGGAAATATTTCAAAATTTTGAAAGGAAAATTCCAAAATTCCACTCTAATATTGTACAAAAAAAAAAATTACACTAATCTTACTTAAAAATTTGATGTGATGTTTCACCTTTAGCTTCATGCTTTTGGGAGATCAGTTCATCTTCTACTATTGTAACTATTCACGAACTTTGGACATTTAATTAAAATATTCTTGTAATAGAAAATTGGTCAATGTGCCTAAAGTTATTCCACATCAACTGAGGAAATAAACAAGTACACATTTCCTCTAGTTTACCCATTGTCTCTCTCTGTCACACAGCTTGCAACTCTTCACACTTCACAGTGAATTTCAAACTTTAGTCTGTTTCTTCATGTTGAAATTTTTAATTTCATGTTAAGAATTTTTAATGTTTTGGTCAAGACTTTATGTTTTAATATTGAATTTTATCCACCACTTGTGAAGCTTTCAAAATTGCTTTTTTCATTTTTTGTGGATATGACCCAAATTAGAAAATTTAATACTTCTCAACAGTAACAAAGAGAAATCCAAGGTGGTGTTTTACACCTTATCAATGCAGCAACCTTCTCTGACGCTCTGCTTCCTCGTCCAGGGCGGTTGGACACCTGATGTACGGCTCGGCCTACAGGGAGCAGATAGTGGAGAAGCTGCGGAAGGCAGCAGAACACTGTGACTGTCTGCAGTGCTTTTTTCTCATTCACTCTATGGGAGGAGGTAAGACACGAAGCTGCTTGCATGAATGGGTCCTTGAAGAAGACCCTTAGCTTTGCACAGATTGGAGCACAGATGTTTGTGCTTAATTTATTCACTAGACTCAAGTATTTTTTACTTAGGAGTATTATGTGATGCAAGACACTAGTTCTTACAAATCATACGATTATTCCACTGTTCAGCTGGGGAAACCAACATGTTCAGTTTTACTGTGGCCACTCAGGTTCTGTTTACTCTTAAGTAACTGAACAGAAGGATAAAGTATCACACTACTTGTACTGATGTTTTGCACCTTCCCACAACAGTGACCTTCCCAGACTGAAGTCTTACCAGGAAATAAAACCAAGAACCAGTAAAATCAGTTTTCTTAATCCCCTACCCTGATTATGGAGACAGGTTTCATGCCGTTAAATAAATCCGGTGAGTGACTCCGGAAAGCTTCTAACTTTGGTGCCAGTAAATGCCCTGACTGAATTTGAGGTACTGGTTCCGGCTTGGGGACCCGAGTGCTGAGCCTGCTGGAGGAGGAGTTTCCTGAGGTGTGTCGAATTGTCACCTCGGTCTATCCATCTGCAGAGGATGATGTCATCACCTCCCCTTACAACAGCGTCCTGGCCATGAGAGAGCTCACAGAGCACGCTGACTGTGTCCTGCCTGTGGAAAACCAGGTTTGTACATTTGTGAACGTTTGATTTTTCTCCCCTCACTCTGTAAACATCTCAGCTGTATGTACACATCTAAACTGTCAACTATTCGCGACACTTTGTTCTCCCTCCCTTCTCCTCCTCCTCCTGCAGTCGTTGGTTGACATTGTGAGCAAGATTAAACTCATGTCTCACGGCGGAAAGCAAGGGCTGACGATCAAGAGAGAGAGCACCGTCATCTCTGGACAGGGTGGCCTCAGTGGGGCAGAAAAGCCCTTTGATGCCATGAATAATATTGTGGCTAACCTGTTGCTCAATATTACCAGGTATAACTGAGTGTGTCGTTGCCTATTAGTTATGCTTCTCTACTTATTTATTTAGTTTTTTTTTATTCGCCACATATGGTTTCTAGTCTGAAGTGAAGGGACCCTGTGAATTGCTGTTAAGGCACCTTGTAGTCGTTTGGCCATTAGTGGCACTATGGAACGATGTTTGCAGCAACATGCAGAAATAAGGACAAGTAAAAAGAAGACAAATTTTAAAAAGTGTTAAAATATTCAAATATTTAATGAGGAGGGGAATGTGTTCATCAAGTTTATTAGGCCTCAGGAATACTTAAAGTGCATTGTTGTGAGAAACAGTGAGTGTAAACAGAAACTTTTTGTATTTACTTTACTAATACATTTGACATTGAATAGTTACACAATGACAATGTCTTGTTAAGCGAATCCAGTTTCCGTGCTAAAGTAGTATTGAGATTTTCCATGTGTGTAAAAGTCGCCAAGCTGTGCAACCAAAGTGTCTGTCCCGTATTATTTATCCTCTGTTTCAGCTCAGCACGTTTCGAGGGCTCCCTCAACATGGATCTGAATGAGATCGCCACGAATCTGGTGCCTTTTCCCCGTCTACACTACCTGGTGCCCAGCCTCACCCCTCTCTACACACTGGCAGATGTCAGCGTCCCCACCAGAAGGTCTGCTGCAAGGCTGTTGCTAAAGCTATTTTTTACCTCACAGTTGTTTTGACTCCTGCAGAGCTCCGGGTATTTAGCTTGCGTGAATTCCTTCATCCCCTTCACACGCGGCTCATGTTGACTGTGTTGATGAATGATGAGGGAAACCCATCCGGTGATGACTTCACTGATTAGAGGAGTGTGGAATTTATTTACACTGTCATTTGAAATGTGATGAAACAGCACTGGTCATGTGGAACAAGGACTAAATGTATTATAGATGGAGGCTGGGTAATATGGTTAGCATCAAAGTATAAACAAGAATATTTTTCTAATAATATTAAAATATATTACATTGTAGCAAGCATGTATGAAATATTCAAGCATTCATATAGACAGCTAAATGTCTCAAATGACAGATCATATCCCACTGATATTCCACTGAAAGTCAGCAAGCAACAATACTGAAGTATTTGTGAACTCTAATTATGTATAAACATGTGAATATGTAAATCAGCTCGGTTATTTAAACAGGGGGCATGAAATTCTCCAATGCTCAGTATTCACTTCACCAAGTGAGACAGTGACAACGGCAGGTTTAGTGCTTTGCAGGCTTGTGACAGGAAAAAAAAACACCATCTGACCCACCATGCAACCACCAACCGGCCTCCTCCTCAACAACAACTGCCATGAAGTGGCCTTGTGTGAGCAACGGAGACCAAATCTGCTCCTGCACAGCAGCTCATTGGTCAAAAAGAGTGGTGGCTGCACTGGGTCACTCCCCGAGCTGAATATATGTGACTGTATGAATGCAGAGCAGGGTGTTGCTTAAAAATATCTCGGCTTCTTAGCACCACTTCCCTGGACAAATAAAGATTCTAAAAAATTCTGCTTTCTAAAACGTTGCCCCATTGGCCCCCCAGACATCCCTGCAAGGGCATTTCATTCACTACAGCCAGTAAATAGACAAACTGTGTGCTGAAGAAGCAAAAGGCTGGCTCTTATTTTTAAGTTCAAATGTAATATCTGGAAAGAATTTACTACAATTAAAATATCTTTTCTTTGATGTCTCCTCTGACTATGTCCTCTAGATTGGATCAGATGTTCAGCGATGCCTTCAGTAAAGACCACCAGCTGATCCGGGCCAACCCGAAGCATTGCCTCTACCTGGCCTGCGCCCTCATGGTCAGGGGCAACGTGCAGGTGTCTGACCTCCGCAGGAACATAGAGAGGTCAGAGCAACAGCCCCCCGCTCGGTCTCCATCTGCACCAAAACAGGCAGCGAGGCCAGTACACCCACCCTGATAGGCCCAGAGATGACCTTCACACGCAGTCTCTCAAATAGTAGCCCCATTCACCACCGACAGCAGTGATTCATGACTAGTCCATTCAGCTCCCACCTCTCATCTGCTCCCCCGGCAGACCTTGTTTTCCTATGTCATGTTGTCAAGAGAAACTGTGAGGGAAGCTGTTGTGAGAGCACATATTTATGCGTGACCATGGTTTAAAACCGGAGGAACAGAAAGCACCAGAAGAGACCCCCCCCCCCCCCCCCGGGGGAAACAAGTTAATTAACTGGATGTTTTTGCTGACAAAAACTGAATTCACAACAGTTTTGTTGACAAATGAAACGTGTCATTTATCAAATAAAGCTGTCACTCATGGCTGTTGGCTCAAGCTACTCAGATGTAAAGATTCACAGCTTTTCTTTATTTTATCATTTCTCTGTCAAATCATTGTAAAGTTGATATCTTTTAGCTTTTGGACATTTGTAGAGTTCAACTTTCATCATGAAAATGTGATTGATGTTTGCACTATTTTCTTATATATAGTTAAGTTCATTATTAATGGGTTAGTTGAAAAAATAATTAACAGAGGAATCAATAATGAAAATACTAATCAGTTGCAGCCCGTAACATAAACAACTTTAACAAATTCCTTTCTACATATTTCTTCTAGTCACAAATAGTAAAGCAATCCAATAATGGCGCTGTGAAGCTGACTTATGTGTAGCTCAGTTTATCCCCCAGATTTTTCCATCGGTGAAATGTAAGTTGTCTTCTTCAGGAACCATACAACCCTCTGAATTTCCTGCCATACTTTCTTGCTCTTAATATGTCATGTTCCCTGTTCCAGGCTGAGGCCGTCGCTGCCCTTTGTCTCGTGGAACCAGGAGGGCTGGAAGACGGGCCTGTGTTCGGTGCCTCCTGTGGGACACTCCCACTCCCTGCTAGCCCTGGCCAACAACACCTGTGTGAAGCCCACCTTCATGGAGCTGAGAGAGCGTTTTAACAAGCTCTACAGGAAGAAGGTGCAGTTCCACAGCCTTTCTGCTAACTCCTTGTCCGATGTGATCATTTACTTGCTTTGCTTCACTGCTTTTCCTTGAGGATTTAATAGCTCTGGGTGTTTGACAGTATAATCAGACTGAAGACAAACTGTAGCTTTATCCCCTGGCAACTTCTGATGGACCCTTGTCATTTTATTGACTCCATACTACACTACATACCTGTATTAATTGATTCTTCTGTCTCCCTGCTTCACGTACTGCACAAGTTCCAGTGAAATCTTTTTTCATTATTCAAGACTTTAACTTGAAAGGCTGAATAGGAATGAGGAGACTTTTTCAAAATTAAGAGACATTACACTCTCAGTGCTTCTTCTCACTGTACCACATACTTGTGGTACTATGTGGCAACTTGCCCAGAGCAGACCACACGCCACATCTCAGCAGTAACATTGTTTGTCAATGTAAACTCATGTTTTCATTTCAACATAGTATTGCCACATTTCTTTAAGGGGAGGACAAAGGAATGTAAGTCGAATTTTGAAGTAGTTTTGTTTGTATTTGGACTGAGTGACTATTGTATATTTTGCTGTCTTCTGTCTGTGTTGTTTTCTGAAGGCTCACTTACACCACTACCTGCATGTAGAGGGGATGGAGCAGAGCTGCTTCACAGAGGCCTTCTCCTCCCTTAACTCACTGATCGAAGAGTACCATAATCTAGACGCCACCAAGGGGAGACTCATGCAGGACGCACCCAGGCTCAGCATCAACAGATGAAGGTCCATATTGTAATTCTGTATAACTGTCTGTTTTTTTGTTGTTGTTGGTTTTTTTTGGGGGGGGGGTCTTCCTGTTTTTCAAAAACAACTCCACACAACCAGATCTTTTGTATATACCTTTATAAGTTATGAATCATAATTGTCTAATTTTTGACCTGATTAAAAATGTTCCCTGTCTGAAAAAATAAACAGCAAAAACATGTAAGAAGAAACCAAGAGTTAAACTCAATCTTTAGTATGATCTGATTTGCCATTTTAGGCTCCCTGACCATAGTTTATGAGGTACTCGTAATGAGTCGATCGACTGTTACAGCTACTACACTGGCCAGAGTCCATGTTGTTATTGCACGTACGTGTCCTGAAGACAGGGTTCATAAAAAGTTTCATCTTAGCTAAAGGCATTTTTTTTTTTTTCTTCAGTCAATGATCCCAGCCATTCTGCCTTATGAAGTGAGGTTTTTAAAGTTTCAGTTTATGTCTTTAGTTTTCTTGGTGCCAATCACCACTTCCGAGGAGAATTTAATAAGCATATGCATATTTTTGAGTCCTTAGTCCGCCGCAGCAGGGCTCATACCCTGTGTCTGTGTCTCTGGGCTTCTTCCTTGGGCTCCATTAAAGTAACCGCAGGTCAGAAAACATGTCAGCCGGATCGCTGCACTTTCTCTGGCACACACAGGATGTTATCCACTGCATCTTCCACTGTGTGCTGGTGCCTCCTTTGCAGACGAAGTTGACCTTGATCATACGAGACTTGTTAGGGACACAGCAGCGCTTGTCCGTGCAGACGCCACAGTATGTGGGCTTAAAGTTTTTGGTGCTGGTACAGCCAGAGAGAGTCAGCTTCTCTGCTTTCTTTGCCTGGAACTTAGGCCGGCATGTCTTTCCCTTTGGCACCTAGAGGTGAAAACAGGGATCACTAATTTTGTAAAAGTTAATGAAACCATGTCAATACTTGAATAAAATTTGACTTTAACTTGTCACCTTAATGCTTCTTAGCACATTCTTCGCACATGGTCGCAACAGGCACAGGCGACGGTCCTTCCTCATCTCACACTTGCTGTTGTCGTTGTTGACGCGCACAGAGATTCCCAGGCCACAGGTCTTGGAGCAGGGACTCCAGGGCGTGGTCTGGATCAGACAGTTCTTCTTCCAGGCTAAAGGGGGATCCCTGTAAGCTTTCAGTATTACAGTTAAAGGGCATTGTGTCAACAACACCCTACACAAAGAATCCACCTGTTTGGCACCACACGGCCAAGCAGAGCACAGATCAGAATCAGCTTAACAACACCAGATAGCTCTTCTGTTGCTGGTGAATATAAGCTACCAAACTTCCAAACGTCTCCACTGGGCCTTGAGCAGACACACAAGAACAATTTGTTTTTATAAGTGAAAGCACGACCCAAATTATTGTTAACTTAATGCAATTAGAAAATGCCACTCGGTTGGACTAAAATGATCCTTTAAAATAATCTCAGTTACCATGTGTGGTTGTCAGCACTTGAGTTTAAATCAAAATGAAGTGCTTTGTTTATCCACTGTGACCAATTAAATTGGTGTTTCCAAAAAACAGATTTTCGTGCCAAGAAAAGCAGACAAACCCCATCAAAGTGAATTGTTTGGTATATTGAGTGAGGAATGAGTGGTCTGTCTTCCCGTGTTTAACAACAACCATCCATCTTTCAGTTTTCCTCTTTGAGTCAGTCACGCTCCACTGCTGCCTCTGCTCCCACAGCCAGAGTAATGAAATGCCCTCTCCCCTTCTCATCCAGCCAACTTGGTCAGCAAATTTTATTCCTGGCCAGACTGGCAGGCCCTTCTCCACAATTTTACTTTATAAACACACACCTGACATGTAGGTGGCATCCTGCTGGTGCTTCTTTGGGCCCTGACTGCTGCGGAGTGCGGCCGGCATGTTGCCCATCAGCGGGGCAGGGCCCAAGAGCCCAGCAGGCTTCTGGATGAAAGCCGGCGTACAGCCGATGGCCCCGGCAATACATGTGCACTTATACAGGGGGCTTGGCTGGAAAGCTTCCCCGTTCTCATAATGGGCCCCGTTCAGGTCACAACCCACTGCCATCAAATCTGAAAGGATAAGGGAAATATCTCAGGACCTGGTTCTCACTGATCCGGGAGATTCACCTCTCTTGGTGATGTGGCTCTGAATCCGATCGATGAACTTCGCCACACTTTTCACAGGGATGCAAAAGGAAGCAGAAAGGAACTTGACAGTAAAGTCACAGTAAAATGTCATTGTGATTTTATAATTTTTGACAGTATATTGAATATTGAGAGTTTTCGCTGAAAGTATTATCATAATGTCCATGATAACAATACTTATAAAAGTAAAGAGAATTTTTTTAAAAATTAAATCAGTTATCTCAATACAAAGGAAATCGAAAAAAAATCAGATCAGTTTTTGCTGTGACCCCACCTCCCCACCCCCACCCCTTTGCTTTTAAACCAGTTCTCCTTTGTTGATGAGTTTTCTGCCAATGAGATCCCAGACTGAGATGGTGACACTGAGATCAGTACTCTGTGGAGTCGAGACCACCTGTTGCAGGACTCCTTGTTCTAGTTGTCTCTGTAGATAATCCTTCATTACTCAGGCTGTATCACTGAGATCATTGTCAGGCTGCAAAATGAATCTGGGACCATTTAGATTCCTCCCTGATGGTGTTGTGTGATGGATTAGAATTTAAACTTCTTAAGTGATTAAAATATTTGCACAGTGTTGTATTTAAAGTGCATATGAAATGTGATCTGTCAGATGCATGTGAGGTGAAGGTGTAGACCGTGGATGTACTAAGCCCAAATGGATACCGTGGTCAAAGATGGTGCTCTATTTGTTCCTATGAAGGCTGCTCACTGAATGCATACACCAAAAGGCATCCTCCTCTAGCTGAGCCAGTTGAGAGCATGCACATCCAACCCTTTTCCTGGCTGAGCCGGCTGACTTCCTTTTGGCTCCATGAGTGCGATCAAATAATTCAATTATAATCTTCTAGAATTTCCAAATCCGAATAGATCAAACTCTGATTCAAATCCCTATTGGGGGTTTGTGATGCTCAGAAACATGTATTCACTGTTTTACTGCTGCTACTTTTCAAATGATGGTGTATGGGGAAAATGCTTTTTGGGGGTTTTTTTGGTGTCATGTGATGATCACAGAAGTTGCAGTACCCATTGCGGCCACTGCACCAAAAATCACCTCACAGCTCATCACCGTCCCTGGAAACTTAGTGTAGAAGGTTGCAACAGATAACACAGCCTCAATACTTACTCCAATGCAAAAGAATTGAGTCTCATTTGACTTTGCTGCAATGCAATGCATCAACAGCATGTAAACATACAGAATGTTCCAAACAGATTGCTCTATAAAGTAAATGGCATATTCTAGTGATTGTAATCTTTAAGACTCAAACTCAACTCATATTTATCCTCTTGCGGTCGCAAAACACCTGCAACAACTAAGCCCTACAGGCATTTTTTTTAATACCAGTGCTTTCAGTCTGCACATGCATACGGCATCAGTCGCACTGACCAGGCTCTAAGGAGGTAAGGGGTTTATTTTGAAACATAAAATGTGCAGCATCCCATTTACCAGGATATACCTTGTCATGGCTAATTAAGGAACAGATTAGAGCCACTCACATGCACACACCCCGACCTCATATCTGGGCCGGTCTGCTGAGAAGTCACAGTACATGCCCTTGTGCGGGTCGCAGACGTCCCTCTCGTTGCACGGCTCTCCGATCTGCCTTGCACAGCTCTTGCAGCAGCCGCACCCATCTAGGACTGCACTCACCCCTGGGGCACAATGAGGCCTCTCCCGACACTTGCAGGGCCACTGGCAGAACTGCCGCCTCTCGACTGTGGACTGTCCCCCTCGAGGGGCCATCAGCTGCCCATTATCCTGAGCCCTGCTGAAGTACTGGGTGAGGAGAGGGACAAAACTATGTTTACTTCAAAGTCCACTTTTGCAATTAATTTTTTCTTATCACTGGATTGAAATTGGAGGCAATATTGGCAGCATATTAGTGTCAAAGCGCTATTTTAAAAGTTTGATAACATTGGAAAGCTTTCGGATGTCTTGAGTGTGACATTCTTTACTCCCCAACACTTTCCATAGTCATTGGCTTGGTGCATTAGTGCAGGATTTCAAGTGGTGCACAAATTTAGTTTAATTTGCACACAGCTTACTGCTGTAACTGCTGAATTCAGCACACTTCCCCTTATGGCAAAACTTTGAGAAAAAAGTCTCCACATTTGAATCAGCTCTTGTTTCAGGACAATTTGCTGTAAAAGAGTTACTTAGCATAGCCGTAAGCCTCAGTACCACCTTTTTGAATATGTGTAAACTTGCAGAGCTGGTGTTCGTTGTTCGGTGTTTGGCAGAAAATGATGACTGGACAACAGTAACACTTTCTCTGTGATATGTCATAACTGCATCTGGATAGCCGTGTTACTTTCCAGTCCATCTGTCTGTCTGCCAACACTTTGGTCCAGAGAAAGACATTTTGCTGTTTCTTACCATAAAACTTGCTATGGCTTTTCATGGGTAGAAAACAGTGCCATTATACACGTTTCACATACAAGGCTGTTGTAATCAGCATCAAGACACATTGTCTCCAAGCAACAAAAATATTTCTTTAAGTGGACTGTGTTTTGGTCCCAGTCATATTAAATGAAACACCTACTTAAATAAAAAAAAAATGTTTGTGGTTCGGCGTCAGCATGCAGGTTTGACTCTTTCCAAAAATATGGACAAGGTTAATAGAGGATGATTACTAATGGTTTTTCAGACCCTGGTCAAGTCAGCTTTTCTTCAAACCAGTACTGGGTATAGGATAGGTTACCTCAACATCACATTTCCTCTATTGTCATCCTTAAGGCCAAAATGTCAGACTTCCACATAAGATTCTTCACAACCCAACAGACACACTGGTATGAAGCTCCCAATGGAATTTACAATTCAGATTTTATAACATTAGGGATGTGTGTAGTTAAGCAACTTAATGATCAAAAATTGCTAACCTCAGCATTTGGCACCAGAAATGCTAGTTAAACTAATAATTAATATTTTATTAATGTACAACGGCAGTTAACTGTTCGCCTAAATGATGATATGCAGCCATCCACCAATAGCCGGGACTGCAGCCCCCGCCCTGCTAATACCTCGGTGTTGTAAAGAAACGAGGTGGAAAGTGGGACAGAGAACATCTCATAAAACCAGTGCGGTTTGGCAGTATTTTGATCTTGAAAACAAATATAAGTCTATGTAGGCTGTGTCATGTGTTCATACATACAATATTTTATCGAACAACATTTAACCATATCGATTAAATAGCATCACCATGACCAACAGATTTTCTTGTATTTATATTTATAATCCTATCCCTATTCCTGATGGACAGCTTCTTGTCCCATGTCCAAGTTAAGCTACTTTAGCAAATGTAAGGTTTGGCTTGTCATGGCGTGTCATGTACGAGGTGGTTTGTTTGAATTGTTGATACCTTAAAGGGACACCACAGGGTAAAATTCCTTCTCATACTTAACCATTTATTCAAGTGCAACTACACAGCCAAGTTCAATCTTACAAGGCCAAGCTTGAGCGAGAGAGAGACTGGAACAGGGGAAAAGATTGACCCAATGAGTTGTGTTTAGTTTCTTTTTCCACAAAGTCTGGAAAAAAAAAATCTTAAAAGTACAAGGAGTGAATGAAGAAAAGTTCCCTCAGATCTTAATGTCAATCTAGCCATTGGCAAATGGTAATATAAGATTGCCAAATTGCGAGTTAACTGTGAGTTACCAGATGACAGATGCCAAAACATTTCACTGATTTAAAAAAAAAAAAGAATAAAGATGGATAGCGAAATTTTAAAATTAAATTCTCACATTAGAGCAGCTTTTCTATTCAGTCTAAGAGTTACTGTATGCATACTTGGAGATATTGGCAAGAGTACACAATCCCATCCTTACCCTGCTCTTTGCCTGTCTCCTGTATCCCCTTCCCTCCCATGTGCATGTAATAAACTTTGTCACATTTTAATTAAGTCAACTTGGCCTGCTCGCTGTCATAGTAACTAAAGAATTTACCAGCCAAATAGTATTTTGTCTTTCTATATTCCTGATTGTAGCCACAAAAAAACATTGTGACTCTGTAGAGTGTTACATCAGCCTACCGCCAACAAACTCTTAAACCGATGAGCACAGGTATGTGTTAAGTTGTCATGTTTTGTTTTGGGGTTTTTTTGTATGGATTAGCCCCTAACTTAGCAAACCTTAGCTCTTAACAAAAAGAGCAACTGAAGCTGATGGGAATATTAGTAGTTTTGCACTTATGTAGTCATAAACCAAAGTATTGGCCAAATAGAAAACTAGACGTGATGAAGTTGCTCATGAAAACTTAAGGGAACGCCATGGTCATTGCAGTTCACCCTGAGAGGAACCCGCATATCTGAACAGGATTTCATAGCACACAATGGTTGTTGAGACGTTTTACACAAAACATCTCCAGAGTCATTAGGAGGACATCTTGTGAACCATAAATGTCTGCAGAATTTAATGACAATCCAGCCCACAGTTCTTGAGATATCTCAGTCCAGTGTGTTGGACCAACCAAAAGACTCAGAGAGCATGCACCAAATGGGTATTAATTTGCTTCTGAAAATTGTTCCCAACAAATCTATTGATGCCTCCTGTCTGAGTAGTGTTTGCAAAAAAATACAACCCAGCTGTATTTTAAAAATGACAGTCTTTTGATATGTGCATATAAAATTATCACAGTTGTGTAATATCATAAATTGGGGACATTTACTACGTATCTTTATTTCCTCATATTTTTCATATTCTGCTGTCAATTAAGAAAAATACAAAAGAAAAAAACGAAATGCCAGTAAGACAACTAAACCAACAGACCAACAATCTTAAGCTGGAATATCTAGAGTCCAAACTTCTTTTCTCTACAAACACCCAGCGGCTCATGAATATTCTAGCATTCAGTACTGTAGTATAGCTAATATTCTGGGTTTCCTGCGGGTATTTGCTGAGACTCGGTCCTTGCCTGGTGCCACTTGTGCTCAGATTCTCCCGGCTACTCCTGCCTCCGAGGGTCACCAAGGGTTATGCCAAAAATCTGAAGCCTGTCTGCCAGATTTACTGAATGAGCTCATTTCACGGTGTGAAAATGGAACCACGGGAGTTCAAAATGTAAAGACCGCAGACTTTGCTCCTCCATAGCTAATAATAAAAATAAGATAACAACACTGAAAGCCACTAAGTAGGCATTTAATTTCATTGATATCAAAATCTGAAAAAATACAGCAGTTTCTCCAAAAACAATTCTAAACTTGCCCTGTCTTGGTTGGAGTGAATTCATGTAGAATTTTTTTGACATTTTGAATAGCTCCAACACTAAGAGAACCCGAGCATCTACGTTCTGAGTCTCCCTGTCATACTGTATTGTATACAGCGGGGTCGAGGGCCACCAAGTGTTGTCCCATCAGAAACCCCAGTCAGTCTAAGGTGTTAGAAAAGAAAAGAAATAATTGTCTACTTACCTCTTGAGTAAGGATGAGCAGGAGGGAACAGCAGAGAAGCGATAGCATCTTTCAAGTGAGAAGGTCTGTGCGAGCTCCAGGAAAGCACAGGGGGGACGAGGGAGCAGGAAGGTGGGATCGAGGGAGAGGGAGAGAGGAACTGGGGAGGGGGGGCTGACCTGTCAGAGGGGACAAAGCGCCCTCTGTCTCCTCTCCAAACACACCTTTACCCGCTTTACTGATCCAGTGGGGAAATATTTGTCTTCATAACTGCCGGGCCGCTCCAAGGCCTTCACCTCCTACCCACTTGTTTATTCTTAGTCTGTGGGCCCTGCTCCCATTTATCTGGGCGCAACTAACATTTAAATCTGTAAACCATGTGTGACGGGCCGCTACATACCCCTGAGTAAAGTACATTTCAAGAAATACTGTCTAGTTCATTCTTTAACGCACAAAAACTGAATTCATGAGTAGAATTCTAGTCAATAAATGCAGTCCCTGTATGTTGTTTGTTTAATGTGGTGCCAAAGGTGTATGAGCTGACTTAATGTAGACTGATGTATTTGAGCTCACATTCCATTATTATTTACACTGAGTAAAGAGGTCCCTCTCAGAGTCAGCCCTCCCCTTCCAACCATTTGAAGCCAACTGCCCCTTGAGAATTCAAATGGAAAGACGAAAACAAGAACTGCTTATTTGTATGGTAATGATCCTCTTACCGATTCTATCCACTGTGCTACCAGTAGCACTAAACATCAGGGCCCGACCACTACAGATATTTGAGAATTTAAAAGTCTAATAAAATATCTGCCAGTTTCATTCCACAACTGACGCCGTCCCCAAGGACGAATCCTGCAGACCTTAGTGATCCCCATGACTTTGCCTCTAGCACGACTGGCAGGATGTCATCTTTAGTTTTTAGCGACATGTTGTTACAGCTATTGAATGGATTGCCATCTAGTCTGATACAAATGCTGATGGTGCCCAGAGTATCAGACCTTATGACTTAGCTGATCCACAGCTTTCCCTGTGGTGCCATCAGCAAGCCAAAGTTTTCACTCATTTTATGAAATATCTCAACATCTGCCGGATGGACCAGTGCAAAATTTCGTACAGACATTTACGGTCCTCAGAGGATAGATCCTAACAAGTTGCGGTACCCTGAGACTTTTTGTCTAGTGCCAGTGTGAGGTTTAGGTTGTGCATTGAGAGAATGTCTCAACAACTGTTGTTCATGCCTGTCTTTGGACGAGCGGTAATAACTTTGGCGATCCCTTACCTTTTCATGTGCAGCGCCATCATCAAGTAAGAATTTCATTTTGTTCAATACTTTACCTCATGATCCACAAAATTAATTATGTTCCCATCACAAAGCTGTACTTGTGCTTAGTGCTAATCAGCAAATGTCATTTTCCTAACATGTTAAACCAAAAATATTTTTAATTATAATTATTATGCACTCTAAATTGCCAGCCTAGCATTATTATTTAACCCACGGAGCTGCTACTAGGGCTACAGACTCTTAGTGATGAAGAATCCGTAAGGGGTTTGCTGTTTCAACAGTCTGGATAGTCCATCGTCCTTTCAGTTTTATGTACAACCCCCTTCACCGGCGCAGTATTGGTGCACTTTAACTCTCAGGAAAAGCAGTAGTTTCAGATCCATCTCAGCTGCGGTACCTTGACCACCGCTTCTCTCTGTGTGGTGCATTGCATGTCTGCTATAGGCATCTTCATATGATGCAGCACTATGCAGTCCTTCCATAGGAGTTTTACTGTCAGCCCTCCTCAAGTGTAGCACAGGGAAGGAAAGAAGTGATTGAGGAAAATATTGTCAAGAAAGAGTTTAAGCAGAGACAATGAGTGTTTGAAACCTTGTTCCAAGACAAAAACAGATGGACAGTAATGTTTTTGTATTGGAGACCACTGGTGCTTCAAAAAGCATCCATTCAAGGATTTCTGATGAAGCATACTGGCTGCTCAAGTTACAATTACGCACTGTCATTACGCACCGTCACACTGGTGTACTGGTTTCTGTAACTTGGAACAAGATGGAGAATGACTATACCAGATTTCTACCCAACCCTGACCTTATTTTGGAAGCATTGCTTGTTCATTTCAACTGTAGAACTTCTAAAATAAACTGCTTCCTGGTTTGCCAGTTAGAGGGCAGAATCATCAACTTTGAATGGAATTATTTAAAAGATGACTGTTTCTATGTGTAATCTTTCCTTTCATGCCTCTCTGTGTCACACTGTTACTTTCCCTGTCTGTTGTCTTTATCCTGCCATCATGTACATGTAAAAGACCATAAGAAATACATGGCCAAGAGAAATTCAACAGTGGAAAGTGAATTTCTTGAATCCCCTACCCTCATGACAGAAGCAACCGTAGAAATATGACTACTACAGAAAGATCATTTTTAGCTGCACTGATTGAAGATCACGGATCTGTCCTGACACTACATTCTGTCTCTCCTGAAAAACCAATTATAATCCCTGTGAGGCTCAACGGTTAAAGTGTGATATAAATTACAGTATTCTTGGGCCAAGCTGAATTGTAGCTTTCCATTATCAGATCTTCATAAAGAAAGTTCTGGGAAAGCAGAGGATTAAGAGTCCAAGATAAGGATTTCAAACACACACACACACTCACACACACATTAAGCAACAGAAAGGACCACAGCATGTTTATGCATGTTGTGACATTCTCGCTAAGCTTTGTGAAGATCAGGTCTTGAAACAGGAGTATGATTGTTGCTTTATGTATGTAATTAACGTCATTGAACTACTTCTCCTTTTGACTTGCAGCCAACGGCCTTGCAGACTACAGCTAATCGAAACTGGCCAACTCTTTAACCATATCAGTTTTTTCTTTGTTTTTCATCTTCTGTCCACACTGAGCTGACATTTTTCCCATTCAAAGCCAGACGTGTTTAGAATTAGTCTTCACAGCAGATAAATCCAAAAACACTGGTTTCACATTTTGCTGAGGAAAAGGAAAAAGACGAGTAAATACCTGGTTGAGCTTGGGAGCAGTGGAAAGTCGGTCAAATCAGACAGCTGAGAGCATGGTCAAGGCACCGGAAAGGGATCTGTCTGATCTGTCTGATCTGTATGATCTGTATGATCTGTATGATCTGTATGATCTGTATGATCTGTCTGTGCATTGTACTGCTGCTCTGCAGGTGAGAGGGTGAACCAATCAGACAGGCACCCTTTGCCCTGTCTGGCACTGTCTCTTGATGAGAACTTTAGGGAAGCAGCTGTGTGCTGCTCTTTGTCTGAAGCGGAAAAGTTAACAAAACACACATCTGCCGAAACCACCCACTGGATCCTTACCCTTGAACCCACTCTTGTAAAACCGGCACAGACTGAAAATCACAACCACATCCGCTAAAGTGCAGCATACAACTGCTCCCCAGTGCTTTTTGGTGTCCCCAATGGCGAGCATCCTGGGCCGTGGGAGCCAGCACCAGTCTTTAGTCAGAGTGCTTTGACTGTCCCCGGCAGCGGTGGAGGGGGCACCAGGGGCGACTTGGCAACGCAGACCAGAGCCAAACACTGGTCTTAAGAAACACGGCGGACTAAACATAAGTTTTTGGCAAGTGAAATAAGTAACATTCTAATCTAGGAAGGGACTGAGCTCAAGTAATGACTGTCAGGAAACGCTAAAACATACATGAAATACAATCAATCTAACGTATTACCTTTTTTTTCATGGAGCACTCTAATTTAATCCCGTTTTTTCTCAAAACGTTATTTACTACTCTACAGTTATATTATGACTTAATTCTAGACATCTCAGATTCTTTTGTACTTTCTCTTGGCAGTTGGTTTTAACCTACTTTACTGGAGCAGGACTCTTACTCCAGTACCTATATATTCTTTATGACATATAAATATATAGATCAGTTATTTAGAACACAAGCTACTTTGTTCCTGCTTGATGGGCATCTGTGCATCTGAATTTATCTGAATTTATCATGTTGACATATTAGAAACTATTTCACACTTGCTGCCTATTAAACATTCCCTATCAAATCAAATTGCTCCGAACAAGGCCATCAGATGTAAATACATTTTAAAAAGTTGATTGCACAAGTCTGCAGAGGTTTGTTACAGAGGTTTGTTACAGAAGTTCAGTGTGGTCTGGACTGAGCACTTAATCTAAACCAACTTTAGGAAACATAACACACAGTTTTTATTGGTCTGAGGAAATAGCGAGTAATTCCTCATCCTTGGAAACCTGTAGGCTATAAGAGGGCTAAACCACTCCCCAGACATTACGTCAGTAAATCAGTAGCCTGACTTCCCACAGGGAATTTGAGGAATGCCCAGTGATATGTCCCAACAATGCTAATGCACATCTGCACTTTGTGGTCAGTCTTTGTAATCCACCTCATTGAGCTGAATGCAGTTTGCAGGGACTCAAGTTGTCACTAATGAATGCACAGACTGCTCAGTTGGGTAATTATCTAAGAGTGCGGTGGGTTTAAGTATGTAGCAAAGAAAGCAAATTTGCATATTTCCCAAAATATTTAATTAAAACCTTTCCTCGGTGACGTGTGCAGTTGGAGCTGGTAATTGGAAGGGTAATTGTCTCCTCCTGCGCTCGAGGGCCGGTGACCCACCTCCTCTTCCCTAAGACCATAATTGCACTGTTTGATCTTTCACTCTGCATCCTGCAAGGTGTGTTAGTCTTCATTCCAGCCACCAGAGTGTAAAACAGCAGAACTTGAAAAATATCACATTTTCAGCTAAATGGTATACCAGCACCTACCAGTAATTCTAAATCATTGTTCATTGAATCCTCACAGGATTTTTACTGAGAAAAAAAAAAATCTCATTCTGAGATGCAGGAGTTTGACTTACCTCGATGGGATGAGACCATTTGGGTCCTCGTTGTTTTGGGTGAACATATTCTGTCCCACTACACATGGTGAGACCAAATGGCTGCGAGCTCATCTGCTTTAACTTATGAACACACAGGGCTTTGGCAAACACTAAGAATACTAAGAACAGTCATGACAGTTAGTTTTAGCAACTCGAGGACAGTTTATATAATTGTGAAAAAAAACACACACACAAAATATTTCTTTCACCAGCCGATGACAGTGTGTTAAGACTCGATATATTTAAATATGACCACTGTCAGAGACCAAATCCGTTCAATGTGTCCCCAAAAAGAGTCTATTCATTTACGTTCATTTATTTCTTTATTTGTGGTGGTGGGGGTCCTGGACTTGGGACTGGAGTGTTTCTCCAGTCCTGGCTGTGGCCTTGCTCACGTGTCTGTCAGTCTCACTTTTGAATCATTTACTGTAGGGAATCACTTTAAAATCATACCAACACTGTAAACCATAGAGGTCCAGTGTTTCTCAGCTGGATTTTTTACCTTGTTGTCATGTCTGTTTTTTATTTTATTTTCTGTACGGCTGCCAAACAAGCAAACATTAGTTCCCTCATGTGTGACATGTCTTCATCTTGGGAAATCTTATCACATGTGAAATATCCAAAAACCACAGGGTACTATAGATGAATTAGTCATATCTAAAATGTGGTCTTTTTGGCCTCTACAAAATCAAACATTTGAAAATTTGTATGTGTGACATCTTTACTTCAAAACTGTCCAATAAATCACATAGCCGCTACAGTCAGGCGCATAAGTATTTCGACAGCGACACAATATTCACAATGGTGCCTCTGTACACTACCTCAAAGGCTCTGAAACAAACAAATCAAGATGTGACTGAAGTGTCGACTTTAAGCTTTATTCAAGGGATTGAAGAAAAATTTACATCACCCGTTTAGGAATTACAGCAATTTCTGTACATATTCCCTCATTTTCAGGGTCTCAGAAGTAATTGGACCATTGACAGCTGATCAGTTACATGTCCTGGTGAGGCCTGCTCCCTCGTTATAAATAAAAGGTCTGGAGTTGATTCCAAGGTTTGACTTTGCCCTTGGTGGCTGTTAATGGAAACTTTTAATGTCTTCCAAAGAAATGTGGATGCAAATGAAGGAGGCGTCATTAGTCTGATCAAACAAACCTCATAGACGGATGGCAGAAGCTTTAGCTTTAGATTGGCCATATCCACCATTTGGTTCATTCTATTCACTATAAAAAAAACAGGAAAGTACTATCTAGTTCAGGTTAAGGCATGTAAAGTACTCTGGCTCAGGTTAGGAAAAGGTTTGGTTGTGGTTAAATGTAAATAAACAGTTTGTGTCTGAATTCACTGTGAGCTTTTTCTGTATTAAACCAGAACCAGGATCTCCCCTGAACCAGGTTCTGTGAGTGTCTGAACAGAACCACAAACCAGTTTAATGATGCTGGAGTCACTACAGGTGGATGTTGAGCTGCAAGATCAGATATTATTTTTCAAAACAAAGAAGCTGAACAGGTGAAAATTTTACTGATGTGTTCAGTGTCAACATATATGCAACTTGCCAAATGAACGCTTCCTTCAAAACCAATCTGCTGTTGCAGATTAGTTGTATGTAAATATAATCTCTTAAAACAAAGGTCATAAATATAAAGTTTCATTTTTCAAAAAAAGATGACCGCACCACCCAGTACAAAGTTGTGGCTCCCTGATGTGTTTTTAACAAGGGAGGCAAAGTTATTACATTCCAAGACAAGTCTGCGTGGGATTCTTGTAGATATGTTATTTTAAAGGGGGGATGAGGTATGTATAAAGCAGTGTAAAATGGAAATAATCAAGTAGATACACGTACTGCAAAATTATACTGAAGTGCAGCACTTGAGTAAATGTACTTAGTTACTTTCCACAGCTAAATTAATAATTGTGTGTAATTAATAAATGTAGTATACAATAATAAAGAGCTTTTAGTTCCACTTACAATGTGTTACAATGTGTAAAGCAAAAAACCTAACCTGCGACACAAATGATGGCCTGATTATTAAATGAATTTACTGTCCTATAGGAGGATTTGTTTGATTTTTGCCCATGAAAAAGCAAGTCTCTGTGTGCGGTCCTCCTCCCTCCAGCAACAAGAAAATTAAAGACTGTTGTTAGTCTTATCCTTTAATTGTGGCACCAAAGCATTTACATGTATCTCAGTCAGAGCCCATATGATGTAACATGTTCTGTTCCCGGGGGGCATTTGTTTTGCAAAATATAGCACTTACTTCTACTGCTTGCACTGAATGGGCAGTCTTGTTTTTAATGTGTGTTAGTATGTCCGGAGCTGCCTCTGCACTGAGTCGGTGGTGTTTATGAAATAACTCCTTAACTCCAGCTCTTTCCTGCTGTGTGTTTTTGAGTTGGGAATATAAACCCTTGAATAGGATTTCATGCACTGACTCTTCACAGTATGAGCCTTGAACACTGGAGCCTCTCACCTCATCAAAGAATGCCAAACATCAGTCGTCTCCGACCCCGCCCCCTGGAGCCCCGCTCCAGTTTTGTGAATGGTTTCGATCACGATATCCGCTTTGAGCTCACGTTGTAGCGTGAGGCTCACCCAGAGGAAGAATGACTCCCGTGTTCAGACTATGTAACAGCAGCTCAATCCAAGAGATGACCTGATAAGGCAGAGAAACGAGAGCTAGTGATGATGGTAGACAGTATAGGGTAGTCAGGGCCACTCTTAATCCCTCCCTGCTGTATTTATCTGCCTCTATTGTGTCACCAGCTTAGACACTCACTCCCCCCACATTGCATCCCTTGGAATTACTGAATACCAGTTGGAATGTGCATGTCTTCTGGCCAGTATTCCCAACTGAGAACAATTGAGCGTGTTTGACAGCTGAAACTAAGGCCATATGATACCTTTGTAGTCTGTCAAAAGCAATGTGAACGTGAGACGCTTATGCCCCCGTAAGCCTGTTTTGCACTCCTTTGTCACCATAATTCATAAAATTCCGCCGACTGATACCCGTTAGTGTCAACCAAGAGATCGGCACAGGCGCTTCACCTAAAGTCAAAATGTGTTACTTAAGATAAATCTTACGAAAGTTTCTGAGAGGGAGAAGGCAGGGTGCAGCTCCGCCTGCAGCTCCTCCCCCCCCCCACCCCAAGAGAAATCACCTCCCTCCTGCTTTTGTTCACTCCCATCACACTGAGGTTAAGTCACCCTCAGACAGCTCCACAGTTCACTACAGTTGGCCACAGGCTGATGTCAGAGTGGAGCACGACACAGGTGTGCCTGCATCTGAGTGAGGACATTTTCTCTACCTGTTAATCATCAGCCTGGCTCAGACGTTAAATTCAGCCAGCTATCTCAGACATTTGACTGATACTTGACTCTCTGTCTTCATCTGCTTGTGCATCCTTGGCAGCTCCATTTTAGCAGCACTTTTGGACCTTCTGAATCAGAGCTGATCTGTTACAGAGCAGCTCATCTTAAGCCTGCAATCTACAAAGTACCAGAGAAATGAATTTTGACGAAATTCTCTGTCTTATTGGAGGCTTTGGGAAGTTCCAGAAGATCTTGTATATATGGATCTGTTTACCTCAGATTTTTCTCGCGTTCCACATGCTGGTCTCCATCTTCACTGGGGCAGTTCCTCCTCATTTATGCCGCTCCACGTGGCCCACAGCGGGTACTCCGGCCTCTGTGAACTTCAGCCGTCTAACCAGCCCCGACAGCCACCCTGACCTGACCTGCATGGTCCCCTTGAACCACAGTGCTGCTATTACTGTTGGAGATGGACACTCTACTGGGAGCTGCCAGGGGGGCTGGGAGTATAGCACCGAGACCTTCCAAAGCACCATAGTAACCGAGGTGAGTTCCTTGATTCGGGGTTTGGGTTTCTGAATATCTGCATTTTCACCTGATGTTTTTAGCATGAGGACTCCATGCCGCTCAGGAATGTGGAGGGTTAGGGCTTTTATTGCAGTGGGCTCTGGGGATATCTGAGACAGCGTTAAACAGGGTGAGGGCAGAGCAATAGACCCCAACAGTGCAGGCATCCTCGAGGTCTCCCCAGGCACCCTGCCATGCTGCTAGCTTTTGTAACACACGAACCTGTAGGGTGAGCAGCAGGAGTGGTTACATGACTGAAACAATGTGATTGGATGGAGCGGTGTCACATGTGGCAACGCAACATGTCAGCTGCGTTGACCAGAATGACCCAGGCTGCAGGCAAGAGATCTTCAGGTGATTTAAAAGAGACATACAAATGGGGCCGGTCTGCCACTGTGGGCAGTGATGGGAAGATGCCTGGGGCTCTGTAAAATTCCAGCAGTGGATAATATTAAGGATCTTAGAGGTGTATGCAGTAGCTGTCTCTCCAACAAAGCAAGCCGCTTACGTAGAACCTCAAGGATGAGGAATGTTCAAAAGCTAGCCAGGACATGACTTGTGCTGTTATCAAAACAAAACTAAATTTCAAAACCCTCCAGAGAGGTTGTAAAATGCAGCAATGAAACTTGTTGCAACTGATTTCTTGATTCTTAGAGAAATACGGGTATTATGGTATGAGAGGAAATCCCTGAAGTCATCAGAGTCAAACAGGTTAATCCTGTATGGAACTTGAAAGTTCTCAGGAATTTGCCCGTTTGTTTCTGATATTTCTCACTTTCTCAAAAGTGGAATTTTTGAGAAAGCCTGATTTTGGTGCTAGTCGAAAGGTTTCGTGTAGCAATATTGAGAACTGGCTTTGGACAACGGATGAACATTAGCCTAGAGGGGTAACTCAAGCTCATTTACGGTCTTTTCTATTGATTCATGAGCACTGCCTAGATATATAATAAAAAAATCCTGTGGGAACGGTGAATGTCCACCTCTAATAACATTGAGATCCAGCATCCTGTTACTTATGGGGTCCCCGTGTTGGCCCATGTGTGCATAATCTGTCATCAAAGGTCGGAGAATGTCACCATGAAAATACACATCATAATTGATGGCATCCGGCCAGTAATTCTGAAGATATCTCACCATATTCTTGCCACTTTTGCCTCACTCTTTTCATCTGTGTGATGGAATTCTTTGACCCAGTGAGCAGGTAGACTTTCCAAAATGGACAAAGCCTTCACCTGGTCTTTTGTCTTTTTCTCTATACAGTGGGACCTGGTTTGTGACAACGCCAGTCTGAGCAACGTGGGCTCCTCCATCTACATGTTTGGCCTCCTAGTTGGAGCTGTGGTGTTTGGGAGCTTAGCCGACAAGTAAGTCATCTGTGTACCTTCAAGGCACTGTTCAATGTACGATGTAACTCTGAACTCCTTGTACCCTTGTTTTATCTTGTCTCCAGAGATTTGCATTAGAACAGTTGTTTAAGTTTTGTTTACATGGAATGACAAAGTTGGTAAATGTCTTGTCTCGTTCCAGGTACGGCCGTAGGATCGTCATCCTCATCAACCTGGCTATCCAGGCTGTATTTGGTGTTGGTGCTGCTTTTGCCCCTAATTTTTATGTCTACACTGCCCTTCGCTTTGTGGTTGGAACGACCATCTCCGGTGTTATAATGAATGCATTTGTCCTAGGTATGTGTGCTGTAGAAACCTTAGCCTTTTTTTTTGCCTAATTTTGTGTTTGTTTGTTTTTCATTATTTAAATGGCAAATTCACTCATTTCACAAAAAGTGCTCTGTCACTGCCTCCTTAGCTAGGCAGATTGGTGTGCTTTAAAAAACACTGAAAAACTACAAACCCAAAAAACAGTGTCTTCCCAGAAATACTAAATCATGGGTACACAAAATAATTCACAGACAATACTGTGAACAATGTTGAGTGGAAACCTTTTAGCTGATTGACGCTTTTCACCAACTTACTGGTCACTGACAGACAGGTTGTGAAAATCTCAGAACTTTGGCGAGATAGGTAAACAGTGAACTGATGCTATTTAAGGTTGCTGTATTTTTTCTTGTGAAGATTGTTAATGGCATTTTGCCTTTATTTGACAGTCTAGCGAACAAAGGTGCCCTATCTAAGGTTTTTTACCATTTGTCTGTTCATTGGGTCGACTGAGAAAATAAAGGCATCTTCTGTCATTTTAAAATGTTTGAGTGCTACAGCTGTATTTTGTAAGCTAAGATGGATGAATAATCAGGCACATTATGGTCTTGGAGACCACAAATCCTTAACAGAAAGCAGCAGTATGGATTCCAAGGCCAGGACACATTATGTGAAACTGTAGGGACCAGAATTCAGGATATTTAATGGTTGCGAACCGGTAAATCTCTGGAGTATCCTCCAAATAACGAGCAGAATAACTATGATTATGATCATATGACTATGATTAACTATGAAAAAAAATGTTGACATTGTATATTTGATGAAATTGATGTTGATATACAAATACATTATAATTTTGTTATTGTATGTACAGTCACTTTATGCTTTTTGATCCCCATCTTGTTCTTGTCCCATACAGGCACAGAATGGACAGGACCCAAGCAGCGGATGCTGGCCGGTATAATCACTGACTACTTCTTTGGCTTTGGCTACATCTTGCTGGCCGGAGTGGCGTACCTCATACGAGACTGGAGGAAACTGCAGCTGGCTATTTCAGCACCTGGCTTCCTCTTTATCTTCTACATCTGGTGAGTGGGCAGCAGGGGAACCAGTGTGTGTATGGTATGTCCAGAAAAACAGACCCCCCCCCCCCCCCCCCACACGCACACACAAAAAAAAGAGTCTTTTGAAATAGTTTCTTGTGACGGTCTACGATAAAGGAAATCCCCTTTCATCCCTTGTGATTGAAAAGAAAATTTGCAACTAATACTCATTGTCATGTATGTCTGGTGCAAAATTCCTCTCATACCTTTGGTGGAACAGTACAGTGAAGCACACTGAGCTACTTTGAGAAGTATCCCTCTGTTTGTCTTTTGCTATGAATCTTACCTGTAGTGCTTATTTTTTCTTGTCAGGCATACCTGATAAAATCAATGATGGCTGCATTCCTTTTAGGTGTTGGTATCAGTTGCACCTGCCCCCTTTCTTGCTTGTCAACAGTGTGAAATATCTACCACAGTGTCCCCCGAAGCAAAGTGGGTCAGATTCAGGTGTTCGTATATAGGTCACATTAGCAATTTGTCTTTACGTTTTTAGGGTGTTGCCGAAGTCAGCGCGCTGGTTAATGGCCAATGACAGGAACGAGGAAGCATGGGAGCTGATCCGGAAAGCGGGGCAGATGAACGGGAAGCCCCTCACCAAAGATCTGGAGATGTGTCGGGTACAGCTGCGATAGGTTTTTTATTATTTACCAGTCCATAGGTATTTGCATGGATTTGATCTTTGCGACATGCCAACAATAAAATGAAATACATATTACACCCACAACTGATGTAAAATTGACCATTGTTGCAGCTGAAATGACAACTGTTAAAAGCTATAGCTAGCTAATTAGGCTAAAGTTAGCTTCATGAGTTGGTCAAAAACTTTTTTTTTGCTTAGATGTTTACAGCTGACTAGAAATAAATAAAACAAAAATCCTGTAAAAATTATCATAAATACATATAAGTTGGCTACATATCACGCTAAAACACTGAGGCTAAATTTGCATCTCCAAGCTAAAAAGTCACTCACTTCATGTTAAGGATTCATGTAGAATTCATGAGAATAAACAAACAGCATTGTTGTTGTCATGTAGTCTAGAAGTAGCTAGTCCTGGTATTATTAGATAAATGCAATATCAGACATATATTTTGTTCTAATCGGCCTTGTTTGGTTGTTTAACCTACATACTTGATCATATTTTCAGACAATATGTTTCTCTTTTAACTTTATACGAGAAAAGGATTTTTAGGATCATGATTAACAGCTTTTAAAGAAAAATTTCAGGGCAAGACCAGCCTTAGTCCATGTCGCTGATGCCCATTTAGGTGCTTACTTATTCTGACTAACAGCCAAAAATGGAACAAAGACGGTCAAGTAAAGGGAATATTTGTCAACATGCACAAATCCTGTTTTATATTTCATGATAAATGAATATCAAAGTCATTATTGGTGCTGGTTCTCTTGCTCAGGCCACAGTGAGAGTAAAACACAGGCAGTCCAGAGTCAAACAGATGGCTCTGGCTACGTCTTTGCATACATTTTGTGATCAGTGGTAATCATTTAAACATGCAAACTACTTAAACAGCACTGTTTCATTCTGTCTTTGACCCTGTCTCCAAAGCCTCTCTGTCTTTCTCACTGTTTCACCAGGTCTATAAAATTGAAGAGAAAACAGAGTTGAAGAAAAAACACTCGTTTATAGACCTTGTTCGAACCCCAAAAATGAGGAAGCAGTCCCTGATTGTTTTTTATCTCTGGTGAGTATGAGCAAAACTTTACTTTTCTCTTTTTATGTCTATTTCAATGAGTCTTCAGAGTACATTCACAAGGGTTTCTCTAAAATCTCCCTTTTTCTCTCTGTTTGGCCCTTCATGCATTCTAAGCCAGCATTTTACACATTAAAAACTGAGCTTTTCAGAAGAGATACTGCCCCACATTATCATGTAGGCAATGAAAATTGAGCTTTTGAGCAATGAAGAAATCAGCTTGCCCACACCTGGTTCGGGGCTATGTGGCAGCCCACTCAAGAGGAAGAAAAAATTCTGTCAGGTCTAATCCTCCATCATCACTCATTTTAGGCGACAGTTTCGGAACGACATTGGGATCTTTAAACACCGATTCAATTGAAGGATGAACACAGTGACGCAGGGGCTGCAGCCAAATTAGAAAATCTGCTCATTCAATCGTCAGACAGAAAAAGAAATTCAGAAATGTCACCATTTGAGTGCGACTGGAAACAGACGCTCAGCAGAGAAACCAAGTGTAACAGCTCTAATGTGGACACATCATTTTCACATGTATACAGCATTTTTTTAGATTTAGCTGGACAAGAGCTGGGTTATGCCAGAAAAGCAGTAGTACATGTTGTCCAAAGGTGTGTGAATACTTTTTCTGAATGACCAGACTCAAAGGCAGGGTGAAAAGCCAGCTGTTACAGTGTGTGTGTGTGTGGGGGGGGCTCATTTTCAGACAGTCTCTCCTGGAAGCCATTCATAGTGCTTGTGCTCAATTGTACAAACAAAAGGTGACAGAAGGGGGTGTGTCGAGAATGAAAAAAAAGCAGAGAGAAGTCCAACCCATTTTAGCTCTTTCACCACTGCACAGCTGGCCTGTCTGTCACTGTGGGAGGAGGTGTATATGCCCCCCCCAAAAAAATTTCCAACGCTTTAAAGGTGTGGGGCAGGGGAGGGGGTTCATCCAACAAGCAGCTTTGATGGAGTATACTGGTGCCTTTAATGAAGACGCAGTTTAACACACACACACACTCTGTCTTTTGTTGGTAGTTGTAATGGAACTTTGGAGCTGGTCCTGCAATTAGGCCAGAACTTCACTAGTGTGTGCTAACTGTGCCATACTGTTCTAGACTATACTGTGCAAAACAGCTGTGATCAGAACACCTACCCTGGGTAAAGTTCACATGTGTTTCCACAAGACAGCAAGAACCTGGAGAAATCATTGCTGATCTGGAATGTTACTGTAGTCACACAGAAAGCTGCAACCTCTTTTCTTTCTCGTTTAGTGTTTAACATTCAAAGACCCAGGCAGCAGAACTGCACAGTCCCTGTATGAAACCCATGGGCCACTGGGAGTTTGGTTGCATTCCTGCATTCAAAACAGTCTGGAACGCTGCTTTTTCAGCGTTCTCCTCTCAGCCATCTTTTTTTTTGAAGCTATGTTGAAGCGCATTCCTCCATCCCAATATTTCAATCTGATTTGCTAATGAAAAACTTTAGAATTTATTTAATAGTTTTTTATGGCATTTATGGGCTTTTTTTTATATACATATGGTACAATTAAAAAAGACAAACTGAGAGATTAGTACACAAAATGTATATGAAAAAGACAGGAAGAAACTTAACGAGAAAAATAACGGGATCTATTTTGCAGCATTCAAAAAACTGAAGTTATGCAGTGCACTTCCTTTCATTCTTTTACAACCATGTACAAGGCCAAATGCTTCCTTTACTGCCTCTTAAACCAATTCAGAAAGAATTCAGGCAGAAGATTTTACAGACCAAAGAAAATTATATTTTCGAATGGGGCTGTGTAATGTTATCTAACTCTATTGTGTTTATATTTTTTTCCTATATACTGTATAGACTAGCTGGTTTCCTATCCCTGTCAACAAAAACCATGAATCAGACAGCAAACAAATGAGGAAATAGAGTCAGCATGTGAAAAAGTCTCGACTCAAATAGAAAAGTTAAAACCAAAATCAAATGGATTTAATTGGGGGGCTAGCGACAGATTCTTTGAAACAGAGGAAGGCACTCGTGCAGCTCATTCATATCAACAAGCCTACTCTCCTATTCTGACTGAATGCAGACCAGTGAGCTCAGGAACTGAAGTTTCACAGAGCTAAGTTGGCAGCTCTGTGTCTGCCCAAAATGTTACTAGAGTCTTTTTTCAAGTAAAGTAGTTGAACAGTTGGCAACGCTGTAGTCAAGAAGGCTGGGAGATGAGGTCATCCAAAACAAAGCCAGAACCAGGCCTGGTTCAGAAATTTTAATGTCTCAGAAGTGACGATTGCTGAAGCCCCTCTCAATTTATGGTCACTTCAGGCAAAGAGACAGTAAAATATTATTATTATTATTATTTGAATGGTTTGTAAGGACAGGATTGTGGGAGTGCCACAAAACCAATCATCAGAGACTGAAAAAACTGCAGAAAAAGGTTCAGGCATTTTGATCTGCACACATCTGCTATAGATTGAGGTGTTTTCTCCTGAAATGACAGCTGTCAAATCTCTCCCAGTGTGCTAGAGTACTTAAAGCACGGGGCCCATTGGGCCACATAATGTACTGTATGAAACCAGTGGTCATTTCCACTTAATTATATGACAGCAGAGATGGAGAATGATGTGAGCAGGCATTTCTCTAAAATGCCGCTGTAAAAGCTGAGGTTAACAGGACTCTCTCTATGGATATTCCAGAAAATATTATAGGAAACAAACTTGTTGTAGGCTGTTAATGCAGTGCTACTAAGATGTAAAACATATCTAAACTGACTCATTAATCTTATCATAGGCTCCTAGTGTGCACCTGTGGGTTGTATAATGAAGGAGAAAAAAATGGAATAAAATAAAAATTGGATTGTAAAACATGGTCAGGATGCTGATAAGTGAAAGTCTCATACTGATTATTCTTGTGGATCAAAACAGAGATGACAGACTGTATGTGATAAAGGGTCAAATGAAGATAAGCATGGACACTCCTTTACAGATGATGAGTAACCTGATAATAACCAGGTCATGTCATAGTAACCTGAACATGATTCAAATCAGTACTTTTTTTATCAGCCCCTCAAAGTGCTTTACAACTACTGCCACATTCACCCATTCACACACATATTCATTCAGCACCTAAACACACACTCACACATGCTGATGGCACAGTTCAAAAGTTGAGTTCATTAAATTACACTTAAAATAATGAATTATCATAAAATAATAACAGTTGTCAAAGATTACTGAAATGAAAGATGAATCTCGTCAGGTTCGGACATGTTGCCTAGAGAACCAATATGTCTAGAAATGTCCAGGATCATTGCAGTGACCTGCAACTGTTACTGAATATTGGCCACAGGATATGCGAACAGCCTGACTGAAAAAAGGATGGATATCAGCTATGCATTTTGATTGAAGACTAAGGCTAATGCTGCAGTGAGTGAGAGCAGTTAGTGTAATGCTAAATGGGTATTTAGCAGATGCTTTTTGCGCCAGCTGTACAGTATAGGAGCATTCCTGAAATATCAACAGGGTAAGAAGGAACATCCCTCCTCTCAGCCATGACAGCAACAGCTTGCTTTTGTTTTGTTCCTAAATATGTGGACCAGATAGCCTCAGTGGACCAAATTTAAATAGGAACTGAACTTAAACACGTTTCTGAGCTGTAAACTATATGATAAGACTGTTGTTCATAAAAAAAAAAAACACATCATTTGGGCATTACTGGGGCTGGAGCCAGTGGTTCATATTGATACAGCTCAGGACCACCAAGGTCCTCCACCATGCTACTTAAGGCACTTCTGGAGGCAAAAGACCTCCACCTCAGAACAGCTGTCTAGCATAGGGGCCTCACTGAGCAACTCCTTAGTGCCGTAAAATAATAAAATAATCCAGAAGGGTCTAATACTTTTGAAAGGCACTGACTAT
Organism: Istiophorus platypterus; assembly: GCA_016859345.1. Lineage (NCBI taxonomy): Eukaryota > Metazoa > Chordata > Actinopteri > Istiophoriformes > Istiophoridae > Istiophorus > Istiophorus platypterus. Next base: position 1,768,630 of record CM029133.1, on the reverse strand, counting down.
GAGGAAGTGTGTCAGTGAAACCTGTAAAAATTCTAACTAGGTTAATTAGGTTTTACAGCTATTCAAGTGGCTCTCCGAGAGTGTCATTTCATTATTAAGAAAGCCAAATATATGATGGATCAACTTTTGGATTAGTTTTTGATCCTTAACAGTCAAGATGAAATTAATCTAGAGGACTAGAGTAGGTCAAAACCAAGTATATGGCTGGACCTTCCTTTATCTGTTTGCTTCTCTCCTTCTCTCTGTGCTCACATATACAGTCATTTGATACATTCATATTACCAATTAAGCTGTTCTAATTTACATGGGTTTTTTTTCTGTTTCTGTTGTCAGACAATGGAACATGTATGAAATTGTGACTGAAAGGTGGCCCATTAAGACAACAGGTTAACAAAAAGTCACTTCCAAGCTATTTCTCTGCTAAAATCCAGGTTTTATAACTGTGATGTCATAAGACAAACCAACAGACCAGTGAAGGGAAAAGCCCAACCTGGTGCTCACAGGTTAATGCTGATGACTCTCTACTAAAAGTAGCTGATGTTTGTCCAAAAAGTGGCTAAATTTGTTGCTAGGTGCTTTTGTGAAAGAAATTCTCCAAAAGGTCTGAAAAGTCGGTAAATCTATCAGCAAAGACAAAGTTGGAAATGTTACCTGTAAATGACCCTCCGATGATGCAATAGACTGTTTGCACCAATTCAAAACATTTTTTTTGCTGCCTTGGCATCTGTAAAATGTGCATTATTGCAGCTGTATATTCATAAAGATGTAGTGTGAGATAATTAGTACAGTGTATGATCGACCTTAATTTTATACATTTTTGGTAAACTCTGTATGTTCTGTTCATTAGTAAACACTTTGTCATTTACTTGTGTTACGAGTAAAATTTGTAAAATGGTTTTCCTGAATATCAGAGTAGAAGTGTATATTAAAGTGATAACATTTGCACCTTCTAGTGGTGGTGTTGAGAATGGCATTAGCAAAAAACAATGGGATTTTTTTATTTTTGTAAAAAACATGAGGCTCTTTGTCTCATCTGTCTGCGGAATACAGTGACAGTGTGTTGGTTTTATGATGAAGGTATAGCATTAACGTTTCCTCCAAAATGATGCCTTTTCCCCCTCTTTTCTTTCCCACTTGTCTTAGGTTTGTCAACGTGCTTGTGTATTACGGCCTGTCCCTCAACATTTCAGACTTTGGAATGAACATCTATCTGACCCAGATGATCTTTGGCCTGGTAGAGATGCCTGCACGCACAATCACCCTGTTCACCCTAAACCGCTCCCGCAAGATTTCTCAACTAGCTTTCCTAGCGGTGGGCGGCACAGCCTGCTTGCTGACCATCTTCATCCCCAGTGGTATGGGCACACATGTCAATAGTTAAGATGTTAACATGTGGCAAAAGCTAAATGGTAATAAGTCTCTACTGTCCCTGGTGACTCTTTTTCATTTTTATCAACGTACAGTTTTTTGGATCTCTATATTCTAAAAATGTAGTTAGCAGGTTGGAAATTAGCTAGTTTTCATATGTCATATTTCCAAAGTTTTTCATTTAATTACTTTTCTTTGCCTTCTCCCCCAGACCTGTCTGTCATCAAAACAGTCTTGGCCATGATTGGAAAGTTTGGTATCACAGCGTCTTTGTCCATTATTTATGTCTACTCAGCTGAGGTGTTTCCCACTGTTATCAGGTGAGTTGGCCTTCATGTCTCAGCAAAGTTCCTGAGCCAGAATTGATACAACTTATCGATTTTTCCACCCCGGGTTAAACCTGTTCTGGATTTACAGGCATATATGACCCTGCATAAAGTTAATTTTGAAATAAAGCCAACTGTAATGTGATTTAATTTTGATGTCAGAAAAGCCATTTAACTCAAGCAATCAGCTGTCTGTTACTTATTATAACAGACTAAAGCAGCAGACTAAACTCATACAAGGCTACAAAGCTTAGCAGCTGCTGTTGAATCTGCAGTGACAAAGATCTTGACTCGCTCAGAGCACAAAAAAACTTGGAATAGAGAACATAGTGTATCGTCCCAACCAGAATACATGATAGTACAGCTGATGCAGACATTTGTAATATTTATTAACAAGTGTTGGCTCATGACAGGGAAAACACAGGCAATAATTCTGATGAAACCAGAAAAACATGATTAATTGTATCTGAGTACTGCAGCTGAAGTCTGGTAGGACTGTATTTGCAGACCTCTACATGCCTCCTGCCAAGTTTATATTAGATTTTCTTTTGTAAAGATGTGTGCCCCATCCTACCCAGACTGGAGCACATAAAATAAGATCCTTGTGGAAATTCAATCTAAAAAAATACAAGCAGTTGCGCAATTAGATTATGTTGAATATGTAAATAAATTACATAATCCAAATTCAGCAGATGTTTACTAAAACAAGGCATAATTGTAAACATCTGCTGTATGGGAAAGTTGGAAATATAAGAGGAAAGTGTCCCTGCTTGTCTGATTCTTTACAAATGCTCTAGAAACTATAGACTGACACCATCTGTACACACTATGTCAGTGTGTTGATCAGGTTTTTCTACAAGACTACTGCATTCAGGTGCATGTTTATCCATGCATTTATCCATATAATGAGGGCCATTCTTTACTATTAGATACATCTAGATGCTTCAGTCACTTTCTTCTGAATGACATTCTCGGCCAGGAGAAGATGTCATCAGGTGGCGTCAAAATTTCCTTGGATGTTTTGACACTGAACCACAATGTCCTCCTGTTGGTGGGTTGGCAGGGAAGGCAGAGAACTGCCCATTTTCCAGAGTAAACAAGAGGCTCTTTTCTGCCCCCCCCCATCCTGCGAGGAGCCCTCTTCCTCTCCCTTTCTGCTGTTTCCAGAGCTGTGAGCATCTTCCACACAGATTACCCTGAGAAAACCCTGCAGCAAACCTCAACTGGAAGTAGCCAGACCTGCCAGAGTTTGTCCTGTCATTGTATGAGTTCCTGGTACTTGGTGACCTTCCTCTTCAAGGCCTCTTCCCATCCGTCTTCCCATGGGACTGTCAGTTAAACATTTCAGCCAGAACCCTGTCAAGATGCTATCTGTATCTCCCCTGGCTAAGGCAGCCTTGCGCCCCACAAGTATATGCACAGTGTGCCTCTTTTGTTGGTGTGGGTAGACAGTAATACCACAAGATCTTCAGCTTTGGCAGATCCCACTTTGTCCAGGCTCCTTGTGATCCAAGTTCCACGGCCCTTGACCTTCGCCTGTCCTCCTCCAGGTGTCAGGCCTCAGCTTGGAACCCTTTTTCTTTACCCCATTGCTGGAAGTGGATGGTTCAGAGTCCTTGTCTCCCAATGATGACCTTGAACTTCTTAATGCTTTCTGCCTTCGCTAATGGTGTGTCGCTGCCCACTTTGGTGATACCTGCACCTCCAGCCTTTTCATCACTGGAGTGTCTATATATCTCTATAGCCCTGCACTCTGCGACCTTGAACTCTTTAAAAAAACAGATGATACACTCACTCACTCTTGTACTCTACTGATACACGATACCTTGAGTAAAAGACATATAATGGCCCGCTTGGAGGTCATCACACAGCAATTAAGGGCCTCTGAGAGAACGAGGCCCTTAATTCTTTGGTCCGATGAGACAAAAATTGAACCCTTGGTGCAGAGTTCCAAACACTAATCTGGTGAAGACCAGGCACTGTGTCAGGCACAGGGACACTAGTCAAAACTTAGGGAAGGATGAATGCAGAGGATGAATGCAGCCAGATACATCAAAGTCCTTGAAGAAAACTTCAAGTTTCTGTAGGTGTAGCTAATAAACTGGCAACAGAATGCATTTTATGTGTAGTTCTGCACCCAATAATTATTTTAATGATCCATTAATGTGCTGATTATTTTCTCGATTAATTGTGTCCACAAAATAGGGTAAATTGACCTTCAGAAGTCCAACTTGATTTCCTCATGTTTTTTTTTTTCTGACCAACAGTCCAAAATACAAAAATAAGTCAAAGAGAAGTGTCATATCTTCAGAACTGAGAAACTGGAACTAGATAATGTTAAGTCTATTTAGCTTAGATTACAAGGTAAAGATGACTTGATTAGCCAGTTAATTATCAAATTCATTAATTTTCGCAGAGTTTTCTGTTAATCAATAAATTGACTCTCATCTGTAATTATTTGCAAATACTGTGCTATATTACAGGATATGTCAGTATTCAAAATGCAATGTCCAAAATGTTTTTATTGGAGATTTTTAACTGTCACATCTTGATATTGATGTATTAGTATTAGTCCTCAGTACTCTATATCAATCAGGCTCTAGCAAAATAAACACTGTCATCCCAAGTTGACCCCCCCCTCCCCCAGAGGGGGAGGAGGCCCAAAGGCCTTGTTGCATGATGTCATTGTGTTTGTTGTGAATATTTAACTGTTCACCAATACTTGTTTTCCTGGATCACTAACGTGAAATGTTAACAAAAGGCCCTGGAGGTACATGGAGACGTGGCGGTAGAATAAATGACTCAGTAGACTCAAATGTTCCTTGAGGTTCCAACTCAGGTCTTTCTCTTCTTCACATTACTTTTCTAATTTACAGACAAAATGGGATCGGCATAGGCTCCATGTGTGCTCGGACCGGAGGGGTCCTGGCTCCCATGATGTACCTGCTGAGGAGCATCAGTCCTCAGGCTCCCATGGTCCTCTGCGGTCTCTGCCCCCTGCTGGGCTCCGCCCTCACCCTGCTTCTGCCAGAGACGGCCAATAAGCCCCTACCGGACACTATTGAAGACATAGAGGGAACCAAGCTCAGGTCTGACACCTACACTTTTATACCGGTGTCTGTAAGGAGTTCACACAAATTACAAATACAAAAAAAACTAATGGTGTCTTGCAGCGCTGCAGACAAATGCAAGTCTTTGTGTGCTCAAGTGCTACAGTATGGAGCTAGTTTTCTTCAATCGGATGAGGTATATCACAGCCATAAAAATAATATTAATAATAATAGGGTAAAACCTTTGGATATTATAACACAGACATTTTTTATTGCCCCTTTTTCTCAGTAGAAACTATGTTTGTTCATGCTAGCTGGCTGGTCGCAACAGTCAAGCCACACGACACACTCAGAAAGTTGAAGGTAGTTATTGCAAAAGGTAGACTGTAATAGTAATAATAAAATAGTAATAGTAATAATATGGAGAATCAAAATTCTATTCTGTTTTTTTGTTGAAAAAAAAAATCACTTACTTGCAGCCTGGTAGCAAATGATTCGGTCCTGGTCTGCAGCCTAGGGATTTGGAACCACTGAACTAGGGTAACAGGGACATCGGGCCCAGTGTAAGAACCACAAATACTGGTTCTCCAATAAAAACATTTTGGACATTGCATTTTGAATACTGACATATCCTGTAATATAGCACAGTATTTGCAACCACAAGTACAGACCTGTATGACTGGTTGTTCAGTCCCATGTTTGAGAGATTTAGGAAAATCTTTGGAATCCACCAGTTTACTTGTATTTTCCTCTCAGATGCGTATGAAATTCCCAAGTGGTCCAGACCTGTTATACAAGTTGTGAGCAGATCGTCTGTCTATGTCCACAGCAGGGACCTAAAATCAGAACGACTTTATAGTGTCAGTGGTTTGGTTTTTTTTTTTACATTTTCTGAATTTTGTTGTAATATTTTTTCTGAGCAACTGCTACATTTAATTTTCTGTTGGAAAATACCCTCGCTCTCAGCAGCCGTCTCAGAGTCTTTATGCACTGTCATCCTCTGATGTAACATCACCTGCTGTAGGCTGTGATATACTCCTGTCTAATATCTCTGGGGCTGTTAAATCCCCCGACTGCTGCTGCTTTGCAAAGTGGCCTGAACCGGTCCCCTCGTTACGTCTATCAGCTCTGATGACACGTCGTTGGCAGGTGTACCGTCCATATTTTCTTCTTGCATGGTCTGTTGATTTCTGGCAGCAGACCTGAGGCTCCACGGTGTGACGAGATTTTTGTGAAAAAAGTGTGTAACAGGTTGGCTTATATTGGCTTATACTGAAATTTTAGGGGCATTGATTATTTTGATGAAATTTAATGAACACGCTTCCCCCTCATGAACAGGCAAGATTCATGAGGCTGAAAATAGTTTAAGAAAAGTTTATCCAGTTGAGAGTCTGGTGAATCTGACTCAAATGAATGACCTCACAGAAAACAGTAAAGAATATTAAGAAATAATATGACATTGTTTTTGCATGACGCCTGTTTTTTCCCTAAAGAGATGCTGCTATCAACTTTTCTGAAATGACTTTTTTTTTAACCCTCTCAGTCATTGATCCCTTCATCTCTACTGTTTTATGGTGGAGACAAAAATCTCAAAGACCGATCCAGATAACCTGGTAAAATTAAAACCAAAATCTGCACAGAAAGATACCACCAGAGGACAGAGGAGAAATACTTTATTATTTTGGTGAACCGATCCTTTAAATATAAAACTTTTCTTATGAATTAGGGAACAAAGGTAGTAGAGGTGTGGACTTATTTAATTACTCCAGAATTGACTTCACAAATTCAATCACACTTGCACCTTGACTTTGACTCTTTCACCAATTTATTTGAACCTTGTGGACCAACCCACGTATAGCCTTGTCACATGAAAGACTAATATCCTGGATATGAAAACTATAGCTGGAATATTGACTCATTTATTCTGGTTTTCTTTGCTTGGTTTCTCTAACCAAGCAGTTGGTGTTTATAAGAGGTCACACATTTCACATTGGCCACAGAATCAACAGTGACTGCAAAATCCTTTAACTAAGTTGATTAGCAGTGCAGTCAAAGCAGATGATGTTTCTAAAAGAGTCGATATGAGATTGTTTTATGGATTTCTCTCCAGACTCTGCAGTCCCCCTACAGCTATACTGAGTCACAAAGCTGTCTTTGAATAAACTTTTTTTATCTCTGTTTTTTTCCGGCCAGTGAGGAGGACGACGGTGCAAAGCCAGTCGTCTATGACACTGCTATGAAGAACACAAATGTGGACATCACCAGGATGGACTGACGAGCAACAGCAGCACCAGCATGAGGAGCTGCTGCGTCTAATGAGCCAGTTGGTACTTTTCAGAACTTAAAAGCCAGAAGTCTATGCTTCCAGTGGAAGTCAGGGGTAGTCTTTGTTTTTTGTGGGTCTTCGGTAGTTACCCAGATTTTGAACACATATATAAAAAGTCTGTATTTTTAATTTTATTTTTACTTCTATTATTTTTGTAAGAGTTTGTTTTTATAAGTCGTCTTCACTTTTATTCCTGTGTGTTAAATATCGCCAGCCTATATATTTTTTGACGGTTGAATAAATTACTCACTTTGAGTGTAATGTATTGTTAACATTGAAACTTGCTCATATTTAATCCATGCATAAGGATGAAAATAGCTGCAAATGACACTGTTGTACAAGTGAATTCTTAAATCCAGGTGGAGGTAAAACATGAGTCTTTAAAAAGCCAGTACAGCGAGGAATCGTTGACGCTGGTCCCGTGGTCCTCGTCTTCCAGCTGCCATAGTGACGCCTTAGCTGCAGTAACTCGCAATTGTGTCTCGCACGTATTTCAGGTAACACTTTTTTATAATATTTTGGACAGTTTAGCTCAAATTACACAGATGTGATTTTGAAAAATGCCACAATTGTAGAGATTATAGACTTTCAGGCCATAAAATGGCTGCAGTCAGTTATTAGTTATTATCAATTAGTAATCATTAGAACAAACTGTAAACACAACATTGACATCACCATATAAAGCTGGACACTGCGTCATTAGCATTCATTTAATTCCTAAATGAATCTCATCACGTGGCAAAAATGTTGAGCCTGTTTTAACTTTTGCAAGCACACACGCAGTCCTGATCCTCCAGCTGGACCGCCCCGGATCAGCACCCCCCTGGGGCACATGCAACCCCCCCCCCACACGCACACACACACACACACACACCACCACCACCACCAGCGCCGTCCCTTGTGTTGTTTTTTAAAAGGCCTGAAGCCAGAGGAGCCATTACAGGCCGTTACAGCTGCACATTAAAATGCACATGGTTCTGAGGTTGTTTTCTCATCCGTCTCAGCAGGTTGTTTTGAGGGCTGTGGCTTTATCAGTGCTACACGCACAGTGCATCCTTCTCTAGGCAGTAGCTGCTCTTCCTCTGTCTGAGCCTCACTCTGATATGATGCGCCCCAAAGAAAACACTTCCCTGTTTGGATGTTTGTCTTGTTAATCTATGCATAGGCACAGACCGCACAGCCGAGTCAGCCACCAGGCTGCTATTACCGACTCGTGTGTATGCGTTTGCATATTTTTACAGGTGTATTTCTGTCATGTGAAATTAAAAACATAAATTCTTGCGAAACTGGTTCACACCAACCGAACATTGCTGACTCCAGGCTAGGCTGTGGAGGTCTAGGGATCTTCTCTTGTCTTTAGTTTAGAATCTACAGCACTGTAGGGTCTGATCCGTCTGTCAGCTAAGGGCAGCCAGTGAAAAGTGACTGATTACCAGTGTTATTAGCATGAGATGAGCCTATTTCTTTGCGTTTTTCCTCCTTATAAACTACATTTAGTGTCACAAGGTCCAGATACTAAGCAAATATGAAAGACAGTCTTGGATGTTCATGGAGTCGTCCTCTGGTTCTCAGACTCATGTCTTCACAGAAGGGAAGTTGTCGGTTGTGTGAGGTGAAGTTTGAATAGTATGTTAACCTTAAACTGCTCTCAGGTTGATCAGCATTCAGTCAAAGCACCATGTTTACAATAGTAACCAACAAGAGATTGGACTCGCTGTTGTACAGCGAGTTTCACAGTCAGCTCTTTGACAAATACTTGAAATACATAAAAACATTGAAATGATTTACTTGACTCTTACATGTCGCCTTTTTGACATTATGAAAATTATTTTATCAGTGCATCAATACATATATATGACTGATCAAAAGTTTTACAGCAGCCTCATTTTTCCTTTTTTTATTGACAGTTGAACAGTTTCAAGTCCAGTGAAGTGACAGAGCCAAAAAAAGAGAGTTTAGGTAACCAAAAACCGAGAAATGTATAGTCAAATATAAATGAATTGCATCCAACAGCTTTTCCTGCAGCAGTGGGAGGAAATGAAGCCCTGAAAGGAAAACGATCCTCTAGGTTTCTCCGTCTATGCAAAGGCAGAGTTGGAACAAACTGTTACTGCTCCCTCTGATGCATTATTAGAACAAAGCTGTACCGCAGAAAGCACGACTGTATGTCTCCATCAGAACAGAAGACCAGCACAGTCTCCAGACCTAAACCCAACAGAACTGGTCTGCGGCCAACTGAACAGAAAGTGAAAGCGAAGCAAACCCGCATGTGCCACAAGTGTGTCCTGCTTTGAATAAGTCAAAAGTCTAGGTTAAGTATTCTAAAAAGATTTCATGACTCATTTTTTAAAAATCTCTAATTGTTCATTTGTTCTATATTTTACAGTCTCACTCGCTCTGAAATTAAGCAACGTAAATTTCAATAAAACTGGAAAAATTGAGGTTTTCTAAAACTTTTGACTGGTTGTGTAGTTTTATATTAATACAAAGTGATTGTGCAGAACCAATGTCTGTGCATACAGTTGTTGATATGCTGTGTTTTCATTGAAGTTATTTGACAATAAAGGTTTCTTAGCAGATTTTTTTTGCCTGGTCTGTTCTTCCATAAGGTTATAAAAGCACTGGTTTGTGAGAAAAGGACCAAATCACTCAGGAGAGATCAGCAGATGTGAAGTCTTGAGATTTAACTGATGGGTTTATTGTAAAACTTATATGAAAATAGAAGATGGTCTGAATCTGGCTGCAAATATAAATATTATAAACTGTTGCAGTTGCTGTACAAATACTGATTGTCGATCTACTTCCTATGTCGGTTGTAAAGAAGCTCTATGAGTCTGATACACATGGGAAAAATAAAAAAATCTTGATTGCTCTGATGCTTGCAAGGCTTTCAAGGGTCAAAAAATAAAACTGGCAGGTGAAGTGCAAGAATGGTGGATTTTTAAAAGGAAGAACAAAGAAAAACAGGTTCTTCCTCTCTGACAAACACGTCACTCAGATGATCGAAATCGAAGTAGGCCTACACTATATCAGGTGTAGGTGGGGATATGAATACATTTTCACTTCCCTCGTCTCGGCCTACTTCGATTTTGTGATAAATAATCCTCATCCAGTTCTATCTTAATGTATCAACACTGGCTTTAACACTGGCTTGTGGGAAACAGGCAGAGGGCAGCGTGTCTGTCGGCACTGACTGAGTGGCCTGCCGACATCAGACAGCAACTGGCACTTCAATTAGCATGGGGCCCGGCAAAAGCCACGGTTCTCCCCCCGCTGTGGGACTGGGTCACTGCAGCTCTGCTTCAGCTGCCCAAATTTATATACGCTCAGTGGTCAGTTTATTAGGAACACCAGCTAAAACTAGTGCAGTCTAATACAACAGTCCAGTGATAAATCCTCCTTTATGAAGGTTCTAATATCCACTTTATATTGAAACTGTTTCAGAAATGTGTTGATTCGCCTGTGTTATCACAGTCGAGGATGTTGTGTGTGCTGCTGTTGTACTGTGTTGTGTTACACATAGAGGTGTTTCTGTTATTTAGCCTATCTTTACTGATTTGAATGGGGTGGACAAAATAATAGAAACATCTCTCAGCATAACGCAAATAGAATTCAACAGCAGCACAACTGACAACTGAGTGTATTGTACGAATGGACTTAATTTATAGCACAGTTCTAAAGGAGTTACTTGGATCTGATTGATATCAGTTTTATAATGAGGCTTCTCAGCTTTGATATTGTTGTGCCAGTGTTCATTCTTTACATTGTTGTTATTTTTTCTATTCATTTATAATTCAGTGTTTCAGCCAAAATTTCATTCTAATTAAGCTTTTTTTAAAAGGCATTTGAAGCATCATTCAGACCACAATATGACAGTGAAATGATTCATTGAAATCCACACTAAACAACATTGTAGGTTTATGTTCACCAGCTGTTTAAGTCAAAAGTACTTGTCCTTTTCAATGAAAGGAAAGTTTCTGTGATAATCTATATTACTGCTAAATGGAGACTGGATGTCCAACCTTTTAAACTCAGATTTCAGGAACCACAATGCTTTTCCAGCAGCATTAACTACTGACATTAAATGATATGAATGGGAGCTAGTCACCAAAGATTGTTTTCAGCTGTGTCTAAAGTTTGTTGAGATGTTTGGTCTTACAGTTTGTTTTGAGGTTGAGGATTTCTTCGGATGTGCCTTTTGCTCTCCAGAGCAGGTAGAGCAAATAACCAGGTGTAAAACAACAGCAACCCAGGCCAGGTTATCTTCCAGAGAGGCAGCAGACACGATACCAGGAAACGGGATCAGCTGGATCAACTAAACAGAGTGCAGACATGATGAAGGTTAATGACTCCACCTGAGCTTCCTCTGCTGTGACAGATCAGAATGACTCCGCAGCCACCACCAACCAACTAAAGGGGCGGCGGCGGTGGCTGCGGACTCCTGACTCATATTTTCACTTCTTGACAGTTCTAAAAGACTGCAGGACAGTAAATAAAAAGTCAATTAAAGCTTTATTCTCACGTGTCCCAGAAACAGCAGCAAACTAAATCAGTACAACACTGAAGCCCACACAAACAATTGTCTATGAGATGAGGTTTTTTTTAAAACCAGTATAAAACTTATAATTAAACACTGAGCTAATACGGAAATTATTCAAGTGTGAAAAAAATGAATATGTTTATCCTGTTTTTCTATGCAATAACAGACCCTGTGTTTTAGCAAATAGACCCAACACACAAGTTTCAGCTCATTAAGGTTCAGAAAACTTTAGTTTTTTTTCCAGCAGCAATCACAACATCAGCAAGAGAAGCGTGTAAAGCACCAGAGGCAGGTATCAGCGTCGTCGGCCCTCGGTCGGTCGACGCCTCCCACTCAGCGGCCTGCTCGCCTGTCTCCCTCGACCTGCGGTTCCCTGTGCGGACACAAGATGGCGCTCCGGCGCCACGTCGAAGCTAAACACGCTGCAGCTGCTCCAGCGGTTCACGAGTCAGGTAACCGACGCTCAGGCGCGGGGCCACGGTTAAGACCCTCACAAACTTCAGATAACGCAACCAAACTGATTAGTCGGTGGCCTCTATTTCCACGGAGACTTTATCATATTTTACTCTTATATCCTTCATCATTAAGCCCCTAAAAGCCCATAAACCGTGGAGGCTTTTAGTTTTACTGTGATATCTGCTGGGATCGATGTGGCCTGTGCTGCAGGTTCACTGCGCATCTCAATCAAAGAGACCTGCTTATACCGCCCCTCCCCCCTCCGCGCTACCTCCTCTGATTGGACGGGCGTCCCGTCAGTCAATACGCCGGGCCCATCATGCTGCCTTCATGTGCTCCTACAATTTTGGAATCTACATAATCAATACCGCCCCCCCCCCCACACACACACACACACACCCATGAAAATAAAAGCTATAAAATCCCCATTAGAGTAACAGGGAGGTTTTGATGGCGCCGTTTGTTTCATTCTTGGAAACAAACTCCAAAACGCGGCCGCACAACAACGCGTCGTGAAGCGATAACACCGGTTGCAGTTTCGACAAAAAAGGCACAAATAACTAGCACGACTTTTGCGTCCCCTGCCCTGAAGTTACCGCGTCCCTCCGGCCCGGCCGGTGGCGCGCCGAGGCCCTCCCCGGCGCCGGTCCCTGAATGCGTCCTCTACGTGCCCCGCAGCCCTTTGTTGTTTCGTGACGTTTGCTGATGTGTGCCTGGCGCTAACGTTCCCCGCGGTCCCTGAAGGCAGCAGTGTGGCCCTGCAGAGCCAACGCCATCGCACGCAGCGGCTACGCCGGAGCAGCGCGGCGACACCGGGGCCACAGCGGCAGCAGCGGCGGCGGCGGCGGCGGCAGCAGCGGCGCAGCCTCTGTCACTGCCCGTTTAGTTCATCACAACGGCTATGGAGGACGGAGCGGCGGGTTATTAGACGCGGCTGAACCGGTAAGAAACACGGTTTTTTCCGTTTGACTCCTTCAGCTCGCTTCTTTCTCTGCGCCGGAATGAATTAGTTTGATTTTATTCCAGGTGTTACTGTTACCGTCATCATCATTATTGTCATTTTTGACGTTTGTTGGACGTAAACGTGCTCTGCCTGTTAGCTAGCTGCGTCTCCGCCTGCCTCTGGATGGAGACGCTGTCTAGGTGAGGCGGCGGCTGGTGGCGATGCGTTAGCCGGTGTGTGACCGTTGAAGTAACCGGGACACGTCGGCCCACATCGGGATGAAGAACCGTCACCTCGGAGCCGTTTAGACAAGTCGGTCATCTACGGCCATTGGTCGACCAGAGTTATCGGCTTTGTTTATTATCTGACGGGAGACGTTTAGTCTTCATTTCATCCTGACGCATCGGTTCCTGATCCTACCCGCTCGGTTGTTTACCATCTTTCTCGCATCATCATCATCATCATCATCATCCCCATCATCAGCATCTCCTAGCGATGCTCGGTGGAGTCGGATGAAGGACACACAATCCCACATGCTCCAGAGTGGCTCTCTCTTTTCTGGGTCGCTGTCGGGCTCCGTTAACTTTAAAGGACCAGGTCACATTCCTCCAGTTCTGCAGGGGAAGGGCATCTCTCCCGATGTTTGGTCTTGATTTCTGGAGGATATCGCGGTGTTTAACACTGTTTTCTACTCAGCTAGTCAGAGATTGAGTATTATAAGTTTCACATGACTCACATCTGTTTTAATGATGCTTGTAGGCACTGTGCTGAGAACATAAATACTTTACTGAGATACAAACCCTCTTCCTCTTTTCCTTTGTCTTCGTCTTCCCCTCTGTGGAAGTGAAGTTTCTCCTCCCTTTCCTTTGGAAATTTGGGGTTAAATGCACTTGTCACCTCTTTCTCATTCTAAAACAGTGATGGGCATCCCTTTATCCCTCCATTAAGCCAATAAAACCCGGCCAGGTCTTTTGTTTTCAGAACGGGTGTAATTGATTACATCGTTGTTTGCGTCCATCAGGCGCCAAACACTCTCTCTTACATCAGCAACCTCTTCTCAAGAAGTGTTTGAGGCATGAAGCAGCCTCTGTTTACAGCACGTGACCCACACCAAGACATGGTACTTGTAATGAATTTATTTTAGGTGGCACTCAAGGGGAAACTGCAGAAACTACATTGTGATGTTGAGTTGTTACCCTCACCCATTCTTTTGCTGTAGAAGTGCTATTATCCCTTTTTTCAGAAATCCAGCTTGCTGGAGGTTTGAGTGGTGGCAGACAACTCACTGACTCCACCAAGTTAAAGATTCTAGCACCACGTATTGTCATAACCTCCTGAGCCCAGGTGCTGTGGGTGCAGGTACATGGGAGCATGGTGTCCTCTGGCCAGGGGCTCAGTGAGTGGACATGTCCCCAGGCTGCCGTGATTATCCCCATCGAGATGTAATGTTCTTGGAATCGCTGCCATTGGGCTTTGCCTCTAATCACCATTCACCTTTGGTTGACTGACAGACACCTCAGGCCCTGATCAGACAGGTTCTCACAAACAGGGGAAAACGTTAGAACAGGAGAACACACTATTTCTAATGCAGTCGAAGTGTGTTCTTATAGTGTCTGATGATGAGCGGCACTTGCACTTTGAATCCCTGCAATAATAAACTTGGGGAACTTCAGTCCACAGTCTGTTTTGTCATTTCATGGACTTGTGATTTTTGTTTTATAATTGTGGATATGGCCAGAATAATCTTTTAGGGGCCCTAGAGCCAAAATGAGCAGTTGGGCCCCCATTAAGCTCCCTATACCTCCCAGCCTTGAGTCGACACGGACATGGATCCTCATTAAGCCAGAACCTCCATATTAGGAAACAAACCAGGAACTATCTTAAAGCTCGTAGAATGTCAGTTAATATAATTTTTTAATGGAGCATATTTCCAGACAAAAACAGCAAAAACCTGTTGACCCATAGTCACGTTGCTTTGCTCTTCTTGGGCCCTTAGAGCTCCGGGGCCCCAGCCAAGTTGTGTACCTTGCTCAGTTATCTCCAGCCTGTCCTACAGTTTTTCTCCACTTGTTCCAAATTTGTCTATTTCCTCCCAAGCACCATATAATGTTCCTTTTATCAAACAATGAGTCCAAACACTTCAATGTTTAACATTTTGAGGCATAGCTGTAGTATACCTCTGCTCACTGTCATCTCTTTTAGCATGAGTCTTGATTGGGGCTTGTTTTTCTCTGGCCGAATCTGTTAAGGAAGTCATGGTTTCAGTGTCATATGCTTGGAGCTGCTCTTTTAGTGATTTATACTTTTAAACTCACCTTGGCATTGAGCTGCTTTGGACCCAGTCCCACCAAACCTGGATAGAACGGGCTCTTGTAAATTTGCTCAGACTCAGTCCGTTTGACCCCTGTTATTTGATTCATGCTGCTTAGGTGTGCCTTGCTGTACTGTACACTGATGATGTGCTGTATCACTGTACTGTGATGCCATTGTCCTCAGGGTCCCCCCCTCAGAGAGGGGCACATACTTACTGAGGAGTACGATGGTTACGTCATCTCTAATGTCACTTTGGTCCCTGTTCGCTCCGTGGCTGGAACATTTGAGCAGATTTGGACCTGTCTAGCAGCAGGTGCACAGCACCGGTATGGCCAATGGTAATGCTCTAAACCTCATAATTTTTCAGCTTTATGTAACCTATAATCTCTCTTACCTAAGAACTACACACTTTCCCAATGGTTGCCAGGTATTCTGGGAGCATTCTTTATTGTTGAATTCTGTTGAATTCTGGGATATAGCTGCAATGAATAAGTTTTAAATCAGTTAGCTTTTTCAGGAATTTCAACTACACCCCCATGGTCTTCATCATCATTAACTGTTTGCTCAGTTGTCCTGATTGAGGTTAATTACTTAGGTCAGGTAATAACATGTGAGCTATCTCCATGACAACTAAGCAAGATCTATCCCTTGATGGAGAAAGCCAGCAAGTGGACCTTTTTTCATGGTACTTTTTTCAACCTCAACAATTAACTTTATTGCTCAAAAAAAACAGTTGTCAATGTACATGTAGTTCTGGATTTAAGCTTCTGCGTCAAGTCTACGCAAGTGGACTGTGCCATCATGAGAATTTACACTTCTGAGTTGATGTAACTCTAATTACATTACCAGACCACTAGTTCCGATGGTGTTTATATGTCACTGTGTTGACCTTATTCGTCACTACTTTCCACAAATTAGTTGGCGCACTTTAAAATGACTGTGTCTGAAACTGAGCGGATCCTGATGGAGTCTGAGCTGACAGATGACGAACAGCAGTTTTAGTTTTCCTGAATTAACTGCAATGCAGAAATGACAGAAGACGCCAGAGGAGATGGTGTATACGACGGTGGTTAAGAAGGAGAAGCCGGAAATGCGATGCCATCAAGCCAACCAATCACATTTCTTGCGGTCTGTGTTGCCACAACGTGTAGTTCGACTTTTTTGGGAGGTGCACATCAGGCTACAGAATAGTTTCAATGCAGTAGAAATTGGCCTTAAGAAGTATGAATTTACAGTAGATACAATATAAAGATACATCAACGATTATATGACAAACCTACATCATCTACATGAAGTGTATTTACAGGGTTGTGGTCTTGGTGGTGTTGTGCTGTAAATGTGGTGCTAGAGTCCTGAAACAGAAATTAGACTTAGACTTCTATATGCCATTGCATGTATTCAGTAGCCACCAGAACTATGCAAAAGCCAACATTTTATGACCTCTGAATGTTTATGGAGTTTGTGTAGCCCCCACTCGGTTTATTAGCACAAGTTGAAGGGAGAAACCTTCTCCCAGGCTGGAGAGTCCAGTCCGGGAGTTGACGTCACCACATGGAGCCCGCAGTGGGTCAGATGGCCCTGGCCCATGCTCTGGGGACGGGGAGCGCAGTCAGCCACCCCTCCGCGCCCAGCGTCACGCCAGAACCTCAGGGGTCAGAAAGACACCACAACAGTGCCGTCCTTTGTGTCAGGCGTCATCACTGTCCCCGTGGAGAGGGATGAAATGTGTCTCTCTCCTCGCTCTCTGCAGATCTTTTTATTCCCCTGCAGTCGGGGGCTGAGTCGTGACGTCCTCGCGGGCGTAAATGAAGTTATTGTTACAGATGAATAAATATTGTAGCATAGATGAATGCAGGCTATGAGTCGCTGGGGGAGGGGGGCGTACACTGACATGTGAGTGCGGAGCTACTGATCATATGATTGCCTCGGAACGTCTGCCATCACAACTTCTAGCTTTCTTTCACTCTGCTAATTAAAAACCCAGAGGTTTCTCTGTCTCTTAATTTTTTTCTTAACATTTTACACGATCCATCAGGTTCATTAAAAAGTAGAAATGTTTGTGAGCCAGACATATGCTGCTGGGTCATTGCAGCTTCACAGTGATATCATGGGAGGAAACGATGTGTGCAAGCGATACACTTGCTTGAGAGCTTGTCAAAAGTGGGCCCATGGAGATGTCTGTCTCCGGGGTGTTTCTTCAAAGGAATTCGGTTAGCAAGAGTTGTCTTGCTTCAAGGAGCTGGAGTAACTCAGATCCTATCGCGCTGACCACATCAGACACGCAGTCCCTTTATCAGCCGATCGCTTCCACCTGCCGGGAGCTCATCTTTGTGTTTGTTGGCTTGAAAATGTGCAAAGTCAGTTGCTTGTTGTCAAGTGTGGCTTAATTTCCTCTGAAAACAATGGCAGTTGCTCATTTACATTTGGAGCACAGGCGTGGCATGAGAGCACCAGCGAGCAAAACTTTCTTTCATATCCTTCTCATCATTTTCCATTTTTAATCTCCCTTGCTTTTTTTTTTTAAATTTAATCTCTCCCATTCCATTTAGCTCTCGAGTCCATTTAGCCTTTATTCAGGAGTTCAGTAGTGCACCGGAGCTTCTCGGTCTATATTTAAAACCTCATCGCTGAATAAATTGAGCAGAAATCGTTTAATTCTGCCCGGCACCACCCGACCTGAAAGTTTATCCTGCTGCTGAACGGCAGGTTTCGGCCGCATGCGGGTGTCTGAGCGCCTCGCCAGCGACCCTGGGCAACGTGCGGAGGTTAGAGAAGCAGAGCTCACTGACTCACTGTGTTATGCCTCCTCAGACTCTGTCTCGTGTATCATTTGCTATATTTATCCGGCTGAAATTCCTGAGTGTGTTGTCATCAAGCAGTGGCTTTTCATATTTTATTGCATGTCTACATAGACCTACTATTACTGCTAACATTTAGAAATGAGGGCTTTCCCAACTTCCAAATGGCCAGCGGTTAACATTTCGCCAGCAGTACAGACAGAACTCAGATCAGTCTGTGCTGCCAGCTGCTTTCCCAGCTACCATGCAACAGTATCTTATATGTCATGAACAAAGTAAAAGCAGACATCTAAAGCTGAAACTATTAGCCAATGAATCAATTAGTCAATTGTTATAAAGTTCATCATTAACTATTTTGATGATTAATTCATACATTTTGAGGGTAAAAATGCTGAGAATTCACTATGTACTTGCTGCCTTTCGTATCCACCCATGATAAACTTCTAAGCTCAGTATCTTTGGATTTTGAAGTATGAGTTGGATGAAGACATAATTTTTGGGAATAAAAAGTTTTGATAGACATGGTTTCATTATTATCTGACACTATATTGACCAGATAATTAATGAATAGATCAAAAAAATGTTTTCTTACCGTATTGAAATGAGTTAAAGTCAGTGGAAAATTCAAAATACCACATCATGGTTTAAACAATAGTTGGCAGAAATATAAAGTACATGATTTATGGTAAATGCACAAACACGAGTGAGGGGATAAAGAAACAAACACTTGTTGCTCATTGACCTCATTGCTGGTTTCCTCTGCTCAGTTCACACATATTTCCTGAGCAGTTAGTTGCTAAAAGTCTAAAACATCAACTGTAACCATCACATCCTAGTGTGAGCAAAGATTCTTACATTTCACCTGGTCAAAACTCATCAGTGTTTTTTCCAGCCGTCAGTAGCCTGGAAGAGTGTGCAAGTTTAACAATAAAGAAAAGACAAAAACTGTCAACAGAATTTAGAGTCCAACCAATATAACAGCAGGCAGATGTTACCTTACTGCAGATAGAGACTATATGTTTATTGTATGGGTACATTTTTGAGGCCCATATGGGTAATTTAAATCAATGCATAACATGAACATGATGTTTTAATGAGCATTCCTTAAGATGCTCGTTGATGGTTGTTATCAAGACGTGTACTGATTTGGATATTTAGCGTTTGAAGAGTAAACTTGTTAGAGTTCTCACATATGTGAAAGTGAGACTTTTAAACTTGTTGTACATTTTTTTCAGATCTGTCAATTTTTTTCCACTTATTACATTGTCATGTTTTCTGTATTTGGTGGCATATGACTGATAAACCACCAAGGTTTACCTCAGGAAATTGGTTATCAATGGTTGTAAGCTAATATTTTTCTAAAATGTCACAATTTCCTCTGACATTAGTGAATGGACTGATTATTTCAGGCAGGGTGAGGCCACCTGTATCCTTTGCCCTGTGGGCTTATAACAATATCTGTGTTTAGCTAATATCAGTTGATATACCAGACAGACCAGTTTTTCAGTTGAGCTCAGGTTATGGCTGGCTAGGAAACAAGAAATTCCAAATGGCAAAGACATGTTTGAGCTAATTAAGAATGATCACTAGTATATAGTTTGTTAAATGTCCCAACCAGTACATATCTTACAATTCTTCAATAAACAAATATAAAGGATCTTTATCAAAAATGTTTATGTCGTCGTGTGAAATAAAAATGAAAAACGGCTCAACTATTACTTATTAACTCTTAAGTATCAATATCGCTATTAGCCTCATAAACCCAGGATAACTCTGGCTCTAAATATAGGTGTGGAAAATTCAGGAAATTATGAGCTAAAGCAGAAGGAAACAAGTTGGATGGAAAAGGAAACCACAGAATATCTGCCTGAATGAATCAGATGTCTCCATCCGTTAGGCCTTACAGTGATTCTAATAGTTCTGACAAAGAACCAGGAGAAAGAGAGGAAAGTTGGTCACCTTGCATTTTAAAACCAACACAGTGACTGGGAAATGTTGCCAGATGAGCATCCTACTCTAGTTTTGTGGAATACAGACAAGCAGAAGAAAAAAAATGTGGCTTAAGAGTAAAATTTTTTTAATTGATCTCAATACTTCATCCTCATCTTTTCTGATTTCTGTAAAGCTCCGATGAGGATCAATGCTCAGAACTTCAGAAGTGTAGTGTGTGATATTTGGGATCAGGCCGGTGGATTGGCTGCGTGAGGATGATTAGCCTGTATCTTTGAAAGCACAATGTCTCCTCAGCCAACCCCTGAGTGTCTTAAGGACGTCGTCTTGTGCGTCTTCTCAGAGACACAAGGAGCAGCCGTGTGGGCTTCACTCTCCTCGCTCAAACCACCGAAGAGGCAGACAAAATGTCTCACTACGCGTTATTAATTATTAATGATATGTTTACCACGGAGGCAGGTGGACTGATGACAAGTGTTGGTATTTTGAGGGGAAAAACAAAAGAACTTTCTGTACGTGTGTTGCTGGCCTGGGGCGTTTTCATACATAATTAACTGTGAAATTTCCAGCTGTGTCTAATGTCATGTGTGAGTGACAAAGGCGATATTCTGTCTCGACAAAGCTCTGCCTGTGCCACACGTGGACGATGCCGTTTGAAAATCTGCATTGCAAAGAAGCTATTATGCCTCTGTGAATGTCAGTGTGGACGTACACTGTTTCTGATTTAGCTGTATGCACACAGATTTCCTCTCAGAGCACAGTGGGAGAGTGGCTGTTTACATGGAGAAGAACGCCATCTTATCTAAGACAGCAGTTTTTTCTCTCAGACTCCTGGCCAGGAGATTCAGTTGTGGCCACATCTCACTGCAGCAAACAGTCTCCTGAACTCTACCTCCTGTCTGCCCTTCGTGTTACACTCCGCTCTCTGTCTGACTGTTGCAGCATCATTTCTCTGCATTGCTGATGCAGCCACGAGATGCTGACAAAGGAGATGGTTGCTCGTCCTGGCCATGGGGTCATGTTGGCACACTAGACCTGGCCCTTCACCAGGCCCCCGTTAAAGGGCTGTGACGTCGGCGGGTGATAAATCCATGCAGGCAGAGTTGCAGGGCTTTATCTTCAGGATGCTCCGTCACATGTTAACCCCCCCCAAAAAAAAAAAAAATGTTATTCCCACTGTGGCCATTATGTAAATATGTTTTGATCAGGGTTGGAGATTGCATGCAACCATCCAGAATCTAGATTAGTTTTTATAATTCCCTTGGAATTGAAATGTATTAAAAAACAAACAAAAAAAAAAAACTAAACTTGGTCAAAATCATTTGTAATGACAGGGTGAAATAACTTTACCACCATGGTTAAAAGGTGAATCCTGGGAATCTAAAGCAAGATTGCATTAAGATGCAGCGTCCCTGAGGGACCCTAAGGATTCCTTTCAACTGCCCTGAACCCAAGGACTTAAATTGCTGTTTTCTCTTCTTGTAATGGAGGATTTTGAAATCCCTGTTTTTTTCAGTTAGGAACATATTAAAGTTCAAACTGCAGTTAAGCCAAGTTTAAAAACCTCTCAGAAATGTATGGGTGATATAATAGATTCTGTATCCATGTTTTTCTATTCCACATTTGTGTCATATCAGAGTTATTGAGATTACCAGCATTTACATCCACATCCTAGATGTAATTATGGCTGTAAAACTATGATTTTTTTTTTTTTTGTTTATGAAAGCTCTGATTTATCAGACTTCACACTAAATGAAATGAGCCTGAAAACCAAACAAACATGGCTTCCCCATGTCAGCCAAAGTCAGGATGTACAGTAGAGTCAGGCCATAGCCGTTATTTTCATTTTTTGTTTTTTGGAGTTTTACTCAAAATTATTATAAAAGAGGGACTCCCTCACTGATTCTCCCCGGTATAAATAAATGGATGATTGTATTTTTAACTTTCACATCACAAATCTGCAGTCATACACCTGTCAAATTTTTCGAATACAAAGTCAAAGCCCTGGTAGATGCAAACTGCCTCTACTGGATAATTTTAATCTACTCCTTAGCAGCGTCTGCCAGTCAGTGTCTCAGTGAGGGCTGGCAGCCCACTGACAGCCCCGACCTGTCAATCACACCACATCTGTCAGGGCTCATGGGTGTTCTAGTGTGTCATATCTCGACCGTGAACTCCATGACGATGTTTCAGAGAAACTACAGGCAGCTGAATACACTGTATTATCACTACAGAACTACCCCCAGTTTTTAAGGTTGCTCCAGATCCATAGAAAGGCTGTAGCCTGCAGCTGTTAAGCCTTGCAAATGCAGCTATTATTGAAATGGCAAAGTGCCCTACTTACCCTTTAGTGACTGGCCCTGAAATGAACCAGAAGTGGGCGACTGACGTAGAGCCTTATATTAAATTGCGCAAGGCTCGGCGCGTCTGCACTGCAGAGGGAAATTAGTTGCCAACCACCACCACAGACTTGGGCTCATTTCCCAGTGGGGACACCTCTGTCTTGGCCCCGGCCCCCGAAGAATATGAGCGTCTGAGGGAGTGTGTCCCTGTCACCGAGATAGACTTTCAAAGACCTCTGCATTGTGGTCAGCTGCCTGGTATTTCTCCTCATGAAGAAACTTTGGAGGAGACAGCAGCTGATATTAAGCCCATATACCGAGTCTGTGCCCATTTCTGAATACATGGCTCTTTCATAATTTTCACTCCAAGAAAAAATTAGTTCTTAATTTTACCAAATTCTCTTTCTTCTTTGTGTGCATATGAACTTGAAAGCACCTGGAAGGGGAAGTGGAGCTAGAACAGACATGTATACAGTAAAAGGCTGCATAAATATTGCCCTTTTCCCCTTGTAACCTGGTGTTATTTGTAAAACTCTCTGTTCCTCTAAGTGGAAAAACCTGGTATGAGGTTCCATCTGTTTTACAGCCTTTCTTGTTGTAAGTTTCCATTTGGAATAATCAGCTATAATGGAGAACGCCACTGAAAGTTTCTTCTTTGTCTAGTGATGGAACAAAACTATTTTCATGTTTGAATGATCTGATGATCAGATTTTTTACATAATTTTTAATTTATTATTAAAATATTTTAATTAATAAATAATAATGTCAAATGCTACTTTTGCTTCATAAATAACTTAAAAGATCAGTTATACAAATTAATTTGATCAATTAATTGACTGATAATTTTAATTCTACTTTTGAGTATCAATATTCACTGAAGCCTTGACAGGTGGCTTTTGAAAATGGAACATTTGAATAAAAAGTTTGAGCTGCGTCCTGGAAATGTTGAATTCTAAAGACATGGATGTTTATCAAGCGGGGGAGGGGGGGTCTAATGAAAAGATGTTATTTTATGCATTGTGGAAATGTAGGATCCACTGTTTTTGGAAGTTTACTCTTACAGGGGACTAAAATCAATTAAAATTAAATTTCTGTCTCTGATGCTTCAATTTTGGCTTTTTTTCTGTTCTTCACACAAGTATATTTCGGTCACAAAGGAAACAAGGTGTAGCAAGGGGGGGGGGTTCCAGCTTTTCTGGTTTTCTGGTTTTCTGGTTTTCTTAGTTCTTAGTTCTATGACAGTAAACTGGATCTCTTTGGGTTTTTGGGCTGTTGGTCAGACTAAAGATGTCACCTTGAACTCTGTGAATTTGCTCACATTTTTTACAATTTGACATTTTTGGACCAATCATCGAATAGAGAAAATAACTGACAGATAAACTGATAATAACTATAATTATTAGTTGATTGTATGAGCAGCAGCAGCAGGATGACTGAACCCGTTGTGCCTCAGCTGGTCATGTGACAGCTCAGTGTGGCTGAATGACTTCCCTGCAGCCCCACTGCCATTAGGTCTTGTGGGGGGGGGGCTCTCCCTCCAGGGCCAGGGGGATCCACACACTCGCAGCAAAGCCTGCTGGGAGCCCGTCGCCATGGCTGCCTGGGCCGACGGGGAGAGAGCGGGGAGGAGTAAGGAGCCCACAGACGTGTGGGGTGAATATATGGCAATGTTCTGCTGGTAAAGAAGACTTAAATCACATGTTTCCCTCTTACACTGAGGTCTGCCTGAGTATTTTGGGATGGCACAGAAGCCTAAAACAGACACACTGAAACCATCAGCTGTTTTGTTTCGGGTTGAGCATTTGGGTACTGCTGGTGCTATAGTAACAGTTGTTTTTATAGATACTTTCTGACCTCGTTGTTTGAATTCTTAAGAGGAGAATGTGAAGGTGTAAGGTGTCATTAATTGTACTTATGAGATACCACAGACTTTGGTGGAAAGGAACGGTGACATCTCAAATCTCTTCTCATCCTGTTGTCCTCATTACATTTGCATTTGTCTTTTTTATTTCCTATCTCAACTTCCACTTTGTCTGTTTGTGTTCTGTGTTATCAACTGAGGGCAGCGGCCTGAGCCGTCAGCGCCCTGCTTCTATTCTAGCCCCAGTCCCTACCTCCACATCTCTGTCGTTCTTCAGTTATGGTGGTGATGCTTGTGTGTGTGTGTGTGTGTGTGTGTGTGGGGGGGGGTAAAATAGAAAGTGATGTTTTTTTAAAAGAGTAGGTGCCATTTGTGGGTGTGGTCAAACAGGTTGCTGAAGTAGTCCAATGACCATTAAACTTAAGCATAGTTTTCTGCAATGCTACATACAAACTAATGTATATTAGTCAGGTTGTTTCCCATCCTGTCCTGCTTCATGTCCATTGATCTTGTGCAGATAATTTCAGCTCACTTTAGTCAAATGAACCGTTCAGTCTGTGGAGGCCTAATAATACCAATAACAGGAAGTTTTTATGCAACAGACCACCCCCCACCCCAAGACACAAAGCAGCAGCAGCAGCAGCAGCAGCAGCAGCAGCAGCCTTTCACATGGGCAGGTGCTGCTACAGAGCAAACAGTTACATCACGTCGGCAAAGCCCACATGCACCTGTCATTAACCATCACATTCAAACAATTGCCGAAGCCACGGAGACTGAGAAAATTTGATTAGAAGGCTAAGCTTTAGAGTCAGATCAGCAGCTAATGAGTTCTGCCGTGTTTGGCAGCAGAAGCAGCACGTCTTTGGTAAAGAAAGGGCAGCGAGGAGGCGCACTGTGCCGTTAACCCCGGCCCTCCTGCCACACAGTGGCCCCACTGTGTGGCTCTGCTGTCAGTCAGAGAGCTGGCAGATACTGTAGAGTTTATCCACGTCTGCCTGATGGAGATGTGGCCTGTAAATAAAAGCTTCCATGTGACACATCAGAAATGCCCTTTATGGTTTAGTTGTGCACTTTTGTTCCCTGCATTTTTTTACTGACAGTTCAGAGATTTACAATGGACTTGTTCAAATGGAGTTATTGGAGGCCAATGAATGCAGAATGGTGTCACTTTTGTTTATAATGCATTTGTTTTTCCACAGTGGACATTTTGCTGCTTTATACTTTCACGCCACTAAATTTTAGACATTTAATAAAAAAAATTAGCTCATAATTACAATACTATCCTATAGATTAAACCAGTGGCTCCCAGTGTATTTTAATTTGTAACTCCTTATTAAAGGCAGTGAATGGCTGGAGCCCCTTGTCATGTTGCAGATGTCTATAATTTTTTCAATCCACCTGTTTTTTATGGATATTCTTGATATTCTTGATTTGCATGCCCAACAAAAACCTGAATGGAAATTCAGATAAAACATTGATATACGCTAACTAGGCTGAGGTTGAAAGGTGATGTATTGATAAAACAAAGGGTGACAAACTGCAATAGCAACAGACGTAGCAAAAAAATCATCACATGCGTCATTATCTGAAGCATGCAACCACTGAGGAGACAACAAGTGGTGCAGACCAAAACATCAGGTCTGTGTGTAGCGATGAGGAGGCTCAAATGTTTGACAAAGAGAAGATTCATATTTCCATCATGTTTTCAACATGGTTTTCTATGCCCTGAGGTCCAATTAGGTCCTTTATATTACAAGACCCCTCAGATTTATTATGTAACCCTTTGGTTTGGAAAGGGGCTGGACTGACCAATTTACAGCAACTGTGCATAAAGCAGTGAAAATTAGTATCATCTCAACCAGCTACAACAGAGAAATGCTGCTTATGCATTGATGCATTGGTAAGAGTCTAATAATGTCAAATATATCATTCACACTGGTCATTTTTCCACAGAACAGGTACTTTTGATACTTTAAGTACATTTGCTGATAACACTTAACTAAGAGATCTGAGTGCTTCTTCCACTGCTGTTTTTTGCAGTACAGCACTTTTTCCAGCTCTGAGGTTTAAAAAGATTTTTTTCTGTTGTACTCTACCAGTTAGTGAAGGCTCTCTTAATGTGTTCAGACCCCCAGAGCCTACAAAAGGCTGTAAAAGTCCATCAGACAAGTCAAAAATATAATTGATTACATCAGTAATTGACACTGTTTGATGGGGATGTCATTGTAAGTCCGTGGCAGAGATTGGTTCCAGGGTGTCTGTAAAAAAAACTGAAGGAAAGTATAAAGCTTTATATGTCTTTTTAAACTCAATTTGAATTATTTAATTAACAGTATCATTTATAAATGTATTCACTACTTTAGTTTGGTCATTTATTTTTGACATACTCTGAGCTCCACAAATGAGAGCATCAGCTGGATGGTAAAACTAGTGAAGCAGAATAGAATCGCTTTTTATTTAAGACCTACTCAGTAGGTTTGTTTTGCCTAAATGGATGTATTGTAGTTTTTTTTTCTTCTTGATACTGAAGCACAAAACCTCCATTTAATAACACGCATCTGTGTATGAAATGAAAAGTCTACCATCAGATTGAATTAGGGAGGTTTTTTTTTAATTCATTTATCTATCTATTTATTTATTTATTTTTAAGCCTGTTTGCGATGCCTTTTATTTAATGGAATCTCCTCATTCATACCTGAAGAAGTGAATGAATGGATTTCCACCTGCCTGCTGGAGAGGCAGGGAAAAAAAACTACGTAGTGGTGGAAGGGGGCCATCACACAGGCTTTTGATAAAGCTGGCAGCTCATATGCGCTTCGCAGCAACCTGTAGTTTACTATTTGATATACCATGGTCACAATGCTGTCATGTATCTCAGTCGTTGAAGGGAGTTTTTATGCCCCTTAGACTGGATTTGGGTCATTTATTCCAGCTGGACAAATCTATGTTTATCAACCTCTTGTTTATGATTTACCACACGATTTCATCTATTATCACCATGTTAATGGGTCAAAGATTATGTAATGATAGAAGTTAAGCCTCACTGTCCCTTGGCATCATTCCAAAGCATTCCAGGAAAAAATTTGCAAGACCTATTTTCATGAAGAAGCATGAATGGCGGAAGCCGGCACATGCAGCTGATATCCATGTTTTATTGAATGGCACAATGAATAATTGAAGGTCTCTGTGTCCCTGCAGGGCCTCCTTTTTGGCGGTGCACAAAGCAATGTGGAGGAAATAAAGATCCTGATACGCTGAAAACCAGAGGTATGGCTCTCCACACGCCACTGGACTCATTCACACTCTCACACACATTTGTATCTTCACACACACATGCACTTGTCAATGCTCGTTTACTCTCGTCACAGCACTATAATGAGAACAATCTCATGTACATACTGACAGCAGATGGATGGATAGTAAAAATGGCCATTCTGGATCTGCTGTCCTGAGTACATACACATAACATTGGTATATTAGCGTGGACAGCATGTTTACAGTTCCCTTATAAAAAGGAAACTATAAAAAATGACGGCCTGTGTGTCTGTTATCATGGAGCTGCACACTGATGTTGTTACGGGTTGACCCGCAGGTCGGCAGATTCAAGCAGCTAAAAGCTTAAGTGTTGTATTCCTTTGCATCGCGACACAGTATGTGACCTAGGCGAGCTCTCTATTTCTGTTGCCTTTGGTTTTACCCCACAATGCAGCAGTAAGGTAATCAATATGGGCTAATGGGAAAATGATGTATATATGTATGTATCTATATATCTATCTATATCTATATCTATATATCTATATATATAGATATCTATATCTATATCTATATATATATATATAGATATATAGATATATGGATATATATCTATATATCTATATATATATAGATATATATCTATATATCTATATATACAGATATATATCAGTATATATATAGAGAGCACTCTTAGATGGTGGTGTTCATCCCTCCAGTAGAATAACTCCCAAGGAGCAAGCTGTTCTGGAGGCCTTAATAAGACATCAGCGTGAACGGTCATTCTTAACCTTGAGAACACATTTTATACTGAAAATTCTAAAGGTTCTTAAGGTTCGCTTAAGAAGAAAGAACTTACTAAGACATGGTATGTCAGTTCTTCCTTTCATTCATATCCTATCTCCATATTTGAAACAAGAATTGAAACACAAAACTCATTTCTGCCAAACAGCTGGCATTCAGACCTCCTCATATTTTTAGATTCCTGAGCAATTTCTGTGGAGTACAGCCCAGGTCAAGAACCTTCTGTTCTACACAGCAGCCATTTCTTAGCTTCACTTGTTCTGAGACCTGTTTTGAAGCCAAAGAGATGTCGGAGTCTGGCCTGCTCAGAAGTGTTTCGGTCTGGAGCTTCCTCTTCTTGAGTCTGAGCAGAACTTCCAGCAAACTGAATTCCGCCTACTGATAAAGGAGACACATTGTGAAAAATCCAGCACAGTAATCAACAAACAACTATAAATGGAGAGGAGGATTTTTGGGTGGTAGATTACATCAGTGGGTTAGTGGAAACAAGCTGAAAAAGTCATTTTTTTCCATGAAACCAGAGTCTGCTAATTATTCAACATCATAGCAAGTGTATTTATTCTACTGGCTCAGTCATAGCTGTAGTGACTGCACAGCTCCTTTTGATATGTGTGCTTCAGTTTCCTACAGTGCTTCTGCGTGTTTCACTGCGCGGCAGTGGAGCCACTAGCTTGGGCTTGTTGCAGAGCGGAATCACAGTTTTACGCATGACTCAGCTTTTTTCGGAAGAGCCTCTTGACGTGCGAGGCAGCGTTGACAAGGAAGATACGCCACAGTACACAGCAGGCAACAGAAGGAGCTCTGCAGAGCTCCACGTTCCCACATCAAGAACACTCTTAATGTTGGAACGTGTAGCAGATCTATGTGTGTTTAACTGTGTGAGTGTGTGCTTCTTGCTTGGTGGGTGGTATTGTAGGCTGGTGAGAAATGAGTCACTGATTCCATCAAGGTTTCATGCCTCTCTCTCTCCCTCTCTCTCTCTCTCTCTGAGATTTTCTGCATTGTGCTGTAAGAAGGGCTAAACAGCACGGTGGTAATTATCCTCACATTATCCAGACATTGATATTCATTGCTAGAATAATTTGCAACCATGAGGCAAACACATACTTGTGTTCGCCTTTTGCCTCCTCGCAGCTCTAAAGCTGACCCCCCCCCCAATTCGTTACCTCCAAGATAATGACTATGCAAGTGTGGGCTGTGCAACTATTCACTGAAATGTCAGTGTTGCCCTCAGACTGTGGCTCCATTGTGGTTCCCAGTTTGCCTGATGGTAAGGAGATGCAGGCAGTAGGTAGAAGTGATGCCTTTAATGAGAAGTTTAGCTTCACTCCATCATATTGACACATCTGGTGGGATTTTTTTGTCATCTGTTTGCATCACTTCCTCGTGATCTTTTCAGGATCTGTACTGCAAAATGAAATGTACCCACCACAGCTCACACAAGATGTGCTGAATGTTAGCCTTCTATGCTTGTTACAGAAACTTAGAGAGACCTCCTGAAACCTCAGCGTGACACAACATCAGCGGTCACCAACACATTCTCAGTAAAGAACCCCTGCCCCCAGCCCCCCGCCCAATCTTCATGGCCCATTTGGTGGCTGTTAAGTAGCCTGTTTTACAGAAAGAGTATTCTATCTTGACCATCAGATTCACTCTTATCAGAGTATCTTTCTCTCATCCCCATCATAACCACACTTACATACTGTGTTTGAGAAAGTGGAAACCTCAGCAAATTAGCTGCAGCAGTAGCAGCAGCAGCACTGCTCGACCCCGCTGAGAGATGTCAGCTCTGGGAAACATCAAAGTGCCGCTGTGGTGTACTGGATCTTGGGATCCTCAGTCAGCCAGCAGGGACAGAGCTAGGCCATTGTCCCTTCTGCATCCTGCCTTCAGTGGTCGATATGGGTTGAAGCAACAATATCTACCTGTGTGTGACATCATCATGTGCCAACACACATGCTGCAGAATGTGTGTGCTGGGATGTATGCAAATGTAAATGTCTTTATTTTTCCTGGTTTTTTGTTTAAACACATTTAAGGAGGAAAATCTAACTTCAGATTGTTTATTGATGAAGTAGAGTGCCTTCTAGGGGTCATTATACATTGAATTTCTCACCATTTTTTGCTTTAACCTGCAATTCAATAAGGAGAGATTAATGAGAAGTTATTGAGTTTTAATTGAGGTAGCAACAGAGGAAAGTATATTAGACTCCAATGTTGAGAAGCATCTTCATTAATCATAGGGCCTAATATGAGATAGAGCAGGATCCAACGGGGTCTTGATGTTGGTGGTGGGGGCGTAGAGCCAGCAGCTGGATGGTAGAAACTTTTGGTTGAGCCTCCCTGGAAGTCCTAGAAGTTCAGGTAGAAAGTGTACGAACTGGGAGGACTGAAGGACAGATAGATAGAAATTTAATGACATTTGAAGACAGCAACCTGTGTTACTGATTGGCAATACTGGCAACTCACTTCTACGGAAAGTAGCTAATGTGTATCCAAAAAGGTGTAAGATTTGTCATTAGGTGCATTTTTTAAGTAAAGTAGCTAAAAGGATGTGAAAAGTCGGTAAGTCTAGCAACAAAGGAACTAAGTTGTCATCACTGACTATAAACGCCCCCTGATGATGCAATAGAAACTTTTTTGGGCCACTTTATTTTGAAAGAGCAATGACCAAACTGCCAATCTGCTGGCCATACAATGGTTTCATGTCAGCACTCAGTCATGTGGCATTTGGCCGACCAATGGTATAACTTTATCAGTCAGCCATTCAGTCAGTCACAAACATTTGTTTCTATAGGGCTGGCCCCACTGTTGCGGTCTAGCCAAAAAAAGAGTAGAGTAGATGAGATGCTTGACCACCTGCTTTCATCCAAACATGTACAGAAAGTCCTTTTAATGTTTTCCTCTTTCTTCCATCTTTCATCCTTCAATCTTAACCCAGATAAAAGAGGCCAAGATGGGCATAGTAAACCCAAGGACTATGGGTGTTCAACCACAACATTTTAATTGTCTCTCACTTAACAAACTCATCTGTCTTCAGTTGTGTGTAATAGAGGCTGGTGGGTGAATAGAGGCCACATGCAGAGGGTTTAGGTTTGTCTTAGAGAGGACTGGGATATTTATTCTGCATGTTGTCTGTTTATACAGATTTTCCTTGTTTGTTTGACCAGGGAGGTAACATGGTTTAAAGTTTATAGACTCTCTTTTGAGAATCGACAGCTAGATGAATGCTGGCTGCAGCATGTTGCTCTGCTGTTTACAGGATGTAAGATTGTGTGTGTGTGTGTGTGTGTGTGTGTAATATATGCGGTTATAAATGTGCGCGAAAGAGCCTATTGTGTATAGGATACCATACCCTAACCTCATCCTGTTTTACTGTCTCTGCAGAGTCCACCACAGACAAATCTGCTGGAGCACACTTATGACTTGCATTGTATATGGTCAGGGATTTGTCTCAGACCTTTCTCCTCCTGCTTATGTGGTTTGATTGAAGGTGTGAGCATATTTTATGCTGTCGTGTGTGTATGCTGTCAGCCTCTTGTTTTTCCTGTAATCTCCACTGCATGTTTCTAACAGAGCAGAAATGCACCTTTACAAAAATAAGGCATTTCCAGGTAGGGTTGACACGAATGGTTCAAAGCTTCGACCGTTGCCATGGTAACAGATGTCAAAATCAATATTTGAATGCCGCTTTTTGTTTCTTTTTTTTAGAATTATTATTGCATATGCTTTGCAAAAAATACTAAATATTCCATGATTTAGACATATTAATCCAACATTATTCATTATGCATCAACATTTATTATTAGTTGGTGTCAGACAAGGACATTTAATCTTTGTGACAGAGTTGTGCATCAGGTGACAAAGTCACGTTACTAGAACTGACATTGGGTCATTGCCATGTGACCATGTGACAGACTTACAAACTACAACTATGCTAGCATGATGTTGAGAAAGTCAAGCGTCTGGAATAACTCACAGATGAGATAACCCCCCCAAAACGTCAACTGTCAGATGTGCCAAAGGAAACTGGAAATCGCGGATCTGGGATGAGTTTGGAAAATCAACAGAAAACTGTTGGTAACAGCTTAGCTGCCTTGCACTTCCTAAAATAGCCTTTTTTAAAATAATGGCTCGGGTTACTACAACCTGTATGCTAACATAGCTAGCAAAGTTGTCTGAAGCCTCGAGGCCCAAAAATGATACCTGGGCCATCCGTGCTTCCAGGAAAGATGAGCTCCCATGCATGTAGATTAAATGTCCTGACCACCATATGGCCATGGTGGAGAAAATTATCATAGATTTTTATAGGTCAGTTTTAAAAAGTGGCGGTTGGGAATCAGACGTCTGGAACAACAACAGCTGTAACTCCTCATTGACAAGCTTTAGACTTACTGCACAGTATACTGAGAGCTGTGACAGGTATATTGTCACCGAAGCTGCAAGAATCTCCATCTGTGCCAGGCCCTCTAATGACTTTTCACTCAGATGGGCTTATTATGGACACGGCTGCACAGAGGCTAACAATGGAGTCTTTCACTTGGCCTGGCAGGGTGGAAAACCTCACACAGAAACATTTCTGGTTTGCAAATCAGCCCAATCTTAACCCACCCAGGCAAGATGGCCTTCGATCCCACAAAGAAAACTTCTAACCCCATAAATCCCAGGTTTAGAAATCACTCCACACAGCTACATTTATCTAAATTCGTCATGTGACTTGTCAAAGCTCTCAGTGTTCCTGCTAAGTTTTGTCATTATTTGTTATTTACTAATGTATTGACTGAAGGTCAGCAAGTGGTTCAGTGCTGTTAAATGGTGCCAACACCAACGCCAAAAAGAGAGCACTTTTGATGTTGAACTAACCTCCTTTGCTTGGGGCAGACTGTCAGTAACTGGCCACAGTTTCCATCAGTGCTCCACATGTTTGGGGATTTAGTGGCAATGTGGTTTTAATTATATTTGGGGGGATAAGGGTGGAGAGAGGGCGGCTGTTGGGCTGCAGCCATATGCCGGCCTCAAGTCCCCAACGACTAAGCAAGCAGCTTAATGAGCAGCCCCGCAGGAATTAGTGCTACTTTAACCTTGGTGTTTAGACTGCTGGGAGCGGCCCACTGCTCAGCTGATTTACAGCCATCGATGGGTGGAGGAGGAGGAGCAGCAGAGGAGGCTTGGACATCATCCTGTCTGTTAGCAGACATGGGGACTACTTCCTAAATTGTTTCAGGCTGAGCTTTAACACATAACAGAGAGTAACACGGTTGTGTCTTCCTCTACCTGAGCACAGTTAGGAAGACACTAAAAACTATAATCTTTCATTACTAGGGCTTGTAATTGGTAAAAACCTTTCAGTACTAGCACCAGGGTATTTCTTTGACCTTACTTATATTGGAAATGTTTTTTTCTGATATTATATAAGAAATATAAGTGAGAAATAAAAAATATTCACATAATCCTCTACAAAACCCTCTTTTAAATTTAGAAAAAGAAGCTTACATTCACACCCAAGCAGCTGTTTAACCTTTGCCTAACTGAATTCCACACACATTTGGAAGATTAAGATATTTCTTTTAAAAGAAAAAGGTTTTAAGTTTTTTAAACTTAAATTATTAACAGATTTCAAGCACCAAAAGCACTGATGTGCCAGTAACTATTGGTGCCCAACACTTCCAATAACAAATGACAGACATGAACAAAACACCCTGAACATTCAAATCTGTAAAGGTCATTTTATTGTGCCTTGAATTACTATACCATGGACAAAGAGGTTGTGTACTCTTCATTAGCCAGTTAATTGCATTCAATTCGCATTGATTAGGTGGATCAGATTAAAACTATTAGGTCTTTACAATACAGGGTCCCAAACAAAGAAAAGCAAAATTTATAAGCCTCTATTCTGTGAGATCAATTTTACTTCTATAAATATCAAAATAAATCCTAATGTTTTGGTTGCGTTTCTTCTCATCACAATGCAGGAAATTGTGATTCTAAATCATACTTAAATCATTCTTGTTATGTTAAATTACTATACGGCACAGTCCCATCCACACTGTGAAGGTCAGACAGAAGCGAAGGGTTGTAGGGGGCACCTGCCAACTGTGTTTAACCCAAATATCTGTGCATTCATGGTCAAGTGGCAGAATCATCCACACTGTACTTTCTTCTAGCTACGTGTTTACATGTACATGTGGGTACCCTAAGTATCCTGAATTCCTTTGGAGAGTTGTTTGTTTGCACGCCCTCCACAATAAAAGCTGTGTCCACACGATGCAATTATGCACATGAACAGTGGTGGTATTATATTGCTGATGTGAAGTAAGGTCAGGGCCAGGCAGAGAAAACCATCCTGACAACAGCAACAGATCACAGCCATTTTTGTCATGATCAACCACATAGTAACCTCTTTGAATGTCCACAAGTTGAACCACATTTACACTGTGCACGTGTAAATCCCCAAATTCAAAGAATTAACTCTGTACAGGTGTTACGGTTCTATGGTGTGATACAGCATTAAATCACAGGACATTTATGAATGTACAGAAAACGTATGAAAAATATGTCGGAAACACAGTACACAGGAAGTGGGGCAGTTTGTAATGCTGAGATTGTAGAACATTGACCTGAAACAGTAGCACCACATTTCCTATCATAACTTATGTCTGCACTGTTTTTTTTATGAAACGGAAATGTCTATGTTGGAGTCGAGAATATATTTAGTATAGTAGACTGAATCTGACAGGCCCCCATCATAACGTTACTGCACTATCAGCAAAAAAGCTCTCTTCAAGCATTATCTGCCGATCAATCTTAACTGAGACCACCTGCTGTGATGTGCTGTCGCCTCAGTACAAACAATGAAACACAGATTACATCAGGCCTGCGTCCTTCGTATGATTTTACTGTGGTTTGAGAGTGTACGCTCAGAGCCTCAAAGCTTCAAAATGCTTACATCCGACAGGGTGCATTGATTTTTAAAGAGTAACTTTGTCAGACAGGAGCTAGAAACCAGGGTCCGAATTCACACACTGATCAATAGTGTTACAGTATCTGTGTTTAATATATAAATCTATTTATAGATGTATTAACTGGAGCCAGTTGTGCTTGATGCCACCCCACCTGAGGACAGATAAGGCCTCTCCAGAGAGCGAGCAACAAGATTGATGGGCTGTGTTTGTTTCCACATGGATTCACATGGCTTAACTGTGATTTATGGTCAGTTAATCACACAGGACCATAACCCCCGGCATCACCCCCGACCCATCGTTCAGCCCATCCTCAGACTGGCAGAACTAGCTCTAAACCTCTTGCAACACCAGTTTCAAAGTAACATCTAATGATGGATTCTGGTCTGCTGACACCCAACACTTTCACCAGGATGTTTTTGCAATTTGGTTGGTCACTTAGTCTGTATTTGTTGGTCAAAGATATTGCAACAACCACCAAACTGACAAGAAATTTGACATTAATCGTGACCTCAAGAGAATGATTCTTGTGAATGTATGTCGGCCCCTGACCTTTCCACCATGGCCAACATTCAGCCAGAACTTTCCCTCAGACTGATCCTTCTTGTTTCACAGTGCCCTACAATGTCTCAAACTTACAAACTGACCGAAATGACCGTTATCTTGTTTTGTAGATATGTTTTTGATGAACAATAGTGATGACTACTTCATAATAAAGGTCAAGTCGTGTTTTGCCAGTCAGATTTTTTTAATGTGAAATTGCAGCAGTAGAACATGTTCAGTTTGCATTAACAGTAACTTAATACAGCATTTGTCCCGGAAGGTTGCCACAAACGCTCAGTTCATAAAACTGCAAATATATAAATATTGCAATACTTTCATCAGTGGGTCACAGGCTCAATCACCATTGAGATAACTCATTCAGTGCTAGATAGTGACTTAACAGACATTTAGTTAAATGAAAATCTTGGAGATTCACACTCTAAGATCCCCAATTAGGTTTTGGCTAAAACTGAGGCCACCAAGGTCATGTTCTGTGTAACATTTCTGTTAGTTCTGGGGTAGTTCAACAACATGAAGATGAGTCTATATTCTATATTCTATTATTACAAACAAATCACATATGTAGGTCTTCTAAGAATGAGTTACATTTTGCTGACTAAATATTTTAAAATTTTAGTGTTTTTAATCAAAATACAAAAACATAAAAAGGATTATGTATTTACACCACAATTAAATCATTGACAATGTCGAGAAGGCTTTGAAATAACATTAACATCATAATGTAGGGAGATTAAGTTTGCTGAAAATTTTATTAACCCTTCATTTGACATCTTCATACATTACTATATTGCCTTTGAAATTGAAAAACTTTACAATCCAATTTATTGAGCCAAAGTGTTTAAAACAGTTCACATTAGGCCAGCTCAACATCCAAAAAGTCCCTTTTCACAACAGATCATTTGACTTGCCGTAGTAGAAGCACAGGAGTTACTGATAACATTAACAATGACTGAACTCTATTCAAGTGCCCCAGTAACCATGACAGTGTGACAGTGAGCCAGCATAGATAAGTTAGCAACACACCTAAAGATCAGGAACCAACAGTGCCAGGCTTGCTGCTGCTCTAAGATAACTGGCTGCTGACTGTAGCTTATCATTCCTCTCATCAGTCTTCTTATCCAACTCTCAGCAGGAAATCATATCCCCAAAAGTCAAACTTCTTATTCAACAAATATAAAACAAATCTCGAAAACTTTGTTTTGGTCTTTAATAACAATAAATTTGAAATTCATCAACTCAACAACATAATTCTGCAAAACAATAACATGACATGGTCATATCCACATTAATTCCAGCTCATGTGTCAGTGTACATGAATCAATGTGTTTGATATAAAATCGCAGCTGTCACTTTGTGATATTAGTATTCCTGCAGCTCAATGTGTAGCACGTACGTAGGTCTGTGTGTACCCATCCATATCATCCATATAAACCGTGTGAAGACAACGAATGATGAGCCTTAAAGATTATCCCCAGCCGGAACAAAATCCTCTTTGGAGGCGCAGAGCAGTGGGGGGGGCTCTGAGTCTGGGTGCTGTCTAGACGCTGTTGCTCCATGTGCAGGAACGTGCTGTGCTGAGCCAGGCAGCTGCACACGTTGGCTCAAGGAGTCACAGCTGGATCCTGCTGTTTTCTTGGAGGCACAGCATATTGTCATGTCAGAGGTCTCACACATATACACACACACACATACACACACACACACACACAAACACACACTCTCTTCCAATAACAGATTTGTGTAGTTTTGTCTTTCCAGATAAATACTTGAAGTGGTTGTGTCAAAGACTTAGTAACATTGCGCAGCCTACACTATCGACCGAAATGTGTCTCCTCATCTGCCGTCTTTCCAGGCTCCTAAATCATCATGGTCACTGTGTCATATCCATTCCCCAGACTCTGGCTTTGCCAGCAGAGCAAGGACCTAACATAGTCACTGTGCTCTGCAATGTGGTAACCTAGCAACGGTGCTATACAGAAAGATAGATCACTGTTTGGTTGGTGATGGGCCGCGGCGCCTGATCTGCTTAGAGGTAAATCCTGCTTCTGATGGGCACGTGCGACATCGCCCTTGGTGGTTCATCTGCTGTCCGTCTTGCAGCTGAATGATTTTGATATTATTCCTCTTCAGGTGTTTACTTTGTGGCAGAAGAAATATTGTATGGCACTGTTTCCCCTTTTACTTTGCTTAGCACTTCTTAAAAAGAAGTAAACTTTTGAAATGAGATTTTGAAATGGGATTCATGCCAATGAACCAGAACATTCCCTGTTTAATTCCACTTGTGGACCTTCGTTGAAGGTCATATCCCACGCTCCATGTTTTCTGGCCCAAAAATTAGAAAGGTTTTTTCATAAAAGCAAGTCTGTGAAAGTTTTAAAATGTGGATCCAAAAGTCAGGCAGAAAAATACTACAGATATTCACATTATTGATGACATATTATAAAAAACCTGTGTGGATAGGAGAGGTCAGTTGACAAAAACATTGTTGCTCCCAGTGTTGTCAGTATGTAAAAAGAGGCCAGAGAAGTTAAAGCTTGAATGTAAAAGATACACTGTTACAAAACTGTGCCTTATGTGGTTCCTTCCTTTTCATCTGCAAGGTGGAGGAGGTATGTTGCCAAACTCATTTATCCTATAGGCAAAAATAAAAAAGAATGTACAGACGGATGACAAAGGAAAAGCCTGAATAAATGAGTGGAGAAACAGAATGAATGCAGATGTGTCCACACATGTTAATTGCATGGTACAACTAAGCATTTAACATCCAATCATTCTCTGTGGTATGAATAAAATGCTGATCAGGCCTGGTTGGTTCTTATTTTGTATCAAGGTGCAAGAGGAGGAGATTGCAGTGACTTTGATATAGGCTTCGTTGTTGGGGCACAGATGTCAGGAGCTTCAGTCCCAGAGACTGATCCACTGGCTGGTGTTTCAGTAGAGACAGTGGCCAAAGTGACATCTGCATGTAGGTCTAACAGAGCGACAGTGATACACAGGACAGGACAACAGTGCATGTATGGCGGAAACCAAGAGAACTGTACAGGCCTGAATGCTGGACCCCAACAGTGATGAAATCCGATGGCTCTGTTCTGCTGTGGGGGGCACTTTGCTGCCAATGTCTGGTTCCACTTGTCCCCTTAGGGGGAAGGGTCATGGCACATAAGTACAAAGTTGCTCTGAGTGATCACCTTTATCCTCTGATGAAACATTTCTATCCTGATGGGAGGGGTCTCTTCCAAGATGACAATGCCCCCATTCATAGACAGGGGAGGAGGGGTCACTGAGTGGTTTGATGAGTATGAAAATAATGTGAATTATGTGCTGTGGCCGTCACAGTCACCAGAACTCAACCCAGTTGAAAACCTATGGGTGACTGTGGACCGATGTGTTAGACAGCGCCCTTCACCTCCATCTTTAGGATAAATGATGTCCATCCCTCCAGAGACTTGGACAATCAATGCCAAGGAGCACTGAAGCAGCTCTGGTGGCCCAACACCCTACTGAGACACTTAAATTCGTCACCCGCCCCAGTAGGGCTGCTGCTAAATAAAACATGCGTCTGCTGTAAAGGAGAAGATATAACAGTTTAATATGTGAATGGCAACGTAATTCAAAGTAAGCTGCCTGTTTCTAATCTGCTGCTAGAGGTTGAACAGACAAGGCAGAGCAGGGAGGATGACGAGAAGCATGAACCAGAGTCACATCCATGAATCCTCACTTGATTTCGGGTCAGCCCATTCAGTTCAGTGGAGCTGTGAGGATGAAATGCAGAGAGTCAGGGCAGGATACAGAAGCCTCCTTGGCCTATTTATAGAATGAACGATCGACTCGGCGACTGTAAGCCACTTCATCAGCAGACCTGGCTCCCTCCAAATGGAAGAAGTGAGAGGTTATTTTCAGCGTTTTGGGGCCAAGCCATATTATTACACAGCTCTTACACGTTGTTCTCAGCAAGGTGAATGGAAAATTTACACACTTCAAGGTGAATGCGAAGCTTGTAACCACATCCCGTAGACAGTCATAAAGATGCCATTCTGGTCGTTCTCAGAGTGTTAGCTCCCTCCCAAGGAGGTTCACAAGGGTGTTGCGCTCTCTTCACATCTGCACATTTGCAGGCAGGCGCTGCACCCACAGATCGAAATGCTCGGTTCCTTCATCTTTCGCTGTTTGTCAGTTTTGACCTTTTTTTTTTTTTGTTGTTATATTGGCATCTCTTGGCATTTAGCCCCTAAAGCATTCTTATTATCGGACTGTTGCCATAGTCTATGGTCTGCTCTATTCACGCATATAAAGATGCCATCTCAGATGCCTGGCATTACTGTAAGACCATACATATTTAATTCGGATGGCCCCAGCAGGAAGCAAGCTACATCTGCTTCTACCAATGTCAGTGAAAGCATGTGCTTGGACACGCACGTCACTGTCTGCACAGTTTTTCTCATACTATGTTATGTGAATACAGAACAACCTGATGCCAGTTTCCTTTGCATGTTGAGGACCTGGGATAATTGCAGCAATGACAGTGACTAACAGTGGTTTATTCCCTCCTGTTTCCTGTGGAGCAATCAATATTACAGCAGCCTCACATCAACATCAGTACCTTCCTGTATATTTCACTCATCACAGTAAGTAAAAAGGGACACTTAGATTGTTTATCTGCAAGCTGCTCTTTAGTACAGTCATTTGTTTTTCTCTGGTTCACGGTGTAGTGGAACAAATGGTTAAAATTCTGTATAATTCAAACATCATCAGTCTTTTCTGCTCCAAAACCACTATATTCTACCTCTTTTCCACTGTACCTGACATTGAGCCAGTTCAGGCTCAAAACTTTTCTATAATGTAAGAAGAAGAAACTAGATGAGAACAGGTGACAGTGTTACAATCGCTAAGTGAGATGTAAGACGACTGTATGGCAGAAAGTCTTTTCTGCGCACTACTTCTTCAAAGCTTTTCATTTCCTGACATTGCCTTAGTTAAATGGTAGAAAAACTATTTGGTGTTTGTGTGTGCATTTGTAGTAAAACTTGGTGTGTTTGATACCTTGATAAATGTAGCTAGGTTCAGGGTACCAACTGAATGTTTTGTGCATTTACCAATTAAAACATGCTCTTGCAAGTGGTGTGGTTGTTTTTAAAGTAGACTAGTCAGACATGAGCAATATGCATTAGAAATATAGGTGAGAAATAATTTCTTTTAATTTTTTAATGCCTCATAAATCCGAAATTTTAATTTCTCTCAGACATGCATCTAGATGCCAAGAAAGTACATATATTCATATTCATTACAGCTCATTGTTTCCTTGATGGTATCGTAGATTAACCTTTGATATTTTTGTTTATCACTCTGGTCTGTATTTGTTAAAAATTGTAAAAGTCTAAAGTTTAAAACAGCCAGTTTGTCTTTCCAAAAAAAAAAAAAGGAAAAGAAAAGCATTGTTTGCAAATCTGAAGGACAAATAAGAAACGTCCCTGTCACTGAGTGTGACAAATGTCTGCTGAGGGGAAAAAAAAGCACCTGAAAATGTCAAACTGACCCTCTGAGAGTGCAGGATGTCTTACAATATACAGCAGCTGTATAGGTGAAGTGAGTGACTCATCTACACTGATTTACTCAGTGTCCTAAAACAGATAAATGTTACCGTTCAGCTGTCAAAGTAAGATTATCATCTGTGTAGTCATAGCCTTTACCCTGAGTTAGGAAATTAATATATTTGAAAATAAATTTAAAGTAAGAATTCCCCATCTTGTACCATGGAAGCGAAGCAGCGGAACAAAACCGAAAGATAGTTGATGTTTCCCTTTGAGGAGCAGATGAATATT
Organism: Istiophorus platypterus; assembly: GCA_016859345.1. Taxonomy (NCBI): domain Eukaryota; kingdom Metazoa; phylum Chordata; class Actinopteri; order Istiophoriformes; family Istiophoridae; genus Istiophorus; species Istiophorus platypterus. The sequence continues at coordinate 1,726,960 of CM029133.1, read as the reverse complement.
TCAATGAGGGAAGCAGAGGCAGCATCTTGTGTTGGTGTTGATTCATCCCGAGCCCAGGGGGAAGGAGAGGGTGGGGGCTGCCAGGTCAAGTCCTGGACACAGCTGCATTATTAACAGAAGGTCAGCTGTCAGCACACGTCTGCAGGGCTCACATCAAGCAGCTCACTCAATTTTGAGCCTCTGGCTGACATGTTTGTAACCTTGTAGGCCAAGAAATGAAGGTTCACAAGCCCTCTCTTTCACTTTCTGCTTTTGTAATTCCTCTTGTTACACTAAAACAGATCCAAAAAATGAAAAAAATGAGCATATAATGCACAGAGCATTTGCAACTTTTTTTACCCTCATAAAAACTGTATGTGATGCGCCGGGCGGGGCCTGCACATAATGACCCAAATATCTTATGGGGCTGACTCAAAAATAAGCTCCTGAAATATTTTTCTGTTATAATTGATTAGCCTCCAGAACGAAAACTGATTAAATATATAAAAATATATTTTTAAAATACTGATTATTTCAGACAGGGGTATTAGATCCCTTGTCTCAGGTTTCTCATAAAAATAAAGGGCACAATCAAAGCTTCGTTTATAGATTTTATCAGCTGTTGTCTGGTAAACGTGCATCACAAGCCAGTGTCTGTACTCTGGGCCAAAGGTAATTAAAATTAAAATGAATTCAAATGTAACCATGGTGTTGTTTTATTGTTCTTTTTTTCTTTTAGTTTCTTTTAGTTTGTTTTTGGCTAAATCTCATTTATATAATGTGATCCAAACATTTCTCAGATGACTAATGTTGGTTTTCAGATTACAGAGAAAACAGGAAACTGCTTTTCCTGAATTTCAGTATGCAATGCGTCAGGAAAGAACTGATGTTCCAGGGGTGAATAAAGCAAAAGAATGACTCAAGTCTTGATCATTCTGGGGAGTCTTTTATAAAACGAACACACTAACAAAACTGCTGATGTGTTTTGGCCTAAAGCCTTCAGCAGATTAATACTCTTAACATTGTTTTGTAGCACTCACTACATGTACATGTCCCCCTTGGATGGAGCAGCGACCTAACTGATCATGTACAGACATTCCTTGCTCAGACACCAAATCTTTGATTTGACACTCCATCGACTGATTGATTGATTGCCAATTTCATCCGCTACAGCTTTCACCCCTATAGTTTGAGCAAGAGAGAGTGTTTGGCTAACTCGCAAGTTAATCCCTATCAAAAGCATATGTGCATGTGTGCGCTGTCAAGATACTCATTTTCATATTATTCTGGACCTTTATCATTGTGGTATTTATGAAAAAACGCAGCTTGTAAATGTTTTTTGCAATAAATCGGACATTAGCATGAGGAAAAGCGAAACACATCTGATGACTGAAGTGAAGCTGTGTCCTGAAGTACTCCTTCACATATTAGTGAGTGATGGCAACAAGACTCATAGTGAATGGATTTGAACTGAGGTTTTCTCCTCCTGCGATAGTCATACTTGGACATCTGTCGACGGCTCACTGTCCCAGCAGCCACTAGTCAGCTCTCTGAGTTATTGCAGTGAGTCGACCCCTCTTACATCAATATTTTCTGATGTTTTTCCTACTTCATTCTTTCTGAGCTCATCGCCTGTGACGGCTGTGATTCTTGGCTGTTTGACAGATTTTCTCCCTGGTCAATTTCTGCTGTAAAGACGTCAGGAGACGCCAAGATCTCGTTTTCACTCGCCATGAATTTATTTCCTCTTTGGCAATAGAACATGTTACAGCAGCCTTCATGAACTGCTGCTGGACCAACCAAACACTTGATAAGGCTACAAATAACCCAGAATGCAACACTTTGTGAAAGACTGCAGTTACTTTGGTGTTCTCTCCATTCAGAAACAGTATCTGTTGTAATGAATGAACACATAATTGTCTAGTCCTGAAATATAAGACAACCTCTACTTTTTTTAAAGTTTCAGACTAAAATATTGTCTTATAAAAGGACCAGTATGGTGTCTTCTCTTTCCAGAGAGATAGAGAACTCAGCATAGTTTTTCCTGTTTCTTCGTCCAGGCACTGCGCCTGAGTCTTATAATCATAAGGGAAACCCTGCAGTTGTAGCGGTGAGTCATAGTCTGCCTTCTGTGTTGCCCAACTCAGAGGATCAACAGGTGTCCACTTTCGTCCTCCTCCAGCTCCTACCAGCATTGCTGCTGTTGTTGTGCCTGCTGCTGACACTGAGCTGCCCTGACACAATGGTGTCATCGCTGGCCCCGCCCAGAGAGAGAGGGAGAAGAGAGGATCATGGGAGCAGACATGGTCGAGGCCTGTGTTGTTGTGATCTGCGCTCAGCCAGCAGGAAGAGATGTAGACAAGCCTGTGGCCTCTTGTTCGCCCCAGCAGAACCAGAGACAAGCCTTGTGGCCAGAGGAAGGGTTATTCAATTCTCATTGCTCGCAGTTCTCCATTCGGCCTAAAATGAGCCATAAACAAGAGAGAACATGTCTTTTAGGCCCAGATAGTGCACTAAGGCCCCTATCATCTGTTCATTGGGAGGCGACCTGCACGGGCCGAGGAGCTGGGTCAGACTCTGTGATTTTTAATGAAGGGGGTTGGAGCATCCTCAGGCAGACCTCCCGCAGGGACACGTGCTTTAAAAAACAGAGCTGAGAAAACAAGATAATCTAGTGCAGCTCCTTCGCTTTGTAGACTCTACTCCACCCAGCTTCTTTGAAACAGACTGAAACCACACACTGCAGGCACAGGGCTCTGAATCGCAGGAATGCTTCCTCAAGGCCAAAATGGAGTGGTCGACTCTTAAATGTTAACCTCGGGGAGGACGGTAGCAGCTACTCGTGTATCGTGCAGTCTGCCTAAGTGCTGACAGTGTTTTTATAATAGTCTGGCATTTCAAAAAAAAGAAATGTGTTTTGGTTTCCTCTTTTATTTCCACTTATTTTAACGTTTCCTCCTTTACTGACATCGTCACAAGGTCATAAATCTTTCATAGTTTTAAGAGATGCTGTTGTCAGTTTTCAGGCCAACTTAAAATAGCCTTGCCCCTGTTTTCCTTTTCAATTCAAGACGGGTAATTCTCAGCGTCTCTGGTCAGCTGTGTGTATTTTCCTTTGCTAGCCCGGTTCCTAGGAAAAAAGGAGGCCGCTCTCACTTATTATGGTTAGGCCTGTGTGGTGGAGGCTGCCCTGGAGGCAGCAGGGCTGTTTGGGGAGGCAGGGATAACAGCTGCTGCAGCAGCGGTGTCATGTCGGCAGTGTTTCCTCTGTGATGTGCCAGGTGACCTCAGTGACCCTGTGATATGAAGCCAGGGCTCCCCGAACGAGGGTATGAGCCCAAACAGTCATTGAGAATAACCATCTTTTCGTCTTACCCCAAAAGTTCTCGCCTTTAGATTGGTTTATGTACAGCGCAGTAACATATTTCACTCCTGAGGATAAAGAGTAGTAGTTGTAGTTTCTTTTTCTATGTGTAGTTTGTGACCTAACTCGCACTCTTTTTAAAATCTGTTTAAACCTGCATGCTGAAATTGCAGAATATTTGATTGTGGTGTCAGAGACATTTTTGACTCACAACATGCAACAAAAAAAGAAGCTGTTTATGACTGGTCTGGTGCAGCAGCTGCTCAGAAAACAAAAACTGAACCAACATATCATTAGGAAAATGTAAACTTTTCATCATTGTGACAATGATGACAAATATGCAACTCAGAATAATTTGTGGCTGTTTCTATGAAAAGATGAGTTGTTGATTCAAGAACAGCAAACTTCTCCTTTTTTTAAACGGTGACTGTCTCTTTTGTAGGACGAAAGGCCATGCCACTGATCATTAGCTGTGGGTATCTAGCTAATTCATGTCATTTATGGGAGTTTGTTGAAAACTGACCAATAAGTTTGGTAGTGTCATCCTGGGTAAACTTCCCTAATTCCAACCTAGAGGTACTGCAACGTTAACCTAAACTCTGACAGAGGGGTTAGTTTCATTCAGGACTGGTAGATTCAGATTTATCTTTGCCTTTATTCTGTCTCGTCTCCCTAGTCCTTCATCTTCCTCCTGTACACTGTCTCCTCCTCAGTGACCAATGATTAATGATCTACTTCACAGTGAGCTACGGATCTGAGGAGAGTCGAGGCGACAGAGGACACAGGCCAGACGTCTGATGGAGCCGAGGCAGAGTAAATATTACGGTTGAAACAATGGGTCGACCGTGGTGACCCAGCTCTCTCTCTCAGGATGATCTGGAGCAGCCATTAACTCACCACTGTGGTGATAGCTCAGCGAGCTGCCAGCTTGATGCATGCACACTCTCACACTCAGGACTCAGCCACAGTGGAGAGAGGATCTGTTTCTGTGGTGCATTTGATGCGTGTTTGTGCATCCCTCCATCTGTCGCCGTGTTTGCGTATGTGAGGGCATAACCTTGACTGGCACAGGCCTCCTCCCTTTGCGGGACGCTTCGTGACACTGGCAGGGTGGTGCGGCTGGAGGGCCAAGAAGAGCGCCCCCCCCCCCAGCACAGACAGGGGTGGTACATTGTGACAGCCAGAGCTCATCATTAGCATGCTCCCTTTGTCAAGTGTCTGGGTGCTCACTCCTCCTTTGCACCCACCTGTCTTTTCCTCTCCATTCCTTCTCCTCATCCATTTCCTCGCCTGCATCCCTCCCTCCCTGTCAGCTCTCTGTCTCACTCTCTCACTTCCTCTTCCTCCTCTCTATCTGCCACTGTTCTTCCTCTTTGCTCTTTTCTCTTGCTCCATAATAAATTTCTACTTTATTATTACCATTACCAGACCTCCCTCTCTGTGCCCGTCTTCTGTTCACTCTCTACCTCCTGGAGAAGGACGCAGCACAAGGACAGTTAAAAGTTAATAATTACTTCCTCATGTGTTGCCTGCACTACATTGAGGTGAGAAACAGCAGGTTTGTTTGCATTATCTGTGGTCCTGCTGGTTGACCAGGGAAAGGACGGCGGCTGTAGAAAGAGGTGGTGCCAGGGGCCTTGTTTTGTGACGTTCTGTCATGATAGCTTCCTCCATTTTGGACTCTTTTCCCACAAAGGTCACCACACTTTACAAAACCTCAACTGCATGAATTAGCCAATTTATTGTCCTTGAAATTAATTGATTTTGTTGAAATGATTCCATTAAACAGTCTGGTGTGACTGAGAGGTAACTGTGGCAGCATAGCTGTGAGCTACAGCTGTCTTCGTGCTGTTTCCCTGCATTAATGCACATCAACTTAGACTGGTGTTTATGTAGCCATCACATTAAAACTGCTAACTGGGTTTAATGTTGTGGCTGAGTGGTGAATGAGCAAGGATCAGACAAATTAATGTTTACAACTCATGGAAAAGAACTCTACCTCTCAGTAACAACCAACATCTACTGCATCGGGTCAGATATGAAAAATGTCTGGCAGTCGACACTTTGATAGACGTTTTCAAAGCAGCGTGAGACAACTAACAGAGCTGCAGACTGAATATGTCAAGGGCATTAATACTGAAAAAAATTAAAGTTATATACTGTGAAAGAAAATGCAAGAGAAACAGCAGTACTTATATATACATATATATGTACATACAGACACACACATATATACATATATGAACATGTATTATATTCTTTTATATTATATTATATTATATTATACTATTATTAGTACTCCCATATGTATGTCCAAGGCTGTGTGAAACAAATTACTAGCCAGTGTCTCTGGCCTCCACCCGTCCTTTTTCCACTCTGGAGCTGGAGGTGACTTCACTCAGAAAGACCTGATCCTCCAGGGTTGACCTCAGCCCTCCTGTGTCTAAAGAGATGGAAAAAAACCTCTCCTGAGGGGTTTGTACGACAGTGTGCCCTAAATCCTCAGAGCTCAGAGCTCAGAGGCCCCCTCCCTCTTCACCTGCTTCTAATAAGCCCCAACCCATCACCTCCCCATCAAATACTAACACCAGCCCCCCTCCCCCCAAAACCTCATGGCATACCGTCAGCTCTGCACAACCGGCCCATGAATTATTCACCGGGGGGGACACGTGGCACAGGCGTGCCTCTGGACAAACCCTGTCATCACCCTCCTTTATCCCCCCTCCTCATCCTTTTGTAGACATGGAGCACAGGTGGACAGCCCTTTATTTCACACTGAGTTAATCAGTTTTCATCTCATGAACTCCTTTAATCACACTCTTTACATCTTCAGGTACCTTAGGTCTTTGGCTCCAGTTAAAGAACCTAATGAATTTTGTCCATCCAGTGTTATACGAAGAGCCTTTCGCGTTAACTAATTATAGATCCGAATCCACTACTGGTCATGTCCTGCTCTGTTATTGGATTTTCCCCGAGGGTTCATTGATTTTATGTTGAGAGTGGATGAAACATGGGAGGAGGTGCTTGGTCTGATATAAAGCACGAGACTGTATGGAAAGTTGTATAATATTACCTGCATTTTCAAGCTTTTATTTTGGCAAAACGGGAGTAATTCATTGAGCGTGATATGAAAATGTCTGCACTTCAGAAACTCTTTGCAAAAGTAATTCTTACTGAAAATGATCCCCAGCCTCTAGAGCTGTTTCCAGCAAGCGACTGGTGGAGTGAAAAGCGAAAAGCCCCCACGGCAAGCAGGTGCCGGCTTTTTCTGCGAAGGAGGAATAATTAATCAGCAGAGAGGCCTGCGTGAAAAGGAGGGAAGGAAGGGGGAAATAAAGAGATGAAAGAGCCCTCTGTTCAAAGAGGGCAGTCAGTGATGACATTGGCCATCTCTGGGGCTGCAGAAGGCTGAGGAGGAAGGAGCTGGACAAACGGTTCATAACAGTCATGGCCATCGAAAAAATTTCCCGATTCACGGCTCTAGATGTTTGGAAACCTAATTGCAGACTGAATTGCCACTCGGTCTTATTCACACTTTCGCATTCATTCAGCCTGATTGTGTTCCTGTTAGCTCTTTACTTATTGAGGAGGGTGTTGGATGGGGAAGGGGGGTGTTCTTGATATGGACTAAGCATTCACCAACTGCAATAGTGGCTGCATTACTAAAGAGCAATCACAGAAATATGCCAAATGAAATCAATGTTTTTTGCTACCTCCAATCCAACCTCATCCAATCTTTCCACCTTTTTTTCTAGGCATTTTCTGATACTATTTTTCATGGATGTGGAGAGGCAGACGGCTCCTGGTGTAGGAAAATGGCACGCCCACTCTGACAACCTGCCTACAAAGCACCGGTCGTTCGGTTTCTTCAACCAGGAGAAAGGGTTGCTGTGAAAGCATCATCAGACCTTTTTCAACTACTCAACAAATTCAACAGTGGGGTGGGGGGTCAGAGGTGAGCAGCCTGTAACCTATACATCAGAATCTGTTGAAGATTAAAAAAAAAACAGGATTTTAAAAGTAAGGATATCCAAACATCACATAATGTAGCGTTTGACTAATTAGGTGCGTAATGTCAGCAGGTAGTGAAGGTAACCCTCCCATTGAAGGGTCTCTGGCTCTTTAAGCTGCATCTGACAGTGCCAGCAGAAAGACTAGAATAAAAAATGCTCCAGCTGGGTCTCTGGTAGCAGCAGATCCAGTCAATGCTGACTGTGTGATGTGTAATGTCACTCAGAGTGACAGCAATGTCTCCACAGAGTTCTACATATCGCAGTGGTGAGACGAGCTCTGTGTATTTGTGTTCGCACATGGAGGTGCCTATTTATGTGTGTGTTTTTGAGTCTGTCATCACCTGTGATGAGAATCAAAAATCCACCAAAGCCAGCCACATCCAGCTTTGATGCAGATTCATCTCTCCCCCTGAAAATAGACTTATCCTCTGTGATCCTTCCTTCCAAAGATTATCATTTAACAGCTGCACGGGAACAGCTCTCATTCCAGCTCAGAGAGATCAATACACTTGTTTCACTTCCAAAAGCCGATTCAGGCTGCCTCATGCCAGTGGTGGGTTATGCAAAGAGTCAGTATGCGGAGCAGCTTGTGGTTTCGGTCGCTGCCGACTTCTGCCGCGGGCGTATACGATTAGAAATGCTCTGCAGTCTTGCATGGAGCGCGGTATTGCCGCCGCTATGGGCTGGCCCCCTGCCTGCCTGCATCCTGTCACACAGGATTAGAGCGCTGGCTGACAGCTGTATTTGAGAGCCATTTCTCTTTGCTCGTGGGTTTGATGCCAGGTTGTCGACACGGGTCAAACCCTTTTGACTTACAACAGGCCTGAAGTTGGTATTGCCCTCCTCCTAAGCCACTCTGCTGTGTTTCTGCACAAAAGCACATCCTCACACCAGCTCTGACATTTTAGAATCTGAGTAGTAAAACTGACTCAGACACTCACTTATACTCTTATCTCCTCTGTGTTATAACCAGTTGAAAGGGAAACACGAGAAAGAACCTGACAGGAAAAACAAGAGAAAGAATAAATGTGAAAGAACACACAAAGAGAAAAGACACGGCGTTCGGTGTGAGTGTCAGACTGAGGGATCGGTCTGAAGTTATGTTGAGAGAGTGTCAGTCAGCACAAGGCTGCCGTGCTAATTGGTAGAGGAGGGTTTCTCTTGTTGGCGGTGCTGGCTTAAAAGACCTGAGCTTGAGCAAGGGCAGCACTTGATCATTGAGTCAAAGCTTTGATCTCGACACAAATAGCTATGTGGAACATCAACAAGACTACAAGGTTAAAAAGCTCCTGGTGGCCCCGAAAGACGCCAGTATTTATTTTATATTTTTATTTAAAGAGCAGAGAAGGTTAAAGGCTCTTGCGCTTTTATCAGTCATTCCTTCTCTCACTTTAGTCAACATATAAATGCTCGGAGATAAGAGGTGAGACAGCAGGTGCAGGGTGTGTAAAGAGGTAAGATGAGGAAAACTGAAGAGGCAGGAACCATACACATACCCAGGATGGACAACTAGAGTCATTCAGGCACTGCATCTAACAGCAGAACACTAAATTGTATAGAGCAACAAGGGTGTAAATACATACATTCAAAGTTGCATACACCTGCCCTATATACGTTGTTATGGAGAGTGACTAGGGCTGTGTTTAAATAGAATTTATCAGATCTGAATGCTTTGAAATTCCTTATTAAATCTAATTTGCTTTAGCTACAACTCAGTAACTAATATATATCCAAATATTATAGAATTTCCAAATATTTGATTTAGACCTTTAATCACCTTTTTTCTGCCTGAGAAGGCAGAAGTGCTGCAGTTTTGAGCTGGCGACGAAATTTAAAAAATCTGTAGCTACAACTTAAAAATGAGACAAACAGCATTAGATATGAAAAAGGTTGTTAAAATGTAGCTAACATTACCATTACATCACCCTTTTAAGCTTACACCTTATTATTCTCAAGATACTGGCTCCAAAAAACTTGAGGTTCTTCATTCGATAATCCTACTGCAATATTCCTTACCCTCTGCAGTATGAAAATGTTGAACAGGAAAAACAGCATAGTTGATGTTCTTCAAGATTTACAAACATGACTAAAGATGTAAGCTTGTGCTAGAGAAAAGGTCAGTAGGTAGTCAGAAGTCAAACAGTTCATCTTCTGGGCAACGTGATTGTACTTAGCCAGTCTCAGGACAGTCTTTCTATGTCAACCAGTACATTATTTCATATGAACCTCAAGTTTTTGGCCTGAGAAAACACCGTGGTGGTGATGGGGACCAATAGGAATCTTCCTCCAGGGAACATGGTGTCATTGTCCTGATATTTGGACCGTTAAAGTCCTTTTCAGCCTCTCGTCTCCGGCAGCTTGTCGATACATTGGTAACCACAAGGGTGTTTGTCTCAGTTTAGTATGCTTTCTATGGTCCTGCTCCTAAGACAGAGGAGCCCACACTCCTCCTTCATTATTCCTCTCTCCGTCCTCACAAGTGAATAAATTACCTGCGCCTCTCCGCAGTCGGATGATGCAACGAAGGCAGACGACAGCAGGGACGCAGGGGAGAGACAGGAAAGCAGTCAAATATATTCTCAGGTGACACATTGGAGGACAGACTGGAGCTGAAAGCAAGACTGGCACTTTGTCTTCCGAGGAGAGCCTGGGTTCGTGGCCAGTTGTGTGTGCGCACCGACCACCAACCTTTGCGAACGCACAGTCATTTTCATCCTTGTTTTGCAGAGAAAAAATTAAATGGCGTAAATTCCTCTGCTGCATAGTGCACAGACTTGTCTGAGTGTATTCTTGTGTGGCTCGTGTCGAGATGTTTTGTCTGAAGTCTGTGGTCTAGAGCTGTTAGTGCGTTTTTTCCTTACAAGCACATGTACAACAGACACAGTCCGTCCTTTCTACAACATGGACGTCTACAGGGGAGAGAATCCTGGTTTGTTGCAACCCAGTAGTTTTGGCTTATTACAAAAGAAACATTGTATTTTATACAACGCCATGATTGTCATTTAGCAGTTATCTTTGTTTGGCATTTATAAAGGACAGATTTTTTTTTAAAAAAAAGGTCAAAACTAAAGCAGCAGAAGCTGAGAATTCCTGACTTTTAGTCCCTAATGAGGATTGAGCTCCAAACACACTGGACTCTACAATTCACTGAATAAAACTCTCAAAAACCCCAGTGATGTCACGTCAGTAATTTCAGTTTGAGTAGTAAATTGACTTTTGACGTGTAAAATTGGTAGTGTGCTCCCTTTTCAGATGTAAAGCCACTAACTGTCATTGGATTCTGGCTCCGAAAAAAATCACACACATTGTACTGATGTTGTTTTCAACAGTTCCAAATATTTCTGTCAAAAATAAGTCGTAAAAGTATTTTTCCAAGTTAACATCTCCTTAACATTTATTATCACTTCTCGTCACACGGGGCAGACACTGTCCCTTTTATTGCACAGCCAGAACCTGTGACACCAGACTCTCACACTGAACATAAGAATGGAACCTCAGGTAGGTTTCGTATGGCAATTTCAGCAAATGTTATTTAAATAAATGTCCTCCACAACGCTGAAAAAGACGAGGGACAGACAGAATTACTTTGTGAAAGTTGGTAAACAGAAATTAAAGAAGTAAAAATAATACAGAGCCTCAGATGGCTGGAGGATGCAGACAATATTCAGCAAAGTTAAGCTTTATATTATCATAGTACCTTCAGTTAGGAGAAGTCGAAAAGGATTTATTAATATTTTTTATAACTGAAACAAGGAAAAAAAGAGGTACATCTTAAAGCTACTTTATTCTCTTAAAATCAATTTTACAATTTTATATTTTTTAGTTCATTGTTTTTAGCCGGAATAACAAAATAGCTGCTTATGCAACTGAAAAAATCTTTCTGGAACTTTATGCATAAAGCTGAGTTCACTGGTCATGAGGAGCACTTCTCAAAACTGGAATGATAAATAGTGAAAAGACTTGTGATGAATGATGATGAGGTTTAGAAAAATCAAGACTGTTTTGATCAGATAGCCATTCAGAACTTAAACACAGCAAATCCATTTTGGCCAAATCTTAATTTTTTTCTGAAACACATTCAGATTCAAGTGAAGGTGGTCATTTCACTGTTACTTTCATCATCTCTGGACATAGGTTTGTTTTTATTAATTCAGTCCCTTATATTTCCTCTCTTTTTGTGAAATCATCAATGAAAATGTCAATGACCCTCGATGGATAAAGACAACAAAGAGGTTTATCTCAGCTTGAGCTTGGAGATAAATTTGGGTGGGATCACTGTCAGAAATGAGCTTTCAATGGCATCTCATGGTCTTCATCAGTGGATAGTTTGCTTAGTGGTCATTGTTTTATGATCCTGTGGTGAGCAGAGCTGCAGAAAAGGCTGGTGAATGGTCCTCTGGTTAAGATTATTTTGTCAGCTTCTATTTATGATGTGAACAATTAACCTCATTAACATTCAGCTGGAGCTGTGCAGTTTGAAAGATGTGGGCCTTTTCCTGGCAAAAGGACTGTTGGTGCCATTGAGTTGCATCACTGGAAACGTAGGGTACAGTTTTTGGAGCTTGACCCGTAGAAGGGACCAAAAGGACTTCGAAAGGACATGTCTCGACTCCTGCTGTTTCATAGTGGCGGATCGTCTCTCCTGAGGCTACTAAGATGTTCTGATATCATTTTAAGTAACCTAAATGCATGCTGATGTTTTTTTATAATTTCTATGTCATGCTCTTTCAGGCTCTTAAGTAGAAAGTCAGAATTTTTTGCAGCTCATTAACATACAGGAATTAAGTGGAACATTTTAAACAAAGAGGATTATGGGAGATAGTGTGTTTACGTGGACTGTAGGGTAAAGAAGGCTTTGATAGCAGCCAACATGTGTTGCCTCTTGCTTCTGGCAGCTTGGGCCGACGTTGACTGTTGGGCTTCAGGATAACACAACGGCCAGACGCCAACACGTCCTGTCCTCCCACCAGCCTCAGTGTTGAGAGCCTTTCCTCCATGTGTCCCCTTCCCTCTGGCCAGCCTCCCTGACACCAGTGTGATAATGGATGAGGCAAACTGTTTGTATGAGTCATCTGGAGGCCGTGCTGCATGTCGGGCTGCCTCCCAGAGCAGAGTACTAATCAGTGGGAAGGTGTCATCTATGGAGAAAGCAGTGTGAAGGGAAAACCGTAAGCAGAGGGATGAATCCAGTCCTCTTTGGTTTTCCTTGCAGCTCATTCTTCTTCTGGACAGCATGTTTTTTCTCATCAATCCACCGGTCGAGCTCATCGTCTATGGGCTGAAATCACTGCCTTCATTAAGGCTCTGTCACCCCGTTTGCATTCTTATTTTTATATTTTATTTCTAATTGCTATTCTTCCATCGTCACATTCGGTTAAGAGTTACAGTACGATCCAGCTCTGGGGGGTTTTTATCACACAGTTATGTATTTTGTTCCAAACCACTTCCACATGATTCATAGCTTAGTCCAATTTAATCTAAACCAACATAATGTTTTTTTTTCCTTTCTCCTGTATTCCTCTCTCAGATTATAGATAATGGGCTGTGTGCAATGCAAGGATAAGGAAGCAACCAAACTCACAGACGACCGGGATACCAGCATCTCCCAGGGAGCGGGCTACCGGTATGGGGCTGACCTCACGCCGCAGAACTACCCCAGCTTCGGGGTCACCGCCATCCCTAACTACAATAATTTCCACGCCCCCGTCGGACAGGGGATTACCGTCTTTGGAGGGGTCAGCACTTCGTCTCACACTGGAACCCTGAGGACCCGCGGTGGCACAGGTAAGGGACGTGTGATGTTTAAAAACACTAACGAAAGAATGAACCACTGACTGTCTGAATTTTATTCCTGTTTGCACTTTCTGCTCTAGTATAAAGATCAATAATAATAGTCTCATGTGTTTTAAATGTTGATAAAGCGCATAGTTGAATGATCAATGGGTAAACAGTCATGATGAACGAAAACGAGGTTTATAAAATCAAAGTTATTTTTAGTAAAGAGGGGTTCTTCCTCTAACACATCATTAATGTTCAACCTCTATCACTCATGTATTTCCTAAAACAAGTTCAAATTTAACAGCGAATGTATCAGTACAGTTATATGTTTAATCAACTCTGTCTTATGTTTTTCATGAGAACGGTGGTAACATCATCTCTTTCTCTCAGCAGGATGAGGACAGCACAAACTTTCTCAGATCCAAACGTAGCTCTAATAAGAGTAGCTCTAATAAATGCGAAAATAATGAAAAGCCATTAAAGAAGACATACATGTTAACCATAGAACATAGTACAGAACCTGCAGTACTGAGCTGTTACACAGAGCTGCAATTGAACAGTTGCACATCTGTGGCCAGGTCACAGTGGCAATGGACTAAGCGAGGCAGCCCCGATGCCCTTCTAACTAACAAACTACAGTACCTACTTCCTTTAGTTGACCATGGGGGGTCTTATTTGTGGGATTAAGCTTTGGTGTCCCCAGGGTTCCCAGTTGGACATACCCGTGAAACCTCCACAGGGAGGCATCCAAATTAAATGCCCCAGCCACCTCAACATGAAGGAGCAGTGATTCTACTCAAAAACTGTATCTGATCACCAGGGCAGGAAGTGAATTTTCACCTTGGGTCATTCATGCTAATTTGAGAGCTTGACCGTTTACGTTTATTCGCCCCTAAAAGCCAGTCAACTTACTGCACAGACGTCAGCTGCAAGCATCAGCAACAGACACACTGACTGTATGTATGGGAGAATGCCTGTGTGATTGTGTTCAGTTCATTCTTTGATTCCCTCTTGTGCTGGTTCTGGGCTGGTGCCAATGTCAGTTCGGAGTTGGTTCCACCTTCTAAGAACCGGTTTCGTATATGTCTGTATACATCTGCATAGGTCTCGGCTTTCCCAGCAACGCTAGCACCGATCTGGCCACTCTGGCTGGGACTAGCAGGAACAGGTTCCCTGCCATCGGCAGCAGGGCTGCTGGCATCCTCTCCCCTATCACCAGACTGCATGCATAGAAAAATGCTGATATTTAGTCCTGACTTACAGACGCCAGGGTGGAGATCTGTCTATCTTTGGTTTTAGAGATTTATATAACTTGTTTGAAAGCTTTTTTATTGTACTGAAAGCAAAAAGCTGTCAGCCCTTCTCACTTCTGCTACACTTCCTGTTTGTGTGTCGGCTAAGACACACACACATTGAAAAAGAAAGTAGAGGCGAAGAAAGAAACGCGACCATCAATGGCAAAAAAGCAGCAGAGGCTCTCCCACTGAGCTGAAATGAAATGAAATGAGAGCACATAAATTAGGTAAAAACATCAATAAGATATTTTGTTTTTTAATTGTTTCTGCTTAAACAGGACAACATAGTGAAGCAGAAGTGTCTAAGTCTTCAGTCATAGCCTCCTCCTGGTTGGATCCCACTGCCTCCACAATCTCTCCCCAATTACTCTGTGTCTGTTGCTTGTCTTAGTAATGTTGATGTGATCAAGCATACAAATGGAAAATACAGTGAACAGGCTCAGACAGACTCTCCTGGAAATCTGTCGTGTTGCACTTGACTGACCAATTGTTGGCTAAATGGGCAGGATTGGCATGTTATCTGCCGTGGAAACTTACAAACTTGTTGGATGTAAGCCCCATGCCCCCTGATTCTGCCCTTTGATTGGAGATTTTAACATTCCTGACAGAGGACCAGCTAATTACCAGTTGGATCCCCGGACAAGCCGGATAGCTTGGGGAGGGAAAAAAAAAGCGAGAGCAGCGCTACCCTCCACCTGCACCGCCAGTGACGTGCCCAGGTACAAGACAGCTCAGTGGCAGACAGATCAGACCGTGAGCTGGGCAGCTTCCAGGTGTGAGTTTATACGATTGAAAAAGACAGAGTATCTCTCTCTCTCTCTAGCAACTAAAAGGTAACTAAAATATACTGCCGAGGTGAAGTGGAACATTGATCAATTCCCGAGTTGCCAAATATTGGTCAAGCCTCTCCTGTCATCCCCGAGCAGCCGCGCAGGAGCAAGTGTGAGGACAGAAACAGTCGATATTAACAGAGACAGATGCGGTTTGGCGATGAACAAGATACAGAGAGAGGAAATAATTAATTTGAAGAGTCCTTAGAGAAATGAGTCTTAATCGTTTGACAGGAGAGGAAGTGTCTGCATCATAAACTAAAGTGTGAAGGTCATGTCTCTTTTCTTCTCTCCTACACAGTTACAGTGTTCTCTTCACAGTGATGGTTGTTTGAGCCCACTCAGTCACAGCTGCCCCCCCCCCCCAACACACAAGAACACACACACACACACACACACACACACACACACACAGTTCCTTATGCAATAACACAAACACTGTGCTATTAAGGACTTCCCATGGCATCCCAAATCCTGACGGTCCTTGTCTCACAGCGGCGGCCGCAGCTCCGCTCTGGACCCCACCCCGGCCCCGTCAGGAACGTCCGGTTGGCATTAGCACGGGGCTTTGTGCGGTGGGCTCATTGTTTAGGTAGAGAATATTCCTACTCAGGATATCCTTTATGTTTGACTGAGCCCAGACTGCTGTGCAGAGGAACTCAGCATTTCCACTCAACTTAGCAGGAGTCCTCTGCCTCAGAGTCTGGATTATTTTCTGCACTGCATAATCCAAATCCACACAGTGGCAGAGAGGGAGAGAACAGTTTAGCTTTTTAATTTTCTCCCAGTGGGGACATTTGGACATAAACCGACCCTCCCTCTCGGCCCCTGTTATAACACAGCTGCCTAGCTTGTTTGCCCAAAAGCCACAATCACCCCTTTGCATTCACACTGCAGAGGAATCTCAATTGCATTTGGCATCAGGCCTCTTATTGATTATCAGTTGATGTTTTGCTGATGTCATGTTTCCAAATGGAAATTTGCAGCTGGTCCTCTGACCTTATGTAACTAATTGAGTGGGAATCAACAAACCAGTCTATATGTTTGCTCACTGAATGGAACATCCAAAAGTTGCAAATCACAACTGTGATCCATTCAAGGTCTTGTTACTGTTGAGAAGTTTAGAAAACCAAAGTGTTTCAATCTGATACCCTCCTTTTTTTTACAATCTGCCCCCCCCCCCCCCCGTTTATTATCACATGAATAGCAGCAGGTCGTTCCTATCTACAGTCCCATCAGCACGAGCCTATACCCTCTTCATATCAGCATTTCCCAGAAAGCCTCAGCCCCATGAGAGTGCCCGAAGTGAAATGACTGGAAGAAATGCAATCAAGAGAGTTGGAGTGGGCTTTGAAGAAGTGCCCATTCAACCTCCATTTGTCAAACACTCAGAGGCATGAAACAGCTGCAGTCACCTCAGACCCGAGAAAAACACTAAGCGCCGTTTTTGTCTTATCTCAAAACTCAGGTCTTCTGTTGTGAGGCAGGAAAATTCAAGCTAACCTGAGATAGTGAGATAGATGGAGCTCCAATGCTCTTAAAGGACACTTCTGGTTGACTACAATTAGATTCTTCTTTTCATAGCTCTGGCCCCCATTCCAGTTGGTAATAACAACATGGTATATTACTTGCTCAGACCTGGGAGTTCAGATCTGAATCCGATGGTGCAAGAAGCATGAGCAGCGACTCAATCAGACACATTTGAAACAGACCAACAGATTATTTACCTCAGGTTAATTTATTTGAAAGTGGAAACCGAGGCAAGCTATAAAATCTTTTACCTAAACTGTCATCAACTTGAATCCCGGATAACATACCGACTTCCTGGTCAACTTTGACCCACCAGATACTTGTCTTCAGTTCTACCTCCTAATTAGATGGTTTTCATTACAAACTGTCGAATTGGCAGAGAACCAGTGTGTGAAATATGCAAGGTCTCAGACCGCTTATTAACACCAAGGACACCTCAAAGATGTCACAATCTACTTTTGTGCAGTTTCCAAAATCAGCTACTTATTTTCTTTTTATCTAGGTTGTAAAATTATTTTCTTGTTAAAATATTGAACAGTGAGTAGCTGCACATAAATCTGACTGGCAGGTGAAATAATCCCTTCTGAACCCCTTATTATTTGAAAAAACAAAATGAATGCCTTATTTCTTTTTCATTCAGTGGGGGGAAAAGTTCTCAACAGTCCTTGAATCACAAAATAAAATAATATCTTGCAAGTCTGCGACTATTCGGCCGTTCAACAAATGATCTTACCGTATAAATTGTGAATCTTTCAAAACAGCTTGCTGCTGTCAGAGAGGCACACAAGGTCAGTTTTACGTCGATTTCCTGTTTCATGTAAGAAGATTGAAATAATGAATGAAGGCGTCCATGCTGTGCCAGCTTTGTGTAATGTTACACACTGTTTTGGAGAAGTGAAAGTATGTGTGTATGCCATTGAGTTAGTCTGAGCAAGAGGAAATACTAGTAAAACAAAATAATCAACGGGTTTGGATGCCTGCCTGCCTGCCTGGAATCTGCACCTTTTATTTACTTGTCATGTGCCTCTAGAGTTGTTGTTTCTTTTGTTTTTGTTGTTTTTTTTTTTCCTGTACTGTCCGCCAGCAGCCTGGAGCAGATTTAATCAGCCTGCTGCTCAGACCCTGAGTCTTATAATTTAGTGCCCCGACCAGGTATGGTCTAGAGTCAGTTTAAAGATAATTTCAGGTAGGGCTCTGAGTTCAGTGAGCAGTGGTTTCGCAAAATTGGAAACATGCAGGAGGCTGGACAGAAGATGAAAAATGAATTCCCATTTTGCAAATGTGCTAAAATGTTTCAGTCACAATTCTTATTTCTTTGCTGCATACAGGACTAGATAGACTCATAGGATCTTTATTGGAAGCACTGTCCACAGCACAGGAACCCTGAGTGTCAGAGTACTTTGCACACTGTGAAGAATGTTCTATGTTGACCTTGGAAATAGTAGTTTCACAAAATAATATTGACTCTATTGCTACCATTTAATAAACTGGAATTTTCCTTTAAAATCCCTGTATCTCTATGCTATAGTGTCCTTTAACTTGTATTTACACATTTTTTAATAAATCACAAGTAACCCATTGCCTTGTAAATCACTGAAGAACACTGTATAAGTGTCAGATATCCACCATAAGATAATCCCAGAAAAACTTTGTCACTTCTAAAACTATAATCTTAGTACTAACAGGTCTAAGGCTTTACAGACCACTGGCAAAAGTTAGCATGTGCCACATAAATTTGCTTCATTCATATCAATGTTATTGTCAGTCTGTCGTGACCGAGACCCCCATGAAAATGTAGTCTTGCCAGTGCTGAAGTGTCTTAAGATTCTGTTCTTCTAATGGCTCCTGCAGGCGCTGGAAAATTGTACTGATATCATTTGGAAAATGCCCAAACATTCTCTAGAATGACAAAGTCAGTACATATTATATCGTTTATTCTAATTTCTCCTGTCATGGCATTTGTGGAAATCATTGTGCTGTTTGAGGGCCAAAGGCTTAATTAAGGGTATTTTTGTAGGTTCACACTAAGTAAAAATACACATGCATATTCTCCATCATCCAGCTGATCGGATATTGGGAACTACTAGTCAAAGGCAACTTGTATGGCTTTTTCAGAATCGAGGATGTTTTGTCACTCATCTGAGAGGCTTCATCCGTCATTAGACAGTTGAACTGTATTTTGTGCTTACAAAATTAATTACATAACCTTTGTACTGTCGTTTCACACTGCTAGTTTTGCACCGGTTGATAACCACTTCGCACAGCAGCTCTCTTGCTGTGGTGTAAGAATCATTGCATTTTTCTCTCATCACTAGACAGGCCAACAGCTTAAGGATGGATGTGAGCTTCAGAGACATTGTGTGAAAACCACAATGTTACATCAAGGATTTTGGACATGGAAAGTGAAAAACGCTTCCCAGTACCTTTGGCAAACAAATCCTGCTCTGTCTCAGCCACTTAGTTGCCCCGAGTCATTTCCTTCTTCACAGTTGTTGATGAGATAATACTGGACTGGCTGAGAGGATTTTTCAGGCCACTGGTCTTTATCTGGAGAGGTTTTAGCCTGTTCGATGGGAGTCAAACTGAAGTGAGGGAGCCCAAATCCCAGATTCTGACAGTGGATAGCTCATTGTCTGAAGCCCCCCCAGGCTGCCTTCAAAGGGTGGGCACGCATTGCTGTCAGTTCTGCAGTACAGGTGTTGGTTTTGCTACAGGCAAAGCAGAAACACTTATCTGAAAGGGCGATGTCGCGCCTTTCCAGAGCCACTGAAATTGTGTTTTAGGGATTTGGCCGATGCAATTATTAAGAGAAACATACAGCAAGCCAACAAGTTAAGACCTCAGCGTCTTATTCGCTTACAGTGATTAGATGGTGAATTCAATCACTGATGGAGCTCTCAAACTACTATATAACCCTGTCACCCCAATTAAAAGTAAGCAAGAGTGAATGATCCATCTTTTCTGGATGTAATTTAACACTTTTCCCTTAATTTAACTGAAGCAGTACTGAGATGAAACCTGAATGCACTGGTTTGGTTTCTCCCCCGAGATCACACACCTACAGAATGTCGTCCTCTTACTGCAGAATATTTGTTCTTCCTCTGTTATCATACCCTCACATTATAGAGTGTTTGTTATATTAATGCTCTACTCACCTCATTTAAAGGGGTAGTTTAGCAGTCTGAGTTTTTCATTTAATTTGCATTTTTAACCTCCTGCTGTTATCCGTTAATACATCCTACAGTGGGCCTGAACTACTTTATCGCTTTTGGCACAAGAGAGATACAAGCAGGAGTGTCAGGGTGAGGAAATATTCCTATGAGATAAGCGCTACTGGGGCATATTAAAATGAGAACCACTGTTCTTTTCTACCCCTGGGGTGGTCGTAAAATTATTAGGATTAGTGAAGAGAAATTTTGGAGATGAGATAAGAGGAGATGACTTCAGGTAAAATTGGATTCTGCAAGGATTACTGTACCTTTATGAGGCCAATTTTACCAAAGGAACGCTGTGATAGCTATGTGTTAAAAGTGAGTAAAGGTTAGGATATAATATAAATACTACAATATAAACAGGGTAAGTATGTTTGAGGCTAGCTAGTTTGAAGTACATGTCATCTGACCTCATTTAAAGACATATGTGTATACAGCTTTTCTGAATGACCAGACTCATAGAGCCTTCTGTACCACCCTCCTTTCTCCAAGAATTGTTTTCCTTTTGTAGATTTTTATAGTCTTGATGATATGAGTGATACAACATCAACATGATAACATCTGACAAAGCTAACATGCTGATGTTCCTCAGGCAACATTTACCATGTTTACCATCTTGATTTGGTATATTAGCGTTTGCTTATTATCAACACACACAGCACAGATCAGGCTGATGGCAGTGTCGTACATTTTGCAGTTTTTTAATCATAAAACAAACTATTTGTCAAATTTTACCTGATGATGGCAAAAATGAAAAAGTCAGAAGATCACCAAATTAGTACCAAATTTCTAGGAAGTCCATCAAACAGATCTGGAGTTTTTCATTCAGAACTAAAAATGTCCAGAGATCAATAAAATTCCAAGGGTTCATCATCTGGGACCATAAGTGTCTATACCAAAGTTCGTGCCAGTCCACCAAGTAGATGTTGAAAATATTCACTGGATAATTAAAGCATTTGTCTTGCTGGTGGCACCAGATCAAAAGTCAGGGCTTCACAAAAATGATTATGATTTATTCTCTGGGGACCATGAATGTTAAATTTCCCGAGCTAACACTTCATTGATGGGAAATACCCACCTGCTCATGAGTTATCAACTTGAAAACTTGATGATTTTTCATTAAAATGAACACAACTGATTGACAATTGAAGCAGAGATTAAACTGTATTTATCCAATGTGCTGGAGCTTCCAGTTCACTTTCAGTCCAGTGTGTGATCCTGAGCTTCATTTTCCTCCACTAATCTGCCGAGTGCTGACACTGACTCTTTATCGCTCCTGCAGGAGTCACCCTCTTTGTGGCACTTTACGACTACGAGGCGCGGACAGAAGACGACCTCAGCTTCAGGAAAGGAGAAAGGTTCCAGATTATCAACAGCACGTAAGTAGCTGCAGCTGCTTATCAGCCTTTCTGGACTCAGGCAGAATGCAAGTCTCCCCTTTCTATTACTGTTTTAAAGGGGATGGTGTTTGCTTCCTGGGGGGGCCAGACAGGGCTTCACATTTCAGCTAAGGTAAAAGTATCAGCGTCTACATAGAAATGACGTGTTTTGGTATGGTAATCTGGAGCAAGCGAGAGCTCAGAATAAGTCAGTTTTACCTCCCTTTGTGGAGGATAAAAATATAAAAAAAACACTCTCAGCTGTTATGACCAGCCTGTCAGCCCCAAAAACAGCATCATTTAACACATGAAAAAAGGCCTAAATCCAATGAAAATGATTTAGAAAGTCAGGATTGGCAGCAGCTTTTTATGGGGAACAATATTAAAGGCTGCACAGCATTTTCAAACACGGTAAAAGTGACGGTTTGAACATGCAATGTGACAATCACGGGTAAACAGTTTATTTAACATTGACAAAAGTTGGAGCCGGCTCTGCCCCCAACATTGATGAGTGTGGTGTTCCTCCAAGACTTCCCTCTGAACCTGGACAGGAAGTGCAATGTTACACCCACAGCGATGTTGGCCGGCCTCTCTTGCAGTCAGCAGACAACCGGAGTGTGTGTGTGTGTGTGTGTGTGTGTGTGTGTGTGTGTGTGTGTGTGTGTGTGTGTTTGTGTGTGTGTGTTTGTGTGGATGGCAGCAGAGCTCTTTAACCTTTTTATCCTGATCTTGTGGACGTTTTCATTTTCTGTGTGTTTACATGAAGCTGTGTGTCATCCTGCCGGACTGAACCTCAGCTGCTTCCTGTTTGTTTGGGTTTCTGCAGCGGAGCGGTAACATTTGAGGAGGCGGGTAGACAGCTGGGGCCCTGCTGTGGCCCCCCTCTCCTTTAGATCTGATTAGGATTAGGCTGCTCGCTTTATGTCCTGCTGGTATGACTCCATTGTTTCATGATCAGGCCGATTAGCTGTATGCAAGTGTCACTATACTGACTCATCTCTGATTTCTGTCCAGATAGATGAACGTGCAGCCAGTGGAATGTGATCATATTTTATGGCAGGCTTGGTATTACTCTGGATTCTGCTTGACTAAGTGTGAGGCACAGGCTTTGCTTCACAGTTAAGTCAGTTTATTTGGTTCTTCAAGTGAAACATAACCGAAACTATGGAAACTCTGGGTGTTTATATCAGTCTAGTTAATATGACTTTATGATGAATTGGTCTCCATAACGATGTTTGTAAGGCTGGATACTGGTGCCGATTGGGAATGAAGCAATGTGGGTGTTTCTTAGCTCATTAACTGTGAGTTTTGATTTTGTATATTTTATATTTTTGCAGATCATTTTCAAATGCGTTCCAAACTGTTTTAAACTTTTCGATGTATTTGTACAACTGCTTCAGACATCCGCTGGTTTTCATGTCTGAACTGCATGGCTGGGTTTTGAATCACGCTTGTGTTGTCTAATCCTTCCACAGTGAACATCGAGTCTGCATCACTTAGTGACTGTTGCAATATCACTGCTTGGTAATAACTTTAAAGTGCGAACCGATTTAAAAGAAAATTTTAGTTAGAACAGTAATGGAATCTGAATATAACGTGATGTAAATGTGATGTACATTGTGATGGATTACACAAGTCAAGCAAGAGCTTACTGATTTAATTAGATGCTTTAGGGAAATCGATGGAAACCAGTAGCTGAAACCAGTAGCTGAATGATGGTTCTCAAAGATTCAACAACATCAGGCAAGTACCAATATAAGCTGGTACTTGTTGAATGCATAAGCATAAATGTAAATGCTGTGAGAATGTATACAGTATTATTACATGAATATAATATTATATACTGTAAATTGGCTAAGATTGTGAACCAATGGATCAGTAAAACCAAACCAACAAGTACACACAGTCTTCACACAGCATTCAGCACAAGTATATAAATATATCTATTCACTGAGAAAAGGCACAGATACAAAGACTTGCCAGTCTTTATTGGTGTTCTAAGATTTATACAGTACCACACTGTCAACGCTCAAGCTTCACTCAAAATCAAACTTAGTTTTATTGATGGGCACTTCATGAGAGATTATGTTGTATTTGCATCTTTACTAGAAAGAGCACTGAAATGTATTTCCTTATCTTTGATTGATGCTCAAGTCCATTGTCTTTTTAGGAGAATATTCTATTTAACACTGATAACTGTGAGTTAAAACACTGAATAACCCCCCCCCCCCCCCCCCTCCCCAAGAACTTGTACAATACAGGCAGCAGGTAGTTTTTCTTGGCCCTGACTGGTGCCTGCAGATCAGCACCACCATCTCTTAGGGCCAGTGCTGTGGCTACCCTGTTCTTCACGGTCTGGGCTGAGTTACTCTCTACAATCTACAGGTGGTGATTATTTTATAGGCTGAGTCAAGTATTTTTAGACTTTAATAAGTGAGTCATGAGTACTTACTACATTTTTCGAGTAATTAAATCCAATTTTATTGCTAGCAGAACCAAGGGAGTCAAAACCACGATTAAACAAAACTGAGTACGAAGAATAATGTTCCAAATAATAAAAGAAAAACTGATTAATTAATTAATTAATTAATTAATTTTGGTTCTTTAAACGTATAATTCCAACTAAGATACAAAATTCTTTGCCATTCAAGTGAAATTATTAGGAAATCACAGGCCTGTATCTGGAGTTGGTCGGGAATTTTGGGGAATCAGAACAGTTTCTGAAATCCAAACTAAGACCCTGGTTCAGCAGATCAGCCTGTTTGTGCCTGTGAGGTGAAATCCAGGGGGGAAAAAAAACCACATGAAGTACACAAATTCCTAGACTTAGCCAGTGGGACTCTCACCTTGGGCTGAGTGGTGATTCCTGGTTCACTAATATTAGTCAGAAAAATGTCAGTTACAGCAGCACTAGTGACTGTTCGTTTTTTCTTACAATCAAGCACAATGCAGTTTCTTGTTATAAAATGTTAATGATTAGTCCATACACTGTTAAACATCCTTGGATGTATGTGCCCGGCTTATCACCTCAGCCTTTGGACCAGCGACGTCGGTCTTCCTCCTCGCCACACCCAGCGAGCATCCTGTCCCAGTCGTCGTCCTGCACATTCCACCACACACCTGTGTCCTAACCCAGAGCAGGAAGAGACCATCATTAGATCTGACCCGACTACCTCCCCCTCCTCCTCACCTCTCATCTCCTCCTCAGAAGGAGCCAGACAGAGTCACCCCTCGTCTCCCCTCCTACGTTTCTCCTCTCACCTCCCTCTCTCCGCCCAGTCCTAGCTGTTTCAACCGGCCCTCAGATGCAGACTCGGCTTCTTCTAGCCAGACTGACCCCTGCTGGACAAATGCAGAAAGAAAAGAAAAAGCCCTGAAATCCCAGTGCGTTCCAGCCTGTCAGAGCTGACAGGAAGTGAGTGACAGATGCCCAGACAGACAAGGCTCATGTGAGCAGGGCCACCACAGATCCCATTGCTGCCTCAGCTGACAGACGGCACTGTTGTCCCTTTGCGTTTTGTGGTGGCGTCCTCAGGGATAACGGCCTCCATGCTTGAATGTTTATGAGGCGACGCATTCAGCCCGGGCTGTTTATAACCCACCGTCAGTGTGTTATTGTGCAGCCTCTTCAGACATAATAATAATAATAATAATAATAAAGTCGGCACTGTAAGTAAATTAAATTACTATTGTTCTGATTCAGCTGTGGGCTGTGAATAAACAGGCTGTGGTATCAGTGGTGCTGTGTGATGTGACAGCGCTGTGTTTAATTATTCTCTCATCAGCAGCCACAGAGCAGAGAGAGGATCTGAATCTGCGTGGGGGGGGGGCGTCTTTGTTTACTCTTGTTGTTTTCTCTCTTTTTGTCATGGAGCAGAGTTGGTTTGAGGGGGTTTGTTTCTGGAGACAAAAGAGGCAGCGGGACAGTCTTGGGGCCCCACCCCGCCCCGTCTGTTTATGTCTCTCCGGCTTCATGCAAGCACACACACACCGACACATCTCGCACCGCACAAACGCATCCTCTCACTCCGGCGTACTTTCTCCCTCATGAGGTAGATTGTTGAGCCCCTCCCTCCCCCCTCCTGAGGGACGCACTATGAACAAAGGGAAGCAGGCCTGACTCTGCCTGGGAGGTCGTCCCCAGGCGATCCCCTATCATGGCTTTATTCAGCATAAATGAATGACCAGCAACGCCTCTCCTCCTCCATCCTCCTCCTATCCCCTTCTCTCTCTGTCTCTCTCACACACACACACACACACACACACACACACACACACAAAGACATTCCCTCCTGGTGTGTAAGGGATGTGATAGAAACAAGCGCCGGGTGGCACAGTGTGTCAGAAAGACCCTGTCACAGCCCAGGGATGGGGGAAGGAAGCGTACATGTGTGATTGTGCATTCATGCGTAGGCATCTGTAATGGCAGAGGGTAAAACCACTGCTGCCTGCTGTCCCCTAAGGCAGCTGGGTATCAATGTGTGTGAAGACTGGAGGAATGTAGGATGAAGAAGGAAGGAGATGGAGGAGATTTACACATAAATGATGGTCAGCAACAACATGGAACTCAACCCCTCAGTTTTCTTTTTGCCCAATTCAGTTAAAGGATATTAAAAAAATACAAAGAAAAGATCTAAACCAATTATTCATTGTATTAATATCATATATGTTATGTAAACGTATATTGGACAGTTCTTTCAGAACGAGACAGAAATATATGGTTTTATTTTGAAAGACTATAAATATGACATTCACTGCCAGCATCGCAGACAAAGATGGAAGCTCCATTAGCTATGCCTAGCCCCCGTTCCTTCAGCTACAACGAGGCCTGTGAGATTATTAGTGCAAAGTGGTTCTGTTTACATACAACCAGAACGGCCAAGTGTATGAGAGCTAACAACAAAACAGTATGGCCACAACCGTTAGCCCACGCTGGGCCAGGATATGCTCCATGGCGGTGCCGGCAGTGGCCAACCAGCAGTAGCAACATTCAGCAAACAGATTCATGATATCAGTATGAATGTGCCATTTAACCTTATGTATCCAACAAGCGTCGATGCATCAAAGAGAACAGAAGCCAGAGAACAGAAGCCAGTTCTGGGTCAAGTTGGAGCCTTTAGCAGCTCGTAGGTCCTCAGTCTTAGAAAAGCCAGACCAATATTGACTCTGGTCTTATCTCTGTCCTTGTCGTGTTTTTTTAGCAGTTGGAGGGAACTCTTGAAGGTCGCGCCTCGCTCCTCCATCTCGCTTTCACCACGCTTTCTTTGTGTCTTCATAAAAGTGGGGAGCGCTGACAGTTTCACAGGGAGGGGCTCGCATACACTAATGTGCTTGTGTTGCCGGACCGGCTACAAAACAAGGAGCAGGGAAGCTTGGATGACCACACACACACACACAAAGACAGGGAGTATGACTTCATTCTCCACTCAAGAGGCCAATATTCCACCATATCTTTCCTCTGAAAATAGTTGTTCAATGCTACATTAATGTTTGAAATCTCATACATATGTACGTAACTTTGTCTGTGCTTTAAATTCTAATTTACTCTCGTTTTGCAAAAAACATAGGTAGGGTTAAACATTAAACAGATTCATAATGGGGAAAGAACATTTTTCAGAATACTGCAATTGATTGTTAATGTTACAAATTTTTTTTAATATTCGTATTCTTAAATGCGATGTTACAGGAAAGTTGAGCTGTGAGGAGACTGTAACAGAAATGTCATTTTTCTATCATGTTTTACGGAAAAATTTTCCATCATTTGAGGTTTAACTGGGATTCTTTTTAATTACATCATCTTGTCCTGTTCCGTTTTAGTTCAATCGCACCAGACTGTAGAATTAGTGTTAACTGTTTATCTCCATGACAGTACTGGATGGAAACTCACATTGATCTGTATTTTCTTTGCAGATTCTCTGAAAATTCATTGTTATAAATTTGTACCTAAACTTGATGAATATTTGTTGGATTGAGTCTGAATAAACTGCTTTGTGTGTGCGTGTGTGTGTTTGTGTGTGTGTGTGATTGTGTTAATGTGTGTGTGTGAGTGATTGTGTTAATGTGTCTGTGTGAGTGTGTGTGTGTGTGTGTGTGTGTGTGTGTGTGTGCACGCACGTGTGTGTGTACAATGTGATGAAGATGCCACCCAGCGCAACAGAGTGGCTCATTGATGTGTTCTTAATAGTTTTTGGACAATAGAGAATCTGTGGCTCAGAATAATAATCCACAGTATATCAGGCTTTAGCTAAATCATTTTTTGTTGATATCAGACTTTTCATGGGATTTTTTTAAACAATACAAAATATTGACAACCATATCTTTTAATGATCGTTAGAGAATTTTTCCCTTTAAGTTGTCTTGTATAATGTACATGTATAATGCCTGTGTAAAAATGTACCTAGGTGATGTTTTACCCTTTTGAATTTGAGCAGTTATTGACAGGAGTACCACAACACCAGATAAAACATCAGGCGGAAAGTGTTTTATTATTGATTTCTCCTTCATGCTGGACACAGGGGTCAGACGTTGGCATTTTAGTGGCCACCTCAAACAGGAATTCACAAAAAGTCAGCCACTAAACAGTCTGGGAACTCAGAGTGCCACAAGACTTTACCGTTTTCATTTTTAAAACCAGCAAATATCAAAAATGTGGCAGGTAATGAACAAATACAAGTGAAAGCTCTATTTCTCATCTTAATTTTTTTTAAATGACTACATGTGTTTCAAATAAATGTGGCCAAATAAACAGTCTGGCTTTTAAAATTAAACTATATGAAGGAAGAGGAGGTGTGATTCTTCAGAAAAAGGGAATGCGAAAGGAGGAAAACTGAAATAAGAAATGTGAGGAAGGGAAAAGAAATAGAAGATCTGGATGGATGAAAGAGTTGGAGGCTCAGGGGGGACCCAGGAAGAGCAGGTATTAGTAAGCAAGAGATGTACTAATGGTCCGTGAGCATCCAGGCTGAGGGCCTTCAAGGAACCCCCCCGCCCTCTTTTCACTTTCAAGATGTTCAAAGTGGCTAAACTTCGGTTCCTGTGTCACCAACGTCACAAAGAAGAACAAACAGGGCCGATACTGCAGTACAATTGAAAGTTAAATTTTATTTTTTATGTAAAAAATGGTTTAACATTTCGTGAACCACTTGCATAATATCTGAGATAGGTCTCATGTCTGAGCTCGGAGTCAGGACGTGGCTAACGTAGCTTAACTCAGAGAGTGGAGGCAGGAGGAAAGGGTTCGACTCTGACAAAGATGGAGTTGGTCCGTCTACACTCATAACAAGTAACACATACACAAACATAACACACATAACTTAAAATTAAGTTCGTATCATTCGGTCGTTTGATTTGTTTTCATTTCCTCTAATTGAGCTTTTGAATTAAATCCCCACAGAATTCCCTAGATTGTCTCCAGACACCAGAGATATTTCTTGGCCTTGTCTCAGACACAGAGGGTTTCATTTCTGTCCTCTGAGCAAGGAGCTTGAGTCAGGATGTGGTTAGCTTAGCCCAGCATACATACCGGAAGCAGGGGAAATAGCTAGACCAAAAACACACGTCCTATACCTCTAAAGCAGCCAATCTACCGCGCTGCATCATTTATGTTTAATCTACGTATAAAAAGTATTTTAAAAACAATAATTTGTCTTTGTGTTTTGTCGTCTTTTTCACATTAGTCTGTCTCTAAAGTTTAAAATAAGGGGATTCAGTCTGTTTGATAGTCAACGTCAGAGGAGCTGGGAGACGTGTTTTTACTTTGGGCACAGCCAAGCTAACAACAACCTCCAGCTCCGCATTAGGACATGAGATTTCTGTAGTTATTCTCATCTCTTTATCAGAAAGTGAGCTGAGAAAAAATGATCAAAAAGTTGAGTAAAATTGTTGAAATTCTCTGTGGAATGATTATCCCCTTTAGAAAGTAATGTAGATCTGATCATTTGAGATGAACATTGTGAGTGATGATGTTTCGTGGATGATTATTGGTTGCTTTTCCAAACCTTTTACGTCTGTGTTGCCTGTTCATTTTAGAAGGAGGCAGGTAATATTAGTTTTCTATGTGTTTTTTTTTCTTCATCTGCTCTGATATAGTTATGTGTATAATATTTCAGATTATAGTGTTTTTTTTTTCACTTAGTGTTAGAAGTACAAACTAGATGAACAATATAAGTAAATAAAATTTAATAGAAAGAAATGCCAAAATGCTGAAATATCCTTAAACAATTTGCATTCCTTCTGAAAGGTGTCTGATTCCCTTTGACCTGTAGAGACCTACATGATGCATGTGTTCATGCATTTTTAGTATCAGAGGCTGCAGAGCTAAACAAACCAAAACTGCCTTCCAAGAGCCACACGTTACTCTGAGTCATTACAGACTCACTTATTCCTGTACGTTTTCCATAGAACCGGTTGAACTAAGCTGAATGTCTGCTCATACAGTATGAAATGAACTGCTCTAATGTGTTTCTCTGTTCTTCTCTCCCTCCCTCTCTCTCTCTCTCTTTCAGTGAAGGAGACTGGTGGGATGCTCGCTCGCTCACCACCGGTGGCAGCGGATACATTCCTAGTAATTACGTGGCTCCGGTGGACTCCATCCAGGCTGAGGAGTAAGTTTTGCGTGTGTGTGTGTGTGTTTGTTTGTGTGTGTGTGTGTGTGTGTGTATATGAGAGAGGGAGAGAGAATGGTCCTCAGAGACCCACGCTACACTGGTCCAGGACTGGTGACTTTCATCTAGGAAGTGCTATAAAGTAGCTTGAGATTAGTGGACACAAGGACAGGGATGGGCAGAGTTAACCCTCTGAGGAAGAGAAGTCACCTTTATCCCACCTTTCTACCAGCCTGCTAAAATGTCACTTATGTGACACTATATGGATAGATTAAAAAGAATTAAGTGTCAGCTCATCGCGGGAAAAGGATAATATATCCTTCCTCTCTGGTGGGGCTTTTATTTTTTTCATTTTACAGTTACATCATACATTTTTTCACATCAAGATTTATAAACTCCTATAGCACTTTTAGTTTAGTTTCACTCTGAAATATGATGAATGGAAGAGAGTAAATAAGAGAGTTAGCTGCACCCCACCACCCACCTGCCCCCACCCTGACCAAACAAGGTTTTATTTCACAGTGAGGTAGAATCAGGTTGTGAGCCCCCCAGGACATGCTGGGATAAAAACAGAGAGGAGGAGTGGGTGCAGCTCCTCTTATCAGAGATCTGTCTCTGTGAAACAACACAGAGGCATCACACCACTTACATTTCCTGTCTCTTTCCTTCTCTCCATGTTGTTTCAGTCTGTGTGTGAACCAGTTTGAACAGTTCTCATAACTGTTCTCATGAGGTGTTAAAAACATTTCACTTTTACTTCTACATCACTGTTGACCCCTGTTTTTGGTTGCAGTGTCACAGGAAACATCTCTGCCAGTAAAATAAGTGTCGTAGGACATTTCTACTGAATCTGGTGTGAACAAACATTTCTTCAGGTTTAGAGACTGTGACTAAATGGTAGTTTATGGATCTTATTGCAGGGAAGAAGGCAGCAGGTCAGACTGGATGACAGGCTAGACGTCAAATCCTAGATACAGCAGTGTTGATCACATCCCACAAAATGAAAAAGTTTCTCAGAATAAACAGCCTCCTGAGAATACTGAAAATACTTTTTTTCTATGTAGACTTGTTAAAGAACGAACACCTGTGGGACTAGGACAACATGTGAAACAACCGGCTTAAAAACCTGAATCAAAGTGTTATTTCTGTGCCAGGATTAGTCAGAGAAAAGCGCTGATGAGAGTGTGTTATCGACGCCTACATATTGAGTTACTGTGGAGCTTTCATTTGACTCTGTTGATCATTAGCCGAGTTTCTATTCATCACATCTCTGACTAATAGAGTGGAGACAGTAAAACTGGGCTGCTGCTTTATTGTGAGACACTCCACTTAAATTGCTGGCAGTCCTGGATTTCCAGGCAAGGTCAGAGTTCACTGTTGATTGGTGCATAGGATCAAACAGTGTTGACTAAGAAACAGCCAGGAAATCCTGATTATTGAAGAACAATAATTTGACCCTATGCATGACTAGAGCCAAAGTAAAATTGGCTGCGTTACATTGGTGTCTTCTAAGTTGACATGAGTTGTCCTGTGATTGCAGCTGGTATTTTGGTAAACTGGGCCGTAAAGATGCAGAGAGGCAGCTGCTGTCCACTGGAAACCCACGAGGCACCTATCTCATCCGGGAGAGTGAGACCACAAAGGGTAAAACCACAGACACAGTCTCACACCATCGGCCTGCATGAATCTGATTCTGAGTGTGTGTGTGTGTGTGTGTGTGTGTGTGTGTGTGTGTGTGTGTGTGTGTGTGTGTGTGTGTGTGTGTGAGAGAGAGAGAGTGTTTGTGTTTATGCCATTACACCTGTTGGGGGAAACCGTTCATATCAGCCTCAGAGTGTAGTTACAACCAGATCCTGTGGAAGTTTCCTGAGCCCTGTTTTTTCCCACAAGGCTCCTAAGAACTGCAGCAGTGACAGTTTTTTGGGTTTTTTTTGTTTTGTTTTTTTTTTGTAGAAGCATTTATTGAGGAAGGTCAGTTAATTAAAGTGAATGCTGAATGCTCTGAAGGTATTGGTGCTCAGTCACTCAGACCCCTTATCTGTGCCCTTCCCCCCAGGTGCTTTCTCCCTGTCCATACGAGACTGGGACGACGTGAAAGGTGACCACGTCAAGCACTATAAGATCCGCAAGCTGGACAGTGGCGGCTACTACATCACCACCAGGGCTCAGTTTGACACGCTGCAGCAGCTTGTTCAGCACTACTCAGGTAGAAAAAACAACTTTTTACTGACATCTACACTGCATTTGCATATAAAGGAAAACTTTATGACATATTCTGCTTAATTTTAGCACATTCCCCAGTTAATCTTACAATTTAGCGTATTCTGGTGATTTTCAGGGTATAATCTGGTCAGTCCCCTGGAGTGTTCAGGTTCAGTTTATGACAAATCCTGGTTTATTTTAGGTCATATTCTGGACAGAAGCAGAGGAAAACAGCAGGAAATACAGACAAAAAGTAAATGTAAACACCGGCCAGACTAGTAGGCAAGAATAGAAAAGCGCTGTATAAGTGCAGTCCATTTACTTAAAGCTGTGTTTTGTATCCTGCTGTTGAGCTCCATTGACTTAAGCATCTTAAAGCCTACAGCAATGAGGGAATATGGTATGTTAAACAGCCTTTAAACCAATGAGGCTGCCACTTAGTGGTCTTGCTGTAACATTTCTTCTGGTAAAAAAAACATGAAGGACCACATGGCCCACTCTCCATTAGAAAAGGAGAAAGAAAGATGTGGCCATAGAGAGATTTGTTATGTTAGAGACAGAGCATCAACACTGTTGCCTCATTATTCGAGCCCAAATAGCAACATTAAAATCTTCTCTTCTGTCCGATGTCCATTTCCTTCGATTGATCCAGAATGCATTAACCCGACATTGCTACACTGTGTAATTGCATTTTGTTTGCCAGCACATTTTCACATACAGGAATAAAAGGTGGCACTTACCATGAGACAGTTAGAAAAAAAGAAAACTACTGTTTATATAACCATATTTAGTTCCTTAGATTCACAGCCAACAGGAAACATGACGTTGTAGTCAGAGGCCGTGTGTTATCGCCCTCTTACCCAGAGGCAGACAGGGAATCAGTGTGCCAGAGGGTAGGTTTGCGTCATTGTGAGCTCATCCAGATGTGTGTATTAATCTTGTTCCTGCTCCCAGGAAGGAGACGACCGCTGCATCTGCGCTGCTGACACATATTTGATAATCAGATTTACAGGACAAAGCAGCCATCACTGTTTAGTCTAAATAATGCATTCACTTTTCTTTCTCTGTCTCGAGTTTGTCCTTAGTTGAGTCTCTGTGTAGTAACGATGACGTGCAGTACATCTGAGTCTTATGTTCTTTGTTCACTTACATTTGTTCCGTTTTATTCTCATTCTCTTTCTCCCTCCCTCTATGAAGAGGATATTATTCTTGTCATGCTCTAATTGGCACATTGACATTTCAATGTTTAAGCCCTAAAATCAACACCATGGATTTCCTGTGTGCGTTTGTGTCATGGAACATTAACTGTCCCTCTGCATTTTATCACCAGTGCAGATGACGTATGGAGCCGACAACACACCTTTGCAAATAACCTTGACTCTTCTCAGGGCTTGTGCTTTTATGGCTTTTTGCTTTCTTCTTTTCTTCATGTCTTCAGAGAGCTAAAGAGCAGATCTGGCTTCATTCTCTATAGAATATTCATCAGATGTAACTGAGGAGTCTTGAGAAAGAGCTCGGCTGCAGGTTTGAATGACAACACATTTAAAGTGAAACAGTGGAAGATGACAGAACAAATGGTAAATTCTGATTTTTTCAAACAAAGAGTTGGATTCTTTGGAGCAATAAGACAACCCGTGTCCGCTCAGTACCCTCAGACGTATTGCTGTTGCAGCCGTTGCGTTGCTTTCAGCCAGTCCATTCATTGTCCTTGGGTTGGACCAGTGCCTGTTTTTTAACTGCTACATGGCGTAGTAGGATGCGCTCTACGTATTGACAGGTTTAGTGGCAGCCAGAGTGAACACAAAGTATTGATGTCTGAGCCGAGCAGCTGAAGCAGCAGGCTCGACAGATGGGCTTTAATGGCTGCGCTGAAGGTTGAACACAGGCCTTTATCTCATCTTTACTGCCCCTTGCAAACACCCTGGGGGCAACTCCCCACCACCACCGCCATCAGATATCGGGTCCCTCTAGACATCAGCATGGGGGGCATCAGCGGAAAATCTGCCCCAATGCATCGGTTTAATCAATGACTGGCAAACACTGGCACTTCCTCCAGAGTAAACGCAACAGGTGATTGATTTCACGACAAAGACGACGTGCTGTCATCAGTAAAAGTGACACCCCCACGCAGGAGTACGGAGGATGGAAATTGAGGCTGCTGGAGAACCACTCAGCCACCTAAACAAGCATGGTCGCTGATGCCTCTCACGGTGCATTAAGGCCCTGCACTTTATCTTTATGTTTAGCCACATCTGTGGATGCAAATCTCCCAGATGAGCGACTAACGCCCGGCGCTATCTCCTCACATAAATTACTGTCATTATCATTAAGTGAAGCCGTAGATGCCATTAGCTATAACATGGAGTCTCTGCTTTTAATATAATCTGCACGAGCACTCACTGTTTAATCACTCAAGCAGACAACATAAAGTGGAAAAGACTGGGCCTAAAATAATAAGTTGTTATAACTTATTCCTAAAACAATTAAAAACTGAAAGGTAGAGATATATAATTGCTAACGCCAGCCTATAAATGAAAAGGTATATCTAAATTAAAAAAAAAAAAAACAACAACAAAAAAAACACCCTGCT
This sequence comes from Istiophorus platypterus, assembly GCA_016859345.1. Taxonomy (NCBI): domain Eukaryota; kingdom Metazoa; phylum Chordata; class Actinopteri; order Istiophoriformes; family Istiophoridae; genus Istiophorus; species Istiophorus platypterus. The sequence continues at coordinate 1,692,185 of CM029133.1, read as the reverse complement.
GATAATTGGACATAAATTAAGGAAGAATACTTTATGTCTAACTGGTAAAAAAGGAGTGTAACATCTTCATAAAGTTTGGGAGTTTTCAAGAGACAGACTTAAACAAGATTAAGAGTCAGGAGAATTTGTCAGGAAATTTTGTAAAGAAGCACAGTTTGTTATTCCACGCCACCATCTTTGTCTGGAATAGAAAATATTCTCCTTTAGAGAATTTTATTTTAAAAGAAAATTCATTCTGCAGCTGATGGAATCTTTTTTTCAACAAGTTTGTCAGAGGAGCCTCCAGAACAGGGAACGAGGAAGGTGTTGTTGAAAATCTTCAGAAAGACTGAAGACTTTGCTCTGTGACTGGATCAAATGGTAACACATTAAAAGCCCGGAACTGTAGCAGGGGTCAAACTCTTCACTTCCCAAAATGCGACATGACCCTTGTATTTTCTGTCTGATCCTCCCTGCCTAAAAAACAGCCAGATCTTTCAAACTTCACAACCCCAGTTTGTAAGGCAGGATTTTTGTATATACATCATATGTACATCATCAGCATTATTTCCCCAGACAGGACAAAGCTCCAGAGACATGGAGGATTTTATGAAACTGTCCTTGCAGGCTGAATGGTATTTCCCCATGAGTAGCGGACCAACTGTGGTGTGTGAAATCAGAGTTTCCCCTGTCAGGCACCAGGACTGCGAAAGCACCTCCGTCTCACTGGCTCTGGGATATGAACATCCAAGCAGCACTCTGGCTGATTTGATGATCAGTGAGGATCTGGGAAAGCACATTAGACTGATTACTGCTGGGTCCTCTGACCTGGAAGGCCATGTGCCATTCAGGAGGCGGAAAGAAAGGAAGTGATTTCTGGCTTCCATGTGTTATCCGTGTTTGTGGGTGTTGTGTTGCTTTGAGCCTCTCCTCTCTCCCCTGCTGGATGCTACGCTAACTCTCCCTGCATCTCTCTCTCTGTGCTCTTCTCTGTGCATCGCGGCGCGACGCTTGCAGACCGAGCCGCCGGGCTCTGCTGTCGCTTGGTGGTTCCCTGCCACAAAGGGATGCCCCGCCTCGCCGACCTGTCTGTCAAAACCAAAGACGTGTGGGAGATCCCACGGGAGTCGCTGCAGCTAATCAAGCGTCTTGGGAACGGGCAGTTTGGGGAGGTCTGGATGGGTACGGATCAGGTCACCTCTGGAGGACGAGGTCACAAGGAAGGTGCCACGCTGAACCAGCAGAGACTCCAAAAGCAAATAATCTGGCCAGGGAGGCGAGGGGGGGTCAAATGAGAAAATAGGGCAGGAAATTTTGATAATTCTCAGTTTGGGGATGTTACCAGGAAAAAGTTCTGGTTTTCTGACCCCTCCATTCCAAAATCATCTGGAAAAACATCCAGCATGTCAGGAGGCTCTGCTCTGACAGTGTAACGGTGTCTTCCTTCCATGTCCCTCACTGCATGTTCCTCTCCCCGATATTTAACCCTGTGTGCCTTCCCTCCCTCCCCCTGTAGAGAGTGCGGATGGTTTGTGCTTTAATTTAACGGGCGTGTGTGTGAACTACATCCCTGACACTGTGGGCTTGAGTCATGATGCCTGGGAGATCAGCAGAGACACACTTAAGTTGGAAGTAAAGCTGGGGACAGGATGTTTTGCTGATGTGTTCTTTGGTAAGAAAACCCCACAAAAATGATCCTTCTTTTTATCAATTTTAGCTGTGGCCAACCTGGAAAGAAATGTGAATAATATAATTTATCCTTTATCATGCTTTCTTAGGTGTTCCAAGAAACAATTTGCATTTATTTTATAATAATTGGAGATGAAGCTGATATTGTCTTATCCCTCCCGGCATTCCCACAGGATTTTTATGTGTGTTTTATAACACAGGATCCATAAAATAAGATTTTGAAAATAGGTTTGTATACAAGAACATTTTCTCCCTCACTGTTTTTTTCCAGTAATTCAATGAGTGTGTTCTGCAGTATGGAACTCAAAAATTCTCAATATTAAATTTATGTAAAAACCCATTGTGGATAAATCGTATTAACAGATTGAAATGTGTAAACCAAGCAAATACCGTATATTAACAAAAGTGACCAAGGAGAAAGCCTTTTTCCTTTCACAATTTTGTCTTTCTCTAAGATCTTTAGAAACAAAATGCAACCAAAGTCTGGATTAGTTGCCCATTATTTGAAAGAAAAAAAACAAGTAACTAAAATGGAGAAATTAATTTAAATTAATTTTTTAGTATTTATGACAGTGCCTCTGTCTGTGGAAGAAAATCCGAGAGAGCTGTCGGTTCTCTGAAGTTGGTGTGAATGGCAGTTATCAGTTTCAGTAAATCACACTGGTCAGACACAGACCCCCCACCTTTCCAATGACAGACTTGGGGGGGGCGTCAAAAGCTTTCAGACTATCTGACAAGCAGTTTGGACAGAGTATACTGGACCCTTTAGAGACTTGGAGAATAAAGGAGCATTTATGATGATCTCCAAAGACCCTTTTTCTTCCTTACAGTAATGAAAATTAATACAAGAATCACTCTGACATGACTTTTTACTGCAAAATGGTTGCAAAAGTTTTAGTTTGACACTGAATTGACAGTTCATGGTCTCTCTAAGAAAGGCTGGGGACATGTTTGGCTCAGGGTGAGCGGGTGGGTACTGATGAAAAGCAGGCATGAAAAGGAACACTGTGTAGTGCCATTAGGCAAAAATTACCCTATAAAATAAAACTAGGGGACAGTTTGAAATAGAAGCACCTATAAGGAAATGAAATTAAATCCAATAAAACACTGGTGATAAGAACCACAAATAATGATAAAATATTAATTAATATCAGTGAGTGGGGTGTATATATATTCATTAAATAATTTCAAAATTAATCAGTTTATTTCTGTATTATTTCACTATATATATATATTCCCATGAATATTAATTCCATAATGTCATTTTATGTTTAGAATATTTAATAACATCAGACTTCCATACTGCAGAACATGAGGGTGTGTGTGCTCATCATTCTCCAGCTGGACGGACACTGGGGATGAGTGCCCTCCCAGATGACACCCAGCCTGTGGGATCCTAACCCAGCAGGCTGTCCTCCCCTGCTCAGCCCCAAATCCCAAAATGTCTGCACAGCTGCATCACTAAAGAAGTCTACTCTGATTTATGAGCTTACTCTTCATGCAAACCCCCTAACCCAGCTAATATATGGACACAAAACGGTCTCTGTCATCTATTTTGGTCATGACTAAATTCTGCATCCATTACTATCACAGAATGAGATAAATGGAGCACCACTTTGTTGACGGAAACACCAGGCACAGCGCTGTTGGGGGGGCATCAGGCCTGCCCCCATCCAACTGGCCTATCACAAATGACACACTGGAGACTTAAAACAAATGTTAACTTTCTAAAAGAGTAAAAGTCAATATTTATTAGGCTAATTCAGCTATTGTTAGGCTATCATGTGTGAAGTCTGGACCAGTCACATCAAAGCCATTTTACATTAACCTAGGCCTGTTACACCTGCACAAACACGTCAAGGTAAACAGGTGGTCCACATGTCAGTTTTCAGCTGTTTAGAATGCAGAGCAATCAGTTTAAACAAATAATAATTTGGCTGGATTGGCCAAACAATACGGTATTTGCTTGAGTAGAATTAAAATGTCAGTGTTATAAATGGACAGATGAAGCGGTCTACACTGTCCACAGCAAAAAATAAACAGGATAAAAAGGATACTGTGTTTCCTTTCAGCACAGTTTGAACAATGAGCCCGTGCGTGCCACTTTTAACAAATACAACCTGTGGCAGGGGGAGAAAGAGATATTTGAAAATGTTTTAGAAATACTGTCATAAACAAACCTAAGTGCTGGTCTCCCTCCACCACCTGATATCAGTCATTTTAAGCAGAAGTCTACATTTCGAAACCATCGACGGAAGTCAAACAGTATTAACTTCAGTAATTAAAAGGCCCGACCGAAATTACTTTGGCTCCGTCCAAAAATTGAAAAATCCTGGCGCCGTGCCCAGTGAATAGTGATCCATATCTTATTATGCGTTCTCTGACACAGTAGCTGGAGGCCGTGGGCATTGGCAGCATTGCCATGCTGCAGTACAGTAACTGGCATGCAACCAGCGAGCAGCTTACGGGCTCGCTTTTGTTAATCAGCCTACAAAGGATTATCTGCTCCCGTGTTGGCATATTGTGTCTCTCAAAGCCTTGCCGGATCCCTCCTGGCTTTTAAAAGCCATTTCAAATCAAGGTCCACTCTAAATCTTGTACCCATTTAATTATCCTTCAGCTAAACCGATTCTCATACCTTCCCATGATCTCATCCTGTGTTGCATGTTTACCTCGTGGTCATTTCAAAGCCAGACTTTTCCCCTCGTTTCTGACTTGAGTTGCCTCTCGGCTGCCAATCATCTCCTCAGGTTAGACGGCAGGGTTGTCGAGTCTCGCTTTGAAATAACATGATTAGAATATGAATCGTGTTGGTGGTGTACTGATGCCAGTGTGTGTGTGTATGTGTGCGTGCCAGGAACGTGGAACGGCACCACCAAGGTGGCGGTGAAGACGCTGAAGCCGGGGACCATGTCCCCAGAGTCCTTCCTTGAGGAGGCTCAGATCATGAAGAAGCTCCGCCATGACAAGCTGGTGCAGCTCTATGCTGTGGTGTCTGAGGAGCCCATTTACATTGTCACAGAGTACATGGGCAAAGGTAAATGAACACACATAGAAAACGTGCATGAATACACACACCGCTCACTCACATGGCATTTTCTTCTGTTTTACCAAAGAGAGAACAGAACTGCAGAAGGTCATAAGTCAGTTTTTTTCAGGGTGGAACATGTAGAGAAAAATAAGAAGGATTTCCGTCTTTCAGCCAAAAGGAGCAAAAGGGAAAGAAGGCAAAACTGTGTATTGAGCGCTGTCTCCAGTGGGAGTTAAACTGAAATTATTGTCAATGAAAGGGGTTGACACATGGGTCCCGCCAACACTAGATACCCAAAGTGTGGGTTTTCGTTTATAGTTTAAATGCTCTAAGCCCCACCGCAACAAAAGATGGATGTATTGTATGTGATCAGGCAATGTGGTACCTAAATTTTATTCCCAACATTAAGTATTTTTACAGTCTCTCATTAACTTTTTGATGTAGAGAAAAATAGGACCATACACTGTGCGTCATTATATGAATGTCGATGTGTCCGGGCAAGTTCTACTTCCCCTTGTCTCATTATGACTAGAAGACTACAGCGACCCTTAGGTTTGCGTTGCTTCATTCATGGCTCATTCATTGCAGTGGAGACGGCTTTGTTAGATGTGTGTCACTGAAAAGCCGCCAACATCTTAGTCCAAGCTCCCGATCTCTGTCTGAACCATCAGAAAAAATGTATGAGATGTTGTGATACCTCTCCAGCCACTGTAGCCCCGACGTGAAGTTTCATTTCTGAGGAGCTTTGACTCGTGGTCTTCAAAGCTTCTCATCACAGATGTCTGCACATACGGTTGGAGCCGCAGTTCTGTGGTAGAGGACGGACCACTCATTTAAAATCTGAGGGATTTATCCCCCCCAGGGGGCAAGAACATATTCAGTTAAGTATTAATTATCTGCCTATTAGAAATGAGATGAAGATTACATATTTTGTGCATAAAGCTTATATTTTGGCTCAGTGGTGAAATGGATAGGGTTCATCTCTTCAGAGGCAAGAAAAAGCTTTGTCCATCTGCTCTTTAGATTTGAATGCTTGGCCACTGCAATTGTAAAAAATTTGGGCCTGGGCCAAGTTGAAAGGTCAGGGGGTCTCAGAAATAATTTGGACTCATCCTCAGGGGATCGTGAATATCCACAGAAAATGCAGCTGACTAACTTTCTGTGGCCCAAAGTGTCAGTAGATGGACTGGCCAAAAGCAAAAATTCTTAAAAACAGTAAAAAGTAGAAAATGTTTTAAATCTAAAGCACTGCATTCTATATACGTCCCTTTTTGTGTGCTAAGTGTGTCTTTAGGCCAATGTCACCGTGCGTAAGCTTTGAAGAATGCATTTCTTTTGAGCCTAAGTGTTTTTGTTCTGTTCCTGTCAGAATAACAGTAACTGTTGTGGTATCGTAAGCCTTTGTTTCAAAAAGACTGAAGATGATTAAGGCTTTGAAAACAATCCAAAACCCTGGAATTTAGAAACCCCACAACAAAGATCCATGGATGTGCATTAAACACCAGAGAGCACAATAATAGAAACTTTGATGTGCATCACGACGTCTGTTGTGTGCAGAGGCTGCCACATCTAGGTCAGCCCATTGGGTTCTGGAGGAGAACAAGGGTGATGTTTTATAAATGTCATTTTATAAATGTCAAATGTGAGTATTGTAGTGATCATCAAGCCCCCACCTCCTGTATTTATCCTCGGTAATTTCTGTCGAAGATATAAAGCAGAAGTTAACGAGCAAATTACAAAAACACGTAGCTGCCATATTGTTGCTTGTGGAATTTTAAACAGTTCCTGTAGAGGGTGGGGGCAGTGGTGAACTCCTGACTCACTGATGCATGTAGGACATAGAGCAAGAAGTTTTGTCTTCAGAGCGTCAATATGTGTTTGTGGACTGACATGAGACATCTCTTCATGTGCACCACAGGAAGCCTGCTGGACTTCTTGAAGGATGGAGAAGGACGAGGGCTGAAGCTGCCAAACCTGGTGGACATGGCAGCACAGGTAAACCTGGAGACTCTGTTGTCTGGTCAGTGGTGTGTGTCTGTTACATGAGAGTAACAAGAATAGTGAAACTGTCTTTTATCATTGGTCTCTGGAAACAACATAAAGGATTTCAGATACTTCCTCTACTTACCTTCACTGCAGAGAGAACCAGGCCTTTATTTGAAACCTGCCATTTTTTTCACTTTCCCCCATTTTATCATATTTTAGTAAGAGCCTCCTTGTTTTCTAATTTGTTTCATTGTTAAACTCAACACTTCCTCCATGTTCACCTGTTAAACCGATGGAATGAGTGCTGCACTGGAGACACTGGTTCCATGGCATGAAATATTCAATGTGCAATCAAATATGTCAAAGTTTGAGAGGCTTTTGTTTGTTTTATTTTGTTATGTTTTTTATTTTTAAATTTGATTTTAAATCTGTTTCACATTCCGGAAGCCCATTGAGCTGCTGGAAGGCTTTTATTTTGAAACATAGGCAGAGTGTTGAGTTTCCTTGCTCAGCGACTTAAAAACTGTCACAAAAAACAGAAATAAAGAGATAATTGGTAACAGAAAGCGGTTAAGCAGAGGAACTCTGAACCACAGAATGGCGAGTATGACATGACTCTGTTGGAATTAGTGCTGTGGAATTTAACATTTTTCTGAAATAACCATGTGAGCCATGCTATTACAGGTTATTCCAGACTCAGCCATTATCTGAAATCAGCATGTGTTTGATCATTTACAGAATGTGGGTCTGTCTCAGCCTCTTCATTAATAGATCACCCCGGGGCTTGTTCTTCATTTTGGAGAATGGCACAGAAAAACTACCCTCATTTCTTCATTAACCAATACGTTCAGTCAGTAGCAGTTCATCCTCTTTTGACCCAGATTTCTAGCAGGTGATAACTCATCTGTGATAGGACACATTTTAAAGTCAGCCTCCTGGTACCAAAGTATTCGTTAGGCCTGTGTGTTTAATAGAAAGCTGTTAAAATATGCACCATAACTAACATCAACTATTGGCATTTCTTAATCCTAAAAGACTTCAAGAGGCTTTTTCCCTTATCGAACATGTTTCAGGCTCTCACTTCCTACAAACTGCTTCTCTGAAGAATCACTTGGTTCCAAATCCTTTTTAAGTGGCTAGAGATGTTGTTCTCTCTGCCAGCCACAAATGTTTAATGCAATGAAAGTTACACACAAAGTGGGACTTAGGTATAATGAAATGATTTGGAGAAGGCTCTCTCTATATGTATCCTGAAGCGAATTCCAGCTCCAGCATTCAGCGGGAGTGAGCGAGTGTTGACGCATCGTGCTCACTGTGCTGTGCTCCAGGTGGCGGCAGGCATGGCCTACATCGAGAGAATGAACTACATCCACAGAGACCTGCGCTCCGCCAACATCCTGGTGGGAGACAATCTGGTGTGCAAGATCGCCGACTTTGGCCTCGCCAGGCTCATTGAGGACAATGAATACACCGCTCGGCAAGGTGGGGCCGCTTGCTCCTCTCCCAAAAAATCTGCCACACACACACACACACACACACACACACACACACACACACTACACGTGCACACACACCACACACCACACGCACACACACTACACATGCACACACACACCACACAAACACACGCACATTGTCAAACGCATGTTCCTGATCTTCCCACTCACACACATTAACAGGAGGATTGCATTAGGTCATGGAGGGAACTGTCTCAACAGACCCATGTCAGAGGGAAAAGCAAGTAGTTTACAACGAAGCCACAATCAGAGTCAACTCCAGATATTTGCTCACCAGAGAGACGGAAGAAATGGATGATATTCTAGCATCAACCACAGATGCTAGCTCGAGTCAGTCTGAACATTTTCCTGTTTGGAAGTGGGTATTTTGTCCTAACCAACTAGTAGTGGTTAGCAATGCCAGTTTTAATCAGCTGACTGAATCAATTATCATTAACAATTTATGAAATACAAATATCATTTTCCATAATCAAAATTTTTAATTGTGAACCATTGATGTATCATACAGTGCATAAAGGAAGTTTTCAGACCCCTTCACTTTGCTCACATTTTTAAATGTTGCGGCTTTATTCTAAGCTCATTTATATTTATTTTCTCTCATCAATCTTCACTCAATACCTCATAATGACAAAGTAAACACATAGGTAAGTAATAAGTAACTGAATTTTAAATTATATTGTTGTCTGATTGGTGATTGGTACAGAGCAGCATGGTCTGAAGACACACAACCATAAATCTGCGGCCAGAGGCAGATGGTGCAGGTTTATATTTAACCTCTACAATGATGATAGGGTTCGTTCATAGCAGCCTTGCATATGATCTAATAAAGGCAGTCACAGTGCACAGCTGTGTGTAATGGCACAGCGCTCTGACAAGGCACCTCACAGATCAGAGGCTGCAGATTCATCAGCATATGTGTCCTGCTGCCTTCAGACGGCTGCAGGGATTTGATGAACTGAAGGAGAAGTTTGTCGTACGCAGCATGAAGCAGCATGTCGGTGACAGACGCAATCAGAGTAACTTATACTGACTTATACATATATGCAGACCAATTTATTGATGATCTTGCTTTAAACACAATAAACTTTATTTTGTTATATCGATTTTAAGGCCTCGAATTGCTGCAAGTGATTAGATAATAATGGTTTATTTACATTTCAGGCTTTATTTTTTCATTGCTGCACTTTTGCTGTGTTTATTTAGTTTGCTCTTGCTGATAAAATGGCAAAAAATTGACATTGTGGTTCTGACATGTCTGTTCTCAGTGCAAAGTCTAAGACAGATTTTCCCACCAAAAATACCAGCAACTCACTCTGCACTTCCTCATCTCAATGACCTCCCCCCTGACACACACACGCGTGCGCACACACACACACACACACACCATCACCTATTTGTTCTCATCTTCCCACCTGTGCACCATGCACTCTGCACTTTGCACCAAAATACCACACAGATTTGCGAAATGAATTTCAAGCTCAGGTAATTTCTGAAACTATCAAATTGCAGCATGGGCCAGTCGTTGCACCAACATGGAAATAGGGCCCAGAGTTGGAAGCTCACAAATGACTCAAAGAAGCAGGCGCAGAGACAGCTCAACCTTTAGGCCCTAATGATGGACAAGCTTCAAAATTGCTGGATCCTACGATTCCCACAATGCAACTTGATAACATCTCTCCTTTCCTGCTTGCTGAAGCCTGGGTTATTTCCACAGACTCAAATACTACAGCTTAGGGCTCATTTATATAGAGGACAACATTTACAGCCATTATTCAAATGCCATTTAAAATCATTTCATTCTGTGTAAAAGCATACAAATACACGCACACATATCCATTTGAACCTATGATGAGTTCGGCTGATTACAGCATGTGATGGCAAGAGCTACATTGCAACAAACAGTAACAACAGTGGCTTATCGCCCTATTGTTAACGTCCCTACAAGTGCAAGTGGATATTATCACTTCAGAGTCAGTTGGTTCCAACATGAGACAACATATCTTAGAAATATGGCCAACTGTGGTGCACAGTGACTGGCATGGTGCACACACGGGCTTAAGTAGTTTAGATATTTTACAATTAATCAATGACTAAAAACTCTGCTCCGGATGTGGATTTTATGACTGTCGACTAGAATCATCCATCTGCCTCGGTGGACACAGCTGACACCAGAGCCCAAATCCTCATATTCATATTCAAACTGCTTCATTTTCACCTTGTTTTTTAATGGTATGGGAGGGTTAATGAAATAAAGATGGGGGGGGCTGGAATACTGTTATAGTGACCATAGCAGGCAGCAGCAGAGAACTGCACTGGCTGCTGCTGCTGCCTAGAAAAAAAAGGAGGAAGGTAACAGGTTATGTAAATTAACCCACTCTGTTCATCTCGCCGCTCTCCCACAGGTGCAAAGTTCCCCATCAAGTGGACCGCCCCGGAGGCCGCACTGTACGGCAAGTTCACCATCAAGTCGGACGTCTGGTCGTTTGGCATCTTGCTGACAGAGTTGGTCACCAAGGGTCGGGTGCCTTACCCAGGTGAGGAGGGGCAGGGGAGGGGCAAATGAGCAGCAGAGGCTCCAAGTGGCATCGCTTTCACCTTGAGCCGCTGTGGGACACGTCGATAAAGTGGTGCGATAAGGAGAAACCTCTCGTACAAAACCCAGAGTGGTTACTAAAGCACTCACAGCTTTTCCTCTGACATCAGACGGCCCCTCCTGCTGTTTATTGGAGTAAAAGGTTCTTTAATGCATGGGTAACCTCTCTTCCCTCGCCAGAATGCGAGATAACCCTTAATTACTGCCACTCAGCACTGGGACAAGTTGAATTTCAGATGGAACCGGGGAACAGAGTGTACTCAGAGCACAGCTCCATGCAGGGAGGGGAGAACACATGTTTGTCCAGATGGGGCTGGTGGGCTGGTCGTGCTTCGGGGGAGGGTGAGGAAGGGCAGCACGCAGACAGCTGAAGGAGTAGCATCATGCTAACAGTTGGGAACTGGATTCGTGACAGAGGAGGAAAGTAGAGAAAAACTTTAGTCAAGCAAAAGTCACTGAAATATGTCATCTACTTCTTTTATTTTATGTGGACATAAAGGGTGGTCTTCAAATATTATTAAAGTCGTACAAATCTTATATTTGTAAATCAGGAAGTAAACATGTTTTTTCATGCTTCACTTAGCATGTTGTTTCTAATAATGTTGAAATACCAAAAAAAAACAGCAACATACAGTAAATATGCATGAAATATGTAGTCAATCAGAAAAGTGCATATAAAGAGCATCAACATGTCACAATGTCTCTGTATTTAAATATAACCTCAGAGGTACTGAAATTATTTACTTAAGTCAAAGTACCAACACAACCATGGAAAAGTACTCCATTACTAGTGAAACTCCTGCATTTTAAAATCTACTTAAGTAGAAGCACAGAAGTACTAACAGCAACATACGCTGTAAATTAAAGGTAGTTGTGTGAACCGCATTATGAGGCTGTCGCTGCTGGAGGTAGAGCTAGTTTTAACTATATCACATGCAGTTAGATGGAGTTAGTCCTGGTTAGTTTATGTTGTCTTTGATTTATTGGGGGAAATATTGGATTGTACCATTTTTGGTCTCATTTGTAAGAGGTAATAGACAAAGAAGATTTGGAACCAGAATGTCTTTAACAAAACATTGAGTCTAAGTTTATCTTATCATTTATGTGGGAAAGGAAGCTGGTAAAGTAGTAGTTTTGATACCTAATACACTGAAAATATATTGTGTTAAATGTTTGGGCATGAATGCAGCTTGCACACAGTTGATACTATGTCGACTGCTTTACTGACCTCAGACCAGCTTCACAGAGCTGTGTTACTGGTGCTCCCGATACACTGGATCATGGAAGGTATGTCTGATCTGATTCTATAGCTGTGAACACAGTAATTAGAGAGTCACAGCAGACCTGGGATCAGCAGACTCAGGAAAGAACAGGAATAAAACAATGAATAAATAAAGGTAGTGCAAGGAGTAAAAATGCACACTTTTCTCTTACTAAGAGTAAGGAAAAAAAAGCAACATTAAAACTACACTAGCAGGTATAGATATTTATTTTTGTACTTATTACTTATTATTACCAGCGCCTGGTTCCTTGATGATTCAGGGTTCTTGTTTCAGACTACAGACACAGTGAACCTTTTCAAAAATGAGCTACTTGTCCCATTTGATCTGGAAGAACCAAGAAAAGACCCAGTCGTTGTCCTCTGGCTGAGGCTGAGAAGAATTTTTATTTCCAGCAATGTCATTTTATAGATTTGATCGGCTTTTACTGACTACGGATTAAACATTATACAATAACGCAGAGGCAGCAGTGATAACTAATGGCGTAATCTCTCTCTGCAGCAGGGTGGTTCAGTTTGTAGTGGAACCACTGGCTACCACCGTCAGAGCTGTTATTTCCTTTTACCCCTGTTGATAGATCATCTCAGTGCCCACCTACTCTATGATCATTCAAAAACATCTGGATCAAAATATATAAGATGCATAAATTATCATATTACAAACAATTACATTCTTCTTTATGTCATAACACTGTGATTTGTAGCAGAGAGACACAAGTATGTTGGGCGACGTGGCACCTTAATGGGATATGTACTATAGCTGATTGCTGATTTATATGAAGAGTGTGTTTATATCATACTGTAAATATCACCTCAAGGGAAGAAATCAGGAAATGAATTACCTCCATGACTCAGTGACAAAGATGGAAACCACATCGCGGTCTGCTTTACCTGAGTACTGCCGACAAGTGTCTGTAGTTTAAAGAGAAACCAACCTACTGCTCAGCAAAGCCCAATAGAACTTTAGATACTGGGGGAGGAAGACTATGGAAAGGTAATGGGGAAGATGAACGGCTGGAAATCATATTCAACATGGAGAAATACACTGGAGGGAAATTCACCCAAACCAAGATAATACACAGATGTTACTGAACATCAAGACTCAGCAGAATGGGTTTAATAAGTGTCAGAAACACGCCACCACCCTGATGCACTGGAATATCTGTGACATTGGATGGGAAGGGCATCACCAATATCTCTGAGATTATCTTAATGAGAGGACAGAACCCAAGTACACAACATTTCAAGTGGAGAACTTTCAGTGCTCATGGCAGAAAGAACAGTGTCTGCTTCAACAGAACTTAGACTCTGGAAACCTGCCTCAGAATGAAAAGAACAGGGAGACCTATCAGTTCATGTGAGAGTATCTTCAACAGCATGAAAAACAGTTTGTGATATTTTTTGGTCAAACTGACCCATGAGATTGTTGTATGAACATTAGCTCCTGATAGTTATTGATATACTGTTGGCTATTTGCTGCATGGATTACCTTCCTAGTCATATTATTATCAGAATGCTTTTTATATGGTACCGCTGACACCTCAGGTATTTTAAGCAACAAGAAATATCTCACAATGTGAAACAATAAATATCTGAATTAATAAAATAACAGTCACTTGTCTCAGTTTAAAGGCTTTCACAGATTCAAGGTGTGAAGAACTGATCGGTTCCACTGGGATTTTAAGGCTCACGTCATTGAGGCCAATCAAAGTGTTTGGTCTCTGCAGAGCCGTCGTATTGATCCGCTCAGGGGCCCCTGAGTTCCACTCATGCTCTGCACATGTCTGATGTTTTTTCAGGGATGAACAACCGCGAGGTGCTGGAGCAGGTGGAGCGGGGCTACAGGATGCCGTGCCCCCAGGACTGCCCCATCTCTCTGCATGAGCTCATGCTGCAGTGCTGGAAGAAGGATGCCGAGGAGCGGCCTACCTTCGAGTACTTGCAGGCCTTCCTGGAGGACTACTTCACAGCCACTGAGCCTCAGTACCAGCCCGGGGACAACCTCTAAATCGCCCCCAAACCCTCCCTCTCTCTCCGGGGGTTTGGGGGGAGGGCTCGAGGCTGGGACCATGTTGGCTGGATCAGTGCTGTTTAAAAACTCTGGAGCCTTCCCCCGCTAGGCCTTTATTTTAGGGATCTGTACAGCTTCCTCAGCTCAACCCCCCCAGGAACAAGCATCGTTCTCTGACACGCCCCCTAGTGTCTGAATACTGATAATTAGGGAAGCTGAGGGATTAAGGATGGACAGGAACACCTGGGCCTGTGATAACGCATTGAAGTACCTGTATTCAGTGTAAATAAAAAAGGCTTGTTTTAGTTTATTTGTTTGCTTCTGTTTAAGCTATTATTTTCTCCTGAACAAAATAATAATAATGATAAAAAACAATGAAGGCAAAGGAAGACGAGCACCTGATCAGGCAGTTAATCTGTACATGTAATATACTGTAGTTCCTGTATTATTTTTTAGAGACTGAATTGGAAGCCTCCGTTTTTTCCCCATGATGTAAAAAACAACCCCCAGATTTTTGCTTTATTCTGAACATTTCAGTTAATAGTAATGCAGAGGCTTCTTTGGACGAGCATGATGCAGTCCTCCACCCCCCCCACCTTCCTCAGAGCGCTAGTTGTTAGACTACTGCTGTCTGGAACAAGGTTCTTTTACAAACAATATATGTCATACTTTTGTAAATTAAAGCCGAGCGTGCAAGGATTTTCAACATATCCCTCCTGGGTTGAATATTTCTGTCTTTGTACCACAAGTGTTGTTTTTGTTGAGCAGGTAGAAGGAAAGTCCAACTTGGTTTAAGAAGAGTTTTTCACCACTTTGTTTGAGCCGTCATTCCTTTCGTTGTCACAGTTCTTGGTTCGGGGGAATCTGTGTGGACAGCGGTGTTTCTTCCTAGTCTCCTGCACCCCCCATCCCCCCCACCGCCGACCACCAGCTGAACCTGGACCCGCCTCATCTCCTGAGTCCTTTCTCCATTTATGTTTTACTGACAAGTTTTTGTTCTCTCAGTACTTGATTTTTACAGATTTCTGTTTTTGTTTAACCCTTTGAAATGGCCCTTCTGGAGCCAGTTGTTCTGGAAGCTCAGAGGAGTTCTGGGCTCAGTTCCTGCTGACATTCAGAGCAGAAAGTGAAGATTAGAAGGTTTGGATTCATAAAAAAACAACTGAATTCAAAATGAATTGAACTCTGATCTGGTCTTAATAAGGATTCGTTTCATGGCCAATGTAAACACCCCCCCCCCCAATATTCAGTTGTACAGTCAAATGGTTTTTAAGTGTCACTAACTTCCCTCCTTTATATCTTTCTTTTTTTTAAACATAACTTGTTTTGTTAATTCAGTGATTTGGCGTCTGAGATGCAGAAAAGAACAATAAACATTTTACACTCTTTTCAAGACACTTCTTTTCCAGATGCTAGTGTTTGTCTGCATAAACTCTGATATGCTTATGTGTGCATATTTTGCTCTGTGTGTGTGTGGCAATGTGACAGAAAATTAATATTTGATGCTGCTCTTTGTATTGTGTGATTGTAAACTGAAGATCTTCGGGTTTAAGATCATTAGTTGGGAACAACAAGACATTCGAAGATGACACCTGGGGCCCAGGGAAATCAAAATGATCAATCAGTTCATAGAGAAAATAATCAACAAATTAATCAGTAATGAAAATTAATCATCAGTTACAGACATGGTAAAGATCCTACAAAACATGAATACGGACAGGAAAAAATCTTTAATGTATAAATAAAGTAATAAATAAATGTGTGGAATCCATAACAAATAAAATGGTAGAAATGGAGATGAACACAAGTGTTGGTAAAAATGAAGTAACATTAATAACAGTTTAAATTAAACATTTGGATTGATCATACTCATCCATGTCTGTATACATGAGGCTACAACCCGCAGGTGTCCCAGTGAGAACCCTGACCTCTGACCCCTGACCGCTGACTCCTACACACTTAACTGAAATGCACCCTGATTAATCGCAGTGGTTATACTTGCCACCTCAACATCCTTCTGTTACTTACAAAGCAGGCAGCTCATCAATGAGTCCAGCATCACTAAATGTTACAGCAACTTCAGAGCGTGTTCAGACCCTTTCCCTCTATTGTCTTGAAGATTTATTTTTTTTGCCCATCAATCAAATCTCAGTAATCAGTAATCTCAGTTCTGGAAATATGTCTAAGATATTTAATGTATTACCAATGTAAAAATGATTTTAAAAAGCATTTCTATATTTCTCTTAAAACCAGATTTGTAGGGAGAATTCCTCTTATCAAAAATTAAAACAATAGAAACAATAGAGTGATTAATTCATTATTTCATGACTTCTTGTCCATTCTACTTTTTAAAATATATGCGGTTAATGGATATTTGATATCACTCAGAGACCAAAATGTACAGTAAATCAACATGTCAGTTATCAACAGAGGAATAACACGGAGAACAGAATGAACAACAGAACAAGACCCCCCCTCCCAAGCCCTCGACCCTCCCCAGGGGCACTGACTACTGATGGTTATATACAGGATTTGAGTTATTTAAGTGTTTCAGGGGGAGAATGAGAGTTTGTTTTGGCTGGTTGAACAGTTGTCCGAGGACCAGTCCTGCTTCCCATTCTGCCTTAATGGTGAAGTGTTCTGAACGGACAAGATATGATATTTTCAGACCCAGTGAGATGTTTTCGACATCCGTCCAATCTCTCCAGCCCTGCACTCTCAAAGTCAGGAGGATGTGGTTTCATGTTAATCCAAACCTGGAGATACCCAAAGAAGTCTGGTTGTGGGAGAGCAGCTTTTTCTTGGAGAAACACCATCTGAATAGGAAGGAGTGGATGAGGGATTCTAGCCAGGATCCTTAGCTGGGCCTTTGCCAGAGAGACTTTAATTAAGTGAATAGAAGTTGGATTTATAGCCATTAGACACATTGACACAAAGGGTTTGAACCTGTTAACAATCACCCAGGCTCCATTTTACCCCTGCTGCACAATTTTATTGTATCATCATTGTTTCCTTACAGTATTCTGCCAGCACTGCCAATAGCCAGAAAATCCTGATTTGCCAGTTATAGTTAAAGAACTATTTTCCTTTGGTAACATAAATCTTTCCATTTTTTCATTCTCTAGAAATCTTTCCTTTATTCCCATAACTTTGTTTTCAGGTGCAGCAATCCAGTGGAAAAAGCGTCGGTTCTCAGATCAGAGGTGATGGTTGGTTCACCAGGAGCAGTGTTTCCACCCATTCCTTTTCAAAACACTTCCCTACAAAAATCAATACCTAAAGTTAATGAAAAACAGTGGAAACTCCAGTGTTAATTCCTCATTTTGTTTCTTTTTTCCTCAGTTTGCTGGTGTCAGACTGAATTTCTCCCTCACGAGCAACTGACCCTTCACATCCTCCGTATCTCAGGTGATGTGACTTCCTCCTCCCACAGCTTTAATAGGAGCAGCATGATGACTAGTGACCACTGATGGTGCCGGTGCTTGCGGAAACGTTTCCAGCTGCATGCTCCTCTGCAGAC
This sequence comes from Istiophorus platypterus, assembly GCA_016859345.1. Classification (NCBI taxonomy): domain Eukaryota; kingdom Metazoa; phylum Chordata; class Actinopteri; order Istiophoriformes; family Istiophoridae; genus Istiophorus; species Istiophorus platypterus. The sequence goes on along the minus strand of CM029133.1, from coordinate 1,674,580 downwards.
GAAGCCGCCACTGCATGATACATTTATAGCTTTAGGGAAGACACCAAGGAGGCTCTATACACACACACCAGGTACGTATGACATCATATACTATATGTGTTCACCCAGATGATGATAATTTACTTGTATGAGTCCAGATTATTGTTAATGCAGCGTGAAAACGTAAACTTAAAGTCAGCCATCTGACAGAGGGATGAAGGGATCTGTTTGTGATCAGGATAACAGTGGATCTTTATGTGTTGCTCTTATGTAACACTGCACCGCTGTTTTCCAGGCAGTTAGAGGCTGAAAAAACACACATAACCTTGTACTGAAACTTCTGCTGCTACCTTCTCTTCAGCGACTCTCACATGAGACCGAACCCAAGGCAGCCAGATCCGTTTTCATCCAGTGTTTACTTTGGGTCACCAGCTGAATGGCCCAGTGTAATCTTAGAGTTGTTACTGTAACGTACAAGGAACCGTCTAATCTCTGTGTGCGGGCTCAAAGATAGTTGAACTAAAAACAAATTCATTAAATAGGCTGAAGAAAGGGGTAAAATGACCCCCGAATGTAAGATGACCACCAAATGTCATTTAAATAGATATCCAAAACTTCACTGATTTATATTTCTAATGTGTAATAGCTTATTATAATTCTGACTTTTTCTCCCTGACTTCATATTTTACATTGTAGAGATGTAGTTGGTATTGGTGTTTGTGGAACCTTAAATTGAAAACTCAGCTTTAATTTAAACTGCTGGGGTTTTTGTTGTTGTTATTTTTGGTAATTCAACATATGAAATCAAGGCAAATCATTAGAAGGTTCCAATGTTTTTTTTCGAGCTCCCCGGCCTTTGTTCATCCTACTCATCTCTGTGTCAATAAAAGCACTTCATCCGGCTCTCTAATGGCTTTATTGCAGGTATTATCATGTGAGCGCTCACCTGGTGGTGAATGAAACATGGAGGGAGTCGCCATCACCATCTTCGTCACTGTTCAGAAGATCTACTACCCGTTGCTCTGCATCATGGGTATTCCAGGTTTGTGGCTCGTCACTATATTTGGTCTTTGGCTTTCCTTGCGTGAATAGGTTTTATCAGGGATAATCATTACCAAAATACACAAAGGTATGCAGTTATAATTTATTAATAACTTTAAGTGATGTTAATAAATCACCTTAGATACATTCTTAGATACAAACCACTCCTCTGATGATCCATTCCCCACAGAGCACTCGGGCCACTAACTGTTTCTTAAAGACTCACTAACTTAACTGCAGCCCAGTAGTTACTGAATTATGAGGACGTTAAAGGAATTCGACAGATACTTTTGCCTTCAAAACCCACATCCAGTTGAAAGAAATGAGCATCTGTCTTGAAGAGAGATAAACTTGATCCTAGCCTAGCTCAGCCTAGATTTGCTCAAATCTTAGCGGCAGCGGAAACCCTATAGCCTAGCTTTGTAAAAAGGGAAACTGTACATTTCCAAGGACTCCCAAAGGTTTTACACATTGTATACCATGTAGCATGTAGAAATAGAAATATGCAAAATGTGACACTGTGGTTTTAGAAGCCGTTAGCACTGTGGAGCAAGACTATTTCTTGATCACCAACGGCGACATGCAGTCCTCAGACGGTGTCCTCATAGCGAGAGGTTTGCTAACAGCTAATGCTTGGCCAGCAGTTAAGTTGAGCCTGGCTAAACATTCTGAAAAACCTTAAAATGTCAATTATTTCACACGTCAGGTGTATTTTTTCTCCTTCTGTTGCTCCGAAGTGGCCAAAACAATCAATCTAACTTGAATTAAAAATAATTAGTAAGTAGTTCTTGTAGAACCAGTCAGACAGATGCAGTGTATCCAAGCTCCTTTTGTCCCTGTCTTTCCCTCCAGCCAACCTCTTCACCTTCTACATGATCTGCTTCCGTAAATGCGGGATGTCTGACACGGCCATCATCTACCTCAGCTGTCTGGCCATCATGGACACTTTCTACCTGGTGTGGGTGATCCTCATTGACCTGACCCTCACCTTCTGGCTGCTGCAGCCCTTCTGGCACTCCCACCCCTGGTGTGGTATCCTGGGGTTCCTGCAGTACGGATCGCTCTACAGCTCCTCGTGGATCGTGGTGGTGTTCACCATCGAGCGTTACCTTGTCCTCCGCAGCACCGCAGCCAAGCGGCACTTTTCTCAGGCCAGGGTCACTAAGCTGACCTGTATGGCGATCATTCTGATGTCACACCTTGTCTCTGTGCCGCTGGGCTGGATCAATATTGTATCGCCCGTTAATTTTACCGTGGACGGGGAGAATGTGACGCTGCCCAGATGTCGTTACCGTAATGAGGCCTACTCCACCGTTGTAGTGTGGATAACCACCTTCCTCTCGGGGGGAATGCCCATTGTGCTGGTCACCATCTTCAACTACCTCATCGGGTTTCATCTTTGCCGCGCCAGCAACCTCTTCACCAAGGAGGAGCGCCGTGTCATGCACGGGAGAAGCACCAGGGGCATGTTGAGGAGGACCATCCTGCTGCTGGGCACCGTCTCCATGGCCTTCATCGTTCTCAGCCTGCCCCGCTTTGTCACATACTGCATCCTGAGAACCAAGTACAACAAGGAGAATTTCAACAGGAACGACTACAGCATCCCAATCAATGTGGCTGGAGACGTAGCCAATATGCTGCAGAACCTTAACTCCACCACCAACTTCCTTCTCTACTGCATGGTCAGCCAGCGCTTCCGGCGGGAGCTGGTCCAGGTGGTGACTTGTAAGGCAAAGGCACATGAGCTGGGCTCTGTTCTCATCCACACAACCATGAAAGTCTTCTCAGTTGTGCCCCATAAGTCCTTGCCATCCAGCAACCCTGTGAATGTGGTGCTAACCAACCTCAAACAGACAGAGTAGAGAGGTACTGGAAGAATTGATGAGGATCAGACCTCATATAAATGATGAGCCTTAGAGTTCAGTGTTGACCTTGGAAATGGTAGTTTGACAAAATAATCACAATGGACACATTTATACAGTAGGAGCCATGATGACATCTAAGCCATCTCAATGTTAAACTATTAGAAGCTGCCACAACCTGTGGAAAAAGCTGAGAGGTGAATTTTAAATTACAAAAATTATTATTTTGTCATGGTTGTTTGTTTATTAGCCTTGCTAGCAGTTTGACTGTAGAGATAGTAATGTTGGCCTGTTGGTTGGTCCAGCACTTTGGTCAAGGTAAAAACATCTCATGTTTATGGACACACAGTCATGGTCTACAGGGGATGAAGCCTGAGGACTTTGGTGACCCACCGACTTTTCCTCCAGTGTCACCAGCAGCTCAAAAATGTCATTACAGGATGTAGCGGTGCAGACATTCATGGTTCCCAGGCAGTGTTTTCCCATGACCTAGATGATCCCTTGATGTTTTCACTGGTGCCCCCCATGCATTTGACTTTTGTGGTTGTGAGAGAAATTACATTTTCCAACATTCATGTCAAATGCTGAATGAATTGTAATATCTGTATTAATCCCTTAACTTTTCATTTTTCATCATCATCATCATCAGGTTAAAATTTGAATTTGTCCAATACTTTGCATTGTTACCTAATAACTGCAAGAGTATTGAAATTCCTATCAACCTCAGGTGTATTCTGTGTTTGGTGCCAATGACCAAATGTCAGCACTCTAGCACACTAAAGTAAGATGGTGATATAATTATACCATGGCTGTGTTATCATGCTGTGTTAGCATTCAACTAGAGAGCCACTAGCGTGACTGACTCCTTATCTTGTCAATCAAACCACGCAGGTGAAACAGACAAATGAAATAAACTCCTAACTATTTATGCACCATTGTAACAATGGATGTGATCAAGTGAAGGTTCATAAAAGTCATAGGAAGTTAGTCTTTGGCATTGTATTGTAGTTTTTAGTCATGTACGTTGTGTGGCTGTGACACATAAACAACTGGCAACGAGCCTTGAAAATGATTCACTGCTCATCCAAAACAGCTACAAGAAGTTCAACACTATAGTCGTTTGTTGAAAATAAAAGTTGAATTCAAATCCAATTCATATCTATGTCCATGTCAATTGTTCAGTTGTTGTTATTATGATTTATTGCTATAGGATTTTTTGTTTTGTTTTTTTCCATGGGTTGGTTTAAACTGAGACCTGAACCTTTCAAATATAAAAACCTGGCTGATTGCTGGAGAGCCAACCTCCTTGGCAGTTCCGGCGCAATGCGCCACATTATTTGCATGCATGGGTCACGAGACCTCCCAGCTTTGCATGAGACAGAAACGAACTTGCAGCAGGATTGTTTCCTGTTTGCCTAAGAACAGGTTCTGTGGCTCGGGGATAAGCAGTTCTAAGAAAAGGTAGGTGTGGGAGCACAACGAAGTCTTGTCTATTCTCTGTATGTGATTTTTATTGTAGAAAACTTGGAGACTTTAAGGAGAAATTCTTGTCATATCATTACAGAAGTTTTTCTGACCTTTGTACTAGTTTGCAGAGATCGGATTCACAAGTTACACCCATCTGTAAATGTACATAGGGGGGTTCACGCCTACTCAGTCAGGAACATACGAGAACATTTAAATACTAATCCTTGGAAATGTTTATGTTCTGTTCTAATTTTCGTTATACTTTACTTTTCACTTTTATTTACTTTGTGAAAGGAGCATTTTAATCTGCGGTGATAGTTTACCTTTCGGCACTGGCTCTGTTGTTAAAGTGTACTTTGAATCTCTTGGCAGAAATGAAAAAAAAAAAGTACTGTCCCATTTGTGTCTCTTTACAGTGTTTGTGTTCCAGTAAACGCTTTAAACACTACTTTCATTTTCACTCTACCAGAGTCAACAGACATTTTTCCTCTGTGACAAAATGGACTCTTTCCCAGGTAGGACACAAAAATCTCACCAGACCCATGAGTCTGTCTAGTCTTTCAAACCGTCTTTTCAGGTCAAGTGCAAACCTGTTTTTTCTGTCGGCTCCTGGCGTCAGGACCCTGCCCCCATCAGAGCGTACCCGTGGAGATGGATGAGAGCATGACGTCCTCCTGTCTGGACCTGGTCTGGCCTCCGTCTTGTAAACAGTGTAGTGGACGCACAGAGACCAGCACAAGGCCACAGGACTATGGCTGTGAGCCAGCTCGGGGAGGACACGACGTCGGAAAGAGGGGATGCCCCGAGAGCCGGTACCAGCCCGAACCCAGGGCTGCCTGTCACGCCACCCCAGCACCTCGCTTTACACCCCAGACACACTCGGAGAAGACGACACCCTTCCACCTTGTTTGGCCTCGTGGCCTCAGAGAGCAGGCACCGCTCTACGAATGGGATTGTGCAGTTAACCATGGTAGAGGCTTCGCGGGCCCTTCACACTGGTCGCAGAGCTGCTTGGAGGAGGAGGCAGAATGCTTGGAGGCCCCTCTCCCGCTTGTGTCCGACGTTAACAGCACCTACTATGTCCCGTTGCGCTACCCTGCAGCACATGTGCCTGCTCAGTGTAAGTATTTAATTATCAGCAGGAACATGGTGACGTCTGGTGCAGGTGATCCATGATAATCCTGTGAAAACAGCCGTCATTAGCAGCAGGCTGTAATTATATAAAAATGGTATGATTTAAAAATATTGATGAGAGTGAATAATATTGGCTGAAGGCTGCATCTATCTGCAGATATTCAGAAACTTAAATTTGCTGTTAAAATGACTGTTTTACAAAATTAGGACAAAAAACACAACTACATGATAACTGGAGTTTTAAAATTTTGATTCTTAACAGATGTGGTATCGTGACATCTGTGATAGCTTAAGTTTTGAGAGTTGCCCCCGCCAACCCTGTTAGACCCTGTTAGACCCTGTTAGACCCTGTTAGGCTCAGGTCCAAATTTGGAATTCACGTCTGCGCCTCTATGTCTCTGTGCAGGCCCCAGTCCAAAGCAGGGGAGCCATCTCAGACATTGTGCATGTTGCCCCCCAATGAAACTGCAACGTCACAATTATAATTATTGTCATCACAAGCATGATTACCCAGCAGATCCACGCCAGGAGCCTCAGCACCACCAACAGTCCTGGTAGGAGAACAATTCTTGTCCTGTTTGTAATTATGATCTAATATTTTTGGCGCTGATTCATAGGATATGTTCCACAGATGTCATGTCTCTGATTTTTTCCTCTCACATGATTTCCATCCCAAAAAACAGGCTGCAACCTAAAGATGTTCACAGTGCCCCCCGGGAATCTGAGCCTCGGTACGCGGCCCCTCCCAGGGACGTGGTGCATGAGGTCAGCGTTGATTGCTCTGTCCAGGGAGGTTCAGGACCAGCTGCAAGGGAGATCAAGAAGACCATCAGCCTGCCTGAGGAGTGTAGTAAGTCACATCCATGCCCCGGCATGAACATCTGCATGTCATGCTCTTTAAGGACGTAATAGGCGCAGTCGATGACTTGTCGATGACTTGTCGATGACTTGTCGATGACTTTTCCACAGGGAATGTTTTCATCACATACTCAGTGGACACAGCCAAGGAAATTATCCTTTTCACCAAATTTCTGACTGATCAGGGATTCAAACCGGCGGTAAGTTCTGTCACTTCTCCGTCAGCTTCACCTCCTCATGACTTTCCATACAGACGCTCACAGTCTGCCTGTCTCTTAATAGATCGACATATTCGACAACCCGATCCGAAGAATGGGCATCACCAAATGGATGGACAGGTATCTGAACGACGTAAGTCTGACCACCGAGCTTGAGCGGACAGTGACTCTGTTTATAATGTCGTCCTCTACAGAAGCTGACGGCGAGGTAATATTTTCACAGAAATCCGTGCTCATCATTGTGGTCATCAGCCCAAAGTACAAGGAGGACGTGGAGGGAGCGGGAGACGACGACCACGGCCTGCACACTAAATACATCCACAACCAGGTAAACGCTCACACAACATTGGAGGCAGGCACGTTGGCTTGACGTTATCATTAAACTACCTCCTCCAACATGCCAACGAGGAGAAGAGAATGAGGAAATGGCTCCTGGGACTTGATAAACAGGGCATTTCATCCCCACACTAACCACCCCACAGTGTCAGTGTGTCATGGGTGCTGGAACAGCAGGGGGGGGGGGGGGGGGTCACAGTCCAGTGCAGTGAAATCACATCTCTCTTGAAAATTCATTATTATCAGAGATGCATCACATGTAACAATGTGTCTGTCCAGTATTCAGTCCATTTTTCAGACTTCATTTAATGCTTCAATTTTAAAGGGCAATTCAGGCTAAATTGTATCAGTGGCTGCAGCTCAGCTCACAGTATGAATGGACACATGGATGAATGCTAACAATCTTAACAAAACAAAGAATAAGGAGGCAGTGTATTGATTATCCTGTTTCCTACAGATCCAAAATGAGTTCATCCAGCAAGGCTGCCTGAACTTCAGACTGGTGCCGGTTCTGTTTCCTAATGCAACTAAGGTGAGCAATAACCAGCAGAACAGGCTGAAGGGTCACTTCACCCAACGTAAAGAATAAAAGAGCATGTAACCAAAAAAAAATCCAAGCTGAAAACACTTACCAGCTCTCAGAGCTCTCAAACACATCTCACAGTTTTCACTCAGCTTCCTTTTCCAAAGAAGGTTTTTGTGATTTGCGTGAATTGTACCTTTAAGTAAAGCAATTCTCTGTACTGCTACCTCTCATTTTAAACCACGATCACTAATACAGGCCACAATGAGCCCTTTTTCCCATGTTGTCATTTCACTGTAAGAAAGGCTCCAGAATGAACAATGGCCGAATTCCATTTAGCTGCTTCAGTTTCAGGGTCCTGATTTTGTTTGTGCTGGATCACTGTCACACTTCACGGTTCACTGGGATACTTGCTTAGAACAAAGTCATTGTTTATGGTATTAGTAACACCAGCTCCTTTCTGTAATGAAAGGTCACAATGTCTGCCAATCTGCTACAGATGCAGAATGATCATAAAGAAGCTTTATTGCAATGAATTCTTGCACCATCAAAAGCATTTGGAGAAAAATCCTGCATTTATAAGCATATGTTTTTTACGTAGTCATTTAGTTTTAGTCAATATTAGATAGTAAATATCTACTAGCATTCTGCTATTTTAAAAGTCTTGCATAGACTGTAAATTATGGAACATCACCACTACAACAGTGCTCATATGGTTATCAATGAGGAGAGTAAACTGAGGCAGGGTGACAAGGTGAGAGCGTAGTGGCCAACATGAGACGTACCCCCAGTCAGATGTTGTCTAACAGATGTGATTTCCACAGTTTTTTACTATGAAACGGTATTTTTATCTTGAGTGTCATTAAAATGGCTTAAAACAACCCCCTTGATTTTGCCATGAGCTGAAGAGAAACCCCCAGAGCCACGAAGGTCGTTATCACCTGTGATCGTTCTTAAGCAGGATCCTGAACTGTGCCGAGACTAAAACATCAACAGTGATCTGAGAGAGATAGTGGAGAGGAATATTTAGTGTTTCAGGAAAATCAGGAACTGCAACTTCAAAGTTTAAACTTTAGATAACAGAGAAATATTATTGCTTGTTATAAGACGAATGTAGGAATTAACAGAAAACGTGAATAGGTGTATAATTAGGAGAAATGTAGAAATGACTTTACCCACCATCCCTTTGCACTGTGTCTACGTCACAGAGACATGTCCCCAACTGGCTCCAGAGCACCAGGATCTATCGCTGGCCCCAAGACACCCAGGACCTGCTGCTGCGCCTGCTCAGGGAGGAGCGCTACATCATCCCCCAGCGGGGGGGCGACCTCACCCTCACTGTTCGCCCCCTCTGAGAAAAACTGAAAAGTGGCAGACGCACGTGGAAAATAAAACGTTCAAAGGGAAATGTTTGTGCTGTCACAGCCCCAACGTGCTGTGGGTTTGACTCACTGTTAAGTCTCAGATACAGATATAGTGTTTGTTCTGTTGATTTGTAGTTGATTTTAAAAGCGTTTCTTAGCTTTTCACAGAACATCGTTCTCTCTTTCTCCTCGATTGCCATTAATAACAGATCATGCGCAAAACACAGAATTTCCACAGCAATATTTTAGATTTTAATAGTTTTTAGTAGTTATAATGGAGTTCAAGATGGATTTTTTTAATGAAACCAATAGCTTCATTAATTCATGTTTCAGCCACTTGGGGGCAGCAGAAAATCCTGTAAACACAACACCTGAGATACTATTACCTCATAAAGTTAGTAAACAATTGTCCATTTACACATCCAACACACATAGAACAAAATCAGCATTCATTTAGAGACTTAAATTTGGTGACCTGACTAATGTAGGTCCAACAGTCACTGTTTTAATAAAGATTTTTCTGGCTTTTCAGCTGCTACATGCCTCTCATGTTGTCTGTTGCTATTTTGAAAACATCTGTCTGCTGCAGCTGGAGACAAGGCTGCTGAGATCAGACACCAAAACAACCAAAACAATGAGCTACAGGAGGCTAAAAAGCTGTATAGCGGATAATCCTTTTCTGTTTGTTAGTGAATGCAAGTGATTCCTTTTACATTACACGCTGTAATTTGATGCATTATTAATGTAAATTATTAATTAGTGCAGCTTTAAAGAAAGACAACTTTATATTCAAGCTATAAGAACACGGACACTGTTATAACAGCTTGAATGTTTTGTACTTTTGTACTTTCAGTTTAATGATATATAATTTGAAAGTTTATTTAATCAGTTTTTGATATCTTCTTTAGAGTGATCAAAGCATCGAACAATTACAGTAATGAAACACTGTCAAAGCCTCTAATTTTTCTAGTGCCGCACTCCACAGTGCAGCATCTGTGTATTTCCTGGTAAAGCTCATGTTTAACCAAAAGGTGGCAGCATGTCCCACATAATGAAAACACACTCAGCCTCAGTGGCCTCCTCATGGCAACAGCTCTAATTTCCTTTCAACAGTAATTCATGTCATTGATATTATATATTGATATGACTCTGGACTAAATGTACTCATGTAACTAACTTATGATTGTATCCGCCTTAAGATCTTCATCTCAACCGTCTCGACTTAAAGAGGAAGGGGTTTACAAGGGTCACAAGAGGGACGTTGTGATAAAGGATCGGTAGACAGGGCAGAAACATCTGGTCCACATGTTCGAGAACCAGCTCCCTGATAAATCAGCGTTATGTGACAGACAAGTTTCACCCTGAACTACATCATTTGTGCACGGACTATTTCAGTCTGTTTACCAAACCTGACCAAAAAAAAAGATCTGTTCACATCAGTGTGTGTTTGAAGGGAACTCTGGTGATGTCCAGCTTTTATCAGCTCCTGCATGAGGGTGATTTTGGTAAACACGGGCCCTGCCAGTACCAATAAATCCAGTGTTTGTTATCCTTCCAGGACGAGTGTGTCAACCGACTCAGCCTTATCTGGTGAGTCAGAAGCAACCAGGCACAGATGTTTCCCCAAAAAAGGCCTCGACCCCCTTTAGATCTACTCCGCTGCATGTAAAATACACTGGCTCATTTATTTTATTTTATTTATCATATGATCCTATTTCTGAATTTCACATGCAGGGCAGATGGGGACACACTGACACAGGTCAGGTCAGCCACAGTGGGAGTCTGGAGGATCTGAGATGGACCAACGTAAACTGATGAGACGTCTTTGACCAGGTTTAACAAAGACGGGAGAGGGAGTCATGATTCCTTGTTTCCAGTGTAAATCATGAGGGACATGGATGTTAAAGGAACAGTTCGTTCCCATTTTGTAAGGCCAATAACACACATCAGAAATAGTTTCATTCATCAAAATTTCTCCCAAAAAGTAACATGAGTGCTTTCTTATAAGCTAAAAAAAGCTTTGAATATGCACTGAATTTCCCCCCAAATCAAGTGTTTTTATTGACAAATATTTTATATTGGGATTTTCTGATATTTTCTCATATTTTTCTCCATTGAAATGCTCTGGTATTTGAAGTAGTTGAGCTTGGAGATAGTGGTCAGATGGAAAAATAAAACTGATTCCTTAATGTACGGCTGCTAGCTTTGGTTGCAGCATCAACCTCATCCCATGGGCTTCATCAGCAAATGGGTTTTTGCGATGGAAGTGGCTGGAAGATGACACTTTCACTGTCACATTTTGAGGCTCTGCCCCCGCTGGGGCCATCCATACTAAAACGTATGCACTCTGCGCACTGTAAGGCACTTTAGATAAAAGCTCCCAGACATCGCTGCATTTCATGTGGCATGTATAATATTTCTGGATTAGTTTGATGTTAAAAGTGTCCCCCATACGTGCTCATAGACCTTGTACGTAACAGATGCCTGCTGATTGGTTCATTAGGAGGGCCAGGCTCTCACTCAAGGTCGGCGAACACTCCGGCAGACAGAGGCTCTGTCTCCATCAAGATTAAAATGCTAATGAGCCGTTTTTCATCATTGGGGAGTCGTTGACTGCAGTGTCCCCGGTATGAACCGGACAAGACCAGCTGTTTGGAGAGGGTTATGGCTATTTCCGTGGAGAGGAGAAAGCAGCGAGCTCAGCACATCCACGCCTGCCATGTATGGACCATTACAAGCAACTGACTGGAATACTGAGCAGCCCTGAAGATGCGTAGGGGGCAAAACAACGTCAGACGCGCCACTAGGCAGGAAGCTCTCTGCGCTCCTGTAGACTCTCATGGAATATTCATACATCTGAAGTTATACGAGATCTAAGAGCAAAAGTTTTCTCAGACAAAGCTTTAACTTCAAGGTCAGACGGCCTGACCATAGCAGAGTAAAATATGATGTCATAATTAATCATTATAGGAGGCATTTTTAATTCATGTTTGGTAACAAAACACATTAATTGTATGCAGTGAGTCAGGGACCAACACATGCTCTCACTCGATAAATTCTAGTTTCAACACTCAATCAACACTAAATAGAGAATTGTCAACAGCTGTAATTAAGATTTTAGAGATACTGAGCTCATGTGGCCCAATTCCCCCAACGCCACCCCAACCAACCTAAGGAAGTTAAAGCATCCTGTATATTTCATTTTTTCTACTTCAAATTCTCTGTAATAACTGCTAAATCACATTATCTGTAATTTGATCTCCCATCATAAAGCAATTCCAAAAGCAGGATTTGCAGCCAAAAACTTCCAATTTAGTATACTGACTACATAGAATAGACCAATATGCCAGAATCGTCCTTAATAAACTCACAATGTTTCATTTATGTGTCATTAAGTAATGTAAATTCCCTCCAAGCTCATTAAAACCTGTGATAGCTGTGGCCCTGAAGAGGCCTGTCTCAAGCTGGCTGAAATATTAAAGCCCTTGCTTGAACTCTCAATCATTGCTGCTTTCCTGAAAAATCCCTCCAGCCGAATTCAATAATAAATACAAACAATTTCAATATGTAAGAAGTTACGACACACCGCTCTTGGATTGAGGTGGCTCCATATTTATCTCACTGTAATTTATGGCATTTTGGTGTCTTTCTTAAATCATATCTGTGTTGCCAAAGCAATCTCAGTGCTCTTAATGGCTTTTTTGAACAGGCCTAGTGGGATATGCTTATTGCTTTATGTAGATCAGTTTCGCTTTTTTTCTTTGCTCAATCACAGGAAATCTACCAGCCAATAAGAAGCGTCCAGTGAGGAAAGCGATGCCTTCCAGCTCTTTGATCTGGGGCTGATCCTTGTGCTGATGCTGCAGTGGTAAATGAGGTGAAAAGTTGTCAAGCTTGACTGAATGTTCCACGGTACCGTTTCCTGCTCCTGAACTGAAACGTATGTACTTATAAAATAAGAGTCCTCCAGAGGTCTCTGATTGAAACTCAGAGTAGCGTTGCAGTAATGTTTGAAATACTCTTATCAATGAAGAACTCCCACATATCAAATTTACTCAAAAAATAAAGGTGTAACATGTATTTCTCAATTCTTTGTGATAAATGACTTATGATTGAATTGTATTTTCCCACTAGGTTTTACGGTGTAATTTTATTGTAATGCTTGGATCATATTACACACAGTATGTGACCAGTCAGATATGAGCCTAAGCTTCCCGTGCAGGTTAGATAATTGATATACAATGTAACTAACAGATCAATAATTGAGCTTTGAGTGTGTCGCATGGACATTTCTTACAATAAGGGGAGTGCCTTATCTGGAAAACATAATCTCCTGATATCAATATAAGTGGATAGCATGCTGGCTTTAATAAATTTCAATGTTTTTTTCTCTGTAGAAAATAAATCTGTAATTTTTCGTTATTAGGTTAGACCATGTAATGGGAAGTATACATCGTAGTTGTAGTGTTGAAGTCATCCCTATGGGGACCCTTGTTTTATTATTTTATGCATTTCTCGTCTAAGGTCATTTTGGTTTGTTTGTCTTTTTTTAACCACTGGTAATGCCGGCGTAGTTACTGTATATGCTGTGCGTATTTTTTTAAATGTATATGAGCACGGCAAAACAAACATAGCATTGCTTTGTGCTTTTATTTTGAAAACATCAAACCGGACCTTACCGGATGTTGCCGGTAACTTCACGCATGCTTTAATTTTTACAATTTGCAGCAGACAGCGGGGCTCGAGGACAGTTCACCAATAATCATTCACTTTATCGGAACCATTGTTTTTTTAAAAAGAAGCAACGGTGAAGAAAAAAAATCCAAGATAAGCACAAACTGTCTCGTGCTGGCGAAATAAACGTAAACCGGGAATATTTAGAACCAAGAACCAGCGAAGGGAGAGTCAATGAAACCACCAACTACGCTTCACCAACATACGACCAGCTACAGCTGTGCCAGATGTGAGCCTTCGAAAATAAAAGGCTCCTTTTTCCTCCGTTCCTCTGCATCGCGGCGCTCGTTGCCTTTACTGTGAAAATCTCCGCCGGACGTGCTGTGCGCCTGCGTTCTGGCTGGCTTTGATCTGTCAGAGGTTAGCTAACGTGGACTAGCCTGTTATGGACGCAGAGGGAGCACCGCTGTGCGATAAACCGGGACTGGCTCGGACTAGTTCTGGGACGTGATTTGGAAAGATAACACCACGCACCGGAAGCCCTGGGAGCGTCTTCCTGGCCGACAACAAAAACACCGCGGAGAGAGAGACGGAGCCGAAACCACGGGACAGCGAAATTCACAAGTACAACATGGACCCGACAGCGGCGGAGCGTCGGACGATCCCCCGCCGCCGTCGAGTTTAGCTCCGCGGCCGCGGTCGGGACCGAAGCAGCGGGGATCTTTGTTCGTTCTTGTTTCATGGGACACAGCCGGGCTTCCCCTCCCGCTTTGTCGTCGTTGACCCCCGTGACAGCGCTCCCTCCGGTCGGTATCGACCGGCCGCCGAGGACCCGGCGTCCTATGGACTCCCAGCAGTAGTTTGTGGGCTTTTCCGTCGGCGGGTCGCTCTCGGACGGACGGGCAGTCATGTTCGCCGTGCGCATCGTCACCGCAGACTACTACCTGGCCAGACCCATCAAGGACCTGGACGTGTGCTACTCTGAATTCAGGGAGAGCGACGTGAGGCGGGTGCCGGTGGTGCGGATTTTCGGAGCAACCCCCGCAGGTCGGTCAGCTCTGTTTATTGTGGTCTGTGCTGTGTGTTTCTCGTTAAAGGTAATGGTGGCGGGGGGGGGGGGGTCTCCTGGCACCGCACCACGCGGCGCGTTACGTGGTTTGAATACGCGCACACGGACGCGCCCGCGCCGTGTTCACTCGGAGGAGATTGACGGTGCAGTTCTGCCGAACGACGGCAGGACGGAGGTCGGGTGTTGACACACTGTACCAACGTGGCGTGCACCGCCGCTGCTCTGCCTGCAGCGGTGGGAGACCTCCCCTGCCCCCCTTCCTCCTCCTCCTCCTCCTCCTCACACGGCTCGGCTTTGTTTTCGCTCCCCTGCTCCATCATGGCATGGTGGTGGTGGTGGAGGAGGAGGCTCCCGGGGGTCGACTCATGCCTCTGCCTGCCACATGTGGCATTCAGGAACAGCTTCTACACTTCCGTTCATGGTGGTTTTATTGTGTCTATAGCAACCTGTGGAGTGTTGACTACCAAACCACCGCCTGTTTGAGCTTTCCTCCATTTTTGTAGCTTAATACAGGAAAAAAAAAGGGAACAATGAAAGGAAACTTTGCTCGTCACCATGGTGACACTGGGTGACTGCAGCATTCAAAGAAATAGTGCATCAATATCAGAGAACGAGACTAATTTTGTGGCTCTGTAAAAGGAGGTGCTCATCAGAAGACAGCACATTGATATGCAGGGAAGAAGAATGAGGGAGTCAGGATGAATGGGCATGTACATTCATTCTTGTGTTGTGTAAAAACATGAAATGCATTTGGACATCTTTGGTAGGACTGGAGACATCAATGCTGTAAACGTTTTTTTTCCTGAGCTTTGGCACATCCACTGCTCTCTAATAAAGCCATTACAGCCGAGCACTCTGGGTATCTTAATCCCCATGGCGCAAAACAATAGAATCATTTCCTGCACAATGCCACAGCATTAACATCCCAGCCAAATCCTCTAGCTGTTGCCCTACCCCTCCTCAACCCTATTTGACAGGTGAAAATACCAGTGCAGGTGACTGCATGTATATTAAGAAAGGTTAGGGAAAAAATGGCAGTCAGACATGTCCTGGGTTATTGTGTCAATGCTCCTTCACAGGGGGAGAGCAATGGGATGTACCTCAGTGAGGATTAAAGGCTTTGGAGCAGAGAAATGAAGGACAGCAGGTCAGGGTGTCAGGTCTAATTTGGTTCTGTCCTAAACCTGCAGGTTTGCATGTGTTTGTGCTGATTTGAGAGGGCTGCACGCACGCACACTGCAGCAGAGGCACTCTGGGTAGCCTGTCAGTTGAATGTATTTGAATTGAGCAGCAATTCATCAACACTGAGCTCATAAAACCCAATTAACACAGCATTGCAATTAGGCTTTCAAGCCAAGAGTTACCTAGTAGGCTGATATAAAATTGATATTATGCTTCCAGGCTAGGACTGGCTGGGATTTTTGTTAGCATCATGATACAAAAGTATTATCTATATTGAATATATAAAGGCATATCATTGCTTAATGTTTTCTTCCATTTTCTGGTCTGGTCTCAAAGGCTGCATTATAGTTCAGTAGTGTACTTTCCCCTCAGCTCGTGATATAGCTCCAGCTGAATTAATCAATGTTTTGGTCTAGAGCTAAAACCACAGGTCAAAAATTTGTTGAGTGGATGAGCAGAAAGTTCATTGAAAACAATTAATTATGAGTTATTCTTCAAGCAATTTTTTTTTTTAAATGTGTGGAATCACCGATTTTCTTTGTAATAAATCGATTGTCTTGACTGTCTGCTGGAGTTAATAAGTGTGCAAGCAAAAACTTGGGCTGCGAGAAATTGTAATGGGCATGTTTTAAAAAACATTTTCTCTTGTTATGTCTGATTCAGTAGCAATTTACAATGATATCAACAGAGAAAATCAGTAAATCATCACATTGAAGTAGCTGGATCCAATGAATTTTGGGGCTTTTGCCTGATACATGACTAATATGGTTTCTCCCTACCCCCATCCCTGTCTTACAATCGACAAATTGATTAATCAGCTAATCATATTAAGCCTTATCCATCGCATTGTTGTAGGCAGTATGGGTCATTGTGACTTTGCACATCCAGGCTGGTTGCCCGGTGAGTAGAATTCTGTGCATTTAGCGAAATGGCTAATCCAGGGGTCATGTTCTGTGTTTACCTTTGGCTAGACTCTGGGACAAGTATCTGAAATTATTTATCTAGGTTTATTTAGAAAAGGCGTGATACACCTAATTTTGTCAGAGTTGTTTCCTGAATCTCTGCAACAGAAGTGATGCGGGACAAAGTAAGAACAGTTATGAGGATAAGACCCAGGTTGAAAAAATACCAGAAATTTTCTGTAATAACCAGTTGTTGTTGTTTTTTTTAACTTGATTTTTTTTTCTCATGTGTAAATCTGTGCAGAAATCTCATTTGTCCCCAAACTGTCCTTAGCATAGTTATATGGAGAAAGTGTTCCTGGGAGGTTCTCACAGCAAACCCAAGAAATGCCATCACAGGAAAAAGTACTGGTGTAGTTAACAGCATGAATTAATGATAGCTGAGTTTCACTTATGTGTCCCAGTGAGCCATTAAACTGAGCCAATGAGCACACTACTAGGACCGTGGCAGAGCTCACCTACGTGGAATGCAGCCATTGTTAATGTTCTTAAACCCCCTCGGCTTCTTGTTGCCATGATGTTAAACCGTCTGCTGAGAAAACGGAGGCAGCTACAGAGGAAACAGTGTAATGAGCTGATACAGGTGCGATAATGGTCACAGCAGAGCTCTTAGTCTGAACCCTGTCTAAATCCTGTCTGATTGGTCAGCATTCCTGGAGTTGTGGCATCGGAATGGATTTCAGTTTCCCTAATGGGGCATTAAAATATTTCACTGATTGTGTACATGCTTGTGTGAGAACTGAAACACAGCAGCTGGCTTTGTTTCTCTGCTGTGTATGTGGTTTGAATCAGATTCTGTGTTGTTTCAAGCCTCAGTACTGACAAAGTAGCCCGTCTGTAGTTTGTGTACTGTGGTGGGAGGCCTGCAGATTTGCACAGTTTGACCCTCAACTCGCTCAGTTTATGTATTGCTTGTGGTGAGTCGGAGTCGGAGCCGGAATCGGAGTCGGAGTCAGCTCTGCATTTCCAGAAATAAAATTACATCACCATCTGGAACATATTGAAGCAGACAGGGTTCTCTTTCTTTCTCGGCTTCTCCATAGCTCAAGATCAGGCCACACCTCCCTCAAAAGAGTCACTTTTTAATATTTCCTTTTTCCTCCATGGTTGTTTTTATTGTCTGGCCTGATGGGAGGAGTTTGCGAGCAGCTTTGCTAAATGTGTGTCGACTTTTATCTCATCAGAGTGTTTACCCTGGTGTAAGCAGTCAGCATTGCCTCTGCACCATGTGGCTCTGGCTACAACCCCGGGCCTCATATTCCCTGTCCTTTTCTGACCTAAGCTGTGCATATTCCCACCAATCAGCCTGGTGTAATTCGATGCCACGCTTCCTGCTTTTTTTTTCCCTCCCCTTTCTTTGTTAGCATTCAGTGGCTGTCCTGCCTGTGTTGCACTCGTCCTGTACATGCATGTATGCCTGTTTCTGAAGTAGCTCAAGGAGAGGAGGGGAAAAAAAGATGGAAAAAAAAGAAGGAATCCCTTTGTTGTGAAATTGCACTCGTGATCAGTATTGCATTACGCTTATTAATAATCGGTGGATGAAAATCTCCCCGAGCAGTAAACGGTGAGCATCTTCTCACACCGCTGAGAGTTGCTGTTGAGGCGGCTGCAACCTTTTGAGCTCTGACAGCATTGATCTCCACCCTTGATGCTGCTGAGCTCGGCCCAGATGCGCTGACAGGCCCCGGGCCCCCATAACAACAGGAGGCACACTGTTTTGGTTCCTTTGATTGAACATGTGCACTTGAGTGGTTGTTTGGTGTGTGTGTGTGTGTGTGTGTGTGTGTGTGTGTGTGTGTGTGTGTGTGTGTTTGTGTTTGAGAGCAGAGAGGGAGGAAATGCATGACCAAATGAACTGGATGAAGGGGGCCCTGAAGTGAGGCACAGCCAGGAGTAAAACCAACTCCCCCTACAACCCCGGGTTTAGCTCTCTCCAGGGGAACCCTTAATGCCATCTGAAGGAATTCCTCCCGGATCCATTAGTAGGATAATAGGTGGATTTGAACAGACACTTTGGCTCATTAGGCTGAAGGTTATTGTCCCCTTAACTGTTTACCCTCTCAGTATTTCCCCTATAAGAGCTAAGCGCTACGTCACTGCTGATATATGTCCACAGATTCTGGGGTTTTTTTGTCAGAGGAGAGAGGATTCCTTCAAAGAAACATTATAAATATGAGTTATTTCATCGTTGAAAATGTCATTACATTTAAGCAAATTGGGCTGTCTGATGATACAACAGCATAATGCAAGTTAATTCTTGGGAAAAAGCACTGGGTGATATGGGTCACACATAAACCAAGAGCTTGTTTGTCAAATCACATGTTTGAATTGAGATGAGTTCAAAAGACTTGCTGTGACACCAGTGGTGATAAGGAGGAGATTACTACAGTGAATATGGGGGGGGGGTTGCTGGCTGCCGGCTCCCAGCAGTGTTTTGAAAGCAGTGTTTTGAAAATGGGAGCAAATGGGTAGTCTGTATGTACTTGGGTTTCAAGAGCCATCCTGGTGCCAGCATATACAGAGGAATCTCCTGGCATGGCGCGCTTCGCAAACGCACATAAAAAACCCACCTCCACTCCTACAACTCCGTCCTAGAAGAATCACTGTTACCCCTCTTCCTGTCGATAACTCTGCTTCAGTCATCATTCTCTAACCACTGCGCTAGTTACCTCTAATTAATTTATAATTGAGAGCGACATTTGTTTGTTGACGCGGCGTCTATAGATTTGATTTTCATCCTTTTGTCCTCACAATTTCCCAGTGGTGCTGCAGGCGGTGTCTGGTTCTCTCTGATGAGGGATACATGTAATTGCTGCAGGTTTATCAGAGGAAAGTGGAGTAGAGTCACAAAAGAGGCCATGCGCTGCTCCACACTAATCCTCACCCTGTGATGTTACTGCCCGCAGACTGA